>JAZHEH010000273.1:1237189-2474379 GCA_036589455.1 Ateles fusciceps | reverse complement strand
CTCTTCCATCTGATTAAATATAATAGCCTAATTTATTTTAACCTCATGAGGTCTTAAAAGCAATGCCCTTTTATAGTTAGAGCACTGGAAGGGATTGCAGGGCTTTTGAGTCCTCCGTATCTGGGGGGTGGGGGTGGGGGAAGAGAAAGCACCAAGAGGGGGAATAGACACGCAGAATACACACACCAGTGTTTGTCAAAGTTTGGACTGTGGATTTATCTCTTTTGCATCTGAATCACCTGCCCATTATGAATGCAGATTCCTGGGTCCACATCAGTCCCCAGTCAGAAATTTTCCACATGATTCTTTAGAACATCCAGGTCTGAAAATCTCAGGTAGGGGTGGAAAGTCTTCTGGAGATATTAACATTGATCTGTGAAGCACACAGACCAATCCAAACACCACTGCAGCCAATAGTGTCTACACCTACCCCAGAACATCTTTTACTTTAGCATTAAACAGATGATGGTTCCATGTTTATACCTCATCTCCCTACAGGTGGAGATGCAAATATAAAACCAGCCCAACAGCCCGCAGCCAGAGGAGAAACAGCATCCCTGTGTAGAAATCAACCCCCAGATCATCAAAGGCAGACATCCGCTGCCAACTCCCTAGTCTCCGGTGTTGTAAATGCTGACTACTGCCGGTTTATCTACTGATAACGAAGGTGAACACAAGCAATCTCCAGAAATGGTTCACATGGGGCTCTCAGGTTCTTGAAAAACCACGAGAGATTGACAAATGCTTCTACTGTAGACCCAAGCACAAACAGTTCATTTCCTCAACAGCTGCCCACTGCAGTGGCTGTAAACAATATAGGGAAGGAGGGGGAGAAGTCTTCTTTTCCCTTCCCCCCACAGCTTCTTCCCCTTTCTGATGTCAGAGTTTTCTGACGCTAAGAAGTCCAGACTAGGGGAAAGAAGCTATTAATACAGAACCTCGGGAAGGGATCCCTTCCCCCAGAGGCCACAGCTCTTACAGCTCTTTTTTTTTTTAGACGGAGTCTTGCTCTGTCACCATGCTGGAGTGTAGTGGCATCATCTCGGCTCAATGCAACCTCCACCTCCCGGATTCAAGCGATTCTCCTGCCTGAGCCTCCCAAGTAACTGGGACTAAAGGTATGCACCACCATTCCCAGCTTGTTTTTGTATTTGTAGTAGAGATGGGGGTTTCACCATGTTGGCCAGGCTGGTCTAGATCTTTTGATCTCAAGATCCACCTGCGTTGGCCTCCCAAAGTGCTGGGATTACAGGCATGAGCCACTGCGCCTGGCCTATGGCTCTTTCATAGTTTGTTACAAACCTTCTTTTTCCCTCTAGTTTCAGAGTCTGGGGCTCTAAGGCTTTTGAATCCCTGAGTCTTCTGAGACATTGTGTTACAGTGATTCTCAAACTCTCATTCAGCGTGCTCTGGTGAAACACAGAGCTGGGTCCTGCCCACCAAAGATTCCAGCAGATTCTAATAGATTGTGCATTATAGGCAGTCCCCATTACTCAGGAACAGGGGGTAGTGGCTCACATTAAAAAACAAAAAACAAAAAAACCCACACTTTATTGAGATATATTTCACACACCATACAATCCTCCCATTTAAAGTTTTTTAGTATATTCAGAGTAGTGTAACCATCAGAATATTTTACAACATTTGTATCACTCTTAAAAAGAATCCCAAACCTGTAAGCAGTCACTCTCTATTTCTTCCAACTTTCCACAATCCCCGCCCCAGCCCCAGGAAACCAGGAATCTAGTATCTGTTTGTATGGATTTGCCTATTCTGGATAGTTCATATAAATGAAAATATACAACATTTGGTCCTTCTTTCACTTACTATAATGTTTTCAGGGTTCATCCATGCATCAATACTTCATTACTTTTTACAGCTGACTAATATTCCACTGTATAGATATACCACATTTTGCTTATTCATCAGTTGATGAACATTTAGGTTGTTTCTTTTTCTTTTTTTTTGGAGACAGAGTCTCGGTTTGTCACCCAGGCTAGAGTGCAGTGGCATATCATAGCTCACTGCATCCTTCACCTTGGCTCAAGTGATCCTTCTGCCTCAGCCTCCCAAGCATCTGGGACTGCAGGAAGGCACCACCACACCCAGCTAATTAAAAAAAATTTTTTTTGTTGAGGTGAGGGGGATGGTCTTGCTATGTTAACTAGGCTGGTCTCAAACTCCTGGGCTCAAGTGATCCTCCCACCTTGGCTTCCTAAAGTGCTGGGATTACAGGTGTGAGCCACCACTCCTGACCTGGTTGTTTTTACTTTTTGGTTACTATGTATTAGCCATGAATTAATGCTGCCATGAACAGCTGTGTACAACTTTTTATATGAACAAGTGTTTTCATTTCTCCTGGGTATATAGCTAGGAGTGAAACCGTGGAGTCAAATCGTAAATCTATGTTTTACCTTTGAATTGTGCCACTGCGCTCCAGTCTGAGTGACACAGTGTGACCCTGTCTCATAAAAACAAAAAATACCTTTTGAGAAACTGCAGACTGTTTTTCAAAGCAGCTGCATCACTTTACATTTCTGTCAGGAGTGCAACAGGGTTTCAATTTCTCCAAATCCTGGCCAACATTTATTATTACCTGCCTTTGGTTATCGGCATCCTAGTGGGTGTGAAATGGTATTTCACTATGTTTTTAATTTGCATTTTCCTGATAGCCAACATTATTGGGCATCTTTTCTCATGCTTATTGGCCATTTGTCTGTTTTCTTTGGAGAAATGTCTATTCAGATCCTTTGTCAATTTTTAAACTGGGTTATTTGCCTTTATTAAATTGTAGGAGTTCTTTATGTATTCCAGTAAGTTTCTTATCAGATATGTGAATTGCAAAATTTTCCCCCCCATTCTTTGGGTTGTCTTTTTACTTTCTTGATGTCCTTTGATGCATAAAAGTTTTAAATTTTCGTGAAGTTCAATTTATCTATTTTTTTTCTTTGTTGCATGTGGCTCATATTTTTGAGAAATGGTTCTAAAACGCAACTCAGAACTCTGGAAGCCTTGAGATCTGAGTTTGGTGGGCCTTTTCAGGTCACCTTTGAGGGGGAATTTTCTCCATGTTTGAGGTTTCATTCCTCCATCCCAGCCAGGCATGGCTCCTCTGAGCCAGGCGCACAGAGCCCCAGGGAACCTTTACTGGGTTTACATTCCCTCACTCTCCTGAGGTCTGCCACAATAGAACAGCTGAAATGACAGTCTGGAAATGTCCTTTATTGTGAAAACTCAATGGCTTTTGTCTCTGGGATTTGAAATTTTCATGCAAGTGTTGGCAGCCAAGAATTAGGAAGGAGGAGGGAAAGAGATGGGGGAGTAAACACTGCCACTGATTTCCATAGTGAGTCACCTCAATTCTCTGTTGTCTTGGTTTTCTCACTCATACAGTGGGGCACATACCTCCATCTCCCCCATCTCACTGGGATACTGTGAAAGTGAATTCACCTGTATTCGTTAGAACACCTTGAGATCTTGGATTAAAGGCATTACTGAGACACAAGGTATTATTATAACAATAAATGATTTAATAGCAGGGTGAGGCCATTGCAACAAGAACTGGTAGGAGGTTCTGAGCTGTGGAGGGGCTGCAGCCTGAAGTCCCTGGCCCTGGACACAGGGTTTTATTCTTGGAGGTGAGACTGCGATTTCTCAGGAGCTCTTTGTGCTGTTTCAGCTGAATTTAGCAGTTTTACTGAGTGCTTCCTATATGACTTCTACCAAAGGGAGATTACAATCTTTTTAAGAAGTAGGTGATATAAAGTAAAACTAAAACAATTATTAATAGAAACAATACAAGATATTATAATCAAGTGAATTGAGTATAACAAGTGTCAGAAAGAAACCAGAAGCAGTGGTGAGTAAGAGCAGAATTCCGTGTTATGACTTCCAGGTCTACCACCCACTAGCTGTGTGACTTTGCCTTTGCCTCAGTTTTTCTGTTACTGCAATTGTTTTTGTAAAGCACTTAGAAGAATGGCTAATACATAGTAAGCAGTCTCATGGTGGACCCACCTAGGCACTTGCCTGACACAGCTTTTGCTGGTTATAAAATCTTTGCCAAGTTGCTCCATGCCTCTAAGCCTCAGTGTTCTGTCTGTAAGATGGGGATTAGGATACCTCCTACCTGGCAAGGTGGCTGTGAAGATCCCAGGACACAGTTTGTGAAGAGTGTAGCACAGGCCCTCTGCAAGGTGAGCATTCACTGGAGGACAGTTATGACTGTCACTAACACTGTGACGTGCCCTGGCTAAGGCGTGAAGGGTCCCTCACAAGTGGCTTAGTTAATTAAGTCAGGGGGCTTCTCTGGAAGCTGAATTTGAAGCGGACCAGAAGGCATTCGTAAGATTCAGGTGATAAGAGGACAGAAACAAACAAACAAACAAAGGTGAAAGCCTAATGTTGGAACGGGTGAGGACAAATCCTAGAAGGCCAGAAGGGGGACTTGTCACTTTTCCCCTAGCCAGCGGGGTCTAGTGGAGCCTTAATGGAAGCTGATTTATCTCCAGAGGAATCTCTGCTCTCACCTTCGCAGTCCGCGAGTCTGGGGCTCTGCAAGCCTCCAACACACCCTCCCTCCCTAAGGAATGTGGGCCCCGCTTTCCGGCCTGCCAGACCGAGCGCCTACCGCTTCCTCCGCAGTCAGGAACCTGGACGCTGCCTTCACCCCACCCTCTGCCAGGATCCAGTTTCAAAGTCACCTGAAAGCCATTTCCTTCCGCGCCAGCCCCGCCCCTCCCCCTCGCAGTAGATCACCTGGAGCTTGCATTTGCCCAGAGTAGCATTTTGGGGCGGGCGCTTGTTTTATTTTAAACGAGACCTCTAGAAATCCTTTGCTCTACACCTGGATAACAAATACACCCGTGGTTCTGATATCAGCGTCCCATTCCTCCTCCCCGAGGAACTAGTGACAACGTCTTACCAGTGGGCGTTGCTCCTCTTCCCGGGCCCCAGCCTGGGGCTTCCCTCCTCCGGGCTTGTAGGGAACAGCATCGTTTTTTTCGGGATCTTTATTGATGAATTATTACAAGTTTTTAGATTTATGCTCTTGCTCAAAATCCAACATGCCTGTATTGAATGTCCCTGTCCACCATCCTCACCCCTTGCCCCAGTTTCCAGGTGTGTACCTTTCCATGCGCACACGGTCATGTACAGAGACATAAAGACAAACGGTTCTCTTTGTTTTTAAAAAACGGGGTCCTCTATCATCCAGGTTTCTGTGTGTTATTTTTCCTATTTAACAGTTCCTTGAGCTGCCTTCAAGTTATCTGCTTTATCTCTTCCCCGTCAGCTTTTCGGAGGTTTGGATTTACCTCTGTAAAGCGACACAGGGACGGAGTTATGGTGAGGAATTCAAGACACGCCTTTCTGACTCAGAAAAGCGGAGACGGCCTGCTCTGGTAGGATCAGGACCCCCAGACCCGATCCCCAGCTGGTGACTCACTTGGGAAAGCCCTCAGCCCCCTTCGCAGGGCCCAGTGTTCCCTGTCCGTACAAGGGGGACGCTCTGGCCATCCGTGCGCTCTCGGGAGGCGGTGGTAGCAGGTCTGTGACACCTGGTGACCCCACCACGTGCGTCTTGGAATCCTAGAACATCTACGCTACCCGGGATGGGCAGGCGGCCGGCAGGACCGACCCTGCCGGGGCGCGAGCTCATCACCCTGCGGGCGTTAATCATTAGCCGCACCCGGGCCCCGCCGCCGCCGCAGCCTCACCCCGGCTCGGGCTCGCCGCGCAGCAAAGATTCCCCGGCCCCCGCGGAGCCGCCAATTGCTGGACCGCAGCCGCGGGCCGCAGTCTCCACCCACAGGAAAAATTCCTGGCCCGCCCCTCCCTCGCTCCCTCATTCCCTCCCGCCCTCCCGCTGCAGCTCCGGCTCCGCTCCCCGACTTCCTGCCCCGCGCTGGCTGGGGTCCCCGGGGGCCGCGTCCGGGCGAGCGGAGGGGCTAGCGGTGGGCGGAGGCGGCGGGCGGCCTCAGCCCCTTCAGAGAGCGACTTTCAAACTCGCGCCCGCGTCGCGGCGGCACCTGGGTAGCCCTGCACCCAGTGCGTGTCCCGAGCCCGCGGAGCGGCGACCGCTCGGTGAGTGTCCCGGATTCTCCCCGTCCCTTCTCCGCTCTGCCGCCTGCAGTTGCCGAGCGGCGGTGCCCGCAGTCACGCCGGGGCTCCTGCCCCGCGCGGCCCCCGTGCCAGCCGCCTGCGGGGTGAGGACCCGGGCGACCGAGGAGGGCCTGGGACTGTGTGGGCTACTGCCCGGGCCATCCTGCCGCAGAGGGCGAGAGCGCGGGAGGGTCGTGCGGGGAGGCGTTTTTCTGTCCTTTTTTCCCCCTCCACTCCGGAAAGAAAGGGGCGAATGCGCCGGGTGGCTCCAGAGAGGCTCAGTTTGAAATCCAGGAAGCCCGCGAGGCCGCGTGCGCCCGAGAGCTGGTGTTTGGCTGGAACTGTGGGCCGGGCGGGCGGACCCTTCTGCGCGGGGATCCGAGCTCTGCTCCTGCCTGCCCGGGAGGCGCCTGCAGCCTGTTCCGGGTTGGTGCCGCGCGGTGCTCGCTGTTGTTGGGAATCTGGGCTACCTGTCCGGGAGCGAGGGGGAGTGGGGGGCCAGAATGGGGAGGGGAAAGCACAGAGGCCACCGGCCGCCTCGACCTCGCCCACTCCTGAAGTCCGTTTGGTTCTTCGCACCCTTCTCTCAGCCCTTTGGTTTGGAAAGCCTGGACAAGGCGTGCAAGCTTAAATTTTTAAGGCGTTGTTTAGATAGCTACTTTGTCTCTTTGAGGTGACTTTGGAACACAAAAGGAAGAACGGAGGGGGAAATGGAATGGTTGGAGGTAGAGAGGTGTGGCTTTGTGGGAGGGTGGTGTTAGAGGCCCCCGAAGAGTTTCATCCGCGTGGTCACTCGCTAATCTGTTGGCAGATGTAGGTGCCTCCTGTACCCTGCTCTGGGGCCCCCATCAGGAGACCCACACTGCATTCACCTTACAGGGAACCCTGGACTGCGGGTTCCCAGTTTCTCCCCCAGCCGTGCCTCTGCACGCAGCCCAGTCACGTGGCCCTTGCTCAAGAAATAATAAGGAGGGAGGGTAATGACAGTCCAGAGCGGGGGGAGGGGCCCGCGCTGAGCACCTCGGGCCGCCTAACCTTCACCAAAGAGGCTTTCCGGGCTCTCCTTTGTTGGACAGGGATGGGATCCTGAGTGACTAAACGCCAACTGTTCCCCCAGGAGGAAACCTAGGAAGAACCAAAAGTGTACATTTCTCTCTCCCCCTGTGGTTCTGGGCTGGCCTCCTGGATGGAATGGCCTCACATCCCCCGTTCGACACCTGCTGTCCCCCACTCCCTTCCTGGAAGATGAGACCACCCATTGACTCCCTGGGTAACTTGCCCTGGGGATAGGGCAGGGAGTTGGGGGGAAGAGGTACCCGGTGGCGAAGTCCTAGCTGCTGAGGGAGTGATGTGTGGAAGAGCTGCTTTGGGGGGGGGCTTTTCTACTGCCTTTTATTAGAAGTGGCATGGCAGGGGAATTGGAAAGAGCACTGGACTGGGAGTCCAGCACGGGTTTATGCCTGAGTTTTAGACCTGGCTCTTCTGCACAGCATGGAAGATGGATGGAGTTGAAGGTTGAGAGTCACTTGAGCTGGAAGGCCCCTCGGATTAGTCTACTCCATTTACCCGTGAAGGCGGCAGAGCCCTGAGGGGGTGAGGTGATTTCAGCCTGGGACCCTATTGGCCATGTAGAAACCAGAGCTCAGATTTCCTCATTGTCTGATCTGTGTTTTTTTACAACATGATCTGGTCAATTCACTTATCTTTTCTGACTCAGTTTCCACATGAATAAAGTGGGGATTACTTGCCCGCTCTTCCTCATAGGAGCTGTGGTGAGGATCAAAGGAAGCCTCATTTGTGGAAAGTGCTCCATAAAGGGCTCACAGTGGATGGGAAGGGAGTCTCCCAATGGTTTTAGAATGTGCTGGCTGTGTCCCATGTGAAGGAGATGTTAGATACCAGGAGCCACTGGTGAATGTTTAAAACACCCTGGTCTTAATAGCTCAGCTCCAGAGTAAACATTTGCCTTACAAATCCACTGCTATCCCTGGGTCACTGTTTTCGCCAGAGGAGGCCAAAGGCCACGGCTTGTGGGATGACCGGGGTGGAGGGGGAAGGTGCCTGTGTTGCGGGTGTAGACCTTGCCCCTTCTCTTCTGCTGGCTCCCAGAACCTTGTGAAGGCTCCAGCTGTAAGCCTGGGGGGTGCTGCCACAGGCCCAGGCCGCCCTGGCCTCAGAGGGTTAAAAGCGAAGCCCTGTGGCTATTCTCTGTTGTGTTGGGTTGCAAGGACTCTGGGAGGGTGTTGCTTTTGCAGCTGCACTCAGGGCTGTCTTCAGCTTCTCATCTGTGCCCCCTCCCCCACCCCAGGCTGCCCCTTGGCCCAGGCGGCTGCTCTGTCCTGCCTCACTGGCCAGCTGCATGTCCACAGGCCTTTGTTCCGTGGCTGCAAGCCCGCCCTACTCCCACCCTCCCTCCCCCAGCAGAAGCGCTCCAGCTGGGGCCCTGGCAGCTGGAAATCACAACTGCCAGCAGGAAGGGGCTACTGGAGCCCCTAGCAGACCTGGCAGACTCTCGTTTCCTCTTGTCAAGCTCATCTGGGCCCCCCCCCACGCACCTCTGGCCAGATTCCCACACCATCTTTTCTCATCTCTGCTTTCTTCCTCTGAATGGACGGATCATCTTTTTCCGCCAATACTCATGCCTCTTAGTTCTGTTTTAAAATACTCTATTCATTCATTTAACAGTTAAGGAGTTAGCACCTACTCTGTATGAATGCTAGGTGCAGAAGACACAGCAGTGAAGAAAATATACAATAATTATTGACCTCATAGAGCTGACTTCAGCAGGAGTGACAATAAAGGTTGAAATAGGGAGCACATTAGTGATAATCAGAAATAAAAAATATGATAGGGAAGGTAGGTGTGAATTGTCATGGAAGGGCTGAGGTGACAGTTTAGATAGGGTGGCCAGGGAGGCTTCTGGGAGGAAGGTACTTTTGAGGTGATGCCTGAAGGGGGTATTTTCCTTCATCTCTGCCTTCTCTTCCCTGAAGCTCAGTTCATCTCACTGTGGCATCGAGGAACAGGGTTTGGAGCGGGACACATTTTGGTTTCAAATCCCTGGCTTGACAGCTCACTAGCCCTGTGCGCTTTGACATGGTGCTAAATTCTTTTGAGCTGTTTCTCACCTATAGCAGGGAATTAGTCATCATACCTACCACATGCAGCATCATGACCACGTACAGTGAGATAACATGGTGAATGCTTAGCAAAGACGATAGAGAGGTTCCATGAATTATTTCTCCAACCAAATTCTGCAGGGCTAGAATGAGGTAATGTCATTGCTAAGGACTCTAGGTGCAAAGCTTTTCATTTTAGGTATTGGGCAGGAACAGGGAATTAGAGGGGAGGGGAAAATAGAAAACCTTGGCAAAAACTTTGTAGTTAGGGAGCCTTTCTGCCCTACACTAGATTGCAGATGGCTGAGGACGTGGGACTTCCAGGTGTGTGCTATGTGCCACCCCCACTGTGCCCCCCACAGATAGGATGACTGGGGCAGCCCTGACTACCCCCCTCTTACTCTGGAATTCCCCCTGCTTCTAGCCAGCTCCAGTGAATCACATCTCCCTGGCCTCCCAACTCTGCCTTATAGCTGTCTACACCTCCCCCAGCCTCCTGTAGGTAAATTATTCCTGGAGGTCGATGCCAGTTTGTGGGAGAGGACCAGGGGGTAGGGAAAGTGGGGGGGGTGCAGATGGTGGGTGGAGCTGTCTTAGGAAAGCCCAAAAAGGTAGCTAGAGGATTCTGGTGGAGGCTCTGAGAAGTCTCGGAAGACTTCCAATAAGGGTTCACCATGGACCAGAATTTAAAGTAACAGAGTGACAGACACAGTGAGAGCTCAGTGTCGTCTGCCTAGCTCCTAGTCTAGCTCCTAGCCTCTTCCACTCTGCTGATCTGATGAGTCTCCGCCCCTCTCTGCTGGTACCACGGCCTCGAAGGGAGGGGTGTAATCTAAAGTACCGCTGTCATAGTCTGTGGTGAGTGGCTTCCTGGGGGACCCTGCCCTAGCTCAGGAAGTGAGGGATGGGCAGTGGAGGGTGAGGCCTAGGGAAGTGGTCATGGCGAGATCCACCCCCCTGCCCCACCCACCAAGTGTGTGGCTGCACACTCAGGGCAGCCAGGCAGGCCCTGTGATGAAGGGACTTCCTGGGCCTGCCAGTTGGTGCCTGGAGACGGGTAAAAGCTAGATGATCTGATATCAGAGGAAGTTGCAAAGAGGGCCCTGAACAGCCCCAAGCATGTTAGCATTGGGTGACCTGAAGTCAGGAGAAAGAAAACTGGACGGCGTGGACTAAACTGATCTGAAGTGGGCCCATCTAGAGCCGCTGGTAGCCCCACTGTGTGTCGGCTGCCTGGGGATAAAGGTTGGCCTTGCTAACTGGGTTGCTGTCTGAGGCTAGGAATGGTGCTGGGCTCATCTTTGTGCCCAGATGGCATTGAGAATGGTACAAAGTGTGATCAACAGGATGTGATGGGCTTGGGCTGGGGTCCCACCCTGAGAGTGATCTGGGCTTGTGGTCTCATCTGCTGCAGCTTTTGTTTCATGGGACCCTACCACTGCCTTCTTCCCCCTAAGTAATCCCATGGGATTAGGGGAAGAAGGCAGTGGTAGGGTCGAGTCCAGCCCTAGGTGGGCCGTTGCCATCAGGGAATGCAAGTGCTAGGGAGAATAGGGCTTTCTACAGTTATCTCGGTTGACCTTCAGGAAGGGAGCCCTTATGTAAGCTCAAGGAATGGAGTTTTAAGGACTTGCACTCTCTTTCATGCTGAGCAGTTTTGGGCTGAACACAGCCGGAATAGGGTTTTCGTGGGCACAGAGGTAGCTGTGCATGCGGCCTTTCGTGAAACACAGTTTGAGGGTCCTACAAGTTGATCTGATCATTGCCAGAATCTGGGCTGGGACTGGAAAGGAAAGATGCAGGAGGAGTGAAGTCTATTTTACCTAGGGAACAGGGTCCCAAGAGGAGAGATGGGTCCTACAGGTGCTGGAAGCTCTTAAAAACTCACATCTGTTACTTCCCAGGCTGTGAGACTGTGTGTGTGTGTGTGTGTGTGTGTGTGTGTGTGTGTGTGTGGTGTGTGTGTGAAGTATTTATTGAAAAGGAACCAGCCTTCTCATACAGCTTCTATTCCTCCAGCTCATTGCCACATCCCCAGGGCCTGTTGTATACTAGGATTCCAATAAGTATTTGTTTAATAAGTAAAACCTTACTGTGTGGTGAGATCTTAGGCATTAAGGAAACATTCACACTCTTTATAAATGTTCTGTTCCTGACAAAGAATGTCCGTAAGGTTCTAAGACGTTAACCTGCAGTCCCCTGTTCTGACACTAGGGCAGGAAGCCCTGTGTTCCTGCAGCACGTAGGAAGGAGACCTACAGTCATTGGAATTGTATTCCAAGGCTTGCTACACATTTTGCTACCTTGCAAATTGGCCCCAAAGTGGACAGCAAGGTGTACTTATAGTGTTGGATATAGTTCTTCCATAATATGTTCCATAATATCCAATAACACCTCTCCTACCCTAAACTCTTATTTGGAACTCAGCTACCCAGCAGCCTTGCTTATTTGCATGTGGCCAAGAAGGTCAAGGACTCAAGTTCCTACATTTTTCTTCATACCAGCCTCCTCAGATCCTGTTTAACTTACATATAAACCGTGTCATCCTATTTTCAAATTTGGAAGAAGCAGCAAATGAAAGAGGATAAAGGCCAGGTGTGGTGACTCATGCCTGTAATGCCAGCACTTTGGGAGGCTGAGGCCGGTGGATCACCTGAGGTTGGGACTTTGAGACCAGCCTGGCCAATATGGTGAAACCCCATCTCTACTAAAAATACAAATATTAGCCAGACGTGGTGGTGGGCACCTGTAATCCCAGCTACTCGGGAGGCGGAGGCAGGAAAATCACTTGAACCCAGGAGGCGGAGGTTACAGTGAGCCGAGATTCTCACCATTGCACTCCAGCCTGGGTGACAAGAGCAAAACTCCGCCTAAAAATAAATAAATACATAAAATGAAGGAGAATAAAGAAACCAGCATAGAGGGGTAAAAATGACTACAGTGCAGAGTTGGCAGTGAGAACAGACTGAGATAAAAACTCCAGGAAAAGCAAGTGCTAGCAGAAGAGCTGGGGGTCTTTTTTTTGGGGGAATGGCTTGGGATCATCAGTTTGATAATTGAGGCTTTGCTGGTAATTGTGACCCAGAGTCATTGAGAAAAGGTTAAATTATGTTCCCTTGACTCTGTTTAGGAAGGCAGGGAAGTGTATAACAGATTTTTAAAAGATTCCCGTCAGGTTGGCTAAAATTTTAAGTGTTGATAGGTAATAATAACACTAATCCTTTCAGCAAGGCCAAGTGGGTGGTTTACCTGCTTCCCTCACCCCAGATGAGGAAACCTAGTCCCCATGAGTTGGGTAACTTGCTCAGAATCGCTCAGCTAATACTTGGCAGGAATGGGGTTTGAACTTTTGGAGCACACTCTTAGCCCTACCCAATGCTCTTTTGAAACTGCACAATCTTGCAAATGCTGCTTTTGGGTGCCCTCTCCCTGCAGGGGTTCCAGCTGGCCAAGGTTTTGCTGTGTTACAGTAGAGCCTGGATGTGTCCAATCTTAATTCAAGCAGATTGCCAGTTATCCCAAAGGGTGTTTGTCTCAGTTGAAACAAGAGTGCTTTTAATACATTTACATCGTAAGCACCTACCTGGGTGTCACACAGCACTTTCTGAAGCCAGAAAATGACAGGGAGGAGTTGCAATTTAAAACCTCCCAGGGCGCTTTCCGCAGGAGCTTTGTTCCTTTGTTCGGTTCTGGAAACTGGGGGAAGGATGCTGTGCTGTGCAGCCTAGGTGCCTGTTGCCCCAGCTGGTCTCCAGGGTGGCTGGGACCCATCCCTGCATAGGAACCCCTAACCCATGTTCCTGCCATCTAGATCTAGCAAGTGTTGATTTTCTTTTTCTTTTTGTTGAGACAGGGTCTCACTCTGTCACCCAGGCTGGAGTACAGTGGCACAATCATGCGTCACTATAGCCTTGACCTCCCATCTTCAAGCAGTCCTCCCACCTCAGCCTCCTGAGTAGCTGGGACCATAGACACGGCCACCACACTCAACTAATTTTTTTTTTTTTTAATTTAGGTAGAGGCAGGAGCTCACTATGTTGCTCAGCCTGGTCTTGAACTCCTGGGCTCAAGAGATCCTCCCGCCTCAGCCTCCCAAAGTGTTGGGATTCCTGGCATGAGCCACCACATCTGACCTTCTAATTTAACTTCTGCTTCCCACACGTACTTTTTAAATTCATCTGGAATGTATTTTTTTATATGACACTGGTTCATATAAAACCTCATGAGGAGCTTAAAAAACTTAATGATACCTGAGTCTCACCCCAGATTGGATCAATAAAATAAAATTACCTTAGGGATAGGGTCCAGGCATGGTTATGAAATGCCCCCGGTGACTTTTCTGTATAGCCATGGTTGAGAACCACTCAACCTTGTAAGATGGAACTGATCTTATTTTTTCCAGAGGAATAGCCTTTTTTTTTTTCCGACACTGGTTATTTAATAGTGTATATTATTTCCTACTGACCGGTTTCTTTTTATGATGTTTGTTATTTATTTATATATTTGGTTTTTATTTTATAGCTTTGTTGAGATATATTTCACGTATTTTAAAATTTGCCAATGTAAAGTATATATTTCACTGGTTCTTAGTATATTCAGTGTTGTGCAGTCATCACCACTATCTAAGTTTAAAACATTTTTAGAAGTCCAGTGCACTACCCATTGTGCCACAGAACCAGACTAAGTTTAAAACGTTTTTGTCACCCCCCCCAAAAGAAACCCTGTGCCCATTAGCGGTCACTTCCCATCTTCCCCTTCCCCCGGTCATAGGCAACCACTAATATGCTTTCTGGCTCCAAATTTGTCTATTCTGGATGTTTCATAAAAATGGAATCATACAATATGTAATCTTCTGTGATTGTCTTTTTTCATTTAGCCTGAGGTTTTCAAAGTTCACCCATTTGTAGCATGTATGAGTACCTCATTCTTTTTCTGCTGAATAATGTTCCTTTGTATGGGTATCATACATTTTGTTTATCACACATTTTGTTTAGCTGATGTACTGTTGAGTTATTTCCACTCTTTGGCTATTATGAATACTGCTGATGTGAACACTGATGTACAAGTTTTGTGTGGACATATGTTTTCAGTTCTCTAAGGTGTATACCTAGCATAAGATTGCTGGGTCATGAAGTCATGTTTAACTTTTTGAGGAACTGCTAAGTTGTTTTCCAAGTAGGCTTAACTATTTTACATTCCCACCAGCAATGTACAACAGTTCTGATTTCTCCAGATCTTTACCAACGTTTGTTATTGTCCATCATTTTGATTTTAGCCATCCTGGTCGGTATGCAGTAGTATTAATTATGGTTCCAGGGGCATTTCCCTAATGTCAATGATGTTGAACACCTTTTCATGTGTTTATTGGGCATGTGTATATCATCTTTGGAGAAATGTCTTCAGATTCCTTGCCCATTTTTATATTGAATTGTCTTTTTATTATTGAATTGTAAGGGTTCTTTATATATTCTGGATATAAGTTCATTGTTAAATATACAATTTACAGATTTTTTTTCCGTTCTGTGGTTTGTCTTTTTACTTCCTTGGTAGTGCACTGTGAAACACAGAAGTTTAAAATTTCGATGATGAAGTACAGTTTATTTTTTCTTCTGTTGCTAGTGCTTTTGGTGTTGTACCTAAGAAACCATTGCTCACTCAGGTTCATAAGAATTTACTCCTCTTTTCTCCTTAGAATTTGATAGTTTTAGCTCTTACATTTAGAGCTATGCCACATTTTGACTTTTTTGTATATGATGTGAAATAGGTGTCCAGATTCATTCTTTTGCATGTGAAGATCCGGTTGTCCTAGCACCTTTTGTTGAAAAGATTATTCTTTCCCTATTGAATTGCCTTGGCACCTTGTTGAAAATCAATTGCCAATAAATGTGATGTTTTATTTCTATAATCTCTGTTCTCTTTCATTGATCTATATGTCTTTCCTTATGCCAGTACCACATAGTCTTGATAACTATGGCTTTGTAGTAAGTTTTGAAATCAGGAAGTATGAGTCCTCCAACTTGGTTCTTTTTCAAGGTTGTTTTGGCTGTTCTGGGTCCCTTGCTTTTCCATACGAATTTCGGGATCAGCTTGTCAATATCTGCAAAAAGAAAATCAACTATATTTTGATAGAGATTATGTTGCATCTTTAGATTGATTTGTTGAGTCTTAATAATGTTAAGTGTTCCATTCCATGAACAAGGAATGTCTTTTAGGTCTTCTTTAATTTCTTTCAATAGTGTTTTATGATTTTCAGCTTACAAGTCTTATACTTTGTTCTTTAAGTATATTCCTAAGTATCTTAATTCCTTTCATGATTGCTCATTGCTAGTGTACAGGAATAAAATAGGTTTTTGTGTACTGATCTTGTACTCTGATACATTGCTGAACACTTTTATTGGTTCTAATAGTTTTATAGTAGATGACTTAGGATTTTCCATATACAAGTTCAGGTTATCCATGAATAGAGAGAATATAGTGACAACACTAGATATCCTTGCCGTCTTCCTAATCCTAGGGAAAAAGCATCTTTCTCAAGTATAATGTACCTGTGGGTTTTTCATGGGTGCTCTATGTAAAGTTGGGGATATTCTCTTCTCTTCCTAGTTTGTTGAGTGTTTTTATCATAGAAGAGTGTTGGATTTTGTCAAATTTTTTTTCTGGGTATATTGAAATGATCAGGTGATTTTTATACTTCATTCTATTATCAACTTGAATCATATCAATTAATTTTTAGATGTTAACCTAATCTTGCATCTCTGGGATAAATCCCACTTGGTCGTAGTGTATATTCCCTTTTATGCTTGCTAGATTCAATTTGTTAGTATTTTGTTGAGGATTTTTGTGTCTATAATCATAAGGAATGTGGGATTGTAGGTTTCTTTTTTCTGATATCTTGTCTGGTCTTGATAGCAGGATAATACTAGCCTCATAGAATGAGTTGGGAAGTATTTTCTGCTCTATTTTTTGGGGGTGAGAGTTTGTGAGGAATTTATATGAATTATTCTTTAAATGTTTCGTAGACTTTACCAGGGAAGCTATCTAGTCCTGGGCTTTTCTTTATTGGAAGTTTAAAAGTTACTAATTCAATCTCTTGTTTAGAATTTTTCTTTCTAAATCTGTCAGTGGTTTGTGCCATTCCAGAAATTTGTCTGTTTCACCAAAGTTATCTAATTCATTGGCATATCGTTCGTGACATTTCCTTATCATCCTTTCAGATTTTTTTTTGTCTTTGGTGTTCTGCATTTATACTACATACAATATGTCTAAATGTGGGCTTATTTGAAATTTAACTTGGTGTGTGCCTTCCATCTGAGGACTGATGTCTATCCTCAGTTCTGGAAAATTCATATACATTATCTCTGAAATTTGCATCTCCCACATTTCCTTTTTTTTCTCTGTGGACCTCTAAGTCTATTAATGTTCAATTTCCTATCTTATTTCTTTCATCTAAATTCAGGATGATTTCTTCAGTTTATCTTTCACCTAACTACTTCTCTCTTTAGCTGTGTTTAATTTTCTATTTATTGAGTTTTAAATTTTAATATTGAATATTTTATTTTCATGTAGTGCTTTTTCTAATTGGCCTGTTCCTTACCCCCTTATACTATCATGTTCTTTTATTATGATTTTTATCTCTTTTATATTTCCAATCATTTAAACTATTCATCTTTAAATATCTATTGTAGACCTATTCTTTAATTTCCAGTTCTTTGAGTGCCAGTTTGTTCGATTTTCTGACTTTTGATGGTTTGTTTCCTTGTGTGGTTTGAAATTTCTGTATCAGGTTCCTCTTCAGTGGTTATAGAGGGTGGGATACTTCAAAGCAAGATTTTGGAAGCGTTCCCTTATTGGTGATGATGAGGTCTAGGGCATATGAGATGTGTGAGTGGATGGCTGTGGTGGAGTAGAGGAAAAGACTGTTGAAAGGCTCATCCCCCGGATCGTCGCATGTTTGGCTGCTTCTTACAATACAGGTCTCTGCTCTAGAGTCACCTCTTTAATGCTTTCCCAGGCCTCCCTAGCTAGCAGAAATTCCCAACCTCCAGTCATACTTTGTTTTCCCTCCTGTATCTTTTTCATAACACTTACACGCTCCAAAAATGTATTAGTTATTTGTCTACCTTTTTGTGGCCATCTTCCTCATTAGAATGTAAACTCCATGAGAACAAGGATTTGTCTTACCCACTGCTGTGTCCCTAGCACGTGGCACATGGTTTATACTGTCAACAAATGCGAGTGAATTTGAATAGTCTTCTTTTCACACAAGAAGTTGTCCCAGCCATGACTCTGAAGCTTTCTTCTCTGGGCTGGGTATGACTGGGCCGCAGAGAGGAGGTGAACAGCTTGGCCTTCCCTTCCCAAACTTATGTCTGTGCTCCCACTGGGGCTGCCTTTTTCTCCCAGCACAACAGCCCCCAAAATACCATCCATCCTGTGTGTTTCCACCTTCTTCTGGCACATTTTTGCACAATGGCCGAAATGAGAAGTAGGGATTTGAGTACCAGAGGACCTGGGGGAGAAAAGAGCACAAAACGCTGGAAGACCTGGTTCTTACCTTTAGGAAGTTGTTACTGAGTGGAGGCAACAGAACACTCAGAGAAAACAGCGTGGGATGCTTGCCACTCACTGAGCCCTGTGCAGGTTGGGGCCCCTGCTGCAAGAGTGTGTGGGTGGAGAAGGAAGGCCTGCGTCTTGGGGTTGCCTACTGCTGGTCATGTACCATTTCTGGAGGCATCTACAGGTGAGTTATGAATTCCCAGGTCACCCCCATTTTGACTCCTTTCTGAGGTTGCCCCATACTCTAGGAACTTGTTGTGAGCAAACAGTGTTACTTGTTAAAAAGCAAAAAGGGCTTGAGAGCATTCCTATGAGGTGGGGAGAGAGATGGCCTTCTCGGCTCTATCTCTCAGGCTCTGTGGGAGGTCGTGCAGAGAATGGTGAGGGGCACAGGGGTTGTGGATTCCAGCAAACCCTGGCTCCCCGACTTCCCTGGCTGTATGGCCCTGGGTACCTGAGTGTTGTGAGATTATGTAGAGAATGTGTTTTGCCTGAGGTCTGGTACACTCTGATAAATGCTGGCTGAGATTATTTCAGCCAGGCATTTGGGGAGCCTTGTGCCTCCGTTTCCTGACCTGTAAAATAGGGATGGCTACTTGCCCTTCCTCTCTGCCCCCTCTACTGTGAGGGCAGAAGGGTTAATTATCCTCCCGCCTGGAGGGCCTGGGGTGGGGGAGGTGCTGCATAAACAGAGCATTGTTGTGCTGGTGAATGATCTGGCTTTGTTCTGGAGTCTTCAGTATTGGACTTCCTGTAGTTAGTATCCCTGTGCTTCATTGCTGGAGGTACTTGCAGGTCCTCAGCCCTGTGGCGCTCACCTCTTAGAGCTGTGGCCTGGGTCCTCACCCAGTGAGGACCTGCAGAATTGTGTTGGGAAGTCGTATTTCCTGGGCTAGGGCCCCCCCAGCAATCAGGAATGAGAGAAATGCAGAAAGTATGACCCACACGCGGTACTGGTTCTGAATAGAACGTTTATTGACAAAGTTTTGCAGGAGGCGGCGGGCGCTTTAATTCCCGAGGCTGTTGGTGGCAGCCCGCTGCTCGCCCCAAGCCTGTTAACTGCTGGGCTGCCGGTGCTGGGGACAATGTGGCTGCCCGGCTCCTTGTCACCCTCATGGTGTCCAATGGGAGCCCTCTTGAGGAAAGCGGTAGGTACCCAGCTGGGGCCAGGCCAGGGGATGGGAATGGGGTGGGATGAGGCTTTCTCAACTCTGGGCCTCTAAGCCTTGCCGGACTCCCCCCCAGGAAACTCTGCCAGTCACAGGCTTTAGGGCAAAGGAGGTTCTTCCCTTGTGGGTTAGACAGTGAGAGCTATAAAGGGAGCAGGTGTAGGGGGAGCTGCTCTTCTTAGTGGACTCCATGTGACTGGGTGACAGCAAGACAATCCTGTGTTCCTTTTGGAGGTGATTGTAAATGCTTCTGCCGGAGGCTTCAGGGGGACTTCTCGTCTTGAACATTTGGAGTTGGGTGGTTAGAGAAGGTCATGTAGGACCCTGCACACAAACACACACAAACACACACACACACACACACACACACACACACACACACACACACACGGAAAAGCAGAGTTAATCTCCCACTTCTTCCTGATGTTTCCTTTTCCCAGAATCCACAGAGGGTGGTTGTTTTGGATCAAACCATGGCAGCTGGTAGAGCAGGTGAAAGGAGGTTATTCCCCTACCCTATGTCATCCCTGGGGGCAGCAGACCTGGACCCCATCCTGGCACCCACCACTTCCATAGCTCCGAGCAGCAGGAGCGTGGAGATCGGGGCAGATTGACCCCAAATCAAGGCCTCACTTTTCCAGGAGTAGATGCTGCCTGGGCTGTGTCTCCACATGTGTGCACCCCAGAATTGGGATTGGGTGACACTGCCCCACCGATCTGAATTCTGGTCCAGGTACCCTCCCAGCTGAGGCAGGAAGCGCCCCTCCTCTACCCAGGAACTGGTTGGATGAGTTTCTTAGGCCTGTCTGGTGAGGACCCTTAGAAGGGGAACACAGTTGATGGGGGAAGGAGCTATGGGTGGAGAGGGGCCCCCTGGGTTCTGTAGGATAGGAAGTGTGTGTGTGGCCCTGCTAGCTGAAGGGCTGGCCACCTTTGGGAATTCACGTGTGTGTGTGTGTGTGTGTGTGTGTGTGTGTGTGTGAGTCCATAAGGTCTGCTTTGGAAATCCACGCTCCTAACTTCTCTGGGTCAGGCATCAAGCCCTAGGTCAGAGCCCAAGGCAAAGAAGGGGGGTTTGTTAGAGCTCTTTTCTTGCTGTATCACCTGCCAGGAAGAGGCCTGAGGGAGGGGAATGCTGGGGTTGTTGACATAACTTTCTGGATCTGGACTCATTCTTAGAATTGGGAAGGGAGTTGTGTTTTAGGGAATTACCCTGGCAGCCTTGCCCCCCAAGCCACCGTTCTGATGTGCTTAGGAAGGGAAAGTGAAAATTGGGGGGAAGGAAAAAACCCCTGGGTAGTAGGATGCACACAGACTCCTTCCGCAGCCCAGTTGAGAGCTGCTGGCCTGAAATCCCAATGAGAGATTTCTTCCATTTAAGAACTGGCATCTCAGTTTTCTATAGTACATGTTCTCTTCCTGCTCCTAGAAGCAGTTGGTTTATATGTAGCTTCATCTCTTCACGTTTATGTTGGGTCTCATTTCTTCCCCCTTTACATGGGTTGGAATGGGTCTCATTCTTCTTCCTAGCCGATGTTCTCTTGATCTCTCGCTCCTCCTTGAAGCTGTCTCTAAACAGCCAGCACCTTCCTGGGCTTCTGCATTCTTCCTGAACACTCCTTGGCTCTAGGGACACCTGCAGCCACAGCCCATATCATGGTTTGGACCTTTTTAGAGCACGTTCTTACACCTCGTCTCACGGAGCCCCACCTCCACGTGTCTTGGTAGTTGTTCTTCCAGACCTGTCTTGAATCTGTTCTTTCCCACAAAGCCACGTGGATTCCTTCCGTCTGTCCTTGGTCTGCCTTGCAGCCTGGCCTCTTGTTGCCAGATGCCCCGGGCCTGGGGTGGTCTGGGTCCTCTCAGGACTCAGCTGCTCCCTTGGCAGCAAATGCACTCAGATCTCTTCTTCACCTGGCAAAAGCTTACTCATTTATGACTCAGCTAAGATGTCACCTCCTCCTAGAAAGCTTCCTGGTCCCCCAGGTAGCATTAGCTACTCCTTCTTTTGTTAGCATAGTTTATTTATTCATGCTTTTGTGCTAGGACTCAAGGCATTGTTTTGTGAATACTCTGTTTATTTGGCCATTTTTCCTTCTGAAGTTCATGTTCTTCAAAGACAGGGACAAGGTCTTATTCATGTCATATCCCCAGGGCCTGGCATTCGTGTTCAGGAGTGTTGAATGAATTCCCAAACTGGAGGCAGTCTTGAACTCCCATACTGCTCACGACTGGATGCTCTCCTCCTTTTCTTACAGATGCACTTGTCTTGTTTTGCATTATATAACGCAAGCTCTGAAGAGTGGAGTCTGTGTGTGATTTGTCCTAACTGCAGAGCTGCCATGATGTCTTTCTAGACAGCTTGGGTAGGAAGATTACTAGGGTCACCTTCAAATCAGAGAGAGATTGAGGCACAAAGAGCATGCTGACTTGCTCCTGGTCATGCAGTGGCTAGGCAGAGCTAGGGTAGTTTGGAGGCGTGCTGGCTACAGACCCGGGGCTCTTTCACACACGTTCTTCTGCTTTTCCTTTTCTTGATATTCCCCGTGACTTAGGAATGGGTCCGCACTAGAGCCTTTCCCAGGACCTTGCCATTTTGTCTTATGCCCTGGCCCTCCCAGATGTCTACCCTGCAGATGGGTTTACGACCCAGGGACCAGTGTCAAGGATGGTTTTGTTAATCACTTATTTGTGCTTTTGCTGTCTCAAGTTGCCTTCACTTCTGCTGTTGCTCAGGCCTGCCCTGCCCCATGGCCATGTTCCTCTCCAGCTCCCGGTAGTACATGCCATCTCTCCATGTGGATCCCTGAGGAATGCACCCTGTCTGCTGTAGGGGTGGGATTTGGACTCATTTATACTTCATTTCTTGGTTTGACCTCCTGTTGGATATGGGTATCAGACTACTTTTCCTTTCCAGTTGAATTGCTATGTGTCTGCCCTTATAAGATCACGGTTTACTTTCTGGCCAACAAGGTGAAACCCCATCTCTACTGAAAATACAAAAATTAGGTGGGCATGGTGGTGCGCACCTGTAGTCCCAGCTGCTCGGGAGGCTGAGGCAGGAGGATCCCTTGAACCCGGGAAGCTGAGGTTGCAGTGAGCCAAGATCGTGCCATTGTACTCCTGCCTGGTGACAGAGTGAGACTCCATCTCAAAAAAATAATGGTCTGTATTGATGTTGAGATCACGGAAGATGGATAAACACATGGGTGGTGGGGGGAAGGTCAGGTCATGCTGGTTCACCAAGTTTAACTTGTATCATTAATTTGAGATGTGGGTCAAACATTTTAGGTACAAGTCAGAAAAATCTCGTCTTGGTGGCTGCAGAACAATCAAGTGATTTATCCATCATCATCACCACCACTGTTCTCGGTGGGTGTCCTGTGTGTCAGATGTACAGGTTACTTACTTGTATCATCTCAACCCTGGAGACAACCCAGTCAGGTTGGCACTATTACTGTGCCTATTTTCCTGATGAGGAACTTGAAGCTTGGTGAAGTGAAGTGACTTGCTCAAGGCCACATACAGCCAGGAAAAGTGGAGGACCTGGAATTCAAACTAGGTCTGGCTGATTCCAAAGCCTGTGGATGAGTTGACTGCATTTGACCTCTGTGGGCCCCACTGCATCTGTGCATATTCTCTTCTGCTGAGAAAGCTGGGGGACCTAATGGAGCCCCTCCACACCCACTTGGCTCCCACCAAGATTCTCCAGTGCCTTTGAATCTGAGACAGTAGTAAATAGAGCTTCCACCCACCCACCCACCCCCTCCAGCCTAGAGGCCTCAAAGCAAGCAGCCACTGAAGTGGGGGATGAGGCTGTGGAGATGGCAAATTTACAGGGCTGAGTCCTTGAATTTTGCTGGTAAGTAGCAGTGGTCTTGTGAGCCTTTTTGACCTCAAGATGAGAGAGGTGGGGCCTCTGGAAATTTTGGATCTGTCTGTGATTTCCAGAGAGTAATTTCTAGTGACACCTTTTAGGGCTTTCTTTGGCTGTTCTGTTTTGGGGCACACTGCATAGTGACAGGTGGTGCTGGCAGCCAAGTGACCTCTACCCTGGCTGTGAACAAGAGCAATTTATAATCAACAGTAATTGCCCTCATTTGGCTTTAGTGTATGTTTACATGAAACTTCCTGATAGACTGCTTTCCCTGGGATATTTGTAGGGAGTCCAGATCATCACAGTCCCTTTCCTTTTTTTTTTTTTTTTTTTGTTTGAGACGGAGTCTCACTCTGTCACCCAGGCTGGGTGCAGTGTCATGGTTTTGGCTCTCTGCAGCCTCCACCTCCCGGGTTTAAGCGATTCTCCTGCCTCAGCCTCTGGAGTAGCTGGGATTACATCACATGCTAATTACCACACACAGTGAATTTTTGTATTTTTAGTAGAGATGAGGTTTCACCATATTGGTCAGGCTGGTCTCGAACTCCTGACCTCAGGTGATCCGCCTGCCTCAGCCTGCCAAAGTGCTGGGATTACAGGTGTGAGCCACCGGGCCTGACCCATCACAGTCCCTTTCTAAACTTGGCCACCTTCCCCTTCCTCCTAGTCTCTTGTGGCTGGTCACCCAGTATGTAACCCAGCAGGGCAGCTATGCCGTGCTCTAGTTCCCTGTCTGGGGCCAAGTAGGATGGGACTACCAGGGTGAATGAGCAGTCACCAATCCTGGCACTTCTTGGTTGACTGGAAACTTGCTAGCAGTGACTAATGTGGAAACTCATTAGACTAGGAGGAACTGGCTTTGGTCTTGACCTCACCCACTGTTTACCTTTCTCTTGACTGTGTGAGTGATGGGAGCTGATCCAGACACTGTCCTGCAGTCCTTCCAGCAAGCATTCATTGAACACCAAATGAACCTTGCTCTCTAAGGCTGAAGGGAAGGTGTGGGAAAGAAGGCCCAGCCCACTGGGTTTTACTGTATTGTCCGGAAGAAACGGTTGTATATGTCAAGCCCCAAGACCAATGCTTTAACTGATCTCAGGGTGTTTCAAGTTCAGAGGAGCAGATTACTTCCTATTGCTGCTGTAACAAATTCCGCAATCTTAGTGGCTTAAATCAACACACATTTGTTGTCTTAAAGTTCTGGAGATGAGAAGTCAGATTGGGTTTGCAGGACTGCGTTCCTTCTGCAGGATCCAGGGCAGAATTTGTTTCCTTGCCCTTCCCAGCTTCCCAGGCTGCCCGTATCCTTGGCTTGTGGCCCCTTCCTCCTCTTCAAAGCCAGCAGCGTAGCATCTTCTAGTCCCATTCTCTCTGTCCCTCTGCTTTTATTGTCAAACTTGTCTGACCCTGACTCCTGCTGGATTCCTCTTATTGAGGACCCTTATGATCACATCAGGCCCACCTGGCTAATCCAGGCTAATCCCTCATCTCAAGATCCTTGATTTCATCACCTCTGCCTTCTGTGTCCCTTTTGCCATATAAGGTGACATTCATAGGTTGAGGATCAGGCTGTAGATTTCCTTATGTGAGAGCATTATTCAGCCTATACTAGTGTGTATGTTGGGAAATGGTCAAGGAGGCCTTTCTGAAGGAGGTGATTGGCTGAATTTGTATAGGCAGAGGGTCTGGGGACACATTCCAGGTTTGAGACAACGTGGACACATGCTGTGGTGGCGGGGACAGTGGGGTGTAGATGATTGACTCTCCCTCTGAGCAAGGTGCCCAGCTTTCCTCTCCTTCCAAGGCCAGGCTGAGGGAACTTTCTGGACTTCAGCTGTCGGCCCAGACTTTCTCCTGGAGTCCATGTGGGAGGGCTCCCCTGGCAAGGCACAATCCTTTTCTTTCCTGGCAGCTGTGGTCCTGCTGCAGGGACCCAGCCAGACTGCATGGGCCCTGCTGCTCCTAGGTGGTGGGAAAATGCATTCCCAAGGGAAAATGAATTTGAGCCAGCTGGGCTGGGTTTGGGTGCCCCAGAAACCTTGGTCACACTGTTGGCATAGCCTCTGCTGGCAGTCACGTTGCTCACATGAACAGAGTCACTACCCCGGGGAGCCTTCTCTCGTGCTTTTTTAGGGTGCTCAGGGCTGCTGAATCTCCAGGAGAGCTGGGAGGGGTCAGAGTGAGGAAACTGCTGGGAAAGGGGCAAGGGCCCTCTAGGAGGGGGTCCTCCCCTCCCCCAGGAGAGCCCCTAGCATGCAGGGAGCAATGGGAACAGACAGGCAAGAGCTGGGCCTCTGGGGACAGTTTGGGAGCAGGGTGGCCCAGGGTGGTGACAGGCTGTGGGTAAGAGCACAGCTGAGTGATTTCACCATCTTAGCTGACATCTCTCTGGAAGTTCACGTTGCTTCCACCCTGTTTTTTTCTAGAAAAGTTATAGCTTTTCTCTATTGCTTCCTTCTGGGAAGAAGAGATTCCGAAAGTGCCGTTGTAGGGATTGTTGGGGGGAAGGACAAAAGCCGCTGGGCCACCCTGGCTTTGAGAGCCCTTGTAATGTTTAGCAGATGGTGTAGTTGAGGAATGAAGAAGGCCACACGGGAGGACACCATCGCCGTCCCCGAGTGAGGATTTTCCCTGTGTGCAGGTGCCGTGTGGATTCCTCCCCTACTGGGGCCTTTGGAGCAGCTGCCTCTGGGGACACCCCTCGCTCTTTTTCTACCTGGCTCCAAAGCAGCTATGGTGCAGCTATGGTGCAGCGCGGCTTCTGATGCTTGAGTGTGGGGTGAAGGGCAGTGGATGAAAGGATGACACTGGCCTCTCTGAACCACCAGAGGGTTCACCCCCAGGTGTCCTTTCCCCTCTCCTGCCTTGTCCTCAGCTCACTGGCCTGGGAAGGAGGACCAGTGGGAGTGGGCTGACTCCTGGGCATTCCCCAGGACCAGAGACACAGAGTTCCAGGAGGCTGTCCATGAGTGCCCCTGTGGGATGGGGGGAGGAGCAGGGTCCCATTGCCTCAGTGACAGGAGACCTGAGGGCAGAACTCCAAGGCTGTTGTGGGTTATGAGGGTGTGGCCTTTTTTTCCTGTTGGGTCAGAATGAGGCATGGTGCTCAGGCATAGTGGGGGAGGGAAGGATGTGGCCCCAGTCTGCTGTGCTGGGAATCCAGGGCCTGCTGCAGCCTGCCTGCCTTGGCACCTCCAGTATTCAGGGAAGCTCCTCTAGAGGACAGGTGTGGGTGGAGGAAGGGTGTGGTTTAGGTTCAAATTTAGAGGAAAAAAAAAAAACTTCTCTCTCTCCCTCTTCTGCCCATGGATCTTTAAAGGTGTATGTCTGAGCTTCTGAGGGCATCAAAAAGGAAGCTTGGCTGGGTGTGGTGGCTCACACCTGCTAATCCCATCACTTTAAGAGGCTGAGGCAGGAGGATGGCTTGAGCTCTGGAGGTTGATGCTGCAATGGGCTGTGATTGTACCACTGCACTCCAGCCTGGGTGACAGAGGGAGACCCTGTCTCAAAAAAAGAGATAAGTCTTTGGGGACCTGCTCAAAGAAGGCTTTGCAAGTATAGGACTTGAGAAAGAGAGTTTTCCTTCTTTTTTTTTTTTGTTTTTTGTTTTTTGTTTTTTTTTTGTTTGAGACAGAGTCTTACACTCTCGCCCAGGCTGGAGTGCAGTGGCGCGATCTCAGCTCACTGAAACCTCCACCTCCCAGGTTCAAATGGTTCTTCTGCCTCAGCCCCCCAAGTACCTGGGATTACAGGTGCCCGCCAGCACGCCCAGCTAATTTTTGTATTTTTAGTAGAGACAGGGTTTTATCCCATTGACCTGGATGGTCTTGAGCTCCTGACCTCAAGTGATCTTCCCACCTCTGCCTCTCAAAGTGCTGGGATTATAGGCCGAGAAGCGAGTTTCTAGACGACTGATTCACTGATGACTGACTGGATTGATTGGTGTTGCAAGATGGAAGAGGTCATGGCTGGCGCATACTTAGAAGAACTGGAGACCTGTGTGTGATAGGATGGGGTTGGCGTGGGTACCTGGTTTGAGGGTTTGGCTGCTGTCTGCCTCATCACCTCTTCTCTGGCCTCCTCCTTCCCTAGCAGATGGGGTCTTCTAGGGTGAGTATGAAGACCCCAGTTCTCATCCTGGCTTGGGGGGAATCTTACAGTATGGAGTGATGCTCTTCGGGTAGGAAGGGAAAGGCTGGCCCCACCCAGGGAGCACCAGTGGAGGCACTTTAGCCGTCTCTGTGGGAGTCCGAGCTGCACACACATAATGGTTCCACTCCGGTCTCTTAGGGCCAGAATGCACTCTGATTGAGTGGGGATGCACTGAGAATGCACTCTGATTGAGTGCCATGTCTCTTATCCATCACCATCAAACGGTGCCTCCTGACAGTCTGCACTGGTGTCCTGCTTTGTACTCAGTGCCTCGTTTGTTCTTTAGCCCTCCCTTTCTTGGGCTCTTGGTTCTTTTCCAGCAAGTCCTCCTGCCCAGGGAGAGAAAGCCTTGTGATCCTGGGTCTCCTGGTCACTACAGGGCTTCTGTCATCATCTAAGAACTTTAGAGTCTAATCCCGGGTGACCTCATGCTTTTTCCGTTTTCCTTTCTGCTTACCCATGACCTGCAATCCTTTGACCGGGGATGTATTTTACCATCTTGTCCTGCCGGAGAGTGAATGGCCAAGGTCACATAGTAGCAGGTCCAAAACCACCCTAAGGAATCTTGACCCAGTCCTTCGGAGTGTCATGTCATAAGCCCCCATCCTTCAGGTCTTCATGTCTCCTGCAGCTTATGCTGAAGCAAAGCCATGGCAGCCAGGGCTGTGACCGAGCCTTTGTTTGTAGCCCTGGCTAGTGTGTAGTCCGTTAGGAAGGCAGCGGGCAGCAGAGCATGAACTCTGGAGCCTCAGTGCCTGAGTTCAAGTCCAGGCTCTACCACTTACTACTTCTGTGGCCTCAGGGCCTGCATGTGTAAAATGAGAACCCACCTTCTGGAGTTGTTGCAAGGAATTAGTCACTTTAATATGTATATAGCACTTAGAGCATTTTAGCAGTTGGCCGTTTTGCTTTGTTTTAGCCCTATGAGGATTTGGGCCATGGGTACTGTTTTCAAAATATGAGCTTAGTTTGTAGACAGGTAGCCTATGATCAATCAGAGAGAGAAACTTCTCCAAGTAGAAAAGACATTTTAGTTTCTGGGTTTGAAGTGTGCTTCTGTTGCCACCCTCTTGCAGTAGGATCCCCCGAAGAGGGACCCTCAGAAAGTCCCTTTTACAGACAAATCTCCCTAATTGTGTGTGTGTTGGCGTAGGGGTTGGGCTGTGAGTAATCTTGCTTTAAGGCTGTGACCTGGCTGGCTGTGAAATCCATTTGGGACTGGGGCCCTTTCCATTTAGCTTCCGCAGAGAAGCTGACCCCAGATCTGATCTGGGAAAGGTCTTAGGTCATAAATCCCTGCCCCTTTGTTCCCGCCTGCGATGGTGGTGGTGGTGGGGAATGCCTGACTGTGTGCTTTGAAGAACATCTGAGTGCCACAGGGCTGGGGGTTAAGGGCTGGGGTGGAGCTTGGGTTTTTGTCTGTTGGTGCTGGAAGGACACGGTGTTGCCCTGCCTGCTGGTTCTGTAAAAGGCATAGCTGATTAATTGTAAAGGCTCTTTTGAGGAGGGAGGAAAGGCGGCAGCCTTACAATTCCCAGGGGGCTTTCCTCTGAGAAGCTTGAAGAGCTTTACCTAAATGATCTTGTTCATTAGCCCTCCTTGCATTGCGCTGTGGAGGGCAAGCACTGGCCTGCCACTGAGTCCCCATCTGCAAGACGGGAGGCTCCTACAGAGCACCTTGGAGGTGACCCCCTCCAGTGAGACACAGTGACAAAGTGCTGTGCTCCAGAGGGTCCCAGCTGGGTTAGCAGCAAGTGGTAAGTCAGTCTTGAGGTGCTTGATCTGTACCTGAGTAAAGCATCGATTTGTTCACCATCATTGTTCATTTGTCAAGTTGGCCCTTAAGACCTGTGCTCTTTTTTTTTTTTTTTTGAGACGGAGTCTTGCTCTATCGTCCAGGCTGGAGTGCAATGGCATGATCTCGGTCAGCTCACTGCAACCTCTGCCTCCCATGTTCAAGCAATTCTCCTGCCTCAGCCTCCTGAGTAGCTGGGATTCCAGGCGCCCGCCACCATGCCTGGCTAATTTTTGTATAACTCCTGCTCTTAAGTGACTAATAGTAGGGCAGAGGGTCTCAAACTAGTCACACTGTCTCAGGCGAGTGCCACAGTGGGAGAAACCTGGGAGGTAGTACGAGAACACGGAAAGGTTCCTAGGGGGATATTGGAAGGTTCCTGGAGGGGGCAGCGTCTAATTGGAGACCTAAAGATTGGATCTACATAGGTTGGGGAATGGTACGGTATGGGGTACGGGATGGAGTACAGTTGGGGAATGGTACGGGATGGGGAGGAGATAGTGCTGAGGCAGAGAGAACATTTGCAAAAGCCAGAGACCCAGGGGTGTGGGTTTCTAGGTTGAGGCAGAGGCACAGAGAACCAGCGGCCAGTGCCAAGGGTTCCCAGAGTGATGACAGCTTCTAGATCCTTCTCCATGTAGCTCAAGCCTCTACCCTTTGGCCATGTCTGTGGTCTAGTTGCTTCTGAGCTCTAAAGCTAGGGGTAGAAGACTTGGGTCAGTAGGGATGAGAGGAATGCCCAGGAACTTACTGTGTACTCTGGAAAGTGGCATTGGTGAGCTCTGCTTTTGTGGGGTGGGCATGGGTGTTACATAGGTGTCCCTGTCCTTCCCAAAGGCTACAGCCTGAAGTAGTCTGGCCACTCCACCCTTCCTTTCCTGGCTGCTCCAGGTGGGCCTGCCTGTGAGCCACACCATCTGCTTAGGGAATAAAGTCCACCTGAGGCTGTGTTTGCCTCACCTGGGTGCAGTTTACTGCTTTCTCTGCTGCCCCCACCCAGCTGTGCCAAAGGAGCTTACAGACACTCACTGATGGTTCAGCCCTGAGGAATTTCCTGGGGCCTGGGATGAGTCAGGGGCAGCCTGTACCAGGTGCTAGGGTGGGGCTGGGGAGTGGGGGGTAATGCTGGCTCAGCCAGTCAATATTCAGAAGGTTTCAGGTTCGTGGTGAAGCCGCTGGTGCCCCTGAGGTTTTGCAATCCTAGGGAGAATATCACCGCTGATATGTGTCTTGTCTTAACATTGAAAGAACCAGATCTTTGCCCATCCCTGTACAGTGACCCCAGCACAGACCACAGACAGGTGAGCACTTGGGAAATGCCTCTTGACAACTGTCATTATCATCACCATATTGGTGGCATATGGAGCACGAACCCTGTGCCAGGCATCATGCTCAGAGCTTTACAAACAGCAGATGGCCTCATCCAGGAGGGCACAGCCATGGGGTAGGCTGTGTCCATCCTCATTTTACAGGTGAGGAGCTGCGGCTCTGAGAGACTAAGTACTGTGCCCCGGCAGTGGGGCTGGGCTGTGAGTTCCTCAGCAGGTACCTGCACCACTGTGCTGGCAAGTGGACTTGGGCACCCTCGTCAATGCTCCTAGAGTCTGAGGGCACGGCCTTTCTTGGGATTCAGTTTTGTTTTGTTAATTGTGTTAAATGTAAATACACATAGCATAAAGTTGGACCATCTTCACCATTTTAAGTGTGCAGTTCAATGACAGTAGGTACATTCATATCATTGTGCAACCGGCATCACTGTCTATCCACAGGACCTTTTCATCTTCTAAAACTGAATTCTGGACCCACTAAACATGCCCACCCCACTTGCCCCCATCCCTGGCAACCACTCCTCTGTTCTCTTTCTCTGGGCATTCTGAGGTTGACCCTTCATCTGTCTGTCTTGTTGCAGAATCTCCCTGGGGTGCCCTCCCCAGGCAGCAATGCCAGGATGCCCGTGTCCACCTCTCTCCACCAGGATGGCAGCCAGGAGCGGCCGGTGAGCCTGACCTCTACTACCTCCTCGTCGGGCTCCTCCCGTGACAGTCGCAGTGCCATGGAGGAGCCCAGCGGCTCCGAGGCTCCCGCCGAGAATGGAGCAGGCTCCCCGAGAGGCCGGCATCTCCCCAACAGCAACAACAACTCCAGCAGTTGGCTGAACGTGAAGGGGCCCCTCTCCCCATTCAACAGCCGGGCGGCGGCCGGGTCTGCGCACCACAAGCTCAGCTACCTGGGCCGAGTGGTGCGGGAGATCGTGGAGACTGAGCGCATGTATGTGCAGGACCTGCGCAGCATCGTGGAGGTGCGTGCTGGAGCCCCAGGCACAGCGTTCTAGCGGAAGCCTGCTTCACCCGGGAGGGGGAAGCTCTCGGAAGACATGCTTCCCGTGGAGTAGTTGGAGGACTGGGGTCTCCCACAGCCCTGTGGAAGCTGTGGACTCCTTAGGCTTCCCTAGGACCTTGGGCCAGATCAGTAGCTTGGGCCGGCAGGAGTAATCATCGTTGATAGGGAGGGTGGGGCCCCAGCCTGCTTAGGAAGATGGCTCTAGAGAGCCTGTGCCACAGAGACTGAATGCGGTGAAGACACGGGCTCTGGGCCTGGCCCCCCCCCATCCCCTGCCCTGTTGTTTCCTGGCTGTGCAGAGCCTCAGGTTCCTCCTCTGTAAGAAAAAGCCACACCTCCCTTGCAGGGCCACTGTAGGTAAAGGGCATGGAAGGGGAGCTGTGTGGCTGCCACTGAGGAAGCCCTCTGCCCACTGGCTTGGGGCATGGATTAGTTTCCTAGGGCTGCCTTAACAGATGACTGCACGCCCGAGTGGCTTAAACAGCAGATATACTCTCTCAGTTCAGGAGGCCAAAGTCCAAAATCAAGGTGTTGGCTGGTGTTGGCCGGGTGGGATCCCTCCGCAGCCTCTGAGGGAGTAGGCGTTCATGCCTCTCATCCAGCTTCCTGGGTCCTGGCAGTCTTTGACAGGAGATGCCGCCCAGAACCTTCCCATCACCTTCTTTTCTGTGTGTTTTCCTGTCCTCTCCTCTTATAAAAACAGCAGCCACTGGATTTGGGGCCCACCCTGAATCCTATCTGAAGTCATGTTGAGATCCTTAGCTTATGGCATCCACACAGACCTTATGTCCAAATAAAGTCACATTCTGGGGTTCCAGGTGGACGGACACTGTCTCACCCAGCACAGTAGGCAGTCTATGAAGTAGTGTCACAGCAGTGCCGAAATGAGATGTGGCTAGGGAGGGTAGTGGGCAGTGTTGTGCCGGGAGCCGGGTTCTGACCGCCTCTCCCCACGCAGGACTACCTCTTGAAGATCATCGACACACCAGGGCTGCTGAAGCCAGAACAGGTCAGCGCCCTCTTCGGGAACATAGAGAACATTTACGCACTCAACAGGTGTGTGTGAATGGGCCCGACACCATGTTGTGCCTGTGACGCCCCCTTCAGGGCCTAGAAAGGAACCCTGGATGGCCCTGGACTCATGGGCTGTGACATGTGGGCCTGGGGCCTGTTCTCTGAGGACAGGGAAGGGTGGTCCATCTCTGTGCCCTGGCTGACATGCTTTCTCTCAAGGGCAGACGGGGAGGTAATTGGACGGCATGTGCGTGTTGGGTCCAGCCTGAAGCTGGCGCCCCTCAAGGGGTTGCTGGGCTCTTCCCTGCACACTGGTTCTCTTCCCTCTGGGTGGCTTCTCCATCCTTCTCATCTTCATTTTTCACTTGCACATCTCCTAATTTCTTATCCTCCTTCCCCACTGACCCCAAGGGCTCCGTGGAGATGATCTGACCTATTAGTGGAATGCACAGCCCCCACAAGACAGATGTGGGGAGGCTGAACAAAGACCTGGCCAGGGGCTGTGTCAGGGCAAAGGGTGTGGGTCTGCTGCCTGGGACCACGGACTCCCCCAGGGAAAGTGCACTGCTTGGGAAGGGCAGGGCTTGAGGGGAACAGCGGTGCTAAGACCAGAGGAATCATATCCCAGGCCCCTTAAGATCGGAGAGGTCTAGGAGCGCAGGGTGCAGGGAAGACTTAAGCCAACGGTGAGAGGTTGGGAAAAGGAGGAGGCATAGAGGGAGGAGACAGGGAGTGGTGTTTCTAGGGGTGCCAGGACTCACCTGTCTCTCCCCATGTCCCTGGCTCCTTTGCCAGTCCCATTTCTCTCTTCTTTGCCCTTAATCCTCTGCTTTTGTGTGTTTGACTCCTTCTGCCTACAGAGGAGCTGTGTCCCCTCCCGAGGTGGGTATGGAGGTCCCCTCTTCCTCTCCGGCTTGCTGAGCCCACAGGTCTCCCTGGCTTCCTGCTTCGTGGTGGTGCTGATACTTTGTGGTTGCTGCATGGGGCAGGGCTCCCTCTGCCCTTGGCTGCCTCCCAGGAGGCTGGAAGCCCCAGCTCTTTAGCATGACAACAGGGCTGGCTGTCAGTCAGGGCTCAGGGCTTGGGAGGTTGGGGGAGGGGGCAGTGAGGGGTGTTGTCCTCTGAATGCAGAGGGTACAGTGGCTGCTCTCCCCTCACCCAGCCAGCTCCTCAGAGACCTGGACAGCTGCAATAGTGACCCTGTGGCTGTGGCCAGCTGCTTTGTAGAAAGGGTAAGAAGGGTTGGGCCCTTGCCCCTGTCCTACCTTGTTGACAGCTCAGAGAGACAAGAACTGCCAGCATAAGAGGACATCTAAGTCCTGGGGATCCCTTTCCAGGGAAAGTCCTGGGTTCTCTGTCTTGAATGAGAGGGTGTTCTGGGGGGAGCCAGGGCTGCTGGGTGGATGGGATGTTCTTGAGCAAATAGGTATAAAGATGGCTCTGTAGGCACTTGGGAACAGGGGACAGAGTATGCTCTGGGGCTAGGGACCTATCTGGTACCACCATGTTTACAGTCAAATGGGAATGTCCCTGAAATCACTATTTTTTATCTCTTCTTAGAGCCAAGAGTTTGATATCTACACCCAGTATTGCAACAACTACCCCAAGTGAGTAACTGGGGTGAGAGGGAAGGCAGAGCCATCTGGTGAGTCCAGAGCCCCCACCTCCTCATCCAGACCTTCCCCAGGCGGTGACAGGACCTTCTCCCACTCGCAGCTCTGTGGCCGCCCTACGGAATGCATGCGGGACAAGCAGCAGGCCAAGTTCTTCGGGACCGGCAGGAGCTGCTGCAGCACTCGCTGCCCCTGGGCTCCTACCTGCTGAAGCCGGTCCAGCGCATCCTCAAGTACCACCTGCTGCTCCAGGTAGCCATCGCCCCTCCCCCGTCCTCCCAAACACCTGGGGTCTGGGGGAGGGCAGGCCTTCGAGTCAGGGGTACCTAAGCCCCTATCTTCTGCACAGGAAATTGCCAAGCATTTCGATGAAGAAGAGGATGGCTTTGACGTGGTGGAGGATGCCATTGACACCATGACCTGTGTGGCCTGGTACATCAACGACATGAAGAGGAGGCATGAGCACGCAGTCCGGCTCCAGGTGCTCTGGAGCTGGGAGGCTGAGGGAGGGGCAGGGCTAAGTGGGCCGGGCTTCGGCTGGAAAGAGGGCATGTGGCAACCCTTCCGGGATGAGCTGGGGGTTGGCGTTGGGGGAGCCTTTGTGGCAGGGTTTGCAGAGCCTCCTGAGGCCCCAGTGGCCTGACTCTAGGGGTTGGGGCCCCTCTGCTGCAGGAGATTCAGTCACTCCTCATTAACTGGAAGGGACCCGACCTGACCACCTACGGGGAGCTCGTCCTGGAGGGCACGTTCCGCGTGCATCGCGTGCGCAATGAAAGGACCTTCTTCCTCTTTGACAAAATGCTGCTTATCACCAAGAAGCGGGGCGATCACTTTGTCTACAAGGGCAACATCCCGGTAACCAGGCCCTGCCCATCTCCTCTGCCGTCTCTCTCCTTCCCAGAGGATCTGGGCTCCCCTCCTTGTCTGCTTCATGGGGCTCCTGCACCACCCTTCTGAGTCGCCCTCCCTACTTCCCCAGGCTGTCTTGAGGGGACGGCCCCCTCAACCTGTGCTTGACTGTCCTTCCCTCTGCCCCCAGTGCTCCTCCCTGATGCTGATCGAAAGCACGAGAGACTCCCTGTGCTTCACCGTCACCCACTACAAGCACAGCAAGCAGCAGTACAGCATTCAGGTGAGGGGCAGGTGGGGCCCAGGGGTGAGGGAGACAAGATGCCCAGGGGACACCTGCGTGGGACTCCTGGCTCCTCCACTCACCTAGCTGCCCCAAGCCCCAGTGTCTTCATCTGTATGGCAGGGGATCTTTGCAGGCACCTCTCAGGTTCGAAGTGAGGAGTCAGGCTAACCTCACAGAGGCCCCAGCATGACCCCACTTTTTCTTCCTGGGCAGAAGCACTGTCCATGCTAGACAGCTTCAGGCCTGTATTGATAACCCCTGGGTTCCTTTCCCTTGGATCCTCCTAGGCCAAGACAGTGGAAGAGAAACGGAACTGGACTCACCACATCAAGAGGCTCATCCTAGAGAACCACCATGCCACCATTCCCCAGAAGGTGAGCTCCTCCACCTCCTGACTGGGTGCAGGGAGAATGTGCTCCTCTGAGCCAGCTCTGTAGGGTCTGTTGGGGCCTCACGTTCTGGACTTTGGCTCCACGGGACAGTGGGTGTCAGTACGGCAGATGCCCCAGGCCTTGGTGCAGCACTGCAGGCCGTCCTCCTTGTACAGCAACGGTGGGTCCTGTGGGTGGAGGAGGCCGACCCACGGCAAGGTAATAACCAGGTGCATTACCTTCTCCTTCAGGCCAAGGAAGCCATCCTGGAAATGGATTCCTACTGTAAGTGTGCCCTTTTCTACCTGTTTTCTCCCTAATTGTACACATTGCTAGGTCAGGCTGCATTCTGGGGAAGCTTTACCTGATCATTTTATTCCAGGAGGGGGAGGATGGGGGTCTCCTGTTAAGGGCAGGGTTTAACTACGTGATTAGGGACGCTTTCCTGCTGAGCGGTGGGACCCTCAGTGCCTGAAGCTGCCAGATGGAAGATGGAAGGCGCTCTGGAGGCTTCTGGCCCTGGAGCTGGGTGGGTGCAGAGGTCTTGTTGGGCATGGACAGGGTGGGGGAGTAGGCCAAGGCCAGTTGGGAGCCAAAAGCTTGATTGTCTCTCTCCTGGGTGCAGATCCCAATCGTACCGCTGCAGCCCAGAGCGGCTGAAGAAGGCATGGTCCTCCCAGGACGAAGTGTCCACCCATGTGCGCCAGGGGCGCCGGCAATCTGGTAAGAGAAGGGCTGTGGAAGCAGGAGGCCTCTGTCTCGCACCCTTGCCCAGGCTGGGGACTGTCTGCAGCAGTGTCCAGGGCTGTGACTCTCACCTCTGTGGAAACCCTGGGAAAGGCTGGAGCGGGGCTGGGCACACACCTGGGACGCATCCTTTCCCTTTGCTAGTGCTGCCCACACCAGGTGCCTCTGGGCGCTTGCTGCCCAACCGGTCTGGGCAGCTAACCTTTTTCTTTTTTTTTTTTGAGAGATGGAGGCTTGCTCTGTCACCTAGGCTGGAGTACAGTGGCTTGATCTTGGCTCACTGCAACCTTCATCTCCTGGGTTCAAGCAATTCTCCTGCCTCAGCTTCCCAAGTAGCTGGGACTACAAGCATGCACCACCACACCAAGCTAATTTTTGTATTTTTTAGTAGAGATGGGATTTCACTATATGTTGGCCACGCTGGTTTTGAACTCCTGGCCTCAGGTGATCTGCCTGCCTCGGCCTCCCAGACTACTGGGATTATAGGTGTGAGCCACTGCACCTGTCCAGCCCCTTTTCAAGTCCCTAGGAATACTTGCTCCCGCAGGCCTTGGCACCCCTTCTTACCCCCTCCCTCCTTTGCCACTGGGGAATACCAACCCCAAGTCATTCAGGAGTGACACTCAGACATCACACATGGCCCCATCCCAGTCCTGGAACAACCCAGCAGAAGCAGGACCTGGGGGAAAACGAGTTAGACTTCAGTGGCACCAAACCCAGACAGGCAATATTTACTTTGGGTCTCAGGAAAAAGTTCCATTTTCCTCTCCTGAGTTTCTTCCATTCCTGGAGTTGCTAGTGTGTTCCTGGATTATTGGAATGAATCGTCTATTTGAAAAGAGAAAACCTTGCTTTTATTCTTAGCTCTGTGGTGATGAGTGTGTGTGTTTTCTACATTGGTTTTTTCACTACTATTTAGTGCGAGGCCCAAGAACAGGTCCGGCTTAAGCCAGGTGTCTGCCAAACATCCCCAAGGTGGGAGCTGGGGTGAGAATTGTCCTTCAGACCCCGGGAGAGAAGGATTCTAAAGTGACTGAGAGCAGTGTCTTGGCTTGGGTCTACCAGTATGTTGGGTTTTGATTGGTGATGACCCGTGGGTCCCTGAACATGTGTGTGGATTGATATGTGGGCGTTAGCCTTCTGGAAGGTGGAGCAGTGGCTTATAGGAAGCTTTTGTGGTTTTACGTTGTTGGTATTTCTCTGGTTGGATCTTGAGCCCTAGGCGACCCTGCTATGGTTGCAAAAGTTTTATGGTTAAAAGCCCCAAATGGGGGTGTTGCCTTCTTCTCTCTAGCGCTCTTTATTTCCTTTTCTTTTTTTCTGCTGTAATTCTCTTGTCCTCCTTAACTTGCTGTACCTTAAAATTGGAAGCTTCTATCACATGGATGTGTTCAGCAACTGATAATGTTGGTGGTAGTGATAGTAGCTCTATCCTAATGTCAGTGTCAAAACTTTAGCCACAGATGTACAACTCTGTGAATATACTTAAAGCCATCACATTAGACACTCTAAATAGGTGAATTGTATGTGAATTATATCTCAATAAAGCTGTTACAAAAAAATCCCCAAACTTTAGTTGTCCAAGGCACTCAGAAAATGAGCCATTTTGGAGAGCTGAAGTTTCTCTGCAGGTACTTTCTCACTTAAAAAAAAAAAGAGAGAGAGAGAGAGCTGAAGTTTCCACAAGGCTGAGATTTTTAGCCTGTAAATACTAAGAGTTGGATTTTTTCAAAAAATATTTAAAAATTTTTTTGTCTTAACTGTTATGAAGTAGACATCTTTTCTTTTTCTTTTCTTTTCTTTTCTTTCATGGAGTCTTGCTCTGTCACCCAGGCTGGAGTGCAGTGGTGCAATCTTTGCTCACTGCAACCTCCATCTCCTGGTTCAAGCGATTCTCCTGCCTCAGCCTCCTGAGTAACTGGGATTACAGGCATACACCACCATGCCCAGCTAATTTCTTTGTATTTTTAGTAGAAATGGTTTCACCACGTTGGCCAGGCTGGTCTCGAACTCCTGACCTCAGGTAATCCGCCCGCCTCGGCCTCCCAGAGTGCTGGGATTACAGGCGTGAGCCACCACGCCCGGTTGAAATAGACATCTTTCTAAAGCATGTTTTGTACTCTTGAGCCTTTTAAAACCGAGGGTGCTGCCTGCAGTTGAACCTTTCTTTTTCTGGAGTCGATGCTACAGCATCACATAGAGTATGTGAACTGCCAGTTGCTTGAGGGGCCCCGGAAGCTGTGGGTTGCCGTAGAGACAGCCTGTGTTTGGTGTGCCATGCCCCTCTTCCCGATTCTTCTGTAACACTGAAGTGTTTTGTTCTCATCAGTCTAAGCATGTTTGTCTGTAGTAGCCCCCTCTTCCCCTCCTGTCTATTAGAAAGTGATTGATCAGGCCAGGCATGGTGGCTCACTCCTGTAATCCTAGCACTTTGGGAGGCCAAGGTGAGAGGATCACTTGAGGCCAGGAGTTCAAGACCAGCCTGGACAACATAGTGAGGCTTCATCTCTACAAAATTAAAAAATTAGCTAGGCATGATGGTATGCACCTGTAGTCCTAGCTACTCCAGAGGCTGAGGTGGGAGGATCACTTGAGCCTGGAAGGCAGAGGTTACAGTGAGTCGATATCGTTCCCCTGTACCTAAACTGGGTAACAGAACAAGACCTTGTTTCAAAAAAGAAAGAAAGAAATCAATGAGTCAATCTATTGAACTTGTGGGAACTGTAGACCACAAAAAGACCAGGAAAGTCCCAGGGGGAGGGGCTTGGGCCACATGCGGGCACTTTACTGCCTGGGCTCAGCCATCTGCTCTGACTTCCTTGAGGTCTTTTCCGCTTCTGCTTCCCACTCAGAGAGCTGAGATGGGCTAACAAGTATACTCTATGGATAATTAAGGTCTATTGTTTAATTTAAATGATGTGTCGCTTATCCAATATTCTTGATAAGTTTTGAAATGAAAGAATATTTTCTACTTCTCACTTCAGAAATAATTAGGCATTTACTTACATTGATACAGATAGTGTATGCATGTTGTGTGTGTGTATCAGCAGAAAAGAATTTCTTCAGTAGGCCCTCCTGCTGAGGAACAGCAAGATACCTTGGTAGACTTTCATTCTGACTCCAAGTGTGTAGCAAATCATGGCCATCCTTGGGCCTCCCACTTACCGTCAGCCGGGCTGGGCAAGGATATAGATAGGCGAAGGTCAAGGGTCTGTAGAGCTGGACCTTGAGACAAGGTCCTCTTATTTTTGCCCTGCAGTCTCAGGTGTGTCCCCAGAAAGGCTGGGGTACAAGGTGATGACACCATCAGCCTAACAGATGTATTTTATATTCTGTCCCCAGAGCCTGGTCACTCTCCATATATTCGGGCAATTCTCCCCAGCGGGCGGCGAGGCTTCGTGATGCCAGGCCTTAAGGGCCGTAGAAAGTCGGGTGCGACCTCTGCTTTCCGGCTAGAGTGCTGTGAGGGGGCTTGGCAGTGGGTGTAGCTGATGCGCTGATAGCTTATTGCCAGGGAGGCAGGAGGCTTGAGGTGGAGCCAGGAACCAGCATGGAGCTCTGTCCCTTCCCTATGGCTTCTGCATGAGGGCCCTGGGCCAGGTGTGCTAATGCATTGCATCATGGGCAGCACTGCAGGGCTGGCAGTCACCGCAGGGATCCCGGAGCTGGATGGGCCCATCTCCCTGTCCAGTAGGTGCAAGGGGGCTCGGTGACACTGTGGAAGGCAGCCTCCCTGGGGCCTTACGCCTGCCGGGGGCCAAGGCAGAGTGGACTTTGAGCTGGTGATGGGCTGGTGGCACTGTGAGCTTGGGACCCAGTCAGGCACGGCAGTTTCCTGGCCTGCACTGACTCTGCCCATGCTTTCCTCCTCAGAACCGACCAAACACCTGCTCAGGCAACTCAACGAGAAAGGTGAGTGTGTGAGGGTGGCCAGCCATTCCCGGTGAGCAGGGGAGGAGGAGCAGAAGCAGCTGACAACCCGGGGTGTGACCTGGGGGTTGGGGGGATTGTCGGAATAGTATAGAGGGTACTCTGCCTCCATTCCCTCTGGAAGAGGGCCTCACCCCTGTCTGAGGAGAGGGGCTGGAGCTCTCCCCCATGGGAAGCAGCGGGCACAGACCTGCACTGCTCTGCGGCCCCTGGGCTCCTGCTCCATCAGCCATTCTTTTGAAAGCCCAAGAGACTAGGTGAGGGTTCTAGGAGCAGGAGCCCCCAGGGAGGCCTTCCCCACGGGGCTGTACAGCGGTCTGTCTCCTGCTTACTGATCTCTTCCCCCTCCCCTGCCCCTCGCGCATGTTCTGGGGACCTGTTGGCGATGTCCGCAGTCCGAGCAGCAGGAATGAAGGTAAAGGCCAGTGGGAGGAGGGGACTGGCTAACAGAGGCGGGTGGGACTGCCCAGGTCATCCCTCTGCCCCGTCAGCCCTCATTGTTTTCATTCAGCAAATACCTACTAATCACGTACTGTGTATCAGGCTCTGTGGCATAGGACCACAGAGATGAATAAGACATGGGCCTTGCCCTGGGGACCCTTCGGCACCCTCTTCCTAGAACAGCACCCTGCTGAGGTCCTGCCCAGCGTGAACCTGCTCAGATTTCCCTCTCTCTAGGGTAGACAGGCGGGCAGGCCTCTTTGGGTTCCGAATTTTTTTACAAGGTCCCAGCCTTTCCACCATAATGCCCGCTCCTCACTGGACCCCAGTGGAGACCTGCGTTGGGCATCTAGATGTGGCTTTCTGTGTGAAGCGTCCCCACCCCCAGCCGCCTGCAGGAGGAGGGGAGGTTGCCCAAGATGCTGGTCACAAGGGGGTCTTGTGCTCTGAACAGCATGCAGGCAGTGCTGGCACCCTCCTGGACTTTGGGCAGCCCTCCCGTACTCAGGGCCTGCAGTCGCAGGCTGAAGGGGCTGCTCAGGAGGAGGAAGAGGAGGAGGTGGTGGAGGAGGAGGAGGAGGAAGAGGAAGAGCAGGCCTTTCAGGTCTCTCTGGAGGACCTGGCAGGGCATGAAGGCAACGAGAAGGGGTCTGGGCCAGAACCCCCAGGCTCAGAGGAGGAGGAGGAGCAGGAGGAGAGCCTGGCGGTGGCGGAGCAGGTAGCCGACTTTGCCAGCTCCCCTGCTGGCCGCCCCTCCACTGCTGGCACTATCGGGCCAACGCTTTACTTTTCTCCCCGGGGCGCTATGGTGAGGTGTCTCTTTGAGCTCCCTTCTTCCCTGCATGTTCCCTGGCATGTGCATGCCCACCCGAAGGCCCCCTCTGCTGCCCTCCACACCCTACCCTGCCCTGGTTTTACTCCTCCCCCTCAGCACTTCTTAATCCCCTCGCTCGTTGTCACACCCTGGTGAGCCCCTGGCATGCTCTGTTCCAGTACTGGACACTAATCAGTATAACACCCAACAAGCATGATAAGTGGGGTAGGGTGATGGGGGTGGGGGAGAAGCCAGCTCACAGTGGGGCTGGAATGGTCAAGTCCACTTTGTCTGGACAGAAAGGTGGGCTGGGCTTTTCTGAAGCCACATGCCTGATAAGACTTTCTGCAGCCCCAGGCCTGGCGGTTCAGGTTGGCTTTGGAATGGCTCAGGTCCAAGGCTGGCTCTTAGCTCAGCCCAGCCCCTTGGGGTGTGGGAGGCACTGCCCATGTTGGAATGCAGAAGGGATCAGCTTCCGGTTGTCTTGGAGTTGATGACTGACCTCTGCCTCTGCAGGGAAAGGGGCACAGGGAGTCTGAAGGCTCCAGGAGCAGCAGAAGGCCCAGTGGCCGGTCTCCAACCAGTGCTGAGAAGCGCATGAGCTTCGAGTCCGTTTCTTCCCTGCCAGAGGTGAGCAACCAGCAGGTGACATGGGGGTAGTAGGAAGTACTTGGAGTCCAGATTTCCAAGTCTGCAAGTAGGGCTTTCAGGCATAGGCTCTTCCTATTGAGCCCATGGGAACAGAGATTCCCCACTTCCCAGGACTCTCAGCCCTGCCGGAAGCCCATTTGGCCTGGGGGTATGTAGTGTGGTGAGCTGACCACCCCTTTCAATGAATTAGAAAAAGGCACATGCAGTCCCATGCCAAGGGCACACAGCTGGTGGAAATGAACCAGATATTAGGCTCCCTTGGCTAGGCCACCTTGTATGGGTTACAAGGCCCTGTCCCTGCCAGCCTGCCAGACATTGAAATCACACCTGTGGTCACCTGGGCAAAGGGTAGGGAATTGATATCTATTGGACACCTCCTCTGTAAGTGATGTGTTACTTCTTCCTTCTCTTTCCCACAACAGCTCTAGAAGGAAAGGGCTCCGAGGGGTTGATGGCGAGAGGTTGATGGTTTGCCGGATGCTGAGCAGCTTCTGAGGGGCGGGGCCAAGATCAGACCTGGGGCTCGGACTCAGAGGCCCACTCTCCTCCTCCTGCCCTATGCTGTCTGTGGGTTGTGGGAAGCAGAGTCCTTCACTTTCCCAGTTATAAGGGAAAGATCGTGAGCTATGGCCTGGACCCCATGTTGGGACTGAGACTCCATAGCCAGGACTGAGAAGCCTGGATGATACTGGATAGGAATGTAGCATGATGTCTTAGCTCGAGCTGCTGTAACAAAATCCCTTACTGCTACCTGGGTAGCTTAGTTATCGCTCACGGTTTTGGAGGCTGGAAATTCTAAGGTCAAGATGCCAGCAGACCCTGTTGAGGGCTGGCCCTCTGCTTCGTAGATGGCGGCTTCTTGTCGTGTCCTCATGTGGCAAAGGGGCAAGGAAGCTCCCTTGAGCATCTTTTGTAAGGGATCTCACCCCATTCATGAGGATGGAGCCCTCATGATCTAATTTCCCAAAGGCCCCACCCCTCATTACCATCACACTGGGTGTTAGCCTCCACATAGCAATTTTATTATTTGTTGGTTGGTTTTTTGTTGGTTGGTTTTTTGTTGTTGTTGTTGTTGTTTTTGTTTTGAGATGGAGTCTTGCACTGTTGCCTGGGCTGGAATACAAGGGCACAGTCTTGACTCACTGCAACCTCTGCCTCCTGGGTTCAAGCGATTCTCCTGCTTCAGCCTCCCGAGTAGCTGGGATTACAGGCATTCACCACCACGACCAGTTAATCAGTTAATTTTTTGTATTTTTAGTAGAGATGGGGTTTCACCATGTTGGCCAGGCGGGTCTTGAACTCCTGACCTCAGGCGATACGCCCACCTCGGCCTCCCAAAGTGCTGGGATTACCGGCGTGACCCGCCGTGCTCAGCCAACACATCAATTTTAGAGATACACAGACATTCAGACCACAGTAAATGGGGTGTCCAACAATAACACAATGAGAACCACCCATTAAAAAGTTTCAAAGAAGCAGATGAAATGTTAGTAGTATATTTAACCCAATATATATAGAATATTAAATTTTAGTGTGTAATCAACAAAAAAGTTATTGACATGTTTTATCCCTTTTTTTAATACGGAGTCTTTGCAATCTGATGTGTATTTTACCCCCGAGCAGGTTTCCATTTGGCCAAACCCCATTTCAGGTGCTCAGAAAGCCACAGTGACTGGTGGCTCCCATGTTGAACAGTGCAGGTCTAGAGCGTGGGTCTTGCTCTGCAGATTCTGGGCTAGAACAGATGGAATTAGGTCTGATCTCAGAAGTTAGTGTGCGCTGTTATCATCTCCCTAAAGACCACTCTGGAAGGCTGCGTGTGTCAGCCAGTTTTGTGGTTCAAATTACCTTCAAGGTGGTCAAGAGCGAATTGTCAAGTTTACTTTCTTCCTAGCCCATTTCCTGGGCATATGCAGTTGTGCTGGGCCCACACGTGCTGGGAGGAGCCACATTCCCAGTCTTCGTCCTCTAACAGGATTCCAGTATGTGGCTGTGTTGCTCTCTAGACCCTAATCCACATGGGAAGGCCTGTCCCTTGAGGAAAATAGAAATGGCCTCTCATGTTGCATGGGTCTGGGTTTGAGCCGAAAACCTCCAAGTGAGGAGACTCCAGGGCTTCAGGGAGCTGCCTCACCCTCGGCCATGCTGGTTCCATGGCACTGTGAGAATCAGCCCCTGGGAAGCCAGGGTGGTGAGCAACCCACTCTTGTGTATTCCCACCTTGTCCCTGTAGTTCCCAGGCTGGCTGCCACCCAGGCGTCTCCATCCTGCCCCATCTGCATTCTTAGTGTTTTCCTTGGTTTTGAGGACATGGGCCTAAGCACCCCCACTGCAGGGTGACTAAAGGACCCAGGCATGTTCCTCTCTCTAAGGACCCATCACCCTACTCCTAAGACGTGCTTGTTCTGATTGCCTTGGGTCCCCTAAACTGCAGGTCCCCTGTCACTGGGCCTTGAGCAGGCCATGCTGTCCCCTTGTCCCCTAGGTCCCATGAAGGAGGCTTTTTATTCATGTGAGCCTTTTCTGCTGTGTTTCAGGTTGAGCTGGACCCCGAGGCTGGGAGCGAGCAGGAGGTATTTGCTGCTGTGGAAGGGCCCAGTGCTGATGAGATGCCTTCAGACACAGAATCTCCAGAAGTCCTGGAGACACAGCTTGACTCCCACCAGGGGCTTCTGGGGATGGACCCCCCGGGTGACATGGTGGACTTTGTGGCAGCTGAGAGCACTGAGGACCTTAAGGCCCTGAGCAGTGAGGAGGAGGAAGAAATAGGGGGTGCTGCCCAGGAGCCTGAGAGCCTCCTGCCACCCTCTGTGCTGGACCAGGCCAGCATCATTGCAGAGCGGTTTGTCAGCAGCTTCTCCCGGCGGAGCAGCGTGGCGCTGGAGGAAGGCAAGTCCAGTGGCTTTGGGAGCCCGCGGCTGGTCAGCCGGAGCAGCAGCGTGCTCAGCCTGGAGGGAAGTGAGAAAGGCCTGGCCCGGCGTGGCAGCAACACAGACTCCCTCAGCGGTCAGCTCTCCCCAGAAATGGACATCGGTGTGGGGGGTGGCCACAGAGGACAGCCCTTCTGTCAATGGGGTGGAGCCCCCAAGCCCAGGCTGCCCAGTGGAGCCCGACCGGTCTTCCTGCAAGAAGAAGGAATCGGCGCTCTCCACCCGAGACCGGCTGTTGCTGGACAAGATTAAGAGCTATTACGAAAATGCGGAGCACCACGACGCGGGCTTCAGCGTCCGTCGCCGGGAGAGCCTCTCCTATATCCCCAAAGGACTGGTGAGAAACTCAGTCTCCAGGTTCAACAGCCTTCCCCCGGCCAGACCCAGAGCCAGTAGCGCCAGTGGGGGCGCAAGAGACAGGTAGGCTCCCGGCCGACTTCGTGGGCCCTGTTTGAGCTCCCAGGACCAAGCCAGGTGGGCACAGGGTACCCATCTCCCATCACAGATGCTGAGTTCCGTCCATCTTCAGAAATTGTTAAGATCTGGGAGGGAATGGAGTCTTCGAGGGGGAGCTCTGGGAAGGGGCCGGGCCAGGGCCAGGCCAATGGCTTTGACCTGCATGAGCCGCTCTTCATCCTGGAGGAACACGAGCTGGGAGCCATCACGGAGGAGTCGGCCACAGCCTCACCGGAAAGCGCCTCTCCCACTGAGGGGCGCAGCCCAGCCCACCTGGCCCGTGAGCTGAAAGAGCTGGTAAAGGAGCTGAGCAGCAGTACCCAGGGGGAGCTGGTGGCCCCACTGCACCCCCCGCATCATGCAGCTCTCCCACGTGATGGACAGCCACGTGAGTGAGCGCGTCAAGAACAAGGTCTACCAGCTGGCCCGCCAGTACAGCCTCCGGATCAAGAGCAACAAGCCAGTGATGGCCAGGCCACCACTGCTGTGGGAAAAGGCGGCCCCTGAGAGGGACGGGAAGAGCCCCACTGTGCCCTGTCTACGGGAGGAGGCTGGAGAGCCAGTGGGCGGCAAAGGTATGACTGGAGTGGCAGGTGGGCCCTTCCCCAGGTCTAGGGACTGAAGAGCCAGGAAGGAGCCAGTTGGCCCCTGGGAGAAAGTGACCTCTCAGGAGCTTCTACCAAAGGGAGAAGCTGGACCCTGGGCACCAAGGGCACAGGGTGAGCCCTGGAAGCCAGTCCAGTGCTCTGAGGCCAGGCCTGCTCTCCTGGTTGAGCCCTTCCGATGCCCTCTACTCTGGCCCTTCCCATCCAGCAGAGGCTTCTGGAGGAAGCATGGCCCCAGGCCCCTCCTTACCAGGATGGAGCAGAAGCTCTCCCCCTCTTCCTTTGACTCCTCAACCCTTTCCACTGCCTTTTCTTCATTCTTCCCATGGCCCTTCACAAAAGGGGCTGTGGAGGGTAAATGAGATTTCTCTCCCATCACACCCAAAACCCCAACAGCCAGCCTTGCCTGGAAAGTGAGTTGGGGGCCCTCCCACCCCGAGAGCCCTCCCGTCCCGGGCTTCAGGTCACTCTCTCCTCGCAGGTAAGAGGAAGCCGGCACTGTCTCTCCATGACTGTGAGCAGCAAATGGCCCAGGAGCACAGCCCTCCCAAGCCCTCCTCAGCTGGGGACACGTCGTCACGGCGTTTCTCCTTCAGCCCGTCTGCCGTCAGCCAGAGGACCACCTCGCCTGCGGGCCGGCCCTCCGCCCGGAGCCCCCTCAGCCCCTCGACACGGAGACCTTCAGCTGGCCCGACGTCCGTGAGCTCCGCTCCAAGTATGCCTCGCACGATGAGGCACGCCGAGCAGGGGGTGGCCGGCCTCGAGGCCCACCCGTCAACAGGAGCCGCTCGGTGCCAGAGAACATGGTGGAGCCGCCTGTGTCGGGCAGGGTGGGCCGCTGCTGCAGCCTGAGCACCAAGAGGGGCCAGGGAGGCGGAGAGGCCACCCAGTCCCCTGGGCCTCTGCCCCAGAGCAAGCTGGACGGAGACGAGGCCCTGTATGTCACCGCAGACCTCACCCTGGAGGACAACCGGCGGGTGATTGTCATGGAGAAGGGACCCCTTCCCAGCCCCACTGCGGGGCTAGAGGAGAGCAGTGGCCAGGGACCAAGCTCGCTGGTGGCCCTGGTAGGGCAGGGCCAGGACTTCCAAGAGTCTGCAGAGTGTTGGCCAAAAGAAGAGGGTCCCAGGGATCCGGCAGACCCAAGCCAGCAGGGGCAGAGTGAGAAACCTCAGAGAGAAATTCCAGGCCTTGAACTCTGTAGGTTGACGCTGACTCCGGGGGGAGGGAGGAGTCATGTTGGAGGTTGAGGAAGAACCTGGGCATCCTTCCCGTTGAGCCTGGGCTCATGGAGCCCCTGCCCAAGGCCCTTGGGCGGGTGGAAAGGCTGTCCCCTGCGCCCTCTGGAAAGGATGCTCCTGTATGCAGGGGCTCTCCTTCCTGTGCCACACGCTGGTGCTCCCCTAGGCTCAGGGCAACCTTCCATAGGCCCAGATGAGCCGCTCACCTGTGAGGCCGGTGTGGCCGCTTCCCTTGTAAATAGTTCTTCTCTAGTAAGAAGCCAAATATTTAAGCTCACCTCTTCCCAGAGAGAGCAAGCTGTGCTCAGGCCTCCAGCGTTGACTGGCCACGGCCACGGCCAGACAGAGGAGCCCACCCCCGGGGAGACTCAGGCAGTGGCCTGGAAAGGCTTTGCTCTGTAACTGTACCTTTTCTTAGGGTCCAGGCAGGAATGAAGCCGATAATTTATTGCTTTCCATTCCGCGGTGTGATGTGCATGTGTGTGAGTGTGTGGCCCATTTATTCCCCCTCCTGCCAAGAATGAAATGGATTCAGTTCAGGTACTTTTGAGGGTTGTTGCGCTGACCCTGTGGTTGTCGCTGATGTACACACATTTCATTATTTGCCAATGGTGCAATAACCACTGCTGACCAACCTACTCTGTGTGAACTGCTTCCTGGGCCTGGCTGGGGTAGGGAAGGCTATTCGTGGGCCAGGGAAGTCTTAGGAAGATGGAGACTTGGAAGTCGTTCCTTCCACACTCATTGGTCACCCGGGCTCATGAAACATAAGGCACCCTTATGTAGTGGTGAGGGGAGGTGGGACAGGACGATGTGAGGGTGGGAGCGTGCTCTCTGCCACTTAGGCTCCCATGGGCTTGTCTAGCAGCAGCCTGCTGTCCTGTCTGAGGTAGGGGGTCCCACATGCCAGCCTTTCACTCTCTTCCCCCAAGGGCCAGAGTTGGACTTAAAAAAGGGAGGTGGTGAGGTGGATAGACCATTTTTCTAATGAGCAGACATTCCCAGTATCTGGTGGGTGCTCTGTGTGCGTCTCTCCAGTTCCCAGGAACATCCTAGAAGGGAAGGATTTTTTTTTTTTTTGAGACAGAGTTTTACTCTTGTTGCCCAGGCTGGAGTGCAATGGTGCAATCTTGACTCATTGCAACCTCCACCTCCCAGGTTCAAGTGATTCTGCTACCTCAGCCTTCTGAGTAGCTGGGATTACAGGCATGTACCACCATGCCTGGCTAATTTTTTGTATTTTTAGTAGAGACGGTTTCGCCATGTTGACCAGGCTGGTCTCGAACTCCTGACCTCAAGTGATCCACCTACCTCGGCCTCCCAAAGTGTTGGGATTCCAGGTGTGAGCCACCACACCTGGCTGAGGGCAAGGTTTCTAAACTTGGAGATTAGAAATGTCCTAAAGGTGTCTGCAGCGTTGGATGAGGAATACAAGTATTTTTATTCCTCTCTTTTATCACATTCTCAGAAGTGTCTCTGATTCAGAAGAGTTAGGAATGCGTCCCTATTTCAGTTGGGTTTTCTGCCCTTTCTCCACAGAGGTCCAGCCTCGTTTTGCTCGATTTGTTCTGGCTGGGGCCTGGGAGGCGGAGGCTGCAGGGCCTGGGTGGTGGAGCTGCCTGACAAGTGTTCATGCAGGGCTGCTGGGTCAGAGCCCTTCCTGTGGGTCTTCTGACCCAACCTGAAGATGGGTCCCTTGAGTCTTACAAGGTCAAGGGAAGATCTGCCAACTGCCCTGAATCTTCTGTGGTCATTTCCAGTCACTGGCTCCTGCCAGGCCAGTCTCAGGATACCATGCTGAGTAGCCACAAGCGCACTGGACAGTGTGAGGGTCAGGGGACCCAGATTCTTCCCCCGCCCCCCCCCCCCCCCCACCGAAATGGAGTCTTGTTCTGTTGCCCCAGGCTGGAATGCAATGGCATGATCTTGGCTCACTGTAACCTCTGCCTCCCGGGTTCAAGCAATTCTCCTGCCTCAGCCTCCTGAGTAGCTGGGACTACAGGCGCGCATCACCATGCCCTGCTAGTTTTTGTATTTTTAGTAGAGATGGGGTTTCGCCATGTTGGCCAGGCTGATCTTGAACTCCTGACCTTGTGATCTGCCTGCCTCGGCCTCTAAAAGTGCTGGGATTACAGGTGTGAGCCACCTCGCCTGGTCGAGACCCAGAGTCTTATCCCAGCCTTGCCATTAACTAGCTGGGTCACCTAAGCTCTTGCTTTTTCCTCATCTATAAATTGAGATGGATGATTTGCTGTTTCCCAAAATTCCAACTGGGGCTCTTCAGAGCGCGGGGCCCAGGAAGTTGTAGCTAACCCCTTCCCCAGTCAGGCCTTACATGGCCATCTAGGTGTGTCTGGGAACCTGGTACCAGTTCGGTGGTACTGGCTGCCCACTGGAATCATCTGGGGAGCCCTTTGGAAACTGGCGGTGCTTACATTCCATCCCCCTAGACCAGGTGAAGCTGCCCTCTGGAGGTGAATCCCAGCCTTAGAGATTCTGGGGATTCTGTGGTCCAGCGAGTGCTGAGACCTGTCCTGAGCTCTGTGGGGAAGGGCCTGGGCTGATCATCGCTTGGAAATGATTTTGCCCTACAGCAAGCCTTCAAGTGCAAAAACGAGCAAGCTTTTTCGGGCTTTGCGGTGAAACACGGGACCCAGGTGCTTGCAGTCATCCCATAAGGCTCCCAGGAACAAGCTAGAGAGTCTGGCTGTCCCTCTGTCTCCATGGTGCCAGCCCTCTGAGACCCTGTTCAGAGGGAGAGGAGGCTAGTCAAACAAGAAACTGAGAGAAATATGGAGCATTATTGATTTATTAGAAAAACTAGTAACTGGGTTTCCTCTGGTTGGTGGAAGCACGGTTGAGCAGGTGGAGGGCAGGGCCCAGCGAGCCCCAGGGCCAGCCCCAGATTGCATGGTCTGTGCCCAACAGGGTTGCATTCCTCTGCAGCCGCCGCCTCCTCATTTCCTCCCTGAGCTTGTTTGTCCAAGCCACCAAGCCATGTGGTCCCACTGGCTTCGTCTTCCTCTGGATTCCTGCCCCCTCCCATGAAGGGAGGAATGAGATTCAGGGCCAGCCTCGGGGACCCTGGTTGCCTCCGAAAGGCAGGAAGGAGGAGGGGTGTGGAGGAGAGACTGAGCCTTCCACAAGCCTCCTGTTAGTGGTGCTAATGGAGGCCGGGTTGGGGAGGGAAGCCCAAGGGCCCTCCACACCTTCCACAGCCAGAGTCAGTTGAGGCCAGGACAAGGGGGAAGGAGACAGAAGGAGGACTGCCTGACCGCGCCCAGAAGGAGCTTCCTCTAAACTGCCCTGGGGGAGGAAGCCTGGTATGCTGGTGTGGACTGGAGCTGTGTCAACCTAGTTTGGGAATACTGTCAAAGAAAAGACTGCAAAGTAGAATAAGGAGAGGAAAAAAAAAAAGACTGCCAGGGCACTAGGAGAAGCTTAGCCCTGATGTGGCACAGGGTCTCCCAAAGCTGGGTGCCCCCAGTTTTAGTCCAGTTGGTCGAATGTCTTGGGGCCTGGGTGACAGGAGGGATGTCGGGGGAGCCGGCAACAGAATGGTCACATGCAGCTGGCTGCCCTGGACCAGGCCGGGGGACCTGGGGTGGTGAGATGCTAGCTTTTCCACTGGAGCCCTTTCTTGTGTCTGTGGAGGTGCTTGCTGGAAATGCCTCACTTCAGGTGCTGATTTGGCACACGTGGAGGGGAAGGGTGGGCCCTTGTCCCTTGGCTCCCTAAAGACTGGCCCAGGGAAACAGGTGAGGGAGATGCTTGCCACCATCTGCCATTCAGCAAGGAACCTGCTCTCTGCCTCAGAGGAGAACGTGCCCTCAAGGGCGCCAAAGTCCTACTTTCTTGCTAGGTGAGTGAAGTCACCTCACTGCCTTGGTTTCCCCAGACGCAGAAAGAGGCTGGTGAGTGATACACACTAGATTCCCTGTATGTACCGAGGCCAAATGAAGACTTTGGCCACCGGGGGTGGGGTGGGAACATCTGACCTGGGAATATCAGGCTCCATCGGATGATGTCTTCCTTCCTGTGGCTCCTGCCTACTGTAGTTGGTGTTACCCTGATGTGTCAGGACCACAGCGGGGAAGTGATTTCTGCCGGCACTGGTCAGCACTCAGGGTTCCTGGGGGGGGGCTTATTCTGGATGCCTGCCCCTGTGGCTTCTACCTGAACCTCACCCACTTCTCATCTCCATGCAACTAAGGTCCTTCCCACGGGGAAGGTGATGGAAACTGGGGACCTTTGGTTTCCCTGGGGGAGAATGCCTACTGCCCCCTACCCCACTTGACTCCTCTCTTGGACCTAAACCCAGTTAGATACTGGGCCAGAGCTGTGTTGCTTTCAGAGTAGGGTGGTTGGGAAATCCTTGTGGAATGAGTGGCCTCTCCCTTCCGGAAGTATGACCTGGGCAGCAAGGGGAAGTCCATTCCTAGGGACATAGGTTGCAAAGCCCCTTCTGGTGCTCAGGGATAAAGGGGGGGTAGATATTGACCTCTGTACTCATGTGACCCCCGCTCCAGGACCTGGGGCCAGGACCTTCTGGAGAAGCTGATCAAGGGGTACTACACCTTCATGGCTCTGGCCCTGATATTTGTCCCAGCTGTGCAGGGGTAGCTATGTCACATGAGTGCTAATACCAAGGCATGGCCACGTCTGCCACCCCGAGATGATACCACTTTGCTGTCTGCCCAGCCATTACCCTCTGACGGTCCCAGCGGCAGACAGGACGCAATTGGGCATTTGGCTTTGGGACACTTTACTGCCGGTGCCGGGATATCCATTTTGTATCTTCGGGCTCACACTGTCCCCTAGGGGGCCTGTGTCTGTCGGATATTGCTGGTTTGTCTGCTACTGGGAGTGGGGGGGAGGGTCCCAGCATTGAGACGGAAAGCCTTAGGCAGTGTTGTGACATACCTGTCACTCCTTCAGATCACAGCCCTGTGCCCTAGCCACGGCTTTAAATGAGGAATGGTCTGACCTTGCTGCCCCTCCGGGGACCGCCTGTGGTGGCACGAAGGGTGCTGGAGGCACTCAGCCAGGCCCCGCCAACCGTGGAGGGTGCCCTTTGATCTGGGGGGAGGAGCAGAGTGGAAGGATGGAGTGGCCCTTGAGGTGAGAGTCCCAGTTCTGCAGAAGCCCAGTGGGGGAGGAGGCTGGCAGCACCCAAGGCCCTGATCCAGTCTGGTCCTGGCAGCCACCCTCAGCCCCTGGCCCAGAGCTAGGGCTTTGGGGCTCCTTCCTCCTGTCCATCTGGGGCTGGCCGGCATTTCCAGTGCCCTCGTTCCCCTTTCTCTGGCTGCCACCAGGTGGGAGGTGACCCCAAGCAAGAACTGCTTTAGGAGCGGGCAGCATTTGAGGAGCCCCATCAGCCTTCTCCAGCTCTTTTTTCTTTTTGGTTGGGGGTAAGGGGCCTGCGCACCCTCAGCTCAGGAGAAGGGTGGGAGAGGAGGGCGTGTGCCTCAGAGAACCCTTTCCTGCACCCAGGCCTGGAGGCCCCGAGGGCGCCTGAGGAGCTGGGAGCCCCCGTCCCTGGAGCAGAGCCGGCGCGGGCAAGGGCGTGGAGGGGGCGTCGGCCCGGGACGCGCGGGCGAAGGCAGCTTTTGCAGTGCAGCGTGGGGCCCAGGGGCCCGTCCCGCGACTCCACTCGACTCGACTCGACAAGCGGGCGGCGGCAGGACAAGGCTGCGGCCGCGGCGAGGTCAAGGCCGGGACGCCTGGTCCCTGCGCTTCCCGACCCCGCTGTGCCCGCCAGCTCCACCCGCGCGGCCCCAGCTGCTACTTCTTTTTGGGGAAGAAGCTGAATCTCTTCTCCTTGTCCTTCTTGCCGAGGCTGGCGTCGGGGCCGGAGAGGGCGGGCAGGGGCAGGCTCTGCGCCTTGACGCGGATGCTCTGGGACTCGTTGATGGCGGTGCTCACGCCTTGCAGCCAGGACAGCATCTCCTCCTGCGGGGCGGAGGGTCACCGTCGAGTCCGGAGGTCCACAGGCCCCCACCTCTCGTGCCAGGCAACGATGGGGGGCTCCGGGGACTGCCCCTTCTGAGGGGGCCTCCCAGGCAAGCGGCCTGGGGTCCTCCACCTACCGCTTTGTTAGCCAGGTCTGAGCGAGGCTGCCCGTGCTTACCTCATCCTTGCCATGGAAGAGCCACTCGCTGCCATTGCTCAGCCTAGGAGGACAAAGGGTTTCCTGTCATGGAGACACCTCTGGAGGGGGCACTGGGCAGAGGGCTGGCTCTGATCCCACAATACCCTGAGCCGAACACCCAGAACCCTCCCAGGCCGCCCAGCACTTTCTGAGAGAGGTCAAAGTGTGCACCATCAGCCTCTTTGATTTGAAAACCCCCTGAGGAGCAGCTCAGGCCTGGAAGGGGACTCATACAGAGGGCCTCTGCCCTGCCCACCAATGCCCAATCAAGCCACCAACTTGGGCTTTCAAAAGCCAGGAAGGCCTCACCTCAGCTTAAAGACGTGCTTCTTCTTCTTGTAGTTGGCAGCAATCTCACAGATGGCATGTCTCAGGGCCAGGGGTTCCTCCCCATGGTAGGGCACCCCCAGGGCCAGGTTCTTGGCATCCTTGTAGAAGGTTAGCTCGCTGTTCCTGAGCACACAGTACAGGTTGTTCCACGACCTGCAAAGATGCAGACAGGCAAGTCACCCATCCTCATATGGCATTGCTAGAGTCAATTCCTATAGTGTCACCATTCAAAAAATGACACCATGTTTGTCCTGATACATAGTAACATGTTTTATTGTTAAAAACATCATCTGCATGTAATTTCATTACCAAAAATTAGCTATTATTAACATTTTATGTATTCCTTCAAGTCTTCACATATTCACTTTTTTTTTTACTATTCACAGATAGCTAAAATTGGGTTATGTGTATATTCAATTTTATATTCTGTTTCTAAGCATAACACTAAATCATGAGTATTTCTCCATATCCTCAAATATTTCCTTCTTTTTTTTTTTTTTTTTTTGTAGACAGAGCCTCACTCTGTCACTCAGGCTGGAATGCAATGGTGCGATCTTGGCTCTGCCTCCCGGGTTTAAGCAATTCTCTTGTCTCAGCCTCCCGAATAGCTGGGACTACAGGCTCGAGCCACCACGCCCGGCTAATTTTTGTATTTTTAGTAGAGACAGGGTTTCACCACGTTGGCCAGGCTGGTCTGGAACTTCTGACCTTAGGCAATCTGCCTGTCTCAGCCTCCCAAAGTGATTATAGGTGTGAGGCACTGCACCCAGCCCATATCCTCAAATATTTCTTAAAATAATTTTGAATAACTATGTGGAAGCCTATCACAATCCCTTTATTGATGAACCTTATAATACTGGAAAATTTGTCCATAATTTAAATAGCAATGTGATGAAAAAAATTTTTTTTTTTTTGAGACAGAGTCTTACTCTGTTGCCCAGGCTAGAGTGCAGTGTTGCAATCTTGACTCACGGCAACTCTGCCTCCCAGGTTCAAGTGATTCTCCTGCCTCAGCCTCCTGAGTAGCTGGGGTTTCAGGCACGTGCTACCACACCCTGCTAATTTTTGTATTTTTAGTAGAGATAGGGTTTCACCATGTTGGTCAGGCTGGTCTCGAACTCCTGACCTTGTGATCCGCCCGCCTCAGGCTGCTGGGATTACAGACATGAGCCCAGCCATGATGAACATTCTTACACATAAATCTGTGCCTATAATTCTGATCTTACCTTGAATTTCTAGAAGTAGAACTATTACAACTTAAGACCAACAGTAAAAAATTAACTTTTAAAGTATTTCTACATCCATTACCATATTTGATTCTCACTACAGAACTGTGAAGGAATTGAACGGCATTTTGTTTCAGTGATTGTTTTTTGTTTTGATGAGATGTGCCAAGTATAGCAAACTTTTTAAAGGAACAAATTTTACAAATAGGGCTCATGTCAACTGACATGTTTGGTGAGAGCACCAAGCTCACAACTGAATGGCTGGGCTGCCCCGAGCCCCTTCACTCATACGTGGGAAGCAGGTTGCGACACTTCTACTGTAACAGACACTGTTTCCTCCTCCTCCTCTTCATCCCCTCCTATGTCTCCCTCCTCTCCTCTGCCGCTTCTCCTCCCTTACTTTTGAAGGCAGGAAGGTGGGGAAACTAGTAGGGCACATAGGGAGGAAGTTCTGGAAGGTCAGAGGGAGAAACTGACTCATACAAAGCTGGCTGCAAAGTCATTTTACAAAGCCCTGTTTCTGACTCCGCGTTCAGGGATCTTTCCTCTACCAGAAAGGCAGTAACTAAGAAGGAGCTGGGTCTTTGGAGAAAGAGCTTGCTTTGAACAAATGACTTAACCTTTCCGAGACTCTGTTCTCCCCCCGGAAAATGGAAACATCAATGTCACAGGATTGTTGTGAAGATTTTATCAGTCCTCAGTCCTAACATAATGCCTGGCACATAGTAGATGCTCAGTAAATGTTAATTTCCCCTTTCCTGATGGACTCTCCATGTAAGCAATAAATAAACCTCTTCAGAGCAATTGGGCCCCCAAATGGTTCCTTTTTGGAATTTGGAATTGCTTTTGTGAGTCCCCCAGACACACACTGCATGCTCATGCTGCCAGCTGTCCCTGGGAATACAGCTGGCTTCAACCTCTTGGTGCTGCTCTATTTCCCTGGGACCCTGGACTGCTGCTAGAAAGAGGAGACCCCCAGGGCCCCAGGCAGAGACAGCCCTAGATAGACCAAATCCAAGGGCATGACTGTTTCAGGGTCAGGAAAGGATACAGCCTTTGAGTCAGTTCCTTAGGGTCATAAAGTCACTGAATGACAGCACTGGAAGGGACCTCCAGAAGGCAGCTGGGCCATGACCCACCCCCATCACTCACATTTTACAGCTGAGGACACTAAGGCCCATACTGATAAAAAGTGGGGCTCCAACAAGGATGTTGTTAGTGCTAAGACCTACCTAGCCTTTACCCACTTATCCCTAGCTCTGGGCTAATAGGATAATAATAGCTAGTGTTCACCAAGTGCCTACTCTGGGCCAGGAACAGTATCTGCAGTGAAAAGACATACTGTTTCCATCATCCTCTCTTTCCAGAAGGGGAAACCAATTTAAAGAGGTTGAGTAACTGGCATGAAGACACAGGATTTGAACTCAGGACCAGAACTGGAGATGGGCTTTCCCATTATGCCAAGTAACCCTTGTGTCAGGCCCAGAGGGGTGCCCAGGAGCTCTTACAGGCCAAAGGCAGAGGGCACTCGTTCCCCAGCACATGCCCACATCACCAAGGCTCTGCTGGCAGAGAGATCCCTGGGAGCCGCCCAACCTCCCCCTCTGCCAGCAGCCTCCCCCGCACTCACCTGTTGGAAGCCTTCTTGTTCGGCCCCTCCAGGTCGTGCTTGCGGCCCAGGTAGCCTTCCATCTGCACGCTGTGCTCGTGGTCCCGCGGGGCCAGCAGCGTTGCGGGCTCATCACCCTCGCTCAGGGGTGTATCTAGGACCTTAAAGAGGGGGCTCCGTGGCAGGCCTCTCGTCTCCAGCAGATTTCTGCCTGTCGTGCTGCCCCAGCGGTGGTGGCTGCGGCAGGTCCTGAGGCCACGGTCCCTCTTCTTCCCCCTGTTCAGGGCATAGGGAGGAGCACACCTTTCTGGGGGCTCTGGCTAGAGACGGCTGTTCTCAGCAAAGCTGGGAGGTCAGCAGCCACCCTCCACCACCCCCCACACCTACTTCCTTTCTGCTCCCACTTCCTGGCCCACCCTGGCTCTCCCACAACCTGCTGTGGGAACCCACTCACTTCCCTACCCTGCCCATGCCTCTGGCTCCATTTCCACCCCATTCCCCCCTTCAGAGAGCTGCAGGGTGGCCTCCTCTCTCCAATCTAAAATAGCAACCGAAAGTTCTCGGAGTGAGCCAAAGGGGCCTGAGTGATTATTTCATTAAAAGGGTGCAGGGGTGGGGGCAGGTTCCAATGCTGCCGGCAAAGCTCTGGCCCCCCTTGCTTCAGCCAGACACTCACATGAGGAAAATTCTGCTGCAAAGACAAGTTCGACAACCACTCATGGTAGAATGTTGAACGGGAACTCTTCTGGTACCTTCAAATTGTGCCTCAAGCCCCAAAACTAAGGGTACCAGTCCCTAAGTCTGCCCCCACCACCTCACAAAGGGAGAACCCAGACCCTCCCTGGCCATCAGCAAGTCTAATGGGTCCTCTCTCCACCATTTGCTGGGAGCTTGCTGGACAGGGCAGTGGTTCCTAACCCTGGCTGCCTTCTGCCATCGTCTCAGGTGCTTTTAAAAGAAACATTCTCGGCCGGGCACGGTGGCTCACGCCTGTAATGCCAGCACTTTGGGAGGCCTAGGCGGGTGGATCACCTGAGGTCAGGATTTTGAGACCAGCCTGACCAACGTGGAGAAGCCCCATCTCTACTAAAAATACAAAAAAAAATAAAAAATAAAAGAAACATTCTCAGGCTCCACCTCAAGATGCTGAGTTAAGTGGCCAGGGGTCAGCCCGTTGGTATTTCTTCCTGAGCATTTCATGGGATCTAACGTGCAGCAGGATTTGAGAATCCCCCTCGTAAGGAGGCACTGCCTTGGGGAACTGCTGTGGTCTTTACCTCCCTGCACCTCCCTGTGGAGACTTGGGGGATCCCTGACCCCTGCCCAAGTCAAGGGAAGTGCCTCCAATGAAGCCACTTACTGTATGAAGTACAGGGCCCCACGAGAGGGGGAAGCTGACCTGTCATTCCCTGGCTGAGTGTTTCCTTATGCTAGACCTTGCTGATCTGCCCTTCTGCCTGTTCAGCAGAAGAAAGAGAGGGTAGGACAGATTGGGGCAGCAGAGGGCAGCCTCCGATTGCCAGGTGGGGCAAGAATGGGTGGGTCTCCTCCATGCCAAGTGAGCACCAAGGAAGGCAGCCTCTCTGGAGCCTCTGGCCAGGACCTAGTCCCAAAGGCCTGACTGCTGGGCAGCTTTCAGCAAGAGGTAGGAAGGCCCCCAAGCAGCTGGATGCCTGAAGTACTAAGGACATCTTCATCCAGGAGGTCAGAGCCACCTCAGGCAGTCAAGACTGCTCCTTTTTCTGCTCCCTCCTCCCTACCCCAACAGCTGAGGACGGAGGCCCACAAGAGTGCTGCAGAGGAGAGGGAAGGAGCCAGGAGAGAGCATGGGGCAAACCCAAAATAGACGATGGGGATGGGAGGATATGGGCCCCATGCCAGACATCAGATTGAAGCTTTAAACTGAAACAACTGGGTAGACTTTTATCCACTGAAAGGCACCAGGGTCTGCCTGAGGTGGCCTTAGGAATGGGAAGGGGGCTCCATGGAGACGCTGGAAGGCAGTGGTTGCAAGGAAGGTAAAACTGATCATGTTTGTATCTCATCAAATTAGGACTGTTCAGGAAACAGGGTATATGTTAGGGTTCCAGTCAGATTTCAGAGAAGGAGTTATGTGGCTGGGAAAGTTTGGAAACCACTGACCTAGTCTAATGCTTTTGATATATAAGAGAAAACCAGTGCTCAGAGAGGTCAAGTGACTTGCCCAAGGTCACACTATTAGATAGATCGATATGAGCAGGAGGGGGGAGCCCCGGAGAAAGGGAGATCTGGAAAGTCTCACATCTCAGAGACCACCCAAAACATGCACCCTAGATATGTTATGCAGGAAGGAATGCCCCAAGACACCCCTTAAGATCCCCAGTCATCACACACTCTACAGTTAACCTGTCGGAATGTAGCCAGCTGCCTGCTGATAAGGAGGGAAAGAAGGCAAAGGAGAAATTCCTACGAGATATGCAGGTGCAATAAATATCGATACACAACCTTCCTGGATGGCGGTAATTAGCAACATCACCATTAGTAGGATTTGTATCTGACACTCGCCTCTGCAGGTTCATTCCCTGAAAGGTAAGGGGAGAGTCCCACAAACCTGGGGCGGGAACTGGGTGGGGGAGAAGGTAGAGACTTAAGACAGAGCAGGAAATTAGATAAAGGTGGAGACTTGAGACGGAGGCAGGAACTTAAAGAGAGTGCGACGTAATAAGAGTAATAAAAACTGCAAGGCGGAACTCTGGAGCTGCTGGCTTATTCTGTTTCGAGCAGCCCGCGCTGCCTCCTCTTTCAGAGTGTGCTGCCTCTGCTGCTGCCTCTTGCTGTGAATACTGCTGCTTCCCAGCCGGACCCGCTGGCTCCTCTCTTGGAGCCTACTTCAATAAACTCCCTGCTCTTTATTTTCCTTCAGTAAACCTTCTGCTTACATTGCTACTTGGTCTCTTGGCGGAATTCTCCCAAGTAAGACTAAGAATTGAGGATTCCGCACTTACCGGTAACAAGGCTAATAGGTATAGGAGGCCATTTGGAACACGCACTCCCAAAATGGAACACCTGAGCTTTTATCCCATCTTTATGGTGTTCATCTTTTCCCACCTTAGTGCCCCCTGAGTGCTGTGGCTAGACCACTCTTCTCTCTATGCATCTGGCAGCCTTTGTACCCTAGAGTGTCTACAGTGAGCCAGCATTGGACACAAGGATCTGGAGGCCCCAAAGCCCTGCCTTGATCACTGTGTAGCAGGGAGGAAGGGCAGGAGAAGCAGGGATGGGACTGGAAGCCTGGGCTTGGGGTCCTTCTGTGGATCCTGTGCTCTGACTTGGGTATACATCTGGGGAGGGCCTGTTCTTCCGCCAAGAGGGGCTGGGGTAGGTTCCAGAGGAGGGGACATGGGCTGCACTGCTGCTCCTGCTACCATCAGAGCTCTCCCTGCCCTTGGGTCTCAGAGAAACAGCCATGCCAGATACAGGGAGGGAAGCTTGCCAGACCCTCTCAGCCATGTTTGCCTCTCTTACCCACCCTCTGCTCTCCTGGATTGGTTTTGCTAGGGACCTCTGTGCCTGGATTTTCTTCCTATACTTCCATTCCATTTTCCTTCCTTTAGAAAACTGTCCTCTGAATATAGAGATGGATTTTGCCAGGATTGACTCCCAACTTAATCCTACCTTCCTTCTGTTTCCTCTTAATGGGTGCCTGGCCCACATTCCTTGGCAGGGGCATTCAGACGCCATGTCAGTGCGATCAAAAATCATTTGGCTAGGTCACAGGTTGGCTTTGGAAAATGGGGGTTTTCCAATGTATGCAAAGACTTCTTCAGCATTCCTGACTGCTCATGTAGAGACAATTTAAAATGCATCCTGTCCTCTCCACCCTGAAGGCCGAGGCCAAGAATGAGGGTGAGAGATGAAGGAATTGGGCCTCGGCAGGGCTTCCCTTCCTCTCTGGGATGGGCGACCAGACACAGGTGAGAAAGGTGGGGTGTAATGAAGGTGGGTGCAGGAGAGAAGGAAGGGGTTTGGGGACAATCCCTTCTTCCCCTCCTCAGCTCCCAGGAGGCTGGCCAACTCCCTGGAGTGGGACAAGGAGGAGAACCAAGAGGGGCTGGGGTGAGGGAAGGAGGAAGACGGGTTTCTAGAAGGCCCTGTGAGCAGAGACACCAATGAGCGCTCAGACAGAGCTGGCCCCTTCCCTCAGCCCTCTTCCTGCTCTCCCATCCGGGACCACCAGCAGAGGACCTCCTAAGAAACCCACCCCTTCCCAGGTGTTGGGTCAGACAGGCCTGGAGTGAGAGTCCCTGGAATTCCACTTGGGCGAAGGGAGAGAACCTTCCTGACTCAGTTAGTGGGAATGAGCCCATGACCTACTCACAGGTGGTTTGCAGCCTTTTAAAATGAGGTCGTGTCTGAAACGTTGGCTCTCTTATGATCCTTCACCCCTCTATCCACCTCTGCCTCCCTGGGGCTTTGCTGAGCAATTTATTGTGGCTAGTGACCTGTGGGGCTAGTGTGAGGATCTCAAAAACCGTCTTGTTCCGGGAGTAACAGATGCTCAGGACTGAGAAGTACGGAAGTGGAATCTCAGCCATTGGCAGGCAAGGCCTCAGCCCCTCCTTTCTCGGCCATTTTCAGTTGGAACATTCCAAGGCTTGAGACAGGAAGAGGGAAACCCTTTGAACAGGTAAGCAGTGCAGAAGGGCCTGAGGCCCCACCCCTTTAGGGCAGTGCGAAAGCGGCCTCAGGCCCCATGCCCTGAGGGGCAGTGCAGAAGTGGCCTGAGGCCCCTCCTCAATGCTTGGAGTCCGGCACTTCGGTGGAGGGGCCCCAGAAGGCAAAGGCAGAGGTCTCCAGGTCCGGCCAAAGACAGCGACGTACTGCTTAGTGGAAGGCTCTGGTAATTCACAAGTGGATTTTACAAAGAGCTCACAACTTTATCAAGAAAAGACTTTGAGGGAGACTGTATCTAGGTATATATATCCAAGAGGTCAAATCCTTTTCTGAAGCAGAACCATTTTTTAAAAAAGTTACTCTTGGGGCCGGGCGCGGTGGCTCATGCCTGTAATCCTAGCACTCTGGGAGGCCGAGGCAGGTGGATTTCCTGAGCTCAGGAGTTCCAGACCAGCCTGGGCCACACGGTGAAACCCCATCTCTACCAAAATACAAAAAAAAATAGCCGAGTGTAGCGGCGTGCGCCTGTACTCCCAGTTACTTGAGAGGTTAAGGCAGGGAATTGCTAGAACCCAGGATGCGGAGATTGCGTGAGCCGAGATTGCGCCACTGCACTCCAGCCTGGGCAACAGAATGAGACTCGTCTCTAAAAAAAAAAGAAAAAAAAAAAGATACTCTTGGGGTTCCCATCTACCCAGGGAAAGTGCACAAACATCAGAACAGGCTGGAGGGACGGCCAGATGCTGCCTGCAGGCTCTTTGCTCCCGGGGGGAGTAGGGTGGAGGGGGGAAGGCTGACAAAGCCCGGCAAGTATGTGAGTGTGTTATGTAAAGATCTTTTGTAATTCATAAGAGATAAGGGATTTCCCTGGGGCCTTTTCTTTCTAGCCATGCCTCTAGGAGGGGTATGTAGGTAGACTCAACAATGGGGTCCTTATCAGGGAAGGGGGTGGGGGAGGCTGGGAATGGGGTAGATGAAGCTGATGTGAGAAAAGAGATTCTCAGAATTCTAGAGCTGGAAAGAGGTCTTGGGGTCATGGGATTCAGCCCCCTCCTATCGCAGATAGGAAAACAAGGTTCCAGAAAAGCTCAGTGTTGGCTGAGATTAGAGCACACAGCAAGTTAGTAGCAGAGCTGAGGCAAAAACCCCTGGCCCTGCCTCCCTATCCACACAATGCCTCTCAACCAGAAAGGGCACCGTAGGTGGTGTGGGAAGGCAAGGAGCCAAGAGGCTGCGCAGAGACCCACCCATGACCCCCTGGCTGCAAACCTGCACTGGGAGGGCTGTGGTGCTGACGGAATAGCCCTGCCTCTTTCTAGGCCAGATCCATGAAGGACCTCCCAGCTGACCAGCTGAAGCATCCACCCATGCCAACTGTGGGCCCGGGTCAGGCTAGCAGCATGATTTGGGAGGAAGACCCACCTTCCCCGAGCCCCAGGGCTAGTAGGAGGGAATGAGGTTGGCCAGGGCGGTGGCTCACACCTGTAATCTCAGCACGTTGGGAGTCCAAGGCAGGAGGATCACGAGGTCAGGAGTTCAAGATCAGCCTGGCCAACATGGTGAAACCCAATCTCTACTAAAAATACAAAAGATTAGCCAGGCGTGGTGGCGGGCACCTGTAATCCCAGCTACTAGGGAGGCTGAGGCAGGAGAATCGCTTGAACCCAGGAGGCGGAGGTTGCAGTGAGCTGAGACCGTGCCATTGCACTCCAGACTGGGCGACAGAGCGAGACTCCATCTCAAAAAAAATTAAAAAGAGGGGACGAAGGGATGGTTCTCTTGCTGCCCCTGGAAGCAGGCCATAGTCTGAGGTGGGGACTGCCTTGCCCAATGGGAGGCGGGGTATAGGGACAGAGAGTGCCAGGGGGGATGATGCTGGCTACTCCTGTGGCTGAGGTGTGGTTGAGGAACCGGCAGGTTCTGCCCAAAGGCATCGCGTATGTAGGAGGAGCTGATCTGAGATTCCCTTCCATCTCTGTGCTGTAAGGCAGGGGCTGCTGCTGGAGCCCTTGGGGTCATCAGGAAGATGCAGATTCCACCCAAACCACTGAGGGCTGTCACTCACTGGAGCAGGGTCCCCTGCTCCGGTGAGTGACAGCCCTCAGTGGTTTGGGAGAAATTCTCGGTGTCTGGCTGCGGGTGGCAAGGGAGTCTAGACCATAAGTGGGGGGTGAAGGAGAATTGGGGAGCAGGCTGAATAAGGGAATGTGCTGCCTTTAGTTGTCTGGTTTGGGGAACAGGCAGCGGGAGGTGTCTGAGGAGCTGTGTGTACTGGCTGTGGGATCATGATGTCAGAGGAGGGCAGGGGACAGGCAGCATTGGTTACTGGTTGACAGGGATCAATGGAGAAGAGGCCATAGCCTTTTTAGGGCCTCACAGGATTGTAGTCTAACAGGGAGAGGCCACAGGCTCCCAATGGGTGGGGGATGGCCGTCTCAGGGTCTTTGCAGTCTTGCAAAGTCAAGCAGGAGTTTGTGTAAGCTTGACTTTTAGGGTCCTGCCTTGATAGGAAACTGGCTTCGGTGGGGGGAGGGAGGTGGGTAAGTGTCCTATCTGGGCCAAAAGAGGTGAAGGTGTATGTCCAGGCTCAGCCAGCAGGTGGCGCAGGGGACTGCACACAGACGACGAACTCCCCAGGCTCCCAGGAGAGACACAACCTGGCTCGGGACCACAGGGTCTTTTAGAGGTTCTGAAGATGCTAGCGAACCCGGATGTGTTTACAAGCAAAGGCGATAGGGTCTTCTCTCTAAAGGTAATGCTGGTGAGAACCAGGGCTTGAGGATGCACCCCAGAAACAGATGAACTGCAGCAATGGGATACGTAGTGCCATGACTGACTTCATGTTAGATGACATGGAGGATGCTGCTTTTAAGAGATGAAGGACTGAGGAGGGGGATGGAGAAAAATGAAGGGACTTAAATGATCACCTACTAGGTGCCAGCTGCTCTATCTACATTGTCTCGTCCAATCCTCCCAGCCTCTCTGCAAGGCAGGTACTGTTACTAACCCTGTGTTACAGATGAGGGAAACTGGGGGTCATAGACAATGAATGACCCATCCGTAGTCACACATTAGTGAGGAAAGTTGAGGATGCAGGTCCATCTGGCCCCAAACTCTGTGCTTTTTTGTTTTTTGAGACAGAATCTCACTCTGTTGCCCAGGCTGGAGTGCAGTGGCACAATCTCAGCCCACTGCAACCTCTGCCTCCTGGGTTCAAGGGATTCTCCTGTCTCAGCCTCCTGAGTAGCTGGGACTACAGGTGCCCACCACCACACCTGGCTTTTTTTTTTTTTGAGATGGAGTTTTGTTCTTCGCCCAGGCTGGAGTGCAGCGGCATGATCTTGGCTCACCGCAACCTCCGCCTCCCGGGTTCAAGCATTTCTCCTGTTCAGCCTCCTGAGTAGCTGGGATTATAGGCATGTGCCACCACACCCAGCTAATTTTTGTATTTTTAGTAGAGACAGGATTTCTCCATGTTGGTCAGGCTGGTCTCGAACTCCCGACCTCAGGTGATCAGCTTGCCTCGGCCTCCATAGTGTGCAGGGGACTGCACACAGACGACAAACTCCCCAGGCTCCCAGGAGAAACACAACCTGGCTCGGGACCACAGGGTCACCATAGGCGTGAGCCACCATGCCCGGCTGATTTTTGTATTTTTTAGTAGAAATGGGGTTTCACCATATTGGACAGGCTGGTCTCGAACTCGTGATCTTATGATCTGCCCTCCCAAAGTGCTGGGATTACAAGCGTGAGCCACTGTGCCCTGCCTCTCTGTTCTTACTAAATCCTGCTGCAAGAGGGGGAGACCTGTGTCCTCACTCCAGAGGAAAGCACCTGTCCGATGCAGTTTACAGTCTAAATGAGATGATCCTGGCTTATGTGAAACAGGTGGCTGATTGATAGAGGCAGCACAATCATGTCAGAGCTGGAAGAGGGGCTTGAGACCAGACAAGACCCAAAACTAGATGCCTTAGGCAAACAAAGAGTGCTGGTGACTGTGGGGTGCCAGGAGCTGGCCACTCTGGCAGCCAAGTGTTGCCCTCTCCCAATGTCTGATGTCTCAGCTCTTGTCCTCTTGGTGAGAAGGGCTGTCACTGGGTGGGCTGGAAAGGCTGTTCAGAAGACAGTTGTTTGCAAGAGAAGAAAAATAAATGGTTTGTTGAGCTGAGGGCAGCCAAAGAGTTGAAGAGATGGCAACTTAAGCTGGGCAGAGACAGATGCCTTAAAGGAGAAAGCAGAGGCTATTGCTGAACAGGGAGAAAGAGCAGGTCGGGGAGCTGAGGCTGGGATACATGGTGAGCAGTGCCCTGGATTGAAGGCTGAGGGATGGGGAGGGGCTCTTATGAGAAGTGGAGTAGGGGAGCAGTGCAGTGCAACACTGCACCCCAGAGTCCAGCTGTCTGTCCAAGACGGCAACTAGGGGGCTGGGTAAGACAACAGGAAAGGATGTAGGGCAGAAGGCCACCCAGTAAAGTGAATGGAAGGGAAGGGGAATGGCAGTATGCAGGGTCCCCTTGGACAGAAAGGAGAAAACTGGTCCACTGTCACCAGGGCATGAGGAGAGAAGGAGGCTTGCTCGGGAGCTGTCTTCACTGTGCCTACCACCTTTGTGGCCTCTTCAGGTCCCTAGCCCGGAGGAGCTGCTGGCCCTGAGCCAGCCACTCAGCATTAGAAAGACTAGAGAGAGTTAGAAGACGCTGACTCCCCCATCCAGATCTGCCACCCAGTGGTCACGTCATGCGCTTCAAACCTATTTCTGAGATGCCTCGAATGTTAACTGAGTCTCATCGGAGGTTATCGGTATCTAGGATGTTCTGAAACAGCTTGAAAGGGAGAACTTTAGAGTCTTCAGAGCAGAGGGGCCAGGAATATTCAATCTGACCACAGCAAAGAGAAAGGGACATGGCCAGCAGAAGGCAGGTGTCCAGACAGAGCCTACAGCAGGTTTCTCCAGGGAGCTGGGCGCAGTGCCAGCATGCAGGCAGACACACCCCTGCCATGCTGACTCAGGCATCCTGGGTAGACAGGGACACGCCCAGGTTTTGGGGAAAACTGACGTTGTTTCCAGCTGGGTCTGCCCATTAACAAGCATAGGATATGCATTCGCGGCAAAATGTCTGAAAAGAGTAGCAGGAAGAGTAGGAAAGACTGGGAGAGCTTGTTCAGGCGAGAAGAAACACAGCTGCTGTCTCCACACCCACATCCCTTCCATCCAAGGACATCAGAGCCCTGCCGCTGGCCGCTAATGAAAGCTCCCGGCTGCCTGCCAGGGAGGCTGCTGCTGGGAGAGGTGCGCAGGTTGCCAAGGGGGAACAGCAGCTGGAACCAGCCAGACACCGGCCAAGAGGTGGTCCTGGATGCAAGTCCAGTGCCTGCTCAGCCCCTCGGCACTTGCCCTGACGTTCGTAAGGGCTGGTTACTTCCCTGAAGCCACATAAACCTTTAATTCTATGGAAATGGAGAGGCAAGGGACCTGGGAGTCTCAGCTCCCATGTTCAGCCCTAAGGAGATGCTCAGTTCCTTTCTCCAGGGCAGCTGGCTACACAGGCAGTGCTGGAAGGCCATGTGCAAGAATGGTATCTGTGAGGTGCCCTTGGGGAATACAACTTCCCCGACTTCCTGATGAGAAGGCTGATAATGAGGAGCACCAATCAGCTGCTTTCTGGAGTGGCCTGGCATTCCAGGGTCCCCTCTGCACTCCAGCCTGGATCTAGCCTTGGGGCTTGGAGGCTGGCAAGGTATGTTTATCCCACACAGTGAGCCCCAGCAAAGGCGATTAGAAGCACCAATCCCTTTCAGGGACCTCATGCGTGGCGTCACTGCAGCCCTGCTAAGAGAGTTCACGGAGCACTTCCCGATTCACTTCCCAAAACTGGAATCAGGCACAGTGGACAGGAAGGTGCATGGGGCTGTGGACTGGGGCTGCTGAGGCACCCAGAGCCCGGGAGGTAGGGGATACTCAGCAGGACCCCCAAGTCCTTCCCAGGGCCACAGCCCCTGGTGAAATGGAGGTGCTTAGTCTTGGGCAGGGCTGCCTCCCCCACTGCACCTGCCCACTTCCGAGGGCTCCCTGGGCCTTCTTCAGGCACTATCCTTCCTGCAGCAGAGGTGCAGCCCCGCCACAGAGGTGCAACTCCCCCACGGGGACACAGGCAAACACCCCAGCTCTTTACTTCTTTCCCATCTCCCATCTCACACCATCGGGCACCTGAGACCATCCAGGTACCACAGCACGAAGCACGACGAGGCAAGAGGAAAGTGGTGAAAACCACTTCTCCCAGCCCCTCCTTATAATTTGCTAAATTGCTGACATCCAGGCATGTTCCAAACTTTCAGGAATTCTCCAGGGAGGGCTTTCTAGAGCACAGAGATGGGGGGATTCAGTGGTTTATCTAAAATCATGCATGAAGTTTCCACCAGGATTGAGGACTAGAACCCAGATGTCCTGACTCCCCCTCCAGCAGTTTTGTCTCCTGTGAGTGAGGTCTCGTTTTTCTGCCTGACCTCCCATGCACTTACCTGTATGAACGGATTGGCCTTTACCAGAGCATGCTCTAATGTGAAAAGGCAAGAGGTGAGGGAAGGCTGTGGGACCATGCAGCCATGTGCTCGAGGAAGAGGCTGATGTGTGGAGCACGCAGGGAAGGGGAGTACTGGGGTGGGTGGCACCCTGTGGTGTGCAGCTGTCCAGACGCGGGCAGGGGTGCCTGGTCCACTCCCATCGGCTCCCCCCAGCAGGAAGCCGACATGCACAGTGAAGGGTGGTACATGAAGCAACACCGCATGGATCTATTCTACAAGGCACCGACACCAGACCACACACAGAGGGCCAGCAGGAGAGCCACCGTCCCCCAGGCCTATCCCAGAGGCCTAATCCTGGGAGAGGCCTGCGGTTCTGTGAAGGGGTAGTCCCAGGCAGGCTGCAGGGACTGGCCGCTGGCCTTTCAAGAAGCCTTCTACAGTCAGGTCTGGCGTCCCAACAGGCTCTGTCCTCCTCTGTGTTGCATCGAAGGCAGATGAGGTATTGAGCCCTCCTTCTGAGGTTTGTGGATCCCCGTGAGAACTTAACAAAGGGCTCAGAAGGGAGGAACAGCAGGACATGTGTGCATGAGGACTTGGGTCTGGTGTCCATTTGAGTCACCATCTGGTTTCTTTCCAGTACCGGGCACAGGCCGGTCTTCCCATCTGCTGGAGTGGCTGGCTCTCTGGAAAGGGTCTCGAATGTGGCTCACTCCTCCTTCCCCCAAGAGATCATCAGGTCCAAACAGGTTTTATTCCCTTCCACCCAGTGACATTCAGGAGTTGGCTGGAGGCGGCTCTGATGCACAAGTAGTTACATTTGCACAGACACACACGACACAGACAATGGGTGGATTCGCCCAGGTGCTCACAGAGGAGCCCGCACACCAGGACACTGCCGCATGCAGACACACAGGGACGTTCGGCAGAAGCAGGCCGGGGCAGGGCGCAGGGACGGCCCCAGCCAGTGTCCACAGTCTGTGCCGGGTCCCCAGAGCTGGCTCTCCTTCTGGCAGGGCTGTTGCTGGGGGAAAGGGGCCGGGACGCAGTCCACCACAGACAGGGAGGTGAGACCCCACAGGCCACGACAGGAGCTTGGGAGGGAACTTCTGGGAGAGACCCTTCAGCAGGAGCCCAGCAATGCCCTCTGCTGGGCATGGTGGGCTGGTGCAGCTAGGAAAGGGAGGCCTCTAGCCAGGCTGGAGGCCACAGAGGTGTGTGTGTGTGTGTGTGTGTAGGGAGGTATTGCTCTCTTTCAGAGGGTGAAAAGAGCTGAAAAAAGGAGGGCTCACTGTATATGTTTCTGGTGGTGACTGCTGTACCAGAAGCTTCCATCTAGAATGCCTGTCTTCCTAACCCCACCCCCCAGGTTCAGGCAGGCTCGACGGGCACCTGGAGAGGGGAGCTGCAGGAAGGACCCATGGCTCCCTTGACCCCCAGTGCAGCCTGCCCCAGTGGGTACATGCAGAGGGAAGCCATGCAAGCCGTGTGGTGGATTCTTGCTTTCTTCCCAGTCAGCTTCTCCCCCAGAGCAGTTCCCTAAGCCTGGGTGACACAGCCTCCCCGGCCCACCTGCCCCTCCCTGCACAGAGCCCACAGGGTCGAAGGGGCCTGCTCCAGGTAAGGTCCTGAGGCGCATGCCCTCAGCCTCTGGCAGCTGCTGTCTTGGGCCTCTCCTCGTCCCTTCAGCCAGGCCTCTGGCTCATCTCCTTTCCTATAGGTTTGGGGGCTGACCTCTGTTACTCAAAGCCCTGGGATTCTCCTCACTTTTGCAGGCTTCCTTCAAGTCTGTGTCTTCCCCAGAACCAGCTCAATATCCAGACTCACTGACCCACAGGCCTCAGGCCAGCTTGGTGGGAAAGGGAGAGGGCTCTGCATAGGAGGAAGGAATCGTCTACCAGGATGAGCACCTGAGATGCCCGCAGGGAGGCGAGTGGGAGGGGACAGCCAGTGGTGTATCTGGTGTGAGTGTGTGTGTGTGTATGAGGGGGGTGTGGTGTGTGTGCGTGTGTATAGGGGTTGTGGTGTGTGTGCATGTGGGTGTGCATGTGTCTGTGTGTGCGTGTGTGTGGATGTGTGTATGGGGTGTGGTGTGTGTTCGTGTCTGTGTCTGTGTGTGGGGGGGGTGTGTGTGGATGTGTGTATGGGGTGTGGTATATGTTCGTGTGTGAGTGTGTCTGTGTGTGGGGTGTGTGAATGTGTGTATGGAGTATGGTATGTGTTCGTGCGTGTGTGTGGGGTGTGTGTGTCTGTGTGGGGTGTGTGTGTGGATGTGTGTATGGAGTGTGGTATGTGTTCGTGTGTGCGGGGGGGGTTGTGTGGATGTGTGTATGGGGTGTGGTGTGTTCGTGTGTGTGTGCATGAGTGTATAAGTGTGTGTGTGGGTGTGTGTGAGGTGTGTGTATGGGATGTGTGCATGTGTGTGTAGGTGTGGGTGCAGGGGGTGAGTACTGCCTAGAGGAAGGAATTAGAAGGATAATGGGGAAAAGGACTGTGTACAAAAAGGCACTAATTTCTGGATAAAGTGTTTCCTCATGTAAGTGCTGATATATTTATACGATAAAATTTATTCGATTAGATAAAACCCAACTAATGAAGTCACGTCACTGGACTGGCCTGTGTGTTTCGCCTGCGCTGATGGGGGTAGGGGAGGGCTGGGACTCTGATGGAGAACACCTGAGTGGAAAGTAGCCCGCTCTGAGGGCGGGGCTGCGGGGTGTGGGCTGCACCTGCTCTTCCCGCGCCCGGGCCAAGCCTAGTAGGGGTGAGAGGGCTCTGGCTGCAGTGACTCCCAGGAACTAGACAAACGGGACCAGACACTGACCGGGGACGTTCTCTCGGTGGCCGCTTGCTGGGAAACCGGAGCCTCCCCCTGCTGTCTCGCCTTCCTCCTCTTGAGGCCTGAGGAAGACACACTCTCTTTAAAAACAAGCACCCTGCTGAGGCCAGTACCTCCTGCACGGCCTGGCTTCTCAGCAGTCAGCCTGCAGCCTGGACGGTGCTCGGCAAGGGGCCGCCCAGAGACGTCTTCGGAAAAGCCAAGGCGGATTCTTCCAAAAGCAGCCAGGTTCCAGGCATAACGGCCTGCGGGGCCCTGTGTCGGGTGGCTCCAAGGCCTTGCCTGGCAGCCACTGCTCCCAGCCCCCTCCTCCCGCACCAGGCCTTCAGCCCACCTGGACTGGGGAAGCAAATGCTCCTCTGCCCTGGTGCTCAGGCACTCTGGGCCTCCCTGGCAAGGGCGCCCAGTGTGAGAGGTCAAAGGCATCTTGTCCCAGCGTCACGTTTCTGATGAAAGGCACTCCTACCCCCCGCTTGGCAGAGCACTCAGCTCCCTGGACACACGGCCGCCACTCACCCAGTCTCCTCTGCAGGTCTCTCTGCCATCTGGCGTTCTTTCAGCTCAAGCTAGAGGAGGAGAAGGCCCAGGGGTCAGAGCAGCCACAGAGGTGAGCTGTGTTTTCAGATGACCTCCCTCTGGATGCGGCCCCACACCCCCACACGCCCTGGCGTTTGTTCCTTCTGGAGCCAGCCCCTTCTGTCTTTTGCATTTGGAGGTCAGTACTTCTGCCACTTGTCTTTCCTTCTCACTGTCCCTGCTGGCCAAGCCTGTCACCCCATTCTAGGTACCTAACAACTGGCCTGGAGTTCTTGGCATGAGACCCCTGGGGCAGGGCTGCCACCCTCTGAGCACCCCGGAACTGTTCCCTGCTCACCGTGGTGGGCTTCTCCAGGGCAGCAAAGCGCTCTGCCCAGCTGGCCGTGGACTTCTCAAAAGCCTCATGCCTCTTGATGAGCTTCTCCACACTGTCCACTGTGTGTCCAAAGTCCCCACTGGCCAGATAGGGCTCCTGGGCGATCAGCCACGCCTCGGCCACAGAGGCATCCCTTGAGAACTGGCACACCTCCAGCACTGCCAGGGAGAACAGGACACAGACCCCCCCAAAAGGCCCAGGGCCTGTTAGCACCCAACCATCCACTCCTGCCAGGGACTGGGGCAGGTTCAGCAGACAGACACAGGAGCCAGTGGTCAGGCAGCTGGACTGCATAGGTGTCCCTAAACCACATGGATACTCTGCTGCCCACAGCCACCCCATTCCACACTGGGCTCCTAACCCATCTTCACAATAGTTTTGTTTTGCTTTTTTTTGAGATGGAGTCTCGCCCTGTCGCCCAGGCTAGAGTGCAATGGCGCAATCTTGGCTCACCGCAACCTCCACCTCCCAGTTTCAAATGATTCTCTTGCCTCAGCTTCCTAAGTAGCTGGGATTACAAGCACCCACCACCAGGCCCAGCTAATTTTTGTATTTTTAGTAGAGAGAGGATTTCACCATGTTGGCCAGGCTGGTCTTGAACTCCTGACCTCGTGATCTGCCCACCTTGGCCTCCCAAAGTGCTGGGATTACAGGCGTGATCCACCATGCCCGGCCCACAATAGTTATATTTTTTAGAGCCAGGGCTTCAATCAGTCACTCAGGCTGGAGTGCAGTGACGTGATTATGGCTCATGGCAGCCTCAGCCTCCTGGGATCCAGTGGTCTTCCCATCTCAGCCTCCCATGTGGCTGGGACTATAGGTGCACACCACCACACCCAGTTAATTATTTTACTGTCGTACAGTCAGGGTCTCCCTATGTTGCCCAGGCTGGTCTCAAACTCCTGAGCCCAAGCAATCCTCCTGTCTCAACCTCCCAAAGTGCTGGGATTATAGACATCACCCACCATGTCTGACCCAATAGTTACATTTTTTAAACTATATTTTTCACTAATTAGAACTCTATTTTGAAAACAAAATGTAGTTTTGATGTCTCTGAGAAGGAGTCTTCTGCCTTGAACATTCTTCCCAGCCCTTGGCTGTCTCACATGATGGTGGAGAAAAGGCCAGTGGACCAGTTGGGGCTTCTTGGCTCACAGCTCCTCCCTGAGTGGTGGCTTTCCCCCGCCTCTCTTCAGCACCCAGATGAAGGGGGAACAGCCCCTTCTGTGCTTGACAGTCCTCAGGACGAATGTCTGGGATGCACAAGAGCCTTATCCCCAACCCCACCCCCATGCCATACCTCTGCAGGCATACCAGCCCGGGCATGAGGCTGGGGGCATGTGGGGCAGAGGATGGGCAGGGAGTGGGGGCATGCTGGCTGGTTAGAGTGAGGCTTGCAGCAGCGTGTCCACATGGGTCTTCTGCCTGGTCAGCTGAGGCCCTTGGCCCCAGAGCTTTGCTGAAGAGCGGTGCTGTGGGGGGCTCCTCTCTAGGCAGTAGTGAAAATCCACCCATGGTGGCATCTCCCCATTCCCCAGCTCCAGCAGGGGTACTCCTGCCTCCGTCCCTGGCTCTGGGGCTGTACTCACACATGCGGAGCCGCTCCCAGCGAGCCTCCCACTTCTCATTCATCTCTTTCCTCCTGGACACCACCTGCTGCAGTTTCTCACGGATCTATGGGGAGGAAAGGAGAGAAGCTCAGGCTTGGCTCACCCTTCCCCATCTGAGGCAGTGTGCAGATGGGTCCTGCAAGGAATGCCAGGTTTGGTCCCACAGTCCTGGCTTCAAGTCTTGGCCCAGCTACCTGCCAGCTGTGCGGCCTGGGGCAAGTTACTTAACCTCTCTGAGGCCCATGCTATTAAATGAGGTCACCAACTCCAAAGTGTGTGCACCTGTGGGTGTTAGGCAGGTTATGAGCCTGCTCTCCTTTACTGAGTGACCAGTTCCTTAAGGCAGGCAGTGTGCTTGCTGGGGCTCCAATCCCCGGGCCTGTGTGTAGCCCCAGTCTCCATGAGTGAGAGCAAGACAAGCTCCTCAGAAAAGCCACAGACCCAGCTCCCTCCCAGGCTGGGGAGGGAGGCTGCCTGGCTGGCACAAGTAGGGATGGAAATGGAGGGGCTCGCCTCCATCCCCGCAGTCCCCTCACCTCCTCTGAGGCCTGGTGCTGCCTCTGCAGCAGGGACTCGCCAAGCTCCAGGCAGGCACTGAAGTTCTTGCTCCGGGTTTCAATCTCTGCGTTGATGCCCTGGTGATACTTCATGAGCAATTCCACAGAGGAGACATCCCTGGGGGACAGGAAGACAAGAGAAGAAGGGAACTCTGGGTTATTCTGGACTACTTCTGTGTCCCAACCAGGGGGGGCCACCTCCCCCTGCCTGTGGGAGTCTGACCCTGTTCCCTTCTCTCTCTCTGGCCAGCCAGGAAGTCTTCCGCCAGCCTGGCCCCAGCAGGAACACAGATGCCCTATGTCTTCCATTGCTCAGTGGCCAGAGCATGGGCAGGGAGTACAGAAACCCCAAAGAAGCCTGGGAATATTACTCAGCAATAAAAAGGAATGGTGTGCTGATTGATGCTATGACGTGGATGCATCTTGAAAACATTATACTAAGGGAAAGAAGCCAGTCAAAAAAGACCACATAGTGTATGATTCCATTTACATGAAATATCCAGAATAGGCAAATCTAGAAAGACAGAAAGTCAAGTAGTGGTTTCCAGGGACTGGGAAGACAGGGGAATGGGGACTGACTGCTAATAGGGATGGAGTGATGAAAATCTTCTAACCTTAGATTGTGGGGATCATTGTATAACAGTGAATATACTAAAAACCATTGAATGATACACCCTAAATGGATGAAGTGTGGTATGTGAATTGTGTCTCCATAAGGATGTTAAAAGTAAAAGTATGACCATCAGGACAGACACCCTAGGGGCAGAAGGTCGGAGACGGATCAGCAATAACTGATGAAGTGACACAGAATGGACACAGTAGTCTGATCTTTGCGAGGGCTCTCACTGGCCACGTGCCTGACCTCTCCTCTCATGGACAATGAACTCCTTCCAGAGTTTTGGAGGAAGGCCCCCCTCACATCCCAGGGATGGGAGAAGAATGCGCAGTCTTAGACCTGCCCAGCTTTAGACAGGTGGGTTGCTTATTTTCACTGATAAGCATGGTCACTGTGCCCATTGGTGACCCTGAATGACAGATGTCTCTCTCCCTACACTCAGGACTCTCCTGACTCTGAAACGATTGGTCCTCCCAGTGGAAGCTGAGCCAGGCCATTTCTGCCTGGGTCCAGCCTCAGGCCTCAAGTGTCCCCCAGGGATTTTCATGGACCAGTAGTCCAGGGCTGTCCCTCCAGGGAGGAGCCCCAGTGCAGCACCCTGACTGGCCAGGCTCACCTGCCCTGGAGTGGAACTGCCTCTGCCTCAAGGACGCTCCCCCTCACCTGGGCCTCTCCTGGGTCTCGATCTGCCGGATGATGCTCTCCATCCAGGAGAGGAGGTCACGGGCCATGCTGAAGAAGCGGAATTTATCCGCCGTGTCCACTAGCTGGGTCCGGCGCCCAGCACAGGCATCGAGCAGCGCCTGCCATGCAGCAGACACCTCCTGCTCCTTGTTCTGGATGGCCTCTGCCTTCTCCCCAGCATACGCTGTCTGCAGGCGGGTGGCCACGTCCTGGAACTGCTGTACCTGTGGTCAGGCGACACCAGACATTGTTTCCTGGACGTTGCTCCCTAGGTGCTGTGGGCCTAGGACTGGAAAGGCAGCAACCTCCTCCTGGCCTCCATGCCCAGGGTACTGCTGGAAGGTAGGACCTTCAGCCTTCACCCAGGGGGTGCTGTAGGAGAAGGCTCCTTGCTTTGACACCTCTGCTTACCCAAGATACCGCTTGAACTTTGTGAAGGTTTGGGAGTGAGAGGAGCTCCACGCCCTTTGATCTCAACAGTATACTAATGAGAGGAACTACGTACCAGGCACCGTTCTAAACACTTTGTATTGATGAACTCTCTTCATCTTTCCAACAACCCCATGAAGGAGGTACTATTACTAATGCTGTTTCTGAGATGGGGAAACTGAAGCACAGGGAAGCTAAGTAACTAGTCCAGGGTCCCTCACGCTACACCATGCTCCCGAGTCCCCGTTCTTAACCAGTCTGTGTGCTGCCTCTCTAATGAAGGGGCTGCACCAGATCCCCCTGATTGAGGCTGGCCCCGGGACAGTGAAATCTCACTCCTAAGACCTCAGTGGGGCTACATCTATCTCAGGGGCCCTGGCATCCCCGAGTACAATAGCCACATACCAGGCCCTCCACTCCAGCTGGAGGAAACATCCCTAAGAGGTCCCCTTTTGGATGAAGTAGGGGCTCAGCCTACCCTGGTGTTCTGTTCCCAAATCCTGCTGGGCTGGCCTAGGATTGCACAGCCAGCGCACCTCCCGCTACTGCACTGGAAGCTAGGGGAGCCCTCAGCAACAGGGGCCCCCTTGCATTTGCCCTTTCCCATCACACCAAGCTCTGGGAGACTCTAGGGGTCTGCAAACGGCACTCCAGGGATGGGGCAGGGGTCTGAGCAGTAGAAACTGAGGGCTCTCCAGCTCCCATGTGGAAAGGCTGAAGTGCTTGGTGGCTAAATGTGTGGGGTCTATAGCTAGACTGCCAGGGTCTGAGCCCCGGCTCCACCGTGTACCTGCATGTTCCCAGGAAATGTATGGGCCCTCTACCCCTTACTCTTCTCATCTACAAACTACAGAGAATATTAGTAGCTGCCTCACAGGATGGCCATGAGGGTTCAGTGGCTACATACGTTGCTCAGAACAGTACACGGTGCTAGAAAAGTGCTGTGCATGTGTTCACTAGTAATACTGGACAACTGGAGAAACTGTACCGTATAGTATTGTATGCACTGGCCTTTTGTGAGGATTCAGTTTAAAGAATGACTTCTGAAGCCAAGGAACATCTGAAAGTCACTGCTCCCTGCCCTGAGCTCCTGGCTGTCAAAGGAGGCAAAACCTCCTGGCACCCATCTTAGAGGTTTCCCCACTGACAGCCACGTGAGGACCAACACCCAGGGCTCCTGGAAGTTGGCAGCAGGTGGGCGGCAGGGGGCTGAAGGTACCTGGACGCCCAGCAGGTGGAGCTCCCGCTCGAAGGCCGTGTGCACCCGGTGGAAGGACTCGGCCGTACTGGCGTCCAGCCCCACGTCCTCCGGCAGCTCTCGGTGCTTCTCGTCGATGAGGCCCAGGATCTCAGCGCCCGTGTAGAAGTAGCGGTGCAGGTCATAGGAGGCAGCCAGCAGCTGCATGCGCGTGTCGATGAGCTCCAGCAGGTCCGCCCACATCTCGTTTAGCCCGTCCTTCCACTCAGCGATGGTGGCGGCTTCGCTGTGGCCCGCATCGATGAGTCGCTCGATGAAGGCATTCACGTTGTCCACCCGCTCCTGCCCAATCGCCCCAGTCTCCCGGGCAAAGTCCCGGAACTTGTCCCGCAGCAGCTGGATGTGGGGCAGACAGAAATGTGGTTATGGGGGGCACAGGGGTTACGGGTGTCACCAGTCTGCTGCAGACTTTCCTAGGCAGTGACCTCAGCACTGGGAGCTGCGCTCTCACACCTTCTCCAGGGCAGGCCCGCCAGTCCCGCCTCACGCCGGGGAGGCTGCATCCTGCGCAGCTTTCTGTGTGTCTGGAGTGAGGGCTGGCTGTATCTACTGCATTAGAGAAAGACAAAGAGAGCAGGAGCTGTGGCTACTCACAGTCACGTGGTCAAAGTCTTGCCCCATTTCCGGGGAAGAGGCCACCAGCTCCTTTTCTGAAATCCACTGCTCTAGATCGTCAGTCTCGCGCTTGAGCTGGAACAGGTGGTACATGTTCTCCAGCTTGCGCTTGCGTTCTTCTGCCATGTCCTTCAGCCCTGCATAGTGCTTGTCCACTTGCCCCTGAAGCCTGATGATCTGTTCCCTGGAATTCAAAACCAAGAAAGCCCTCAGAGACGGCAGCCACAAACCCAGAGCCAACCTAGGCCTCTCCAGCCCCCTGGCAGGGATAGGTAGGGAGTGTAGCTCTGGAGAAATGACAGGGGCTTTGCCAGTGGAAGAGCTGGGGACAGAAGGGGTCACACCCTAGCCTCAGGGGATGACACAGTGTGTCTTGGGGTTCTGTCCTGGAGGGGTGCCTCCTGTGGTGCCCCTCACTCTAGTAAGCTTATAGAGAAAAGTGCAAATGGGGAACACTTCCGTTCTTCCAGGAAAGCTGGGGAAGCAGCATTGCCTGAGTGGGGCTCCTGCAGCAACAGCTCTGCTCAGCCCTCCAGAGAGCGACAGGCCATACTAGAGACTCAGACCCTGTGGCTCCCAGGGAAATGTCTGGGGTGGCTGCTGAGGACCCACAGTGGTAGGAACCCTAATGGCAGCTGAGGACAGGGCCGTGGCTGGGGGCAGTGTATGGTCTGTGGTCCAGTGGGCTCTTATTTATGCAGGATCCACACAACCTCGCAGCCCAGGTGGGCACAGGTTTCCACCTGCACTCCAACATCATGGTTCCGCCTGGACTGTGAAGTCCTGGAGACCTTCTGGACCATAAAAAGAAAAGCTAAAGTAGTCTGCAGTGTCCCTTAGCATATTGTAACTCTTTGGAAAATCGGTGCTCTCTGGTCACCAAGAGGGTAGTTTTGCTATCCCCTTCTCTGATCTTTTTGCAAACCAGGGCCTCATTGGCCCAGCTGGAGGTGACTCACACAAAACCAAGGCATAAAATGAAATTGGGTCGATCACCAGTCCCGCAGCAGCTTTCTCCAGCCCTATTTGATGGGAAAACTGTTTCCATTTTCCTCTTAAATCTGAAGGGACATTGGCTGATGGGCCCCTGGCTTGATGCCCATCTCCTGACCAGTCTCCCCAGGGGGACGCACACACCCTTCAGGGTGGCCTGCAGACAGCAGGCCCTGGGCCCGGCTGGCCAGCTGCTTGATGTTACGGCCGTAGTCCTCTACCGCGCGCTGCTGCCGCAGATGCCGCTTCAGCATCACGATGGCACCCTCTTCATCCTAGAAGGCAGCAGACCATCAGCACCAGAGCTCAGCCCGGCCATGCTCCCTCCCTTGGCAAGTTGTGGCCCAGCTCCTGGAGGTGCCCGAAGGAGGGAGGAGGAGAGCAGGCTTGTGGGACACCCCCTCAAGAGAGCTGCACACATTCCCTTCCTGCTTTTCTGATTTCCCAGCAATGCCCATGCCCTCCCTTCCTCTCCGGACTCCCCCGATTCATATCTGACATCTACCCTTCCCTTCAGACCCTAACCCCTGTCCCCGTGAAAACATCCTATATCATTCCAGCTTTGAGAGACCTCCGCCTGTCACCTCTCACCCCATCCCTTTCATAGCAGTTCACCAGTACGGAATCTATGACAAAGAAAAGTAGAGAACCACTGGGTCAGAGCAAACCTCAGTGGGGAAACAGGAAGCATCTGGTTGCAGTGTGTGCCCTGCAGGGGTGTGCTGGAGGAGGCACCAAGGGAGGGCAGGGAGTCTGTGGGTTCCTCATGCCCCTCTCCTGGTCTCACCCCTCACACAGTTGGGCTCACAAGGTTCCCCACTGACAGCCCACCCCACCTCTTCCTCCTGCCTCGGCACCCTGTCGGGTACCCCCTGCTGGAACAGACCTTGGGGGTCTCATCGGAGATGACATAGAGCTCCTGCTCGCCAATCCAGGCCTCGGCCTCACCCGCGTCCAGGTAGTACTGCTGTGCCTCGTTGGCATCCCGCAGGCGCTGCAGCCTTCCGACTGCTGCCTCCCGCAGCCTGTCCCAGGAGCTCTGCAGGTGCCCCAGGCGCTCCTCGAGGTCCTGGCAGTCGATCTCTGCCGCCTCCACCAGCTGCTGCCCTCTCTGCAGCACATCCTCAACCCGTGGTGTATGGCCCAGAATCTCATTCTGCAGCGTCTGTGGTCAGAAGGAAGGGCTCGGGGCAGGGCCTTCCCAACATGGGGGGCCAGAGGGGAGGTTGCTTCTGCAGTGACAGCACCGGTCTGACACCCTTGGTCCCTCTCACCCCCTGCTACTGGAGCAGAGCAGGTGATGGTGACAAGAACTACCAAGGACCTCTTGGGGGCTGCTAAGCACTTCAGTGCATCATTCGTGCACCCTCAGGTGGCCTGCTGAGATAAGCATGTGGAAACTGGCATGCAGCAGTGAAGTCATTTGCTGGCAGAGCCAGATTTGAACACAGCTCCACCTGACCCGGAAGCCTGTGCTCTTGACAGTACCCTATCTTCCTATGCTTCAGCAGAGCTTGATTCCTTAGGTGTATGTGTTGGAAGGAAAAGAAAAATGGCCTTTTTTATATCTTATTCTACAGCTTTTGCAGGATTTATGCAGGATCATTTATGCAGGATCCGTACAACCCAGCAGCTCAGGTGGGCACAGTTTTCGCCTTCCATCTAAAAGAACAGGTGACAGCAGCCCCTTGTTTACAGTCTCAGCTTTGGTTTTGTTTTTCCCCCACTTCTATTTCTCAAATTTTTTGTGAGCTTTGCATTAGTCCCTGTTTGAGACTTTGGTCACTAACATGGCCTCTTCCTCCCACCCTGGTGGCTGGGTCACGTTTTTCTTCAGGAGGCCCTGACATGTGCTACTTGCTTTCTGCGTCCTAGAGGCTGGGGGAGCTGCTGCTGGTATGTGGGCTCCTGAGCTCTGCATACCTCGCTACCTGTTTCTTCCCTCTCTGTCATTTTCCCATGGCCTTTAACACTGGAAGGCAGGGGCAAGAGTAGCCCATGTGAGCAGTACAGTGACGGCCAGCATTTAAAATATATACAAATAACCACATCCAGAAGTCGCATAACCTGCCAAAATGCATTTTTACACTTTATGCTCAGAATCTCAATTTTTACAATTTCCTGTAGTCTCTGCAATTGTATTCAAACAACCCATGTTTTCAACTCCATTTGCTTCTTAAAAAAAAAAATTTTTTTTAATTAAAAAAGTATTCTTTTAGAGACAGGGTTTCACCATGTTGCCCAGGCTGGTCTTGAACTCCTGAGCTCAGGCAATCCACCCACCTCGGCCTCCCAAAGTGCGAGGATTACAGGCGTGAGCCACCAAGGCTGGCCCCATTTGCTTCTTTACTCTGAGATCTTATGACCTCTGCATGGTACCCTAAAAAGTAATTTCTTTCTTTTTTTTTTTAGATAGGGTCTCACTCCAGTCACCCAGGTTCGAGTGCAGTGGCACAATCATAGCTCATTGCAGCTTCAGCTTCCCAGGCTCAGATGATTCTCCCACCTCAGCCTCCCAAGTAGCTTGGACTATGGGCATGTACCATGACATCTGGCTAACTTTTTGTATTTTTTGTAGAGATGGGGTTTTGCCATGTTACTCAGACTGGTCTCGAACTCCTAGGCTCAGGTGATCCACCCGCCTCAGCCTCCCAAAGTGCTGGGATTACAGGTGTGAACCACTGTGCCCGGCCTAAAAAGGTATTTCTTTCTTTTTAAGCAGTTACTTTCTAGTATCTGTGCATACCTATAATGTCTTCTTCCCTATCTTCATTCATTCAATAACTATGTATTAAGTTCTTTTTTATGTACCGGACTCTGGTCTACGTAATAGGGACACTATAGAAACAAAGAAACAAAAATCTCTGTACTCTAAAGCTTACAACCTGGTAGAGGAAATAGAGGTAAACATGCAAATGAATGAAAATAAAGGCTGGGCCTTCCTCCCTGGGTGCTATGAGGAAAAACAACAACAGGATGAAGGAGGTCTGCTGTGATGTGGCGGCAGCCACGTTAGCTGAGGGAGTCAGGGAGGGCCGCTCTGAGGAGACATCTGAGACGGGAGGGAGGTAACCACACAGAGATCTTGGGGTGAGTGTTCCTGGCAAGAGGACTGAACAAATACAAACGCTCTGGACTGGACATAAGCTGGGCCAGTCTGAGGCCATGGAAAGGCCCAGAAGAGCTGGAATACCGTGAAGGAGGACAAAGTGAGAAGAGCGGAGATTCAGAGGCAGGCAGGGGCCAGATCAGGCAAGACTGGTTCTTTTTTGAGACTGAGTCTCGCTGTTGTTGGCCTGGGCTGGAGTACAATGGTGTAATCTCGGCTCACTGCAACCTCCGCCTCCTGGGTTCCAGCAACTCTCTTGCCTCAGCCTCCCAAGTAGCTGAGATTACAGGCACCCGCCACCACACCTGGCTAATTTTTGTATTCTTAGTAGAGTGAGGTTTCACCTTGTTGGTCAGGCTGGTCTCAAACTCTTGACCTCAGGTGATCTACCCACCTTGGCCTCCCAAAGGGCTGGGATTAGAGATGGGAGCCACTGCACCCAGCCAAGATTGGCTCTTAATCCTAATTGCCCATTTAATAATCTAGGGAAATAGATGCAGGTAGAGGCCTACCCCCAGAAATCCTGACTGATCTGAGGTGGGACCTGGGCATTCATCTGTCTAAAAGTTCCCTAGGTGATTTGAATATACAGCCAGGGGTAAGAACCCTTCATGTAGTACCTTGCGGAATTTGTTCTAATTGCAATGAATAGCCCCAAGAGCAGTGGTCCCCAGAGTGGAGTCCTGAACCAGCAGCATCAGCATCACCTGGGATCTTGTTAGACATGCAAATTATCAGGCTCTACCCCCAGAGTTTGATGCAGTGGATCTGGGGGGTGGCACCGGGTTAAGTTGTGTAAACTCACCCAAAGGGCTTGTCACAGGAGTTGCACACTGGAGTTTGAAAGCCATTGCAGTAGAGAGTTTTAAGTGAGGACATGATAAAACTGGATTATGTTTTAGCCAGGTAAGCCTACAATAGTTTCACTCGGGCAGTCACGCTCTTCCAAGAGGCTGTTTTTACCTTCTTGGTTAGGGGAACCCCATCCATATTTGTCTTGCCCTTTTCCTGAAAAAGCAATGGCCAGCCAGGAGAGTTAAAAACCTTTGAACAATAACACTTATTGAGGCTGCACAGAATCAAAAAGCTTAGTGTTGGAAAGACTAGAGTGGCTTATTTTACAATTAAGAAAACTGAGGTCCCAAGGATACTGTCTTCTACCAGCCTTCCACCTTTAGCTAAAGGTTGTGGCATAAACTGAGGCTGGATTTCTATCATCTTCTAGCCCGGATCCCTGCACGTGGCTGCTGGCCCCTCTGTGACCAGATCACATCAACCAGAAGCAAAGGATCTAAGGCAGCTTTGAAGAAATCTCTCTGAATATAATCCAGGCCTCTGCACGGCTGCTGGACACAAACGGTTCTGTGAGCAGATGCCAGCTGCTGCCGTCTTGGGGGAAGGGAGTGCTGTCTGCCATGACCTTCCTTCCCTAAGGAGCTGCAATACTGATGGGGCCCTCTGGGACATGTTGGTCTTCTCTGGGATCTAAATTCTTGGGCTCTCCTTGCTGACCCAAAGAGTATGCAAAGGGAGGGACACTGTCCAAGAAGGGTCTGTGGCCATCCGCCGGCCTCTGTGACCCCACACAGCCAGCTTCCTTGCATGATTCAGGCTCCCACTGCAGCCCTTACCCAGGAGGGAGTGCTTGGCATCTGCTCACGCCCAGGATCCTGACCAGGGCCACAGGAGTTCCCCAATCACAGGAGTTTAAGCAAGCGCCAAAAAGCAGAGGGATATCTGCTCCAAGGGCTCAGAGTCCAAAGTTAGCGGCTTCCTAATGGGATTTGAGCCCTACAAGTATCCTCACATGTACAGAGAAATGGGGCCTACTTACCCCAAGGACACCACACATGCCAAGCTCAGCCCTGGAAGAGGGGCAAGGTAGTGTTGTGGGAGACAGACCAGGAGTTACTGCCCTCTTTCAGGCAGACCACTGAATACACTGAATACACAGCTCCTGAAGCACATCAACCGCCAGGCCAGGGCCTCCGAGATCCTACATTCATCTGTGCCTGACGGAGGCTGAATGGCCCCGAATCCCTAAGTACCAGGACTCTTCCCTCCTCTGTGATCCTCCCAGAATTTTCTCTGAAATCACCAAAACCTGCTCTTTCTGCTATAAGACTGCCAATACGGTTTGGAGACCCCAAAGCTACCAACAAGAACAATAATCTGCTGTCGCTAGCTTTCTGCAGGTCAGGGCTGGGCCCACCCCCCGTGGGGTCAGGTGGGGTTGGGGGTGGGGCTGGCAAGGTGAGGCAGGACTCACCTGGTTCTTCTTCATGAACAGTTGCACAGTTTGCAGATTAGTGCCATAGTCGGCTGACTGGGCCAGAGGCAGCCTCTCCTCTACCCAGAGCTGCAGAGACCAGAAGGCAAGGGAGAGCTGATGACAATCACGGCCACCCTTTCCCAAGTGCTCACCATGGGCAGGGCAGAGCTTTGCTGGCAGTGTCTCCCCAGTTCCTCCCAATACCCCATCAGGGTTTGGCCCCCATTTTATAGACGGGAATATTTGGGGATTTTTGAACTGAGGTTCCGGATAACTTGCTTCTAGTCAGACAGTGGGAAGGTAATGTAGCTGGATCTTGAACCCAAGTCTGTCTGACCCCAAAGGCCATGCTCTTCACCAGCAAATACTAGCAAGAGAACAGTGAGTTACCAACAGAAGCGCTGGCTTGACTTTTCCATTTAATGTAATCCTCACAACAACCCTCTGAGATAAGGGGTGAGGTGACCAGTCATGTGCTGCCAAGAATTGCTCTGGGTGGCAGCCAGCTACTCTGATGGCAGCTGGTGGCTCAGCCTCAGGGGGTAGGGAGGAGCTGCAGCCCACGCACCGTCTCATCCTCTAAGTCCCGGCTGATCTGTAGCTTGGCTCTGGATGATTCCAGCTGCTTCTTCCTCCTCCCCAGGGGCTCTAGGAGGTCCAGGAACCGCTTCTCGATGCTCAAGTCTGTGTCTCCTGCCTCCTCTCCCATTGAAGGCACCTGGGCAAACAGCTCCCCCAGCTCCTCCTCCGCACATTCACTTGGTCCTCTACTCGCTGAAATACAAGGGGACAGTGTCAGCACCAACCTGGGCACCTGGACAGCCCCTCCATCTTCTTCATTCATCTGCCTCCCACCCATCCTTTAAGGCCCAATTTGAGCTCAGCTTCCTCCAAGAAGTCTCCCTGGATGCTCCCACTCATCTTTCCCTCCTCTGAGTGCTTGTCTTGTTTCTCAGGCATCCTTTTGGGTCTCTGTGCTACCCACTGCAAAAGATGTCAGAGATGGAGTAGAAACCAGAAGACATTTTTGCATGATAAAAGCAAGCCTGGTTAAGAGGAAGAATAGGAGTGCTTACTTTAAGGTTTCAGATTGTATTCAAAGAAATCAGAGAAAATGCAAACAAATGGAAAAACATCTCATACTCATGGATAGGAAGAATTAATATCGTTAAAATGGCTATACTGCCTAAAGCAATTTATAGATTCAATGCTATTCCTATCAAACTACTAAGGACATTCTTCAAGGAACTGGAAAACATTATTTAAAAATTTATATGAAACCAAAAAAGAGCCCCAATGGCCAAGGCAATCCTCAGCAAAAAGAACAAAGCTGGAGGAATCACATTACCTGAATTCAAATTATACTACAAGGCTACAGTGACCAAAACAGCATGGTATTGGTACAAAAACAGGCACATCAACCAATGGAACAGAATAGAGAGTCCAGAAATAAGGCCACACACCTACCACCATCTGATCTTTGACAAAGCTTTTGACAAAAACAAACAATGAGGAAGAGACTCCCTATTCAATAAATGGTGCGGGGGAGAACTGGCGAGCCATATGCAGAAGATTGAAGCTGGACCCCTTCCTTTCACCATATAAAAAAATAAGCTCAAGAGGGATTAAAGACTTAAATGTAAAACCCAAAACTATAAAAAACCTGAAAGACAACCTAGGCAATATCATCCTGGACATAGGAACAGGCAAAGTTTCATGACAAAGACACCAAAAGCAATCACAACAACAGCAAACATTGACAAATGGGATCTAATTAAACTAAAGAACTTCTGCACAGCAAAAGAAACTATCAACAGAGTAAACAGACAACCTATAAAATGAGAGAAAGTATTTGCAAACTATGCATCTGACAAAGGTCTAATATCCTGCATCTATAAGAAACTTAAATTTACAAGAGGAAAACAAACAATCGCATTAAAAAGTGGGCAAAGGACACGAACAGACACTTTTCAGAAGAAGACATACATACAGCCAACAACATATGAAAAAAAGCTCAACATCACTGATCATTAGAGAAATGCAAATCACCACCACAGTGGGATACCATCTCACACCAGTCAGAATAGCTATTATTAAAAAGTCAAGCTGGGCACAGTGGCTCATGCCTGTAATCCCAGCACTTTGGGAGGCTGAGGCAGGCAGATCACCTGAGGTCAGGTGTTAGAGACCAGCCTGACCAATATGGTAAAATCCCGTCTTAAAAAAGTCAAAAAATAACAGATGCTGGTGAGGTTGCAGAGAAAAGGGAATACTTATACACTGTTGGTGGGAGTGTAAATTAGTTCAACCATTGTGGAAAGCAGTATGGCAATCCTCAAAGAGCTAAAAGCAGAACTACTATTTGACCCAGTAATCCCATTACTGGGTATATACCCAGAGGAATGTAAAGCATTCTGCCGTAAAGACATATGCACACAACTGTTCACTGCAGCGCTGTTGACAATAGCAAAAACATGGGCTCAACCTAAATGCCCATCAACGACAGACTGCATAAAGAAAATATGGTACATATATACCATGGAATATTATGCAGCCATAAAAAAGAACGAGATCATGTCTTTTGTGGGAACATGGAGCTGGAGCCATTATCCTTAGCAAACAACATGCGGGAACAGAAAATCAAATACCAGATGAGATGTTCTTACTTATAAGTGGGAGCTAAATGAAAAGAACTTAAGAACACAAGGAAACAACAGACACTGGGGTGTACTTGATGGGGGAGGCTGGGAAGAGGGGAGAGGAGCAGAAAAGGTAATTATTGGGTATTGAGCTTAAAACCTGGGTGATGTAATAACATGTGCAACAAATCCCCATGACATGTGTTTACCTATGTAACAAACATTCACATTTACCCCCAAACCTAAAATTAAAAAAAAAGTTCAGGTTGTTTTCCGTGATCCCTTCTATCCTAACACTCTGAGTCTACAACCCGCTCACGTGCCTTCAGCTTAGCTAACATCCGGTTGACACTGGTCAGGTCCTTGCCCGGGTCGTCTCACCGAAGCTGGTCCTCCATGGCACTGATCCACTTGTTGAGGTCAGCATGGGTCTGCAAGCGCAGGTCGGAGCTCCTGGCAGCTGAGAGGTGCTGGGTCTTCTCCTTTGTGTTGGCCTGTAGCTCATCCCAGAGCAAGTGCAGGGCTTTCAGCCTCTGGGACACCAGGGCTGCAAACTGGGGCTTTTCCTCCATCAGCTGCTTTCCTTCCTGGGGGCAAGAAAGAGGAGAGCTCACCCTCTGGGCTGACAAGGCCTTGGAGTAGCCCTGCTCCTGATGGTTGCAAGAGGCTACCCAAGAGGAGGTCAGTAAGGCAAAGAAACTTCATAGAATGTGAGTGAGGCTCAACTGAAATTGACTCTGAATCCCCAGCCTTAGCATGGGTGTCCAACTTTTTGGCTTCCCTGGGCCACAATGGAAGAAGAATTGTCTGGGACACACAATAAAATGCTAAAATGCATTAACAGAGTAGCTGATGAGCAAAAAAAAAAAAGGTCTCTGCATACATAATTTTCATGATATGCACCACCACAGATAAGGAAGAAGTCCTCCTATTCAAAGGGTTGGACACGGCTGGTAGCGGAAGGAGCACTGGGGGCAATGATGCAGGGAGACTGCAGCATGGAAGCTGCAGACAGGGGTCAGCTGGTGTGAAAGAAAATATTCCAGACACATCCAGGTACTGTGAGTTCCCGAGGTTGTGCGCTAACCTTCGCTGATCTCCTTCAGTTACTGAGGTTGCCTTGTCTGGCTTTCATCTGCATGGATGTATCATTTTTGGGTGAGTACAGTGTGATATAAATTGGGCTTAGGAATCTATATCACTAATAACAGTTATTTATTTATTATTTTTTTGAGATGGAGTCTCTCTCTGTTGCCCAGGCTGGAGTGTAGTGGTGCAAGCTTGGCTCACTGCAACCTCTGTCCCCGGGTTGAAGCCCTTTTGTGTCTCAGTCTCCGGAGTTGCTAGGATTATAGGCGCATGCCACCATGCCCAGCTAATTTTTGTATTTTTAGTAGAGATAGGGTTTTGCCATGTTGGCTAGGCTGATCTCAAACTCCTGACCTCAAGTGATTTGCCTGCCTCAGCCTCCCAAAGTGCTGGGATTACAGGCGTGAGCCACCACGCCTGGCCTAATAGTTAATATTTATTGAGTGTCTCATAATTGCCAAATACTATGCTGAATGCTTCCTTTGTCTTTAAGAATTTAGTGCTCACAACTCCACTGGGAAGGTCCTATTATTACTCTCATTTCATAGAGGAAGAAACTGAGGCACAGGGAGGTTAAGAAGTCAGTCTGATCCTAGGGCTGCTTTTCATGGACAGCCATGGTATAGAGGAGCAAAGGTAGTGATTGCCAGATCTAATTCCAGCCACATTTTGACTTGTCCATGGGGCAAACTCACTACAGAGGGGTCCCTTGGTTCGTCATCTGCAAGGAGTGGAAACAACCACTCCCCAGTGGTTCTGCCCACCCAAATGACAAGGATTAATGGCTCCCCTGGACCACTCTGATCATCTTGCTTATTCCTCCAGCCCTGTGCAGGACAGTGCTGGAGCCCTGCTGAGGGCAATGGAAAGCAAACATTAATAACTGCTGTCCTGACACTGGACACTGAAGCTCTAACTAGATGTTCTCAGTGTCCTGGGCTGTCCCCAGATTCAGGTCACCCAGAAGAGGCACTGATTCTGACCAGGCATACTAAGACTGACTATATCAGGAGCTCTGAAGGTTTAACTACTATTTAGAGAAGTTGTTCGCTGTCACATTTTGTACTGTCAGCAAGCTTCAGGACAGTGTCCACGCCCTGGGTGAAGCCCCATCCAGGTAAGCTTATCTGAGCAGAGCGCCCCCGCCCCCCACCACCCACTCACTTTACTTACCACATCGATGTTCTCTAGCCACCCTTCATAGGAAGCCAGCTCTGCCACAAATGCCTGGTGCTTCAGCCATTTATTGTGAAGGTTTCGTGCTTCATCATAGGAGATATCTTGAGATGTCAGCAGCTTGTCGTTGATCCAGAGAGTGAGCTGTGTGCATAAAGAGTGGGCCCCACTGTCCCTGAGTATATTTCTTTGGCAGGGCAGAACCTGCTGCCCATCCCTGGCTGCAGAAGGAGAAGGCCACAGGGAGGAAGTGCAAGCACAGAAGACAACTCATCTGCAGTTCTGGGGGGAGGAAGTGCAAGCACAGAAGAGAACTCATCTGCAGTTCTGGATCCCTCTGCACCAGCACAGACAACTTTACCCATGACAGGCCAGAGCTAAAATGTGGACACAGGTGCATCTTCCTCACTAGAGTGTGTGTGGTGTGAGACCAGGGATACTTTACTCTTCTCTCCATATTTCAAGGACCTAGGACAGGGCCTAGCATATTTTAGGAACCCAACAAGTGTTTACTGGATGGATGGATAAATCCATCCTTTGGTAGTAGGGTGAGAGATCCTTGATAAACACAGGAAAAATGTTATTTGAGGAAGAAGCCAAAGATAGAGGTCGATGAAAACAAAGTTGTCAGGGCTGAGAGAAAAGGGGTATGACAAGAAAGAAGTCAGGGAAAACCCTCCATGTAGAAAGTACTGTCAATGGAGGGAGCTGGGAAGGCAGATTAAAGACCTTCCTTATATAGCTGGCCCCAGGTTGAACAAGGACCTTCTGAGCCAGCAGTTTTCCAATTGGTAGGTTTGTTTAAAATGCTTCTTTCTCTGTTTCACCCCTTAAAGTTCTGATTCATCTGGCCTGAGTGAGATCCAGGGGTCTGCTTTAACTAGGGCCAGGACTGGCTCCATAATTTGCAGGGCCCAGTACAAAATGTTCAAAAGCATGAAGAATTTCAAGACGGCAAGAGCAGAGCATTAAACCAAGCCCAGAGCCCTTCTAAGCTAAGCACATGGTGTGACACAGGTCACACATCCTTGAAGCTGGCCCAGACTGGGTCCTAGGTGAGTCTAAAATAGACTGTCCTTAGACTACTCTTAAGAAACTCTGGCCTAGACTTGACAGATTCAAAATGACTTTTCAGATTTGAAAAAAAAAAAACAGTACAACTGAAGATTCTAGAGGATGACCCAATGACGTACCCAGAGGTCCCCACTCATGGAATCCCACAGCTCTTAAGCTAGAAAGGATTCCTGTGAACTTCCCGCCTCGAGGGCACTCTGCTTCTAGAAAGGAAACACCAGGAAAGCAGCCACTCCTTGCTGGAGCCTCACCTCCTGGCAGTTCTGGAGGAAGTTCTGTAGCTCTAGATTGTCTCTCAGTAGGACAGTGGCCTCCTGGGCCTTCTCACCGTTCTTCCTGTGCCTGTAAAGGAAGCCAAAGGCGCAGTCACAATGGAGTATGGGGTCCTCACGTGGCACCACTACCCCTGTGTGGCTCTGGGGGCCTCGTGGCCCTGGGGCCCGGGAATACCTGTCCTCAATCAGCTGCACCTTCTCCTTGATCTTGTCGGAGTACATGTTTCCCTCAGCTACCAGCTTGTTTCCAGAGTCCACAGGACTCAAGACCTTATCCCGGTTGTTCTCCATAGACACCAAGAAATCCTCAAACTTCCGTATCCCAGCCTCTGCAGCTTCCAGGGAGTCTGGGGGCTCCAAATGAGCCAGAGTGTATTCCTGTTGGAGCAAGTTTCCAGACAAGGCATGAAGACACACAGGGGAAGTGATGAGCACACCTGCCAAGTGGGAGCACCACGTGCAGCCACACAGGCCACGGTATGAACGAGCCCCCTAGGGGAGCGCAAGGAAGAGGTGCTACTCCCCAGGCCTTGACCCCACCCCTACCCCAGGGCACCCAATAAATAGTATGCCTAAAGCCACAGGGAAGGCTAACCACCCAGGGCAAAATGCAAGTCTCTAGCCCCTGAAGACCCAAGAATAAGGTGAGTTTGGGATGCCAGGCTGGAAAATGCACCTAATAAGAAACAAAGAAGATTCCCCCATGAGTGAACACAGAGTCCAACACAAGAGTAATGTGGGCTTTGAGCCTTATAGCACATTTGTGGACTCACCATGAGTGCTATTGCCCTGAGAGACCCGCCTGTCCCAGCCCTGAATGCCTCTCTACCTGGTTGCTGAGGATGGCTTCGGCCTGCTTGGCATCTTTCTGGAACTCCTGAAAGCCAAGGCACTGAGCAAGGGTGTGGCTGCGGCTCTCCCACATCCTGTCCAGGGCATCCCAGCCTGTATCCAGGCCCTCCAGCCGCTGGCCCAGAAGCAGATATTCTGGGTCTGTCTGGCCTCGGATCACTTTCTCCCCAGACTCTTTAACACGCTGGTAGCTCTCTTGGTGCCCGTCAATCTCATCCTTGATAGCTGCATGCTGCTGTAGGAGCTGCTCGGCCTCTGGGAGGGATTCGGGCATGTCCTCAGAGGCCACAGCCTTCTGGGCAATGGAGAGCCAGGACCCGAAGTCATCCAGATCCTGCAGGAAGGCCTGTAGCTGGCTGGCTTCCCCCAGCGAGGCCTCCTGGCCCTGCAGGGCTTGCTGCAGGCCCTGCCACAGCTTCTCCAAGTGTTTTTGCCGCTGGCCAATGTCCTCCTTCTGCTCAGGGTGCGAGTCCATGAGCTGCTGGGACTCACGCTCCAAGGCATCCACACGGGCCTGGATGGCGGCCACGTCGCGCTCCAGCCCTGACAACTCCGCTGGATGGCAATGACACCTGCCAGGTCCCGCCCCAGATCTTCTGTGGACTTCACTACCTTTGTCTTGTCTGTGATCCACTTGCTGGTCTCCTCGCAATCCACGCAGTAGTTGCAGACTCGGAGGGCCGAGTCCACGGCCTCCCGCCGCTTCGACACCAGGGTCTGGAATGCCTGCCACCTGCCGGATGGGGACACAGCCCCGGAGGAGAGAGACACCTTCTCCCTTAACTCTTCCCATAGGAGAGCCTGACCCCTCCTCACATTTCCCACAAGTCTCCCCCCCGCCGACACTGTATGATAAAAAGAAAAAAAATTATCCACCTAACAAAGTGTGGGTGAGCAAAATTCACTTATCCAATTTTACTCAAGACATATGCAACTGTCAATCAGATCTTTCAATCCGCAGGGGCAATTAGTGATGTGATTCCACCATAAGTAAAGAAACATGAAAGCAAAGGCTATGCATGTAGTTGGATTTTAGGCAAATATATGCAATTTCCCCAGAGTTTATGAAATATCAAAATAATTAGAAGGCTCACATTAACTTCAAGAACACTTCAGGACATAGGGTCCCCAGCTGCCCTAGAGGAACCATGTAAATGCCCAAGGTCACATTCAAAGTATCCTAGGCCCTAAAAAAGATCACCCTGGATCTAAGAGAAAAGACGCCTGGTGAAAAAGAAGAGGGAGAAGAGGAGAGGGAAGAAGAGAATGAGGACAAATAAGCTGTGATGATAATTTCAATGAGTGATATCATCTTAACCTCCAAATTAAGTGTGGCTATGAAACACAGAAATGTGCTAAGGTCTGGCGGATGCCTGGAGGCCTGGGAGTCATTCTATAGAATACAATAAGCCTTTCTCAAAGATCTGCCCATCAGCTGGGTGAGACCACCAGGGACACTGCCCTTGTGCCTAGGTTCACTCATTCTGCATCACTGTAATATGCAAGCTGACTGCTCGTTCTCTAATTGAACCTATCTTTCTCGAATACCTACAAGGGTATAAGGCATTTGCTGGCCTTTAGGAGAATACAGACATAACCAGACCTTGCCCTGTGGGGTGTATGATTTAGAGAAAAATTTAGACAAGCTCACAAATAACAAAGCATTAAGTTCCATGTACACAGCACCTACCAGGCAGAGGGGGAGGACTAAGGGAGCTGGAAGGAGCAACAGGGTGACAGTCGCTCATGTGACCTCCACACAACCCATCACTGGACACAAAGCCCCAGTCAGTGAACACACCCCCAGGGCCTCCACTGGAGTGACCAATTAAAGGATGGGACCAAGTCTCTCATTCATCTTTGTCCCCTGCTCCCAGAGGATGGAGGCTAAGGGACTAAGCAGATGGACTCGGCAGAGTGTGCTGTTGGCATTCCCACGGTGTAACAACAGTAGCCAGTTTGATCTGAAAGGTCTGCAGAGAGATATAAGAGACAGGCTGGGAGAGACCAGGGATAGGAGAGAGAAGAGAGATAACGTGAAGATTTCTCGGCTCCCATCTTAGACCATGAAGACCCTTTGCTCTGGGAATTCTGTGCCAGTCCAGCACGCAGATGGTGCTCTGAGGCTGGGAAATCAAGGAGTGTTCTCCAAGTTTGTTTAGAACCCCTGGAATTGGCAAGGAGGTGTTCCTGGGAGAGGGTCTGGCTGTGTCCCCCAGGCAAGAGGCCTCAGTGATTTTTCAGGCCTTTCCTAGAGTGGCCTGACTGCAGCCACTGGGTGGAGGCCACACGAAGATGCGCTGGGGCTTGGGTCTAGTCTGCTTCCCAAGCCTACACTTGCCCCACCATTGCACTGTCTTTGAGATGGAGGAGGCTCAAAGAGCCACTCTAGTTAGCACCAGTCAGGCAACATCAAGAGTCCAGGTTTGGTCCTGGGCCAGGTTTTTCTTCAACTGGAATGCATATGGTAAAAGATGATCACACATTCATCAAGTGTTTGAATGACTCACACATAAGCTTGGCAGAAAAAGTTTTGTCCCAGTTTACTCATTCACTAAGCATTTATCAAACAATTCTCACATGCCTTGTGGCAGACACTGACCTAGGCGCCAGGGATATGGCAAAGAACAATGCAGGCTGAGCGTGGTGGCTCACACCTGTAAATCACAGCACTTTGGGAGGCTGAGGCTGGAGGATCACTTGAGCCCAGGAGTTCAGCCTGGGCAACATAGTGAGACCTCATCTCTATAAAAAAACAAAAAATTAGCTGGGTTCTGGTAGTGTACATCTGTAGCATTAGCTACTCAGGAGGCTGAGGTGGGAGAATCAGTGGAGTCTGGGAGGCTGAGACTACAGTGAGCCAAAATTGCACCACTGCACTCCAGCCTGGGCAACAGAGTGAGATTCTGTCTCTATGAAAAATAAATAAATTAATTAATAAAGAACAATGCAAAGTCCTTGCTTTCATTCAAGTGGTTAGAGACATAAACTAGTCTATAATCCATCAAGTGGTGATAAGTGCAAAGAAAAAATAAAGGAAGGTAACAATATAGAAGCCAAGGGGGTCAGTGACAGGGAGGATGTGCTGCTTTCAATGGGGTGGCGAGTGGGGGCCACGCCGGTAAGCTGACATGCGAGCTGAGACCTCAATAAAGAGTAAGCCAAGGGCATAGCTAGGAAAATACTATTCCAAACAGGGGGGAACCTCGAAAATGTGTTTGGTGTGCAAAGCCCTTGGGAAACATATATAGATATAGGTCTTCATTTGCTTACAGAGTCTAGAAGGAAAGTCTTGGGGACAAAAAATAATTAGAAGATAAGGTAAGAGGTGAAGCTCAAAACCAGTACAAAGGAGGAAAAGATGGCTTTTCATCCAGAAAACTGGAAAGCAAGTGACCTGGACTGGCCCATGGCAGAGACAGGATTTGGAATATGTAGAGGGAGGGAAAAGGCATCCTGGGAGAGAGAACCACAGAGGCATGAGGTGACACTGGGGGTGGAGGAGTAGAATGACTGCTGTTCTGAAAAATAATTGAAGAGCAATATATGGAAGAGGAATCAGGGTAAGTCTGATATCTCTCAAGGGCAGGGCCAGAATCAATATGTACACATTTCAAGTAGGTTGACTTCCACTCAATGGAAGAGCTAACTTTTTAACCAAAAAAAGTTGCCCTCAAAATGAGAGGCTGCATGGTGAGGGAGTGAGCTCTCCATCGCTGGCTAGACGGTGACTTTTCAGGTCCCTTTCAACTCCCAAATTTAATTTAATCTCGTGCCTCAGGGTTTTTCTCACTTAAGGATGGGAGGATTACCTTAATATTTTTCACTGGGGATGGGGTATGTTCTAGGGGTCTGTAAAGATCAACATTCTCAGACTATAGTTCATTGCTGAGGTGATGAGTTCTTCCTCTCAGGAAGTTTCTCTGGTTTAGATCTGTTCTAGTTTCTTCAATTATGCAGCAATTGCCATAATCTCTACCACCTCCTGCCCACCAAGACACACAAACTCATTACCTACAGTGAAAGAAGAAGGAAGAGGGATTCTCTTCTTTGTAAAGAATCAGATTGACAAAGGAATCTCCTGAACTGCACTCTCCAGCTTGGGCTGCTAAGTCAATCACCCCATTCTAGTGGCTCTAAAGAATTCTGGTCACCACTGTCTCCCCCTTACCCCCTCCCTCCAAGTGGAGTCTCCACTTTGCTGACCCCTTTCTTTACAACAGAGTCTTCCCTAAGTCCACCTCCGAGATTGCCTCAGGCAGGGTAAGGCTCAGGCGCAAGTGTGGGCAAGGGCCGGGGTAATGGGGAGTTGGTGAACACGTGGCATTGCCTGTGCAGGGCCCAGGGTAAAAACAGGGAATGCAGGCGTTTGCTGTGTCCTCAAAGATCCTCCAGGAACTTGTGGGCAATTACACCCCACATTGAAAGCACCCCTCTCTAAAGGCTCCTCGGGGCCTGTTTTTGTTCTGGCCACAAAGCTGGCTTAAGGCTCCCTGCTAATTCTCTTCTTCATTCAAGCCAGCCTCGTTATGGATACTGCATTTAGCACAGGCAACAGCATTATTTTATGGACAGTACTTAAGAGCTCTCAGAAAGCAATTTTCTCTGCCCAAGAATGTCGGGGGAAATATAGCTTGAGAAGCATATGGCCTGATTAAGTTTGGGCACACTAGGGATGTGCCCTCCATTACACAAACACACACACACACACACACACACACCACTCACACACCCCCAGGCACAGCATTTGAGCCTTGGAGGACATATCTCTCTCCCTCCCTGGGCTGCTCACCACCTCGATCATTGCTCCTTGCTGCTACAGCTCCAGTACTACTAGGAAGGGGACCGTGGCTGAGAAAGACAGGAATGTTAGCCAGATGCAGTGGCTCATGCCTGTAATCCCAGCACTTTGGGAGGCCCAGGTGGGCAGATTGCTTGAGGCCAGGAATGAGACCACCCTGGCCAACATGGTGAAACTCTGTCTTTACTAAAAATACAAAAATTAGCCTGGCACGGTAGTGCACACCTGTAATCCCAGCTACTCGAGAGGCTGAGGCATGAGACTAGCTTGAACTCTGGAGGTGGAAGTTGCAGTGAGCTGCGATTGTGCTACTGCACTCCAGCCTGGGCAACAGAGTGAGATTCTAGTCTCAAAAAAACAAACAAAAACAAAGACAGGAATGTTGAGGGTACAGAAGTGTTGGTGCATAGTAGGTGGCCTAAATTTTGGGCCTGGCCCCCAGCAGTGTGTCAGGTGTCGACAGACAATGTCCCCTACCCCATGCCCTACCCACACCCCACCTGGTGTTCAGATGGTCCTGGTACCGCTTAACTTCCCCGCTGCGTGGGTGGCCCCTCTCTACCAGGCTGTTGGCAGCGAGGTTCACACCATCAATCTGAGTCATCAAAGTCTTCATCTCCTGGTCCAGGATGTCAAACCTGATATGGGCAGAGGAAAATGAGGATGGGTGAGGCAGCAGCAGACACTTCCTTGCCAGTGGCACCCAGTCTCCAGAGCATGTAGCTCTTGCTTTCCCCCTTCTGCTGCCTAAACCATTTGCCCACGTGAGGGGGGAGGAAGAAGATAGATATGCTGGCCCTCCTTCCTGGTTCATGGGTCTGATTTCATGGGTTAGCATGGCCTGGAACAGACCCAGAGAGAGCCAGTTACTTACTAAACAGGCTTCTGGCTCAACAGAGACAAATGAAGAGGAGGGAGGGCTGAAGAGAGGTTACCGTGTATGTGTGTGGGGGGTGTCCATTGTCACAGGGGCCAACTTCCAGGCCTCCACTCTTCCGGCTGTTGCTTTTGGACTCTGAGTCCAGTGCTCTGACATCTTAACCCAAAAGATACCCTTTGCAGCCAGGTGCTCCATTCCTTTTCCAGATAAGGAAAAGCTGCTGGGGTGGTGTTTGGGGGAATTTGTGGTTCTGATGGCCGGTCCTTCTAGGGTAAGAGCCCAGGACTCTCCAGCATCGTGCAGCACCACCTTGGCACTGCTCCAGACAGCGGCCTCTCCTCCTTGACTCCCTGAATTCTGTGCTTCGGCTACTGAGATGCTGCAGACTAGGGCATACCTCACCATCTCGGGTGCTGATGGAATCAGAACACCAGGGGTGAGGGTGGCCTTGCAGATTGGGGGTTTGCAAACTCTCTGCGGCTCTTCAGAGTCCGCTGGCTTAGGGACTGCCACAGAAAGCTATAGCTGGCAGAGTCCTGGCCTCTCAACCTTCTTCGCCAGAGCAGCTCCGTTTTCCTCTGTGTGACATGGGGGTTCCATACACAACTGATTTGAGCAAAGACTGCTATAGCTGAAAAGTAACTGAATAACTGGACTAGATAAATTCCCTTTGTTTCAGGAACAGAAGGCCCCAGTGGATGAAGCACCCCAGGGCACAGAGCCAGAACAGAATTCGTAACTCTCAATGCCAGGACTTTGCAACAAAGGGTATCCCAGGGTCTCTCAAAAAGACCTTTGCTGATTGAGACTATTACCAAACTAGGTGGGAGACGGTGCCCAGGCCACAGACTATTACCAAACTAGGTGGGAGATGGTGCCCAGGCCAGGGACTATTACCAAACTAGGTGGGAGATGGTGCCCAGGCCAGGGACTATTACCAAACTAGGTGGGAGACGGTGCCCAGGCCAGGGACTAGACTATTACCAAACTAGGTGGGAGATGGTACCCAGGCCAGAGACTATTACCAAACTAGGTGGGAGATGGTGCCCAGGCCAGGGACTAGACTATTACCAAACTAGGTGGGAGATGGTACCCAGGCCAGAGACTATTACCAAACTAGGTGGGAGACGGTGCCCAGGTCAGAGACTATTACCAAACTAGGTAGGAGACGGTGCCCAGGCCAGGGACTAGACTATTACCAAACTAGGTGGGAGACGGTGCCCAGGCCAGAGACTATTACCAAACTAGGTGGGAGACGGTGCCCAGGTCAGAGACTATTACCAAACTAGGTGGGAGACGGTGCCCAGGCCAGAGACTATTACCAAACTAGGTGGGAGATGGTGCCCAGGCCAGAGACTATTACCAAACTAGGTGGGAGATGGTGCCCAGGCCAGAGATTATTACCAAACTAGGTGGGAGACGGTGCCCAGGCCAGGGACTAGACTATTACCAAACTAGGTGGGAGATGATGCCCAGGCCAGAGACTATTACCAAACTAGATGGGAGACGGTGCCCAGGCCAGAGACTATTACCAAACTAGGTGGGAGACGGTGCCCAGGTCAGAGACTATTACCAAACTAGGTGGGAGATGGTGCCCAGGCCAGGGACTAGACTATTACCAAACTAGGTGGGAGACGGTGCCCAGGCCAGGGACTAGACTATTACCAAACTAGGTGGGAGACGGTGCCCAGGCCAGGGACTAGACTATTACCAAACTAGGTGGGAGACGGTGCCCAGGCCAGAGACTATTAACAAACTAGGTGGGAGATGGTGCCCAGGCCAGAGACTAGACTATTACCAAACTAGGTGGGAGACGGTGCCCAGGCCAGGGACTAGACTATTACCAAACGAGGTGGGAGATGGTACCCAGGCCAGAGACTATTACCAAACTAGGTGGGAGACGGTGCCCAGCCAGAGACTATTACCAAACTAGGTGGGAGGTGGTACCCAGGCCAGAGACTATTACCAAACTAGGTGGGAGATGGTGCCCAGCCAGAGACTATTACCAAACTAGGTGGAGATGGTGCCCAGGCCAGGGACTAGACTATTACCAAACTAGGTGGGAGATGGTACCCAGGCCAGAGACTATTACCAAACTAGGTGGGAGACGGTGCCCAGGTCAGAGACTATTACCAAACTAGGTGGGAGACGGTGCCCAGGCCAGGGACTAGACTATTACCAAACTAGGTGGGAGACGGTGCCCAGGCCAGAGACTATTACCAAACTAGGTGGGAGACGGTGCCCAGGTCAGAGACTATTACCAAACTAGGTGGGAGACGGTGCCCAGGCCAGGGACTAGACTATTACCAAACTAGGTGGGAGACGGTGCCCAGGCCAGAGACTATTACCAAACGAGGTGGGAGACGGTACCCAGGTCAGAGACTAGACTATTATCAAATGAGGTGGGAGACGGTACCCAGGCCTGGGTACAGGGAGGTGAGGAAAAGATGTGTTCACTATGACCTGTGCTGCACGACCTCCAGGTCCTCCAGGGTGTCTGGCATTTCCATCTGGGCCAGCCACTTCTCCTTCTCGCCCATCCACAGCTCACAGGCGTCCGTCTCCCCGAACACTGTGTACAGGTCCAGGGCTTCCTGCAGCCTCTGTCGGCGCAGGTCTGCCTGGGCCACCACCTGCTGGTAGAGCTCCCGCAGAACCTGCAGCCGATTGGTCACATCTGGGGAATCCCGAAACTCTTCAGGGAAGCCTTGGGCCTGCTGCTCCAGGTGCTCCATCACCCCACGGCTCTCCTCCAGCTCCTCCAGGAAATCCTTGTGCTCTTCCCCCAGGGCCCGCGTGGCCCCTTCATCCTGCCCCACATCTTCACCAGACAGCAGCCGGTGGGCATCTTGCAGCCAAGCCTTCAGGTCATCTGCATCGCCCTGGAACTGGAAAAAGTTCTCAGCATCCTGGAGGTTCTTCTTGCGGAAGGCAGCCAACTCCTTCAGCTGGTCCCACTGGGCTGACACCTCCTTGATGCGGGCCTCGATCTGTGGGTGCCCAAACTGCTTGCGTGCAACCATGCCGTGAGCCTCCTGGAAGATGTGGTCCAGGTGGGCGTCCAGCCCACGGAGCTCATCCTCAAAGGCCTTGTGCTTGCGCTGCAAGATGAGCACACTGGTCAGGTCTTTGCCATAGTCGAGGGAGGAATAGATCTGCTCCTTCTCCTTGATCCAGCTCTCAGCCTCATCCATCTCCCAGAAGAACTTCCAAAGTCGCTTGGACTGCTCCAGCTGGGCCTTCCGCCCAGCTGCCATGTTGCTCAGCTCCCCGAAGCACTGCTCCAGGTGGCTGATGCGGTCGTGGATGACCTGGGGGTCACAAGGCTGGTATCCTGGAAGGAACACGGGGAAGGAAGACAAAGTGAGGGATGGGCTTCCTTTATGGGCACGCTTCAGATCAGCTGCCAGGTTAGAACCACACAACCTTGAAGCTGCCATCTCCCTGGGGCTTTGGGGTTTGAGGCAGGGGGTCCCCAGTTGCTCAGAGGGCAGACAGATTCTTTATAATTATTTCCCACTGAACTTCAGGGTTAAGGAAGATAAAAAGTGGGGTTAGTTTTTAATAGAAATGTAAAACATAAAATTATTATTTTTAAAATAATTTTTTGAAAAAAGATTTCAAGGTGATTCTTGAAAGAGGCAGTAATGTCTCTTATTTAAAACAAGAATCTGGAAACCTAAATTGTCTCAGCCAGAACTTGAGCTAGCAAGGAGAACGAAGGACAGAGGCTGCCTGGTTGGCGATTCCAGGTTATGGAAGCAATTGCCTGCTCTCTAGGGAGTCTGGCTGTCCCTCGAGCTTCTTTCTTGGCCCATTACTTGATGAAAGAAGCAGAACTTTACAGGTGGTTCCAGCAGATTTATCCAACTTGGGGTGCTAGGCCAGAGGATGAGGCTCTGGCATCAGAAACCTCAACAGGGGGAGACAGCCTTGGCCTCACCGTTCCCCTCAGTGAACTTCAGTGTGGCTGCGGTGATGGCCTTCACTTTGTCCCCTTGGATGGCGATGTCAGCTTCCATCAACTTGTGCTTCTGTAGCAGGTCTTCAACCTCCAACAAGTGCTTCCCAAACTCAGCAGACAAGAGGTGAGCCTGGGAAAGAGAACAGCATACAGGAAATGAGAAGTGAAGGGACTTACATATGAGGAGAAGAGGCCCCTGCAAAAAGTGTGTGCCTGGGTAACCTGAATGCAGCCAGAGAAGGGCTGCTGCTGGGGATGGAAGAAGCTACAGAGGGGGAGTGCCTACTGGGGGTGCCCATCAGCATCACCCATGGAACATCTTACAGACACTCAAGCCTCACACTCATCTACTGCATGAGTCTCAGGGTTGGGGCCTGGGCATGTATATTTTTACAAAGCTCCAAGGGCAGTCTGATGTGTGTCCTCAGCTGAAACCCACTGCGGCAGAGAGGAGAGGTGGCCCTTAGGCTGGGAGGTCTGGATTCTAACCAGAGTCCAATTGTAATTACTGAGAGCCTGATTCTCCAGGTTCCTGATTAATGTCCGTCTCTTCAAGGCCCTGCAGGTTGGCACTGGTGCTGCCATAAACCCAAGATTTCTCGGTCACCAGGGCACCATGGACCTGGGCTGGTATCACGTGCTGGAGCAGAGTGGGCCAAGACGCAGAGAGGCAGGTGCAGCTAGACACTCTGCTGCCTCAGTTTCTTCTTTTTGACTCAGAGATGTGACTGGCTGGGAGGTGTCTAAGGAAGTCTATGCTAACCGCAGGGCTACTGAGACCCCACGTGAGCTCTGCAGGGCACGGGGGAGGGCAGCCCCCAGGGCCCACCTTGATCTCGTCCATCCAGTTGATGCTGTGCAGCATGTCCTGGAAGAGTTTCTGCAGCACCAGGGTGGTCTCGAGCCTCTGGCGCCGGGACCTCAGCAGCTCCTGCAGGTAACTCCACAGGCGAAGGATGCTGTCCTTGCGGGCCATGATGCGCTTCTGGTCATGGTAAGTTCTCCTTCTCCAGCTCCTGCGCCAGGTCCTCCAGGGCCCTCACCCGCTCCTCGTAGGCAGCCGTGTCGGTCTCGATGGCCTCATGCTTCTTCTTGGCAGCCTCCCACGGCGGCCAGGTCATACCCGAAGTTATCCTGCCCCACAGAGAGAAAAACAGGCAGCTCAGTCAGACACCCCGGGGCTCATCCCCCAAGTGCAGGGAAAGGCCAGGTCCCTTCAGAACCAGCACTAGATGGGAAAGCGCATTCCCAAGAAGGAGCTAGTTCTACCTTCCTTTTGCAACCTGTCTTATCAGACCCAAGTTCCAAAAATTAATGTTTCACAAGAGGCTCTAAGAGAAGTTCATGATTTTACTCCCTGTGCCACCCATGTGGGAGATGCCTGTGTGTTGCCATTGGAGTCCCTTGGTGGCGTGCTGGCACTCTCCACCCTGCCTTGAGTGGACCTGTTGGATTCTAGGCAAGAAGGGGTTGCTTCTCACTTGGACACCACGCGCCAGCAAACAGATGGTTTATCCACATGCTATCTGGGGTGCTCATACACTCTCCAGTGCTCTCAGAATACTCACTGCCTCCTTTCTGGACAGAATCTAATTTGATTCCAAGCTTTAAGTGGGAGGGAACAGATGCTCTGATGAAGAATCAGCCCTGGGGTCAATTCTTAGCTAGAATTATGTCACAGCACCAGGGGCCAGAGTCCAAAAGGCACACCTGACACAGACAAGGGGCAGTCTGATTTCACCACACCCCTAGAGAACCACAATTTAACATCAACTCATACCCCAGCTGTAGCTGACGCTACAAGCCCACAGAAGACAACTTCAGGGGCCAGTTGTAGACTCCAAGGCTCTTTCCTAAAAATGAGATTTCGTAAATCCTGGAGAGCTCCTCCCCCAGATGCAAATCTTGATCTACTGGATCCTGGGGAGCTGGGCTGCAAGGCACGAGCAGAGACTGTGAGAAGCCAGCTTGGACTCCAGCCCAGCCAGGAGCTGGGGGCTCTGAAGGGTCCCTCTCCTGTCACCCCAAGCGTGTCCCTCATTACCTGGGCCACAAGGCGCTGGTTTTCATTGAGCCACGTCTCTCTCATTGCGGCCTTCCGGTCAAAGCGCCGGGCCAGTTGCTCTAGCTTCTCCTGCCGAATGAGCTCATTTCTCAGGGCCAGCTCCCGCCGATACTCAGCTCTCCTCCAGGCTTTCCCAGGCCTGCACGAAGGGTGGAATGAGAATTCTTGGGGCACAGGAGAAACACCTCAGTTTGGGGACTCCACCTCTTTCACTCAACACCAAGTGCTTTCTGGAATCAAGGTAGAGGCTGATGCTCTTGGGTGATGGAGTGACAGATTAAAGATCAATAAAAGCCTTTTGGCTTTCATCTCTGGACCCATCAAAGATTCAGAGAGCACTGCTCATGAGTCTCATTTCCCTCTTCTCCTAAACCTGCCTCAGACACTTGGCCTAAAATAATGTTTTTCACCTTGCTGGATGCTCAGTAAGTTCTTATTGACTAATGGTTACCTCCTTTCAATATGAACTGCCAGGTGGTATTACGCCTCCAAGCCTCTGAAATGTCATAGGCATTTCCCCTTGGTTATAAGTAGTTAACATTCCATCTTCAAAAACAAACTCAAGGTTCTACAGAGGATAGTCTTCAAAACTGGCTCCAAAAAAAATGAACTCAGAGGCTAGGTGTGGTAGCTCACATGTGTAATCTCAGCACTCTGGGAGGCCAAGGTGGGAGAACTGTTTGAGCCCAGTTCAAAATCAGCCCAGGCAACATCGCCAGGCTCTGTCTCTATAAAAAATGTAAAAATTTCTGGGCATGGTGGCTCACGCCTGTAATCCCCGCACTTTGGGAGGCTGAGGTAGGCAGATCACAAGGTCAAGAGTTCGAGACCAGCCTGGCCAACATGGTAAAATTCCATTTCTACTAAAAACACAAGAAAAATTAGCCAGGCATGGTGGTGCATGCCTGTAATTTCAGCTACTCAGGAGGCTAAGGCAGGAGAATGGTTTGAACCTGGGAGACAGAGGTTGAGGTGAGCCGAGGTCGTGCCACTGCGCTCTAGCCTGGGCAACAGAGTGAGACTCCGTCTCAAAAACAAAAAGAAAAAATATATAAAAATTAGCCAGGTGTGGTGGTGCACACCTGAAGTCCCAGCTACTGAGGCTGAGGTAGGAGGATCACTTGAGCCAAGGAGGACAAGGCTGAAGTGAGCTGAGATTGTGCTACTGTACTGCCACATGGGTGACAGAGTGAGACCCTGTCTCAAAAAAAAAAACAACAAACTCAGGGGACTCAAGACATCTGAACAGGGGGGATTGAAGGAGGGTAGGGGAGTAGAGTCTGACTTCTCAGAACCGGATTCAGATAACTCCCCCAACTAGTCAACATGTGGATTAATAACACCAAAGAAAGTGGCTTGGTTTAATCTGGTCCAACGACCATTCACTGTGTCCTTATCAGGAATTCAGTCAATCCACTGTCAATGCATAATGGAAAACGCTGCTGTACCCTGTTGATGTCAGACACTAGTTTCCCATCATGGGGTGTGTACACTTTCTGATTGTTCGCTCTCATCCGGGACTGGATGGTAAAAAGTAGAACTTCCAGATTCCCCTTCTCCTGAAACCTGTCAAGAAAAACAGAGGTAGGAAGACTGGTGTTATAATCTCACGGCCAGAATTTTTTGGCTGAAGTCAGCACGGAACTGTGGCATCTTGAAGCTTAGATAGCAAAGTATATTTTCCTTAAAAACAGAAAAACTAAAGAGAATCTACACATTGGCCAGGCGCGGTGGCTCACGCCTGTAATCCCAGCACTTTGGAAGGCCGAGGCGGGCGGATCACGAGGTCAAGAGATCGAGACCATCCTGGCCAACATGGTGAAACCCCGTCTCTACTAAAAATATAAAAAAATTAGCTGGGCGTGGTGGTGCACACCTGTAGTCCCAGCTACTCAGGAGGCTGAGGCAGGAGAATTGCTTGAACCCGAGAGGCAGAGGTTGCAGTGAGCCGAGGTCGCGCCACTGCGCTCCAGCCTGGCGCCTGGTGACGGAGTGAGACTGTGTCTCAAAAAAAAAGAGAATCTACACATCTGCTTACCTGTTAAAACATTTATCCTTCTCACCAACTGAGGTCTAATAGGGATTTGGGTCAACATAAACCAGAGAAAACACAATGGCCACCACAGCATTGATCATTTGCTTCCACATGGGAAGCTGGGGTATTCTGGCAATTCCTGTAAATATCAAGTTTTACCAATCAATGCAAAAAAACACCCTTCTCTGTTCTGCAAGTGATGAGGGCTTCTGACTAGCTCTCTGGTCAGTTTCTTATGGAGTGAATCAATAAAACCCCAGAAGCAGCATTTTCCATGGGAGAGCACACTGCACTTAAAACAGCTTTCACCCCGCTTCTAATGAGCCAGATCTCCTGACAAGTCCTGCAGGCCAGATGCTTCCCAGAAGTCAGGAAAGGCTGGGCTCTGAGAGGACTGTAGGTGTAGGAGACAAGAATTGGCAGCAGGATAGGTGTCTAGCATGTGGGGTACAGGCTCCAGGTATCAGGTACTTCTGCATTTCTGCATGTACCCAAGTGTCCACCCATTTTGGCATTCTTGATCTGGGAGTCAAGGATTAGCTATATGCAAGGTCCCCACCCTGAGCCCAGCCTAATGGATCTCAGTGTTCACGGGCACTTAAGAGAACTGTGGCCACAAAGCACTGCCTACACAGCCAAGAGATAACACCCCTGTGTGCAGTGACTGGCAGACTCATAGGAGATGCTAACTGGACTGGATTTAGGGCTTCAGAAGTGGATTAGTGTCAGACCAGAAACCAGATACTTGTTTATAGTACATCCTAGACTCAGCATTTCACCTTTCCCCCATTTGAGAGTCATGAATGGAGAGTGTGGGAGATGGGTGGGAGGAGCAGAGGAGAAGGTCCCACCAATGAGGTAGAAGCCTGTTTCAGAGGGAGCTGGACAAGTTAATGGCAGATGAGCTGGAATGCCCTGTGTGTATGTGTGCATGTTTGTGTGTGCGTGTGCACATGCATGGTTGTATATATGTATGTGCATTTGCACATACGGTTGTGTGTGCATATATATATGTGTACAGGTGCGTAGTTATGTGCACACACATGCCTGTATAGTTATGTGTATGAGTGCATGGTTGTGTGTGTACATGCATGTATAGTTATATGTGTATGCGTGCACACATGTGTGTATATGGTTGTGTGTGCATGCATGTGCATGGGTGTGCAGTTGTGTGTATGCATGGTCATGTGTATGCAGGTATGCATGTGTGTACATGGTTGTATGTACATGTGTGTAAGCATATGCACACAGACTCTGCACACACTAGTGTGGGGTAGAGACTCTGAGAAGCAGGCTAAGTGCATTGTTGCTGAGCAGTGACAAATGGGAGAGAAAAAGAAGGATGAACTTGATCCATAAGGCCCCATGCAGAGAGCTCAGGGGCTGAGAGCACAGAAGTCATCATCAGAAAACAAGCCCACAGCTCAGTGGCAGACCAGAGAGGAGCCTTCCAGCCTGGGTTCTTCAAAGAGTCTGCGAAGCCTATGATTTCCCTCCTGCTCCTCTTCAGGGATCTGGGAGAAGCCACTGTCTCTGGTTGTGAGTCAAGGTTTCTCATCAATGCTGGTTTCCTCTAAGCTGATGGCTTGGGAGGAGAATGGTGAAGAGGGGAATGAAGCAGGTGACACGTGCACAACTCTCTAATCTTGAGGGTGTGCCTCGTGGACGTACTTCATAAGGCCCAGAGCCTGGCTTTACTTTTTGGTGGTCAGTTTCCCAGCCACTAAGGACCACCCTCCCATGGGCCAGGGCCCTTACTTGGGTGGCTTCTCCACGGTCCGGTAGGTGCTCGAAGGCCTGCAGCTGCTGCTGGACGCCTGTCAGGGAGTTGGCAAACTTGCGGCTGTTCAGAACAGTGATGGTCTGCTCGATCCAGGTGAGCAGGTCCGAGGCTAGCCCGCTGTACTTTTCAATCATCTTCTCAGTCTCGATGGCATGGTCAATAACCTAAGGAATCACCTTCTTACTCATTCGCATCAGAAGGGCAATGCTACCACTGAGGATACCAACGAGGACCACAATCAAGGTGCCCTGAAATGGGGCTCCCACCTCCTAAGCCCTGGAGTGCTCTAGGCTGGGTTTGTTCCCTGGGCCCAAGACTGTTGGTAGGGCAGAAGGAGTGGTCTGGAAGTGGGCGAAGCCCTCGTCTTGCCAATCAGCAGGGAGCTGGCCTGTTAGGGATTGGGAGCAGCTCCCCTCCCCAGTGCTAGAGAAGATTGGTAAGCTTGCTATGCCAGGATGCCAGCCACTAGGGGGCCAGGGTTTTGTTTATTTTTAAATGTTCACGAGGAGTCAAGGTCTGCCAGGCATTGTCTTTACTAAACGGGAGGCATACAGAGATAAATGGGAAATGGTACCTATCCTCTAGGAGCTAAGGATCTAGCAGAGGAAAGGAATCTGGCATGAGGGTCTGTACTGATGGGTGAGTTTCTGGTATACTGTGGGTGCCTAAGAGGTCTGCAGTCACAATAAACAAACCACATAAAAGCCTGGACGGTTCCTGTGGGGGACGTCCATGAGACATGGGCCTCTGGTGGACCAGGTGGACACCAGGCACAGAGTGGATGGCTGCGGTACCTTTCAGAACAGACCACGATCAGCTTTAGAGGAAGCTGGGGGGAGGGGTGGGTGAGCTGCACTCTTCACCCTTTCTTAGGTTGGAAAGGCGGCCACTCTGTCTGCATCTGGCAAACAGGGGAAGGGTGACACTCTGGTTCCAAAACAGCTCATACCTTGCCAACACGCTTGCCCTCCACTGCCAGCACCTTCATCTTGGAGAAGTAGTGGTAAAACGCCACCACATAGGTGATGATGGACTTCTCATCAGGGTTTTCCGTAAAGACATCTGTTAGGGGAAAGGGTGTACTCTTAGCACTAAACTGGAAGCCAGAAAAGTCAGGTTCAGAGAATTTGTCCCCCATTCCCTCCAGCACAAAGTTCAACTACAGGCACCAAGTGACAACCAACACAGCAAGAATGCAAGAGGGTGATGAAATCCATTTAGGACCACAAATTACAAAGAAGAAAAGAATAAGGATCCAAGTCCACCTCCAAACAGGCCAGGCATGGGAACCAGCATGGAGCAGAGAAGCAGGCCGAGTAAAGCCTGGCCCAGGCACTGCCCCTCACTGTGCCCACAGCTTGCCCAGCACCAGGGCCAGCCTCTAGCACTAGAGGAGCTCTAGCACAGCGAGTGCGCCCCTCAATGCTGCAGCAAAGGCTGTCAAGGGTGGGTGTGGCTCACCTTCGGGGTCGAGGAGCGGGATGATACCCAGCTGGCGCTCGGCCACGTCAAATGCATGCTCCAGGTTGTGCCGGGCATTGGAGTCCTTCAGCTTATCAAAGTCGATCAGGTCAGGCCTGGGGACGAAGCTGGACTGTGAAAAGGGAGTAGCCACAGCATCCCTGCCAGCAGGGCAGCCCTAGCATGAAGCAGATGCTGTGCAGAGGCAGGGAGGCGGTCGGGCAGGAGAAGTGAAACGAGGAGACAGGAGCAGAGGAGAGGGGACAGGTGTGAGCCTTGGCACATGAGGAAGTGGGTGGTAGCCACGCTGGGATTTAAGGAAGGGGGGTGCCATAGGTTGTTGAAGGGGAGAGGACAAGGAACAGCAGAGGTCACATTTCTGTGACTCCATGCTAAGTGCAGTATGTCCAAATATTCCCAGGGGAGGCTATCTCAGTCAGTCCCCCACGCTGTCCCCTCCCTCTTACCGGTGCTTGTGTATCAGGGCGTTAAAGGCCAAGCCATCCTTCCAGCTGGAGGTAAAGTTGGTGACATTGACATGAGGGTAGCTGCATCCAAGAGAAACAGTAAGAGCGAAGAGTTAGAGTTTTTTGTAGTCTCAAATAAGTGTACAAACTGAGGGCCAATATGCCAGGAGAGAAATGGAACTGTCCCTTCTTGAGCCAGGTCAGCAAGAGGGGCCAGGAGCTAAGCCACACATAGAGGCTTCCCCATCAGATGTGAACACCACATGGACCCCCCAGTCTGCCTGCAGGCAACTTTGGAAAAGAATCCTGTATTCCAGGCCTCAAAGAATCAGGTCTGGACAGACTGTACATCAATTACAGGGAAGCAGCTGTAGTTCTGGGTGATGATGTCTAGTGTCCCTCTGGGGGATGGCAGTGCTGGTGGGAACAAGGGGCCGGGGGAGATGTGCTAATGGCTGGTTCCCAGGGCATACCCTGCTGTCTTCATCTGACACCACAACAGCAATGCATCCTTGGCTGAGCGTGTTTCACGACCTTCCTGAGTTTGGACAACAATGTCCTGAATCTGAGGGCAGCAGAACAAGAGAGATTTGAAGAGGATTTGCAGTTGGATCTGCACCTTCCTTCTGTCCCTGGGAGGCTCTCTCCCTCGTCCCTCTGCTGTAGCTGCCAGCCCCGCAGCAACACCACACTCTGAGGCCCTGCGCCCCAGTAGCCTGTTTCCCTGCCTCGGTCAGCCAAAATGGTACAGGGACGAGACAGCTGTAATTGGATAACTCTAACAGAATGTGGAGAATCAGTGATGCCCCGATTCCTCCTCTGGAGGTGCAATGCCCATTGAAGCTGTGGAACAACATGAATGCTGGTGAGTACTGTACTTTCTTTCTTTCTTTTTTTTTTGAGACAGTCTCACGCTGTCACCCTGGCTAGAGGGCAATGGCACTATCTTGGCTCACTGCAACCTCTGCCTCCCAGGTTCAAGTGATTCTCCTGCCTCACCCTCCTGAGTAGCTGGGATTACAGGCACCTGCCATCACACCCAGCTAATTTTTTTTATTTTTGTATTTTTCGTAGAGATGGGGTTTCACTATGTTGGCCAGGCTGGCCTTGAACTCCTGACCTCGTGAACCCCCTCCTTGGCCTCCCAAAGTGCTGGGATTACAGGTATGAACTACCACGCCCAGCCGCATACTGTACTTTCATTAGCAGCTCTTCTTGCTTTCCCATTCTCCCCAACTCTGCTGCTATTGTCCTTTAATGTTCTGCACCCATGGAGTGAGATCAGACATCCAGGACCACTTGGTTGAGGTCTTCAGTCTACAAGCTGTAGGCTGTCTTCTTTCTCCTGCCCTTACCTCCTTGGGTGAGGTTCTTTCTGTCCCCAAACCAGCAGGTGCAAGGCCCTGTTTTCTCCAGCTCCCCCTTTCTAAATTTCCTTACAAATAATCTGGACTTTGAATTTCAGGGTGAGAAGAGAAAAGTTTCTGATTGGAAAATATACACACAGATCTATAAATTTTTTGTAATTTCTGAATCGAATTATTTCAAAAACCAAGAAGTTACATGTCTAGGGGGAGGAGGCTACAAAGCTAATCTTCCAGCCAGATATCATCCCAGCTACCAATTAATTTCTATCTTCTCCCTGAAAAGACCATACTACTGAGTGAGAAGCTCCCTGAGCTTCAATGATTTGGGGTGATGCAGAGACAGTTACTCCTTCCTACAAGCACTGTCCCATAGGACAGATTTCCAGCCTTGCAGAATGTGCACTAACACCCATACTCTTTCACCATTTTATAAGATTCCCAGGCCCTGGGCAGCCTTGAGAGGCTCCCTTGACTTCCTCTCCTCTCCAGGAACCCACCTGGAAGCGGAGGATGATGGTCCAGATGAGGCCCAGGACCAGGCGGTGGTTGCCATCTACAATGTCATGGGAGCCCATGTTCTCCAGGTGCACACGCTGCTCCTTGAGGAACTGGAGGGCCTTGTCCACATTCTCCAGGCAGTGGATGCGCATCTTCCCCTTGGTGGGCTTTGGCTGGAGGACAGCAGTGGCCCCCCGTGGGCATGGAGGGACTGCACAGTCATCCCAGACGTTGCAGCCTGGACCAGCTCCTGTCATAAGCACCCACCCTCCACCCTCTTGGCCAAACTCCAAGTCCCATGGTCATTCCTTGACACTATTCAATGCTTTCCTTTCAGCAAAGCTCAGAGGTTCCCCTCCAACAAGCACCCAGAGATAGGCAACCAGACTGCATCGGTGCCCTTCCGGGGCTGAACAAAGCCTTCTGAGTGGGTGATAAATGGCATTCACATGTGATGACATAACATAAGCTTAATTGATCACTTACTATGTGCAAGGCACAGTTCTAAGAACTGTTTGCTGCCAGTCAGTGATAAGAGTGACTTTTAGCTTGGTGATTGATAATGGGTTCATCCCTGCCAATCAACCTCCTCCTCTCCCCTGATAATAAATGCATCATCTGATGGGTTCCCCATGGTAACTCCCTAGAGCGGAATTTTTTTTTCTTTTCTTTTCTTTTTTTTTTTTTTGAGATGGAGTCTTGCTCTGTTGCTTAGGCTGGAGTACAGTGATGTGATCTTGGCTCACTGAAACCTCTGCCTCCCGGGTTCAAGTGAGGCTCACTGAAACCTCCTGCCTCAACCTCCCAAGTAGCTGGGACTACAGGCACACACCACCATGCCCAGCTGATTTTTGTATTTTAGTAGAGATGGGGTTTCACCGTGTTGCCCAGGCTGGTCTCGAACTCCTGAGCTCCAGCAATCCGCCCACCTCGGCCTCCCAAAGTGCTGGGATTATAGGCGTGAGCCACTGCGCCTGGCCCTTTAGTGGAATTTCAATGCAGGATAGGGTACCCAGTGAAGTTATTCTGAGCTCCTCAGAGTTTTAATGAAAAGGCTTGAATGAAATGTTGCCTTTTCAACTCCAGGTTGAAGTTCTGCCTCTTACCCTGCATTGAAATTCCACTAGAATTTCATTCAAACTCTGAGGATCTCAGAATAAACTTCATCAGGTATGGGTATCATTGCCCTCATTTTACACATAGGGGGAAATGGAGGAAAAGAGTGTCCTACCTAACAGGCCCAAGGTCACAAAGCTTCCTCTGTGCTGAACAACACATAAACCTTCATCTACTTCTCTTTTGGGGCCAACAGTATTGCTGGTGGGTTACAACTGAGATGGCTGGCCTCTAATAAATTTCCACTTGCAAGGGTGGTAAAACACACAGCAAAATGGCTTCCACACTTTCCTCTTGGTTCCAAGAGGTATGCATCTTAGCCCGATGGGGAGACCGAGGGCCAGGCCACTGCAGGCCAACTACAGATGCCCAGAGCCCAGTGTGAACGTCAGGAGCTCTGCATGGCTTCTGGAAGAAGTATGAAGGGGCAGGAGTGGTCAGAGGAGGCAAGAAGTTCTGGTAAGAATTCAGAGAACCCAGTCAGCCACATGGATGCTTCCCATTGTAACTATCAGAGCCTCCCAAAGGAGCAGAGAGAAAACTGGGAAGACCATGAGAACTCAAGATGACCCAAACCATGCCTTTGCTGAAGAGGGGCTGATGGCAGCCGCCCTGGGGCCCATGGGAGGGGCTTTACCAGCATCTCTCCAGAGAGCACCTCCAGCAGCTTGATGAGCATGCGCCCATCCCGCAGGTCCTTGTAGAGGTCGGTGATGCGGCAGGACACTCGAGCCAGGTGCGAGTTCACCCATTTCGTGAAGGTCTTTTTCTGAACAACTTCCCTCTCATCTAGGTGGAGAGAACAGCCTTGGTGAGGTGCCTGAGGTTGGCAGGGTCAATGTGACATGGGGCCAAGGGATTTTACCTTAAGCCCAGGGTCCCCCCAAGCTTGGCAGAGGAGGTTGACACATTCATTCCACTCCCCCTCCTGGGAGCATGTGCCATCAGGGCATAGCAGTACTAGTCCACATGCCATCAGAACAGAGGCAATGAAGAGATCACGCCTACTGCCACCACATTCTAGGCACAGTGTCAGGACACCCCTAATTCAGCATCTGTTTCCCTGCATCAGTCAGACTACCCTGTCCTGTTGTGTCACTGAATTCAGTTTTCAATGCCAGGATTGCCCATCCACCCATCAAATATTCCCTCTGCTTAGAATGCTCTCTCTCAGCCCCTCCACTCTGTCCCACCTCCTTCACCTAACACAGATTCATCCTTTAAGAGCCTGTGTAAATGGCGCTTGGGGTGGATTTCCCCCTCGAGTGCCCTGGTCCCTGCATTTACATTTCCTTCTCTCTTCTGGATGCTCCTTGAGCCCAGGGAAGTCTGTCTTGGTCACCTCTCTGTCCTTAGGGCCCAGAGCCTGACACACCATCAGTACTCCACAGCTATATTGTGGCTGTCTGTACAAACATTGATTCTGCTCTTATTATGTGGCAGTGCTGTGCTAGGCCTGAGGACACACAGAGGTAAAACAAATTTCCTCCCCTCAAGGACTTCCTGGTACGGTGGGGGAAAATGAGCAAAGGAACAGGATATGCAGAATGTATGATTTGTGTGGGGGTAAGGATAATGAAGGCTTGGGCTAGAGGCTATCCGTTGCATGATGCTATCTTTTTCACCCCTGGGAAGGTGACATGACACCCCCCACGCTAAATCAGTATCAGCCCAAGCCAAGCCCCTGGCCCATGCTGTATCAGTTCAGGTCGGGTGCTTCTTAGTGCCCCTGTACAAATAATGCTGGTGGGCTGTCCAAGTTAGGCACCAGCATTACCTGGGGAAGCTCAGACAAGATGCTGGAGAGAGGACAGAAGACTGGGATGGCACACACACACACACAAAAAAAAAAATGGATAGGGGAGGAGAGAAGGAAAAAAACAGAAAAGTAGCACAAAAGAAGAAAAACAAATAAGATAGAATTGAAGGTGAGAAGAGAGGAGTGAGCCCTCTCTGGATTGATGAACAGTTGGTGGCAATTGGCCTCTGGGTGCTTAGGTTTGAAGATTCAGAGCAGGCGCTGACTTGGCAGTGAGGCTGGGCCCGAGGGGCTGTGGAGGACCCCTGGGAGGGTATGTGGCGGGGGGCAGATTACAGCCAGGATGGACCTGGAGGGTCCCAGCCAGGAGCGATGTCCACAAGCAGCCTAACTGTGCTCGACTGAGCCCCAACCGTGAAAGGGCTGGCTTTTTCAATTATTAAATATCTGATTCAACAACAACAAAAGAGGAGCTCAGCCAGTTCTGCCTCAAGGGTATAATCCTGGCAGTTCCGAGGCTTGCCGCATCAGATGCCTTCCTGCTTCATGGCTATTTTGGTGTTAGGAACTCAGACCCTTGATTCATCTGTGCACTCACTGAGCAAATGTTTACCATTCAACTGTCAGGTACTAGGCCCCGGGTGGAGCTGGGGAACTCAAGGACAAGACCGACGGTCCCTATCCTTGAGGCAGACAGACTCTATTATAAATATGGCGAGGGGCTGAGTTGCACATGAAGAATTATATGACAGCCATCTAAATAAGACTTCCGAGAAGAGGAAAAAGTGCTACTACTGACTGCGTGAATCCTAAATTCATGTAAAATTTAAATGGCATTCATTTATTCTGGGCCTCTACACAAAGTTTCAGAGAAAACTCCCCTCACCCTTTTTGTCAGCAGCAAATTAAACCACTTTCCTGATTTCAAGCGCTGCTTCAACAAGATGTAACTACAGGGGGCTTCGGGCCATACTGGACGGAAAGCACTTGCATTTATTCTGGGGCATATATAGATTCAACAGAGCCAGCCACAATCCCACAGTTCTTTCCCTAGAAACCAGATCTGTTCTTTAAGTAGCTAACTCTTGAAGTCAGGTGTGGAGCATCTGACTAAGGGGGTGAGAGTTTTAGACCCTTCAGAAGTAGGTGCCCCCCAAAGTGAAAGTATTCCTTCCTCCTTTTCCTGTCTTTAAGAATGCAAAAATTTCATTCATGGGTGCTGAGGCCTATTTATTTGTGCTTGGCAAAGGGTAAGGGAGTGCTTCTAGGTGGGAACATGGATTAATTCTAGGCCACTGGGCTGGTGTATTTATTAGTGCAGAAGCATCATAAAGTACCCTTAGACCTCCCCAGTTTTCACACATGAATGATATCCCCTCACCCTCAAACCTGGGAGCCACAGGTTTTGAGTACAAGCAGGTGGCCCCCCCACCTGCCTTTTATTTGAAGGCTGGAGTGAAATCACCCAGAATCCCCAGAACCCTGAAACGCTTTGCAGTGTTGAGGCACGGGAAAGATTCCGAGAGGCTAATGATGATTGGAAGGAGAGAAGAGGCCCCATGGTGGGAGTAATTTCCACGAGCTGGCTGGCTCCAGCAGGCTGGCATTGGTATGCTCAGCACATTCACTCCCGCGCAGCCCAGACGCTCATCCCGAGCCTTCCAAGTGCAGGAGAGGCATGTGGCCTGGAGCCAACTGGGCTGGGAACCCTGGTAGTACAGACAGGAGGAGAGGTGGCTGTGCACTGGGCCTGCTGTCCCCAGAGGACCCAGGCCATCCTGCTGGGACCCACCATGGGAAAGAGGCCAGGAGCCAGACCTTATTTCCAGAGCCCTAATCCTGCCAGTGCAGGAAAGGGGGTGAATCCACCAGCATGAACCCACTCACAGCCTCTGCTGCCATCAAACCCCGGGCATCTCATTCATCTCTGTTCCTTTTTCTTTCCCTTGCCTTCCCAGGCTGTGGCCATCCTCATTCCCTGTTATGCGTTAGGGCTTCGTGCAGAAAACTCATCTTCCTACCTGATCAGCTCTAAGACAGAAATATTGTCTGAGTATTGGGACTGGCTGACCTAAAACCCTTCAAAGGTTCAGTTTGAGGTCAAACCAACCATGACATTAAAACCCTCAAATATATTTATCCAGTAATAAGTGAGTTCATACATGGAATGGGCTGGCACAGAGAAAGCTTGCCGTCATGTGAACTCTCATTGTTATTGTCACTACTGCTGCTGCTATTACTATGTGCAAGGCCCTGTCCTAGGTGCTACAGGGGCGTAGGCAGCTCACTCTCCCCAAGGCCTTAAGATCTCCCCCAAGGTTTGAGTCTTGGGGAAACAAGACTCAAACCCACAACAATTAACTTTTGCAAGCAAGAAATAAGTGGCAGTTCACTTTCATAACAAAAGCCATCACAAGGTTATACTGAATTCTGTATCAGATACATGACACATATGGTCAATCTTGAGGGTTCTAAGAAAACAGAGGTCATTTCTGGGCCAGGGCGGGGGAACCTGGTGAATAAAGCCAATTTCGATCGTCAGAAGGGAAGGGGAACCAGGGAGACAGACTGAGTCCAAGCAGACAGGCATAAAAGGCCAAAGCTAGGCCAGGCACGGTGGCTCACGCCTGTAATCCCAGCACTTTAGGAGGCTGAGGCAGGTGGATCACCTGGAGTCAAGAGTTCGAGACCAGCCTGGCTAACATGGCGAAACCCTGTCTCTACTAAAAATACAAAAGTTAGCAGGGCACGGTGGTGGGCTCCTGTAATCCCAGCTACTTGGGAGGCTGAGGCAGAAGAATCGCTTCAACCTGGGAGGCGGAGGTTGCAGTGAGCCGAGATCACGCCATTGCACACTAGCCTGGGCAACAAGAGTGAAACTTCAACTCAAAAAGAAAAAAAAAGGCCAAAGCTTATTCAGGGGCTAGAGAATAGCGACAGGTTAGAGAAAAGCAGGTTTTTGTTTTTTCTATTTATTTTTTTTTTTGAGACAGAGTCTTGCTCTGTCACCCAGGCTAGAGTGCAGTGGCACGATATTGGCTCACTGCAGCCTCTGCCTCCCAGGTTCAAGCGATTCTCCTGCCTCAGCCTCCCAAGTAGTTGGGACTACAGGTGTGCACCACCACACCCGGCTAATTTTTTGTATTTTTAGTAGCAATGAGGTTTTACCATATTGGCCAGGGTGATCTCAAACTCTTGGTCTCGTGATCTGCCCACCTCGGCCTCCCAAAGTGCTGGGATTATAGGAGAAAGCAGGTTTTAAACAGGATGTGGAAAGCTTTGAATGAGAGGCTAAGAAGTTTAGATTTAATCCCAGAGGCAAAAGGAGGCACTGAACGTGTGGCAGAGTCATTTCCTGAAATATGAATTTGTGAGGCCCCCAATGTTAGTAAAGACACAAAATGTTTCAGATTACATCTCAAAGGAAGTATGCAAAATCCATACGAAGAAAACCAGAAAACCTTAAAAGGTTCCTGAGGCACTCACAAGAAAATCTGGACACATGGAAAGGCATGCAGAGTGATGCTGAATAACAAACTCAACATCGTCAAGATATCGATTTACCCTAAATTAATATATATTTGAGTGTTTTAAATATATTTAAATTATACAATTTAAATTTGTGAGAAAAAAGACAAATGATTAAAAACTTCACTGAAAAAATAAGCAACGAAAAATAGGAATATTCTAAAAAATAAGAGTAATAAAAGGCAACCAACCTTCCCAGATGTTTTGTCTACTGAAGAATCATGTAAACTTACAGTAAAACTGTGTTGTACTAGCATATGAAAAGATGGATATACCAATGGGACAGAAATAGTCCCAGTACAGGCAGGCATTTAATGGCTGATAGAGGTGGCATTTCTAATAGAAAGGGAAACAATGAATTACTCAATAAGGAGTATAGGCAAAACTGAATGGCCAACCAGGAAAAGACAGTTAAATTCATATCTCATACTCCAGGATGAATTTCATGTGGGTCAAAAATTGAAATTTAAAAAATGAAACTATAAAAATACCAAAATCAGGCTGGGCATGGTGGCTCATGCCTGTAATTCCAGCACTTTGGGGACGCTGAAGTGGGTGGATTACTTCAGGTCAGGAGTTTGAGACCAGCCTGGCCAATATGATGAAACCCCATCTCTACTAAAAATACGAAAATTAGCCAGGCGTGGTGGTGCACGCCTGTGATCCCAGTTACTCGGGAGACCAAAGCACGAGAATCGCTTGAATTTGGGAGTTGGAGGTTGCAGTGAGCTGAGATCACGCCACTGTGCTCTAGCCTGGGAGACAGGGTAAGACCCTGTCTCAAAAAGACAACAACAACAACAACAACAAAATAAATCATGGTAAATGCTTTCTACAATGTTAGTGTAGTGAAGGGCTTTCAAAATACGACACAAAATCCAAAAGTCATAAAATAAAAAATTGAAAGTAACTATATTAAAATAATGTTTGTGTTGGCCCAGGCATTGTGGCTCAGAGCTTTGGGAGGCCAAGGTAGGAGGATAACTTGAGACCAGGAGTTTGAGACTAGCCTGGGCAATATAACAAGATTGCATCTCTACAAAAAATTTTAAAAATTAGAGGTGTGTGGTGACATGCACCTGTAATCCTAGCTATTCAGGAGGCTGAGGCAGAAGAATCACTAGAGCTCAGTTTGAGGCTGCTGTGAGCTATGAATGTGGCACCCCATTCCAGCCTGGGTGAAAGATTGAGACCCATCTCAAAAAAACATTTTGTATTGGATAAAACATCATAAGCAAGTCAAACAAATGAAAAATATTTGTAACATACATCACAAAGGGCTAATTTAGTTAATATACAAAGAGCACCTACCTATGTACATATATTTGTACATATATGTACAAAGATATATGTATTTTACATATGTAAAATATATAAAAGATATACTTAATATACAAAGAGCACTTACATACTGCTCTTTGTACATATATATACAAAGACCTATGTATTTTATGTACATATATGTACAAAGATACATGTATTATACATCCATGTACAAAATACATTTTGTATTTTTTTACGTAGGCAAAAGACCAATAATGTGAACAAAGAGTTAACAGAAAAAATTATAACCATCTCTTAAATGTATGTTACTCATAATAGAATCCAAATTAAAAGCCCATGTGTGCACACACGCACACACACATGCAAACACACAATCTGATAATGATCCTTAATTCATTTGAACAAACTAATCATAAAGGAATTTTTGAGACAACTTGGAAAATCTGAATATCATATGTGTATTAGATTACATTTTTAGGGAATTACTGCTAATTTTATTATGTGCAATAATGGCATCATCGTTAGGTGGCAAATGTTCATATTTTTCAGAGATACACACTAAAGTAATTAGGGGGAAAATATCATGATGATCTTTAATTTACTTTAACGATACTTCAACCCCCAAAATAGATAAGCAAATATAACAACATATCAACAATTGTTAAATTTAGGTGATAATGTAATGACCCTATTATACTTTTATCCCAACTTTTTTATGTTTTAATTTTCCATAATAAAAGCCAAAAAGTAAAATGAAAGAACACCAACACACTATGTTTCACTGATCAGATAGGCAAAGATCAAGAAGTTTGATAAAATACCTGTGTTGGCGAGGATATGGGGAAAAAAGCATTCATATGCTGATGGAGAGAGCATAATTGGCTCAACCTCTATGAAAGGCAATTTGGCAAGACCCCTTAGAATTACAAATGCGCATGCTTTTGGACTCAGCAATTCCACTTCTAAGAATTTATTCTACAGATCTATTCATACACTTGTAAAAAAATACATAGAAATCTGAAATTCTCAAGATCAAGATAATGGTAGAAAAAGAAACAAGAAATTTGAAATTAATTGCATTTTAAATTTTTTAAATATTTTGATAAATTTTTTTAATTAAAAAAAATAGAGGCAAGGTCTCACTAGGCTGTTCTTGAACTCCTGGGCTCAAGCAATTCTCCAGCCTTGGCCTCTCAAAGTGCTGGCATTACAGGCCTGAGCCACTGTGCCTGGGCTCACTGAAATAGCAAAAGATTGGAAAGAACCTAAATATCCACAAACAGGGGACTGCTTAAATTAAAAATATATGTCCATACAATGAAATACTATGTAACCATAAAAAAGATGTGGAGGCTGTTTATATACTAATATAAAACAATCATCAAGATATATTGGGTGAGAAGCGTGGTTAAAAAAAAAAAAAAAAAAAAAGCAAGGCTGGGCATGGTGGCTCATGCCTATAATCCCAGCACTTTGGGAGGCCAAGGTGGGCAGATCACGAGTTCAGGAGATCGAGACTATCTGGGCCAACATGGTGAAACTCTGTCTCTACTAAAAATACAACAACAACAACAACAACAACAAAATTAGCTGGATGTGGTGGCACATGCCTGTAGTCCCAGCTACTTGGGGGGCCAAGGTAGGACAATCACTTGGACCAGGGAGTCAGAGGTTGCAGTGAGCAGAGATCACGCCACTGCACTCCAGTCTGGCGACAGAGTGAGTCTCAGCAAAAAAAAAAAAAAGAAAAAGAAAAAGAAAACAACAACAACCAAAAAAACACACAAAACTATAGCTGGGGAAAAACAATATAGACCATGTGCTTATGTATGCATAAAACACTCCTGGAAAGACACACAAGAAATGATTAGCACAGGTTGTGGGACTGAGGTGGGAGTAAAACTTGTTGTTTGCCCTTTTTGCAGCTTTTGGGTTTTACTCACTGGGTGTATATATTGCTTATTCAAAACAGAAATAAATATTCCTTTTCCTTTTTTTTATTCTTTGAGACAAAGTCTTGCTGTGTCGCCCAAGCTGCAGTGCAATGGCACCATCTCGGCTCTGCAACTTCCACCTTCCAGGTTCAAGTGATTCTCCTGTCTCGGCCTCCCGAGTAGCTGGGATTACAGGCGGCTGTTACCACGCCCAGCTAATTTTTGTATTTTTAATACAGACAGGGTTTCACCATGTTGGCCAGGCTGGTCTCAAACTCCTGACCTGATCTGTCTACCTCGGCCTCCCAAAGTGTGGGGTTACAGGCATGAGCCACCACGCCCAGCCTAAAGAAAATATTAACATGTTTTTCTTTTATTCCTTTTTCCGAGATAGCCTAGTTGCTGTGTGCTTTCTTGCCTTAGGGATTTTTCATCAGGCAAAAATCATAAGCATCTTTAACCACCTGAGGCCACAGGAGAAGTGAAAAGGAGAGAGCATGGCTGATAGCAGGAGCACTGGACCCGTGGATGCAAAAGGGGAGTGAGGTCTGTAAGGAGCAAGAAACGATCCGCCTCCCCCGACTCCCACATGGCTGCTGTCTGAGGTTCTGCCCTCTGAATATTCCCTAAGGGGGTTTAAAGCGTAAACGTCTCCCCCACAGGGTCGAGGCTCAGTCCCTTTCTTGTGTTACACCTTCTTCAGGCTTCCTCGTGGCTCCTCCATCACCTCCCTCCTCTCTTCCTGGTAAGCAGCACACTAGCCGCCAGCCCCGCCCACTCCAGGACCTGCTTCACCTCCTGATGTCACAGGCATCTGGGAAGTTCACCATCAAAAGTTCCTAGCGGGGCTGTTTTAAAAATAGGAGCTTCCTTAAGCCAAACGGTACGGTGGAAGTATCTTATCTTTGGAAGCTTCATCTCCAAAGATTCTGTGTCTATCTATTTATTGCTTCCATGCCTTTCTATTAAATTCCTCGTGGTCTTTGTGCCTCTCCATCCTTTTTTTATTAAAAAGTTTGCTTTCAAAATAGAAAATAGCAACCTAAATAATCAAAAACAAGAGATAATTTAATATTTTGGTATATTAATGAGGATACTAATAAGCTTGTTGAAGAACTTTCAATGGCAGGAAAGGATATGATAATGCACTCTAGGGGAAAATTCAGGTTACCAAACCTTCTATGTAGTATGGGCCTAGTCTTGGAGACCTCTATGCATAGAAAACAGCTAACGCTGGGTGTTGTTATAGCTGGATGATAAAATTGTGGGTAACTGTTTTTCTTTTTTGCTTTTCTATGTTTTCTAAAATATTTGCAACGGGCATCATTGCTTTTATAATATGAAACAACAGATGTCATAAAGAAAAATAGGATATAACGTTTATAAACCCTGAGGACTAATAGTTGAAAAGTCAAAAAAAGTTTCCTTTTCAAGGAAGTCTGCATTTTCACTCGCTCACAGCCTTAAGCTAAGGTAAATCTAGGGGGTCAGAAAGACAAGTAGGAGAAAAGGCACCATGGGAGACCCATGGACGACAAGCCTTCTGAAAACAGTCATTTCACTGCAGGTTCACAATTTGGGATTTCTCTCCCTCTCATGCCAGGAAACCAAGAGCTTAGGGAACCAGAGTGAGCCATATTTTAACTGCCATGAACTTGTGACAAATCTCAGTGACACAGATGCCAATCCATTATAACGTCTAGCATGGGGGCAGAGCCTCAGGGACACATCATAAATGAAGGTGGCACTAATTCTACTGTTTCTGTTTAACTAGCTTGGGAAGGAATTTTCCTTTCAACCAACTTTCATCACACTGGTTTTGTGAACAGCTATTTCCCCCAACCCTTAAGGATTTGTGATGTAGCTGGGGTGATTCTAAGATGGAACTTCAGGCTGCTTACTATATATCTTAAAATGCAAATGCAAGAATAAAGCCCATAAGAATGATTTCAAAGTGGTCAGAAGCCGGGGGGCGGTAGTGTACACCTATAATCCCAGCTACTTGGGAGGCTGAGTTTGGGGTAGAGCAATGCAAAGGGAGACAATATAGCCATTAAAATGATAATTTGCATGTTTGCTGACATGAAAAGATATTCATAGCATATTGTTACATGAAAGAGGTTCTAAGATTATAGTATTATAGGTAACATTTAATATATACACAGTCTTGGCCTGGCATGGTGGCTCACCTGTAATCCCAGCACTTTGGGAGGCTGAGGTGGGTGAGTCGCCTGAGGTCAGGAGTTCGAGACCAGCGTGACCAACATGGAGAAACCCTGTCTCTACTAAAACTACAAAATTAGCTGGGCATAGTGGCGCATGCCTGTAATCCCAGCTACCTGGAAGGCCAAGTCAGGAGAATTGCTTGAACCCCTGGGAGGTAGAGGTTGCAGTGAGCTGAGATTACACCATTGCACTCCAGCCTGGGCAACAAGAGTGAAACTCTTGTCTCTCTCTCTCTCTCTCTCTCTCTCTCTTTCTCTTATATATATATATATATATATATGGACATACACAGATCTATAGTCATACATCTATAGACATTAAAATGTCTACATGAGACTTTAACAAAATCTCTGGTTTTCTTAATCTGTTTTTCTCATCCTTTCTATATTAAATATATTCTTGTTAAGAAAAATGTTTAAAAGATATCAAAGTAATCACCTTATTACTTTTTTATTTATTTATTTGAGGCAGAGTCTCCCTCTGTTGCTCAGGCTGAAGTGCAGTGGCACGATCTCAGCTCACTGCAACCTCTGCCTCCCAGGTTCAAATCTTGTGCACCAGCCTCCCAAGTAGTTGGGATCACAGACATTGTGCCACCACACCAGCTAATTTTTTGTACTTTTAGTAGAGACAGGGTTTCGCCATATTGGTCATGCTGGTCTTGAACTCCTGACCACCCCCTTTGGCCTTCCAAAGTGCAGGGATTACAGGCATGAGCCACTGCACCCAGCTTCTATTGCATTTTTAAATAAATTAGGATCTTTATATATTATTGCAAAAGAAAACAGGTTATTGTAGATCAGTTTAAATCAAAAAGTTTTTTTTTATTTTTGAAGAGGGCTAAAACCATTATCATCTGGAGTTTGAAGATGATAATGATTTTAGAATGGCAGGGAGAAAAAAGGAGGTCATATCCAAAGCTCCTCAGGTGGCAACCGGCAGGTGTGTATGTGTGTGTGTATGTGTGTACATGTGTGCAGGTTTCAGAGTGGGAAGCAGTGAATTTATCCAGAGCAAAGAAGCTGCAGGACAGTCTAGGGAATATGAACATTATGGTCCAGGTACAGAACAGCCTGGAGGTTCCTAAGTAAAGCAGCACCTCCCAAAAGTGTGCTGGAGGACAAAGATTCTAACTGCCCTGTGTAAATGGGATTGGACAGGGGAGAGGCAGGAGCTGGGAAAAGCAGCTCAGGGGCAGCTGCGGAAGTCTCTGCTTGAGGGGATGTGGCCCCACTGACATGTTAACTATGGCAATGAAATGACAGGAGCTGATTTGGAAAACACCACAGACAGGGATCAGCTGGCCCTGGCAGGTGACAGTATTTGGAGGATGTAAGACAGAAGTAGACAAGAGTTCGAGGTTTTGATTAAGGAGACTCAAAAGGCCAGTGTTGGAAGGAAAAATGGGAAGGGGCGTTTCTGGTACCGCACGAAGGAGCACATAACATAGCAATGAAGAACATTCAAAAGGGCCTGAGGGCTGCAGCCCAAGCAGCGTTACAATGACTTTAAAATCCTGAGATCCTAGTCTTGTCCTGGCCACTTCCTGGACAGCTTTCCCACAACCTTCCTCATCTCTAGGGGGATGACAACAGCTATACCCTGCCCACTTCACAGAGTGGGTGAAGGGTCATGGAAATGACCTGAACAAAAGCACCTAGAACATGAAGCAGCTGGACAAATATCAGGCATTGTCTTGCATGCAGGTGGTGGCTGCACAGAGAGATTCCGCTCACTGAGAACATGGGCTGCACAAGTCAAGATGGTCCAGGACTTGGCCTCAGCCTAAGTGATGTCTTTAGCGAACAGAGAGTTTCTGGAGAAGCACTGATTTGCTGAAAAGGATCTGTTCCCTTCCCTAAGCCAGGAACCAAAGCTACATGGTTCAGGGTGAAGAAGCGCATTGTCAACACCACCCCATGGGTGGCTTCTGCTCTGACTGTCAGAACTGGAAGGGCCTTGGGCATCATCTAGTTCAAGACCCTGGTGTTACAGGTAGGGATAACGAGGCCCCGAGGAGCAGAAGAGTGACTTGATCAAGGTGTCCTAGTGACAGCAGCAGGAAGACAGAATAATAATAGTGCCAGGTAGACCAATTTCTCCTCATCTATGAGCTCAAACAGTGTCTTCTCTTTATGAGACTTCTGCACAGCCTCCCCACAACCTGTTCTCCCTACAGAGGGCAATCCTTAGTAGTCCTAAAAACCCAAATCTAACCTGTCATTTCCCTGCTGAAAGTACTTTGACGGGCCGGCAGCAACTCCTGCCCTCCACCCTCTACTGAAGGCTCAGCTCCTATCCTGCGGCCCACAGCTAATGCCCCCTCTCTCGGACCCTTCAACCCCACCACTGTTTCTCAAAGAATTCCCTTCTTAAACCCCACAGCCACCCCTTTTGAGTTCTCTTCTGTTTCCTGCCAGGACTCTGGCAACACCAGTGGCCTATCGGGTCTGTGAGGTGGCCCCTGTCTTCCCCCAATCACTACCGCCCACCCTGTACTCTGACTCAAACATGCTTATCCCCTGAGCTGAGCTGCAGCTTATGTTACGAACTTTACAGTTCCCAGCAAATCTTCATAGCATTTGTCATAATTTGTCGTGCACATGTGTCTATGCATACAGACATGTGTGGGATTATTTGATCTACCTCTGTCTCACAAGACTGTAAAATGAGATTCTCTGGTTGATCTACTTTTCCGAGTCTGAAGGTCAAAGGGTTTGGAGGCAAAATGCTCCTGGAGACTCAGCTGCTACTAACCTCCTTGTCACTCTCTCTCAGTGACGTGATATAAAGGGAAAATGGAAAATTGCTAGAGATGTTCTGAAAACAACACCCTTGGCACCTCCTCAGCCAAGCAGCAGGCGGGGGACCGGTGGGGCAGGGAGAGTGCGTGCTGGCTGCTCCTGAGAGCCATAAGCACAGTCAAGGCCTGGTGTCAGAGACTGCCCTTGGGAACAAAGCCCACAGAAATGTCCCATCCCAAAGATGGAGGAGGCTATTAACATGGCTCACTCAGACTACACTGCCCGGGGAGAGAACAGAGTCTTATTATTAACCTCTGTGTATTAATATTTGATAAAGCATCTTCACAATGATAGATAGCAGTCACCCACAGAAGGGAAGAAGCCTTGGTTCTGTAAAGAGTTCCGAGAGAGGATGAATAGCTTTTATCAAGAGTGGCAAGGGGACAATGCAAAGTGTCATGTCCTGGGCAGGGGAAACCTGCTCAGGGCCACACAGTGCAGGTGGCATGCTGGCATCTCTTGCAGGTTTATCTGCACAGGTAACTGGCAGGTTTATCTACACAGTGTCCTGCCTGGGGCAGGGCGACAATCTCGCCATGGCTGACCTTCCAGAGAAAGCTGCTGATCCACTATTTTTCTCTCTGACATTAAAATGATTGCTGACAATTATAGATATTTCTGTGGAGAGTATATTTTCCCAATATATAGTCTCTAAATAAAACTCCATTTTATGTTTTTAAATCTGAGAAGAAAAATCATTAAAAACCTCCCATTAATGAGACTACCACCTTTGCTGGTTACAGGTACCTGGGGACAGACGTGGGGACCATGGACAACTGGTGCCTTGCTCTCCAGCAGCTGCACCTGAATCTGTCTACGTAACAGAGAAGCTACTGATGCCCATCCACTGGGGTGAGGCCCTGTTCCCTAAGAAATCACTCGCCCTCTGGACACAAAGCCCTCCTAGGCAACCGGGGCATGTGAGATCAGCATCTTCCTGCACACGAGGGAAAAGGGGCCCGAGGGAGAGGCCAAACATGTCCTGAGGACACTCTCAGGGCCTTTCATCAGCAGAGTTAGGAAGAGGCCTGTACCACCCTCCCCAGGGAGTTCCTGCAGCCAAGCAGGTGGGCAGGGAGCAGGAGCACCTGAGGAATGTCTGCCAGCCACAGAACTTAACCTCGGGGCCTGCGCACAGTGGGTCCAGAAGACAGTGAAGGTTCACAGTGATAGCAACTATGTGCTTCAGAGTGCAGGGACGCAGGCTGCAGTGCACCTGCTGCCCCCGCAGCAGGCTCAGAATTGTCCTCAATCAACCTCACCCCTCAGCCTCATCTCCCTTCCAGGAAGAAGGCTACAAAGGGACAATGTAGAAAGGAAGGTCATCTCCAGCTTGCAGCACCACTTGGATTTTAATGTAAAGGCAAAACCTGAGTGAGCAACACAATTCTGTGCACCTGGTTTTAAAATGAGAGGCCCTGTTTAGTCAATCCCTTGGTGATTGCTCAACAGGCCAAAGAACAGGAGGAAGGCTGAGAAAGAACATAAAGGCTGTCTCTTCAGTGCAGGGAGCAGTCCAGAGCCTCCTGAGAAGTCCAGGCCCTTCTCAGGAGGCTCTGGACTGCTCCCTGCACTGGAAGATGCCTCTGCGAGCCGAGGAGCTGTAAATCACGCAGTAGGCAGCACATGGGATGCCAGATGCCAAGCTGTGTGCATGGGTAAGGCAGGGGAGTGGAGGGAGGGAGGGCAGGGAAGAGAGAAGAGGGGAGTGAGGCTGATGCACAGGGTTTCTCTTTGGGGGCGTCTTTCTACAATGTTCCTCCGCTCCCTGCTCTTCCAGCTGGGCCACGTCTGCCCTGACGCAGCATCCTCACTGGAGTCATTGGAGTCTGTACCCAGGTGCAGGGGAGGGGAGGAGTGTGCAGGCAGGCAGATGTCTCCTCTGGGGTGAGGAGAGGGAGACAGAGGGTGGGCATTCTGACTGGTAAGTTTCCTGCAGCCTGCAGTGCTTCATTCTTCATCCAGATGGCCATGAAGGCTCATCTGGCAGCTCCCAGTATGGAAAAAGGAAGAAGAAATGACGTTTGTGGACAATTAGGGGCACTCTAGGAGATGGTAGGGGGAGACTTCCTTATGAAACATGAAGGCTGGAACCTTTTAGAAGGATAGGAACGTGGGCTTTTCAGCTGCTACTCTTTCTGTAATCCCCTCAAAACAGGTCCAGAAAGTAGGGAGGTGCCAGAGGCAGTCATCAAAAGAGAGAAGCATGGTCTGCAGTCCAGGAAGAAGCCTCAGGGCTACCTGCTACTTAACCTCATGTCAGGTGGCCAGCTTAGAGACTGACGTTAAAATGCTAAAATCTGCTCAGGGATCTACAGGGCAAATATTCCTGCTGGGATCCCAGCCCTCCCCTTGGCATTGCCAAGGTCAATCCACCCCCTTAAAGGAGCCTTCTGCAACATTTTCCTACCCATCTTCCTTTTCATTTCAGTTAGGCTGACTCCCAGTTTCATACAGAAAGTCATTCATTCTGGAGAGAAGTCAGGTTTTTATGTACTAGGACAGAATAGCCAGATGGCTTGTTTCTTTAGGTCTGGGAAGGAAGACCTGGGAGTAGTATGAAAGGCAGAATAGAGAGTATTTCCTTTGGAGTTGAGAGAAAGTTTACTTAAGAGGCAGAAAAGATCACATCCAGTCACCCAAATTCAGGTCTTCCAACCACAGGTCATTAAATGGAGATGGACCTAGAGAAACCATCTCATCTGGAAAAGCATTTGATGAGACCCATCATCCTTTGGTTTCTTGGGCCTCACATGTCACCCAGCCAGATGGCAGAGACACAGCAAGGGTCCTGGACTGGGTGGCCTTATGGAGAAAGAGACCTATATGGCATGGGGCTTCATCTCACGGGCATCAGGTCTGGGGGAAGCGGAAAGGCCCAGAGCCTCAAGCACAAGCATTAGCCTGGTTTCCTTGGCTGACTTTTTCTTCCAACTCAGACTTCCAAGGCAAAGGAGGGTGAGGGTTAAGAAGGAAGAAACAAGTTCTGGAAGAGGCCAAGGTACATTAGGCAAGGAAAAAGACCAAGCTCATGATCTTGAATGTCTGAAGTTGGGAAAAGAGAAAGGACAAAAAACACCTATGGGAGATTTTCTTAGTACTAACATTATCTAACATTCACCTAGCATTTTATTATTAATAAAAACTTTAATAAACCATCTTATTTGCTCTTCACAACCTTGAGAAAGTACTACCATTCCCATTTTTTATAAAAATGGGAAAGGAGTCAGTGATCCTCCATTGTGGTGGCATTAGAGGTGGAATCAGTACTTGAATCTGGAGCTTGTGACATGTTCCTCCTCACCCCAGGACCATCGATTTCAGAAGAGGATGCCAAGCCAATCTCCCCCAGCCTTGCCACGTATACCTATGAAGCAGATCACTGCTATCTTATAAGCAACTCAGGGCTGAATGCCCTCCTTGCCTTAATATCCCTGTGAGTGGGAGAGTGGCTGAGAGCTCCTGCTCCCTAATGCCTCTTTTGAAAGGCTGATCCCTGCCTAAGCTGCTAAGGTGGCCCCAACAACAGTACTGAAGGGAAAAAAAAGTCAAGACGGTGAGACTAGGAAGGTTGACACATTCCCTCCCTCCATTCTGCCTACCCAGCAGGATGGGCACATCTGGCCACTCGATTTAGACCTTTCCAAAGCTTTAGCTCAAGCCCAGGTCAATTAGAGTGGATCTCTCAGGAGAAGGAAGCCAGTAAACCACTTAGGTTTTTTTTGAAAATCTTGAGAGGGCCTCCAACTAACATGTTGACTTGTTAGCCAGATGTTTTGAATCACTGGGGCCCAGGCATGCCAACTCTGCATGCAACTCTACATGCAACTCTATGAGCTGCGGCTCTCCCCTCTCCCTGGGGGCATTCAGATTCTCTGGTGAGTCAGATGCATGCTCCTGGTGAGGAGTAGGCTCAACTAGGCACAGCCAAGGTCAGCAAAGGCTCTTTCCTGATCAACTAAGACTGACCACTAAGCACAGAGTCTTGCTCTCACACGCAGGCTGGAGTGCAGTGGTGTAATCTTGAGTCACTGCAACCTCTGCCTCCCGGGTTCAAGCGATTCTCATGCCTTAGCCTCTTGAGTAGCTGGGATTACAGGCACATGCCACCACGCCTGGCTATTTTTTTGTATTTTAGTAGAGACGGGGGCTTCGCCATGTTGACCAGGCTGGTCTTGAACTCCTGGCCTCAAGCCATCCACTCACCTCAGCATCCCAAAATGCTGGGATTATAGCCATGAGCCACTGTGCCTGGCTTTGTGCTTGCCTCTTTAACCTATCTCCACCAACTTCCCAAGTAGCTCATCAGACCTGGCAGCAACACACACAGGCCAACTGGAGAAATCCAGGGCCCTTCTGCCTGCCAGAATCGCATACACCCTTCAGTTCCCAGCTCAAGGGCTGCCTCTTCCATGAACTGTCCCCTGATTCTCCCTGCATCTCTTCTTTGACTCTCTCATTGCTGTTTATGTGCCCTTCCTACAGTTCTCTAATTCTATGTATGCTAATTAATTGTGAACATAGTTCATTATTCCTTAATAGATTATAAACTCCTGAGAGACAGACACTATATTGAACTCATCTCTGTGGTTCCCCCTCTCCCCTTTCATGTTTGGCCAGGGGTTTAGCTTTAACCATAGTAGGAGTACAAAAAGTAACTGTTAAAAGAGAATCTACCTTGGTTTCTTAAAAAGGATAAAAGGGCTGGGCGTGGTGGCTCTTCCCTGTAATCCCAGCACTTTGGGAGGCCAAGGAGGGTAGATCACGAGGTCAGGAGTTTGAGACCAGCCTGGCCAACATGGTGAAAACCCAGCTCTACTAAAGATGCAAAAAATTGGCTGGGCATGGTGGCACATGCCTGTAATCCCAGCTACTCAAGGCAAGAGAATCGCTTGAACCTGGGAGACAGACGTTGCAGTGAGCCAAGATCGTACCATTGCACTCCAGCCTGGGCAACAGGGTGAGACTCCATCTAAAAAAAAAAAGATAAACAGATCTCTACACAAAGGCCAGCCCCACTCTTACCTTGCTTTGGCAAATCTTACAGAATATGGTACCCCTCTCCCCCTCCACCTGGATCACCAGGGTCATTGCAGCTAGATTCAGGCAGCACAGAGATATAAAGAAGGTAAAATCAGACGGACAGAGCCAATGGTTCCAAGTTTGGTTATTTAAAGAGGCTTAAATTAACACACACAAAAGCAATGGGTCACTGCTACAGTCTGTCCCCAAGGGAAACCAAGGAAGAATTTTGTGGGGTCAAGGAGGGTAAGAAGGAGATGAAGGAAGAAGAGAGTTTCTTGTAAAGATCAAGGACACCAGGGGTGAAGACTGAGACTCAAGTGGATTCCTTGTCATGACCAGGGAGATGAGACACCGCAGCATTCCTTTCCCGGGATGAGAAGCCCCTTTCACTCCCAAGGTAAGAGGTTATTATGGTCCCAGAGGGGCCCAGGGTCCTGCTCAGGCTTCAGGGTCAGCTGCAGACTATGGGATCTGGAAGCTGAGAGGAGGGAGGGAAGGTGGAAGAGGATTACTTCGACCTTCAATTCGGGCCATAAGGTATGGGAGCAGTGGGAGAATCACTCCAGAAAGTGTTTATGGGGAAGGTTGTGCTCTTCTTAGGAGGCAGAAGATGGGAACAGTCAGTGATGAGGAAACAGGGCCGGTGTGGGCTGCTGACTGGTGGGTCAAGTGAAGGAATCCACCCCCGACACATACACACAACCCCATGTAACTCAAACTCTCTTACTGGCCAAGGGCTTAGGGTCGGAATATAGTTACCCTGGGTCAAGTTCAGGGAGGCAATAGTCACAGGAGTTGGAAAAAAACAATCCCAAGAATCAGATATCAGCCAGCAGGGGGAGGAGAAACCATTTCTACTAGAGATTTAAGATATTCTCCACCCCTGCCCTCCCTCTCTCATGCGCGCGCGCTCTCTCTCTCTCTCTCCTCTCTCTCTCTCTCTCTCTCGCTCACACACACACACACACACACACACACACACACACAGAGCAAAAGAGAGAGAGAGAGGGTGGGGGTGGAGAATATCTTAAATCTCTAGTAGAAATGGCTTCTCCTCCCCCTGCTGGCTGAGGTCTGATTCTTGGGACACACACACACACACACACACACACACACACACACACACACACACACACACGGGGGAGGCGGGGAGAGAGAGTGAGGGCGGGGGAGATCTATTATGAACCTGCTAAGCAAAAATCTAATTCCAGTTTAAGGATGAAAGGTTTCATCAAGAAAATCCTTCCTGAGGCAGTGGGGAGGATGTTATCTGCTCTCAATTTCCTATCCAATCACTCCTTTTGGGACCACAGAGAGGACGATGATAATTCCTCTCTCCAGGCCCAGGCAGGAAATCGGGGATGCCCCAGGAGGCCCCATGCACCTGTGCCCAGCTGTCCAGCCCTCAGACACTGCTTTGCCAGACTTTCTTGTACTTCTCACTTTGCCACAGGTCACTCAGGACAGAGGCAGAGGGCAGACCCCACCTGGTCCCAGCTCCAGCACATCCTTGCTTCTCAGAGGCCCTTGAGGGCAGAGACTGCCCGAGCCTGTGCTCCCTCCCAAGGGGACGCCACCTCCCTGAGCCCAGTAAACACGTCTCCATCACTGCCATGCCAGGGCTCACCCAACGCACATGGGAGATTCACACTGGGTGGGGAGGGTGTGAACCCTGTGATTGCCGGAATGCCCTCCACCCCCTGCGGCCCCAAACGGTACCTGCCAAGGCCTTGATCCGGGACCTCTCAAAGAGCCTGGCTGAGCTGTTGTCATTATCCAGCTCGTCGTCTGGGGCATCCCAGCGGGCATTGATCCGGCTGTATGGTGGCTGGTTGCCCACGTTTTCAAACTCTGCGGCCGATGTCATGTCAGCAGGCTCTCAGCAGCTCCGCCTGCCTCAGTCTTCATGGAAGGGTCCCTGGGGGACAGCAACACAGTCAGAGGGTTAGCTCCCTACCTCCTTGGACTTTTTCTCAGGGGGAAACTTATTGGAGCATCCAACGTGAGTAGATCCTGAAGGAAGCAGAACACCGTGTCATCTGCCTGGGCATGCTTTCTCACCGGGGTCTCTGGGTCGTTTCTTATAAAATATTGCAGCAGCAGCATCAACAGTACCAGCGGCGGTGGTGGGGACGGAGAGCTGCACGTAGCAAGGGTCAGGACGGCCAGCAGGTGGAGACGTCGGTCGCAGCCAGCCGCTTCCTCCAGACCCGCCGCCCTGCTGCGGGGGGGCACCCTGGGAGAGAGGAAGCTCTCCCAGGAGCCAGAGGCTGTGGGGCACGAGCTGAGGAGAGCAACCCTCACCCTGCAGACTGGGCCAGGACCTAACCTGGTGGGGGGAGATGGGGACAGGCCAGGGGAGGGGGAGAAGACGGAAGTCAGCTAAGTCTGACCCAAATGGGAACCATGGGGACAAATGGATGAGAGTTAAGCCACCACTGACACCACCAGCCTGGGATAGCTGCCCTGGGGGAAACTTCGCTCCTCACAGAGGCTTCCCGAGAGCCCTCTGAGTTCCTTCCCAGTCACTGGTATTCAGAAAGCTGACCTCGCATTTTAGGGCTTCTTTGAAGCGTGACCAGGTGCTCAGATGAGGTCTCCTGTTGAATCCTAGGACAGGCTAAGCAACCCAGAGGAGCCTTCTGTCCCATCAAGCAACCGTGTGGCAGTCAGGGCATCCCACAAACAAATGAACCGTCCATTGCAAGTCCATGCAATGAGCCAGGGCATCAGGAGCACTGGGTCCTCCCTCACCCGCCATCAATCATTCCTGCTCACTTACATTCATTCATTCACAATTAATTCAAATATGTACTAAGCTCCAACTAGGTGGCAGGCACTGTACTAGGCAAAGGCAAGTAAGACAGGAAGGCTGTGTCCTCACAGGGCTTGGATTCTGGTGGTGGAGACACACAATTAAACAAGCAACTACAAGAAGGTATGATGTGTGTCATGGCTGGCTAAGGTGGGGGATTCGGCAGGGGCTGGTGTCAGGGAGGGGGGAGTTGAAGCTTATTCCTAAAGGAAGCTTGGAAGGACCACAGGTGGGAAGGGACAAGCGTCCAAGCAAAGGGACAAGAGTCCAACCAAAGCAGGTGCAAAGTCCTGAAGGTAAGAAAGAACACAGCAAGTTTTGGGAAACTTATGAAGTTACAGGAAGGCAGGGGTGGGGTCAGGGGAGAAAAGTGAGGAGGAGGCCAGCGGGGCCAGGCTCAGTCTTCAATGTTCTCAGCCTCAGGAAAACTAGTAGCTTTCTTCATCTGTACCTGCCATTCCGTCCTCTTTCTGGGGAGCTTAAGGGACTCCAGGATCAACTGTGTAAGAAAACAGGGGGATCCAGAGCCTTCACATCCAAGAGAGTGAAGTGGGAGGTGGGGAGGCTATGAAGCAGACCCGTGACGGGTGTGGACAGCCAGTGAGCTGTGCAGGAGAGCACTCCCTCTGTGGGTGTGTGCACCTGCACCACACACACAGGCTCACCTCCGACACGCTGACACACACCAGCACACACATGTACACCCACCAGGCACACACTTATGGAAGCACTGAAGCACATTCACCAGCCCAAGCGTGATGGCAGCAGGGCTACAGCCTTATTTTTCAGATACAGACTCAATTCAGACTGCATTTTCCCCAACCTGATGAATCAATCCCACCACATCCTTTTGAGGTGAGACAGGAGCCAGAATTACCTGCCCTAATTGCCTTGGGAGAAAACCAAGGCCTGCTGCAGGAGGAGGCCTCCCCAAGGTCATCCGGGTAATGACTGCGGCGGCTGGGACCAAAGGCCAAACTGGAGCCTGGTTCATCCCCCTCGGTCGGACAGGTTTCGGGAAGGCAGGTGGGGAAAGGACACAGTGCATGGGGACAGAGGGCATTTCCCAGCCACCATGGCTTGGCAAAAATATTTGCCACTCAAGAGAAGGGAAGGTGCAAGGCGGGAAAAACCAGTCATCACCCTGAACACAGTATGCCCCATGATGCCAGGCCTGTGCCCAAGGCCACCCTTGTCCCTCTGAACAGCGTGTCCTCTTCTGCAGATGGACTTGCTGCTTCCAGGGCTGAGATTTCGCACCCAACTGGCTGGACAACCATAGCTGAGAAGGATCCTTCCAGACCCCTGCACCCACGCCTTTCCCTACTTCCCTTAAGGGAAACTACCACTGACTTGGTCTCCGAGCCAGAGAAGGACTGACAGGCTCACCACCTCCTGCAGGGCCACAAGCCTGTCCAGCAACCCCTGAGAAGGGCTGAGCTGCCAGACGCAGGAGGTGAGGTGAGATCAGACCCTGAGTGCAGGAAGTAACCGGACCCTGGCTCTCCTTGTTCGTCCTGGGCTATTTTTAAGAGTGGCTGACAGAGGCCCAGGCCGCGGGGCTGGAGAGTGAGATTACCTTTGCTGTGGCTCCGTAAATAAGTCTGCCCCAGAAAGATGAGCCTGAGCAGGCCAACCAGCAGGCCCAGCATTCAAGACAAGATTGATGGCCCCGTGTGCAGGAGAACGGCAGCTCGACAGCAATTCATCCTGCTTAAAAACGCCATCTCTCCTGTGGCCATGGCTCGGAGAAGGCAGCAGCCGGGCAGCAGCTCTGCCAGGAAGGAAGAGATGTATGTGTGTGTCTAAATATACAGCTGGAGTTTTTTTGTTTTTATTTTTGTTTTGGAAAGAGTCAGGTCCTTGAAAACAAACACCAAGGAAAGATGATTCAGAAATGAAAGTGAGGCCCCTTTCCTTGTGCCCCCTCTTCCCCCTGCTGTGCCCATCCCAAGCCCCTTCCCAGATGGCATTCCATCAGAGTCAAGGGGGTCATGGGATTGGCCAGTGCACGGAGGTCGGAGCTCTCGGAGAATCAGCTGTGAGAGGCAGAAAGGAAATAAATAGGAAAACAGGAAAGCTACAGATAGTTAACAAAAAACAGACACAAAGATATGCCTATCCAAAACCAGACAACCCATCCTCAGTGTCACCATGTCTTTTTCCATACTGTTACCATGGCCCTTCAAAGGCCTGGCTATAAAGAGACCACCATGACTTAAAAAAGCAGCCTATGATGGGGCTCATGGTGGGGACACCTAATCGAATGCGGAGTCATGGAAATGACATTTAAGTTGCTACCTGGGGGGGAACTTGGAGATGAGATGATCTGGTCTCATTTGCAAAGATATAAGTCATCTGCACATCTAGAGTGGCCTTCCATGAGTCACAGAGGACCACAAATACACGGCTAAAATTAGACCTTAAATTCCACGTCAGGCCTATCAGAAAACCCAGGAAAAAAGGTGTAAGAAGTTCCTTGTCCCATTCATTCCCCAGCTCACCCACAGGTCCCCCAAAATTCCTTCTCTGAACCCACCTGACCCTCGTCAAGTATAGGTGGGTCTTCTCTGGTCTGTGTGACTCTGTGCCCAGGGAGGTCCACCTGCCCCATCCATCCATCCACTTGCTCGTCTAGCAGCTCCAAATGCACAGTCCAGAGTCATCCTTACCTACCTTCTGCCACTCCTTGACCCCAGGCTATATTTTGAGTAGGACGGGACGCTAGAAGACTTGCCCACAGCTCAGCACTGAAAAGCTCATAGGATCACACAGAGCACTCAACTCACACAAATAACGTGTACTTATGCATGCATTTCACAATAAAACTGATGCACCCACAGCTCCAACCTTCATGTCCACCTCTGAGGTCGGATGCTAGGCTCGGAGCCTCAACCTCATGTGCTATGTCCAGTTACTCCCTGGATTGGTTAAGAACTGAGAAAGCAGTGGTGGCAGCTCCTCTCCCAGCTTGGAGTGTGCTGATGACCCATGTTAGCCCTCGCCAAAGCCCTGTGCAGAAGAGGCGGCTCTTCTCTCTTTCTCCATCCTCTAGTCCCCCAACAAAGCAAACAGCATCTTCTCCTCTTCCCTGGGCCTCACAAAAGTGAGAAGCAACAAAGCACAAAGATCTACTTCCAAAGTGGGAAACGGGTGGAATACAGGGTGATGCAGGGCTGAGGAGCAGCCTATTGCAATAGCAGGGACAGTTTTCCTTAAACAGTATTGCTCCTTCCACTCTCTTATTTTCTCTCTGGCTGTAAGGTTTGACTTCCTCACCTGCTCTCTAGTTTGTCCTGCCCTCTTATGCCACCTCAACCTGCTTTTAACGTAATTTGGTATTGTGGCAACCTGGTAAGGAGATTAAATCCCGAAGCTTCTCTGGTAATTTTCCTGGCAATGTATCACCAAAAAAGGAACATCCCCTCCTCTCCCTCTGATCATAATCATACTCATATTCACAGACACCTTAAAGAATAGTCAACTACACAAAACACACGTGCACACACTCACTAGAATGAGAAGCAACGAGACGTTCAGTGTACTTACCCTAAATCTGTCTGCACCCGAACCTCCTCCCTACTCGCAGGCTCTAGTCGGGCATCTCCATCTGCCTACCAGACATCTCCACCTATAAATTACAGCTCAGTCTCAATATGGCTAAGACTGAGCACAGGGCTACCAGGAGAGCAGAACCAGGGAGTTTCAGTACCATGGGGTAACTATGTGGCCCAGATAAGCATGCCATCTATGGGTGGCCTTTCCAGCAGATGGACACCGCCTGCAGTTCCTGGACCAAGCCACTTCCCCCTCCCCAGAGCACATTCTACTTTTTCACACTGCAGTTCCCATCCCAACCAAGCCTGGCTATTAGTCCATCACTGATCAACTGTGGTTTGCAGTGCTTAAAGTTCCAAGATTACTACCCATGGTTGCTACTATCAGGGAATCTCCATGTATCTTCAATATCCTGGCCATTCTAGTCCACTGCTATTTGGTGAGGCCTTTACCAGACACTTCTACTCCAGTTTCTGTCACCTGGCAGGGGCTTTACGTGTCACAACTTGTTCACCCTCATCATGGAAAAATCTCCTACCAAGAACTGGCTCCAGTTATGCTGCAGCTGCTGGAATAGGAGTGGGGGTGGGGTGGGATCATGGCTCCAACAGTTCTTACAGGATTTGGTTTGGGGAACAGGTGCAGCTCAGCTCTGATGTAGGGACTGACCCAACAAACTTTTATCGTAACAACAGCATCTATCAGCACTTCACATCCTGCACGAGGCAAATGTCCACTGGGAACCATTAAAGGAGAGGGGGAGAGATGATACTCTTATACACATATTAGGTTGGTACAAAAGTAATTGTGGTTTTTGCCATTACTTTCAATGGTAAAAACCACAATTACTTTTGTACCAACCTAACAGTTTTCAAACATTATCTTCTATTGGGATTCTTGGGCTCAATATTTACATTTACAGAAAGTTGTGACCCAGTCCTACCTCCTCTTCTCTCTCCCAACTCACTTCTTTCACTATAGGCACTGGCTTCCTCTCCCAGAATAAGTAATATTTTACGGCAGTTGAGTTGAAAAGTTGGATGCCCATTTTCTCTTATTCCATGAGGACTTTTCAAGAATATCTACAGCAACTTCTCTCTTCTACGATAAGAACTGCAGAAGGTAGTGAGGTCTCAACATTGTAGTGAGGTCTCAACACTGGAAACAGTCAAGAATAGATTGGAATAATTTATTTGACATCATCATCAAAATGATATTTCTAATGTAATAACTGATTCAGAAAAGATTTTAAAAACCCATCAGATAATGGGTTGATGGGTAAACTTTACAATGGAGGAATCAAGTTTTCAACACCTGAACTCACGGATGAATCTTAGTATCACCAAGAACAGGACAATTAGGCACTGTGTGCCTCCTGACATGGTGCAACATGAAGGACATCATGACCTTCGACAGTCTTGCCAAAAAAGTTGAACCTGAATTAATAATTAAGCTTTAGAGCTAACTTTCCATTTATAGGAATTATAGGAAATCAAGTTAAATAACAACATGAGGAAGCAAAGAAACAAACCCAGAATGTAGGGCATTCTACAGACAACTGACTCAGCTTCTTCAACAAGGCAGAGGCATTAAAACAGACAAAAAAGAGGCAGGGAGTGAGGACTGCTATAGATCAAAAGAGACTCAGGAGATATAATAATCAAATATCATGCACCTTGTTTGGATCTTGAATGTTAAAAAAACACTACCAAAACACATTTTTGAGGCAATCAGGGATATCTGAATTACAGACTCAATATTGATTGGTACCTAGGAATTAGTCAATTGTGTTAGATGTGATCATGGCATTATGGTTATGTAAGAAAGTAATTTTTTTTTTTTTTTTTTTGGCAATGCTCAAAAATGCAGTGGGGGACATGACATGATGTCTGGGATTTGCTTAAATGTGCATCAGCAAAATAGGAAGCAGATGAAACAACTGGGAAACCACTTGCTGGTTACTGACTTGGAGTGATCTACTTACTGGGGTTCATGATTCTAATCTCTCTACTTTTATACATGCCTGAAATTTTGTATGATAAAAACTTTGATAACATTGACAGTTAATAATAAATTAAATTTGTAAAATATAGTCATATGCCCTAGGCACAACTGGAACCTAGAATAAAAGTGAACCCCTTCCCATGGTCCTAACGCCCTTCCCAGTTTCTCCAAGCTCGTCTCCCCCACACTCGCTACAGGTAACCTGCCAGACTTCTTTCAGTTCTTCAAACTTGAAATGTCCTCCCCCAGCTCAGGGCTCTTGTGCATGCTGTGCCCTCTGCCTGGAACACTTCCTGGAGCATCTCTGTGTGTCTGGCTCCTTCTCATTCCTCAGGTCTCTTCTCAGACATCGCTTCCTTGTGCAAGTCCTCCCTGGTCACCCTATCTAAGGTAGCTCCCCCACTCTGTTAGCCTCAGTCTCCCTGACACGCTGCTTAACTCTATAGCACTTATCATAATTGTAATTATTCATGTATCTGTTGGTTTCCTCTTTTTTTTTTCTTTTCCTCTCAATGCCTAGACCATAGGCTCCTCATAGGCAGCAGCCATGTCTATCTTTTTCATTACTGTACTCCGGTGCCTAGTACTGGGCCTGGGACATAGTAGTAAATATTATCCTCCTCCTACAGACCTAATCTCAAACTCTGGAGCCTTTTTAAACCCCTCTATTCCACCATATTCCCTGACCCATGCACTCAGTTATCCCATGTACATGTATTGAGCAACTTATTCAATATTTATTCATCACCAAGGCCAGTCATAAGCCTCTGAAAGGGTCTTTCATTCACCATTTCTTTATGTTTTAGAGCTCTGCTTCACTCAGGCACTCATCCTTTCCCACATAGCCCATCTCTGTCCACGCTCAGCTCCTTCACAATCCCTCCTGCATGGCCCCTCATGCTGACACACCCCTACTCTGTAAGCTTGCAACACAGCCCAATCCGAAGCCCCACACCATTTGGTGCTGAGCTCACACTCTCCTTTATGCGAACTCTGCTCTAGTCAGGAGGGTTCACATGTCCCCTGTCCCCACCATGGTGTCATGTGCCTCAACAACTTTATTTATGCCACATCCCATACACTGATATTTAGCTACCTCTCCCAACCCCTTCAAATTTAAAGCAAATACAATTTTCTACCTCTCCCAACCCCTTCAAATTTAAAGCAAATACAATTTTCAAACATTTAAAAATACATGTTCAGCATGTTCTCAGAATCTGAGTGAGGTTGCCTTTTCCTTCCTGTCCAACCTCATGGATCCCCTGCTGTCTCTTCTCCCCCTCAAGTAAAGGGGGCAGGAAAGATGGGCTCAGGGAGAGCTGGTGGTGACCCAGGCATCCACTCCCCCATCTTCAGTCTCACTTCCTCCCCCACCAACCTCACTGCCACTGGCAAGGGAGGCCCGATCTTTGCATTCCTTTCTGCTGCTGTCAAATCCTGGGAGAGACATGAATCTCTAGCTTTTTCTCTCTTCCGCCTTCATTTTAACATGCACAAGTCTTTCTCATCTTTAACAAAACTCCTCCTTGCTATCTTCTCTCTCCTTTCTTTCAGAACCAACATTCTTGACAAAGTTGCCAAGGACATTAATGGGTAATTCACAGAAGAGGAAATCTAAAAAGCTAAAACCCTAAGAGAGAATACTCAAGCCCATTAGTGGCCTGAGAAATGCAGATTAAAACAAGGAGACCCCACAGGCAAATATTAGCAAGCTGAAGCATGCTGCATGTAATGCTGATGTGGACAGGGGCAGCCTTGTGCACTGCTGGTGGGAGTGTGGACTGGCCCAGCCATTCTGGACTCAGGCAGGCTAAGTGTGACTCTACTCAAACAGGTCTAGAAGGGGACATATGGGAGAATGCTTACTGAGGCACCGAATGTGGTGGTGGAGACGTGGAAATAAACTTGTGCCCACCACTGGGGCAGGAACAGGTAAAATGCAGTGAATGAACACGTGGAGGACACATAGCAATGCTGGAGGATCTTAGAAACATAGTGCTGAACAAAATACATAAGAAACAGAATGAGATCTATAACATCATTTACATAATTTAAAAATATGTGCACATAGCCAATACCCATACAAGGACATTTGTAAATTAAAGGAAAACTCTTATTTGCATTTCTTTTTTTTTTTTTTTTTTTTTTAAGACAGGGTTTCACCATGTTGGTCAGGCAGGTCTTGAACTCCCGACCTCAGGTGATCCGCCTGCCTTGGCCTCCAAAGTGCTTGGATTACAGACGTGAGCCACAGCGCCGGGCCGAGGAAAACTCTTAAACACATAAAAATGGTTGCCTTTAGGTGGAGTGAAGCGAATGGAAAAGGAAAATGGAAATAAAAGAAAATCAGTCAACTAACCAACCATAGAGAAGGGTCTTGCCTAGAAAATGATCATGAACTGAGAAGTAGGATGACTTCAGCCCTCCACTCCTAATGTAAAAGTAGATACAGTGTATCTATATTCATGGTGGCTTCATCCCATACTCAAGTCACTCCTCAACTCACTGAAATCTGGCTTCCTCCCTCACTCCATGAAACTATTCTTGCCAAAAGTCACAGATACCTCCCTTCCTTGATACTTAAAGCAGGAGATGCTTTTCAGGTCTTATCTCAGCATTAGGCTCTGTTGGCCGTTCCAACATTTTCTGAAATCATTTCCTTTGTCTTCCAGGACATGTTCTTTGTTCCTTCTTAACTTTCTGGCCCTTCCTCCTTGCCCTGCCTCTTAAATAGTGATGCTCCCCGGAGTTCTCTCCTGGGCCCCTCCACTTCTTCCTCTATCTACACACTGTTCCTAGGCTATCTCCTTCATTCCATGACTTGAATTACCATCTTATGCTAATAACTTTCAAATCTTCTGAACCCATCACGTCCAACTGCCTTCAGAACATCCACCTAGAAGGCCCACAAGCTCCTCATGTTCACCCAGTGGAATCTATCCTCATCCTTTCCCCATTTTTCCTGCCATGCTTCCTGTCTGGCAACATCCCAGTGGCCCAAGCCAAAACCTCAGATCATGCTCCATGCCCTCCTTCCCTTTCATCACACCAGCCCCTTTGCTATCTCTCCAATCTCTGTTCTTCTCCATCTCCACTGCTCCCCACACTTCTGGCCATTGCCATCTCAAGTCTAGTGGTTTCTGCTGGTCTGTGTATCTACATTTGCTCTTTGGCCTACCACACTAGCCGATTTTCTACACTGAAGCCAGAAAGACCATTCTAGAATACAAAGATGATATCACTTACATACTTTAATAGCTCTTCTGTATCTCAGAAGGGGTTTTAAACCCATAATAAATCACAAAGCCTTTCATGATCTAGTCCTTCCCCTGATCACTATTTCCATCCAATCCTTCCCCCTCCCCCAACTTCTCCAATCCTACATTCAGCCATAAGGAACTCCATTTGGGTCCCTGGCTCTCTCTGGACATGTTATTTGCACATGCTGTTCTTTAAGCCCAAAAACCCTCCCTCCTTTACAGAATACCTTCTCTGTCAGAACTCAGCCCAGCCTTCATTTTCTTCAAGAAACCTCCCACTGCTGCTGGGTGCAGTGACTCACGCCTTAATCCCAGCTCTTTGGGAGGCTGAGGCAGGTGGATCACCTGAGGTCAGGAGTTCAAGACCAGCCTGGCCAACATGGTAAAACACTGGCTCTACTAAAAATTCAAAAATTAGCTGGGCATGGTGGTGCACACCTGTAGTCCCAGCTACTCGGGAAGGCAGAGGTGGGAGAATTGCTTGAACCAGGGAGGCAGAGGCTGCAGTGAGCTGAGATTGCACCATTGCACTCCAGCCTGGGTGACAGAGTGAGATTCTACCTCAAAAACAAATGAAAAAAAAGGAAGAAAGAAAGTAACCTCCCACCTCTGCCACCATCCCCTGCAGCAGGCAGAGGTGGGGTCCTTCTTTTGTGTTCCCATCACACTCATGCTCATCTTTATCAATGCACTTGCCACACTGTAGTATCATAATCTAGTTCTCTGTCTCTCCCAGACTGTGAGCTACCTGAGGTCAGGGACCATCCACATTCATTCTTCTTATCCCAACAGCCCAGCATAATGCCAGGTACATGAAATGAGCTAAAAGCCATTTGTTGAATAAATGAATGAGAACTGAGAAATTCAGAGTGCTGCTCCTTAAGAGGATAAAAGCAGTTCCCACGGAGGACACACCAGGTAGAGAACAATTTGGAGGTCAAGGTGGAGAGAAGGTTGGAAGCATAGCATGTTACAGTAGCACAGCGGATTCATCATCAATGCCCTGACATTGTCCCTGTCACTCCTCCTGCCTCAACCACACATTGTTTTTGTGTGTGCTTTTTTGTTTCTTTTTTGAGACACAGTCTCGCTCTGTCATCCAGGCTGGAGTGCCGTGGCGTGATCTCGGCTGACTGCAACCTCTGCCTCCCAGGTTCAAGCAATTCTCCTGTCTCGGCCTTCCAAGTAGCTGGGACTACAGCCACATACCACCATGCCCAGTTAATTTTTGTATTTTTTTTTTTTTAGTGGAGATGGGGTTTCACTATATTGGTCAGCATGGTCTCCAACTCCTGACCTCAGATGATCCACCTGCCTCAGCCTCCCAAAGTGCTGGGATTACAGGCATGATCCACTGTGCCCAGCTCAACCACACATTATCAATCACCTCTTCCTCTCCTGCTAGGCTGTGCGGCAAAAGGGACAGGCAGTGGCAACAGGGCCCAAGCTCCTATGAACTCTACAGATCTTTTTTTTTTTTTTTGAGACAGGATTTCAATCCTGTTGCCCAGGCTGGAGCGCAGTAGCACGATCTCCACTCACTGCAATCTCTGCCTCCCAGGCTCAAACAATTATCCCACCACAGCCTCCCAAGTATCTGGGACTCCAGGTATGTGCCACTACACTCAGCTAATTTTTGTAGAGGCAATGTTTCACCATGTTGGCCAGGCTGGTCTCAAACTCCTGATTCAAGCAATGCACCCACCTTGGCCTCCCAAAGTGCTGGGATTACAGGCATGAGCCACCGTGCCTGGCCTGAATCTCTACAAATCTTGAAATCCCTTACAGCAGCTTTGACTCAACCCACGCCTCAATTTCCTCACCCAAAAAAGTGATAAAAGCAGCAGCTTCACACGCAGAACTCCTCTAGACAGGGAAGCCCTATTTAACTTAGTTGAGAAGTCTTTTATAGTTTCTTTCTTGTGTCACAGAAATGTCAGTCTTAGAATGGTTTTCATCCATACATCTCTGCCTCACAAACAAAAAGAGCTATTTTAAAAGTCTAACCTATAAATAATATATAAGTTATGGGTGCCAATTTACTTACTCATTCATGTTAGAGCTTTCAGAAGAATTAAGTTTAAATTCATCTTTTCAAAGTTGCTTGGGCCCACAAGGACTCCTGAGGGAACAGGTGCTGGCTAGAGGATTTCTCACCCCTGGCCGGCATGCCTAGCCTGACTCAGTGGGGCTGTCCTCTGGGAACATTTGGGAAGGTGCCTGCAAGAGGCAGCTTCGGTATTGAACAAAATTAAGTCCAGCTTCTTCAGGCCCTACAGACTCCTTTCTTTTTTTCTGAGACAGAGTCTCGCTCTGTCGCCCAGGCTGGAGTGCAGTGGTATGGTCTCGGCTCACGGCAACATCCACTTCCTAGGTTCAAACAATTCTGCCTCAGCCTCCTGAGTAGTTGGGATTACAGGCACTAGCCACCTTGTCCAGCTAATTTCTGTATTTTTAATAGAGACGGGGTCTCACCATGTTGGCCAGGCTGGTCTCAAACTCCTGACCTCAGGTGATCTGCCCGCCTCGGCCTCCTGAAGTGCTGGGATTACAGGATTGAGCCACTGTGCCCAGCGCAGAGTCAGTTCTTGGTGTGCACTATCTCCCAGGTCTGCAGGGAGAGCGGTACTCCACCACTAGAGTCAATTCAGCCCTGTGCTGGGCTCTGCTGAGAGCCAACCACCAGCAACCACCTCCTGCCATCACTCTGCTGCTCAGGAGAGATACTTGGGAAAGGGAATCTGGAACATATTAAGGCCTTTATGTATATTGTCCCATTTGATACCCACCCACACTCATAGACCATTAGATATTATTATTGTTATTACTATTATTATTCCCATTCTATCAAAACAGAAGACCTACGTTGAAATCCTGGCCTACTTAGCAGTGATGTATTCTTCTATAGCTCACTTAACCTCAGTTTCTGTACCTCAGTTTCCCTACCTGTAAAAGGAAGGAAACATCCTGTGCTACTATGGCAGAGACTGGTGGGGCCTACAAATATCCAAATTCTGCCTTCTGCATGCATAGCTTGGAGACACCTTCCAGTCGCCCTTGTGGTTGGGTGAGGCCGTGAGGTCGAATGAGCAGAAATGATGTGCACCTCTTCAAGGTCTTAGCCATAACATCTTCCCCACCATTCTTACTCTTTACTCTGACCTCCCAGGATTTAGAGGATGGAGCCATAAGGCTGAAGGAACTGAATTTCCTGGATGACTGCAGGGAGCAAAGCCTCCCCCTCGATTTATACTGATTTACTAAACTATGATGTGAGCAAAAAATAAAATTTCATTTTGGAGCTCTTTATTGGAGCAGTTAGGGTGCCCTAATTAATACACTCACCATCTACCACATAAAACTGCTGCACAGATTAAATGAAGTTATATGAAAATAATGTATAAACTGTATACAGATTACCTCAGGATGTTATTTACAAACAATATACAGTATCTCTTGGTATTGAGCTTATAGGTTTGCTCAATATGCTGTCATGGCAAAACAACAAAAAAGGTTACAGTCAGTGGAGTTTATTGTCAATTCCCCATTGCCCCTTCTGTGACCCTCTTTCCCCCTTCATCCCTGCCTCAAGCATCCATGTCCTCCGAACCTCCAAGTTGGATGACCCAAGTAGCACTCCTTCAGACCTAGTGGCCATCCCACTTCAAAACAAAATTGACTTTGACAACCTAATTTTCTTTTGTTGTAACTCCTTGAAGGGAAGGATGCCATTTTCACCCTGGAGGTCTAAAAGTGCCTTGCACATGGTAGGTACTCAATTAGTACATGTTAATTGGATGGAACAGATGTAACTATCCACCTTCCTAAGGAGCCAGGGTATCTCTCCCAAGGAACACATCTGAATAAAGGCCTATGGAAATATAATACATTACTCAAATAAGGAGCGTCTTTTGAAAGAGAAAATTTAGAAGTAAAACCAGGCCAATAGGTGAGAAATGGCTGGTCAGACAGGCTATTCAGCACCTTCAAATAATGCAAGAAAGGCAACTGTCTATTGCAGCTACAGAGAAAATGTGCTCTTCCCAGAAAATCCCTGAAAGATGCAGATTTCTCAATGTACAGCTTGTGCTAGGAGGTAGACCCTTGGTAGGGAGAAGAAGCTGTTCAAGGTTATAGAATGTGCTGGGGAGGGTGTCAGAATGAAGCCCAGATTTCCTGTCTCCTGGAGGCTCAGACCTCTTAGCCTCATTGCTGGCCTCTCCATAACCAAGAGATTTGATAAATTTTCCAACCCTATTCTAGCATCTTGTATTTAATAACAGAATGAAGACAAGCACTCTAATAGGCTGACACTTTTATCTATTCATGAATGCAAATATTTACTCAACAACAGCACCCTAAAATCTATTACATACTTAGCTATAAATATAAGAGAATATGGGCAAGATCTATAGGTTGAAAACTAAAAACAGGAAGAAAGAAACCAAAGATCTAAATAAATTGGGAAATATACCATGCCTAGGAATTGGAAGAATCAATATTGTTAAGATGTCAATTCTCTCTAAAGTGGTCTATAAATTCAATGCAATGCCAGTCAAAATCTCAGGAGAACTCTTTTTGAGAAATCAACAAGCTGATTTTTAAAATTTCTATGGAAAGGCAAAGAAAATACAATAGAGAAAGCCATTTTGAAAGACGAACAAAACTGGAGGGCTTACATTACCTGATTTCAAGACTTACCACAAAGTTAAAATCATCAAGATAGAGCAGTATGGCAAAAGGATAGACATATATATCAATGGAATAGAGTCCAGAGGTAGATTGACATATATGGCCAATTAATTTCCAACAGAGGTACAAAAACAACTTGATGGAGAACGGATAGCCTTTTTAACAAATTCCACTGGAACAACTGGACATCCATATGCAAAAAAACTGAACCTTGACCATACCTAATACCATATACAGAAATTAATTCAAATGGATTATTGATCTAAATATAAAACCTAAAACCATAACATTTCTAGAAAAATATCAAAAGAAAATCTTTCTGATATTGGGTAAAGCAAAATATTTTGGAAACAACACCAAAGGTATAATCCATAAAAGATCAGGTCTTATAAAAGGAAGATTTGATCAATTTGACCACCAAAATTAGAAATGTCTGCTCTTTAGAGGACATTGTTAAGAGAGTGAAAATACAAGCCACAGACTAAGAGGATTGTTTTCAAACCATGTATCTGATAAAGCAGTTAAAACTCAAAACTCATCAATAAAAAAAACTCAATTTAAAATGAGCAAAAGATTTGTGCAGATGCTTTACCAAAAAAAGAAATACAATAGCAAATAAGCACTCGAAGGGAGGGGAGGGTGGGGAGGGGATAACATGGGGAGAAATGCCAGATATAGTATGCACCTAAAGTAAAATAAATAAATTTTTTAAAAAAGCACTCGAAAATGTGCTCAAATTCATTTGTCATTAGGGAAATACAAATTAAAACTACAATTAAACACCACTCTATACCTATTAGAATGGCTTTTATTAAAAAACCGTTCTGCATTTTCTTATAAAATTAAACATACCATATTTATCATATGACTCAGAAATCCCATTCTTAGGTATTTACCTGAGAGAAATGAAAACATGTTCACACAAAAGCCTCTATGCAAATATTTAGGATTGGGCATGGTGACTCACATCTGTAATCCCAGCACTGGGGAGGCTGAGGCAGGTGGATCACCTGAGGTCAGGAGTCCAAGACCAGCCTGACCAAAATGGTGGAATCCCCATCTCTACTAAAAATACAACAATTATCCTGCAGTGGTGGTAGCCCCTGTAATCCCAGCTACTCAGGAGACTTAGGCAGGAGAATTTCTTGAACCTGGGAGGCGGAGGTTGCAGTGAGCCGAGATTGTGCCAGAGCACACCAGCCTGGGTGACAGGGCGAAACTCTGTCTCAAAAAAAAAAAGAGCCTTCCACAAAACGGACTACTACTCAGTGATAAAAAGGAAAGAACTGATATACATACAACATGAATGTATCACAAAGGAATTCTGCCAAACAAAAGAAGCTGGACTCAACAGGCTGCTCACTGCCTGATAAATCTATGTGCTGTCCTGGAAAAGGCAAAACTATAGCGACAGGAAACAAATTGGTGTTTGCTAGGGGTTAGGATTGGAGGGTTGGGGAAATGGGTTAACAGAAAGGAGTATTAGGGAATTTTGGAGGTTGATTTTGGTAGTAGTGATATAACTATATAATTTGTCAAAACCTATAGAAATTTACATTAAAAATAGTGAATTTTACTGTATGTAAATTATGCTTCAATAGATCTAAAAGCAATATATTAAAACTAAAAATATAAATAAACATACATGAAAATATTAAAAGCAAATATTTATGGAGCACTTACTTCCTGGCAGTTCCACTGCCATGAACTGCTCTAATCAGAAAAATGTAGAATAATTATTATAATTTATTTTAAAATAATGCAAGAGTTTTCTTGAGCAAGTTTCTATAATGGAGGTTTATGAATTCTTCCCTCAGGTTGCCTAACACATGGTATAAATATGATACAAGATAGAGGTATGCAAGTGTCAAGAGAAAGGCATAACTAAGTCATAGAATTTCAGAGGCAGAGAGAATACTTCAGCTAGAGCAATTAAAGAAGCCTTCATGGGAGAGATGGCATCTAAGTTGGGTGATGAAAAAAGGGAATGATGATCTTTATTACCTATGTAAACAATGTCTACCAGAAAGTTATTTCCTGCAATTTCTCTTTGATCCTCCTATGACCCTCTGAGACAGGTGGGAAAGGTACTATTCATTTCAGTTTCAGTTAAACAAACTAAGACTCAGAGATCAAGTTCCTTGCTTGGCAGAGCCAATGTTTGAACTCAGGTCTTCTGAGAGTTTGTTATGCTCTGCTCCATGATGTACTCATTCAGAAGAAAAGCTCTGCCTTTTCAGAAGATGGGGAATGACTGTTAATGGTCCATTTCGACCTTGGGATCCCTCCAAGTGTGAATCAGCTACTTCTCACCTTTCTCCTGGCCATTAAGAATACCCCACAAGGCTAACATCCTTATTTGAGCCTTTCCTGCTTATGAAAGCAAAAGCCGGGCAGGGCACAGGGGCTCATACCTGTAATCCCAGCACTTTGGGAAGCTGAGGCAGGTGGATCACCTGAGGTCAGGAGTTCAAGACCAGCCTGGCTAACATGGTGAAAGCTGTCTCTACCAAAAATACAAAAATTAGCCAGGCATGGCGGTGCATGCCTGTGGTCCCAGCTACTTGGGAGCCTGAGGCAAGAGAATCACTTGAACCTGGGAGGCAGAGGTTGCAGTGAGCTGAGATCGTGTCACTGCACTCTAGCCTGAATGACAGTGAGACTCTGTCTCAAAAAAAAAGCAAAAGCCAAGAGAGTAAAGACTTTTTGTGACATTTGTTTAGATTTATGGTTTAAAGGTCTCAAAGCATCTTTTATATATACTAAAAAAGCAAAAGTCTTGAAAGTTACAAGGACTGCCACAAATGCATGGTCATATACATAGCCCTGAAATCAAGTAAGATGCAACCTCAGAATTTGTGGAGTGAATTATTAAAGCTACGCTCATTCTGCAGTGGACCAGTTCCCAAAAAGAACAGTGAGGCTATTCTAAGAAGCCTCCTGCTACCTGAAGAAGAGCACCTATTCACACACCTCACCTGGCTGAGCTGTGACCCACAGAGCCCCTTCTTCACCATCCCTTTGCATATGACACACACTTACTGAGCTCCTTACTTCTGGAGTCTGTCGACATGATCAACATGTCAGGCTACACAGAAGCGCGATCAGCAGTAGAGCAGAGCCCTTCTCTAGGGAGGAGACCACGGTACAGAGAGATGTATAGGGCTTGTAAAACTTGCTGCTATTGCCATGCAAGACAGTACCATTATGAACATCAATTTAATTAACCAAATATTTCCTGAAGGGATGCTATATCTGTGTTCCTTATCCTCAAGGAGCTTACAGTCAGGAAGGTAATTTGAACATTCCTTACCAGCATAGCTGGAAAAACTGCTTTTCTCTGTGCTCTAGTTTTCTCACCCAGTTAATAGAAAGTAAATTTCTCCAGCTATGAATGTAATGGGGTTTACAAAATCCCATTACACTGACTCCTCAGAACAACCCTGAGTGCAAGCCACCCTCCTTATCCCCCATTTTATAGGTCAGGAAACTGAGGCTTAGAGGGTTCAGTGACTTGCCCCAGAACATCAGCCGGTAAATGACGGATCCAGGATTCAAACGCAGGCAGTCTGGGTCAGAGCCCTTGCCCTTAGCTCCTGTGATCACTGCCTTGTCAACCCAGCCTGACCCAAGCCCTCTGCAGGGAGGAATGTGGAGATCAAAGGAGCAGGGAGGTTATAAACAGTTTTTAAATCATCTGAGACGAATTCTTCCACATCCAGCTCAACACGCGGCAACAAGAGCATCAAGAAAGGCAACAGGAAAGAAAGACGATCTACACTGGAGGCCCAGGAGCCTCTTCAGGGTCACAGCTAATCCACACCCTGCGATTTCAAAACACAGAACGCACTGGGTCTCTAGCCTGTGTCAGATCCACATTTCTTGTGGGGGATCACCAAGCACTTCCCCCCACAAATCGACACAGACATAGAGGAGACAGGAAAGCATTGGCAGTAACGTTCCCAGGACAGACTGGTGGCAGAGTCAAAAGGGAAACATCTACATCCAATTCTCCCAGCTGCCCTCTGAAGCCCCACTTCTCTCTTTTTTTTTAGAGTCTTTCTTTAACACAGCACACATTTACCTATTTGCAGAAGAAGGGAAACCCCAGCGTGTGGAACTAGAAGAAGGTTTCTTGCAGAAGGTGTCACAGTTAGATAACACTCTGCTCCTAACTGTTAAAGAGCGCGGCAAATGTTATCATCTGGAAGTACCCGGGACAGAGCACCCCCAGTTCTGGGCACTGTAATTGGGCTACTCAGAAGTTCCACTGAACGGCATGTCAGTGCCTCACCCATGGTCATGCTGAGCTGCTTGCGAAGGAACTGTCACCACATTCCTCTCTTAAAGTGGCCTGATTCCAAACAGCCTGCCTAGAGCAAGGGGCAGGAGGGCTGCCAAGTGCCTGCCGTTCCTAGGAAGGTGTGTGTGTGGGGCCATGGTGGCGGACACATAAACCAGCGTAGGTCATTTGAAAGGTGCCGAGAAGTGAGTGGTCATTGCTAAAATAGTCTGCAAGCAACTCTAAAACGTCGGCCCCACCTCATTTCCTACTACATCGTACCAATACTCCTCCATTCAGCAAGGGTTGGAGCCAGTTCCCAGAAAGAACCAGAGGGTAGCAGGCAGGGGATTTCATGCCAGAAATAGTACATTAAGGTGACTTCAGTCTGGGGAAGTGAACCAGGCGGTGCGGCGCAGTGGTTAGGTACATCTGGAGTTAGAATACCTGGGGGATGTCTCTGGACTTAGCCACTTGGTAGCTGGGAGGCCCTAGGCCATTTACTTAAAGTCTGTAAACCTCTATTTCTTCATCTATAAAATGGAGTTAATAATAGTCATCACCTCACAGCACTGCTGTTTGGATCAGATGAGATAATGCATTTAAAGTCCTTAATAGAATGTCAGGCATGGAGTACATGCTCTGAATCTGTGTGGTCTACAAACATTGCTCTAAGGCTGCTGTTGTTTCCACAGCCCAAAAGAACAAATTGTTAGCCCCCTTTGTGCCTCAGTTTCTCCAGTTATGAAACAGCGACTACACCCCTCTCTGCTTGTGGCATTTAAAAATGAGGACATATAAGCTTGGTTGCGGTGGTTTCTGTCTGTAATCCCAACACTTTTAGAGGCCAAGGTAGGAGGATCACTTGAACCCAGGAGTTTGAGACCAGCCTGGGCAACATAGAGAGACTTTGTCTCTATAAGAAATTAAAAAATAGCCAGGTGTGGTGGCACACACCTATAGTCCCAGCTACTTGAGAGGCTGAGGTGAGAGGATCACTTGAGCCTGGGGTTGAGGTTGCAGTGAGCTGTGATCACACCACTGCTCTCCAGCCTTGGTGACAGAATGAGACCCTATCTCAAAAAAACGGTGGGGGTAGGGGAGACATATAGAAGTAGAAACGTTTTATCATCAGACACAGTTTACATGGGTACTGGCCATCTTGCCCTTTTTGGGCATCTGTGTAGATTCTGTAAATACTGGATGACAGATTGATGAAAATAAACAGCATCTATTTTGTGCTTCTCAAGGCTGTCACAGGGCCAGGAGAAGACATGAAGAGGCAACCACATCTCTACTGTGATGCCTGAGACACATCGACAGAAGAGAGAGCTCAGGGCAGGATGCACAGTGGTCACACAGTTACTACTCAAGATCTGTCAGTAGGCCAGGCACCTACTGTAATCCCAGCACTCTGGGAGGCTGAGGCGGGCCGACTACCGGAGGTCAGGTGTTCGTGACCAGTGTGGCCAACATGGTGAAACCCTGTCTCTACTAGAAATACAAAAAACTTAGCCAGTTGTGGTGGAGCACACCTGTAATCCCAGCTACTCAGGAGGCTGAGGCAGGGGAATTGCTTCAACTGGGGAGGTGAAGGTTGCAGTGAGCCGAGATCGCGCCACTGCACTCCCAGCGACAGAGCGAGACTCTGTCTCAAACAAAAGAAAGGATCTGTCATGTTGTTGCCCCCTCCTTTCCCTCCAAAAAAGGGGAAAAGATGTTTTTACTTCAGTGAGGGGAAAAAAATAACCCTGAACCCATGTTTGAATGTTTCCCCACCATTCTTCACATAAGCAAAGCAGTAAACTCTTTCCTCTCTCATTTCCGCTTGCTCACGGCCCGTTGCAGCTCCCTTGCTTCCATCACAACCCTTATTCTCTGGTGCTAGGAAAAAAGGCATGAGTGTGCCATTTTGTCAAGAGCTAGGACAGGCTTCAGACTTGCTCCAGCAGCTGTCTTCTTTGGATAAAGGCCATCAGCTGTCAAACCAACCTGAGGAGCAGGGCTGGGAGAGAAGAGTGGGTATGCACAGATGGAATGCTGCCTGCCCACCTCAGCAGCACCCCTCGCCAGGCTCAGTCAGCAGGCTTAGAGCATAGCAATAGTCACAGCCTGCTCTGAGCATTAGCCCACGCGCCTTCCCCTGAACCATTCTGTGCTCAAGGCAGAATTTACCCATTCTCCTGACTGGACTCTCTAACACCATCACCACCACCAGCCTCCCATCCCAGCACAGAGCTGTGCATTAGCCAGGACCATTCAGACAGGACCACTGTTAAATTGGGATCGTTCCTTTCAACCACCCTAATGTGTTTCATTAAATTGTTTTTAATTATAAAAGTGACATATGCCAGGTCTCTAGCAAATCCCAACAAAAAAGGCTGCAGTTGAGATCCAACAAGAGTGGACCTACCCATCCTCAAAATGGTACATCCAGGCTGGGTGGAGAATGCTCATGAAGAATGTGATGGCCATGCTCTCCAAGAGTGCTTAGCAGGAGTCATGGAGAAAAAGACAATGATGAGCTAGGAAGCCCAGTCTGTCTTTATTATCATAGCTACCCCTGACTGCCAGCATATGCATGTCCTCAGTTGTGAATTATCCATGTATATGTGAAGGGATCAGGTCCCAACACACAACAGGAATTTATATCTCCAACAACAGACATTTGTAGAATACCATCACCCCCAACAACAACGAAAACAACCGTTTAGTGAGTAGCTAGAATATGTGAGGAACCATGCTAAGTGCCTGACATACATACCTCCTTCCATCATCAGTGCTCTCCTGTGAGTGATTCTCACTTTCTCCATTTTATAAATGAAGACATTGAAGCTCACAGAAGTTAAGTTACTTGGCAAAGTCACATAACTGTGAGAATCCAAGGGTGAAATGTGGCCTACACCTGCCTGACGCTGGTCTGACAGCAGGACTTTAGGATGAATTGTCTCTAATGATAAATTTCAACTTGTTAATGACAGTCCAGCAATTCACATTAACATTTAGCAGGGCTTTAATTGAAAAGTAACATGAAGAAGAAGCTATGACTTCCCTCTTTGTAAGTCAGATTCACTATTCTCCCCCGACTCCCTATCCCATTTCTACTAAAAATAGCCCCACATTTCCAAAATACATCCAAATCACATTCCAGGGATTCCACCTGATCTCGGTGTTTGGAAAGATGTCTGCCTCCCCATTCCCTTTGTGACCACAGCATGCAACTTTGGAGATGGAGAGGAAGATGATCTTCCTAAAACCTCTGAGCATTTGATGTCATTAACCTGACCAGAAATAAGACCCAGAGTCCCAAGTCTTTGAGCTGTTGCTCTCACTGTATACAATACTCCCTTGTTAAAGAGAGAGATGGACATGGAAAACAAGCAAACCACTGAGAAATGAAAGATCCAAAGTAATCCATAACCAAACCAGTCTAGACCAGCTATACAGAATCAGCTCCTCCTATCCTCACTATCTGGGCATGGCAGAACTAGCCTGTCCCCATCATTATCTCTCTTGTGCCCTACACAGTTTGCTACACCCACTGCATGTGGATATCCTTATCAGAAAATAGCCACATAGCAAGTTTTTTCCTTTGAACAGAAGTAGCTGCTTAGCCCGCCAAAAGATTGATAGTTCTGTATATGCCCATTGGTACAAACATTACAAACACAGATGTAAAGCTCATGAATACAGAACAGATACTGGCTGTGTAGCACAAGTGGCTGTGTGTCTTTGGAAACTATAAGCCTATTTATAACTTAGAGTCTTAGCTCTTTGACGAAAGACCTGCCAGTCTCCTCATCCCCATCAATTAGTAAAAGAGAACTAAACTGGAGTAGGAGTGATGAATTCATCCCACAGATATCTTCTGAGCACTGGGTTGAAGTCTCAAACTTAAAGTTTTACCAAACTATAGGACTCTAGAGATAAAAAGCAAAAGGTTGTGACACTAGTATTGGGAGACAGCAGGATCACCCAATGTACAGAGCTGCCAAGCTGTACCAGCCTTTGACAATAGGAAATGTTCGTGTCAGGGATCAGAAGTTTCCCTGTGTTTCCTCAACTTTGTGAAATGAGCTCTGCCATGGGCTCATCTACTCCCTTCATTATTGAGTCAAATTATTTTCGACTCTTTTAAAATTTTATCATTTTAATTTTTAATGTGTGTGAGTTATTTATTAAATACATTTCATGGTCAGGCATTTTGGGCCAATACCGATTTTCCAAAAAAAAAAAAACCCACTCTACATTTTATGCATAAAGTAGGTAGACTATGGAGTTCAGATGAAATTTGTAATGTGTGAAGCACTGTTGCAACCGCAGCCTAATGCACCCAGGGAAACACTAGATGCTACGTTCCTGTATCACCCCTATGATCAGGATGAAAGCAGAGAACTGCTACTCCTGACTTGTGGTGAGTAACTTGATTATAATGCATCAGGATGACTGGAATTCCCTTCTCCCTACACAGAGAAGCCTGATCTCAACAACAGAACAAAGGCTACACGGTAATTAAAAACCCTGCCCCAGAAGGGGGAGTGGACTCATTCACCTTAAACCCTCTGAAAGGGTCAGAAAACATCAGGAGGAGTTGGGTGGGGGGGCAGGGGGATTGTAAACACCCCAAAGCTGGGTTATATATTATATAGGCTGCATGTAAAGGCTAACAGAGCCTCACACTTTGCAGAATGTGTTCAGCTAAAGAGGCCAAGATAGCACACATCTGCAGAAAGCCTGCACAGATACAGAAAGAGCACCCAGGCTCCCTAAAGGGCAGCAGAATGCGTAGGTCATCAGTATCTGTACCTGGATGACCGCACGAGGTGGATAAATGTATGCACCTGTGTTGTGGTAGCTGATTAATTCAATTAATGTTTATTGAGCACCTGCAGGACTCATGGCAGCATACTGTGAGCAAAGACAGTGTCTCCTGCCTTCAAGGAACTCATGATCTCATTACAGTAAGACAATGAGTTACTGGTCATTGGGAGATGACATAACTGAGTATATTCAGGTACTGTCTGGACCACATACACTCATGGCTTCTTTAAATTGGGTCTAAATATATGTCAGAAAGGACCTTTGTCCCACTGATCCTTTGCATTCTTGGAGCTAACAGCAGAAGAAGTCAACTGAACGATCAGATTCCAATCTGCTCTACAGTTTAACTGTTAAGGTGAGAGAGAACATCAGGAGCTCCTTCCACAGCCTCAGAGCAGAGGAGCAGTTCATGTGGGGAAGGAAGGCACTCACCAGCAATACCACGTCAAGCTTGAGAGTGGTCCACAGCCAGCCCATTAAGCTATCAGGAGCCAGTCACCCACCCAGAGTGTGTCCGTCATCATGTTTCTCAACAGTCATAAAAGCCACTCATCTACGTGTAGCACCACCTCGGGATGTGGTTTCTCCAGTTGTTCACTGGCTTAGAAGCCTCAAGCCCAGTCAGTTCTTGGTCTGGGACCTAATCCTCAAAGCCCCAGAAAATTAAAACAGTATTTCACTAGGAAACAGTGACCTCAAAGGCCAGTGAAGAGAGCCCAACTTGGCTACGATTTTCTTTCCTAAAACACATCAAAGGCCAAAATCCCGGCCATGTGAGAACATGTGCTCCATCCTCATGAAGAAGAATGGGCAGAAAAAATCAGCAGACAACCCTCTTCCAAGTGGCATATTATGTCTCAGGCTAAGAAGATCCTGATGTGGACATCTAGGGGAGAATTTCCAACCTGTGTCCAGTGGGAGTTGGGGGAAGGGTAGATGACTGGGAAATGCCTGTTTACCTATCCTTCAGGTACCTTCCCAGGTTGGTGCTAGCTCCTTTCAGGCCATATTGGCTTTACAGAACGTCAACTCAGAAGAAGAAATCCAGGGAGCAACCACCACACTCCTAAGCCAGAACAGCAAGCAGGACTCCAGAAAGTCTGAGATGAGAGCACTGACTACCATGAGACACCAGCCAGCTGGTGGGAAATGCTGACCTGTTATATTCCCTTCCTTTTCCAGCCAGATTCTAAATAAACCACTTGAAACTCATTGCAGAGTTCATGCCTAACACAGCATGCCACCCTTTGCTGTTGTGTCAGCCAGCACAGATCAGCTCTCAGGAAGCATGCCTTACTTCCTCGATGCTCCATGGGCCCCCGCCGCAAACCCCCTCCAGGGTGAGACAAAGGGAGGCACTACACACCTCTGCTTCCTCCGCCATCCATGGCCGGGTGATGGCATGCATCCATCCTTCACCTATGAATGCCTTCATCCCTCTCATCTGTATCCTCATATTTATACTGATCAATCATATAAAGCTGCTCTTCAATGTCTCCTGAGAATAGAGGAGTCCATGGCCCTGTTTGGTCATCTCTTCTAGCGACTCACCATCATCACATTTAGAAGTTTTATGTTTTGCTTTCATTCATTCCCTCCCATTTAAATCTACTTTTTAAGAAACACCACCACATGATGTTTCCCCCATTTTACCTTCTACAATGGTAGAAATCTGGTTAGAGGCATACACTTAGAGAAGACACTCCCACTCTTCTTGCTTTCTAGTGTCATAATCCAAATCTCTTTTGCTTTTTGTTGTGGAACCCATTTTTTAAAATCACATTAATTTTCTTTGCTCTCATTAACACTCACTCCAAATTCCCTCATTTGTCTCTAAAAGAGTTCACAAATGAGACTCGGGCCTGTGTAGAGAGCTGGCCAGATGTTCTGAGAGGATGACCTCATCGATTCCCTCTGCTGATGGTACCATTTTCAATATTGCTATTATGCCACTTAGTCATTTTCAGCTCATGGTTGAAATAAGTAGTTGGTAGTGGGATACAATAAACCTTCTCTGATATTCAATTTTCATCAATATTGTTGATAAGTTAATTATTGTGCATATTACATTGCTAAATTACAAAACTGCAAGATAGCTCCACAAGTTAACTAGTTTATCACTCATTCACCCACTAACACACAGAGAATCCAATAGCTTTTACCTTATTTACTACTTTGCAATTTATGCTCCATCAAGGTAGCTTTTGGTTTAATTATAGCTTATAGGGGAATTCCAACACTTTCAAAAATACATTATGAGAAAAATGGAAAGATAAATAAGGGCTAGTTGTTTAATAGTCACATAATACTCTTGACTTATGTAATCATGTTTATATTAATAAAAATTAATTGACTTTTAATGAGCACCTACTATGCACATGTCCTATGCTAAGCATTGGGGAGGATACACCCCCTACACTCACACAGCTTCCTTCCAGCCTAAGTTCAGAGACATCAGATGGATCATAATCCCTTATCTGCAACAATTCTGAAATTCCAAAAGCTCTGAAAGGTTTTTTAAATAATTCATTTGGCAGTAAAATATGCCCTGAATAGGTTAAGTAGGTTAAGTTACAGCCTTTATTTATCCTCCTTTGTGTAAATATTCATAAGTTTTGCTGCAAAAATAATAACATGTTTGATTATGGGATGCTGTCCCAAACGCTGTATAATGTTTCCAAATCTAAACATTCTGAATTCGAAAACACATATCCTCAACTGGCTTCAAATAAGGAACCACAGACCTGAAAATGACATGAAAAGGGAAACAACACAAGCCAAAGTTTCCCCACTGACTGAGTGGGGGCCTAGGTGAAAGGAGGGTTAGCCCTGTTACTCTATTAGTTCTGAACACTGTGTCTAAAAAACTAGGTAGCAAATGTGTCACAGCAATGTTTAAATTAACCTAGTCCCTTTGAAAAAAAATAGGGACAATGGCAACAATATAATTGGATATTCTGGCCCCGTTTTACTAAAACTTGGATGCTTGATCCTAACTCAACTCAGACAAAACAGTATTTGCACATCTCCTCTTTTAGAGCAGAATTTTACATTTTCACCTCCTGAATAGGATCTTCCTCATTTCAGGTCATTTCTCCAACTCCAGTGGCAGGGATTCCCAACTCACTTACTGAGATGAGGGCCATTCCTAGTATGAAGTCACCCTCAGAGTAAAGTAAGGACATTTTTTGTTTTAATCCACCAAAAGTCACCTTTGTTGTCACTGTAATCAGGAGGCTGTAAGAGGGGCTATGTGGCTACTAACACTCTACTCACCTTAAGCAATAGCAAGGAGTACCTGAGTGCTCTCGTCTGCAGACCCCTGGTCTAGAGTATTAACCCATCTTATGCCACATGGGCTATACTCTTCAAAGACAAAGTTCAACATATCCTGGGGTCTTTGGAACACTCATGCCACATGTGGTAGAGCCTGAAGCTGCGGGATTATTACGCTAGACCAGGAGAGGTCACAGGATAGCCCCTAGTATGTGTTGCGCAGCTACAATGCACATTTTTAAGGACTGTAAAACAAACTAGAATATGTGACAGAGACCACCAGGTGCAGCCACAAAGCTGATAATAGTCACTGCCCAGCCCTTTACAGAAAAAGCTTACTGACTCCTGCTTTTTGCCTGTGAAGAGGCCAAGAAGAAGAACTGACTGTTTGAATGCCTACTAAGCATCGGATGCCTTACTCAGCACATCACCACTGGAACACACGACAGGGGATATCAGGTGAGTGAATGAGTGACTTCCAAAACAGTGGCAGGATAAGGGCCTCCCCAGAGCCTGTCCACACCCACCTGTGGATAGCTTCTTTAGAATCCCACCATGGCACTCTACAGAAGGATTTCAGAACCACTGTAGTTGATTCGACCTCAGACTTGTTTTTTCAAAAAGCTCACTTTTTCTGATAGTTCCTTTCCTCCCATTACATCCATACAGACCTACTGGCCAACATCCTCAAGTTTCCATCCCCTCACCAGGGCCCCCTCATAAACCCTGGCTTCTTTCGAGAGCCCAGACCTGTGCTGTCATCGTGGCCTGGGCTTAGGCATGAGTCCCCTACCTCCCTGTCCCCCAAGCAACGAAGAGTTCAATTCTTGGGAGAAGTGAAATAAGTAGAATGCCAACACTTCCTATTTTCTTTGCATGATTTGCGTTACTTGTCATTGTGAAAATCGTGCAGTAAGTGGTGTGATCTATGGTGACTCCAGCCTTTCTTTGTGATCTCCTTTCGCAATGATTCTACAATTCTTCCTGCTCTCTCTTCCCCTTCCTTTTCATTCTGTCAAACTCTGTTCTTCTGAAGTACCAGTCACAGCCAGAGTTTGATGTGCTCCCATTCTCATTCAACAGGGTGACAACTGAAGGACCAGCTCATTATATGTGGTCTTTGAGACATTAGAGAAAGAGAAATAGAAGGACTAAGTTGGCCCCAATCCAAGTCTTCTTTCTGTCTACCTACATGTCACATTCTTTATGCACCTGACACAACTTCACAGGTAACAGCCCAGATTACATAGAAATGTCCAGAGAGACCCACTGCTTGCCCTGTTAGCCACTTTTAGATTCTTTTTACTTTCCAAGGACAGAGAACACTACAGACCCAGTGAGCAACACAAAGAAAAAAACAGATGCATAGTTTTAAAATGTTCATGTATGTCATTTCTGCTAGTGGAAATGCAGTATAAAGATTAAGAGGCAGGGCTATGAGCAGACTGCCTGGGTTGAAATTTCAGCTCTGCTGCTTACTTGCTGTGTAATCTTGGACGAAATAGCCTCTCTGTGCCTTGGTTTCTTCATCTATAACACAAGGATACTAACATTATCTACTTTATTGAATTGTGAATATTAAAGATTTCATATATGGAAAATACCCAGAACAATGTCTGGCACTAGAAAGAGTTAGTATCAGTAGTAGTAGTAGTAACAGTAGTAGCAGTAACAGTGTAAGTTTGTCCCTCAATCTTATTATTTGGGCTCATTCACTCTTTCCCTTAAAAGGGAACCTGAACCTTAGAAGGGAAAGAGTGAATGAGCTGTGTGCCAGGCCCTTTGCTAGGCATGAGGGTTACAAAGATGATATAAACCTGCTGGATAAAGAAAATGTGGTACATATACACCATGGAATACTATGCAGCCATAAAAAGGAATGAGATTATATCCCTTGCAGGGACACAGATGGAGCTGGAAGCCATTATCCTCAGCAAACTAACACAGGAACAGAAAACCAAACACCGCGTGTTAGCACTTGTAAGTAGGAGCTGAACAATGAGAATATATGGACACAAGGAGGGGAACAACACACACTAGGGCCTATTGTGGGTGTTGAGGGGGAGGGAGAGCTTTAGGAAAAATAGCTAATGCACACTGGACTTAATACCTAGGTGATGGGTTGACTGATACATGCAGCAAATCACTAGGTGATGGGTTGATTGATACGTGCAGCAAATCACCCATGTTACATAGGGCACATGTTTACCTATGTAACAAACCTATACATCCTGCACATGTACCCCAGAACTTAAAATACAAATATAAAAAAGTCCCCCAGTACCTTGCAGTTGAGTATTTGAAAAGTTGTAAAAACAGGCTAGGTGAGAACAAGGAAAGGGAAGTACCTATGGGTTCTATGGGAGCAGAGTAGACACCCAGAAGGCCTTCTGCAAGGGTGGAGGATGAGTGGGGGATCAGAGCTGAGCCTTTAGGAGAAACAGGAGTTATTCAGGCACACTTGGGGACGATGGAGAAGTGGAGGCAGGCACCACAGGCAAGTAAGAGGAAGGCATATGTGGAGGCATGGAAGGCTGGAGGAAACAGCCTGGAGTTCCCGGGAATCTGCTGCTAGCTCAGAGAGGGGTGAGAGATAAGGCTGGGGGCTGGACAAGGGGAACCTGAGCAGTGCGGAGTCAGTGAAGGTGCTAAATGGAACAGCATGGCTAAGTTTGCCTTCTAGAAAGATCCCTTTGGCAGGTGTATGGAGGGATGGATTCAAAGGAGAAGGGACAAGATTATAGGCACTGAAATGATTAGGATGTCACTGTAGCAATTGAGACAGGAGATGGTGTGGGCAAGACCCAGGACTTTGGTGAGGAGCGATCAGGTTACAAAACTATTTAGGACAGTGGTAGGTGAGTGAAAATAGCAAGTGACAGAAAGGGAAGAGCCAAGAATGACTTCTCAAGTGGATGATGGTCCTATCAACCAAGGTAGTGATTACAAGACAAGGAGGAAGTTTAGCAGGGATAAAGGATGAGTTCAATTGGTCAAAAATACATAGCAAGCCCTTACCCTGTGCTAGCCATAATGTTAGGTGTTTGGACGCAATAATGAAGCAAAATAGACAGGCTTTCTGCTCTCGTGGTGCTTTCAGTACAGCAAGGAGACAAACAGCCACTGAATTGTTACAAATAATTATAATTTGCACATTGCAGAGTGCTGCGGAGGAGACGTATAGGTACTAGGCAAGTATTAACACAGAGGTTTCCACTAGCCTGGGGGGATGCAGGGAGGCTTCCCTGAGGAAGTGGCCTTTAGATGGATACCTATGGGACAAATAAGAGACAGGCAAAGAAGGGGAAAAGAGCATGTGTAAGGCCAGCAGTAGGAATCCTGGACATCCCATGGGATGTCTGGGAGGAAATGCTTAACCTGAAGCTGGGTACCCAAGTCCTGAACCTGTGGAAATCAGTGCCTGGAGGCCAGAGATATTTAGAGTCATCAGCAGTAAATAGGTGGTATCAGGAACACAAAAGTAGCCACGATGTCCCCATAGAGGGTTTAGGCTGTCCAGAATGGGAGCTGAGGGTGAACCCTGGAGAACCCCTTCCTCAGGATATGCCCAGGAAGACATCAAAGAAAGCAAGTTAGGAAATAACCATATTAGGAAACCTTGGGGGATGAAATTTCCAGAAGCAAGGAGCAAACAACAGCGTCCCATATCCCAGAGAGCCTCAATTCACAGCTGGTGACCACAGGGAGAAAAGTTTCAGTAGAGCATGAGGACAAGAACCCATGGCAGCAGGGAGTGGAATAAATCAGAGTACAACAATGAGTGTAGCCCATTCGTTCAAAATGTTTGATGGGAGAGGGTATAGGGCTTTGAGGGTGAGCAGACAGGCATACAGGGCCAAGGGACAGTTTTGTTCAGTGGGAAAAACCTAAACTTGTCTATAGGCAAGAGTAAAACAGCAAGAGAGAGGGAAGGATTGAAGATTCAGATGTTCTGTGCCAGGCCCTGAAGTGTTTGAGAACATTTCTTGTGTCTACTGGCCTAGGATCTCACACATAGCAGAAGCTTAGCAAAATTTAACACTTACTATTGGTATGACTCAAGAGACATTTATTAAATCTTTTTAAAAAATACTTATCACTGGGCAAAAACAGTCAATCGCTTCCTGGACTCTTGATTGGAGATAGCTCTCTCTCCACTAGATGGTCCAACTCTGGACTCCCTATATTAGTTCTGCCTCAGCTGGTCATGTAGGATTTCCATTTGCTGGGCCAAACTGGCCCAGAAAACCACATGAGTAGGGGGAAAGCTCCTTGGATTACACCCCATCCCATCCTCCAGGATGCCGGCAGGCCAAGGCCTCCAAGGCCTTGCCCTTCATTGAGGGGGAAAACTGAGAAACTTGGTATTATTTCCTGGTGAACAAAGTAGTAGTGCTACCTCACCCCAGAAACTCTCCTACCAATGAGTTCTCTGTGCACAGAGAGGCTGGCTGGGAAGGGCTGCTGATGCCCCTCCGATGGGCCAGGCTCCATGATCACCCCTTTCAGGAAGTGGCGCCTGAATGAGATCATCCTGGGGCTCTTGTCCTTAATTTATGGCAACTCGCCAGAAAGCAAGTGCCTTTCACAACTACTCTGTGGTCAAATGACAGCAGAGACACCTGGAACCATTTGGCTCCCTAGAAGAGAAGGGTGCCCAATGTGCCACTCAACAGGCAAAGGGCCTCCCAACCAGTGAGGAGTGATAGATAAAACAAAAAAGTAGCAAAGCTTAGAAAAGCAAAAACAGAAGGAAAGGGAAGGACAGACAGTCAACGAGGTGTCCATGGGAAGAAAAAATGTCTAGTAAGAACTATTCCTCTGACCACAGGGTGGATCAGCAGAGGACACCAGCCTGGAGATCCTGACTCATTCCCAGAGGAGAATGCACTCTAAACACTATTATAAATGAAATAGGAAAATGACACTCTAAGAAGTTATTCTTTACAGCTTGGGGAAATGAAAAAGAGAGATCATATTAGATAAAATATTTCCATTGCAAGACACCAAATACGCATCATCTCTTGTGTTCTAACACAACATAATTTTGTTATTATTAGTTTTAAATATTTTCATAAGACAGGGTCTTGCTTGCTACACTGACCAGGCTGGTCTTGAACCCCAAGGCTCAAGCAAACCTCCTACCTTGGCCTCCCGAAAAACACAACATAATTGCCCGAGAGAAACGTGGATCTTCTTCCTAAGTGGCTCCCAGATTTGGATTTTCCACTCAGCTCCTCTTGCTGCTATTGGAACCACAAAATCCTTGAAAAATAAATATACAACAGAGAAAGAAACTGGAAGGCTGGAGACAGAGTGCCTGAGAGCACCAGCAGGGGGAGGCGCTCCAGGCACATGGTCTGCTCCTTCTCCAGATTGCCTTAGAGGAGCCTTTCTCGAGCCTCCATCCCTTCCTGTAGGACTGGGGCAGGAGGCTGGCATCACGGCACCAGGCACCCTGGTAGGACACCTGCTCAGTGCCACTGAGAGGCTTGCAGGGCTGGGCTGCAGGGCAGAGCTGCGGAAGCACTGGCCAAAGCCCAGGCTCTGGCCCGGGGGAGTGAGGCCTGGCAGATGGCAAGGACACACACAGCCCAGCTGGCCCCAGGCCTCCTTGCCTGGTTGAGGGGGAGGGAAGAAATGGGAGGAAAAGACGTTAAGAAAAAATGGAGGTTTCAGAAAAGAAAGCAATGCGCTAATGCTGGGTTCTGTAGCCCCTGCTGGCTTAAGCAGACAAACCGCAGTAAGGCCCAGAAGGCTGTCTCTCCAGGAATCTCTCTTCAGTTTTACAAGGCAGCTCACTTCCTGAGAAAGGAGCTTCCCAACACTCATAATAAAGGCCAAGGGTCCTTCCTGAACCTCCCCCTCACCAGGACTCTTCACAGCTGCCACCCGAGAGGGAGCATCCGGCTGTGGGGAGAGAGGAGCCCACCACCAAGTTCCTTTTCTTCAATGAGACTATCCTACTTCTCAGCATGGCTGACGTGCCCCCAGCCATCAGCAGCATGCCCCTAAGAGGCTTAGACAAGTTCAAGGTTTAGAAGGGAAAATTCAGTCCTGCTAATAACTTTGGGATGCTCTGGGCAAGTCATTTCTCTTCTGCCATTTGAAAAGGAAGAGATAATACTACCCAACCTGCCCCAAATAGATTAGCCAGACAAACTCTGCAAATCAAATGCCACATTCACTAACGCCTCCCAGGCAGAACGTACTCTCCCTGGGGCAATGAAAGGTTCCCAAGGTTTATGGAGCTCAGAACCCCTCAAGGGAGAAGGGTGGGAGTTCTCAAGAATTTGTTTCCTGATGGGTTTCGGAGGAGGGCAACGCAGCCCCAAGTGTGGGAGAGCTGCTGTTAGAGGCCACAGGGAAGGACGGCTCCAGAGAAAATCCAAGTGGCAGCTGCTGCTGACACGCTGTGAGACCTTGGACAAGTTCACTGCCTCTGTGGGAAGGGAACAAAGTTCTTAGTTTTCCTCTGAGACTCAAAGAAAATTTGAGTCTATGTTTTAGTTTTCTTATCATGTGTTCACATGGTCCTGTGAAACTCTTTGAGGGATTAGCACCAGAAACCAGCGAAGACTAACCAAATAACACCAGAATGCTGAGTATGAAACCCCAAAATGCAGCATGTAACCGTGGTACACAGATTTGATAGTGAGGGTACCAGAGAACCATTGCCATATTAATCTATAGCAAACCCTCAAATGAACTACTTAAGTCTTGGCTTAGAAAGCCTTTAGTGCATATCCGTGGCAATAATGAAACCACAAAGAGCATCATCCAATACAACCGCTGGATCTAGGAGAGAAAAAACAATCCCGGGCTGGACACAGGGGCTCACACCTGTAATCCTGATACGTTGGGAGGCCGAGGCAGGAATATCACTTGATTCCAGGAGTTTGAGACCAGCCTGGGCAATAGAGTGAAACCCCATCCCTACAAAAAGTTTAAAAATTAGCTGTGCATGGTTGTATTCATCTATAGTCCCAGCTACTCGGCTGAAGTGGGAGGATCACTTGAGTCCATGAAGTTGAGGCTGCAGTGAGCCATAATTACGCCACCGCACTCCAGATTGGGCAATAGAGCAAGACACTGTCTCAAAAAAACACACCAAAATCCTGATTCTAGAAATCATTTGGGATGAATGGGAACAGCTATTCTCTGAAAAATATAAATTATTTCTAGCACAAGGGACTTCAAGAAAATATCCAAGTTCTTGTTCTAAATTGTTGTTTTATTAATTACTCTATTTACTATTGCTAGAAATATGGGAAATGCTGGCAAAGATGTTTATGCTCAAAATTTTATATCATTATGAAATCCATCTCTAATAGGACCTTGGATACATCAATTCTTTGATCCCTTATAACACATAAAGAGATCTGCTAAACATCTACAAATCTGCTAAAGAGAAACTGAGCTATAATGACGACAGTAGCTAGCATTTTTGTTCACCCGTCATGTGCCAGGCATCTGACACACATTTTTATCCACAGCATAGCACAATCCTATCTTCAAGGTGGGTATTATTTATTCTTCCCTACTTTACTGAGGAGGAAAATGAAGATCAGAAAGATTAAATTACCTGCTGTGGCCACACAGCTAGTGAGTGTTAGAACCTGGATTTGAAGCCAGGTCAGATCGTAGCCAAAGCATATACTCTCTGCCACACCACACAGCAGGAGTTTCTACTACAAATGAAGTCACCTCGCGAGGAACGGAAATTTACTACTCACGGTACAGTAAACAGAGGATGCAGGTAAGTGCTAGGTAACATGGAGTAAAGAGGCTGGAGCAGCAGCCATGTCAAGCTTGATTCTTATTGAAATCCTTTAAAGGGCAGGACAAGCACTTGAAAAAGCAGTAGATTTAATATATTTTGCAGAGATGATAGGAGAAGGCAGCAGATACTAAGAAAGGCACCATCTAGAGAAACTGGAAATTCGAGCAGGTATAAATGAAATCACAGTCAGGAGCAGTAGGAGGCCTTGCTGCAGGGAAGGGAAGCAAGCAGAGCCTGGACACCCACAGGTGACTGGAATAAGAGAGGAGAGAGAGAGCAGAAGCTGCAACTGGAAACCAAGTGAGTAAGAAAGCAGGAAGGGAAGGAAGGAAGGAAGACAGGAAAGGAGGGAAGAAGGGAGAAAGCCAGAAAATGACAGTGGCATTTGATCTAAGTATGCATCCCAACGAAAGGCTAGTGCCTGGACCCTGCCTGGGAGAAGAGGCAGGTGATGTCCTGGGCTACAGGAAAGGTCTGTCTGCCTGTTCGGAGAGAATGTCAGAAGAGCACCAGGGGAGTCTTGGGGCTCAGCCTTCCATTTCCTCAGCAAAAATGGCCTCATTTTATGAGCCCCATTAGTTTAAACAGACTATCCACCTCTAGCAGTTTAGAAATAGCTCCATATTACTGGGTAGAGCAAAAGCAAAATAAAAAAACAGAAACAATGTAATCGGGCATTATTTTAAAATTGGTTAAGTAGTCAGGGTGGAGTGGCTCACACCTGCAATCCCAGCACTTTGGGAGATCGGGGCCAGGGGAGCATCTGAGGTCAGGAGTTCGAGACCAGCCTGGCCAACATGGCAAAACCCTGTCTCTACTAAAAATACAAAAAATTAGCCAGACATGGTGGCACACGCCTATAGTCCCAGCTACTTGGGAGGCTGAGGCACGAGAATCACTTGAACCTGGGAGGCGGAGGTTGCAGTGAGCCGAGATTGCACCATTGTACTCTAACCTGGGCGACAGAGTGAGACTGCATCTCAGAAGAAAAAAATAAACAAATAAAATAAAATCAGTTAAAGAAAGTATGGTTCTCCGTACCATGAAATACAGTAGAACAATTTTGAATGAGGTAAACCTATAGGTACGCATATGAGGAAAGATGATCTTTATGTATTGTTAAGTAAAACAATGTAAGCTGTTAAATAGTATGTAAACTATAAAACATTTTCTGTAAAAATAAATAGCAATTGGCCAGCTGTGGTGGCTCATGCCTGTAATGCCAGCACTTGGGGAGGCCGAGGGGGGCAAATTGCTTGAGCTTAGGAGTTTGAGACCAGCCTGGACAACATAAGAAACCCCATCTCTACAAAAAATACAAAAATTAGCCAGGTGTGGTAGTACATACCTGTGATCTTAGTTATTTGAGAGGCTGAGGTAAGCGGATCACTTGAGCCCAAGAGATTGAGCTGCAGTGAGCTATGATCATGCTACTGCACTCTAGCCTAGGTGACAGAGACAGACTGTCTCAAAATATATGTATGTGTGTGTGTATATATATATATATATATATATATGCACACATATATATATATGCACACATATATATATAGCAATCATATTTTATTAGTATATGTATAAAAGAATATGGAGGAATATGCATCAAATTATGGTCAATGATTAAGGGCTAAGCAAGGTGGATGGTGGAAAACTTTCATTTTCTATAGTCTGTATTTCTGTAATATTTTACATTAGTAAAACTTTCTATTACATTTGTGATCAGAGAGAAAAAAATTTAAGTGTTTCTTAAAAGACTATGAATAAAAAGTTAAGTGTCCCACCTCATCTCAGTGAGAAAAGGTAAAATTGCCTAAAACTTGAAGTCAGATGTTTCCAACTGAATGAAATACTTTATACCCCTAGAATCTAAGAGAATTGCAGCAAATATGGCCTGATCCTTGAACTTCTGACCTTCCCAAAAATAGTTTGGGATGGCAGGAGCTGGACTTCTTAGCAAAGAGTCCTCCTATTCACTGGGCAAGAGGACATCCCCCAGTGACACGAACCAGGAAAAGAAAGTGTATTCACACCCAGAGAGCTTTCGGGAAACAAGATCCTCTTATCACCATCAATACCAGGAGACTCATCTTTCACTCACTCATTGAATGAGCCCCTTTGTTTCCCCTAAAGGATCGTCATATATTCTTTCCCTGCTTCTACAGAACATCCTGGTGCCCCAGAATGGGGCACTGAGAGGCACAGGAGGAGTCCCAGTAAAAACTCACTCGTCCACATTTCCAAGAGAAACAGGACCTGAGAGGGCATGGCCCTGAGAAAAGGAGAGGAGCATCCACCTAGGCGCACAAGTGTGGAAGCCAGGACTGTGTTTTTTTATAACTACACTTCAAAACTCACATGTGTATGACTTATATTCTCACCCATATGTCATATATCCCACAGTAGAATACTAAAAAAGAAAAAGGATGGAGCCTGTCTCAGGACGTTGTAGGACAGGTTCAAAAAGTCCATCGGTCTGTTGACAAACACGCCCTCTGTGCCAGGCACTGCTCTACCCACAAATAACAAGCAGTGAATAAAAAGTCCCCGCCCTGAAGAAACAGGAATGCTTTTACAGTGTTGGTGGGAATGTAAATTAGTTCAACCATTGTGGAAGACCGTATGGAGATTCCTCAAGGATCTAGAACCAGAAATACCATTTGACCCAGCAATGCCATCACTGACCATATACCCAAAGGAATATAAATCATTCTTCTATAAAGACACATGCACATGTATGTTTATTGCAGCACTATTTACAATAGCAAAGACATGGAACCAACCCAAATGCCCATGAAAATGTGGTACATGTACACCATGGAATACTATACAGCTATAAAAAGAATGAGACTATGTCCTTTGCAGGAACATGGATGAAGCTAGAAGCCATCATCCTCAGCAAACTAACACAAGAACAAAAAACCAAACACTGCATGTTCTCACTCATAAGTAGGAATTGAACATTGAGAACACATGGACACAGAGGGGGAATAACACATACTAGGGCCTGTTGGGAGGTGGGGGGTGAGGGGAGGGAACTTAGAGGACAGGTTAATAGGTGCAGCAAACCATTATGGCATACGTACACCTATGTAACAAACCTGCATGTTTTGTGCATGTATCCCGTTATTTATTTATTTATTCTTTCTTAGAAGAAATAAAGGAGAAAAAAAAAAGTCCCTGCTCTTGAGAGCATACAGCCAAATTCCAGCCTCATATAAGTATGGAATGCCACAGTGTCACCTATCACGGTTCTTCATATGTGACAGAGCTCGGCAACTGTTCTCGAAATGACACCATGCATCTATGGCAGGGCACACGCGTGGCTGCACTGGCCGCTCCCCCACCCACTTGATGCTTTCCAGTCTCCCAAAGACTTCCAGCATCTACCAACCCTTTCTCTATCCCTAACTGCCTCAGCATCCCCCACTTCCCAAGGGATCCCCCACCCTCATGGCCTAAAATCATGTTATTCACTGCAGACTTTCCTTGACCTCTCTCTCAAACCATCTTCTTTCCATCAAGTTCTCAGCAAAGCAATCTACATTCACTGCCTTCTCCTCCTCGCCACGGCTTCCTTCTGCAGTTCCTGATCATCAAGTTTCATCCCCTCCATGAAAATTGCTTTCTTGAGGGTCACTTGAGCCTCTCCCAAGGCTAACAGCCTTCGCTCACTCCTTTCTGATGTGATCCCCTCCCCTGCGTTAGACATGATTAACCATCCTTTACTCAAAGCTGAATTTCCACAGCCTTGGATTCTCCTGGCCCTTCATCCTCAGTGTGCTGTCATGTTGCAATCATGTTTCCTAGATTCTCTTCCTCCACCCAACCTTAAAAGTAGGCTTTACCCAAAGTTAAGGCCTCTCTCTTCTTCTCTCATGTGATCCTCTCCCCTTTCTGTGCTGAGAGCTATTAAATTGACACCCTCACCCCGGCCCCTCCTGGGCTCAACTTGCTACAGCAGCTCCACAGAACACACTGCTGCTACTTCCCACTGAACACAGTTAACACTGAATTCTTTCTTTGTACGTCCTCCCTACTCCCCAAGTGCCTCTTTCTTTTAAGACTTTAATCTCCGTAAATTAGCAACAGCAACCTCCCAGATACCTGAGCTAGAAAACTCCAGCCACACTCAGCGGCCCTCTCCCTTCCCTTAAGTGTCAGTGGGCATTACACACCTATGAGCTTTTTAAGAACCTGCAAAACTGCTTTTAGACTTTAAAAAACTATCTTATAAGTACAAAATGAAGACCATAAAATCAAAATTAAGAATAATTCTAAAATCCTTTCAAATATTTCTGAGAACAAAAATGTTTTATTAGCCTGGGTAACATAGTGAGACCCCATTTCTGTAAAAAAAAAAAAAAAAATTAAAAATTAGTCAGGAGGGCCAGGTACAGTGGCTTACACCTGTAATCCCAGCACTTTGGGAAGCTGAGGTGGGTGGATCTCCTGAGGTCAGGAGTTCAAGACCAGCATGGCCAACATGGTGAAATCTCATCTCTACTAAAAATACAAAAAATTAGTTGGGCATGGTGGTGGGCTCCTGTAATCCCAGCTACTCAGGAGGCTGAGGCAGGACACTCACTTGAACCTGGGAGGCAGAGGTTGCAGTTAGCTGAGATTGTGCCATTGCACTCCAGCCTGGGCAACAAGAGTGAAACTCCATTTCAAAAAAAAAAAAAAAAAAAATTAGTGGGGCATGGTGGCATGCCTGTACTTGGGAGTCTGGGAGGGGACTCTGTGACCCAAAAAAAAAAAAAAAACCTAAAACAAATAAACAACAACAAAAAAAATCCCATGATATTTAATGTGAGATATTGGTAAATTTAAATATCTTTGGTCCTTTATGTGGCAGGGCCTGAAAATATTGACAATGGATCCTACCTCACGTAGAAAGTACAGATACTCTGACTTCTCAGAATCTCCTGAATTCACTGCCTCCCTTCCATTCCTACTGCCTTGGTTTAGACCCTCTTGAGTCCTTTGCTTTATTTCTGCAGGGTGTCCTAAAATGTGGCTGATTGTATGTCACTCCCCCTGTTAGAAAGTGTTGATGGTCCCCCCAAGATCTGGGTCCCCAGTCCAAAAAAATCTCGGCTTCCTGTAGACCAGAGGTGTCCAATCTTTTGGCTTTCCTGGGCCGGACTGGAAGAATTGTCTTGGTCTACACATAAAATACACTAACACTAATGATAGCTGATGAGCTAAAACAAAAAATTGCAAAAAAAATTTCACAAAGTTTTTTAAAAGTTTATGAATTTGTGCTGGGCTGCATTCAAAGCTGTCCTGCGTTGCATGCAGCCCACAGGCTGTGGGCTGAACAAGCTTGTATAGACCCTAGAGCATTCTGCAGCCAGCCCCACAATAGCACCTACCTCACTCCCCTTTGTGTCACACTACAACCCTCACCAGAGCAGAGAACTGTGCCTTAGCCAGTGACCTCTGTGTTTTCCACACAGCCTAGCATATAACAGACAATAGCACGTCCTGAGGAGCAGCCGCTTCTTGTCCCCACCTCCCTGCATCATTTCTGTCTCTGCTCCACTGCTACATGGTCCTCCATGTTATTGCTGTGCACATAGAGGACTCTAGGTCTCAACCAACCAAACTTGACAGCCATAAAAAATGCCTGGTTTCAAATTCACCATAACCATTCTCCCTAGTGTCCTAGATTTCAGAAAGTGAGAATAGCATTGGCTTTTGGTTCAAGTAGATCTGGGTACAAGTGTGAAGTCAGGCACTTAATTGACTATGTGAACCCAAGCAAACTTAGCTTGACTAGTCTTCACCTCCTCATCAGTAAAACGGCAATTACAATATCACACTGAATGGACGATTGTGAGAATTACATGAGTGAAGGTATTCGAAGCCCTAGCATGGCAGCTGGCATATGACAGGGACCCATAAGTACACACCATCAGCAAATAGAAGCAGAGTCTCAGGTTTCTCAAAGATCTGGGCCATGTGACCTTGTCAGAAGTCATTCCCCTTCCTGGAGACTCATGTAAAATAGAGATTCTTACTTTGGCATCATGAATTCAGCACTCAAATTCCACGGTACTGCTTATAATTCTGAAACTCATCATGAAGAAATAGGAGCATAAGATATTACACAGCTGATAAGAATGAAAGAGGTCAGGCCAGGCATGGTGGCTCACGCCTGTCATCCCAACACTTTGGGAGGCCAAGGTGGGAGGATCACTTGAGCCCAGGAGTTCCAGACCAGCCTGGGCAACATGGTGAGACTTCATCTCTAAAAAAAAAAAAAAAAAGGGCCAGGTGTGGTAGTGCATGCCTGTAGTTCTAGCTACGTGGGAGGCTGAGGCAGAAAACTTGAGCCCAGGAGTTCAGGGATGCAGTGAACTATGATTGCCTCACTGCTCTTCAGCATGGGCAACAGAGCAAGACCCCATCTCAAAAACAGAAAAATGAAAGAAGTCAATCTCTATGTCCTGATATGGAAAGATGTCCAAGGTGAGGCGTTTCATCATTAAGTCAAAAGGACAAGTTACAATGTAGTATGAAAAAATAAATGACCATAACATACACATATATATGTATATATGTGTGTATATACACACACACGTATATATGTATATATACATACACATATACACTTACACAAACACTTACATATCTATATCTATTATATATATGTCTATATGTGCCTGGAAAATCTCTAGGGGATAGACAAGAAATTGTTCATAGTTGTTACCTGTGCCTCTTCTGCCATTTAGAGTAATGAGTCTAGGAGTGCCATTTAGACTGTTTGGTACTGCTTGAATTATTTTTACCCTGGGTAAAAATAACCATGTTCATGTTATAATTTCTAAAAACTGGTTTTTAAAAAGTTACAGAAGATGAAGAAGGAGAAGGAGGGAGAGATACAGGCAGGGAAGAAGCTCTAGGCCATGGATGAGGACAACTGGGTTTCACTCAGGAGTCCTGCACTAACTATGCAAGTTCATGTCAATCACTCCCCCTCTGGATCTCCTTTATTGGTAAAATAAGGAAGCTGAACAAGATGCTCCTCAGGGATAGTTTCCATTAGATGATGTCTGCAAGATGCTTGGAGTAGATTTTATCCATAGAACATCTCTCTTTGAGAGTCTTGATGCTTTAAGCATCAGGTCTCAGAAAAAGGGCAATGTGTACACAATTTCACTTTGACCCCCTTCACATTTCAGTGAGAAAGCATTTCCACTGTCTTACAGACAGAGAAACCAAGTATAGACTGTAATGATCACTTGCCAACCAAATACACTGCTCACCAGACTCTGCTGTTCACAAAGAATTATAACTGCCAGGAGTTTTATAGCTCCCAATTCATTCTGTGCCTCTTCTGCAGAGGAGGCACACAGCTTATGCAAAACAAGCAGAAGGCACTCTATGCTGGTAGAAGCAGGGTGAGATGTAAAGTGACTTCCTCTGGGTCAGAGCATAAACAAAACTCACTCCCAGCATATTTAGAAGTATCGAACCCTTGGGATCAACTCCACATCCCTCCCCAACCTGGACTGAAAGCTTCACCTTGAAGACGCGTTTCACTGCAGTCATTTTTTGAGTGTTTTCTGGGTCAGATGCAGTAAGAGCAGCTCAGCCGAGGCTGCCAATGGAGTTGCTACATTGAGGACGCCGTACTGAGTACCAGCTCTACTGCTGGGCTTATCAGCAACTATGGTAAGAAGGGCCTGGCTAGCCTGGATCCATGGAGTACTCTCAGTCTCCTGGGCAAACTGACTTCGTACAGCTTTGAAACGCAAATGACCCAGTTTGTCCTAACAGGTATAGGTCTCTGCCTTGCAGAGGGTACTGACTTGCTCTCCCAAAGCAGCTGCTTTGAATCTACCATCTTACCTCACACCTGCAAACACCTTCATTTCTCCCATCTCTTCACACAGTGAAGAACCCTCCTGTGGCAACTTTAGGTTGAACATTTGGGCATCAAGATTTTCCAACAATTCCAGAAAGTGGTTACAGAATGCACACACTCACCTTGCAGAGAAGGGCAGAGCCTGCTCTCCTGACCCTACAAGCAGCAGCCTGGATTTTAAATGAGAAAAACAGAGACCATGGCATGGCTAAAACACCACAAAGGAAAACATCTATGAAATGAATAAGACTGTCCACTTGAAGAGCATGCAGCAAGACCACTAACTAGCAGTCAGCCTACTGGAGACCTTTACTATGGCGCCTAGTAATCCTCGAGATGGGATGATGATCACTGGCATTCATGACATTCCAGAGCTTCTAGAAACTGCTAGTTGTTTATCCCACCCTCACTGTCAGCTCTCCATGGAGTTTGCCGGCTGTTGTCTGCGTATCGCTGGCCTCAGAATACCCCTCATAGCTCACTGGGGTCTTTGGTTGCCTTGGCCTAGTCCCTTCCTCTGTCTCACTGCCCTCAGGTCCCCCCTCACAAGGCCTAACTTTGTCCCCTGCCCTTCTTTGTCCCGGGCACATCTTGCCAAGGCCTTTGAGGGCCTTCCGTGTTTCAGCTCATCTCAGACCCCACCACATACTTAGAGGCCTCGTAGCTCCACTCACCGCCTCTGGAAGTCAAATACCAGCTCCTATCAGTGACTGGGTGCAGGACGAGGCAGAAGAGAGCGGCTGGATTGCAGTGGGAGTGCATCCATGACAGAGAGTTTTGTTGAAAGAAACAAAACATGCTCAGAGGCCTGAGCAAGCAGAATTCGGGGTGAGTCCAGCCATTGGTGAGGCTCACTTTTGTCCGGGTAAGGCAGAAATGAGGGCAGAACGAACCAACAAATAAATACTATAATACATTACAAGGTAGTTCCTACTTTGACATGCCTTAAGGACAAACAAACAAACAGATTAACTGTACCCAGAAAAAATAAAACCTCTATAAAGAAATTTTCAGTCTTTTTTTTTTCCGAAGTGTTTTTCTTAACTCTTTATTGTTATAAAACAAATCTTGGGTCTATGGATCTGAAACGCCCACTCAAAGAGCCTTTCATAGCTGCATTCTGAGGGTCAGCTTCAAACATTCACTGAAAAATGAGGTGGAGGGACTGTATTCTGGATGAATAACTAAATTTTTCTAGCAACAGACATATCTGATGATGTCAGTTAAAATCAGCCATTACTTGTTCCTCTGCTAAATGGGAGACAGTTGGACAATACAGAGGTGGAAGACAGCCTCCACTCAGGTCTAAAGCAATCCTCTTCCCTCCTTACCTCCATCCCATCCATAGCATCTGCCATTAGCCCCTCTTCATAATCTTCTCTAGGTCATTAATTTCTGGATTCTTTACAGTGCTGAATATTCTTGAAACCTTCCCCCATCACCCAGTTCAACTTGTTTCCTGAGCACTGCACATAAGCCAGGCCCTGAATTGGGCACCAGTGTCCCCAAGGACATCAGACACTGTCTCTTCCTCAAGGAACTCATAATCTAGAGGTGAGTAGGGCCTGTCCATGACCAGCCAGACTACAATGTGGATAGCAAAAGAGGAAAGAATGTGTGTCTTCTGGGGTCACAGGAGAGGGAAAAAGGTTTCAGGAGAGCTTCAAAGAGGGGTTACTGCTGATGGGGGTCTTAAGGCATGTATGTATAGGAGTTCATCGCTGTGCTGGGGGTGCGGAGGCTCATGCCTATAATCCTAGCACTTTAGGAGGTTGAGGCTGGCAGATCACCTGAGGTCAGGAGTTCGAGATCGGCCTGGCCAACATGGTGAAACCCCATCTCTACTAAAAATACAAAAATTAGCTGGGCATGGTGGCAGGCACCTGTAATCCCAGCTACTCGGGAGTCTGAGGCAGGAGAATCACTTGAACCCAGGAGGTGGAGGCTGTAGAGAGCCGAGATCACACCACTGTACTCCAGCCTGGGCAACAGGGTGACTCTGACTCAAAGAAAAAAAAGAGAGTTCATGGCTGAGGAAAGAGACGAAAGATTCTAGGCATAGAAAAAGTGGCAGCAAAGTCACGGAGGCAGAAAAGTGAGCCTAAAGTTAAGCAAGTCACAAGCATCCAAGGTGAGGTAATGGAGAAGGAATGAAGCTAGGAAGGGAGGTCAGAACAGATCGTGGAGGCCACTGCCTGCCCCTTTACACTTTATTTTGGGGCAGTGAGGACCCATTGAGGGCTTTAAAGTAGTGGAATGGCTCAGTCAGACATATGTTTTTAAAAATAATTCTGAGGTCAGGGTGTGGGGTGAGTTAGAACGGTAGAGACTGAAGGCCTGAAAACCAATTATTCACACATAAGATAAGAATAGTGACAGTGGAAGGCCAGGTGTGGTGGCTAACACCTGAAATCCCAGCACTTTGGGAGGCCGAGGCAGGCAGATGATGAGGTCACGAGTTTGAGACCAGCCTGGCCAACATGATGAAGCCCCATCTCTACTAAAGATACAAAAAATTAGTCGGGTGTGGTGATGGATGCCTGTAATCCCAGTTACTTGGGAGGCTGAGGCAGGAGAATCACTTGAACCTGGGAGGCGGAGGTTGCAGTGAGCCGAGATTGTCCCATTGCACTCCAACCTGAGCAACATGGCAAGACTCCATCTCAAAAAAAGACAAAAAACAAAAGCAAAACAAAAGAACAGTGACAGTGGAAATTAAAAGAAAGGAACTAATTTGAAAATTTTAGAGGACAAATGAGTAGCCAAGTAGATGCGGAAGTATGGGGGGAGGAAAAGACCAAAAATAGTGCTGAGGTTCTTACTTGGAGGGATGGTGACAACATGAACCTAGCCATAAAAAAAGGCAGAAAAGCAGGGTTGGGATGAAGAAGGGAACTGAGAAGTCCCAGGATGACATAGTGAGCTTGAGACATCTTGATAGAAGTAAATGAAGACAGACAGCAGACTGCTGTGAAGCTGATCTGGGACTGAGGAGGAGGTCAGACTAGAGATAAGGATTTAGACCTATTGGCAATTCCAACAATTAAAAGCTGGCAGAGAGGAAGGAACAACAACGAGAAACGCAGAAGCAGTGGTAAACAAGCTAGGAGGATAAAAAGGAGGGCCCAGGCCACAGAAGTCCAGAGAGGGCAGAGGTTCAACGGGAGAGTGGTCAAATGTTGCGGAGAAGTTGGAAACCACGGGTCTGGAAGGAAGCTATGGCATTTGCCAATAATTCAGACCTTCTGGCCGGGCACGGTGGCTTATGCCTGTAATCCTAGCAATTTGGGAGGCCGAGGTGGGTGGATCATGTGAGGTCAGGAGTTCAAGACCAGCTTGGCCAAGATGGTGAAACCCCGTCTCTACTAAAAATACAAAAATTAGCCTAGTATGGTGGCAGGAGCCTGTAATCCCAGCTACCTGGAATGCTGAGACAGGAGAATCGCTTGAGCTAGGGTGGCAGAGGTTGCAGTGAGCCGAGATAGAGCCATTGCACTCCAGCCTGGGCAACAAAGTGAGACTTTGTCTCAAAATAAAACAAAAAAACAAAAAAGACAGTAATTCAGACCTTTTCTAAAGCAATTTTGGTTCAGCTGCCTTATGAGAGTGGGTATATTGTGCAGTACTAATTAGCATCTCCATCCTCAGATGTCAAATAACTACATTGGAAGTAGGATTCAGAACATTAATTATTTATTAAAAGCTAATAAAGGGATTCAAGTCTATTAGGTTAAATCATTGCAAATATAAAGCAATATATAAAGGTATACAACTAATTACCTCTCTAATTTCACACCATTAAAGATGCAGGATTTTTTTAAAATGCTGAGAATTAAGAGTCACATAGTATTGGCCTCCTCAACAGTGGTTCAAAGTAAGCACTTTAGAATAAACACACATGGGTTCAAATCCAGCTGTTACCTTACTCAGTGGGTATTCATGGGTAAGTTAACTTCTCCAAGTCTGACTGTAAATAATAAACTCACATGAAAACTCTCAGCATAGTGCTTAGCACACAACTTTCTCAATAAATGTTGACTCACTGTTATAATAAACTCGTTAGCATAAAAATGCCTCATATCCAAGTTAAAATTAGATGAACTTAGTTACATGTAATTTCAAACATTCATTCTTTAATTTTTTATGAGCTCCACACTCTAACCAACTGAGCTAACTGGCCACATGATTTTTTAATTTTTTTTATTTTTAATTAATATATTTATTTTTAGATGGGGTCTCATTCTGCAGTCCAGGCTGGAGTTCAGTGGCATGATCGTAGCTCACTGCAGCCTTGAACTCCTGGGCTTAAATAGCCCTCCAGCCTCAGCTTCCTAAGCAGCTAGGACTACAGGTAGAAGCCACTGTGCCTGGCCAGATTAAAACAAAATTTTTTTTTTGGAGACAGGGTCTCACTCTGTCACCCAGGCTGGGATGCAGTGGCACAATCACGGCTCACTACAGCTTCAACTTCCCAGGCTCAGATGATTCTCCCACCTTAGCCTCCTGAGCAGCTGGAACTACAGGCATGAGCTACCATGCCCAGTTTATTTTTTTAAATTTTTTGTAGAGACAGGTCTTGCTATGTTGCCCAGGCTGGTCTCAAACTCCTGGGCTCAAGCAATCCGCCCACCTCAGCCTCCTTAAGTGCTGGAATTACAGGCGTGAGCCACTCTGCCCAGCCTAATTTTTTAATCAACAAATATTTTTGAGTCACTCCCCCTCCGTGTATAAAGCATGGCTCTAGGTGCTGGGATTTTTTTTTTTTTTTTTTTTTTGTTAAGAATGAGACTCAGTTCCCCATTGCAAGAAGCTTGAACTAACAGTGTAGAAGGCAAGTTGACAATTACAAAACAAGAAGATCCACCTGTAAGAAAGGGATGAGAAAGGAGCTGTAAAAATACAAAGGAGAAAGCAATCAGCGATACCCCAGGACCTGGTAAGGAAGAGGGGCTGTCAGGCAAGGCTACGAAGAGGAGGCAATATGTAAGTTTTACAGAGGAATCCACAAAGAAAATGTTAAGGATAATAATAAATATTAAGGTACCAGCACACACACAAAAAGCCCAGGGGAAAAAAAAAAAAAGTCAGAGAAAGAGGAAGTTATTTGCCCAAGGGCAAACAGCAAGAGAAAAGGAGCTGGAAGCAACCCAGACTCTTGTCATCCAGCTCAAGGAGATTTTTTTAGCTGAAATAAAACATCGCATAATATTTATACCCTTCTCCATCTGAGCCTGGGCTACATGCTCTACAAAGCAAATTAAACATCTCCTGCCTGTCCTCTAAAAGTCTACAGTCTAAAAATAGGCAAACTAATAAATGAACAAATTCAAGAATTTTGATGACGAACTATCACCCAAAGACAGTGTTCTGAAATAAACACTTCTCAGAGTTCAGTTTGGCCCCAAAGGTGAGGATGTTAATAAATTTTTGCCCTTCCCTTTGAAGATGTTAAATACCAAGGAGAAATATTAAAATTGCATGGACAGGCTCCTTAAAAGATTACAAATAGAATTACCATGTGATCCAGCAATTTCACATCTAAGTATATGTTCAAAAGAAGTGAAAGCAAGGTCTTGAGGAGATTTCTGCCCACTCGTGTTCACAGCAGCATTATTCACAATAGGCAAGATAGAAACAATCCAAGTGTCCACAGACAGATGGAGGGAGAGAGAATGGGGAGTTAGTGTTAAGGGACACAGTGCTTGAGTTTTGGAAGAGGAAAAAAGTCCACCGTTTTCATGATGATGGGGAGGGATGATGGTGAATGTACTTATGCCACTGAACTGTATGTACACTTAAAAATGGTTAAAATGGTAAATTTTATGTCACACATATTTTATCAAAATTTTAAAAAATAAATTTTTAAAAATTGCATCGTTGCCAAGCCAATTAAATAACTATTTATAATTTACTGGCATATGAAAACACATTGTTTCTGACAACTACATGCAATGCCATCTGAAGAAGGAAGAAAGCATGGGACCAGGCATATCCAAAAGTTCTTTGTCCTAAAGAGGGGGTGTCCAGTTACTGTTCCCTGGGAGTAAACATTTTTGTAACCCATTAAAAAGGTAGCTTTGTTGGCAGCCATAATCTGGCAATTTTTAATATAATCCCTGTGTACCAGCACCATCCCATCGAGGGATGATTGTCAATGTGCACATTCCAAAAATTACTAATTGAACTTCCACATCCAGAAAGCAGGGCTTTATGTAAAACTCGTGACTGTAATTCATAAATTAGTTCTTGCCCTTAAGAGCTTACTGTCTAGCTGAGCAAATAATACGTGGATACAGGAAAGTTAATAATAATAAAAGAATTTGTGATTATGTTCAAATAGCGTACATGTATCTAGCCCTAATTTAGCAAGTTTGAAGAAGTGAGAGATTACTGTGGAGTAGAGTGTTCCAGAAAGCATGCACAGCCTTGAACCTAGGTTCTGAAGGAAACTACTCCAAATTTGGGAGAAATATTCAGGACTTAGTAAACAGAAGCAGACAAACTTAGTTTAAGTAGCAGGTTTGTGACGGAAAGTGGTAAAAGAGTAGAAAAAAGTGAATGGAGCCAGATTACAATGGCTCTTAAAATCCAACCTTATGAGTTTGGATTTCTACCTCTACCCAGAGAGGAACCACTGGTGGCTTTTGAGAAGGGATGTTATATGATGAACACAGTGGTTTAGTGTGGGATGGTTTGGAGAGGGAAAACCTTAGTTGCGAGAAGGTGGACTCCAGGCCACTTAACCTGAGGGCTACCAAGGTGACTACAAAGCCTACTAAGTCTAAAACCAAACACGTGGTGTTCCTAGCTTAAAGCTATGACTTTAAAATATATCAGGCCAAATGCTCGTACATGAATGGAATTTTTCTTAAAGCATACAAGAAACTGTTGACAGTAGTAACTTCTTAGAAATAGGACTAGAGATAGAGGCAGACTTTTACTCTTCATTGTATACCCTTGTATAATGTAAATATATGTTTTAACCATGTACATGAATTTATTTTATGATTTAAAAAGTTTTAAAAATATGACAACTGGCCAGGTGCGGTGGCTCACTCCTATAATCCCACCACTTTGGGAGGCCGAGGCAGGTGGATCACGAGGTCAACAGATCGAGACCATCCTGGTCAACATGGTGAAACCCCATCTCTACTAAAAATACAAAAATTAGCTGGGCATGGTGGCGCACACCTGTAGTCCCAGCTGCTCCGGAGGCTGAGGCAGGAGAACTGCTTGAACCCAGGAGGCAGAGGTTGCGGTGAGCCGAGATCGCGCCATTGCACTCCAGCCTGGGTAACAAGAGCAAAACTCTGTCTCAAAAAAAAAAAAAAAAAAAAAAAAAAAAAAAATTACAACCAGGAAGGGTCAAAAAAATATTTGGGCTTTAACCAGCCAATTCAAAACATTTCTAAAAATAAAGTGAAATATATTTCGATCTTGTTTCTCCCATATCTTAATCTCCATCATATAGTATAAATGTTGTGGGGCTGATCTAAAAGTAACAGTACAAAGTACACCACACATCTAAGGCTTCACTTCAAACAGAGGTCATGAATCACCCCAAAGTAAAAACAACTCCTTTTTGTTGTATTTAAATGAAAAGTCTGCCGGAGACTATTCCAAGTCAACACCTTGACAAAAACAGAAATAAAAAATAATAGCCCACGGCACATTTGATAAAATACATCACCACCTCGGTAAATGACCTTTTTGTTTATCCAGTTGTTCAGGCCAAAACAATGGAATCATCTTAGTCTTTTTCTCTCATCCTCTATATCCAAATCTCAATATCCCTACCTTCAAAATATACTCAGAACTCAACTGCATCTCACCAGCACCATCACCCTGATCCGTCCTCTCTGCCCTGGACCACTGCAGTAGCTTTTATGGGACTCCCTGTCTCCACTCTTGTGCCCCACAACCAATCCTCCTTAGGGCAGCCAGAGAGATCCTCTTGAGACACAAATCTGAGCAACCTGCTCCACTGCCCACAACTTCCAGTGGTTTCCTATGACCCTTGGGCTAAACCCAAAGTCCTTACATGGCCACAAAGCCTGCACCATCAAGACCCGGTTTTCTCTCCAGCACTGTGGTCAGCTCTCCCCCGATCCCCTGCACACAGGCCACACTGGCCTCTTTGCCATTGCTTGGACACAGCAGTGGCCCTACCTTGGGGCCTTCTCACTTGGTATGGTTTGGCTGTTTCCCCACCCAAATCTCATCTTGAATTGTAGCTCCCATAATCCCCACATGTCATGGGAGGGACTCGGTGGGGAGGTAACTGAATCATGAGGATGGGTTTTTCTGTGCTGTTCTTGTAATGGTGAATAATCTCACAAGATCTGATGGTTTTATAAAGGACAGTTCCCCTGAACATACTCTCTTGCCTGCCACCCTGTAAGACGTGCCTTTACTCCTCCTTTGCCTTCTGCCATGATTGTTAGGCATCCCCAGCCATTGGTGGTTTTTAATCCTCTCCCCTTCCTTACCCAGTCTCTGGTATGTCTCAGTGTGAGAACAGACTATCACTCAACCTGAATCTCTTCTCCCAAACATCCCGTGCCCCTCCTCCAACTTCATTTGGGTCTCAGCTCAAATGAAACCCCATCAGATAGTGCTTTCCCAACCACCCTACCTGAAATAGTAGAAGCACCCTTCTTTCCTTTCATGTTGCTTTATTTTTTTCTTTTTGGCACCTGAAATTACTATTTTTTGTCTATTCTTTATCATTTAGTTCCTCTTCCCCCAACTACAATGTGCACTCTATGACATCAGACATTTTTGCCACATTCACTGTTACATCCCCCTGATCCTAGAGTATGTCTGGCAAATTAAATAAGAGCTCAGTAAATATTTGTTGAAGACTGACATAAGTACAAATCAAGGCCCTCAAGATCACCAGACAAAAATAGGCTGCTGAAGTCCAAAATGAGGCATAAACACAATAATGCCCAGTAAATTTGGGGTAAGGGAATGAAAAAGCCAAAATATCAATTAACAGGCATATGAACCCTTCATTTATCTGTGGCATGCTACTGAGAATCTATTAATTCATGCTTTGGAACATCATCTGTGCATACTCTGGAGGGCCATTTTTGAAGTTCTGTGGCTATGGTAAAGGGTAGTACCGTTAACAAGTGTCTTCCTCCTTCTCTCCAGAACCAATGAACACAGGTGGAATATTCTGCTGAAGAAAGAAAGCAAACGCAGTCTCAACCAGAAGACCCAGAATATTCGATTACTCCACTGAGAAGATCTGGAAACAGCCCCAGCCTCAGAACTAGGCAACTGGGTCAAAGTCAGGTTTTGGAATAAGCTACTACAGGGACCTTGAGTATATAAATGTACACTTAGAATCCTGTTTTGTAACTGGAAACCAGGAATAATCAGATCTTCCCCTTCACGTGGTCATCATAAGATAAAATAAGATGATGTGTAGACACAGGCATGCTGAAAACTGAGTGGACTATAGTCATCTGTGATCATCATCTTGTACTGGCTGGCCTCTAATTCACTTTCTCTTCATCACCACTGGTGAGCTTTGTCAACGAAGATTTCATCACACCCGTTTACGACTTAAAAACTTCCAGTGGCTCAAATTTCTTCACAGACTGAACCCCAACCACCTTTCTGGTCACACTCCCACCACGTGGAACTATGCTTCGTCCCCTAATCTAATTATACTCTATTGTCTGTGCTGAGCAACTGCCTAGATCTCCACTCCCAGGCCCCCCTCTTCCTCCCTTCTTCCATTAGGGAAATCCTAGGCACTTTCCAAGGTCTTCTGGGATTCCCCAACCTGAATTAGATGTTTCCTCCTGTGTGTTCTCTCAGGCATCCTGTCGAATCATTGCTTGTTTGCAAGTCCATTTTCGCACCAGATCAGTGATTCTCCATCTGATCTCTTCGTGTGTCTTCAGCACATAACAGTGTAAGACAAATGGTAGACACCCAATGTCTGCTCTTTTTGAATATATCTCAATTCTTTCTCAGGCCTTTCTAGTTCTAACTCTCTGACTTACGACTTGAAGTCAGTATTATGAAAGGTCTTTTCTTACTTTTCCACCCTTGGGGAAATATGCTGGAAGGTGAAGCTGATTGACCACTCCTAGGGTTCTTCTAGAAACAGGCTGGGACTTGGAAGAGGGACAGAATAAGGTTACAGACTTCTTTCTGGTCCTGGTAATTTTTGCCTTTAAAGTGTGCTTTATTTGAATTGCTATGAATTCTCAAATGGGACACGCCCATATTTAAGTCTGGTACAAATGGAAATTATTTTCAACGTATTCATTTTCAGAATTATTCAAGTTTCTTCTTTTCACAATGGTGGAAACTCCTAAATTGACTATAATTCAAAGCAACTATTGTTCTTTAGCTGCCAAGGTGCCCTGTTATTCTTTTCATAAATATCCCAGATGATCTGAGCCCAGTTCAAGGCAAAGACTATTTTTTTCTAGCCCTGTGCCTTTTCACTTGCTAAGTTTATAACATTCAAATGACAGAAAGGAAGCCCACTTTTGCCCCCACTGCTAACATGATATATGTCTGAGTTTTAATTGGTCTTATAATTCTACCCTCAGCCAGGTCTGCACAAGTATGGTATAGAAATAAAACATTATGGCAAAGCCTGAGAAGGGCTTGCTGAGGTAGGAAGAAGATGGTTTCATAATATTTCCTGCAACCAGGAAAAGGAAAGAGAAGAATGAAGTGTGGTTTGGGAATTTGATAAGCTAGCCAGACAATTCATTAAGGAAGCATTTTCTGTCTATGACCGCCTCTAAGACTACATGAGCTATAAAGGCTAGGGATCCCCTGGTGGTTTGATATTCAACTGAGACTGGCTGAAAAAGGAAAAATTTGGATCACTTGGCTGTGAATTAAGAAATACGCGCAGCAATGAAGGGAAACATGCTATGGCATTTTCTAAATATTTACCAAGGGGAGTTGGCAATCCGTGAGCGGAGCCAGATCTGACAGTGAATTCTCCTGACCGCCTCCTACGCTCTTCCTCAATCACCTTCCCCATCTGCAAAACAGGTGACCTTCACCTATTGGGGTTGTCAGAGGAAGGAAGCATCTCTGTGATAAACCCAGCAAATGCCACATGATTCTGGCACACAGACCACTGCATCTACTCTTCCTCCTCAGATTTCTTATCTAAAACAAAGGAGTAACTTATGATCTGTTAAAACCAACTGAGTCAACACAAGCTACTTTAAAGATAAAATTCTTCTTCCTACAGTCATTTTTGGCTTGTAATATCCATATGGTTTCAGAACCCAGTATCCATGAACTTCCCTGCCAGTCCTCATTATATAATTGAATTTCTCATCAGCCCACATAGCAGTTATTTTCACTCTTAATCCTCCCAAGTTTTCTGATAAATGTTAATCTGCAGGTCTGAAGTTATTTTTTTTAATTCCATATTTTAAAATTCCATAAAAAAGAAATGTATTTTAAATCATTTTTTAATTAATTCATGAATTAGAGATGGGGTCTCATTCTGTAGTCCACGCTGGAGTACAGTGACACAATCATAGTTCCCTGCAGCCTCCTTAACTCCTGGGCTCAAGCAATCCTCCTCCCTTAGCCTTCCAAGTAGCTGGGATTACAGGCACAAGCCACTGTAACTGGCTATTTTATATCACTTTTTTTTTTTTTTTTTGAGATGGAGTCTCAGTTTAGACAAAGTTTCACTCTTGTTGCCCAGGTTGGAGTGTAGTGTTGTGATCTTGGCTCACTACAACCTCCACCTCCCAGGTTCAAGTGATTCTCCTGCCTCAGCCTCCCAAGTAGCTGAGATTACAGGTGCCCGCCACCACATCTGGCTAATTTTTATATTTTTAGTAAAGATGGGGTTTCACCAGGTTGTCCAGACTGGTCTTGAACTCCTGAGACCAGCCTGACCAACATGGTGAAACCCCATCTCTACTTTAAATCTCCTGCTGGTCATGTTTCCTACCTTTTCAGGTCTTGAGCAGAGAGTAAAATTTTGTGTTTGATTTTGAAATTTAAAGTGCTGCTCTTCAAGAGCAATTTGGTGATGGGGTTTAGGTTAAAACATGTATCTGACAGTCTCAGTAGTTCTCTAAAGTCCTTTCCCATGCCCCCCCAAAAATAGACATAATTACTTAAGATTTCTTGTCTCTAGATTGTGATGTGCATAACTATTGTTTTCAAATGTACACGTCTGTATACCTTACAAGCAATGGGGAAGATTATAGAACAGTTTAGAATTTAATGCTTGAGAATGCCGTCTCTCCTGCTTATCCTCAATACCTTTTAAGATTTCACTAAAATGAAAGCACTGGATATTAAAACACATCCTCTCATAATCTCCTCCAAAGGAAATAAAATCTCAGTAGTTTGATTAGGCAGAACTTCAGGAAATAAAGCATACTGGCCTTGAAAACAAGACAAGAAAGAAATGAGCTCAAGTGATAAGAAGTATGGGTGCCATAGCTACACATCAATGATCAGATACATTCAGTTAGGTCTCACCTTTAAGCAAGTAAGTACGTACATGGAAGGCAGGGTTCAGTGACCTCCAAAATCCCTTCCCTTTCCAACAGTGTTTGCCTCATGAATTTTTTACAGTCATCCTCTGTCCTATCACACTGTTCTTATGTATCATCAAGCCCTCCTGGCCACTTCCAGGACTGAAAGGAAAATCTGTTCTTTTAAATTAAAAAAAAAAAAGTCCATGCTTTGACTCCTGCCAAAATTATAGTTCCGTCCTTGAAACAACGACCTGAAAATAATGGGCAAGGCTAACAACCTCTGAGAAAATAAATGCCCAAAATTGTCTTCAATATTTTTTAGCTTCTCTGATATAAGTAGAACTATTACCTGAGGTCCTGGGAATGAAGACTGTGAAGCTAGAAGACAATGTGAAAGTCAGATCTTTCCAACTTGTACTCTATGTTCCCTGCTGAGCGTCTAACCTTAAAAAGAGGGTAGAACCAAACAAACTGAGTTTGCATCTTGAACCCATCTCTCATTAGCTCTGTAATATGAGGCAAGTTATTTAATCTTCCTGAACCTGTTTCCTTACTTGTAAAATGCTGATACTACGAGCTGCCTTATAGAGTTACCATGACAATTAAATTGGATAATATAAAGAAAATGCTGAGCATTCATTTGTTGGTTTCCTCATTCATTCAACAAAGATTAACTGAGGGTCCACTACCAGCCAGGTACTGGGTACAACAACATAAAAGACAGAATAAATAAAAGCTATTATTATTTTTATTGACCAAAACAGTCTGTTTCCAGAGCTGTGGCAGACCTGTCAGACTTTGACTTTAGTTCGAAACTTTCATTCACACCTGGCTTGCCTAAGATACTCATTTTTAGTTTGCCAAATTGATCCCAGGTGGGAGTCTTGCTCCTGCTTGGGATCAATTTGGCAAACTAAAACTAATCATCTAGCAGGTGTTCTGCTATAGGATACCTTCAGAGCACTTGGAAGAAGCATTGATCGGAGCCAAAGGTGGTATCCCAACTCTCTTCTGGGCAAGCCGCTCAGGAGAACTTGATATGCCTGTGCTACAAGGCCCATCCTGGATGCCTGGGAGTTCTTGGGTGCTTACCATTCCATGAGAGGACTCTGAGTCTTCCCAGAACTCAAGATTAATAGGACTGGCTCATCCCCAATCATTGCCACTGGGACACTGATAAAGCTAAGAGCAACAGCTAAGGGGTTGAAATGCCACATTTTCATGAGGATTTACGTCTTTCAATGGTTCTTTAGAGTTTTTGATAAAATTCTGTATAAATGACCCACCTTTAATAACTCCACCAGGAGTTGGTTGGTTTCAAGGCGGGGGGCTCTTCTCAATGTAAGTTTAACATTCCCTTCCCTGGCTAGCCTCCAAGCCTCCAGGCAAGCACAGGCCTAGCCATGTTAGGTGCTGCACATTCAGCATACATTAACGATCATTTTGCACTTAGAAAAAAAAGTGTTTTCGATGGGATTTGTAACCTAGGACTCAATGCAAAAGAATAAAAGTTGAATGCTGAAATAAGAAATGACCTGCCTTGGTTTATAGTGGGGGAAGGGGTGGGCGAAGAGGGAATTCTAGAATAAAATTCAGAGCCATCTGTGAAGCTAAGGATAGGACAGTGGACAGTTGAGCGGTGCCTAAAATCTTTGATTTGCAGACTCCTCTCATTAGGGAGCCGCCTGAATCTCTTTCCTTAGAAACTGAAATACGGATCGTGACTATCTCCAGGCAGGGGTTTTGCATGACTGCCTCCTACCTGGAGGTGACAGCCTAGTCTCTCCCCACGGAAATTCTCAGTACAAAAAAACTGTCACTATATTCTCTCCGTCCCCCAATCTGATGCATCAAAAATTTAAATTTACAAAAAACAGTGGCTTCTTTTCATTTTCCTTACTCCTGGCACCTCTAATTGCTCACTGAAAACAGTGGTTTGGATATTAATAGGCTATAACTCAAGGCCCTACCTGAAGAAGCTCGTTGTCAGGGGAAACAGTACTCCAGTCCCGCAGCTGCTTTCCCAGTCTGGGAAGCATGGATGAGTTGGTGGGAGTTGGGAATTATTTTACAGCTTCTGTTATTTCTCCCACTTTCTGCTATTTCTCAAGACCAAGTTAGAGGAAAAGGGGAAACTGGAGAGGAGGGTGAAGGTAGAGAAGCCTGGAGAAGCTTAGAGGAGGAGAGGAACTCTTTGGGAGAGGAAGGCTGGGGGTCCTTGAAGTATGGCTTGGGGCACTAGGATCTTTCCTTCCTCGGTCTACACGGGGTCATTCTCCGCGTGGTTCCCAGCGCCCTGAGGCCCAGCCCCCTCTGCTGCACTGACCTGTCCCTTCTGCCTGGGCGCTGGGCGGCCTGGGAAGTGCTCAGCCAAGTTCCCCAGAAGAGGGATATGAGCGGCCCCAGGGCTGAGAAAGACGGACAGAAGAAGGCAGAGAGCAGCGCGGCGGTTGGACGGGCTAGAGGCGCAATCCCCTTCGCTCCCAGGCTGGGGTCCTGGAGGAGGCGAACGAGAACCCGAACCCAGTCGCCCTATCCCTGCGCCCCGGGGTGACGGACTCTCCGGGATCCGGCTCTCCAAAGCTAGTACCAAGTGCCTCGGAAGCCCGCGCGCGTTCCCGTGTCCCAGGGTGATCTTTGCCGCAGCTGCCGGGCCTCCCGGGCCCCGCACCCCTCCCACCTCACGCCTGGCACCCGGGGCCGGACCCCCATCCGGTCCCCTGGGCCCTGCGCGTCACGAGCCCCCTGGGCCCAGCGCTCCTCTGCGCTGGCGCCGCGCGTCCCAGCCTTGCGCACCCGCACCCAGCTCCCTCGGTCGCCGGGCCCTCCTGGGACTCACCTGCGCTGGGACTGAAGTGGCGGCCACCCCGAGCCCGGGGGCGGCGGCGGCGGCGGCGGCGGCGCAGGGGGAGGAGGGCAGCTCGGGGCTCCTGGCACAGCGGCCGCCGGGCGCCTGGTGCTGCCGAGCCGCGGACCCGCCCAGAGATATAAATAACATTATCTGAGGAGGGACATTCCTGCCGGGGGGACATCGCTGCTGCCGGGACCAGATAGTCCCGCGGCGGGGGCGGGAGGCGGGGCCGCAGCCTCCCGCAGCGCCAGGCCCAGCCCCCGCCTTCCCCACCCACTCCCGCACCTGCCAATCAGCCTCCGCGCCGGGGGGCACCTGCCGGGCCTCAGCCCGGCTCCTGGAACCCGCCTCTGCCTCCCCGCCCGCCGCTGAGCCCGGGGCGCCTCCATCGTCGCTCACCTCCCCTAACCCCGCGCCTCCCCCGAGCCCCCTGCGGCGGGAAAAGGGTTGGACTCCGTAGCTCGGGCCTAATTCGTGCGCCCTGAGCGGCGAGCCTAGTGGCGAAAGCGAGCCCTCCAGCCTTTCCCCGCCCTGCATCCCCCACTGCATACAGTTCGGTTTTTAAAATACACGAAAAGACACTCTTAGGCCGTAGGGTGGGCGCGGCGGGCACCCGGGCGCTGCTCCCCCGCCGTCGCGGGTTTGGGAGGGACAGATTGTTCCCGGGGGCTGGTGCATTAGAAAGCGCGCTCCCGGGCGGGCTTCTCCCGGCTGGCTGTGAGAGCAGACGCTGGCAGGGCAGGGGGCGGGCACTTGGCCGAGGCCCCCACCCCCCAGTTCGAGCTCGGTATAGCTGTTTCTGCCCGCAGACCTAGTGTAGTCAGGACGAACCAGGCAAAGCTGGCAGCGCGCAGCCTGCAGTCCCTAGGCGCTCGCACATTGCAGGGACTGTACTCAACAGGCAGGCTGCCACACCTGCCCACTGGGACCTCCTGGCCGGCCGGGGTGTCCGGGCGAGTGGGGGGTGCCTCACTGCAAGCCTGGATGAGGTGCAGCGCAGCAGGTCAGAAGAAATACTAGAACCGATGGTGTCAAAGAGAAAAGGCATCTCCAAGTCGCCCCCGGAGACAGGCTCACAGAACATGGGCAGCTTGCAAGGCAGTCTATTTTCTTGACTTTCTAACGATACAAGGTCATTATTCAGTAAGGTTTACCTGTACGCCTTGCGGTAGCTTTCATCTCTTTTCTCCACCTGCGTGTCTGGGATGATTTCTCACCAGCTATCAACACAGGCGATCTCAGGTATTATGGAAATTACCATAGAGATTAAAAGCGCATAGATGTAGAAAGAAGTTTTAACTTTTACTGATGCTGCCTGGTGTTCTTAACAAGGGAACAGTCTTACTCCTGAGTTACTTGCTTGGGAGTATAATTGTGCTGTTTTCCAGAATTCACCCAGGAAAGGGGTGTTTAATTGCCAGATGTTCGAGTTTAGTTTATATATTGAACATATGCAAAGATACTTCACTTCCTGCTGCAGTCCCACTTCTTGAGAGTGGGCCTTTAGACACTGAGATGTGCGGAGTGGGACAACACCCCAGGTATTACAAAGTCACAGAATTCTCCACTCCACCCTCCACTTGGCTGGACCCTTATTACAGCTCGATTTTCCAAGAGACACTAGTAATATGGGAAATAAAATACAAAAACATACATGGTCATCCACAGATCAGCAGTGATCCCCTCCTCCTCTTGGTTGACAACATTTAAGAATGCATTTGTCTATTACTGAATTAGAAACAAAGTTCTTTTTTTGTGAAATAAAAACATTCAAAAGTCAAATTTTGATAAGGAAAGCTCAAGAAAAACAGGCCAACTTCAAAAGCTGAGACTGTTATATATCTCAAGCAGAAATTCTTGATCTAGTTTTGATAGAAAAAATGGAGGGAAATTATGTGTTTATGGTTTTTTAAAACCTTGTATGAACAAACTTATTAGATAAATTCATGGTTCTCTAGAATCATGGTTCTGCAGCTACGTAATTATATACTACACAAAACAAATAATTCCATAGCTATAAGTCTGTGGCACTGAACTAAATAGTTGCATGCATATTTTTCTTGGTAGCCTTAAAATTTATAATTTTCAACCATAAGAAAAAATTAATATGATAAAAGCTCCAAATCAGCAGACAGATTACCTCAACATTTTACAAACCAGCTCAGCTGCTTTAGTTATCTCCACTTTAGCTGAAAGCTAAATAATTCAATACAACCTCATTTGCTACAGAGCATGTTATCCTGACAGCATCCCCCAAATGCTTTACAGCTAATAGAGTTGCAGTGAAATGATCAATCAGAACTGAGGGATAGAGGAAATTTAGAAGTACCCAGGCTTGCAGTGAGGAAAAGGGCATTGTCAAATAAGACAGAAAAGGGGGACAGATCCCTGCAACCAGGAATGAGAAACTGGGAGAATAAAAGAAGGGAGGAAGATCGAGTGTGGTGGCTCACGCCTGTAATCCCAGCACTTTGGGAGGCCAAGGAGATCAAGATCAGCCAGGCCAACATGGCAAAACTCCATCTCTACTAAATATACAAAAATTAGCTGGGTGTAGTGGTGCGCACCTGTAATCCCAGCTACTCAGGAGGCTGAGGCAGGAGAATCACTTTAACCTGGGAGGCGTAGGCTGCAGTGAGCCGAGATCGTGCCTCTCCACTCCCACCTGGGTGATAGAGCGAGACTGTGTTCTCAAAAAAAAAAAAAAAAAAAAAAGAAAGAAAGAAAGAAAGAAAAAGAAAAAGAAAAAGAAGAAGGAGAAGGGACAATGAAATCAAGGTTATCATTGTGGACAACAGGGATCAAGTCTGAAGGGACCTCCTCAGAGGAGTATAGAATGCCTCTTGGAATTGTCTACATGAAGGATGGGAGATAGGTCTTTATCCTGGTGGGATAAGGGACTGCCCCCCACTGGTCTCCCACCCATGTTGAAAATCTACACTTCCGAGCTACTCAGCAAGCTCCACACAGGCAGTCTGCAGATTTGGAAGAGTTCTGGGGCCAGAAGAGAAGGTATGCATTTCAGAATAGATGTTTACAGCCAGAGAGTGGGGTGGGGGTGGGGGGGAAGCAAGGGGGTAAGCCTTCATAGAACTGTCTACCCAGCTCTAGCTGAAACCAACAGGTGAGGCCAAGAAGATACAAGTTGGGACTTATGTTAGAGTCACCTAGCCTAAGAGGGAAGTTTCACTTTCCATTTCTGTAGTCTTTGAGTTTTTCACAATGAGCTTGTATTATTTGATAATAAATAGAGAGGATAAATAAATTAAAAAGTAAAGATTGGATGGAGATGGTGGATTGAGTACATGCATTTAGCTTCCCTTCTACCACACATTTCATTAAAAGATATGTCTGAAAGAGGCATCTAACAGCACAGGGAAATAAGGAAAAGGCAGATAAATGTTCCAACATTGTTCAAAAAATCCAGAGATACAGAAAAAACGAAAGATCTGATTCACAAAGAAACAGAATCAGAAGAAACCAAAACAGATTCAGGAGGAGCAATAGTTTAGGGAAGTTGCAAGCAAGAGTTAAATGACACAAGAAGAGGAGGGGCCCTGAAACAGAGTAATTCACTTAGGAGCTTCCTCTGTCCTGCTCACATTAATTATCAGGTGTTTCTCTGCGGGATAAAAATGTTAGTGGTGATCCTGGGACCCAAGGGGCAGAGCTCAGGTACCTAGTGACCCTAAGAAATGACAGAAACCACTCACTGTCTTGGGATAATGTGTCGTGACCCTTCTTCATAGCTCCTGAAGACAGGTATGATAAACAGAAAGAGGAGGCAAGCCTGTTCCCACATTAAGAGATGATGGGATGGGACCACCACCAAATATCTTGTGAGGAGAGGGGAACCAATACTATGAAAGAGAAGCACCAAACTCAACTAATAGAAGGAAATAATATCAGAGGAAACTAAGTTAATAAAGGGAACAAGATAAATGTTAAATGAATTTAATTTTAATCAGTAAAGGCTTGAAAGGATATTGCATCCACGACAAATAATTGGTGAGAAATCTTAGAAATTTAAAAAGTCACTTCTGATATTGAAAATTCATTAGTTCAGAAGCAGAACAGACCCACTTGAAGAACAAATAAGTGGAAACAGAAGCCAAAGAAATTTTCCCCAAACACCAGGCAAAAGACAAAGGAGATGTAAAATATGTGAAAATGGTTGAAAACCATGTAGGCAAAGTCCCCCCAAGGTCCAGTATTTGCTTAATAGAAGTTACAAAAGGAAAGAAAAGAGAGTAGAAGAAGGTAATAATGGTAAAGTAGAATAGAAATTCTCAGAGTTGAAGAAAAACATAAATTTTCAGATTATAAAATCCAACTGAGTTGCCAGCCAGATGATTTTTAAATATAGTTCACAGTTTTATGAACAGTTTTAAAGTTTATGATTTTATTTATAAAACCCAAGACATTGAATAAAAATAAGTCATAAACCAAGAACTATAATAAGCTAGACTAACTTGCTTGGCCTTGAATTAAATTGATCCTAAAAATATTTTGAGCTAGGTGTGATGGCTCATCCCTGTAATCCCAGCCCTTTGAGAGACTGAAGTGGGAGGATCACCTGAGCCTAGGAGTTTGAAGCTGCAGTAAGCTATGATTATGCCACTATATTCCAGCCTGGGTGACAGAGCAAGACCCTATCTCAAAATAAATAAATATATAACTGAATCACATAACCAAAGTTATTTGTGTGAAATAAATGAACCACTTGAATTCAGTTCATAAATGAATATATATGTAGGAAAGCTACTGAAAAACATAAATACCAAACCAAACAAACCTGAAGTTCCACTCAACTCAAATCCCTGCCAACAACAATGGAAGATTCAAGAACTCAAGACAATGTACAGAAATCACCAGAATAGTGCCCATAGTTCAAAAATCATTATTTCCCTTCTTCTTTAACCTTTTGCTAAGAGATGCATTTCATAAAATTAAGGTGAAATTTCCATTTCATTTCTGGAAACATCTAGGGGCATCACATCCCCCACAACTTTCAAAGACAAAGAAGCAGCAGGACCAAGTGGAAAAGCCTGCCATTTATAATACAGAGGAGCGGAGGACTAGGGACCAAACTTGCCCTTCAGATGCCTCAAACAGAATGGTTACAGAAGGAACCTGAAAATCTGCAGCAAGTTTGCAAATACCAGACAAACCACCCTCTGAAAGAGAAGATGACACCAATTTCAAATTCCCCTCCACCAATAACAGGAAAAAGCAAAACAAGATCTGCATCCTGTCATCTGCTAGTCCATGGAAGCATTAACCAGGCTTGCGAATGAATGAGCATCTTTTCTGGTATTGCACTTCCTGATCTTTCCCTGCCTCACAGGATTAGGTTTTCTGTTGCCTCATATGAGCTTGAATAGGTGTAATGGCAGGCTTACACTGGGGTATCTGATGAACTGGGGCCTGTAGGTGCTAATGTCCTATAGCAGTTGCCTTCCATAGGCTGTATTCATTTGCTACGGCTCCCATGACAAAGTACCACACACTAGGCGGCTCAAACACAGAAATTAATTTTCTTGCAGTACTAGAATCTAGAAGTCCAAGATCAAGGTTTTGGCAGGGTTGATCTCTCCTGAAGCCTCTCTCCTTGGCTTGTAGAGGGCTGTCTTTTCCCTCTGTCTTCACATAGTCTCCACGATATGTGCATCTATGTCCTAATCTCCTTTTCTTATAAGGACATGAGTTATATTTGGTTGGGGCCCATCCATACGACCTCAGTTTTACTTTCACTACCTCTGTAAAGCCTTATCTCCAAATATAGTCACTTTATGAGATATTGAGATTTAGGACTTCAACATGTGAATTTGGGGGGATACAATTCAGTCCATCACACAGGCCTCATCTTTTCTCACAATGAATTGCTTCTGGAGCCTCTTACCTGTTCATCCGTTCTCCAGTTACCCTCTCCTTCAATTCTGCTTCCACATATTAGCCAAAGCATACTTTCTAAAAATGAAAGTTGGTTCTGTCACTCTGCTTCTTTAAATCAGCCAGAAGCTCCCCCATTGCTTTCAGGATATAGTTTTCAGATTCCCAGCACTTAGCATAGTACCTGACACATGAGAGGTACTCAATAAAGGCCCGATGAGCAAATGAGGAAATAAATGAATGAACACATAATGGAAATGAAAGAGGCTGCAGTCTTGGAGATCAACCAGAGAAGAAGGTAATTTAAAAAGTCTTTTCTATTTGGCTTAAAAATGCATATTTGTGTTTTTTTTTTTTCAGGAGATTCACTTTCCCATCTATGTTCGAATAAGGTTATTTAAATGAATTCACATTCCCTGAAACATAACTGGCAATCTTTGTGCCTCAATTTTACCAGGACCTCAGCTACCCTGAGGCATCCATACCTAACTTATTGTCTATGGGTGAGAAATGGAGTCAATTGAGTAGGTTTTGTGTTCACAGCCACCACTGAGCTCATCTATGGAGGCAAGAGTCTGCCATCTTCCAGTGTCTTTATAACCAGGGATAGCAAACACAATAATGATGATTCAGTTAGCTTTTGTCTCTGTCTGCTCCACCCTCTCAGTGATCATTTTCAGACCTGGTCCTTGGGCAATGGCCCTGCTCCAACTCCCATACTCCAATATGCCAAAGCCTTGGGCACACAGGATTAAGAACACAGGAAGATAAATCCAAAAGCATTATGAGAAGTGAGTTAATGTTGTTTTGATATTAACACTCTACCTTGAGTACTCCAGAGTGGGTAGTCTGCAAGTAGATAATTGAGAGTAACTAACCCTGAAAACTTTGTTCTCTTTCTTTGTTAATATTTATCAAGCCAGGAACTCAAATCAACGGTAGAAAATATAATTTTTAAAAAATCAAATTTGTGAGCCAGGCGTGGTGGCTCACGCCTGTAATCCTAGCACTTTGGGAGACCGAGGTGGGTGGATCACCTGAGGTCAGGAGTTCAAGGCCAGCCTGGCCATCATGGTGAAACCCCATCTTAAAAAAAAAAAATCAAATTTGTTAATATAGAATGACAGCTGGAGTTCTAACAGTTTAACTAATTAAACAATTTTGTGTTTATATGATAATTATTGCCAGTATAAATGGTCTTGTTAATTGCTTTTGTTAGTGAGCAGTTTCCAAATTAACAAATATTTGTTCATAATATTAACCAAGACCTTTGGGAAATTTCCAATAAAGTTTGGAAAGATATTGCAATAAAAGACTCCATAACTTCTGCAAATTCATCTCATTTTCTTTTCTATGGGATATTTCTACAGCAGCTCAATTTGTTTGGATATTTCTTCAATGCTTTAAGGTCTACCAAAAACTATGATTCAACTCAAACATGATGTATTTTACAGGATACATACAGAATATAACTGGGTCTTCTTGGAAATATCATTTTCCTCATTTTCTATTTTGTATGAAAAATTCTATTTTTAAAAGAGTATTTCTCATACTGCCTTATATCATTTTTTATCCAATTTCATGAAGTAAATTGCTATCATTATTCTTACTACTATATAAAGAAATGAAGGAAGAGTTTAAGTAGTTTTAGAAAGATCACATAGAAATCAAATCTCTTGCTTATTAAAGCATTGTTTATCCAAGGAGCAGTATCTCATGATTTTTAAATTAACAAATTCCATGATATTTAATGTAGATGATTCATACTATAACCTAATATTTTAAGTCATTAATTAAGTCAAGAATTTAGCCCCACATTATGCTGAGCACGTACAGAGTAACAACTCTGTGCTGTTTGTTCTATTCTATCACCATCTTAATAATCAAAATATACTTAGGTACCCAGCTCTTGATCTTCCATAGCAGAAACTGAGCCAAAGGAAAGCTATAGACCATTCTTTTGGGAGGAGTTCCAAACTGTGAGTGGGAATTTGTTTTTCATCACTGACCCCAACTGCTGCCTAACTCTCTTTCTCAACCCTCACCCTTCTCCTCTACTAAATACTGCCAGAAATAAACAAGTAGGCACCAGCCCCATATGATTTTAAATACTCAGCATATCCCCATCTTGCCTTCATTCCAAAGACTGTACAGGAAGGAATCTGATAACTTATTTCATTTAACTAAAAACAATTTTTTTTTTTTTAGACAGAGTTTTGCTGTTGTTACCCAGGCTGGAGTGCAATGGTGGGATCTTGGCTCACTGCAACCTCTGTCTCCCAGGGTCAAGTGATTCTCCTGCCTCAGCTTCCCAAGTAGCTGGGATTACAGGCACCTGCCACCATATCCAGCTAATTTTTTTTGTATTTTTAGTAGAGATGGGGTTTCAGCATATTGGTCAGGCTGGTCTTGAACTCCTGACCTCGTGATTTGCCCACCTCGGCCTCCCAAAGTGCTGGGATTACAGGTGTGAGCCACCGTGCCCAACCTTAAAAACAAATCTTAAAATGCAGTGACCTTGGGAGGAGTTGGCTTTTAAGGTGGGATATCTTTTGGCTATTGGCATAAGAAAAAAATCAGTCCCACTTAGTGACACTTTAATAGCCAAGTAATATTTTTTTAAAGATAGTAGTGGGTAAACCAGAAAGATCAGTAGATGTAAAGGCAAAAGACCTGGATTCTACTTCCTCTTAATCTCTCTATGCCTCAGTTTCTCTTCTGTGAAATGATGGCATTGAACTAGTTAGTCTCTAAGGATTCTTTTAGCTTTAGCTTTCTGTATTTTACACATATGCTAAGAACATAGTAGATGATCATTATAATAATGAAAAATTGGAAATCACTTCAATGTTCATCAAAATGGGATTGGTTAAACCATTTATGGTGTGAACACGCACACTCACACACACACACACACATACACACACATAAATTTTATGTAGCCATTTAAGTGATATGGTTTTACACTTACTGATAGGGAAAGATGTCATGACATACTGTTGATTTTTTTAAGTAGGCTTTAAATAATTTCTATTTGATTAAAAAATAAAACATATCTAAGTGATTTCTAGATGGTGGGATTTAGAGTAATTCTTCCTCCTTATTTTTCCATGAGGCTTGGGTGTTTTATAAGCATAGAATATTTTATAATAAATAACAAAGTTATTTTCAATGTGGGAGAAAATATACTAAAATGTAAATAGCAGATATGAGATCCTTACCTGTGAACAAGCTTTGATAGAGAGGATGGTGAGGGCAAGAACAAAACAGAAGTGAACTAAAGGAAAACAAGGTCTAACTAATATTCTCATCAATAACTCAGATAATGAAATAACTGTGCCATGAAGGTTTAAAAAAAACTATTCCTTTTATACAAAACCGGCACAGCTGATCTGTTTTACTCATTCAGGGATCCCATTGCCAGTATGGGAGAGGAGTTGCCTGACCCACGCTCAGCCCCTTAACCAGTCCATCCCAGGAGCAATGGGAAGACCTGTCAAGCCATCACACTGCCCGGACGGAACCTGAGGCTATGGAAAGAAACAATCCTTAGTCCATTTTGCGCTGCTATAACAGAATACCATGGACTGGGTAATTTATAATAAACAGAATTTATTTGGCTCGTGGTTCTGGAGGCTGGGAAGTCCAAGGTAATGGCACCGGCACATGGCTAAGGCTTTCCTGCTGCATCATCCCATGGTGGAAAGGTGGAAGAGCAAGAGAGCGAACAAGGGTGAGGGCAAGAGGGGTTGATCTTACGAAACCCACTCTCCTGATAATGAATGCCCTCAAGATAATAACATGAATGCATTTATGGGGGCAGAGGCCTCATGACCTAATAACTGCCTCAAGATCCCACCTGTCTGGATGGATCATTTGAGCTCAGGAATTCAAAACCAGCCTGGGGAACATGGCAAAACCCAGTCTCTACAAAAAAAAAAATTAAAATTGGCTGGGCATGGTGCTACATGACTATAGTCCCAGCTACTCAAGAGGCTAAGTTGGGAGGATCACCTGAGCCCAGGAGGCTGAGGCTGCAGTGAGCCAAGATCACACCACTGCACTCCTGCCTGGGCAACAGAGTAAGACTGTCTTGGGGGGCGGGCGGGGGGGAGGGGGAAAGATCCCACCTGTCAGCATTGGGAATTAAGTCTCCAACATATGAACTTTGGGGAACCATTCAAACCATAGCAAACCCTAATATTTTATGACAGGATTGATCTTATAACTTTGTTTTCTTTACTACTGTGCTTTAATTACTTGAGTTTCCTAAGGTTGCCCAGTTAACCTTGATAATTATATTACCCAAATAAACATGAAAAAATGTGGAACAAATTATAAGATAGGTTAAATATCAAATAGGAAATCATACAAGATAAGTCAGCAAAAGAAAAAGAATAAGCTTTTTTTTTTTCCTTGAGAGAGTCTTGCTATGTTACCCAGGCTGGTCTTAATCTCCTGAGCTCAAGGAATCCTCCCACTTCAACCTCCAAGCAGCTAGGACTACGGATGTGAGGCACTGCACACAGCTGAGAATAAGCTTCTTAAATGCAAAATGGTGGCCCAGGTGTAGTGGCTCACAATGTAATCCCAGCACTTTGGGAGGCCAAGGCAGGTGGATCACTTGAGATCAGGAGTTCAAGGCCAGACTGTCCAACATGGTGAAACCCCATCTCTACTAAAAATACAAAAATTAGTCAGACGTGGTGGTATGCACCTGTAATCCTGGCTGAGGCAGGAGAATCACTTGAACCCAGGATGCGGAGGTTACAGTGAGCCGAGATTGTGCCACTGCACTTCAGCTTGGGCGAAGGAGAAAGACTCAGTCTCAAAAAAAAAAAAAAAAAAAAAAAAAAAAAGCAAAATGGTAAATAACAGTTTTGAAGTTGAAAATTGGTAGGAAAAAAAATCTTGTGGAAGATCGTAACTCCAGGTCAGCACTGTGGTTGTCAGCAGTCGGAAAGTGTGGGGGCTCTCCATGTGGGATGGGAGATCCATGCGTCCAAACAGGGTCTAAACTTTCCTACTTGAAGGATCTTTCTGTTTCTGACTTAAATGATTATTAGTGCTATATATTATTTGTTTTTCACCAATCGTATCATACCTTTCATACTCAAATTCCTTGACTCAATTTGGGGATCAATGGCTGTAGAGTTTATCTAAGGAGCTAGAGAGGGCATAGAGAGGCTATAAGAACAGAAAGTAGAGAATATGAGAATGCGTGGCTATGAGAATAGAGAAGCCATGCTTACAAGGAAGAGAATTTCTTTTGCTGTTGTTGTTTTGACACAGAGTCACACTCTGTCACCCAGGCTGGAGTGCAATGGCTTGGTCTTAGCTCACTGCAATCACCACCTCCTGGGTTCAAGTGATTCTCCTGCCTCAGCCTCCCAAGTAGCTGGGACTATAGGCGCATGCCAACATGCCCAGCTAATTTTTGTATTTTTAGTAGAGACAGGGTTTCACTATGTTGGTCAGGCTGGTCTCTAACTCCTGACCTCGTGATCTGCCCGCCTCAGCCTCCCAAAGTGCAGGGATTACAAGCGTGAGCTACCATGCCCTGCCCAATGAAGAGAATTTCTAAGGTTAAGACCCAGAGCAGCTCAGGAAGTCAATGAGTCTCTGCCTACTGGAAGTGCTAGAGGCATGCAAGAACCATGACCAGAAACTCTAACTGGAGCCACAACAAGTCAAGAACAGCATGTACATAATTTACAGTTTATCTCTCACTAATTCATTATTTATTTTACTTGTCATATTCTGCTTACTGAAAGGATTTTTGAAGGGGTTCTTATGATTTATTTACCAGAACAAAGTTCTGTATCAGTCTTCTCTTTCCAACTAGATTGTATGATGCTTGATCCTTTAAAAAGTTTCTCTTCTATTGCCCACAAGCCCTAGTATGATACTGAACAATGATAGATGGGGCATATGCAAAAATAATGCTGAAGATTTTAATAAGCGTAAGCACACAACATAAGTACATAGTCTACTGGTTGCTTTAATGAATGAAGCTATGTTACAGATTCTAGCTCATCTCCTGGATCCCACATAAGACATGGTGACCATATGTTCGTTCCAGTTTGCCCAAACAGGCTTGCGCCTGTTGTCCTGGCATAATCGTTAATAGGACTCCCTTGCAGTCTCAGAAATGTAATGGTTTGGACAATAAATTATACAATGACCTTATTGATCTGCCACCCCCCAGGGGCTTCCCAGTAAACTCCAATGTACAAAAAGTAATTTTGCTTTAACAATGAAGGAAAACTTTATGGCAAAAGACAACCACAAAGTACAAAGTTAAAATTACATTATTAACTACTTGCTATTTCCTATGTAAAATGGTTTAATCTCTACATAAATGTAAGCTAACTCTGCCCTCTGCTGTCTTATAACAGTATTATGACACTGTTTCAGTTTCATTGATTGAAACTGATTGTGTTTGTTGTATTGATTATGTTAGAATGTGGATTCTCAACTTTGTCTACTGCTATATTAGCTTTTAGAAATCCCCACTGCCTATCCTGCATCCTACACCAGTAAATCAGAATCTCTGGGGATGAGACCCAATTATGAATTTTTTAAGCTCCCCAGTTGATTTCAATGTGCAGCTAAAGTTTAAGAACGGTTGCTTAGAACATCATATTGAAAAATCTGTTGTGGTTCACTTAGTTATTTAATTTCATAATCCAGATCTGGGGAATCCTTAGAGATTGGAAGAAAAGATGAGTATATCAGAACAAATATCGGGGGCGGTGGTAGCTCGTGCCTATAATCCCAGCACTTTGGGAAGCCAAGGTGGGCAGATCACCTGAGGTCATGAGTTCGAGACCAGCCTGGCCAACATGATGAAACCCCGTCTCTGCTAAAAATACAAAAATTAGCTGGGTGTGGTGCCATGTGCCTCTCATCCCAGCTACTCAGAAGACTGAAGCAGGAGAATTGCTTGAACCTGGGAGGTGGAGGTTGCAGTGAGCTGAGATCATGCCATGGCACTCCAGCCTGGGCAACAGAGTAAGACTTCATCTTAAAAAAAAAAAAGAAAAGAAAAGAAAAACGAAAACCACAGCATGTTAAAAAGCCATTCTAGCTGAGTGTGGTGACTCACATCTGTAATCCCAGCATTTTGGGAGGCCAAGGCAGATGGATCATCTCAGGTCAGGAATTTAAGACCAGCCTGGCCAACATGGTGAAACCCTGTCTCTACTAAAAATACAAAAGAAATCAGCCAGGTGTGGTGGCGTGTGCCTGTAGTCCCAACTACTTGGGAGGCTTAGGCAGGAGAATCACTTGAACCTGGGAGGTGGAGGTTGCAGTGAGCCAAGATCACACCACTGCACTCCAGCCTGGGTGACAGAGTGAGGCTCTTGGCTCAAAAAAACAAAGCCATTCTAAGGGATGGTGTTTTCTGTGTGTATGTATATATATATATATTTTTAAGTTACAGTGATGACAGGGACAATACCTACTAGAAAAGCTCAGCCCTAATTCTCTGTTGATGGAATTACCTGCTGAGGAAGCTCCAGGATAGCCAAGAAAGTTGGGCAAGAAGACAGGCAAATGAGGTAGAGACTATTGCATTAAACAACTGCTTCCCTTTCTTGAATGTTCAGACTTGTTAATGGAGTTTATCATATGGAAAAGCACTGATGTGAAAGCCCAGGAAATCTGCTGAAGTGGAAGTTGCACTAATTAGAACATTAACTAAATTAAGTCACTGGGGAAGAGTGAATGCCAAAGGGAATAAGACAGAAAGGAGAAAGATACAGAAAAATTATTAATACTCAATGAGAGAGGAAGAAAGAGAGACAGCTTTTGTAGAAAACTGACCAAGAAGCAGGTTTTTAATAGTGAGCCAGAAGTTTACTGCCCACTCCCTCTTTCCAAAGTTTATAAGGAAAAGCTAATGGATCTAGCATCTGAAATTGGCCCTGTTAGAAGAGATTTTATTCCTCCTAAAACAAAGTCTTATCTAAAACTGTGGGATTGGCCAGAAGTATTGGCATGAGAAAGAAGGGTTGGTTCATTTAAGAATTTTGATAGTGGGAATCTGGATAAAAATCTCCTGTTAAAACAGCAGAGGCCTCCAAAAGAAGGCATGAAGAAGTATGTGGCAGATGGTGAGGTCTTTACACATCATGTGTGTGATCTCATTATTTGATTCTTCAATTAAGCTAAAGGCAAGACTGGTAGCGCTAAGTGGGGGACAAGGTAGAGGTTTGGAAGTAGCGTCAGGAACTATGCTAAATGATTCTATGACTGGTTCTGTTGTCTATGAAACAACTGCTGATACTTTAAAAAATTCGTTTTCAAGTAATGAGTTGGGACAAAGTAAAAACGTTTCTGTAGATGTAGTGATTCTTAAGAATGGTTCTTACTCTTTCTGGGTAATAAACCCCTGTATGTGAGGAAAGCTATGCACCCTCTCTCCAGAGAACAACTGACATTTATACATGAATACTTAATTTTATATATAGTTCCATCCTGGTTTAAGAACCCTTGATTTATAAAATAATCTTCTGTAAGTAGATTTATAATTTAAATTATTATTATGAAACACTTAGTAAAAGTTTATATTTGCAAATCTTTGAATTGAGCATTCCATAAACTAGATTAAACAGTAGAAAGTGCCTGTCTTCTCAGCTACCTATAATGCAATACAATGTTTGTATAGCCATATACAGGACATATATGTGTTACTTCAAAAAAAAAAAGGCATACATCTTCATAGGAAAGGGTAAGAACATCTTGAGACATGCTAAGCAATGGCAGAGTAATTTAAGGGCAACCCACAGCCTCTTTTCAATATAGTCGGGGAATTTTGGAAAAATGATTGAATGCCCCCATGTAGGGCAGGGATCAGAGATGAGAACCATATGGTCTTTGTCCTCAGGCTGCATTCACTCTAGTAGGGTGGAGATAGGAGAAGCAAACAAATGACTCTAAAATAAGGCAGCATTTGGGAAATGCCATATAAAAATTACGAAGAAGATATCTGGGGAGAGGGTTCAGACAGCAAGATCACATTTAACAGGAAATGAAAAGTGAAGGCCAGGCATGATGGCTCATGCCTGTAATCCTAGCACTTTGGGAGGCTGAGGCAGAAGGATTGCTTAAGTCCAGGAGTTTGAGGCAACATATTGAAACCCTGTCTCTACAAAAAAAAAAAAAAAAAAATTAGCCAGGCATGGTGGTGCATGCCTGTAGTCCCAGCTACTCAGGAGGCTGAGGTGGGAGGATAGCTTGAGCCTGGAAGGTTGAGGCTGCAGTAAGCCATGATCATGCTACTACATTGCAGCCTGAGTGACAGAATAGATCCTGTCTCAAAAAAACAAAAATGACCCTCACATCTTCTTTTTCCCTCTTTTGTGTGTGAACTGCCTGTTGTTTTTTAATAGGAAAATGTCATGTGGCCACTCCAAATAAAACGACCAGGCGACCCATTATTTTTTTATGCCTGTAGATCAGTTTATATATATGGAAAGTATAGAAATTAAGATGGAAGAGGTGAACCACAGTCATATTGCAGCTGATCTTAACAGTCAGGGAGAGAAGCCTGTACCTAATTCAGCTGACAATGATAATTCGTTGAAGGCTTTTAAGCAAGGCACAGATAGGATCAGAACTGTGCTTTAGGAAAATTAAGCTAGCAGCAGCATGTAGGATGGCTGGAGTAAAGAGAGACAGGAGACAGGCTATTATAGTCATCAAGGGGAGAAGTAATTGGGGCCTGAACGATGTTGGCTGGGAAAGTGGAAAGCAGGAGGATGTCAGACTGGGGAATCTGTAGGCCACTGAAGGCTTTTTAACTGGGGAGTGCACTGGGGGCTTTAGAAAACCCTTGAAGAAACAAACAAACAGACCAGGTGCAGTGACTCATCATGTCTGTAATCGCAGCACTTTGGGAGGCTGAGCCAGGAGGATTGTTTAAGTCCAGGAGTTTGAGGTTGCAGTGAGCTATGATGATACCACTGCACTCCAGCCTGGGTGATAGAGCAAGACCCTGTCTCTCAAAACAAACACAAAACAAGCAAGCAAAAATTCCTCTTCAGTATTTTAGAGATATCTTCGTCTAACTTAAATTTCTGCCTGAATAGAAAGGGGCTCCAGCTACATGAAAGAGATTAAGTTCATTTTAATCTTTTGATAAGTAACTATTGAATCCTTTATCAGATCTAGTCCTATCTATATTTCTTCCTCCCTTGCTGTAGTAAATTGCTTGCACAGAATTCAGAGGAAAAAAGTACTGTGAGCAATTTGAAAAATCTGAATTTATTCTAAGCAAATAAAGGGCTATCTATAGTTCAACACATAACGTAAGTTCCTTATCATATAATATTTTTAAAATCCTTCCTTGGCCAAGAGTAGTGGCTCGCACCTGAAATCCCAGCACTTTGGAAGGCTGAGGCAGGAGGATCACTTGAACCCAGGAGTTTAAGAACAGTCTGAGCAACATGATAAGACTCTGTCTCTAAAAAAAATTTTTTTAATTAGCTGGGCATGGTGGCATATACCTGTAGTCCCAGCTACACGGGAAGCTGAGGTGGGAGGATCGCTGGAGCCCAAGAGGTTGAGGCTGCAGTAAGCCTTGACGGTGCCACTACACTCCAGCCTGTGTGAAAGAGAGAGACCCAGTCTCGGGAAAAAGAAAAATAAATTCTTTCTTAATAGTGGCCATTTCTTGAACTTTCATCCCGTTTTTCTCTTACTGCCAAATTTCTCACAAAATCAGCCTTCATTCATTACCTACTTTGACTTGCCACCTATTCATCCCTCAACTCTTAAAACATGGAGCACATCTATAAAATTACAATAAAATCATACCCTCTAAAGTCCACAGTGTCATCCTCACCACCAAAACTATCAATTTTCTCAAGTTTCATCTTCCTTGACCTCTTTCCGACATTTGGCCCTGTAGAACAACCTCTCCAGCTTGAAATTTTCTTTTCCTTTGGTCGTCTCGACGTATCACACACCCTCTTTCTTCCTTCCACCTCTGGGCTCTCTTCTGTTCTCTTTCCAAGCTATATTCCTATCTACTCTACAAATATAATTGCAACCCAAGTGATCATCTTGAGCTGTCTGCTACTTATGATCTTGAAGGAAAACACTTTTTCATTCAATTATTCAGTGCTCCACAGAATTCCTAAATCTACATCTCTAGCCATGATCTCCTGTGTCAGGAGATCATGGCTAGAGATGTAGATTTAGGAATTCTACTGGATATCTCCTACTGGATATTTCCTACTGGATATTTCCAAGTGGATGTCTGAAACTCATCATCATATCTGGAGCAGAGCTTGTCCTTCCCCTCAAAAAGTTAAGTCCTCCCTCTTCCTCAACTTCCCCCACATTCATCAATGATACCAACGTTTTCTGTTACTCACGTTGGAAATCTTGAGTCATTCTTGACTGTTCCCTCTCCTTGCATAGTTGGCCAGTTACCAAACTCTTACCAATCCTGCCTTTGCAAATTCTCTGAAGTCTCTCTTCCTATCCCTTTTCCACTGCCACTACTGTAACTCAGACTCTTATCATTTCTCTCTTACGCATTTCCAGTAGTTTTGAAACTAGTTCTTTTCCTTTGTCTTCCTTTTCCTTTTAATACATTGAACAGTTTCACTGGGAATATTACTCTTTCAAAAATATTTTGTTGTAGGTATCATTTCTTACTCAAAACTCTTCAGTTAGATTCCCATCACCTATAGGATGAAAGTTATATTTCTTAACCTGGCATTTAATATCCTCCACTACCTGTTTTTTACTTCTTTTGATTCTTTAAAAAAATTTTTTTTAATTGAGATGGGGACTTGCTCTGTCACCCAGGCAGGAGTGCAGTAGCGTGATCATAGCTCTCTGCAGCCTCAACCTCTTGGGCTCAAGTGATCCTCCTGCTTCAGCCTCCCAAGTAGCTGGGACTATAGACGTGCGCCACCACAACCAGCTAATTCTTGTTTTTTTCTTATCTTACACAAATCCTCTACACAAATTCTCTTCTCCAGCTAATTTTCCAATTGCTCCCAAATATGACATACCCTTAGAGCTGACACTTGTACATTTCAGGGGATACTATTCACAGAGAATATAATGTGAACAGTGTCCCCTGGAGTTGTGCAGTGACTGCATTTTATTCCATGTCCACTTTTGTGTTTTTGTTCTTTTTTTTTTTTTTTTTTTTTGAGGAATTTTCATTCTGTTGCCAAGGCTGTAGTGTAGTGGCACGATCTCAGCTCACTGCAATCTCCACCTCCTACTTGCCCCTTGCCCCTGCTCTAACTCTTCCTTCAAGCCCCAACTCAAGTTCTACCAGTTTCAAAAACTCACCACCAAATGCCCCAGCCACTGATAATCACCCCTTCCTCTGGATTCCTAGATTAGTCACTGGTACATATGTGAGCATACAATTTATCATGCAAATTGTAACGTTTGCTAGTTAAAGAGGTCACAATTACTCTGAACCCACAGGTGTGAACTAGGACTGTCTAGGACAAGCTGGGCCATATGGCCAACCTACTTATATGTTACCCATTTGGTACTTGGCATGTGTTATCTGGTAGTTTTTATTTGTCTGTTTGTTAAATATATGTATGTATTTAAATGCATGTATCTAATCTCCTCAAGATAGGAAATCATCTGAGCATAAATTATGTATTCTCTCTCTGTGTTCTCCTGGTGCCTGGCCAGCACCTTACACATAATATACACTAAAAATTGTTTGTTCCTCATGATGATATCTTTACTCTGTTATTTAGGAATGAAACATGAGTTAGGAGTAACTTTCAAAGGCAGAAAATTCACTACCCAATTTTCATTCTGGCAAAAAGACAAAAACCTCTATGTCCCCAGAAACAGATAGTGACATCAAAAAATTTCCTCAAGATTTTGCTGAGGACTAGGTTGAAGCCTCTGGCACAAGGCTCTGCCCTGTTGCCTAGCTGCTGAATAACGTGTTTCGTCTGTATCTTGACACATTCTTTTAGCATTGCTTTGTCACACAGCAGAAAGACGACAGCCCCAACCACAGGACTCACAGAAATCAAATCAAAATAAAATTATGTCTAAGGAAATGCTGTGGTGGCTAACTCACCTGAAACCCAAGTCTTTGGAAGTTTTGACTTGCTTGACTTATTTTGCTTAATTAGCACCTGGCCCCGGTTCAGAATTATCCATGCTCAACTGCCAGTAACTAAAGGAAGAGAAGGAAGATCTAAAAACAAAACAAAACAAGACAGTGGTCATGAGAGCGAATGCTCTGAAAATGAACTAGAACGCAGACTGAAAAATGAGGGACATGTGGGTAAAAGATAATTAGGACAGAATCACCTCTCAGGACTAAATACTTCACAGAATAATGCAACGAAAGAGTAGCAAGTCAGAGTCACATAGGAGTGTGAGTCGATGCTGAAAAGCCCCAGAAAGGAACACCATTTTGTTCAAACTACTGACAGTTTGGGCCTTTCTAAAATTCCTCCTACCAAATAAATAGGTGACAACCAACAGTATTCATTGATTTGTACATGGGATGATATAAGGATGTTTCCCTTTGACGACTACTCTAAAATTTGGTTCTCAGAGAGATCTCACCTGTAAATGTTTGGTCTAGCATTTTTGTTCGTATCTATGAGAGTCTCTGAGCCCTTCATAATTATCAGTAGTCTTAATACACACAATAGTCTGTCTAGAGATTCGCCAAATATTCTCGAGTTAGATAACGAGCTTATTAGAGCCAGGCCAACGTAATGAGACCTCTTCTCTACTAAAAACGACAACAAAAATTAGCCAGGCAAAGTGGTGCTCGCCTGTAATCCCAGCTACTCAGGAGGCTGAGGCTGGAGAATCGCTTAAACTCGGGAGGCGGAAGTTGCAGCGAGCCAAGATCACGGCATTACACTCCAGTCTGGGCAACAGTGAGAGAACGTCTCCACGCACGCTCGCACGCACGCTCGCACGCACGCTCGCACGCACGCTCGCACGCACGCTCGCACGCACGCTCGCACGCACGCTCGCACGCACGCTCGCACGCACGCTCGCACGCACGCTCGCACGCACGCTCGCACGCACGCTCTCAAAAGAGCTCTTTAGAAAAGATAAAAGATGGCCGTGCACGGTGGCTCATGCCCGTAATCCTAGCACTTGAGGAGGCCAAGGCGGGTGGGTCACTGAGGTAAGGAGTTCGACACCAGTCTGGTCAAAATGGTGAAACCTTGTCTCTACTAAAAATACAAAAATTAGCCGGGCGTGGTGGCGGACACCTGTAATTCAAGCTACTAGGGAGGCTAAGGCAGGAGAATTGCTTAAATCCAGCGGGGGCAGAGGTTGCAGTGAGCCAAGATCCTGCCACTTTACTCCAGCCTGGGCAATAGAGTGAAACCTCATCTCAAAAAAAAAAAAAAAATGATAAAAGGTGACTCCTTCTACTTATGATCTTTTAATACCTGGACCTCTCTAAAATTATTGGATATATTGACTTCTTGGAGTTCCCAGTTCTTCCTTTGTTTTTTGTTTTGTTTTGTTTTGTTTTTGTTTTTTAATGGAGTCTCATTCTGTCGCCAGGCTGGAGTGCAGTGGTACAATCTCGGCTCACTGCAACCTCTGCCTCCCGGGTTCAAGCAATTCTTTTGCCTCAGCCTCTTGAGTAGCTGGGATTACAGGCACGCGCCACCATGCCCGGCTAATTTTTGTATTTTTAGTAGAGACAGAGTTTCACCATGTGGTCTAGGATGGTTTCAATCTCTTGACCTTGTGGTCCACCCGCCTCGCCCTCCCAAAGTGCTGGAATTATAGGTGTGAGCCACCGTGCCCAGCCGCCTTTGGTTCTTTTTAACTTGAAGTCATCACTTGCCTTGAAAGATTGAAGCCAGGAATAGGCGACTTTAATGGTAGATCTGCTACAAAACTGTATTTTCTGTCTCATTTGTCTTATCATTTCGCTTCCTTTTCCCTTTATCTCTCTTTCCCTTCTTTCTACTTGTGATTTTATTTCACCCCTTCCCTCTACTCCCCATCTCTCCTTGAGTATAATTAGAGCCCTTGGTGGCAGGTAGGGTCAAACAGTGTTGATTTAAGTATTGATCTTAGATGCAGAGGAATACGTTAAGTGACTTTTTAAGACTTTCTCTAGCTCTGGGATTCTCAGGGGTTGCCGTTAATTACCACCCCTTTATTGCTAGCCACTTATTCTTACATCTGCATTAGGTCGATTGGAATCATCTTCATCATCATAGCTAACATTTATGAAATACTTAATACATATGTCAGACCCTGGGTTATGTGGATTCTCTTCTTTAATTCTCACAGCAACTCCATGAGGAAGGCACATTCCCATTTTGCAAATGAGGGAGAGGGAGCAGAGAAGTTAGTACCTTTCCCACATGTTTCATCATGGCTAATAAGTGACAGAGCTAGGCTGTGAGTCCACATTTGTATGTCTCCACACCACCACTTTGGTGGAAAATGTGATCCTGGTATATGGTAGGAAGAAGTCTGAGCAATTTAAAATCCATTACACAACCTTCACAGATGCTGGGCCGAGGCATAACTTTGAAGCCAGTGTCCCCTGACTAAAGGGTCAAAACTTTATCCTCTTCATGAAAGGATGTGACATTACTTAGATCTATGCAACCTCCCCTAGGTACCACCCCTTCCAAACTTGTCTCAACATTTCTGCACTTTTGCACACGTTGTTTCTTGTGTCAGGGGAACACCCTGCCCAGAGTTCCCTAATGTCTAAACTTAAAGAGTCTGCGGACGGATCAACGCTTCTGGAAAATCTTTGCTGAAACTGTGTCCCCCTCCTCTCTCTGACCTCTCCCGGGCTGTCCTTTCTCTGGGCCCCAGGAGCATCCCAAAGAGCAGTTATTACACTCTATTGTGGTCACTGGTTTTTCTTGCCTTGCCCCCCGATTGTGAAAAGTGAGCCTGAGGCAGGTACCCCAAACATTATCTGAGTGAAATTGAATTCCTGAGCTTTAATATCATCACATTACTTCTTCCAGGTATATTTACATTTTAAGCACCATTCTGAATTTTGAAATGTAACACTCTCTGATGTAGACACCTTGCCCGTAAAAGAGTTACTACCTTCCTTCAGCCCAAGTCAACAAAAAACATTATGTATGTATGTATGTATTTAGAGGCAAGGTATCTGTCATCCAGTCTGGAGTGTAATGGTGCAATCACAGCTCACTGCAGTCTCAACCTCCAAGGCTCAAGTGATCTTTCCACCTCAGCCTCCCAAGTAAGTGGGATTATAAGCACATGGCACCACACCCACTGCCCAGCTAATTTTTGTATTTTTTGTAGAGACAGGGTCTTGCCATGTTGCCCAGGCTGGTCTTGAACTCCCTAGCTCAACCAATCCTCCTTCCTTGGCCTCCCAAATTGCTGAGATTACAGGCATGAGCCATCACACCCGGCTGGATCTAATTATTTATAAAAGAGATACATAAAGTAGTGTATAGAACCAATTGAAGGCCGGGCGTGGTGGCTCACGCCTGTAATCCCAACACTTTTGGAGGCTGAGGCAGGTGGATCACCTGAGGTCAGGGGTTCAAGACCAGCCTGACTAACATGGTGAAACCCTGTCTCTACTAAATGTAAAAAATTAGCCAGATGTGGTGGCACATGCCTGTAATACCAGCTACTTGGGAAGCTGAGGTGGGAGAATCACTTGAACCTGGGAGGCAGAGGTTACGGTGAGCTAAGATCGTGCCATTGCACTCCAGCCTGGGCAATAAGAGTGAAACTTTGTCTAAAAAAAAAAAAAAAAAAGAACCAATTGAAGTTAGGAAGCTGTTGCTAAACTTCCAGGAATGAAGCAGCAAACTGCTAAGTTTACAGATCATTTCCTAGAGAGCAATGAGGTGTTAAATCGAATGATATTAGCGCATGTCGTTCTCCTTGTTGAGTCATCCATGTCTTGAGCAGAATCTTCCTTCTGGTGGGCACAGAATGAAGACATGATTTAGCAATTAAATTATTGGTAATCCATTGAAAAAGGGATACTATTTTCTAACCAAAACTTTCCTAATTTTTTTTGTTTGTTTTCCTTCTCAAATTTCAAAACTGTTGAAAGCAAAGACCTGGAATGCACAGAGCAAAATCCAAATGAGATAGGTGGAATGGTACCTGCCTTTGGCTATGGAGTTTGGAGTAAGGTGGTAGGAAGAGTGAAACTGTGTGTTCAGCTTTTGTCATCAATCAAAAAATATTTACTGAGCGCCTATGTGTCTAGTATAACACTGGGAAACAAGCATGATTCTCAAGTTTGCAGTCAAGAGCTGACTGTGTATACTATAATAGGGGAATTAATAAACTGTTATTAATTTGGGAGGCCAAGGCGGGTGGATCACCTGAGGTCAGGAGATCAAGACCAGCCTGACCAACATGGTAAAACCTCATCTCTACTAAATAGAAAAAATTACCCGGGCATGGTGGCACATGTCTGTAATCCCAGCTACTTGGGAGAGATTTGGAAAGGGATACTAATATCCAGTCTTTATGGAAAAGGTGATGTTTGAGCCATGTCTGAGAACCTGAATATGAATTCAGTAAGCAGAGAAAGGGCTGTTCTGGGGAGAGGAGCAGCACACAAAAAACTAGAAAGAAGACTTTGGTGTGGTGAGGGCCATGAGGAATTGGTGAGGCTAGAAACAGGAAATGGGATGACAGCAGGAAGGGAGGTAGGGAGCAGCAGGACATGGGGCTACAGAAGTAGACAGGGCCAGCTTTTAAAAAGCTGTGGGAGCTGTAGGAAGGAATTTTGTCTTTATCCTGAGGGCAATAGAGAATCATGGAGCTTTTAAAGCAGTGACATAATGAGATTTATGATAACTGTTACATTCTTGGCACCATCTACTATAGTTGCTTAATAATATGCCTCAGTTCTTTCAAACCTTGCTATACACTTTCTCATTAGTTCTTTTTTTTTTCTTTTTTTTTTTTTTTAAGACAGAGCCTCACTCTCTTGCCCTTGCTGGAGTGCAATGGCACGATGTCGGCTCACTGCAACTTCCACCTCCCGGATTCAAGTGATTCTCCTGCCTTAGCCTCTTGAGTGGCTGGGACTACAGGCACGTGCCACTACACCTGGCTAATTTTTTGTATTTTTAGTAGAGATAAGGTTTTACCATGTTGGCCAGCTGGTCTCCCTCCATCTCCTGGCCTCAAGTGATCTGCCTGCCTCGGACTCCCAAAGTGCTGGGATTACAGGCATGAGCCACCGTGCCGGGCCCTCTCATTAGTTCTCAAAGAAGATTTTGTAAAGAGAAAAAAGGACAAAGAACTAGAAGGGTTGGGAATCTGTGATTAGGTAGAGCTCAAAGTAGCACTTCCAAGAAAGGCTCCCTTTCTCTTTGTGCCTTTAACGTTCCAAACCCACTTCCTGGAGGAGCCTGGCCTTTCTTTTTCTCCATCTCCCGTGGTTTCTTCCCTAACATGACCCTTCTACCACAGCATCCTCTCCAACACAACATGCTCACTCAGTTTCTCCAGTTACATACAAATCACTTTGTACAAATTTGTTAAAAGTACACAGTCTCATATTACCCACTTCAGCAGACATGCATTCACACATCAGACAGTTTGAGTTATTACCAGACCTTTTCCTTAATTTATTGTCCTTCCTTCTACTACCTCAGGCTTAATGCTAGAGTTATTTTTCTTTTCTTTCTTTCTTTTTTTTTTTTTTTTGGTGTTTTTAGTAGAGATGGGGTTTCACCATGTGGGCCACATTTGTCTCGAACGCCAGACCTCATGATTTGCCCGTCTCAGCCTCCCAGAGTGATGGGATTACAAGTGTGAGCCACCTCGACTGGCCTAGACTAGAGTTATTTTTCTTAAAACCCTTAAGTCATATGTAAAAACACATATATCAGAAATATTTGTGTATCATTTTATAAAGCAAGCCTGTGTGATAGGTGTATTTATTATTGTCATTATTTTACAGATGAAAAAATTGAAGGCCAGCCAGTAAGCAACTTGTTTAGGGCCCTCGAATTATATTGTTACAATGAGAACTGAAATCTAATATTTTAACTTTAAATCACCATGTTATTTTCCAGATATTCCTTGCCGCTTCTATGTACCCCTTCTCCATTCCAAATCAAAACTACTCTTTTCAACACTACCATAGTTTTTTGATTTCTGTGAATTTTGTGCCTGGGTTACCTTGAAGTAAACCCTCCATCTACTAGCCATTCTCCAGGACAAAACAGAGGTCTCTTGACTTCCCTTTCCTCACTTCCCCAGTTTCTCTAAAAATTCCAAACTCCACCTCTCAGAGTCCATATATAGGTGGAAGAGAACAAAAGCCTGCTCTAAGTCTTACTATATCCTTGAGGCACACACTGGGGGAAGAAAAAAACCCACAATAAAATATCTGAAACCCAGTTGCATTTTGATTATTAAATTCCTTCTGGCTAGTTGTGGTGGCTCATGCCTATAATCCCAGCACTGTGGGAGGCGGAGGCAGGAGGATTGCTTGCGCCCAAGAATTCGAGACTAGCTTGGGCAACACAGTGAGACCCATGCCTATATACATGCATACATACATAAAATATTTTTAAAAATCCACCCCAATCCATGTAAGATTTGAAAGAGAATATTTCCCCAGAAGCTACAATTTAAGAAATTTTGACATATATCATGAAAATTTTGTATGGAAATGATAATCTATATTTGAAAAAAAGTGAGGAGAGTGAAAAAAAAACAGAATCAGAGGGAAATAATGGATATTCCCTTGCTTTTAAATGTCATATGTTTGAAAAAACGGACGTTATTTGTAAATTGGTGTTTAGTAACTGGTAACAAACTTGAAATACAATACCCTATAAGCCTTAATCCTAGGTAGACTTAAGCAAATGAATTTCTTTTAACTCATCTTTTGAACCTATATCCACATTGGTTTTAAAGATATTTTAAGTTATATTTTTTCCTCTTTGTTTTTCAGAGCTACTTCTTATTTGGGGGCTACTTTTAAAAATTGAGATATAATTCACAAGGGGCTGCCTTTTTTTTTTTTGATAAGGCTTCTTATAACTATTGCTGAATGTTTTGTTCTAATCTTCTAAGCAGGGCCATTTTATTTTTTGGAGTCACTTCTAAAGTCATGTGGTCATTAACTTTGTAGACTATTTTGGATATGAGTGCTGACACAAATTAAAACCCAAGTAGACCTCATTGTATGTCACTCCATGAATGTTGACAACATAAGGAATACGTTGCTTATAGTACACTGACTTCTGGACTGAAAAGCTGAGGAAGAAACTCAATTTTCTTTTTTGCATACATCAAAATAACAACAACTATGTCCAGTTCCCTGACTGACCTCAGCAGATGAAGTGAACAAATAGTGTTAGTTCAGATTGAAGAAATTATCTGAATCTTGGTGTGTGCAGATTTATAATCTACATGTAATATTACCGAAATTAGATATTTACAGTTTCATATGTGTGCATAGGCTCCTTCACACCTATTTCCGTATTTATTAGTTATTGAACTTTCAAAACTGGAATTGAAGCATTACAACAATTTTTTTTTTTTGCACCAAGTTTATAAACTTAAGCAGTGCAATGCATGTTATTTTTCTGAGGCAAACCAAAGGTAATTTTCTCAAGGTTTTTGCAGCATTTGATGGAGGATCTTTTATACATTTGTAATAGACAAAAAATAAACCAGACTGAAAATCATTTTTAAAGTCTAAAACCATGTACCAAGTTTTTTATTCAAATTGTACAGGATAAGTTTAAACTTAAATTGCATTCTATTAACCAATATGAATGTACTTCTGTAAGCATAGTTATGTTAAAATAAAGTTTTAAAAAGCAATAAATAAATAAATGTGTTTAAAAGGCTGGAGTTTATCATCTGAATGGGGAAGTAGCCTGAAGTTGGGCGGGAAAACCCTAAAAGGAAGAAAGTCTAACTCTACCACTGAGCTAAGAAAAAAACCTGCTGACCCTGAACTTCTAGGAGTGCTTTTGGACCTGTCCTCAACCAGGCTCACTGTATTCACTGTGTTAACCCAGAATTGCTGCTAATTCATTCATATCTGGCAGGTGACATCAGGTGAAGAAAACCACAGCCTCTTATTTCGCACTTTCCCTGACACAATGGAAAGAATGACCTATACCTTCACCCAGCAGATGAGCTTCTGCTTGGAGATGAGCATCCTCTCCTCCATCTGTGAAACTGGTCTGAGGATGTTACCATAAAGGCTGGGGCAGTTTTCCTTCCTTTCAACAAAAGATGAAAAGAATAGATAGGATCAGCATTGTATCCTTTTAGTCTCTTGGCATTATAAGGCAGAAGAAAAAATAGAAGGTGTTGAAAGGAGATTCAAACTGCACTCTTTAGGGAAATCCCTCATCTTGCCCCAGGGATGTAGTTTAGCACATGAAATTGAGCCAGCAATTAGGGCGATTTTAACATTTAGATTTTCTTTAATCAATTCCTTTAACAAGAGATGATCTCATACGTGAAATGCAACATTGTATGTTTGATATACATCATGGACATCACCTATTGATTAAAGACCCATAAGAGCAGGGGATTGTCCCAGAGAAAATTCTATTAGAATATAAAATTGATTCTGCAAACTTTATTTTTTATAGCTACCTACAAGAGAAAAGGAAATAGATTTTTTTTTTTTTTTTTACTGTTTTTCTTATGTTACACCACTAATTGTTCATTTCGTTCAGGTGCTAATCTCCTTCTGCTCTATTTTCCTTTCTTCCATCTGTCAACCTCAGATAATTTTGTATTCCCATTACCACAATCACACTTTAATTTCTGGTCCTGTCTACCTCCTCCCCCGAGTCTCATTTCCTGCCTCTCTTCTCTGAATGTGGCTAGATTTAAATGGAGGACTTCACTGGACAGATAACCCTGAGCTCTTGAGCTTTTGTGACCATGAATATGATGACAATTTTTTTCTCTTGCTCATTTTAATAACAAGTTATGATACAACTCTGGGAAGGTAAAAAAAATTTATAAACATGTAGATTGTCTTTCGTGCCTTAGATTATGAAATCAATTCATGCTAATGGGTATAATTTGAGATCTATGATTGTAGTGTAATTTTTAATTAATTTTTGTCATGTATATGCTCAGTGATGAGGCAGAAGCTATACATCTCCCCCTTGTGGTTCCTGTTAGCGTCTGCCTTTCGAATGTCCATTTTTTTCCAGTTCTATTAAGTCCCAATAAAATGCAGCTAAAATAATCTTCTTGTTTATTTATTTATTTTTTTAGGGACAAGATCTCGCTCTGTTGCCCAGACGGGGGTGCAGTGGCATGATCATAGCTCATTACAGCCTCAAACTCCTAGGCTCAAGAGATCTTCCCGCCTCAGCCTCCTGAGTAGCTAGGACTACAGGTGCACACCACCACACCAGGTTAATTTTTAAATTTTTTGTAAAGACAGAGTCTCACTATGTTGCCCAAGCCGGTCTTGAACTCCTGGCTTCAAGCTATCCTCCTGACTTGGCCTCCCAAAGTGCTGGGATGACAGGTGTGAGCCACCACACTCAGCCTAAAATAATTTTAAACCACAACTCTGGCAACACTCTCCTGCTCAAACCTTTGGTGGCTCTCTACCACATGCAGAATACAATCCAAACTTCTTAGCATGGTCCACCTGAAATTTCTATACCAAACAAAAGAAAACTCTGCTTTTTGAAATCCTATACATGCTTTAAGGCCCAAATTCGTCTTTCCTAATCCTCCATGTGGGTGAAATCTCACCATTTTGTGTTCTTATACCCCAATCTGCCAGTAATTATTGGTACTCATGCTCATTTTATCTCTCAGACTAAACTGTGAGTATCTGGGGGAATAGGAAAGGATTAAAAGTCAGTATTAGGCTTTAAAAACAGAGAAAGCATTTAAAAATGGATGAAGAGAGAGAATTGAGCCAGGGGCCGTGGCTCACGCCTGTAATCCCAGCACTTTGAGAAGCCGAGGCAGGTGGATCACTTGAGACCAGGAGATTGAGACCAGCCTGGCCAACATGGTGAAACCCCGTCTCTACTAAAAATACAAAAAATTAGCCGGATGCAGTTGTGTGCTCCTGTAATCCCAGCTACTTGGGAGGCTGAGGCATAAGAATTGTTTGAACCCAGGAAGCGGAGGTTGCAGTGAGCCAAGATCACGCCACTGCACTCCAGCCTGGGTGACAGAGTGAGACTCTGCCTTAAAAAAGAAAAATAAAATGAATAGACTAGCCCGGTCCAATAGGAATATGAAAGGTACATGTGTAATTTTTCATTTTCTAGTAGCCACATTAAAAAAGAACCAAGTGAAATTAATTTAATAATACATTTATTTAACCCAGTATGTCAAAAATTATTTCAACATAACCATATACATTTATTAAGATTTTTACATATTTTAATACTAAATCTTCCAAATCTAGTGTGCAGAATGTACATACAGCACAATCTCAGTTCAAACTTGCCATATTTAAAGTGCTTTATAGCCATAAGTGGCTAGCGCTACTGTATTAGACAGAAATTGAGCCAAGGACAGCAAGAGTCCTAGCCCTGGCTGACTACAAAGTAGCTTTGTTACCATAGACAAGACCTTTAACCACTCACTTCTGTGGTTTCCTCATATGAAAAGAGGAGACATATTTTTCTTACCAATCACGTAGGGTCGTAATAGCATAAAATTACAAACTGAAATGAGGACACTTTTGAAAGGTTGAAAGTGTCATACAAATGGGAGGTATTATAATTATTCCAATAATAAACTCTGATGACTCTAGATCATGCAGTGTTTCTTAGCACATCTATGATTTTTAATAGCAGTTGCAGACACTAACAGTTGAAATACTAAAGGTTACAATTTCAATGCTTCCGTGGAAAAATAATTCCCATAGTAGCAAACCCAATTAAACTGGTGTGCTTTGAAATGGTTATTAATCTCTTCTTTAAGGAATCTGGATCCCAGAGTCTCCCCTGCTTCCTAATCTTTCTTCACTGACGTGACAGTAATAAAGCAGGGCTGAGGGAGGATGCTGATATTCCCATTGGAGTAGGGGGTTGTGATGAAGACACATTGTTCTGATGCAGACACGAACCTCGGAGATTCGTATTCAAGTTAATTAGATCGTTGCGAATAACAAGATGCTTTCAATACACAGAGAAAGAAAGAGGCGGGGCGCCAATTAAAAGGATTTTGAGATCCACAGGATTGGGAAATGATGCAGGGAAAACTCACCTGGTCATTTTTCTATTTACATAGTGCCTGCCCGCCACTGAGGTGCATCTGTGACACCTGAGAGAGAGAGAAATACGTTCCTCATTGCTATGTCCCCCAGAGGACTCTGGAACAGCTAATTATTACTAATATTTTAAGTATTCGTTTTAGGAGATTTTCTGCAGCGCTCTAAGTGTCTCTTCCCAAACACTTCAGTTACTGTTTATTCACCTGTTGAGATCTGGTCTCTTATTCACTTTCATTGCCTTAAGAAATGGTACAGAAAGCTATTTATTAACATTTCAGATTTGTATATAGGGTAGCGAGAAATAATTCCCTCTCTTGTGTGTTGTGATTTGCCTTTCTTGTCAGCTTAAGCTCAGGAAGGCCTCTGTGAGAACTTCGCTCAGCCCAAGATCCGCTTTCCCTTCCCCCCCACATCTGCCAGTGCATAAGGTTTCTTCCCCTTTCTCCAAAGGTTTCTGGAGCCCCACCCTTTGCCGACACATGGTGCCAAGGAGACTGTGCCCTGCCCTGACAACAGTTGCTAAGGGGCGGAGACTTCGGATCGGTTCCCGAGACGGAAGACCCAGGAGTCGAGTACTTGGGCGCATGCGGTAACCGTATCTCCGCTGTCGCGAGGTTGCGTCTTCCCGGAAGCGTTGGAGGACGTTCCCTGTTGACTGCGACGCGATGTGTGGAGACTGTGTGGAGAAGGAATATCCCAACCGGGTGAGCGACTGGGCGCTCCTTTGGCCGGCGGCCGGCCCCCGAGGTGTCTCATACCCCAGGCTGGCCTTCCCAGAGAGGCCGTAGGTGGGGCGGACTCGCCCGCACTGCCGGTCCCGGTGACTCGGTAGCGGTATTTAGGTACACCGGGGATGGCCTGCGGCGGTCGGCACCTCTGGTCTCCGCCTTGGCGGCTGACCTCAGCTGTCGTGCCGGTTCGCTTGAGCTCCAGGGAGCAACAGAGGAACCCCACCGCCACCACAACCCCAGTCGACAACCGAGGGACTCCCCCACCCCTACTTCCGGTCTCATCCTAAAGCTTGATTTGATGAAGTTCAGTTTTCTTACTGAATTCTAGCGCTGGAGGGGACCTCAGAGGTCATCTGTTCTAACACTTTTGCAGATGAAGAAACCGATGTCCAGAGAGGGGAAATCACTTGCCCCAAGTTCACATTGTAGTTGTATGGATGAGAGCCAGGACTAGAATTCAGATTTCCTGGCTGTTACTGCCTTTTAAAATCTCATTTTCAGGCTCAGGAGGTTGCAAAGCTTGTCTATTCTCATTCATTCAAGGTATCTTTGTTGAACATTTATATATGTGTAGCTAGATTACTTTAGGCCAGAAAGGGATTCTTTATTTCTCCTCTCTTTTGGAGACAGGTTCCCACTGTTGCCCAGGCTGGTCTCAAATTCTTGGGATCAAGCGATCCTCCTGCCTTGGCCTCCCAGAGTGCTGGAATTACAGGTGTGAGCCACCGCACCTGGCTGGATCCTTTATTTCAAATTAGAAATAAAAAGGCAGCTTTGGTGCTGCCTAAGAGCTCACAGTTTTGGGGAGTATGTGACTAACAAAAAATGAGTAGTTCGGTTCAGAAATGCTATTCAAGTTTAGGGAAAGGGAAGGGCAATAGGAGATAGTGTTGTTCTCCCCTGCGAAAAGGTGGACATCCTCTAAGACTTGAAGGACAGTTGTAATTAGGGTAGAAAACAAGATAAGGAGGAGCTGGAGGATGGGGGAAAATTACAGGAATGGAATTGGTGCATTGGATGGGAGGGAGAAAATCTCTATAGTTGCTTACGCCTTAGTATCTTGTGGGTAATACTTAGGCTTTTGAGAAGCATATATAACAGTATATTTTCTCATATGATGAAACTACTTTGGAAAAATGGATGAGCCTTATACAGAAATGACCCAGCGATTCCCGTTCTAGAAAAATGAATGTGTATATGCTTCTGAAGACTTATATAAGAGTGTTCAGAACAGCATTATTTTTGTGGTGATAGATTGGAAAAATAACTGTGATATAGTCATAGAATGGAACACATGAATGAATGAGTAATGGAAGTGAATGAAGTAGTGCAGTAGTCCTCTACTAGGAGTGATTTTTGCTTCCTAGGAGACATTTGGCAATATCCAGAGACATTTTTTGGTTGTCAAATGGGAAAGCACTGCTGACTATTCTAATGGATGGTGCAGGGGATGCCACTAAACATCCTGCAATACATGGGACAGCCACCACAACGAAGTATCACTCCCAATGTCAATAGTGTGAAGGTTGAGAAACCCTGAATTATAGCAATGAAACTACAGTTACACAGCAACCTGAAAAGTCTTACAAATAGTGTTGATGAAAGAACACATAAAGTATAATTCAAAGAGGCAAACTAAAATATATTATTTAAGGATGTACCTGGGTGGTAAAACTATATAGAAAGCACACAAGTACTGTTAAGTCGAGTTAGTGGTTACTGTTAAGGGATTAGGGTGTGATCAAGAAGGGTCACATGAGAAAAGTCTTCTGGGGTGCAAGCAGTGTTTTATTTCTTGATTTGGGTATTGATTCTATAGATGTTCACTTTATAATTATTATGCTCTACATTTATGTTTCATGTACTTTACTGTGTTCTATTTCATTTTTTTAAGTTTAAAAAGATTTTTTCAAAGCCAGTAATAAACATGGGATATTACAAGACCATGAGGGAGAAGTTTGCAGTAGAGAATATTAAAGAGATTAGGTTGGATTCTTAAGAGTGGAGTTATTGTTAAACTTAAAAGTCATATTGAGAAGCTTAGAGTTTACATTTTATGCATTGGACAACCATCAAAATTTTAAGAGAAATGATTCTGAAATCTATTATTTAGGAAAATGAATCTTAGGGCTGATGGTAGAATGGAGGATGTGTTAAGAGATAACTTCATAGAACATTTGAGGAGCTATGGCAACAGTGTAGGCATGAGATAATGATGACCTTATTTCAAAGAAAGAATTAGGCCGAGTGCAGTGCTCACACCTGGAATCCCAGCACTTTGGGAGGCTAAGGCAGGTGGATCGCTTGAGCCCAGGAGTTTGAGACCAGTCTAGGAAACATGGTAAAACGCTGTCTCTACAAAAAATACAAATAGGCCGAGCGTGGTGGCTCACCCCTGTGATCCCAGCACTTTGGGAGTGGATCACCTCAGGTCAGGAGTTCGAGACCAACTTGGCCAACATGGTGAAACCTCATCTCTACTAAAAATACAAAAATTAGCTGGGTATGGTGGCACACTCCTGTAATCCCAGCTACTTGCAAGGCTGAGGCAGGAGAATCATCTGAACTCAGGAGGCGGAGGTTGCAGTGAACTGACATCACGTCACTGCACTCTAGCCTGGGCAACAAGAGCGAAACTTTGTCTCAAAAAAAAAACCACAAAAAACAAATTAGCCAGGCATGGTGGCATGCACCTACAGTCCCAGCTACTCGGAGGCTAAGGTGGGAGGATCACTTGAGCCCAGGAGGAAGAGGTTGCAGTGTGCCATGATTGTGCCACTGCACTCCCTCCTGGGCAACAGAGCAAGACCCTGTCTCAAAAAAGAGAAAAAAAAAAGAATAAGATTCAATCAGTTTAATGTAGAAGAGAATAAGGGGAGAGCTATATGTGATCACATGATCTCAGTTTTCAATCTAGGCAACTGGGAAATTGGAAGTATTACAGAAATTGAAGGCATATGGGAAGAAAAAACAAAAATTCGGGACAAATGGTCAAATTGTTACTAATATGCTTCACCTGAGATTGAGAATATCTGAAGGGTCAAGTGAAGATATAAGATTGCAGTTTGGGTACAACTACATAGATAAATGAGTCAGTTAAATACAAATGTCAAAATAGGATTTGTTCTCTGAGGAAAAAAATGTAGCGAATCAAGGACTAAGCTCCAAAGACGAAATTATCTTCAGAAATGAAAATAAAGTATAAGGAAGAATAGTAGAAAAAAAGGATTGAGGTGATTGGAAAACCAGGAGAGTACCTTTCAAAGGCGCTTTTCTCTGATTTTATTCTGTTCTAAAATAATTAAAAGACTGTCGTGAAGAAGAATTAAACTTTTCTTTGGAATTTTAGAAGGCAGATTTAGAAATAATTAGGGGGTGGATGTTATGGGTCTTAGACTTTGAATCAGAATAAAGAACTTTCTGACATTTCAAAATGGAATAAGTAACTCTTAGAGGAATTAAGCTGTCTTTCGACTGTTCAGTAGAGACTTAACTGACCATTTAGAATGTCAAGGACTCTTCCAACTCAGGGATTCTTTGAAGTCATGACCTGTTTTTAAATGCAGTAAGAGCAGAAGCCACTGCTTTTGCTAAGCTTTGCAGAAGCTTAGCAAAGAAGGGCAATAAGAAGATGGTGGGCTGGGCCTGGTGGCTCACACCTATAATCCTCACACTTTGGGAAACCAAGGCACAAGGATGGCTTGAGCCTAGGAATTTGAGACCAGCCTGGGCAACATAGTGAGACCCTATCCTTACTAAAAATGAAAATTAAAAAACATTAGCCAAGCGTGGTGGTGTGTTCCTGTAGTTTCACCTACTTGGGAAGAGGATAAGGTGGGAGGATTTCCTCAACCCAGGAGTTCAAGGCTCCAGTAAGCTGAGATCACACCACTGCACTCCAGCCTGGGCGACAGAGCAAAACCCTGTCTACTTACAAAAACAAATTCATTTGTTGGGAAGCTCTAAGTATAGAATGAGTAAGTATTAGTTAATTATTTATCTTTGATTACATAAAGTTGTTTGGAATTTTATGATTTATTTTTACAGACTAGAAATATACAGTACTGAATTCCTAATGGGGCTCAGACCTACTTGCTTATAATGTTAACACTGAAAATTTGAACTCAGACATGAGTAGGTTGGAAATGAACCACACTAATTTTCTGAACCCAAATGTTTTTTACTCAACTGTGAACCACATTTTTTTCCTTCAGAAAAGCATTAGCAAACCAGTCAGAACTAGAATTCTGCATTTTCTAAAATTACTGAACAGGCACAAAATTGTAATAAGATATTTTTCATATCAAACTGGAAATGAAACATATTTCATATATTTTAATTTCAGCTTTAAATTTTGTTAGTAATGCAACTGCAGTACAGAAATACATTATTAGATTAACAGTGGGAAAAAATCAGTGTTAGTGATATGTTTAAATTTACAATTACATGTTTTATATTTGTTGTTTAAAGATAAGCTACTAAGCTTCATATACTCAAGTTGTTGCTTAGTAGATAACATTAAACCAGATTTAATTAAATGCTAAGTAATATATAATTAGTAAAACAGTTGTATGTAAGAATGCCTTAAAATGATACTCTGCATCTTAAAACTTATAAGTGCCTATATTTAAAAAGTATACTCTTCAATCAATTACCTAACCTTCCACCTAAGACAATGGAAAAACAGGCCGTGTTCGGTGGCTCACATCTGTAATCCCAGCACTCTGGGAGGCTGCAGCAAGCAGATCAGGAGTTTGAGACAAGTCTGGCCAACACGGTGAAACCCTGTCCCTACCAAACAATGCAAAAATTAGCCTGGTGTGGTTTTGTGTGCCTGTAGTCCCAGCTACTTGGGAGGCTGAGGTGGGACAATCACTTGAACCCAGATATGGAGGTTGCAGCACTCCAGCCTGGGCAACAGAGAGACCATGTCTCAAAAAAAAAAAAAAAAGCAAAAAAAAAAAAAAAAGACAATGGAAAAATGAGCAGACTAAACCCAGAGCAAGTAGAAGGAAGGAAATAATAAGGATCAGAGTAGAAAATACTGAGAGAATACAATAGAGAAAACAAAACCAAAAATTGGTTCTTTAATAAAAACTGTATTTTCTGTTTTTAAACATTCCCTGGCAAAAATATATACATTCGCTATTAACTTGTACCACCTGAAATAATTTGCTGGAAAAAAAAAATGATGTAATCTTTATCAGAATAATTACAGGTTTCTCAAGTTTATAAGATTTTATAACATACTCTTTTTTTTTTTTTTTAGAGCCACACTCTATTGCCCAGGCTGGAGTGCAGTGGCACGATCTCAGCTCACTGCAACCTCCGTCGCCCGGGTTCAAGCGATTCTCCTGCCTCAGCCTCCCAAGTAGCTGGGACTATAGGCGCACGCCACTGCGCCTAGCTAATTTTGTATTTTTAGTAGAGACGGGGTTTCATCATCTTGGCCAGGCTAGTCTCAAACTCCTGACCTCATAATCCACCTGCCTTGACCTCCCAAAATGCTAGGCTTACAGGTGTGAGCCACCGTGCCTGGCCTATAACATATTCTTATGCTAATTATCCTCATAGTTTTCAGCCATTTCTTCTTGCACACTTGTATACCTTTACAAATCCTTAACCAGGATTTATCTGAATCACATTTTCTAAGGGTACTTAACATGTTGACTTTCTTCCCTTTCTTCTTGAAATTGTTAGGGTCTACTGTTACTATTGTGGAATTGATTTGAATTGCATTCTTTTTCTACCTGTTATGGGAGCCTCAAAACCTTCCCTGAGTAATGTGTGCTTTAGTTTACTTTTCCAAATTTGGATGTTAATAGTCTTGCCTCATTTAATAAAAGAGCTATGCTTCACTGATAAAGGTTACTCTTGCTACTTTCAAATGACCAGGGCTCTTCTAGAAAGTCCCATCCATTTCTTCTATGTTACACTTGTATTTTGCCTTTTGAGGCATTTACTTACCAGACAACAGATATATAAATACTTCTCTTCTTTCAGTGTTTCCTCTGTCTACTTACAAGAGGCAGAGTTACTCAGATTACAGAGGTTAGGCCACATTGTGCAAGGAACCTGTGTCTGTAGCTGTAGTCCAATTCAGAGTTCTATTTATTTGAAATTGGCATTTAGATCTTTTTAAAAACTATTTTGCTTTCCTTAATTTTTTGGAGTCCTTGGCAGTCAGCTTTCATAGATTCAAGGCAGTCCCCCAATTCAAACTCCAGTAGACTTTTTTTTTTAAAGTGTATAAGCTGATGTTAAAATTTACATGAAACTCAACCAGCAATGGCCAGATTATAGGACATAAACTACCTGATTTAAAGATTTACTATAAAACTATGGTAATCAGGGGAGTTTGATAGTAGTGGGTGGGTAGATATGTATATCAAGGGAACAGAATAGTCAAAGCAGACCCCACATGTGTATAGTCATTGACTTTTTCTACAAAGGCACCATTCTGATTCGGTCGGGGAAATGATAGTCTTCAACAAATCTTGCCAGAAAAATTGGATATCTATACGGAACTAAATAAACCTTGATCGTTACCTCATATATAAAATTATTTCAAAATGGATTATAAACCTAAACCTACAAATTAAAACTGTAAAACTTCTAGAAAAAAAAAAAACATAAGAAACTCTTTGCAACCCTGGGGTAGACACAGATGTCTGAGGAGAAAAAAAGTATAAAGTATAAAAGAAAAAATGGTAAATTGGACTTTATAAAAATCAAAACTGCTCATCAGAAGACACTATTAAAAAAGGCAAATCAATTACAGGGAGAAAATATATTTGGGAAAAAACTTGTATCTAAGATATATAAAGAACTATTATAACTCAAACAATCTAACTTTTTGAAAATGGGCGAAAGACTTGAGTAGACACTTCATAAAAGAAGATATATGAATAAACACCATGAAAAGATGCTCAACATCATTAGTCATCAAGGAAACAAAAATTAAAACTACAATGAGATACCAGTTTACATCACTGGAATGGCCAAAATAAAAAGATACCTAGTATTGCTGGCAGGAATATATATTGGAAAACCATTTGGCAGTTTCTTGTAAAGTTAAATATTTTACCATATTACTCAGTAATTCCACTTCTAGATATTAACCAAGGGAAAGGAAGACATGTCCATCTAAGACTTGCACATGAATCTTCATAGCTGCTTTATTTATAATAGCCCCAAATGGAAACAACCCAAATGTCTATCAACAGATGAATCCTACAGGGAATACTATTTGGCAATAAAAAGCAACAAAGTACCAATACCTACAATAACAGGGATGATTAACATAGGCATTATATTGAGCAAGAGAAGTTGGATGTAAGAGTATACTGATTCTGTTAATATAAAATTCTAGAACGTGCAAGACTGTAGAGATGGAAATCAGGTCAGTGGGTGTCTGAGGTGAGATGGAGGTTAGAGATAGACTGAAAAGCATGAAGGAACTTTTTGAGTGGATAGAATTTTTTTTAAGACAGAGTCTCTTCGCCCAGAGTGGAGTGCAGTGGAGCTGTCGGCTCACTCAACCTCTGCCTCTCGAGTTCAAGCAATTCTGCCTCAGTTTCCCAAGTAGCTGGGATTACAGGCACCCGCCACCATGCCCAGCTAATTTTTTTGTATTTTTAGTAGAGACAAGGTTTCACTGTGTTGGCCAGGATGGTCTAGAACTCCTGACCTTGTGATCCGCCCACCTCAGCCTCCCAAAGTGCTGGGATTACAAGCATGAGCCACCATGCCCGGCCTACAAATGTGTTACACCTTGACTGGGGTAGTGGTTACGTGGGTATATATTAAAAGTCTTTCACCTATATGTACCCTTAAAGTGTGTGAATTTTATCGTATATAAATTGTACCTCAATAGATTTTATTTAAAAAAAAAAAAAAGCAAAGCATTTGTTCTTGATAGCTGAAAATGGATACTTTAATCCCAGGGCCCTTTTCCCTTTTAAGACAGTGTGCCTATGATTTAATAATTCTGAATTATGTAGTAATGTCTTGATTTCTCCCACCAGAGTTAATCTCTTCCTCAATACATAGAACTAAGAAGCCACTCAGAAGGGAGAGATTAATTCTGGTGCTTGGAATCCAGAAAGACTTCGTAGTGGCATTATTTATGGTGGATCTTAATTTCCCGGATGCTTCTTAAAAATCCTTAGAGGTAGGAACATATTTGGCTCATCTTTGAATCCTCCATTGTGCTTTTATAATACCAGATACATAGATGCACTGGAGAAACGTTGATTTGAGTGATTTTTAGTCACATTATTTAAAATTACTCTTTACATTTTTTGATTATTGTATATGATTATTTATAAAGTGATTTTTAATTTTTTAAAAATTTATTTATTATACTTTAAGTTTTGGGGTATATGTGCATATCACGCAGGTTTGTTACATAGGTATACACGGGCCATGGTGGTTTGTTGCATCCATCGCCCCATCATCTACATTAGGTGTTTCTCCTAATGCTGTGCCTTCCCAACGCCCCCACCCCCTGCTGTTTGTCCCCTAGCCCCTTAGCAAAGACTTCCTTTGGACCAGGAACAATGGCTCATGACTATAATCCCAATACTTGTGAGGCTGAGGTGGGAAGATTGTTTGAGCCCAAGAGTTTGAGACCAGCCTGGGCAACACAGCAAGACCCAATCTCAGTTACCAGAAAAAAAAAAAAAAAAGCTTCTCTGCCTCAATCACATGTATCTTTAAGGACTGACACCTATAGAGCTGAGAGTTTACTTTTGTTCATTTATTTTGTGTTATCAAGGATCAAAACTATTTGAACAAACAACTAAGCATCATAGTATGAAAGATCATCTTTATCATTGACTCAGTTTCTATTTTGATTGAATTCTGGTTTTGATATGCTTTGTTTAATATTGTTGGCTGTTAAATTTTCCTAATTTTCTATTTTCATATTTTGTATTAAGGTTTCCTTAAGTTGTTTCTAAATATTTATTTGCAGTTTGTCCCCCTCTTTCAACATAGAGGAAGTCCTCAGAGACTTAAGGATCTAACACTGTGCTTTAGTTGTGTTTTTGTTTTGTTTTGTTTTGTTTTTTTAACATGAGTAATTCTTTAGGAAAGCTAGTAATTTCAAAAATTATTTGGTATATAACCTTCTAGAAGTAAATGCTGGCCATTTTTTAGTTTTGTTTTGCTTTTAGAGATTTTAAGTCTATTAATCATCTTCACTAAAGATTTTGAAATGTAAAGAAATTAAATTCCTGTTTCTAATATTATAGGGTAACACCTGCCTGGAGAATGGATCTTTCTTGCTGAACTTTACAGGCTGTGCGGTGTGTAATAAACGGGATTTTATGCTGATTACAAACAAATCCTTGAAAGAAGAAGATGGAGAAGAAATTGTTACCTATGACCGTAAGCAGACTTTTTTTTTTTTTTTAACCTGAGTGTGTTAGCAGGTATCAGCTTTTGGAAGTTGACATGTTACGCAAAATATTCTGAAGCCTATTTCAGTATTGTATTGCACACAGTTACTAGTTAGGTTTTTAAGAGGAAAATGTTGTTAACACCTCATTTATCTGGTATCATCAAATAGTATATGTAAATGACTTTTGCAGATAACAAAAGTTTGTGATTGAGGCACTGAATTTTTTTGTTCATCAAATTGTTTTTCAGGGGCATATTTTAAAAACCTTTACACTGCCTTGACAAGATATACTTTTTATTTTTGTTATTATTATGACCTTAGGGTCATCCATGTGAGTTTTCACTTTCTGCTACAGTATAATGCTGTGATATCCTCCAACAGCTATTAAAGTGTTTAGGGCCGTTTGTCCCTATATTAAGTGACTTCAGGAATGCAGTGGTTTTTTTAGTCTTGTTTCTGCTAAGAATGTCTAGCTTTTTTTGGTCTCCAATCTCACTGTCTATTGTTCCTTACTTTTGCTGCTAAATCATAAGCTGCCTTCATATCTTGCTCCTCATCCTTAATACTGGGAAACCAAATAAACTATGTATAAAAAAATCAATTCTGGCCAAGCACAGTGGCTCACGCCTGTAATCCCAGCACTTTGGGAGGCCGAGGAGGGCAGATCACGAAGTCAGGAGATCGAGACCATTCTGGCCAACATGGTGAAACCCCGTCTTTTAAAAATAAAATAAAATAAAAAAATCAATTCTGAGGTTAGCACTAAGGATTTCTGTACGTTAAGTATATGTATACTTCAGTGCCCAGATATTGTGACAAGTATTTAGCTGTTTACATTCCCTTTTTTTGCTTGTCTCCTGGTTCTTAGGTATGTTCTGAATACGTGAGAAATAAATGTGCAGGTAATGGTATTTTGACAAAGGAGTTTGAAAGACACCAAGCCTTTAGAATGGAGTCAGATGATAAAAAGCGTTCTAAGCTAAAAAACAAACAAACCAACCATGAAATGTTTTAAGCTAGAAGAATCTTTTTCTTTCTTTTTAGCATTTGTTTTCTTTAGACTGTATTTCATTCTAGGCAATAGGACATAGTGGTTAAGAGCAAGGGCCCTGGAACTAGGCTGTTTGGGTTTGAATTTTGGTTCTCCTACCTCCTGGCTCAGTAGTCTTCCTAGTTACTTAATTGAGTATGCCTTTGTTTTCTTATCTCTAAAAAGGTGGTAATGATAGTATCTACCTCATTGGGTTTTTTAGAAGATTAAATATTTTAAATAGTAAGCACTCAATAAATCATTGCTTTTACTAGATTCTTTTGTTACCATTAAATTCACTTTAATATCCAGCTTTGGTTTTTATTTATGATTGGTTCTAACAGTGCAGTTTCTATTATTCATGAGAATAAAAGCTTTTATATAGTTAAATAGGTCCAGCTTGGCTAGGTGAGGTAGCTCACGCCTGTAATCCTAGCACTTTGGGAGGCCCAGGAGGGAGGATTGGTTGAGTCCAGGGGTTCAAGACCAGCCTGGTCAACATAGTGAGACCTCACCTCCACAAAAATTCAAATAAATTAGCTGAGTGTGGTGGTGCATGTCTTGAGCCCCCTCCCTGGCTCAAGTTACCCTCCCAGCTACTCAGGAGGCTAAGGTGGTAGGATAACTTGAGACTGGGAGGTTGAGGCTGCAGCAAGCCATGATCATGCCACTGCACTCCAGCCTGGACAACAGTAAGAGCCTGCCTCAAAAAAAAACAAAAACGAAACAGATCTGGTTAGTTTAAAAACACACTTAAATATCTTTTAAATGATTATCTTAAAGAGCTTTTAGTGGCAATAAATGCATGTTAAGTCTCTGAGTTCAGACTCTTAATTATGTAGTGTTGCTATGTGGCAGATTCTGAATTTTTTAAAAATCAAGGTAGATATTATAATGGGTTTCCACCTACGTTAAATATGACAGACTTAAGATTCTCTTTAATATGCTGAGAATAGAAATTTTAATAGAAGTTTTAAGAAACTCTCTAAGAATTATATAATAAGTCTCTCTTTGTTTTAGCAGATTTGTGTAAGAATTGTCATCATGTAATAGCCAGACATGAATATACATTCAGTATCATGGATGAATTTCAGGTAAATATAAGTATGGGTATGTTATGTATGGGGAGGTTAGGGGAATAATAAAAGTGCCCTTGAAAATCTAAATATAGTTTTCATAAAATGAAGTGCAAAGTGCTAACATATGTTAAAAGAGACCATGCCTCTCTGTTTTTTTTTTTTTTTTTTTTTTGAGATACTGTCTTGCTATGTTGCCCAGGGTGGTCTTGAATCCTGGGCTCAAGCAGTCCTCCCACCTCGGCCTCCAAAGTGTTGGAATTACAGGCATGAGCCACTGCTCCCAGCCCCATGCCTTTCCTATATCTGTGCAAGTTGAGAGACAGACTTTAGATGTGGGTGGATTTGTGCAAACCTCCCTTCACAAGAGTCACAAATCAAAATGTATACTTTACAAATGATATCTCAGTTCTGTCATTTTTGTTTATAAAGAATAGTAGCACATTCTGGCTTCTTAGGAGGTTGCCATTGTGCTTCTTTTTTCTGCCCAGTCATGCGATTGCACAGTTGTGGGCTTTAAGTGGTAGGCTGTCCACTGCCACCGTACTTGCCCGCATGGAAATTGTGATAAGGAGGTTATCTTTGTTTTCCCAAGTTGGCATGTAAAGTTGAACAACTCTGCAGTCTCATTTGTGGTAAGACATTATAATATTATTAGTTAAGTAAAATTACAAGCTGGTTATTATCAAGGTTGGAGGAGAAACACTGAACCTCCATGAAGCTAGAGATTAAGAGATTTATAAGGATAAATCTCTTAATCTGAAAATTAATCTGATGGTAGAGTATGGAATATGAGTTGGGGGGGAGTAGATGCTGGGGAAGAGTAGACTGGGAGTAGAGAGTCTAGTTTAAGAGTCTTTTTCACTACCATTTCATAGTTTGTAGCATTGTGACTATAAGCAATCTTTCAAAGCTGGGCATGGTGGTGTGTGCCTATAGTTCGAGCTACTCAGGAGGCTGAGGCGGGAGAATCTCTTGAGGCCAGGTGTTTGAGTACAGTCTGGGCAACATAATGAGACCCTGTCTCTACTAAAAAATAGAAATAAATGATACTTTCAGGTGACCTCACTGGCCTTCCTGTAGCCCACCTTCAGCTAATATCGAAGCTCCTCATTTCAAGGTTCTCACTGGACTGGCCCAGCTTCCCTTCTATTTCCCACTACTCTTTCATATGTATGCCATACTTAGCATTGTCCCAGCTTTAGACTCCCGCTCCTCTCCTCTTAGAGAGGAAGATTTTTATTTACTCCTCTCATGCTACCACTACTGCATTTCCTCAGGAATCTCATGTTATTGTCTCTCCTTCTAGTGTACTTTGATTCATCCTGTAATCATCTCTTCTTCCTCTTGCTTCTTTACTTGAATAGGTTTTGTTTGTTTGTTTCAGCAAGGTCTGACTCTGCCACCCAGGATGAAGTGCAGTGGCATGATCACAGCTCACTGCAGCCTTGACCTCCCAGGCTCAAGCAATCCTTCTGCCTCAGCTTCTCAAGTAGCTGAGACCACAGGCACGAGCCACCATCCGTGTCTAATTTTCAAAAAATTTTCTGTAGAAACAGGGTCTCACTTTGTTGCCCAGGCTGGTCTTGAACCGCTGGGCTCAAGTAATCCTCCTGCCTCAGCCTCCCAAAGTGCTGGGATTATAGGTGTGAGCCATTGCCTGGCCACTTGAATAGGTCTTTACCTGATTTTCCTTATTTCCCTATGCTCCTCTTCACTACCTACAAACTGGTTTTCATTTACACTGTACTAAAACTATTCTCCCGTAGGTTTCCTATAATCTAACCAAATCCTGTGATTTTACCTTAGTTCCTTTCTCTCTTACATGGCTTCTGCATCTGGTTTTATTAATCATTATTATCTTTTTGAAGCATTTCTGCCCTTGAGGTCCATCCATAGTGCTTGACTCTTTTCCTTTTTAAATCATTTTAACTGCTCCTTTGTGTTTTCTCTCATTTTCTTTCCTGTTTTCCCTAAGTGATACTCCTGAGCTTTTGGTCTATGGTCTGGAACCTTCTTTATGCTCTTTCATGTAGTGGACACACATGTACTCAGTCTCAGTTGAGACCTATTAAATACCTTTCACATTTCCTTCTCTAGCCTTCACGCCTATACCCCTCATGCCCTCTTTTATTTGGTTTGCCCAGTTTTTTTCTGGCTCTGCCCCCACACCTCATGTCAAGGGCCATACCCATTGAAGCCTGAATTACTGCAGCATTCCCCTCGATTGCAGTTCTGCACACTGCCATCAAGTTAATCTTCAGCATGTCATCCTCCACTCCCCTGCCTGCAAACCGAGTGCAGCTTCCTGTCCCTTTTACGACATAAGTGATGCGCCTGCTCTTTTCCGTATTACTGTCCATATTCATGACTTTTCCTTGATTTGAATTATGCCTCTCTCTACCTTCAAGCCAACTAAATCTTACCTCTTTCTAGCTGAACTCAAATTCCATCTGCTCTTTGCTCTTCAGGCTCATGCAGCTTCTCCCTTTTCTGAACTTGTCTTGTACCTATGTCAGGCCCTGACTCTAGTGAATAGCCACTTGGGAACTTCTACCTCAGCCTGCTGGCCTCAAGAACTCTCCATTCTCAGCTGCCATTACTTACTGTCCTTGTCCCCATCCAACCCCAGTCCCCCATCCTATCCTAGCAGTAGTTCAAGTTCAGGGTGGGATTCCCAGCCACCATTGTTTTATATTAAACATGTTATAGGACATGTAAACATAGTCCAAAGTAGGCAGAATCGTGTCCTAACATACACTACCCAGCTTCAAGTTGCTTTATTTATACTCAACCATCCCCCACATCTCCCCATAGGATTATTTCCAAGCAAATTCCAAACATATCACTACCTCTAAATATTTCATTAGCCTTTCTGAAAGATAAGGATTCTGTTTTTAAAACAGCCATAATGCCATTGTTGAACAAAGTAGGATTTTCTGATGGCAAGACTAGGGGGAAAGTGGAGACAGAGCGACATAATTTACATGGAAAATACATCATAAATTATTGTAGGTATCCTTCATTTAAAAAAAAAAAAAATCCCCCTGGTGAAAGCTCCCCCCTCCCCGCCCACCAAAATGTACTGTGTGTTTACTTCAAGAAACAAGATGGAAACTATGAGACTCCTTTCTGTTGGTCTGTGAGCCAGGGAAGGAGAGGACTTGGAGTCAGAATTAACAGGGAGTAATAGAGGAAAAGAGTAAAGGGGCCCTCAGAATTAAAAAAAAAAAAAAAAAAATCTGGTCTTACTCAGATTCCAAAGTGATTCCACCACTCTGTTCTTCCCTCCAAATCTCTGCCCCTAGGCTCTGCACGGTTGGAGGCTTTGAGAGTCCCTATGAATGACTGGGAGAATTATTTTCTCTACTTGTCTGGTTTTGATAAAAGGTGTCCTCATCTCATCATATTCCTGGCAGCACAGGGAGACGTGTTCCTGGCATCCCAAGTTAGAATTCTAGACATATTTTCCCACAGAAGCACTTCTATATATGGCTAGATTCTATGGTACTTGAACAACGTAAATTTTAAAGACTTGTGGATTTTTCTGAGAACCTAACCGCCATGTGTAACATTACTTCTTTGGGAAATTGCTTTTGAATTCCAAATAATTGACTTGCAATGAAATTTAGGTTCCAGACTGCCTGTAAAGATTACAGGTGTAATCAGTCTCACTGATTTAATAATCTTGCCAGATTATCTATTAGGTTTTTTTCCTCTCCCAAGTTAGGTTGCAAATTTTGTAAAGTCAGACTTTGTTCTTTCATGTCTGCTAGCGCATTGCAGAGCATGTAGGCACTCAGGATAAATTTGTCAATGGCTGGATTGGTTGAAAACTCAAGTATTTGTTTAGCCTCACACATTTTCTCTTCTTGACTCTATTACTTTTTTCCTTCTTCTTTTCCTATAAAAGATTGCCATCCCAGTAGTAATGTCTGGTGGGTTAAAGCTTTTTACTGCTTTCACCCACCAGACATTAAAGCAGTAGAAGTATTTGGCAGCAGTAAAAGGCCTTGAAGAGGATGTATTTTTATTTTATTTTGAATTCAAAAAGCAATCTTTCTGCTGCCATAACTAAGCTGCCCTCCTGAACTCACCAGTAGAAGATGGAAAAGGCAGTTGCCTGCTTCTGTTTCTTTGTACCACAGTCATTGTTTACCTCTGTGACCCTCTCTAGTGACTGTCTTAAACCCAAAAAACACAAACTGCCTTGACTGATCAGTTTCCAGACAGCTAGCAATCGCAGCATCAGATGTGGAAATTCCAGTAGACTTAACATAGATGTTTGATTTCATACAGCAGATAAAAGGCTTTTAAACAAAAGGTTTCAAAGAAATATGTCTCTGTAGTTTATGACTATGTTAAATATTCTAGAAAGGGACAGCTATAAGAATAGGACTTTGGGCTGGGTGCAGTGACTCACACCCGTAATCCTGGCACTTTGGAAGGCCAAGGTAGGAAGATCACTTGAGCCTAGGAGTTTGAGGCCACCCTGGGCAACATAGTGAGATCCCATCTCCACAAAAAAAAATTAAAAATTAGCCAGGTGTGATGCCATATGCATATAATCTCAGTTACTTGGGGGGGACTAAGGTGGGTTGATCAGTTGACCCTAGGAGGTCAAGGCTGCAGTGAGCCATCATTGTACCACTGCATTCCAGTCTGGGCAACACAGCAAGACCCTGCCTCAAAAAAAAAAAAAAAAAAAGAATAGAACTTTGGCCTAAGGGTTTTTGCCTAAAATAAAATCACCTCTGTTACCAGTCTGGGCGTTTGTTAAGCCTGGGAAGCAAAACTTCTTAAATGGATCAAATTCCAGACAACTAGCTATCTGAAAATGAGGCAGGACATACTAGTGAATTTAACATAATTGTTTATTTTCCTAGAGTAGATAAAAATGGCTTTTTGGGTTTGGGAATTTTCTCCTTTTAAAAAATTATTTCTGTTGTGTATTCATGTTAAATATCCTAGAAAGGAACAGCTCTAAGAATAGAAATTTGTCCATAGGGACCCACACTCAAATTGCTCCATTGCTTTAAATAGCAGCCCTAAGCTAAATATATGTGCTAAGTCTGAGAAATAGCCATGTATTTCCAAGATGACATTTATGTATCAATGTATATGAACAACAGGTTCTGGAATATACAGAATAAGCCTAAGACATTGCTGATACATGTTGAAGAAATTGATCCAGTTTACAGAAAGAATATTCATGACAATTTGTAGAGAACATCTTAACCAGAGTAAGTTATGAAGCATCTTTTTCCCCTGTTCCTCCAGGTAATTATGCACTTTATCTTGTTCTAGGAGTATACCATGCTGTGTCTGTTATGTGGCAAAGCTGAAGATACTATCAGTATTCTCCCTGATGACCCCCGACAAATGACTCTCTTATTCTAAGAATCCTTCTGCAGATCTGTTATAGCTATGTTGGGTTGGTTTACAATACAGCAAGCCTGATGGTTTGTCTTTTTCATTCATACTGAAAATTCTTTGCATATTTTTTTTCTGCTTAGACTTATTTATTCTTTGGGGAAAAAGTAACGTAGGAGATGATCATTATTCTCTAGAGCTTATTCTCTAGAGCTGAGCTCTTCTGCTAAAGTTTAAAGTTCATATCAGTGTAGCCAGAGTGAAGCATCTCTGTTAGCAGGTACGTGGTCAGAAAACAACTAGAATGGGAACACACCTGATTCCCAGATTTTGGTTTCCAATAAAAGGAACCAGAGCTCCTTGGAAATTAATTCTAGAACTCGGACATGAAATATACAAGATAAGCCTAGAGCATCTTGTGCCACCAAAAACTGAAGTACTGAAATTAAAAAAAAAAAAAAAAAAGAAAGGGCCAGGCATGGTGGCTCACACCTGTAATTCCAGCACTTCGGGAGGCTGAGGCGGGTGGATCATGAGGTCAGGAGATCAAGACCATCCTGTCCAACATGGTGTAACCGAATCTCTACTAAAAATACAAAACTTAGCTGGGTGTGCTGGTGCATGCCTGTAATCCCAGCTACTCAGGAGACTGAGGTAGGGGAATTGCTTGAACCAAGGAGTCAGAGGTTGCAGTGAGCCGAGATCATGCCACTGCACTCTAGTCTGGTGACAGAGTGGGACTCCCATCTCAAAAAAAAAAAAAAAAAAAATATTACAGTGATTGGGAGTATGTCAAATAGATAGAGGCTCGAACTGAAGGATCTCTGAATGGCCAATCTGGAGCAATTTGAGTAACAAAATAAAGTAATACTGGATTATAACCCAAACTATATAGTAAATATTTACAAGTCCAAACTAATATAAATGATTGAATGAGAACAAATGTCTTGTGCAGAAGATTTTCAAATAATTTATGTAGCTACTTCCCACTTAGTGTGGGCTCTGCATAGTGACTTCCTTGCAAAGAGTAGGAAGGGAGGAAAAGAGTAACTTTACAGTGGAGAAATCTGACAGACACTAGCTCAGCCAGATGATTGAGGTTAACATCATCCATGATAAGCCTTACTGATAGCATGTATCCTTGATAACATCACATCACACAGAATGTGATAAGAATGGCACTTTAGCTCTGAGCTTCCCAAAAACCCAGAACCCAAGTCTGATCAGAGAAAAACATCACACTAATTCCAGTTGAGGTGTTTCTATAAAACACCTAACCAGTACTCCTCAAAACTATTAAGGCCATCAAAAACAAGGAAAATCTGAGACATGGTCACAGCCAAGAAGAGCCTGAGAAGATATGACTGCTAAATGTAATGCGGTATCCTACACAGGGTTATGTACCAGGAAAAAAAAAAAAGTCGTTTGGTAGAAACTAGGGAAATCTGAATACAGTGTGGACTTTAGTTAATAGGAATGAGAAATGGTTTCATTTGCTCTAAAGGGATCTTAGAGTATCTTACTTTGCATGGTTGCGTGAGCGCTGGCTTGGAGGTTATACACGCTGGCTTTTGGGCCTCTGCCATTTACTAGCAGTATAGTCAGTAAGCAAAGCATTACTCTGGACTTTATTGTCCTGTTTCTATCAAATTGGACTAATGAAAATTGATATTATGTATTCATCACAGTATTGTTAGAAGATTTAAATGAATTAGTGAATGTAAAGTACTTTAGAAAACATATAAAGTACTAGATACAATGAGGTGGCTTCAGTTAGTGCTTATTCTGAGACCTAAATTTAAAAGGTCAGCCATTAGAAACAAAAATGTTTCTTCATATCTAGGAGATCTGGAAATTCTGAACTAAGGCTTTACTTATAAGAAAAAAGAAATGAGCAAAGTATTCATTGTAGATACCAGGGAAAAGCTTTGTTGAATAACAGTAATAATAATAACTGAGATTTATTAAGTACTTACTATGTGCTAAGACCTTTTTAAGCACTTACGCAGTCCTCATTAACAACTTCATGAGGTAGGTGCTATTGATAGTTTAGCCACAAACAGATGTGGCTTGTTATTTTTAAGTTATCATAAAGAGGTTTATGTTCACTGTTCTTTATTTCAGTGTATCACTTAGAGCCCAAAAAACTCAGGCACAAAAAAGTTAAGTAACTTGCTTAAGGTCACACAGCTAGTGCAGTGACCCCCTCTCAGTAATAGTGTTTGGCACATATGAAGTATAAGGATCTGGCAAGGTCAGGAAGAGGTTGAGAGTATCAGTGACAGCACTCTGAGGCATCTGGGCATGTCAAATGAAGATTTATTATTCAGAAAAGTTAAGTCAGCTGTTGTAGGGATCAGTTGTTTTATTCCTAGAAAATGTTTTTCATTTTGCTGCAAATCTATATCTGACCCGCTGAGGAAATCGTTTGGTGAAATGAATCCAGAAAGCAGAAAAAATGCTTCATTACTTTAAATAGCAGCATTAAGCCCATTATAGCCTCTAAATTGCCTCTTCCTTGAGTTTGCTAATGCTTCCAACTTAGTCATTTGAAGCTCAAGAGTATAATTTTATATGACCTGCGAATGTCCTCATCTATGGCAGAATGTATAATTATTTGTTTTGGACTATATGTTACAAAAATTTAAAACGTTAAGATCCTTTATATATTTCATTATTGGTAAACCAACGTTGTGCTGTGTTTTGTGATATTTTATCATTTTCTAGGTTCTTCTGTGAATCTAATAGAATAAAGACCTCTCGAACCCAGTTTCAGAGAATCCTTATTTTTCTGTTCAAATAAAGGGGAATTAGGCAAAACACGGCTCTTCCTTTTACTTCTCTTCCTGAGATATAAGAAGGAAGAGAAATCACCTGTGGTTATAATTGGAAACGTGGACTTATCCTGGCACGCCTTTTTTCGCGTTCTCTGATGCACAGGTCTGGCTAGTTAGGCTCTTGAAGTTAAAAGCTCAGCCAGTGCTTATTGTTTTGTTTGATTGAGATCTGTCTTTCTCATGTGGTTTTAGGTTTTCCCAATTCTAATTAATTGACACGAGATCACTTGGCCACAACCAGATATGGCTTGTTATTTGTAAGTGACTGTGAAGAGGTTTATGTTCACTGTCGTTATTTCAGTACATCAAAAGTCCTTTTGGTTTCATTCTTTTATTTTGTGAGCAGCGCTAGTTACTTGACTGAATTTGAGGCTCTCAGTTTAAAAATGTATGTTTTGGCTGCGTGTGGTGGCTCACGCGTATAATCCCAGCACTTTGGGAGGCCGAGGCAGGTGGATTACTTGAGGTCAGGAGTTTGAGACCAGCCTGATCAACATGGTGAAACCCTGTCTCTACCAAAAATACAAAAATTAGCCGGGCATGATGGGTGCATACCTGTAATCCCAGCTACTTAGGAGGCTGAGGCAGGAGAATTGCTTGAACCTGGGAGATGGAGGTTGCAGTGAGCCAAGATCGTGCCACTGCATTCCAGCCTGGACAAGACTCCATCTCAAAAAAAAAAAAAAAAAGGTATGTTTTTTTTACTGTAGTACAAGACTACTGTGAGATACAGTATAGTTGAATGAAAAGGGAATTAAAAGGGCTGAGTCTAGAATTAGCTTTGTCATCTGCTAATGATGGGACATTGGGCAAGTCAGTTATCCTGTCTGTACCTCAGTTTCTTTAGTGGAAAATAGAAACCATCATGCCTCCACATAATTTTTAAATCTAATGATTTTAAAATCTAATGCTGTTTGTAGGCAGCTGTCAGTGGTCTTTATGAAGAAAGATCCAGACCATCCTAAGCTAGAAGAAAACAGTGTTGTGGTTAAGAGTAGAGGCTTTGGAGTCAGACTGACCTGGCTTTAACTTTCAGCTTTGCTGCTTCCTAAGCTCTTTGTCCTTGGCAAGTGTCTTGCCCAATTACCTTTTCTTTTAATAGAAATAAAAGTTTTTCATGGGGTCTGTATGAGGATAAATAACCTAGTGTGCATAAAGTACCTAGCACAGTCTGAGCCCATAGTAAATATTCAGTGAATGGTAGTTTGGATGATGGTTGTCATAGTGATTATAAGAAAGTTCTAGAGTTGCCGGGCGCGGTGGCTCAAGCCTGTAATCCCGGCACTTTGGGAGGCCGAGGCGGGCGGATCACAAGGTCAAGAGATCAAGACCATCCTGGCCAATATGGTGAAACCCCGTCTCTACTAAAAATACAAAAATTAGCTGGGCGTGGTGGCATGCGCCTGTAGTCCCAGCTACTCGGGAGGCTGAGGCAGGAGAATTGCTTGAACCTGGGAGGCAGAAGTTGCAGTGAGCCGAGATTGTGCCACTGCACTCCAGCCTGGCACCTGGCGACAAAGTGAGACTCTGTCTCAAAAAAAAAAAAAAAAAAAAAAAAAAAAAAGTTCTAGAGTTTGGCTCAGTGTTTTTTTTCTTTTTGAAACAGGGTCTCACTCTGTCACCCAGGCTGGAGCGCAGTGATGCGGTCACAGCTCACTGCAGCGTCGAACTCCTAGGCTCAAGCAATTCTCCCACCTTAGCTTCCTGAGTAGCTAAGACCGCAGGTGTACATCACCATGCTCAGCCAGCTTTTTTTTTTTTTTTTTTTTTTTTTTTTGGTAGAGATGAGGTCTCTCTATATTGCCCAGGCTGGTCTCACACTCCTGGGCTCAGGGCATCTTCCTGCCTCAACCTCCAAAAGTGTTGGGATTACAGGCTTGAGCCACCATACCACACCTGGCCTCATAAACTAAGGTGTCTCATAAACTTAGGAGAGAGAGATAGCTATGGGAACATAGTCATGGAGATAATTACCAATTTCACTGTCTATACCTTGGCCTCCTAAAATCACTTGTTCCAGGCTCTGTTTTGTTTTGTGTTTTTGTAAGAGCCCTGAGGTTAGTGATTCTCTCTGTCCCTCCTCTGAATTGAATAGCATTACCTCAGCACTTCTGGGAGAGTTGTCAGTGAGACTTCCCCCTCCTTCTGAATGCCCGTAGGGAAATTTGATTAAAAGATTTTTGTTCATCTAGAAAAGTGGGTAATATTTTAAAGCTTGGCCTTGTCTGTTGATGACCACAGGCTAATACTTCTGAGGATAAGGGGAACAAACAAGATGAATAAAGGAAACACTTTCTAATTTCTCTTCATTTTAACAACAGCACAACTAAAGATTTAGTAAAGCCAAACATCCTTGTAAAACTGGAACCTCCAGTTTTGCCTTCCCTGTTGCCTCCTGAGCCAGATAGATCAGGTTCTGTCTGAAGCAAATCGCATTTCCCCTCCCAAGTGAAGAGCCCTCATTCTAGCTTTATGGCCCTCTCTGACTTTCTGCAGAATCACTTATACTGTAATTCTCATTCCTTTGGGAATTCCCTAAGTAATTCTTTGAACTTGGGCCTCAAGGGAAAGACCGAGCACATTGTCTTTAGACTTATGTGCTTGGTACGTCAGGCTCTAAGTTGCCTGTAGCATGTTGCCAGCATCTGAGATAGTTGGCTGTGTTACTGGATGTACCAGCAGGCTACGGCACTGTCAGGATGATGAGCATAGGGTACTAGCATACAACAAGAATTCTCTGTTTCATCAGGAAGGCAGTTGGTCTGCAGTTACTCCTCTAAAATCAGTATACATGGTCCTGCCCCATAAGAATTCATACCCCAGGCCAGATGCAGTGGCTCATGCCTGTAATCCCAGCACTATGGGAGGCCGAGGTCGGCGGATAAAGACCATCCTGGCCAACATGGTGAAATCTCATCTCTACTAAAAAAATACAAAAATTAGCTGGGCGTTGTGGTGCGCGCCTGTAGTCCCAGCTACTCGGGAGGCTGAGGCAGTAGAAATCACTTGAACCAGGGAGGCGGAGGTTGCAGTGAGGGGAGATCGCACCACTGCACTCTAGCCTGGTGACAGCAAGACAACGTCTCAAAAAGTTCATACCCCAGCTGTTGGCTTTAAGAGCAGCAATCTGAGGCTGGGTGCAGTGGCTTTAACCCCTGTAATCCCACTACTTTGGGAGGCTGAGACAGGCAGATCACCTGAGGACAGGAGTTTGAGACCAGCCTGGCCAACATGGTAAAACCGTCTCTACTAAAAATACAAAAATTAGCCGAGTGTGGTGGCAGGTGCTTGTAGTCCCAGCTACTTGGGAGGCTGAGGCAGGGGAATCGCTTGAACCCAGGAGACAGAGGTTGCAATGAGCTGAGATCGCACCACTGCACTCCAAACTGGGTAACAGCAAGACTCCATCTCAAAAGAACAAAAAGGGAAATAAAACAGGAATCTGAAAGGCTTGAGGTTTCAAGAGTGAAGTTAAAGGTAGCCTTAATTTAGCATAAGGCCCTGCAGAATGGTGCCAGGGGATTCCCACTGTAATATTCAGGTTACCCTTTTGAAATAAAGCACTGTTCCTGAGAGGTTTAGTTGAAGGTCAGACAGTGGCATCCAAAACATCTATTCCACATTCACTCTCAGATGATGCAAGTGCTTAGAAAACAGAGTAAGCAGAGTGATTGAAGGAAAAACATTTTCCCCCTCAGCGTTGGGATTCTCAAGCAGTGTGTCCAGTTAGGAAAACTGTCCTTTCAGGGCTTCAGTGAATAGAAGTGAAAATATTCCATCTAGTGGTCAAGAAGGGAAGGTCAAATGAGAAATTTCCAGGATGAGGTCTGTGGGGGTCTCTCAGCAGGTATCTCCTCCAGAACAAGATAGAACCTGGTGGTGGTGGTATGTTTGGATTATGTCTGCACTGGATGAGGAATTGGGGACAGCATCCTTGCATGACTCTGAGCAAAACTGTCCTCACAGTAAAGAACAATGGTGTTGCAAATGGCAGATACAAACAGTCTGACTCTGAAGGGAGTCTCTCTGCTAGCCCCATCCCCCTTCCTTCTTATGGAGGAAGAAAGGGGTCCTATCATTCCTGCCTCTATTTGTCTCAAGCCTGAATTTGTGAATATGTGAGTTTGAGAAGAATGAGGGTGTAATGTGAACTTTATTTATTTATTTATTTTGAGATGGAGTCTCCCTCTCTTGCCCAGGCTGGAGTGCAGTGGTGCCATATCAGCTTACTGCAGCCTTCACCTCCCAGGTTCAGACGATTCTCCCACCTCAGCCTCCTGAGTAGCTGGGATTACAGGCGTGTGCCACCATGCCTGGCTAAGTTTTTGTATTTTTAGTAGAGATGGGGTTTCACCATGTTGGCCAGGCTGGTCTCAAACTCATGACTTCAAGTGATCTGCCTGCCTCAGCTGCCCAAAGTGTTGGGATTACAGGTGGGAGCCACTGCACCTGGCCCATGAACTTTAAAAAGGAGGGAGAGTCAGTCTAGCAAAGGATCAAAAACAAATGGTACTCAGCAAGGTCAGGAAAAAAAGTGCTCTTTGTGTTCTCAGTAACTGCACCCTCTATGCCCTTGCTATCGGTAAACATTAACTAAGCTGACTTCCCAGGAATTTCCCAAGGCACAAATGAGATCTAGTTGTCCCAGTACCCACAGTGCTACTGATGTCTTCCAGACTGTAATCCTCCTAATGGCCTCCCAGTATCCTCAACCAAAGGGCTCATCTTCCCCACCTACCTCCCATTATCACTTTCTTTTTTCCCCAGTTCTGAAGAAGAGCTGTATGTAAAGCAATAATAACAATTCACATTTCCCGTGACTCCAACTGCCACTGCAGACCTTGACCAGAGCCTGCTTTCCAGTCAGTAATTGGGCCTCGCTTGATCCATCAGAGCCTCCCTCTCCCAAAGCCTTGGGTGCTAGCCACTCCTCTATCCATCCCCACCTTCAGTTTGTACTTCTTTGCCCTCTGTCGAAGAAGACACACAGAGACTGGCCGTGTTTCCCACATCTGCCCTTTATTGGTCTCTTCTAGCAGGGGTGGCTCCAGGCTCTTCACGCCTCTCAGACACCACCCATGAAGGTTTAGGAAGGTGCCATCATTCTGTGAAGGCCCAGAGCTTACCCAAGTCTTGAAGCCCTAGTTGAATCACCAACCAGAGGGTTGGGAGAGGAAAAGGAAACGGGCAGAGGGGGAAAGGCAAGGCTCTTCAGTGAAAGGGATTGATATCAAGGGAATGCTGAGGTCCAGCAGAGTCTCCTGAGGGCATGCTGAATCCTAAGGCTCCTCAGGACTGGATGGAGTTGGAGAACTGTGTGCTGAGCAGCTCACATCTATATGGCAACTTTAAGGAGGCGCTTGATGTCAGGCTCAATGTTGATGGTTGGGAAAGTGCGGCTGTAGCGTCGGAAGGGCTCTCCCTCCGGCCCTATGAGGAACTTCTCAAAGTTCCAGGCCACATCTGAGCGGCGCACGGGGCTCCAAATGATGAACTTGGGGATCGGTCATGAGGGAAAAGGGATCATCATAAGGATAGGGGGAGCTTGTCCTTCAGATAGGCGAAGACAGGATGCTCGTTCTGCCCATTCACCTCACATTTTTGGACAAGGGTGAAGGTGGGCTGGTATCCACCCCCAGGGCGGACATACTTGAGACTGTTCAGGATCTCCTCATTCTGACAGTTCTCCTAGGGGAGGAAAAAGACAAAGAGTGTGGACAAGGGAAGGGGGAAAGAAGGATCCACGACATGAAACTCTTTCACCCTCCTACACTCCTTTCACAGGATCATTCTTTTTCACTGTGAGGAGGAGACAGACAGACAAGGTGTGTCTGTCTTGTCTTGAACTTCTGGGCTCAAGCATTCCTCCTGCCTCAGCCTCTTTAGTAGCTGGGACTACAGACACAGGCCACCGTGCCCAGATAATTTTTTTTTTTTTTTGTAGAGATGGGGTCTCACTTTGTTGCCCATGCTTTGGCTGCTCTTAAAGATTTAGCACTTCTGAGCTGTTGCTTTTGTCTCCAATCTACCCTGAGCCGTTCTTAAGGTGTTTGAAGAAGCAGAAGAAAGAGAAAAGAGGCTTAGGTTATACTGCTTAGAACCACCTCTTCAGCTAACCTACTGACCTACCTACCTACAAGTCCACACCTACACACACACACCCCTTCCCTTTCCCCTCTGCCCTGGGTTTTGCCTTGCCTGCTTTCAATTGCACATGTGTTGAGTATAGCCTTTGCTTCTGCCTATGAAATTGAGGCCCAGAGGAATGGGATTTGCAGCTTCTTGCTTGCTTCTTGCCTTGTCCTAGAACTGAAGTACAAATGGGAAGAAGCTTTGATGAAGGAAGACCGCATCCAAGGACATCGGGTTTTCACGTGCCATAACAGCAAAGCAAGTTAAAGGCCACAATGAATGTGTAATCTAAATAGAACTACTTAGTAAGCAACAGGAGTGAACTAAATAGGATATAGGATTTAGGGTTCGGGAATAGGCCAGGGGGAGGGGAAGTTGAGGAAATAAGTGCTTGATGGCTAAAGGTGGTATGTAATTCTCATTCTTTTCATGAGTAGGCTACTACCCAAAGACTGCTATCCACTCACTGCTCTCAGCTATGAATGCTTTGGCTCAAAACCTGGTCCCTGTCTTTCCCTCCCCCACTGCCATCCCTGTCCTATTCCCTCTCAGCATTCCCACTCATGACAACCCAAAAGGCCGTGGGAACCCTTCTTTTCCTTTCTGCCTTTCCAATATAAGATTTAGAAATCTTCCTCTGGGAGAAAGTTCCTGCTTCTGACCTGTGAGGACTAACTATTAGTTCACGCCATCATGACATCATGAGCCCAGAGCTGATCTCTAGTAGACTTCTCTGTTTTGTTTTTGTTTTTGTTTTTTTTCCTGAAACAGGGCCTTACTCTGTCACCTAGGCTGGGTGCGGTGCCACAGTCCGCTCACTGCAGCCTCGACTTCCCAGGCTCAAGCTATCCTCCCACTTCAGCCTCCTAAGTAGCTGAGACTACAGGCAAATGTCACCATGCCTGGCTAATTTTTGCATTTTTTGTAGAGACGAAGTTTCACTATGTTGCCCAGGCTAATCTTTTACTCCTGGGCTCAAGCAGTCTGCCCACCTTAGCCTCCCAAAGTGCTGGGATTACAGGTGTGAGCCACTGCACCCTGGCAGATTTCTATTTCTGAATGCAAATAGCTGGCTGGCTCCTGGTAGTTATAGACTCCCTCCAGCAACTTGCTAGGCTGAAGTGATGGTGTGAGGCAGGAGATACTTCTAGGGCCAGAGGGACATCGGGTGAGGCTGGAGGTACTTCTAGGGACAGAGGGACATCTCAAAAGAGGGTTTGCCATTTCTGTCTCTCCTGCTCTGGAAAAGGCCAGACAGAAAACTTAGGGAAGAACAGTAAGGACAGGGAACAGTTTGGGTTCAGGTTTGTCACAGTCAGTGATGCTTCAACCTTCCTGCTTATGTCTTTTCCTTGCCTTCATACCACTGTGAATTGACTAAGGGGATTATAATGAGAGCTTCACTTGAGTTTATTCTGCCTACTTGTACATTAAAATCATAAGCGGAGGCCGGGTGCGGTGGCCCACGCCTGTAATCCCAGCAGTTTGGGAGGCCGAGGTGAGCGAATCATGAAGTCAAGAGATTGAGACCATCCTGTCTCTACTAAAGCTACAAAAATTAGCTGGGCTTGGTGGCACGCGCCTGTAGTCCCAGCTACTTGGAAGGTTGAGGCAAGAGAATTGCTTGAATCCAGGAGGCGGAGGTTGCAGTGAGCCGAGATTGTACCACTGCACTCCAGCCTGGTGACAGAGAAAAACTCCATTAAAAAAAAAAAAAAAAATCAGACCGGGCACAGTGACTCATGCTCGTAATCCCAGCACTTTGGGAGGGCGAGGCAGGCAGATCACGCGGTCAGGAGTTCAAGACCAGCCTGTCCAATATGGTGAAACCCCGTTTCTACTAAAAAATACAAAAATTAGCCAGGCGTGGTGCGCATGCTTGTAGTCCCAGTTACTTAGGAGGCTGAGGCAGGAGAATTGCTTGATCCTGGGAGGCGGAGGTTGCAGTGAGCCAAGATTGTGCTACTGCACTCCAGCCTGGGCAAGAGTGAGACTCCATCTTAAAAAAAAAAAAAATCATAAATGAAAATAGAAGAATCCCTAAAAGAGAACTCGAGGTATGTGGACTGAAGATCTATAACAGCTTGACCCATTAATCAGAAATAGAGGTGACTGTGATGCCCAGAGGAGGCCCATGCATGTTGCAAACCTTTCTCTTTCCCGCTTATTCTCTTCCCACTTAGCTAATTTCAACCAACAAAAATAATCTTCAATCTAAATAATCAATTTGCTTGCACTTGCTTAGTACTTTATATTTTTCAAGTAACTTTTGTATATTCTATCCCTTAAACACTATAACAATCCTATGAGCTAAGTGGTATCATCCCCAGTTAACAGATGAGGAAACTAAATGGAAAAATCAGGCACCCTTTGTGAGGGCACAGAGCCATTAAATAGCAAAACCAAGTCCAGCTAGAGCTAAGGTCTCTTGAGTCTGTCCAATTCTTGTTTGATTCTTGGCCTCTATTTCCTCCACTCATTTATTCAACAAATATTTAATGAATGCTTTCTGTGCCCTAGGCACTGAGGACACAGTGGAGAGAAACACAGACCTGGTTCCAGCCCTCATGGAGTCATCTAGTAGGAATACAAAAAACCACACAGCCTCAGCGTTTAATCTTAAAAAATATGTACCTCCCCTTAGTATGTCACGTGCACCTAAAGAACTAGCTTAACAAAACATACCCCCACGATTCCAAACACTCCAACACACAGTCATTCAGCCTCTCCCTTTATCCCCCTTGAGCTACACCGATCCAACACCTTTGGTGCATTACAAGGAGGGACCCCTCACCTGATGTCCAAATTGGTTGCAAGGGAAGCCAAGGACCACAAGGCGCCGGGGAAAGCGGCATTGCAGCTCGTTGAGCTGGGTGAAGTCCCGGGTGGTTGTGCCTCAGAGTGAAGCCACATTCTCAATCAGCACGGCCCTGCCCCGGAACGTATTGAAATCTACCTTCTCCCCATGCAGGCTGATGGCACTGAGGTCGTAGAAGGACTTGGCAATGAAAGCCATGGTGAAGCGCAGAGTGAGCCCGGCAGAGAGGCCTGAGCCCACTTATGAATCTATCTGAGGGGTGGGGGAGGAAGGAGGAGCCAGGAAGGAGGAGAAAGGACCTAACAATGGAGCTTTCGAGTGTCCCCAGGATGACTTAGCAAAAACAGGCCCCACCTGTAAGTACTGTGTGAACAAGGAGGTTGCTCCTCCTATTAACAGACTGAACAAAGCCGCCTCCCCACCCCACCCTGCTGCAACCTGGGAAGAGCAAATTTGATAGCTTTGAACAGATGTGAATAATTCACTATTTACAGGAAACCAGAGCCCAAAAGGTCGAATGGGGAGGGAAAAAAGGGAGGGAGAGATGCAGGATTGACTCCTACCGGCTCCATCAAGTTGTTCTCACTTGACACAGACATTTATTAAATGCCTGCCGAGTGTCAGTCTCTGAATTGTGAGAGGGCAGGGTCTGCGGAGATCTGAAAGACAAGAGGAGAACTGAGGCTCCTGCCCACCTGACTCAGAAGACAACTGAAATATACATATTCCTGTTCATGTTCTCTTTGTTGCTTTCCTCCAGGACAAAATCAAAGGGACCCTTAGGAGGAGAGTGTGTCATATTCTAGGGGGAAAAAATGGCTCTTAGTGCCCCAGCTTTTGCCAGGCTGAGGAGACAAAGTTGTGTTTATCTTGAAAAGTCAGTGCGTGGTGCCGCTTGTCCTGGAGAACACACCTGCCCCTGCACTGTACCATCTCCTATATTATATCCTCCACCTCCACCCGACCCCCAGCCCCCAAGTCGTGAGGATCAGTCCTTGCTTGGAGAATGGTGAAGAGTAGTCACACAACAGGTGGGTAAACTTAGTGGATGAACTGCACCTACCTCCCTCTCAGACAGAGGTTCGGTCCCCAAGACTTTTCAGAGCGGGCTTGAGCTGGTCACCTTCCCACAGAAGAAAGTGTGGAGGGAGTTGAAGCTGCTGTGGCTCCAGACGCAGACAGGCCACCCTGATGCTTTCAACAGGACCCGTACAGTGCATTGCAGGATGTCTGCTAAGGGCCATCTCAGAGGCCTACCCCTGAAAGCCACAGAAACTGAAAAGACCCTAAGCCACTTCATTCTTCCAAGCACCCACCAACTCAACAAGTTACTTTTTAAAAAATGCCTTGATTTCTTCATCAGCAAAACTAGCAATGGGGCTTGACCTAGCTTTGAGATTTTAGAGTGAAATTTCAATAACAAAGCAAATGTTTACTAGAGTGTTTTCACAGGGGCACATCCATTGGGAACTGTCTCCTTGAACAAAGAATAAGCAAGTCTGGGGAGCAGCTGGTCTTGAGAATATGATTTGTTGAGATGAGATGAAGGAGCTACTCACCAGGGGAGCGTGGAGCTGCCTTGCAGCTTTTCCATGGCTGTTCAAGTACACAGGGACCATATGTCTCAGCTGGCTCCTCCCTAAAAACAATTTTCCATTACCTAAGTGGGTAGAAGGAGTGACAGGAAGCGTAGGGTGAACTGTGTCCCTTGCTGAAGCTGGGTGAAGTTCTAGAAGCAACCAATGAGTCCCCACCAAGCCACTGAGTTGCAAGTCCTGGGCACTGACAGTGGGCAAAACTTTAACTTGCCAGATTTATGTGGATACCTAGAGCTTCCCCCTAGCACTCTTTGGGCCTTCAGAGACACCTCTTATTCTCGGCTCTTTTGCAAGCCTTATTCAAGAAGGTCATAGAAGTTCCTGAGCTGAGGAGTGCGGGGGTTCCCCTCTTCCTTAGGTACATGCCATCCCTTTTCTCCTGGTGTGACCTTGGACCCTTCAGACTCTCCCAGAATTTTCACCTTTCCTAATGGAATACACTTGATGAGGCTCTCCTCAAATATCTTTGTCTCCAAGTTTCCCTCAAACTGGCCTCGCTTTCCAAAAGCTTACAACTTCTGGCCTGCACTAGGTAGCGTGTGATTCTCGTGGCTTTCTGCAGGACAGTGCTTACTCTGGACAGTGCTTAGGCAGAAGGCCTGTGTTGGTAGTTCTCAATTCTGACTGCAAATGAGAATTGTTTATAGGGACTTTCCTGGAGATACCAAAGCTTTACCCTCCAGTGATTCCAATTCAGTGGTTTCTAGCCACAATTATGGCACTGTTACTTGAGACCCTTAGGTAAATCTTTAAGCTCTTTTTATTGAGACAGGGTCTCTCTCTGTCACCCCAGGCTGGAGTGCAATGGTGCAGCTGTGGCCTCAACCTTCTGGGCTTAAGTGATCCACTGGCCTCAACCTCACAAGCCACCATACTCAGATAATTTTTTCTAGAGACAAGGTGTCACTATGTTGCTGGGGCTGGTCCCAAACTCCTGGGCTCAAGTAGTCCTCCTGCCTCAGCCTCCCAGGGTGTTGGGACTATAGGCATGAGCCACTGCACCTGACCAAATCTTTAAGTTCTCTGAGCACCTGCTTCCTTGCCTGTGGGACATGGATAGATAACCACCCTCCCCATCTAACACGGTGATGGTTAGGGTCAGAAGAGTTGATCTATCACCAGCGCTCTTGTAAGTGTAGTGAAGATCTTAAGACTACTGTTATCCTCCATTGTCCTACTCCTTTCTTCAATCCTTATCCCCAATATTCTCCACCTTCATCAGCTCCATATCCCAAAGTATGAAATACCTGCACAGTCCCGAGATCCCAGTCTGCCTCTGCTCCCCCGAGGTACCCAATCAAAAACCTGAAAGATTATGCAGTCCCTCCTCAAAGCCTTCAGGAAGACCCATTCCAGATCTACCCAAACAGATGAGACCCATTTGACTTTAAAACCTGCTCAGACACAGAGGTTCGGCATCCTCTTGATAACTGTTTCATCTTATTTCTGCAGCGTGAGCTCAGTGCAGGGCAATGGGGCTTTGCTTTGGGCCTCCCTGCAGGTGGCGCTAGGGAAGGTACAGAAGGGAAGACAATGCTGTTTCCGTGGTCACTCTACTGCAGTTGCCTTGCTTCTGAAGCTCCTTCTACCAGCACTGCCTCTCTCCCTCCCATATCACTGCCAGGGTCTGATATCACCCACCTCCCTAGTCCCAGTGTGATGTGAAACCTACCCCGAGGGACTCATCCAGGCAGCCACATCTGTGGTTTGAAATAGTCTTTATTTTGTAAACATCTGTGTTTAAAATAGATGAACCCTGCTCACAATTCATATATGGACCCAAGACACAGTACACGAAGTTCACCCGTCACAGGGAGATAGTGGGGGCTCAGGAGCAAGTGGCGTGCCTGGGCTGGGTGGAGTCTCAAGACAGCAGGTGCAGAGGTGGTGACGAGTAAACAGGCCAGCAAAGCCTGCTCAAAAGTCTGGGCCTCAAGACATGCCCCAGGCCACCAAAAGTTTAAGGTGAGCATGGCTGTACCCTAAAATCCCAATTTTCCTTCTGCTCCCATACCTTTTCCTAGCCATGGCCCTGTGGATAGGGCTTATCTGTCTATAGAATCCCGATTCCATGTTTTCCCTTCCAGAACCCCTAGGGTACAGTACAAATATAGTCCTTCTTTCCTGAGGGGGCTAGGAGAGACAGACAATGAATGGCACCCTGCCTGATCTTCAGGGAAAGCTGCAGTACTGGCCCACAGGTTGGAGCCACTGCCCGATATAACTTCCTAAGTCCCTGGCTGAAAACAGACTGAGGGCTGACATCACCCACCTCCCTAGTTCCAGTGTGATGTGGCGGAGGTCTTGATACCCAAGGAGTCCATCCTCAAGGAAGCAACTCCAGCCATAGTCACAGCTTCCTCCTAGAGTCAGCTGTTTCTCATTAGCCAGTGATTTATAACTTCTGCTCTCCTTTGCTTTCCACTATCTAATCTATACCCTGTCCCTAAGTCCTGAGCCACATTCTCCTGCTGTTTCCTGGTTTGGTGGTGCTACCCCAACCCCTTTTTGGAGGAATAAGGAAGTGGGGTCTTATCCTTCACGTGTGTGTGTCCTTAGTTGATAAATGCTCAGTACCTAGTTCTTTGTTTTGGCTGCAGCCACACAATGCAGCTAATGTGTGGCTTAAGAACGACCCTCTTCCTAGGCCTTGCCCACCTTGGGAAAGTGGGGGAGGAACCCCAGTAGGGCTGGTAAATTACTTGTTCCTTCTTTAAAGGGCCTCTACAAGCCACTCTTGGGCCATATGGGGTTAAAGAAACTTCCTGAACATAGCACTCTGGAGGAGGGAGTCCTCTTCCCTCCACCTGTAGCCACAGTGCGGTTGGGAAGCCCTCAGGCCTGTCAGGAGCTAGAGGGCAAGATGAGTGCTTCGTCTTGAAGGCTGAAAAGAACAGCACCAAGCGTTTCTACCCAGGGCCTTCCTTCTCTCTTCCTATGAAGTCTTCGCCCTTCTCCCATAAACTCTGGGTCCCAGGAGAAGCTTGACTGCTGAAGGCTGGGCTCAGTCCTCTGCCTGGGAGTCTGAGGAAACAAACGCTCTTCTTACCTAAGAAATGGAAGAGGGGGCCCAGAGGCCCTGCTGTTGCTACATTCCCCTCTGCCGTGCAAACTGCTGTCCCTGGCCAGCTCTTCCTTGCTCTTAACCTGATACACAGGAGCTAGTCCTTCATTTCCAAATGCTCTCCTTTCTGGCATGCATGGTTGGCCTGACAGTGTCACTGACCCCAGGGCCCTTCTTGCCCCTGGAGTACCCATAGGCCTTGGTCCACACCTTTAAATTCAGGAGCCAGGTGGAAAGAAATTGTGTTCATGCTGCATGGGAGGTAGAGAATGGAGGTGACTTTTTATCCCTGCCACCCCTCATTTTGTTTCCTTCTCTGAAGCACCTGCCTCTGAGCTCAGTTCCCCGAAAAGGCAGGCGGGCAGTCAAGCAAGGGCAAAGCTCTGGTGGGGGAGCGGGAGGAGGTAGGGCGGCCCCAGGCTCGGGGACTTCCCGGTTGCCGATTCCTTCCTATCTCGATGCTCCACTCTCCCAGGTCCCTGGGGAGGCAGGCCCATGGCACATGAGGGACAGTGGGGAGGGGAGGAGGAAGCAGCACCCTGTAGCCTTTGGCCCACCCATGAAGCAGGGTGGGGGGTTCTTCCTGGATCCAAGAGTGGAACCGCCCCACGAGCCTGGGTCCATCCCCCTCAGACAGGTTGGGAAGGAAGGAAAGAGCGAGCTGCAGCAGCCGCAACACAGCAAGACACACGGGGAAGGGGGGTCTGAGGGGCTTTGATACGAAACACACTGGAGGGGAGGGGTCAGAGAGAGAGAAGCTGGGGAAGAGGGGAGAAGCAGAGAGGAGACACGATGAGCGGAGAAAGGAGGAGCGGAAAGTGGCCTGGACTCCAGCCTCAGCTGTTGTCTGGGGGTGCGGGGTGGTGAGCCGGTGCTTTCGGCACATGGTGGGGTCGTAGCAGGCCTGTGGCTGGGGGAAACAGGCTGAAGACTACTCCAGGGTGGACGGGCTTGGGGCGGGGGCTGCTTGAGATGACAGCAGAGCCGCTCTTAGGGCCAGGCAGGGGGGAGTAGTGGCTACTGATACTCAGCAGGGTCATCACACGAGAGGACAGTGGCAGAGCAAAGCCCTGGCTCCCCTGTCTGCCCATGGGCCTCCTGAGGGAAGAGGGGTTTCGTGTGGGGTGCCCCACACAAGACTCAGCACCAGCAGCTTTTCGAAGAGTTCGCTGGGCCCTCAGGTTTGCCCTCCTCCTCCTCCAGCTCCGCCAATGCCAACTCGTTGCTGGCACGCGTCCGGAGGCCTTCCAGCTCCTTCCTGTGGGCCTGCAGCACCAGCTCTGTCAGACGCGTGAACGACTGGAAACCAAAGGGCACAGGTTAGTCCAGCGTCTCCTCCTCTCCCCCTGGCAACCCTGCAGCTGCCCAAGGGGTGAGGCCTATCTTCTGGCTCCTCCTCTCCACCTCTTCTGCACTCAGCCCAAGAGAGCGGGGCCTGGTTGCCAGGCTCTCACCTCTTTAATGTTGAGGTTGGTGCAGGCACTTGTTTCATAGAAGTCCATGCCATACTCCTTCGCCAGCTGCAAGAGAAGGACATTTCTGAAAGAGAATCAGTCAGGCAAGGGAGGGGCCCACACAACCAGGCACAGACTTCTGCCACTGCATGCATAACCATGCTGTTGCGATGATTTCTCAGAAGAGATCATTTCTCAGATCGGACTGGGAGCTCCAAGACAGGGTAGCAGCCAATAGGGGAAGATCCTCCACTCATCACGTCTCCGTTCCAGCTGCCACCCCACACCCCCCAATGCACAATCATATATCAGGAGACAAAGACACCATACATTGTGGCAGGTGGCATCCTCATAAAAAACATGGGCTCTGGAGTCCCACAGTCCTAGACCTGAATACCAGCGCTGCCACTGACGGCTAGCTGTGCGACCTTGGGGGAATTTGTTCATTCTCTGTAAGCCCCAGCTTCATCTTCTGTTAAAGAGACTGAGAGTGTCTACCACGCACGGTTGTGGGATGATTAAATGGGATTGTACACCTAAAAGCACTTGCCTTAGCACAGTGCCGCACATAGAGTGCTCGATAAATACTATCCTAGTAGGCATTTCCTCTACTTTCAGATTTGCCAATGACCATGTCTGATTTTTGATACCAAACAATCAGTTTCATTTTAAGTGCTAATGGAACACTATTGACTGAGGAGAGAGGGAAAACTCTTGAGATCTATCGACTGGGTGGACAACTTGTCTCAGAAATACCAATCTTAGCTGGGCACGGTGGCTCATGCCTGTAACCCCAGTACTTTGGGAGACCAAGGTGGGTGGATCACCTGAGTTTAGCAGTTCGAGACCAGCCTGACCAATATGGCAAAACCACATCTCTACTAAAGATACAAAAAAATTAGCCAGGTGTGGTGGCATGCACCTATAATCTCAGCCATTTGGGAGGCTGAGGCAGGGGAATTGCTTAAACTTGGTAGATGGAGGTCGCAGTGAGCCGAGATGGCACCACTGCACTCCAGCCTGGGTGACACAGCGAGACTCCATCTCAAAAAAAAAAAAGAAAGAAAAGAAAAAAAGAGTATGACCAATCTTTCTTTCGGTGCTCTGGGAGGATGGTCTCCCTGCATGGCACTTGGGCATTCCTTCAGTGCCATCCTCCTAGCCTTTCTGCCTCCATGGCTTCTCCAACTGTGGCTCTTAGTCTCCTCATTTGCCTCCCCTGGCTCTTTCCTGAGTAAGAAGGACAGGAATGGGGGAGTGTGGGGTGGGCTGGGAGAGCATTTCCTGACTGTAACATGGCAGTTGCCCTGGATGCTGTCAGGGAAGAAGCTGACAACTTTAAGTCCTTCATCACTAACAAGGGGATGATCTCTTAAGCAGAGGGTAATCCTGCATGTGGGGACCTGGACCTGGGAGACTTGCTGCCCATGAGGTCTTTGTTTCTGGATGGACCCCGAATCACTGTCCTAAAGCCCACAGAGCAAGCCTTCTGAGGATGGCCACTCCCCCCAGAGCCTTGGGGTGCCGGGGATGTGTGGGAGGACCTGCCACTGGGGAACACAGCCCTGGGTCCCCGTGCTTAGGACTGGCCCTGAAGGCCCAGCAGAGGGCCCGGGGTGGACTCGCCTGTTCCTTCCGCTTACCTGCTGCCCTTGCTCTCTTCCCACCTGCCGTTTCTGCTCCTCGTCGGCCTTATTCCCGATAAGGATCTTCTGGACACCTTCTGGTGCGTACTAGGGACAAAGGATGGGCAGAATGGCCAGTGAGTGCTGCCCTCCACCCCATTTTCCCCACATAAGTCTGCACTGCCTCCAGCCCACTACCTACTCCAGAGCCCCAGGGACAGGGTGGGCTGACTGGATGCAGGTGCCAGGCCCCCCAAGTGCCATGCCTGACCTCAAGGGTATCATGGGGACAGCTCAGGGTAGAAGGCACTCTAAGACTGGTGATTCCTTGGATTAGACTACTGGTATCAGAGCTGGAAAGGACATTGGATGTAAATCCAGCCCTCATTCTACAGGAACTGGGGACTCGGAAGATTCGAATGGCTTGCCCAAGGCTCCACAGCTATTGTGCAGAGCCAGAACTAGATCCCCATCGTGCAACTCTACCTGGTCCCAAGATTTCAGGAAAAAAGCTGCTCGCAGGGCAGACTTGGAGCTAACTCATTTCTGGAGAGGACACAGCCATGGAGGCCTGGGAGGGTATGGAGAGTGAGGGCATGGCAGCTTCGCTTTCTTCCCCATGTTTTACTCACCCAGAGGTCTTCATGCAGTGCTGTGGAAGGCAAGGCTTCCTGGAAGCATTTGCTCGCCCACCCTGAGAGCTCTGGCCCTCCCCTTGCCTTGCCTTCCCCAGTGGGGCACCCTCTCCCCACCCCGGCAGTGAGGTGGCATCTCCTACCTCGTCCACGTCACTGACCCACTTCATGATGTGCTGGTAAGAGCGCTCGCTGCTAATGTCGTAGACCAAAAATATCCCCTGAGAGAGAAAGAGAGAGATGGGGGCGGTGAGGTGCACAGAGAGAGTGCAGTCATGGGGCCAGAAGGGGCCGTGGAACCTTAAAGGTTGGGTCCCACTCTCCCTTCTCCCTGCTTAGCATCCAGAAATGTCTCCTCTCTCAGACCCACTACTGCTGCCTCCCAGGCCTATCACATAACTCTCTAGAGAAGGCACCACATGCTTTGACCCAAATCTTTGACCCAGGATGGATGGTGGAAGTCAGGGGTGAGGGTGGGAGCCTGCCTGTAGCGAGTGAGCCGTGAAGAACGGACGGATGGACGGACGATCAGTGAACAGCTGAAAGACTGCCCTGCGCTCCCCCCAAGCAGGTGATCCGTGTTTAGGGGATCCATGGCACAGACATCTCAAATACCCAGAGCTGGGAGTGTGGGTGGCAGCTTCCCACTTTGAAACCCCGAACATGGTGGCTTACCTGGGCCCGCCGATAGTACTGCTTTGTGATGGTCTGGTATCTCTCCTGCCCTGCGGTGTCCCTGCAGGAGAAAGCCAGTCCCTCAGAGAAGCAGGGACCATGGGAGCAGACAGGGAGGGGAAGAGCAGAGCTGGGAGACCCTGTACCCTTGCAGGAAAAACCAGGGGGCTGCAGGGTGAAAAACCAGTGGTGCTTGGATCCCCCACGAGGATCTGAAGTCAGAGGCCTGGTCGTCTGTGCTGGTGCTGACCAGGCCTGCAGGGCCTTGGCCCCCTCCTGCCAACTGCCCTACTGGCTAACACCAGAAGCCACAGCCAGAACAGGCCTTGGACAGCTCTCTGGAATCTGGCCACTATGGCCAGATTTGGTTGTATGGGAGTTGACGGGGGGATGCTGCTACACCCCCAGCCCCTTTGAGACCTCTGAAGGCAGTGCCTATACTACTGTGGAATTGAGAGGGAGCTCTAAACCCTGGCAAAGGGAGTGCTTTTCTCAGGCAGAGAGCCACAGTGATACCCTCTGCTACTTGGGAAAACTGTATTATGCTGTCCCAAGGAACTCTTTCGGGGTCTCACCCTAAATGATGGGGCGTGTAGCCTCCCCTCCTTCCAATCTTAACACAGCGTGGCACAGCCCAAGGGCAAAGCCTAATTCTGAGACAGATTCACAATGGTTAGCATGCCAATTCCTTCTAATTCCTCCCCTTTGGTGCTTGTAGTCAATCCCATGAAGTTTCTTAGAGATTGGAGATTAGGCTCATAGGAAGAGATGGGCTTCTGAGACTTCGCTTCTCTCCATCAGAGAGGTGGCCAGTTATCTGCTAGGTGAAGCCTAGGGTTTTTACACATGACAGTGGCAGCTAAGGAGTAGCCCAAGGTCCTCTCCTTCTACATCTGCCTCCTCCTCCGCCTCCTCCCCAACTCACCAAATCTGTATCCGCACTTTGATGCCGTCTACCTCTATGGTCTTCATCTTGAAGTCAACGCCTGGAGAAAGGAAGAAAGCAAGAAAGTTAGAGAGGGTGCCCACTGAGAAATGAACAGGAAAGGCCCAGGCAATCACACTTGAAAGGTTTCCTTTCGGTTTAATTTGACAAACGGATGAAGTAAGGTAAAGGCTTTCTTTAAGCAGAAACTGATCCTAAGGAAGTATCTGAAGCTTTGAAAGGGGCTTTCCTTCCTCCCTGAGCTGAAAGTTGTCCAAAGTAAAGGGCCTGGAAGACCCAGGAGGAGGGAGAGTGAATCTGGGGAAATCTATTTCATCACTGCCTTACTCAAAAGACTTAAAACATGTCTCGTTCTAGTCATGTGTGAAGTCTTCCTATTTATACTTCTGGAGAGAACGCTGCATTTATCCTTCCTGAAATTCTAATCTCTAGGAATAGCAACCCACATTATTTGTCTGCTTTCTTCCCCCTCTCTCTGGCTTGTTAATAACCGGAAGGGGTCATAGTGCCAGACCATGGAGAGAGGAGGGCTGTTCCAACACATCATTGTACCTAAAGCCTCAGCACCCAGCCAAGGCCCACCAAAAGAAGGCCTCATGCATCTCAGTTGCTGACTCACCCGTCTGCCCTAGGAGGCGTTGTGGTTGATGAGGAGGAGCATGGGCTTTGGCATCAGGCCTGAGCTTATCTCCTCACTCTGGCCACTCAAAGCTCATTGCTATGACATCAGGCACTTTGCCTCACTGAGTCTCAATTTCCGCCTCAGTAAATGTCTTCATCAGACATTACCAATATCTCAGAGGGTTGTTGAGGGGAGATGTCTTCATCAGACAATTTGACTGCGGCTGTTGTGCGCTAGGGCCGGGCTGGGTTCATGCAGGTGCTCATGACTGTCAGAGGACCTGATGAAAAGGCAGTGGCATGGCGTGTCACTGCGGGAGGGAGAAGCAGCACAGAGTTCCCACGGTCCTCCAGCCCGTGGATGGAGGAGCTAAGCTGCCACAAGACGCAGGAAACACAAGGGATTTGGCAAACTTATCCAGGGCAGAAACACATTGGAGAAATTTGCAGCAAGAGAAGTCAGCACCACCAGCAGCAGCCAGCTTGCCTCTGAGTGACAGCAGAGAGATGAGGGGAGATGTTTTGCTCACCGTGCCTCTCCCCACCCCTAACTGTACCCAGGCACTGTGCCAGTGATTCAAGAGCTATGTCTGGTAGGCTAATTAAGCTTCCATCTTTGTGTACTCCCTGGAGCAAGGTCAGGAGTGGGCATGATCAGCCATGGTTTTCAGATGGGAACATGGTAGAGTTCTGAACCGTCTGCCACCAGCGGCACTACCTGGCCCAGAAGGCCTGAAGGTGCCAGGATCCCATCACCACTGCCACTCCACCTCCGCATCAGTTATTTGCCAAATGGGAGACATCTCCCTTATCCGTGCTGTCCCCAGCTTTCTACAAATACAAACAGATTACATTCTGTCTCTTCCTTCCCACCATCGAGACCAATCGTCATTTAATTACAAGAGAAAAAAGATGCAGAACGGGCAACCTGAACTTAATCGAGTTGGTCAGACATGAATCATTTTTCGCCTGCCCAAGCTGATTCATATCCATTGAGCTGTACTTTTCCAAATGGGCAATGCCTGGCAGCCATTCTTCCATGTGTACAGAGAAAGAGTGAAGAGGAGGAGGGAAGAAGGAAGGAAGAAGGAGAGAGGCACCTGGCCTTGGGAGGCAGGAGTGTGCTTATTCCTGCCTGGATCAGTGGTTGTCAGGCACCTTTTTCTCCCTAGTACCTGGCATAGAAGGGGATCAAGACATTGTTTCATGATATAGCACCTTCTCCCAAGAAAATGAGAAATTTTGTCCAATTTGTAATCTACCTGGCTAGTCCTCACACTAGCTCTAGCAAACCTGGCCAAGGACAGTGGCTTGTGCAAAGCCATCACAAGGGGGGACAGGAAGAGAGGAGGTTTGATTTCCTTTATCCCACAGACATTTACGGGAACTTCCTATGTGCCCTGCACCATGCTCAGTGCAGACACAGCAGTGAAAAAGACAGGGCCCCTGCCCTGAGAGCGCCTAGTGGGGAAGGAAACAAGGGCTCAGAGAGGTCAGCGGCTAGGCAGGGTCAGCACAGCACATGCAGAGATTCCAACACAGGTGTGTCTATGCCGGAGCCCACACTGTCCCTTGTGCTGGTTCTTAGGGGAGAGAGAGGAGAATCATGGGTAGTTGGCCAGGCATGGAAGCCGTAACTCTGCTTAGGTTCCTATTTGCCTGTGGGTGCTTGAGAAGGGCTTTGCTAAGAGAGGAACTTACAATATATATATTTTTTGAGACGGATTCTCACTCTGTTGCCTAGACTGGAGTGCAGTGGCACAATCTCAGCTCACTGCAATCTCCGCTTCCTGGGTTCAAGCGATTCTCCTCCCTTAGGCTCCCAAGTAGCTGGGACTACAGGCGCACACCACCACACCCAGCTAATTTTTGTATTTTTAGTAGAGACGGGATTTCACCATGTTGGCCTTGATCTCCTGACCTCGTGATCCACCCACCTTGGCCTCCCAAAGTTCTGGGATGACAGGCATGAGCCACCGCGCCTGGCCTATGTTAAGGTGAATTTTTCCCTGTGAGAGAAGAGGGGATGGAGGGGAGAGGTGAAAACAGGCAACTGTCCAAGAGACAGGACTGACAAGGAGATAGAGAACTCTACCAGAAGTGAGGCTGGGCAGTGACTCCTTCTGACCTCCTTCCTCACTTCTTAGCTAGGTGGCTGGGGACCAAGGCTGGGGAATTCTGGGGCTCAAAGGACTCCCTGGTCTCACCCATACCCCACCATCTTGCAACCTAGGTCTCACTGGCCACCTGGGAACATCTGTTTTATTCCCCTTTTGGCTATCCATATGCATTAACATATGAAAGAAGAAACAGAGTAAATCCATGTGTTCTGAAGGATTTTCCTTCCTCGCTCCCCGCCATGCACCCTTTCTTAAACGTAAAAAGGTTAACAGCCCAAGGATCTTCAAGAGGAATCTATTCCTTCTGCGCTCTGTTCCCACATGGCCTGGGCCTTCCACTGTGCCCACCTACCGGTCAGGCCCTGGCCCCAGTAACCCATGCCCATCGTGGCTCCTTCCCTCTCCCTGCATGGCTGTTGGTTTTTTCTACTGCTGGGCACTGCAGGACAAAGTCAACACGCTGGCCTTATTTAGGCCTCTCCAGGCGGAGGCTTTCTCACCCTGGCTAGCCCTCGCAGCTGCTTAGCCAACTGTTCATTCACACATGTGTTCACCTATCACTGTCCTCCCACTGAAGGCTGCAGCTCCAGGGCACCCTCTCCCCACCCCTGTGCTCTCAGCAGGATACCTTCTCCACTGTTTTATGGCCCAGATGAATGCCTTTCCTCTGAAGCCACCTCCTCTCTTTAAATTTCCCTGTGTTCTCCCTGCCTTCCCTCAGGGAAAAGTCCTCTGTCCACATCTCGCCTCTTTTGGTCCTCATCAGCCCCACCTGGGTACACACCCAGAGAGTCAGCCCTTCTTGTTGCATCGTTAGTATCCATGGGAAGAAGAGATATTCTCCATCTGCCTCCAGTGGTTTCACATTCTGGCTCCTCTAAAGTAGCATTTCTCAAACTTTCAGGTGCACAAGAATCACCCAGCGATTGAGTTAAAATGCAGATTATGATCTGGTAGGTGTGGGGCAAGGCCTGAGATGCCGCAGGAAGCTCCCAGGTGAAGCTGATGCTGCTGTCCGCATATCACTTGAGTAGCAAGCTGTTCTCAAAGCGTGTCCCAGGACCCGCAGCATCAGCATCACCTGGGACTTGTAAGAAATGCAAATGCTGGCCCAACGAAGTGGCTCATGCCAGTAATCCCAACATCTTGAGAGGCTGAGCCACATGGATCACCTGTGGTCAAAAGTTTGAGGCCAGCCTGGCCAACATGGCAAAACCTGTCTCTAGTAGAAATACAAAAATTAGCTGGGGATGGTGGCCGGCACTTGTAATCCCAGCTACTCAGGAGGGAGGTTGGAGGGCGGGGCTGAGGCCGGAGAATCTCTTTAACCCAGGAGGCGGAGGCTGCAGTGAGCTGAGATTGTGCCAGGCTGGGCAACAGAGTGAGACTCCATCTCAAAAACAAAAAAACATGAACGCCAATTCTTGGACCTTATAGAATCAGGCCCTCTAGGTATAGGGCCCAGCAATCAGTTTCAATAAGCTCTCCTGGTGATTCTCACACATGCCTAAATTTGAGAACATTTGAACAAAAGCTTGGCACCTGAAGTGTCATGAGAGGCAGCACAAGAGTTTGTTTCTCAAGGTGTGCTTTGCAGAGCCTGAGCTTCAGAATCATGGGTTGATATTTAAAAAACCAAAAACAATGACCTTGACTTGCCTAGACCTACTGAATCATAATTTTAGAGTGAGGCCCAGAAACCTGTATTTTTAACAGCACTGTGGGTGATATTAGAAGAAGGTTCAAGAGCTATATATGTCGTGGAAGAGACATCCATTGGCCTGGAGTCAGAAAGAGCTGGTCCAATTCCTGGTTTTGGCACTTGCTGTGTAACTTCAGGCAAGTCTTAACTTCTAGCTTCAATTTTTTTTTTTTTTTTTGACATGGAGTCTCACTTGTTGCCAGGGATGGAGTGTAGTGGTGCAATCATAGCTCACTGCAGCCTCCATCCTCCCACCTCAGCCTCACCTGGGACTTGTTAGAAATGCAAATTCTGGCCCCAGGTGAGACTCAAGCAATCCTCCCACCTCAAATCTCTTAGTAGCTGGGACTACAAGCATGCACCACCATGCCCAGCTAATTTTTTTTTTTTTTTGTAGAGGTGAGGTCTCCTTATACTGCGTAGACTAGTCCTGAACTCCTGGGCTCAAGTGATCCTCCCACCTCGCCTTCCCACAGTGCTGGGATTACAGACATGAGCCTCTGCACCAGGCCAATTTTCCTATGTGTAGAAGGAAAATACCACTCGCCTCCCAAGGGCTGTGGTGGGATAATTAAACAATATCTGTGAAGCACTGGGAGCGGTAGTTTTCTCACTCCTACCTTCCCTCTGCCGAATAAAGGCTTCCTGGGGAGCAGTCAGGAAAACCAGCCCAGAGAACCCTGCAGGGATTATAAAGTCCCTGCTATCCAGCCACCCTTGCTAGCTGAGGGACTACAGCATCAGCAGCATCAGAGCGAGTGTGAAAAATGCACATTCTCAGGGCTTGCCCAGCCCTACTCAATCTTCCACACAAGAAACATTCAGAACCACACCCAGGTGCATAGTGCTTGTCTTTATAGCACACCCCTGAGCTATGGGATCCCTCAGCTCTTAAGCCAGCCCCATGAAGTAGGCAGGAGCAGGTATTATCATTGTGAGCCACAGGGAGGCCAAGTAACTTACTCATGTTTCCACATCCCACAGCTGAGCTGGACTGCAAAACTGGTGTCTTAAAACCTACCCAGGGTGTCCTTCAATCTGCCAGGGGCTTCTCAACCCTGGGAGGCTGAGGAATCTTACCGCCTGTTCCCGCACACCCTGGCATACCCGGTGCCTTTTCTCTTTTTTCCTGACAGAGTCTCGCTCTGTCGCCTAGGCTGGAGTGCAGTGGCGCGATCTCAGGTCACTGCAACCTCCACCTCCCGGGTTCAAGCGATTCTCCTGCCTCAGCCTCCAAGTAGCTGGGATTACAGGCACGTGCTACCACACCTGGCTAATTTTTTGTATTTTTAGTAGAGATGGGGTTTCACTGACATTATGTGGCATCTGGAAGTGAGGCAGGGGCACATGAGGAGAAGCCCGCCGCTATGGTCTGAAAGTCTGTGTTCCAAAATTCCCATGTTGAAATTTAATCTGCAGTGCCATGCTGGTGGGAGGTGAGGCCTTTGAGAGGTGACTCAGTCATGATGTTGGAGGCCTTATGAGTGGGATGGATGCCCTTACAAAAGAAGCCTGAGGGAGCTTGTTCCCTTTCCTGCCAGTCACAGAGCGTCAGGCTTTGCCAGACACTGAATCTGCTGGCACCCTGATCTTGGACTTCCCATCCTCCCAAACTGTGAGCAATACCTTTCTCTTGCTTTCAATTACTCTGCTAAAGGCATTTTGTTACAGCAGCCCTGACTGACTGAGACACCCACCATAGCCTATTTTCAGGGAGCTCCTTGCTCCTTGCCATGGTTCATGATTCCAGTAAGTCCAGATTCATTATCCTGACAGTGTCCCTATAAGACAGTCTACTTCCTTTCTTGGGTACAGAAAGAAATAGGGCACAGAAGTGTTAAGGAACAAGCAAACCACCTCTACATGGCTCCAGCAGAGGCTCTCGGAGACGCTGGGAGCCCCAGGAGGGGGAAAGTCAGAAAGATGGGCCCTTTCCTAGCCAGGTGCCCAAAGCATGGAGAGCAGCTCATTGTTTTTCCTGGCACATCAGATACGCCCACCATGGTACCTGCCACACCCAGTGTCCCTTTCTGGCTAGAACAGCTCAGCCCCAAACCTCTGCTTAGGGAAGCAGCGCTGGGTGCAGCATGTTCTTTATGGCAAAGCAAGTTTAGACTGGACCATCAAAGGCTTGCTGGTGACCCACAGGGTGACCTGGCCAACCGAGGCAAGGGAGCTTAGCTAAGCCAGTCAAACCAGCTCACTCCAGGCAGGGCAGAGGGAACTAACCAGTTGGTAACGAGGGAGCATGAGGCAGACAAACATGCAGAAAGAATTGCTTGAGCCCAGGAGTTCCAGACCAGACTGGGCAATAAAGTGAAACCCCATCTCTACAAAAAATTAAAAAAACAAAACAAAACAGGTGTGATCTGTGCACCTGTGGTCCCAGTTACTTGAGAGGCTGAGGCAGGAGGAGCAGAAAGAAGCAGAGAGGCCTAAAGATGATGAACATGCTGACTGCAGTTGGGGCTGTGGACATTGGATCCTAGCATAGCCACGGGGCCAGATCAGACTCCAAGTTCAGCCCATGGGTATCCACAGAGCATGTGCCCCTTAGTGACACCTGAGAGCGCCTCAGGATTGGCTGCTGCTGCCAAATGGCTCCCCCAAGCTGGTGGGCAAGATGCTTCAACAAAGGGGCTGGAGGAGGACCCCTAAACCATCTCTCCCTGCTCCTTACTGCCCCCTATTTTTGTCTTCTAGCCTTAACTACACAAAAAGAACCAAGTATTTGTTTTGTTTGCTTGTTTTTAAATCTCTGTCCCCGTGCCAGCACAATGCCAGGCATAAAGAAGCAATTCCAAAACAAATTCTAAATAAATAAATCAGCCAAGCACAGTGGCTCACACCTGGTAATACCAACTCTTTGGGAGGACGAGGTGGGAGGACTGCTTGAGCCCAGGAGTTTGAGACCATACTGGGCAACAAAGTGAGACCCTGTCTCTACAAAAAATTAAAAACAACAAAAAAAGCCAGGTGTGATGATGTGCACCTGTGGTCCCAGCTACTCGGGAGGCGGAGACAGGAGGATCACTTGAGTCTGGGAGGTTAAGGCTGCACTCCAGCCTGAATGACAGAGCAAGACCCTGAGAAAGAAAGAAAAGAAAAGAAAAGAAAAAGAATTAATTCCATGAGGGGGAATCCCCCACATCCCAGAGAGCATAAGAAGGGCTGTGTGCCTGAGGTTTGGCTGGCCATGGTGGCTCATGCCTGTAATCCTAGCACTTTGGGAGGCTGAGGTGGGCGGATCATGATGTCAGGAGTTTGAGACCAGCCTGGCCAACGTGGTGAAACCCTGTCTCTACTAAAAGTACAGAAATTAGCTGGGCGTGGTGGTGGGTGCCTGTAATCTAAGCTACATGGGAGGCTGAGGCAGGAGAATCATTTAAAGCCAGGAGTCAGAGGCTGCAGTGAGCCAAGACCATGCCACTGCACTCCAGCCTGGGTGAAGAGCAAGACTCTGTCTCAAAAAAAGAAAAAAAGAAGGGCTATGTGCCTGAGGCTTAAGAGCAGGGAGACGTGTCCTGCCACCTGATGCCTAACAGACAAGAAAAGCTCCTCAGTGAGGTAAGGGTGCCATGCAACCATGGCCTGAGGCAGCCTCAGACCCCATCCTCTTCCTGCTGTGACGCTGGCTGTGTGGCCTCTGCCCCAGCAGCTGCTGGGCCACAACTGGAGCCCTAGAGTGCTGGGACAGCGCTACTGCTGGAGAACTGGGAGGACAGGCAGGGCCCTCCTCTGGGCACCGGGGGCAGGGGCAGGACAGAGGGATGTGGCAGGGGGAGACACCTGGCACCCATGTGGCTCCTAAGCTAGCTCACCTGTGTGGGCAAACCGGAAGAGCTCAGTGCCCCGCCCCCCAGTGCAGCAGTAGAGGTGCTGTGACGCTTACAGAAAGGAGGAGGCAGGGCACATCCAGACTAAAGAACACTCCTTCCCATCAATGTCTGCCTCTCTAGAAAGCCCTAGAAAGCATGGAGCAAGTATGGCTCAAGAAACAGAGTGGCCTGGCCATTAAGAGCACAACTGGGAGGCCAAGTTTGGTTCCAGTCCTGAGTTTATCACTAATTACCTGCATGGTGTTGGGGAAGCCAGTTAGCGTACCCTTGCCTCAGTTTCCTCACCTGTAAAGTGGGGGTGACAGAGAATTCTCAGAGAATTTTTTTGAAGATTGTGAGATAAGGTATGAAACCCATATCACAGGGTCTGGCACACAGAGCTGTATTAAATGTTTTCAGAAGCAGCTGTCAAGTCCCCTTAGGGAAGGATGAGATTAGTGAACCCAGAACTGCAGGAGTGGGGAATGGGAAGAGCTCTAGGATGTAGAAGGAAGCTTATGTTGGGGAGAAGGAGAGTGGGGCAGAGAGGTGAAGCCCCAGCCAGCACTTGGCTGGAATGTTTCAAGGAAAAGAAAAAATGCCACCCCCTGTAGGGCCCAGATGGCTCCCAGAGTCTGGCTAAATTCTGGCACAGGTAGGGTGTGCCTGCTAGCAGACCAGCACCCCATGGGTTAAGGGCAGGTGCCAGCTTACCTGCCTACCACACAGGCTTTAGTGGAAACAGGGCTGCCTACGGGTGCCAAATGTTATCACCACAATCAACCGCAGCCCAAAGGACCAGCAGTGCGACCTGAGCTTTCCATTAGTAATGAGACTCCACAATGAGGAACAACCTAATACACCTGAAACCCAAGGCAGACACCCAATCCCCGGGGCCAGGCCAGCTCCAGTTACCAACCGCAGGTCCCAGGAGTGCCCAGCCCCTCCCCCTGCAGGAAACCAGCATGTGCGGGCCTTGTGCACCTCCTGTGGGTTGTGGCAGGAGGTCACCTCTAAAGAGGTCACCCTGTGCAACCCTAAAACACCAAAAAAGACCCTATCCACACAGGGATCACGGGAGCTGATACGGTTTGGCTGTGCCGCACCCACATCTCATCTGCTCTGGTGTATGCAGAGATGAGGGATCAGTGCCTTAGACTAAGGTCAGTGTTGCCTGTTGCTCAGGGTCATAGCTGGTATCAGATGATGCCTATCAGCTCAGCCAGGTTGCTGGAGTGACCCTCCAAGGTGACCTCAGCAGCCACGGCACTCTGGCCTAAGGAATCTCTAGGGCTCGAGCAGTGGGGCCATCCACTCCCTCCAGACTTGTCATCTTAAGAGTCTCAAGCCGGGCATGGTGGCTCACACCTGTAACCCCAGCATGGTGGCCAAGGTGGGAGGATCACTTGAACCCAGGAGTTCAAGATAAGTCTGGGCAACATAGTGAGACCACATCTCTACAAAAAATTTAAAAATTGGCTGGGCACGCCTGTAATCCCAGCACTTTGGGAGGCTGAGGCGGTAGGAACACCTGAGGTCAGGAGTTTGAGACCAGCCTGGTCAATATGGCGAAACCCCATCTCTACTAAAACTATAAAAATTAGCCAGGTGTGATGGCAGGCACCTGTAATCCCAGCTACTCAGGAGGCTGAGGCATGAGAATCACTTGAACCTGGGAAGTGGAGATTGCAGTGAGCCAAGATTGCACCACTGTACTCCAGCCTGGGGGATAGAGTGAGACTCTGTCTCCAAAAAAAAAAACAGTCCCAAGAAACCAATATTACCTACAACTTCCCTCAGGGAAGAACAGAAGTCCTCTAGGAAAATGCATTCATTAATTCCTTCATTTGTTCATTATTCGAACTGTTATTAAATGCTTACTATGTGCCAGGAACTAAGCTAGGTACCAGAAGACAAGCTATCAACAGTACAGAAAGATCGCTGTCATCAGAGCTTCCACTCTAGTGGGGAAGACAGATATAAGTAATGAATACCTAATTTCAGAGAGCCGTATGTGATCAGGAGCAATTGCAGGATAAAGAGTAGAGAGTGAGGAGACCCAAGCACAAGCGACTTGTTGGCCAGAGACCTTTTAAAGGAGGTAACACTTGAGCTGAGACCTGAATGACAAGAAGGTACCAGCGGGGAGATCCAAAGATTCAGGTAGAGGAAGCAGCAAAGATCCCGTGGCAGGACACATTTCAGTCAAACTCACAGTTCCTCGGAAGAGAACAGGAAGAGGGGTCAACAGTACTCTCTTCTCTGTTACAAAAGGGGAACTGCAGCAAGGCTCCTCTCCTCTCTCAGGTCTTGTGGGGACCCTCACGGGTGCACCTGCATCTGTACTGTTCACTGTGTGTCTTCTAGCATCTGGCTTAGTTCCTGGAACACAGTCAGCGTTCAATCGCACTTACACTTGTCTGGAGGCGCGAACCTGAAGAATGCACCAAGAAACTTCTCAAACGCCAGCAAGGCCAACTTCAGAACTCCCTGTTCCTATGTGATCCTGAGATCTCTATACATTGAATAAATGGCATGCGTAAAGCCCACCATTCCTGTGTACATAGTAGGTACACAGTAGGTATACTGAGTAGATAATCAGGATCAGTGTTCTCTGCCCCCCTGCCTTATTTTTTTTTGAGACAGGGTCTCACTCTGTTGCCTAGGCTGGAGTGCAGTGGCAAGATCTCGGCTCACTGCAATCTCCACCTCCTGTGTTAAAGTGATTCTCCTGCCTCAGCCTCCCGAGTAGCTGGGACTACAGGTGTGCGCTACCACGCCCAGCTAATTTTTGTATTTTTAGTAGAGACGGGGTTTCGCCGTGTTGGCCAGGCTGGGTCTTCCTCTTGCTTTTCCCACTGCCTTGTGCACAGACCTCCCTAGAGCCTTGGTAACATGTGCAGTGTGCACTAGCCACCCCGTCTCACTCCCCATTGGCAGGCCCCTGGGCCTGGGTCTCACCTCCCTAAGCCTGCTGCTTAGGCCAGTGATCACCACAGAGGCAGCCAAGAGCCACTAGGCTACTGACCACTCACTCCTCCAGCCTCCTTCTCAGGCAGGGCTGTACTGACTGGTAGCAAAAGGTGCAGGGAAGAAGAGACTGGGGCCTGGAGACTCAGAAGCAAACATCTTAGAAGGAAGGGGGCTTCCAGATGCACCTGCCCTCACCCACAGTCAGCAAAGCAATCTCCTAGCAAGGGGTTTCTTGAACTTCAGCTGGTATAACCATGGTGTGGCCACTCCAGCTGGCCCCAGCAAGGCTGAAGAACAGCAGCCCCACTCAAGGCGTTCTCCACAGCACCACCTACAGGGAGGAGGATGTGTGCTCTTCCACCCCCATGGCCCCTTGGAGAATCCTACTTAGTCTTCAAGACTCCACTCAAATGTCACTTCCTCTCTGAAGCCTTCACCACCCTCCCCAGGAGGGATTTCTCACTCCTCTGTGATTCTAAAGCATTCTGACATTTCTTTTGCATAATATCCTGGTTGTTTGGAGGTCTGGTTCCCAGCTACACTGTGAGCGCCCAGAGGGCAAAGCAGCATCCTGTTCATTTCAGACTCTCACAGCCGGCAGCAGATAGATCACTAAATAGTATTCAACAAAGTTGAGTAAATGGAAGGAAAAATGAATGAGTGAGCAAGTGAGTGAATAAATGGGTGAATGAAGTCAGCACATATCTAGAGAAAAGATTGGCAGAGAGTAAATTTTAATCAGGGAAGAGCAATTAGAAAATAATCCACATTTTTTTTTTGAGACTGAGTCTTGCACTGTCACCCAGGCTGGTGTGCAGTGGCACAGTCTTGGCTCGCTGCAACCTCCACCTCCTGGGTTCAAGCGATTCTCCTTCCTCAGCCTCCTGAGTAGCTAGGATTACAGGTGCCCACCACCACACCCAGCTAATTTGTTGTACTTTTAGAAGAGACAGGGTTTCGCTATGTTGGTCAGGCTGGTCTCCAACTCCTGACTTTATGATCCTCCCACCTCAGCCTCCCAAAGTACTGGGATTGCAGACATGAGCCACTGCACTTGGCCATAACCCACATTTTAAAGCCAACTGTTAGCCCTTCTATAGTTCATGGTGCCACAGTCACAGAGTTCTCAGTAATTTTTTTTTTTTTCTGAGACATGGTCTCACTCTGTCACCCAGGCTGGAGTACAGTGGTGGGATCACAGCTCACTGCAACTCTTGGACTCAAGCAATCCTCCCACTTCAACCTTCCGAGTAGCTAGGACTACAGGCACATGCTGCCATGACCAGTCAATTAAAAAAGTGTTTGTTTGTTTGTTTTTAAGAGATGGGGTCGGCCATCTCTTAAAATATAGGCGTGGTGACTCACGCCTATAATCCCAGCACTTTGTGAGGCCGAGGCAGGTGGATCACCTGAGGTCAAGAGTTTGAGACCAGCCTGGCCAACATGGTGAAACACAGTCTCTACTAAAAATACAAAATTAGCCGGACGTGGTGGCATGTGTCTGTAATTCCAGCTACTCAGGAGGCTGTGGCAACCTAAGGGACAGAGGTTGCAGTGAGTTGAGACTGCGCTACTGCATTCCAGCCTGGGCGAAAAAAAAAAGAGCTAAACTCTTTCTACAAAAAAAAAAGAGAGAGAGATGGGATCTAGTTATGTTGCCCAAGCTGTTCTTGAACTCCTGGTCTCAAGCAAGGCTCCTGCCTCAGCCTCCGGAGTAGGTAGGTTTATAGGCACAAGCCACTGTGCCCAGCTATAGTTCTTAATAAATATATTACCAAAATGGTGATATGAGGGCAACACTCAGATCTCATCCTCAAAGGCCCTCCCCTCTGGCCTCCTCTATCCCAGGCCCTACTCTCCCTCAGGGCGCCATGGAAGGGGTCCCTGCGCCCACAGCAGAAGCACAAGGTCCCTCAGCCCAGAGCCCTCATGTGGGTGGAAAAGGCACTCAGACTCCTTTGGCTCACAGGAGAGAGCTTCTATGTGGAAACCTGTGGGAGGGACTTGGGATGAAGAATATGCCCAGAGCAAGTATGGAGGAACTGAAGGACAGGAGATGGTTGGAGTTCAGATCTCCTCCATGCAAGATGGGAGGCATCACTTCCCTCAGGGCCTCTCAGTTATAACGCAGGGCTGATGATTGGCCCCTTCCTCCTCTCCTCAGTGGGAGGAATTACCTGTCCAGGAAGCCCTGTGCTCCCCTTGACAAAGCTCACTGACCACAGAGAAGCACCAAGGAGAGGGCAGAGGCCTGTACAGAAAACTGGCAGTTTCACAGGGAAACTGCTGCAAAGATTAGATTACAGAAGAAGGCACTCTGAGAAGAGCTGGTGATCAGGGTAGAAGGGTGATGGCCAAATATCAGCTTCCATGTTATAAAGCTCATCACCAGCCTGTCTGGGGGAGCAAGGAGAAGGTGGGAGGAGGAAGGAACAGAAAGCAGGGAGTGCAGGGAGGCAGGAGGCACTGGTACTCCCAGCTGTGGGGTGCATCTGCGGATCTGTGAGTGTGGCACAGATGCACAGAGCAGCTGAAACCCTCTGCGGGCTTCAGATATGTTCCTTCCCAAGGGTTATGTCCTTGGGGGAAGCAGCGGGAGGCCGGGTCTGTGCCTGTGTCAGGAGGAGAAACAGGCCTGAGGCAGAGCGACACCTGGCAGAGGCCCAAGCCTTGAGGCAAGGCCACCCCATCCTCTCCTCTCTGGTCACCCCACTGCTTCGCACCTCCTTACCACCTCATTCTTCCTTCTCAGACCCTGGCACTGCCAGGGGAAGGGGGGGTACTAGAGTAGAAACTGAAATGAAACACAGCTTCCTATGTGCTCCCCCTGGAATGTAAGCCAGCTCCTTGGTTTCTGTCTGTTTTGGTCACCACTGTATCCCCAACTCCTAGCACGGCACCTGGCACGTAGTTGGTGCTCAATAAATAGTGCCTGAACGACTGAGTGCACTAGTGATGGATACACAGGACGACCTCCTAGCACACTGACCGTGTACTCATCTCTACAACATCCTTAGAGCTAGGAATAATAATAATACAATGATAGCAGCTATTATTTGATCGAGGGCCCTGCCAAGTGCTTTGGATGTGCTAGGCTGTATAATCTTCACAACAACCTTTAAGAAAGACTCTGTTACCATCTCAGTTTACAGATGCAGAAACGAAGCACAAAGATGTAATCAAAGTGTCTGAAAGTCACAGAGCCAGTACGGCCACAGGAAATGTGTGTGTTAATCTAGGCTCTTTCCATTCTACTCATTCTTCTTACCTTCTCTTCCTTTCTAGCTTCTTGGGGAACAGAGTAGGTAGAGACTGGTCTCAGGCTGCCTGAGGGCTGACACAGACCCAGCCCTGACCCCCTCACAATGTCACATTGCATTTGTCCCCAACTACTCTCAGTCTAGAAACCTGCAAACCCCAGGTTTCTAGTGTCTAAGCACGTGCCCCAGTGTCTGTTAGGTCACTCTGTTCCAGGCTTGGATCTAGCCCCACCCCCCTCCCTCACCCTCTCATACCTCCTCAGTCACAAGCCCTTGCCCCAGGCAGCCAAGCCAGTCCCAGCAGAACTCCCTGAGAAAGGAAACATAGCAGCAGCAACCCAGCCTGAGAAAGAACCCTGAAGCAACAGCAGCCCAACCCCTCCAACCAGATCACAGCTTCACAGGCCACAGCCGCCTCCTCACCCAGAAGGGGTGCAGCCTGGAGGGTGGCTTTCAAAACGAAAGGTCCAGGGACTAGGTAACAGGTCTACTCAGGGAAGACTAAGGATGGGAAGGAGAAAACCAACTCCTGACGGGAGTGAGGTAGCTCATGCCTATAATCCCAGCACTTTGGAAGGCTGAGGCTGGTGGATCAGGAGTTCAAGACCAGCCTAGGCAACGCAGTAAACCTCATCTCTACAAAACATACACACATTAGCTGAATGTGGTGGCGTGTGCCCTGTAGTCCCAGCTACTTGGGAGGCTGAGGCGGGAGGATTGATTGGGTTTAGGAGATTGAGGTTTCAATGAGCCATGATTGTGCCACCACACTCCAGCCTGGGTAACAGAGTGAAACCTAGTCTCCGAAAGGAAGAGAGGGGAGGGGAACGAACGGAGGGGAGGGGGGAGAAAAACAACTCCTGAGCAGTCTCTTCAGTTTCCATTCGTGGTTTATATCATCTCACTCCTGGACACCATGCAGAAAGGTCCTCAAATGTCCCCTAACGTAGATGTCCATGTATGACATCTTCTCCCTACCTGGTCATGGCACAAGCCCATGAGATCCTTTCAGAAGTTGCCAGGTTGGTTGGTTTGAACCGCTCCCCATTCGGGAGGGAAACCAGAACAGGTGACTGTGTGGAAGTTGGTGTTGGTACCACCAGGGGTGAGGGGCCATTCAGAGGTTCCTTCATGCCCAGATACTACTGCAGGCCCTGACTGATCTCCCTGCTTCAAGTCTTAACCCCTTCTTCCAGCCAACCTCATTAGGACCCTACTCACAAACCTTTCCTACCATTGCTAAGGCTTCCATTCCACCTCCCTAGCCAGGCTCTCAATGCCCTCTGCCAACTGGTCCCTACGTTCATTCGTTAATTTAACAACATGCATTGAGATCTGCCTGGCCCTGTACTAGAGACTATGAAAACAACGAGGAATAAGATTTGGTTGCACCATCAAGGCACTTACATTCTGGGAGACAGAGAGGTAAACAGAGGAATGTTCTTGCACTCTGAAGAGTCCCTTCTGTTGCAGCTAAACTGCCTAGAGCCCCATGAACACCCACTCAATCCCACCTCTGTTATCTCTGCTCGTGTTACTCCATCTGCTCCCTTCTGCTGCAGGAACTGACGAGCAGCCCACACTGGGGCCTAGCTTCAGCCTTCCCTGCCAGCTCTAATCCACAGGGGCCTCTGTCTTCCCCAGCCTCCACCAGCACCTAGTCATGGCAATAGCACTCACCCATCCCATCCCATCGCCATTCTCCAGCTGCCTCATGGTACAGCTTTCATCATAATTTCGCTTCTGATACCCACTGTGAGACCTTCGTTAAGAGGAACTGTAATGTTCATAATCGATCCTTTATATTTGAAGAGTGATTCACCAAGTACTTTCAGATATCTCATTTTGGCAATAGCTCTTTTTTTTTCCTTTGTCTAGCCTCTCCATCTAGGTTATGGGCTTCTGTGGGCAGGAAAGTAGACTACAATATGTCTCTAAAAAGCCTAGCACAGGGCTTGGTAGGCAATGCTCAATTCATTTGTGTAAGGTAGTCCTTTGGGGGCCCCTCTGCACCAACCCCCATCCAACCCAGCACAGCTGTATAGGAAGGAAATGCCTGTGGCAGAGATCCAGCAGCAGGGCCACCTGCCCGCCTGCTGGCCAGAAAGAAGAAACGGATGGGGGGAGGGACAGTCAGTGTCTCATCTACCAGGGAGGTCTCTCACTGCTCCCTGGCAGGTTCTTCTCTGCAAGACCACAGGCTGCTAAAGCAGAGTAAACAGTAAATCACAAAAGTACTGGCCTAGGTGATATCAACATGAGCCAAGAAGCCATACTATCTTGGCAGTCACTGGTGAATTACCTCATTTTCTTAATTCACAAAAGCTCCCTGGGAAAGGTGCTTCAGTCAGTGCCCGGCATGGCCATGTAATGTGTTTTAGACAATGCACAATTTGAGAACAGTGACTGTGGGGTACTGTTCCTCTCAGAATCTCTCAGTCTTAGTGCAGAGCCTGGCATACAGGACACATATTTTTTAAAAATAAGCATATGAATAGGACCTGGTAGCACTCATTTCCTTGGCTCCTTGATGTGTGTCCTGGCTGCCCCTTCTACCTTCTTGAGAAACTTTCCGTATCACTTAAGGAAAAAGCTTTTCTTGACCATCCAACTCTTTCCCTTAAGTTTTAGTTAATGCTGAAAAACACACCCAAGATAAGGGAGAATCACAACTCCCTGAATAAGCTTTAAATAAGAAAGCATTTAAGATACCCAGTGGGGGAGATTTTAAAAGGCTGGTGTGAAGAAAGACAGGTTTCTTCTATTCCATGGAATCCAAACTCCTAAAGAGTCCCCTGTGTCCTGTGGAAAAGGGAACCCTAGAGAATTCTCTGAGTCTTGTGGAAAGGGGGACCCTAAAGAGTCCTCTGTGTCCTGTGGAAAAGGGGACCCGGCTGTCAGAAGCAGAGGAAGAACTTTGGAAGCTGTCTTTAGGTTTTAGGCCAATATACCAAGGGCCTTGAGGGAGACGGTGCTGCAGAGACACCCCTACTTAGTTCACTGATTCATTTCTGTGCCCAAAGCGGTAGGCCCTGGAGGTTTTGAGGAAGTCCCTGTGACCTATCTAGTGTTTATCTATTAGCAGAGGGTGTCTAAGAAGGGAGATTACAAGGGGAAGAGACAAGGAGAAGGGTGGGTGATTAGAGTTGCGAGACAACGAATCTAAGGAGAGCAGGAGCCTCAGAGGGCCATCCTGGTATTTTTAGAAACAGAAGTGCCCTCAGAAAGGAGGGTACGTGTCTCCCAGGGGAGGCTGCCTCCCACAGCACTAAGCAGGAGTCCCAGGGCTTCTGAAATGAGGTGGTTGAAGAAAGCCCTCATAGAGAAAAGTCCAGGTCACCCATAGGACTTGGAATATGACCCAGAGAGCAGGCGCAAACAACTGCTCTTCAGGCAAAAGCCAGGGCCTCCCAGGCAGATAGCTCAGCAGTCTCAAGCACCTGGCCCCTCTCCAAAAGTAGCCACTCCTAGTTTCCTTAAGGGATAGCCCGCCACCCTTTGTCCCTGAGCCCACACCTGTCCTCATACACCATCTGGTTCCTCTGCCACTCCCTCCATCACTCCCATGCCTTTCTCCCGCACCTGCCTCTTCCCTAAGTCCTCCCGGCAGGCAAAGAGCCTTGGTGTCTCTAGGCTCCACTTCTTTCTGCAATGTCTCTCATCCAAACCACAGCTCAGCCCAAGCTCCTCGGTTTCCTAAGAGCTGACCTTACAGCTCCTCTGAGAGAGATGGACAAGTTCTGTTCCCTGACCCTAAGTCCCGTTGTTTCACCCCTTCAAGTAGGTGAAACAAAGAGGAGGAGACCCTAAGAGCATAATGATAATGGCAATAGCTGTAAGAACGATCAGCATTTATCCAGCTCCACCGTGTGTCTCGCTGTGCTAAGTGCTTAACAAACATTATCTCATTTAATCGTTACTACAACTCGGGAGGTAGGTGCCATTATTATACCCATTCTACAGATAAGAAGCTAAAAAAAGCTCAGAAGTTTAAGCAATATTCAAGGTCGCTTTGCCCCAAAGTGAGGTCTCAGGTCTCTCTGACGACAAAGCTGGCTTCTTAACCAGAAGGTTCTGTTCCTCCTGGCTGTATCTGTCTGCTAGCACTTCTCCCTAGGCAAGGAGTGTGTGTTGGGGGGAATGGGGGGGTGGGCGTGGACAGAATCCTCAAGAGGAAGCTGAGAGCTGGGGCCATCCCTGATGGCAGCAGGGACTTCTAGGAGAGACATTCCAAATGGATAACCAGCCAGCCAGCAGGTGTTTCCAGGGGCCTGGGCCGTGCAGAGGCTATTCCTGGGCTGACCAGGGCAGCAGGTGAGGATGGAATTCCCCTCAACCCAGACTTCTCAGGGGAGGGGCCCCTCACAGCCTAGGAGAGAGAGACTGTTTCAGAGGGGCGGCCATGGACCCACACCTAGCATCATAGTACTGTCCGGGATGCCACCGGGCCTTGTCCCTCTAACCACAGGCTCCAGCACTGCCAAATGAGAGATGCCCTAGCGTGGGGTCCCGCCTGCCTTCTGACCCCTTGGTCTGGACAGGTCTTCCTGCCACTCCTCCATCCTCTTTAGCCTCCCTCAGAGCAGACGCCTCGGCTCCTCTTCCGGCTCCTCTTCCCAGGCGCCGGGGGCTCTTCACCCTATCTGTGCCCTCCCGCAAGTGTCCCACCTTGCGGCTTACCTTCCCAACTCTGCCCTGGAAACTCGATCCCTGCGGCCCCTCGGTACCTCATCTCTCCGTCCCCCCACCCCGCCCTGCCGGCTCCACCTTAGGTCACCACTGAACCAAGGGCGCCTCAGTGACTCCGGTCTCCACCCTGACCCCCTTTGCCCCAGCACAAGCTTTTACTTCCCCTCCCCCTCCAGCTGCGGGTGTGGGGATGTTATTCCAGCTGCTACGATTCTTGTTGCCCCAGCTCGGGGTACCCAGGCCTACATCCGCCCTGCCCACCATGCCCGGTTTCTCGGTTTAGTGGGAAGGAAGACTCCCGGGCGAGAGGCAGGAGACCCCACACCTAGGCCGGACGGCAGGCAGCGGGGGGACCCCCTCACCTGCCGGAACCTACGCTCACCCTGAGATCTAACCCCGGCTCCGGCCTCCCGCGCCACCGCCTCCAGCCGGAGGGGCGGGTAATTCCTCTCAGGCTGGGGACGGGGGCGGCGGGGAAGGGGCCGCAGGCCGGGAGGGAGGGGGCGCCCCGGGCCACCGCCCCCTTACCGATGGTGGAGATGTGCGAGGAGTGGAACTCGTTGTCGGTGAAGCGGCACAGTAGGGCAGGTCTTGCCCACCCCGGAGTCCCCGATCAGCAGCAGTCGGAACAGCACATCGTACTGCTTCGCCATGGCTGTGGCCCGAGGGGCCGGAGGGCTGCGGGCGGGCGGCGGGCTCAGCCCTGCTCCGCCGCTGCCATCGCGGCCCGCGCCCGCCCGCCTGCCCACTCGCCCGCTGGGTGCCGGGAAGCGCGGCGGCGGCGGGAGCCCGGCGCGGCGCCTGTTCGGCTCGGCTGGGCTGGCGCGCGGCGGTGGGAGGAGAAAAGCGGCGGCTGCCCCTGCCCGCCCCTTCCCCTGCGCCGCCGCCCCGGAGCGAGGGGGCGGGAGCGCGCGCTGGGGAGCGGGACCCCACGGAGCGGGCGACGCCGGGGCGGGGCGCCAGCCCCCCTCCCAATCCCTTCGTGCCCAGGGCGGGTGAACGTTTTCGTTTTTCTGCGGACGTTCCGAATGGGGGAGTTGGGGTGAGCCCCCACCCAGCCCACCTCTACCATGCTCGGCTTTCTGGGCTCACCACTTCTCCCCATATCCCACCCCAAGTCTGATCCCGGTAACTCTGCCTGCCGTGGCACCCTGCATCTGCAGGAGCCTGGCCGGGCTCCCCACTGGCTGGTCCTCACCTGGGTTCACCCGAGGTGGGAAGACCTTGAGCAGGATCTGGATTCAAGCACCCGTCACCGTGAGCCCCCGAGAGTGTGGCTGGAATCCCCCCCCTCCCTGCCACCTGGCTGCACCTTACCTGTGTGACTGTGTCACGGCCCTCCCCCCGTTCCCATTTTTTCTTTAAATGGGAAAAATGCCTACTCACGTCCTTAGCCAGGGTGAAAAGATAGATGATCATAAAAACATCTCCAAGTGCAAAATCCTTTGGAGGTGTGCAGGCAAAAGTCTCTATTTTCCTTCTAAGGTGCTTAGGATAGGTACTCAGGTGGCCAATATATTGTTTCAGAATCCTAAATGTCTCTGTGTGCTATAGCCAGTGGCACCAAAGAATGAAAACTAGCCCTTGTTCAAGACCCAGTTTTCTATCACTAAATGTGTTAGCACCGAAGAGAAGCAAACCAATGCTCTCTGGAGTTGAGAAAATTGCCTATCCTTACCAACGAGTATTAAGGGAGAGCAAAGTCCAACCCGTTTGGTCTTTAAAAAGCAGTGAAAGGCGAGGCACGGTGGCTCATGCCTGTAATCCCAGTACTTTGGGAGGCTGAGACCGGCAGATCACTTTGAGGTCAGGTGTTCGAGACCAGCCTGGCCAATGTAGTGAAACCCCATAAGAATACAAAAATTAGCTGGGCGTGGTGACTTGCCTGAAATTCCAGCTACTTGGGAGGATGAGATGGGAGGATTGCTTGAACCCAGGAAGCGAAGGTTGCAGTGAGCCGAGATCACACCGCTGGGCTGTAGCCTGGGCAACAGAGTGAGACCCTGTCTCAAAAACAAACAAACAAAACAATGAAAAAGTATATATATATACCTGTTTTCAGGCTGCGTATTGGATGGAGAATGTATTTTTCAGTAGTAGGTCAAGGAAAGTGGTAAGTCCATTTACTTCATTTGAAAAGGTGTATTTCAGGCAAAATGTCTGAATTATAATAAAGAAGGGAAAATCCCAAGCCTGCTAGCTACTGTGATTACACTGAAAGCTAAAGGAACTGATGTAGTGGATTCCATTATTTCCAAGTACGTGTCTCTACACTGGGCTTACACGGGGTTCCAGGTACATGCCAAGGGATCTGGAGTTAGGCACACTTGGGCTCCAGTCCCAGTGACACCACTCACCAGGTATGCAACCTTGAGCACATCACTGAATCCTTCTGTGCCTCAGTTTCCACATCTCAAAATAGGATATTTAGAGTGACTACCTTATAGGATTGCTGGGAAGATGAAATAAGATGATATGTCAAAAGGACAGCACAGCAGTTAACACAGCACTCAGTAAATGCTGAGGTGCTGAAAACACCCTGTAATGTTTTCCCTGTGCATCCCCCGGGTGGTAAGAATATCCCACAGATGAATATGGCCAGGGATGTTTTCTATGAAGCGAGGCCCAACCTGCTGTGATTTTCTTCCCCACCACCACCAAACAGAGTACCGAGCACAGATCCAACCCAGCCTGACCCTCTTTGGGAACCGAAGCTGCCTTCCCATTGATCGGCACTGTAATGATAAATAGCTCTTTGCAGGCCTCCTCACTGGGACCTTTAGTGGCTCTCTGCTTGCTTCTGTCTGAGGAAACAGGAAAGAAAATGCAAGCTGACATGGATTCCTCACTTCACTTTGAAAGAAATGGCTTTCCCTAGGCAATGAAAGGGAATGAAGTTTGCTGAATGAATCCAGAGCCATAAATGTTCATACTCATAAAAAATTGAGTGTATGTAGTCGTAGTGGATGGACTTCAAATTCAGCAGCTTACATTGCTTTAGAAAACATTTTTAAAAGGCCAGGCACAGTGGCTCACGCCTGTAATCCCAGCACTTTGCGAGGCCGAGGCAGATGGATCACCCTGAAGTCAGGAGTTTGAGACCAGCTTGGCCAACGTGGTGAAACCACATCTCTACTAGAAATACAAAAATAAGCCAGGCATGGTGGCACATGCCTGTAATCCCAGCTACTTGGGAGGCTGAGGCAGGAGAGTCACTTGAACCCAGGAGGTGGAGGTTGCAGTGAGCCCAGTTCCTGCCACTGCACTGCAGCCTGGACAACAGAGCGAGACTGTGTCTCAAAAAAAGGAGATGGAGAATGGTTTAGAAACCCAAGCTTCAAATATCCATCCTCATCCTCATCTAGGCTCAGTCACTTTCAGAGCCATCATACAGATCTCTCTGTGTGTCTATGTGTGGGTGTCTATGTGTCTGTGTGTGTATTTTATGAGATGGAGGACCTAAGATTTTAGGACAATGTTAGCAAAAGAACCATATAGACTAGTGGAGGCAACAAAGTTCGCTTTAACCAGGTCTTTGTAAATTAAATACCTAAATTCTGTCCCCTTACCTCAGTCATTCAGTGGAACATTTTGGCATCCTCTCCATTTGTGGTCAACTTGGACTGGGGCAAATTTCAGTAGAACTGCGAGACAGCTGAGGAATGGTTGCTGAATGTCTTTCCCACAAGAATCCTCCTAGAATCAGTCTCTCAATTATGTGATACTGATTCCTTTACCAGGGAGATAAGTGCCTGCCCCCTTTCACCCCCCACCCCCCACCCCAGCCACACTGAGCATGCACCCAAAGGCACCACTGTGGGATCTGCCATAGCAACAGCTGAACAGCTGGAGAGTTGCACCAATAGGCAGCCCATCACCAAGACTCAACAAGGCTGGACCATGGGGGGGGGGCCCCGTTAGCGAACCCCCCCGCCTCTTCTAGACTCACCCTGTGTTTCCTACTCTGGGGGGACTATTAGTGATGTGCCCACAGTGCAGAAGGATTTCCTCCTTACCTCATGATTGAAAGAAACGGCACATCCCCCTATTATGGTCTCAGTACTGTCTTCCATTCATATGTTTTTTCTTTGTTTTCCCCAGACTAAATAGAGAATGGAGGAAAGATACTCAAATGACAGGGAAAGAGGGGAGAGGGCAAATTATCAGAGACACTTGCATTTGGGGGCTGGGAACTACAGGAAACAATTCTGATGGTAATTGATGTTGGCACAAAATGACCCACAGTACCATTTCAGGTTGTCCTCAGTGTCCTGGCCGCCACCTTCACGACTTGCATCAGTTTGCTAGGGATGCCACAACAAAGTACTGTAGACTGGGTGGCTTAAACAACAGGATTTTTTTTTTTTTGAGATTGTGCCTTGCTCTGTCACCCAGGCTGGAGTGCAGTAGCAGGATCTTGGCTCACTGAAACCTCCGCCTCCCAGATTCAAGTGATCCTCCTGCATCAGCCCCTCTAGTAGCTGGAATTACAGGCGTCCGCCACCATGCCCAGCTAATTTTTGTATTTTTAGTAGAGACGGGATTTTGCCACGTTGGCCAGGCTGGTCTCGAACTCCTGACCTCAGGTGATCTACCCGTCTTGGCCTCCCAAAGTGCTGGGATTACAGGCATGAGCCACCGTGCTCTGCCAACAATAGGAATTTATGTCTCAGAATTGTGGTGGTCAGACGTCCGAGATCAAGGTGTCAGCAGGGTTGATTTCTCATGAGATATCTCCTTGGCTGTAGATGGCTCTCTTCATGTTCACATGATCTTCCACCTGTGCCTATCAGGGTCCTAATCTCTTCTTATAAGGACACCAGTGAAATTGGATTAGGGTCCAACGTGACTACGTTTTATCTTAATTACCCCTTTAAAGGCCCTTTCTCCAAATATATAGCCACATTCTGAGATACTAAGGGTTAGGACTTCAACATATGAATTTGGGGGGCTGCGGGGGAGACACAACTCAGCCCATAGCAAGGACCAAACCAGGAGTCTCATCAGATCAGATTTCCTGTGCAAGAATAGTTTTTAAGAATTATCTCATTCTCGTAGGGTAAATAAATAAGCATTCCAGATGCTTGCAGCTTCCCACATCCAGGAGATGCTGTGTTCCCTGTGATGCAGCTGGAACCTGAGCTGCAGACAGGAGGGTCGGGTTTCAGGATGTTCCCCACTGAGCCGGAGGAATATCTATGGCAGTGATGCTTCAGATTTTTGTATGAATTATTTGTCATCCTATCATTTTCCTTCAAAACAAAAATTAGAGGATTAATACTTTGGATTCTTCCCCCCTTTTTTGAGAAATGAACTTTTTTATGAAAAAAAAAAAAAGAAATTATCTCATTCCCCTAGAGTGGGAAATGAAAGTTGTGTCTTTTTGGAGGCTTCCTAATAGATGGTCTGGATGGTCAAAGTAGAAAATTTTGTGATGGGAAAGCCTCAAATTAGTGATCCTTCCTTTATGAAACTGGAATTGAGAGACGTGACTAGCAACCCCCCAACTATGCGCTGTATGTCCTATCAAACTTCTACTGTCAAAGTTATGTCTTGGGGGACAAGATTTCTGCAGTTAGGAATCTATGCAGGAAGGAGTCATTGCATGTGTTAGTTAAGGTAACACTCATTGCTGTAACAGATGAATCCCTAAATCTCAGGGGTTCACACTATAAAGATTTATTTCCTTCTCATGTAAAGTCTAATGAGCAGCAAGGTGTAGGGAGTAAGGGTAGCTTTGTTCCATCGTTATTTAGGCACCCAGGGTGGCAGAAACTCTGCTATTTTCAACAAGGGACTTGCATTGTAGGACTCCTTTTAAAAGCAAGCATTGTTCTTTCTAAGGTGTGCCTTGCAGGAAGGATCAGAGAGTGTACCTGCCAACCAAAGGCAAGGAGACCCCATACCCCAGGTCTCTCACACAGTAGGATTTATAGGCCCTCCTTTTTTTTTTTTTTACCTAGTACACACTTAAGACTCCCCTAAGATTGCCTTGTAAAAATGTGGCACATATACACCATGGAATATTATGCAGCCATCAAAAACGATGAGTTCGTGTCCTTTGTAGGGACATGGATGAACCTGGAAACCATCATTCTCAGCAAACTGACACAAGAACAGAAAATCAAACACCGCATGTTCTCACTCATAGGCGGGTGTTGAACAATGGGAACACATGGACACAGGGAGGGGAGTATCACACACTGGGGTCTGTCGGGGGAAAAAGGGGAGGGATAGTGGGGGGTGGGGGAGTTGGGGAGGGATAGCATGGGGAGAAATGCCAGATATAGGTGATGGGGGAGGAAGGCAGCAAATCACACTGCCATGTGTGTACCTATGCAACAATCTTCCATGTTCTTCACATGTACCCCCAAACCTAAAATGCAATAAAAAATAAATAAATAAAAAAGATTGCCTTGTAGACAGCAGGGGAAGAAGGGCTCTGTCAACAGGAGAGGGGGAGAGTTGACCCTGTAGTTCTAAATTAGCAGACTTTAAAAACATTATTTGAAAGGAGTGGTAATAATATACACTGGAAAAACGTCACAAAATCTGTCCAGAAAATAATTTTGAATCTACAAAGGGATACCATTTGTCCAGTGGAGTGAAACACTGAAAGAGACCTCTTCGTTAATCGAGGTTTTTAACTTCTAGAGCCTGTGGCATGACGTTCTTTGGATTACGGAGGGCTACCCCAGGCATTGACTTTCAGCTGGCAGACAGGAGAAGCGAGGAAATAGAGGCTCGCATGAAAGGTTTTAGAGGGTCAGGTCTAGATATGGTGGATAGCACATCTTCCACTTTTTTATTGGCCAGCACCCACTCACATGGCTCTGCCCAAATGCAAAGGGGACTGCTGAGCAGTCACTTCCCAGCTGCAACTCTCCCTGTGGAAGGGGAGCCAGTCTCTGATAGACAGCTCATGTTCGTACCACATATAAAGAAGCTTCAAGGTGACTCCAACCCTAGCTGTGAGGCAGCATCACTTGTGGAGTTTGACAAAATGCATGTGCCTGGGCCCCAGCCCCATAGATCCTGATTTACTTGGGTTGGCTGATGCCCGGGAGAATCTGGATTTTCAAAGGCTCCACCAGTGATATCAGTGCACAGCCAGGCTTAAGAGTCACTGGTAGGCCCTATAGTGTACACTTCTGGCATTGCCTCTCAACAGTTTAAAAAATCATTTCGTAGAGTTTTCAAGGTGAACAATACTGTTTAGTTGGCTTCCATTTTGTATCTGCTGGTAAAGTATTCACCATGATAAACCCACAACAGGACTGAGAGTCAATACTTTTGTACAGGTTTTCAGTAATAGAGTATATGTAATGATTAATAATATGTGATGTAATTTATTTCATATCAATACACAATAAAATAATGCAGGCATGTAGTATTGATCATTTTTTAATTTCTGAAAAGCCCACAATTGTTCTGAAAATCATTGTACTGCATTTAGAAAGCTGTTCTTTTTGTTTTTGATGATTGGAAGCATTTTATGTTTCCTTTTGTGTGACACAAAATTTTTTTTCTTTTCATAAGTATTTTATTTTTATTTATTTATTTATTTATTTTTTATTGTACTTTAAGCTCCTGGGTACATGTGCACATCCTGCAGGATCGTTGCATAGGTACACACATGCCATGGTGGTGATACAAAACATTTTTTAAATGTATTTCACAATTTCTAAATTTCAACATAATTATTAAAAATGATTAGTTCAGACTATTCTGTTACAAATGTTACTAAACACGAATATACATTAAAAAGCCATCTTCATTAAATAGATTAGAATTACTCCTTCAGCTACATTCCCACTGTAAGAGAACCTTCTTGGGGAATATATTTTGTGTATGTATTATGTCTCATTTTATGTTTTTATCATTTACATATAATTTTAATTTTAAATCTTATCTACTTAATAGACTTATTTATATTTATACATTTATTTTATACTCATTTATATTTATATGGTCTCTGTATGTATTTATTTTATTTTTTAAATTTATTTGTTTTTTTGAGACAAAGTCTCACTCTGTTGCCCAGGCTGGAGTGCAGTGGTGTGATCTCGGCTCACTGCAACCTCTGCCTCCCAGATTCAAATCATTCTTCTGTCTCAGCCTCCTGAGTATCTGGGACTACAGGCACCCGCCACCACACATGGCTAATTTTTGTATTTTTAGTAAAGATGGGATTTCACCACGTTGGCCAGGATGGTCTCAATCTTTTGACCTCGTGATCTGCCCGCCTCGGCCTCCCAAGGTGCTGGGATTACAGTCATAAGCCAATGTGCCCAGCCCTGTATTTATTAGATAGTGAGCTCTTGAAGGGTAAGGCTAGTATTATGTTCATTGTCATTATCATCTACAATTATGTTACACAAACAAGCACTCAAATGTTCATTACAACGACTGGAAATCATTCAAGTCATTTAATGTATTCAATGTCTATTATGTCAGGGAGTACAGCAATGAATAAAACAACAACAACAACAAAAAAAAATCCCTGTCTCGTAGAGCTTGTATTTTGGTGGGGGTAAGACGGATAGTAAATAAATACACAAAATATAAAGTCTCTGATCTGGTGATGAGTGTCATGGAGAAAAATAAAGCAGGGAGTGGGACTGAGGTATTACCAAAGTGGGTAACACTTCCATTTTACATGGGAAGGTCAGGAAAGACCTCAAGAATAGGGAATTTGGGTTAGACGAAAGAATCTGGGCCAGGCGTGGTGGCTCATGACTGTAATCCCAGCACTTGGGAGGGCGATATGACAGGATTGCTTGAGTCCAGCAGTTAGAGACCAGTCCAGGGAACACAGGAAGACCCCTTTGCTACAAAAATGTTTAGAAAAAGAATCATTAAAAAAGAAAAAGGAGAAAAGAATTTGAGTAAAAACCCTAAGAAGTGAAGGCAAGTCATGTCTATGTCTGGGGCAGAGCACTGCAGGGAGAGGCAACACAAGCATCAGTGATCCAAGGCTGCAGCAGGCCAGGTCTACACCGGGCAGCAGGGAGGCCAGTGCTGACGCAGTGAGTAAGGTGGAGAGTGCAAAGGGAAGGGGCCAGAGAGGTGACTGGGATCCTTTAGGCCACCTCGACTTCGAATGAGATGAGAAGAGTGCTTTGAGTGAAGAGGTGGCTTTGCTTACATTTTAAAAAGTTCAGTCTGGCTTTTGTATTTTGTCTTAGACCTTTGAGGCTGCTAGAACAGAATCCCATACACCGGGTGCCTTGTAAACAGCAGAAATAAAGTCCAACATCAAGGCACCTGCAGATTTGGTATCTGGTGAGGGCCTGCTTCCTGGTTCATAGGTGATGTCTTCTCTGTTTCCTTATATGGCAGAAAGAGTGAGGGAGCTCTCTGGGGTCTCTTTTATAAGGACATGAATCCCATTCATCACAGCTCTGCCCTCATGACCCAAACATCTACCAAAGGCTCCACCTTCACATACCTTCACATTGAGGATTAGGTTCCAACGTATGAATACTGGGGGGGACCTAAACAGTCTATAGCAAGTTTGTTTTAGGGTACAGGGAGCCAAGAGTGAACACAGGGAGAACAGTTAAGAGATTAGTATAAGAATCCAAGTAACGGATGGTGGTGGCTTGGACCAGGACACTGGCAGTGGGATTGGTAAGCAGTGATCAGATGCTGGATATATTTAGAACAGAACTTATAAGGAGTGAGAAAGAGAGACAGCAAGAAAGATTCCAAGGTATATGCCGTAACTGGAAGGATGGGGTTATCATAACGGAGATGGGGAGAGTGCATAGGTTTGGAAGGGAAGACCAGCAGCTCTGTTGTGGATATATTGTTTGGGATGCCTACTGGATATCTAAGTGGAAATGCAAATAGACATTAGACATGAACTCTGGAGTTGAGCAGAGTTCCAGGTTGGATACAAATTAGGGAGTTTTCAACCTACAGGCGTTATTTAAAACATTGAATCTGCCTGAACTCACAGGCAAGTGAGTGCAGACAGATAGGAGGTCTGAGGACTGAATCCTGGGGCACCCCAAGCTAAGGTATCTGAGATATGAAGAAACAGCAAGACAAGGAAGGAGGAAAACCAGTGTGAGTCACCACAAGAACAATGTGTTTCAAGAAGGGAATGATCAACTGTGCAAATATTACTGGGAAGTCAAGAAGGAAGACTTGGGATCGGGACTGAGACCTGGCCCTTGGATTTGGTGACATGGAGTTTAATGGAGAGTCGACAAAAACCGATTGGAAAGCCAGATTAGAATGGCCTTGAGAGAGTTGGAATAGAGGACCTGGAGACATTATAGTAGCAACTCTTTCAAGGGTCTCTGCCAATGAGTCATGGAGAGGAAGCTGGAGGAGTGGAATTAAGAGGGTTAGAAATACCGCCGCCGCCCGCTCCGCACCCCGCCACCAGCCCGCCGCCAAGAATGAGAAAATGGCATGCTTGAGGGAGATCTGCAAGATCAAGTAGAAGAAAAATTTGGTGTTTTAGGAAAGGAAAATTGCGATAGTCATGTCTTTGGGGGGTGGTGCATGAGGGGAGGGAGATGACCTGGCCCTAGGTAGGACGTGAGGCAGTCATTCCATCTAGGGGAACAGGAGGGACAGGACCGCAGAGTAGGAGGACTCAGATGATGGTGGGCAGTAAATGTGGGGGAGGAAGTTAATTTCCTAGCAGGATAATAGGTGAGTTATTTCCATTTTCCAAATGTTCCAATATGTATTATTACACAGTTTCACAAGATATTAAAGGAAACAGTTCATTCCGACATACGGCTTGTATGAGTAATACAGTGAGGGCAGTTTTCAAGCTTACTCGGTAAGTCCACTCCCGGGTCAGAAGCGCCCTCTAGTGGTTCATTTAGACCATTACGTTTTTTCTTTCTTGGTCTTAAAAGTATAAAATAGCACTGTCTACCTTCAATATTATTTTTAAAGAAACATGATCACAGTTTAATTTAGAAAAGAGTATCAGGCACTTGAGTAAAATAAACATAAACCATCTGCGGTCCAAGCTGGAGGTGATATTCTCATTACTAAGACTTTCCTTTCTAACTGTATCATTCTCTATAGTACCATTAATATTTATGTTCATTCTGTCTTCTTGAATGAGTAGTTTTATTAAACCAAGAGGAGGGACAACTAGTGGGCTGTTTAATCCAAGTAGTCTCATTGCTTACATGGAACACAACCTCCACATGTTTTTCATTACTGGTTTCACTTGATTTGGGGTTGTTACTGGGTTTCCTCTGCCTGGGATGTTCCCATACCCTGGGTTAGTTAACTCACTTCCTCATGGAGTCTTCCCAGGCTTTTCAGACTACCTTAGGGTCCCCCTGTCATGCAAGCTCACAACACTCCGTGCTTCTTTCTGCCTCATCCCATTTCTCCCAACTGCCATAAAAGAGTCAATTCTGTAATTATTGTTTAATGTGTGTTTTTTTCTGGTAAATCACGAGACCCATAATGGCAGAGACTGTGGCTGGCTTGTTCACTGCTGTCTCCTTAGCACTTAGATCAGTGCCCAACACTTACCCTGTACTCAAAAACATGTATTGAATGAGAACACACTATCTTGCAGGAGACTCTTGCCCACGTTCCTATTCACATATTTTGGATCCCACTGCAGAGGAGACTGAGTTTCAGAAATGAATTTTTATGTCTAGAATACAATTTGCAATTGCTTTAGGTGTACCTGTGACAGGTGCCACAATTTTGTTACAGAACTGTCCCAGCTATTCTTTCGGTAGCACAATCTTCAGGATTGAAGCGGTAAGTTTCCAGCTCTCCTGCAAAGAAACTGTGACAAAGGCTGAATCCTTAGATACGACTCTGACCTTATCAGACAATTTTTTTCTCCAAACTAGAACTAAGGGAAAGATAGTAAGATGCCAATACAGGGGGCAATATATAAGACCATTTCACACTGTGCAGCCATATCCATGGTCCTAATCCATACAGTCCCCTTATTCCCAGATTTGGTAACATTCTGGTGCCTATAGGTCTTAATTCAGCAACAGCACCACTAAAATGGACATGGTGGTAGTGTTCATTCACCCGAGGTCTTTAGGCCAGCCCAGCCTCATCTTTGAAATTTTTCTGAGTGCCTCTATTTACCACCAGAGAACAGGGGGAATGGCTGGTTGTCAAATGTCACGCTGGCCTATAATTCTTGGATCCTAGACATGTGACATGGAATGGAGTGGGAACAGAGTGAAATGCTCTGAGCAGGGAGTCAAGCTTGTCTCCATGTGTACCCAGAATGTCTGTTATTATCATAGCTTCTATAACCTCCTACATACAACTCCCCCAGTTTAATCTCCAGGTATTATACTTTTTGGTGTAGTACTTTTGATGCATGCCCTAAAATAAATTCTCTTCTATTGCTTGTCCAAAGATAGCAGGGTTTTCCTAAAAATCACAACTTTAAACTTGGCTGTTATGGAGGCAAGTGTGATGAATAAGTCCACTCTAGTTTTATTCTAGTTGGGCATGGTGGTGCACACCTGTAGTTCCAGAGACTCAGAAGGCTGAGGCAGGAGGGTCACTTGACCCTATGGGTTTTTTTGTTTTTGTTTTTGCTTTTTTGAGACACGGTCTCACTCTGCCACCCAGGCTGCAATACAGTGGCACAATTATAGCTCACTGCAGCCTCGACTGCCTGGGTTCGAGAATCCTCCCACCTGAGCCTGCCAATTAGCTGGAACTACAGACATGCGCTACCACACCCAGCTAATTTTTTGATATTTAGTAGAGACAAGGTCTTGCCATGTTGCCCAGGATGTTCTAACTCTTCAAGTGATCCTCCTGCCTCAGCCTCCCCAAGTGCTGGGATTACAGGTGTGAGCCACTGTGCCCAGCATATGTCTTCTAAAAGTTGCTGTTTCTTCCTTCTTCTTTCCCATATTGTTCTTCTGGATAACTCCTTATCATCCTTCAGGTCTCAAATGAAAGGTCACTTACTCAGAGAGGCTTGGCCTGACCACACAATTCAATTAGTTCCCTACCTCTTTAGTCTCTTTCATAGACCCTGTTATTTTCCTTCATATCATTTATCACAAGTCTTCATATATTTATTGCATTGGATACATTCAATTCGTCGATCTTCTTAGAATGTAAGGTTCCCAAGGGCAGGGATTTTGTTTTGTACACTTTTGTAATCCTAGGACCTAGCACAATGCCTGACACACAGCAGGTGTTCCATAAATATCTGAGAACTATTTGTTTCACTCATCCTTGGTCCTGCTACTGCATTTCAGTTCTTGCTACTGCACTGTAACCTCCAAGAGGTAAGAGAAAATTATACTGCCCCCTCCCTCTGTCACTGAGTTACTGAGACAGCAGCCTTGCACATTTGAGCAGCTGCTGCCTTCTCCTGGGAGGCTGTCAAGTACCCCAATGTGCACAATAATTCTCCTGCTTCAGCCTCCCGAGTAGCTGGGATTACAGGCACTTGCCACCACGCCCAGCTAATGTGTGTGTGTGTGTGTGTGTGTGTGTGTGTGTGTGTGTGTGTGTATGTGTATTTTTAGTAGAGACGGGGTTTCACCATGTTGGTCAGGCTGGTCTCGAACTCCTGACCTCAGGTGATCCACCCGCCTCAGCCTCCCAAAGTGCTGGTATTTACAGGCGTGAGCCACAGAGCCCGGCCAATAATTCTATTACTAGCAATAGCTCTACAATCAGTAGAGCTGTCACAAATGCTTTCAAACTTACATTCATTGGTTCTTGGGCACCTGAAACTGCAAACGATTGCATTACAATTGAGAATTAGCAGAATGTTAAAGTTTTTTTTTTTAACAATTTGCATAACAAACCGGGGCGTCCTACGCCATCTCTCTGAAATGAAATTCGGTATAGACACTCTTGCGCTTAAGGGCACTGCGCTCTTGTAGCAGCGCCTCTGCCCAACGGGGGGCGGCAGTATCTCAGTAACTCTAAAGACGTGTAGGTGGGAGGAGAGATTCGCGTCCAAAATCTTTTTGCCTCTACCCGCTCGCCGTAGTGCCTTAGCCCGCTCGAGTTTCAATGCGCGTTGTTGCTTAACGAAGCTGACTGCTACACACCGTCCGCTGCTCTCCTGATCATGGCTTCTCCGAGTTCTTTCACCTACTATTGCCCTCCGTCTTCCTCCCCCTCTTTGGTCAGAACCGCTGTACAGTCTGAGGCCGGAGCACGCGCGAGAGCGGTTGCAGGACGACTCGGTAGAAACAGTCACATCCATAGAACAGGTAAGGTGGCAGGACTGGGCGAGGCGCCCGCGCGGGGTCTTCTGGGAGCGGGAGTCCCATCAGCAGGGCCTCCCGGGTGCGGAACTCACCGGGGGAACTACAACTCCCACAGCGCATCGCGGCGCCTCCCATCTGGAAAGCTCCGGGCGTCCAGGCTTGGGCTTCGTCGTGGAGCGTTTGTGCGGCCAGCTTGGGGAAGGGTCGTTTCAAGGTTGGACTTGGAGGAGAGGGCAGTTGCTGGGTCGCCTCTGCCCTAGAGAACGAGGAGAATCGTGTTCTATTCCTGGAGAACAGAGGCAGCCTGGGCAGGTCGAACAGCCCACTCCGTTCTGCCAAGACTTCGGGAGGTTCTGGGTTGCTTAGTGCCCTTTTCCCAAACTGCTCGCAGCCTTTGGAGGCGGAGAGGAGAGAAGGACCGGGCTGCGGTCATGCCATTTCACGATATGTTTAATTTTTGACCTACAGTACCAGGTTTGGGGGCCTGCCTCGTGGATGGGCATTTTGGTAGTCATTCAGCCATTTGAGCACCAGCTACGTGTCAGACACGATATTAAACGATGGAAGTACAAGGAAATAAAACAGCCCCTGACCCGGAGCCTGGTTGGGAACAAGCAGGAAAACAGAGTTTGGAAAGTGCTCTAATAGAAAGTAGGGATTTTGCACTACTAATCATTCCCTAAGGCCTAGAAGTAGGATCGAACCTATCATTTTGAAAAGTGTTTGGGGAATGAGTGTATATTCATATGCTCAAAATCGTAGTTTTGTTTTGCTTCTCTTTCCCTAATTGGAATTGTTCCCAAGGTTGTTATGTGGAACTGTTTATCCATCTGTCGCTAGGAGAGGTGGTTAGGATGATTCTTAACACTAATAAATGAACATCCTGCTACTTCTGAAATAAGATCTCTTAGTGAGGTCAGTCTCCAGGATTCACCTTGGAGACACCTGCTTTGTATTTCATACTTGAAGTTGGAGGCCTGTACGTTGGCAAAATTAGTAACAATAATTGTTATATTGTACAGTTATGACTAAATCTAATTATAAATTTATAACAGAAACAAGGGCTTCATACGTGGTGATTCACAAAGTAGCAGAGAGAATATTTTAACTGGAGATTGAAACTTCATGGAATTTAGGGTAGCAAAGGAAATCCTCACTTCTTGAATCTAGCTGGCTCTCCAGGTTGGTTTGCCTACCAGTGTGTCCTAGGGAAGGCTGACTGCAAAAGACTGTAGAGAAATCTCCCATTGATGAAAAACCTATGGGATCTTTGTAGAATTCCTAAATGATGGATTGTTGCGTTGATTCAGGTCAAGTCTTTTACTTATCTGACCATAGACTATGGGCGACAGAGTGAGACTTGGTCTCAAAAAAAAAAAAAAAAAAGTTTCTTGTCTGAAGAAGTATAGGACAAGGCCAGGGCCTGGAGTGGATAGTGGATACATTGGTGGAACATTGGTATTAGGAAGCATCTTTTTTTATTTTTTAGAGACAGAGTCTTGCACTCTGTGGTCTAGATTGAGGTGCAGTAGTGCGATCTCAGCTCACTGCAGCCTCTGCCTCCCAGGTTCAGGTGATTCTCAGGCCTCAGCCTCTGGAGTCGCTGGGATGACAAGTGTGCAGCCACCATGCCCAGTTAACTTTTGCATTTTAGTAGAGACAGGTTTCACCATGTGGCCAGGCTGGTCTTGAACTCCTGACCTCAAGTGATGTGCCCACCTTGGCCTCCCAAAGTGCTGGGATTACAGGTGTGAGTCACTGTGCCTGGTACGAGCATCTTTCAAATCTAGACTCAACAATATGGCAGACAGTAAAGAATCTTTTTTTTTTTTTTTTTTTTTGAAATGGAGTCTCACTCTGTTGCCCAGATTGGGGTGCAGTGGCATGATCTCGGCTCACTGTAACCTTCGCCTCCTAGGTTCAAGCAATTTTCCTGCCTTAGCCTCCTGAGTAGCTGGGATTACAAGTGTGTGCCACCACGCCCAGCTAATTTTTATATTTTTAGTAGAGACAGGGTTTTACCATGTTAGTCAGGCTGGTCTTGAACTCCTGACCTCATGATCCACCCACCTCAGACTCCCAAAGTGCTGAGATTACAGGCATGAGCTACCGCGCCCAGCCAAGAATCTTGTTTCTTTTTCATGTTGTTGTTCCAGCACACTTTTTTTTTTTTACTTTTATTGAGGCAGAGTTTCGCTCTTGTTGCCCAGGCTGGAGTACAATGGTGCAATCTTGGCTCACCTGGGTTCAAGCGATTCTCCTGCCTCAGCCGCCCTAGTAGCTGGGATTACAGGCATGCACAACCAAGCCCAGAATTTTGTATTTTTAGTGGAGACAGGGTTTAACTGTGTTGGTCCTGCTGGTCTCCAACTCCCAACCTCATGGAATCTGCCCACCTTGGCCTCCCGAAGTGCTGGGATTGCAGGCGTGAGCTACCGCGCTGAGTTTTTTTTTGAGACAGAATTTCGCTCTTGTTGCCCTGACTGGAGTAGTGCAATGGTGTGATCTTGGCTGCAACCTCTGCCTCCTGGGTTCAAGCGATTCTCCTACCTCAGCTTCCCGAGTAGCTGGGACTACAGGTGCATGTCACCATGCCCAGCTAATTTTTTCTTTTGTGTTTTTAGTAGAGACAGGTTTCACTATGTTGGCCAGGTTGGTCTGGATCTCTTGACCTCGTGATCTGCCCGCCTTGGCCTCCCAAAGTGCTGGGATTACAGGCATGACCCACCACGCCTGGCCTCCAGCACACATTTTAAGAGTCTAGGATGAACAGTTCCAGGCAGTGGGAAGATAATGTATCTCATTTCCGTAGCTGCCTCACTGTTTTAATAATTATTTTAGTGAGCATTTATTGAGTCTCAGCACAGTGCTAAATGCTCTCCATACATTGTATCATTCAATCCTTACATATTTTATGAATGAGAAGATTGAGGCTTAGAGACCTGCCACATTGGTAGGTTAATGATGGTACATTCACCAAAAATAACAACCTTGTTAGAAGGAGTGGTTTACAGAGGATATACTATTATTCTTTCAGTTTTGACTAAAGCTTCCATTTATTGATAGCTCAATTTTGTACCATTGCCAGTAAAAACAAATGCTTGGGCCAGGAGTGATGGCTGACATCTGTAATCCCAGCACTTTGGGAGATTGAGGCGGGAGATCACTTGAGCCCAGGAGACCAACTTGGGCAACATAGCGAGACCCTGTCTCTGCCAAAAAAAAAAAAGGGCCTGGTGCGGTGGCTCATGCCTGTAATCCCAGCACTTGGGGAGGTGGATCATGAGGTCAGGAGATTGACACCATCCTGGCTAACACAGTGAAACCCCGTCTCTACTAAAAATACAAAAAATTAGCCAGGCATGGTGGCATGCGCCTGTAGTCTCAGCTACTCAGGAGACTGAGGCAGAACTGCTTGAACATGGGAGGCGGAGGTTGCATTGAGCTGAGATCACACCACTGCACTCCAGCCTGCACGACAGCACGAGACTGTCTCAAAAAAAAAAAAAAAAAATAGCTGAACATGGTGACATGCACCTGTAGTCCCAACTACTTGGGAGGCTGAGCTGTGAGGATTGCTTGAGCCCAGGATTTCACAGATGAGCCATGACTGAACCACTCTACTCTAGCCTGGGCAACAGAGTAAGACCCTGTATCTTCAAACAAAACAAAAAATGACTATATTGATTTTGGTACTGGCCTGGGCAACATATCAAGACCCTGTGTCTATTTAAGACAAAAACTTTTTAAATTAAAAAAAAAACCACACACACACAAAAAATAAATGCTTGTTACCTGCTTCTATCTGATTATCAGAAGACTCAGTTTATTTGTTAAACAATAATTTGTTAATAGGAGCTAAAGCTGTAAATAGTGGGAGGAGTCCTTAGCTATGAGTCCTCTGTTCCATACATTGATTTTCATTCATTCAGCAAATATTTGAGTGCCTTTTACATGCCAGGCATTGTTCTAGGCACTCGGCATAAGTCACTGAACAAAAGAGGCCAAGTTGATGCCGTTATGAAACTGTTTCTAGGCCAGTCAGGCAGTCGATTAAAAGAGATAATATCTATAGCTATCTCTATATAAAATGTTAATTAGAAGTGCTGTGGAGAGTAATTCCTTGGAATAAAGGGGATTGGGTGTGCCAGGAATGGGTAGGGTGGGAGCAGGAGAGGTCTTCATATAAGGGGGTAAGGGGAAACCTGATAACACATTTGATCTGAGACCTATGTAAATGAGGGAGGAAGCTGTGCATGGATCTGCTGGAAGAATATTCTGGGCAGAGAAAGCAGCAAGCACAAAGGACCCGAGACTGGTGAATGCCTGATGAGCAGAGGGCTTAGCAAACCAGAAAACAGGAGCTGGGTCTATCATGTAGGGCCTCACTGGCCCTTGGAAGTACTTTAAAATACCCTGATTGAGATGGGGAACCACTTGGCTGGATAGCTGCCATTTACTGCCCCAGATTCACTTGGCCCTTTTCCACTCTGCTCTGTAGATATGCCCCAGAGGGGGCACTGCACTGACAGGTTTCCTTGCTTTATGGCTGCGGGCCATGGGAAGTATTGCTGGGGGTGACCGAGAAGGAGAAGAATGAGACTGGTGTATCTCTTCCCTCCTGCAGGCTTGTGTGGGCTGGGGTTTCCTTAGACTTAAGGTCACATTTCCTGTCACGTGCCTAATCTGCGGAGCTCTTTGTCTCCCCTCCCTCTCCATTCTTCACACCTTCAGGGCTAGGAAGAGATCAGGTACCGCTGACTTACCAGTTCCAGATACTGCATTTTCTCTTGTGGTTTCCCTACCCCTGCCCACATCTTTGTAAATAGTTCCTTTATAAACTCTTCTCAGATCACCCACTTTGTGCCATCTGTTTCCTGCCAGGACTTAGACTGATCCATGAGCAGAGGGTTTTGAGCAGGGGAGTGACACAATCTGACTAGCATGTTAACAGGCTCATTTAGGTTACTGTCAAGAGTAGACGGTAGGGAGGTGAGGGTGGATACAGGGGAAACCAGTTAGAAAGCTAGTGTAATATCCTGGGAAAGAGATGACAGTGGCTAAGCTCACAGTGACAGTAGTGGAGGTAATGAGAAATGGTCAGCACTGGGTATTTTTATGAAGGTCTCTACCTTGCTAAGCGTTATGTTAATGCATTTGATGCAGGGAGGGCCTGTCATGACACTAGAGAACAAGATGTGGTTGTATTGTAAGTACCTGCCTTCCTTATTGTGCCATCTGAAATCATCCCATATGCAAACACTCTGATTCAGGCCAGTAGGTTAACACTGATAGTCTCAGAGGTAGCAGCCTTGCCAAAAACAGGTGTTTACAAAAGATATTACTGTTTTGCTTTTAGTTTGCCTTTGAACAGAGGCCAAAGCATCCTCCACTTGAAATGGCATGGTGTCATTGAACCATTGGCATGGTTCATTGTCAGTCAAGTGACTTGAAATCTGAGGGGAATGTAAGAAAATTATTAGTCTTGGTCACTGGCCTCAAAATTCTTTTCTCTTAGAGTGATAAAAATGAATATGCTGGCCGGGTGCGGTGGCTCATGCCTGTAATCCCAGCACTTTGGGAAGCCAAGATGGGCAGATCAACTGAGGTCAGGAGTTCGAGACCAGCCTGGCCAACATGGTGAAACTCCATCTCTATGAAAAAAATACAAAATTTAGCCAGGCGTGGTGTTGCATACCTGTAATCCCAGCTACTCGGTACACTAAGGCAGGAGAATCTCTTGAACCGGGGGAGGTGGAGGTTGCAGTGAGCCAAGATTGTGCCATTGCACTCCAGCCTGGGTGACAGAGCAAGACTCCGTCTCAGAAAAGAAAAAGATAGAATGTGCTATAGGCAGTCACAGAGTGCTAAATTCTGACTGCTTTTCACAAGGATTTTGGGGAGTTGAAAAGCCATCTTTGTGGGCTGAGGTGGTCAGGATAACTTCATGGACAACATGGAACTGGGCAGGGCTGTAAAAATAGAGTTGGGGGCAACCATTCTAGGAGGCGGAGCCATTGTGAGGGAAGACTCAGGCTTGACTGGGGGCAGTAAGACGGCTTACCAGGAATGGAGGGTGCAGGTTGGATGTGGTAGGAAATGAGGTGAGCTGTGCGGGTGGGCCCCCCCGTGAGGGTGTTGAGAGGCAGGTGATGTGCTTGCTTCAGGTTCGCGCAGTGGGCCATCACATATCCTAATGTGTATCCACCGCACCCGGCCAGCATATTCATTTTTATCTCTCTAAGAGAAGGCGGGACCAGAGGGGTTCTGGGACAGAATCCTGACCTCCTGCTGTTGACTTGTTTCAGCTTATAGGATCCAAAATATTAGTAAATGGAGGTGGAACAAATCGCTAAATATGATAAAACTTCCCAGTTTTTTATGCTTCTGATAAAAGGAACCAGAGCTCTACTTGGTTAAATGATCAGTAGGCTAGCTTTGTGAATGCATTTTATTTTATTGAAATTCAGCATATACCATATTGCCCAACTATAAAGTAATCCTGTGTATCAAAATCTCCCCCATTAAAAAGTCCAAAAGGACCAGGCGTGGTGGCTCATGCCTGTAATCCCAGCAGTTTGGAAGGCTCAGGTGGGCAGATCACAAGGTCAGGAGTTAGAGATCGGCCTGGCCAATATGGTGAAACCCTATCTCTACTAAAAATACAGAAAATTAGCCAGACATGGTGGCGTGCGCCTGTAGTCTCAGCAACTTGGGAGGCAAAGGCAGGAGAGTCGCTTGAACTCCGGAAGCGGAGGTTGCAGTGAGCTGAGATTGCACCACTGTACTCCAACCTGGGCGACAGAGCAGGACTCTGTCTCAAAAAAAAATAAAAATAAAAAAGAAGTCCAAAAGGTTGTTTTTGCTTGAGTTGAAAGTACATGTACTTTTAGGTATGTAAGTGAAAAATACCTGCTTATAAAATTTGCATTTAAATTTGGGTCCATATACCTACTTAAAATCACCTCCTTTATAAGGTAACAGTAATTTAGAAATGCTGGTTTTCCTTCTCTTCTTATTTATAAAATGTTTCTTTTCAAACTCTTCACATGCATCTTTGACTTCAGTATTTTTATCATCACTGAAGCCACTTTTTGAGTCCGCCAATATGGTTTTCCGGACCACATGTTCAGTTCTTGAGATACATCCTTTTTGAATATGAATAATGTATTACCATTGAATAGTTTATTCCAAGTTACAAGTATCCACTTGCATAACATTAGACTTTTTTTTTTTTTAAAGACAGGGTCTCACTTTGTCGCCTAGGCTGGAGTGTGGGTGATGCAATCACCGCTCACTGAAGCCTTGACTTCATAAACCTGCCTCAGCCTCCCAAAGTGTTGGGATTACAGACGTGAGCCTAGAATTTTTTTTTTTTTTTACTGTGTGTCCAGTTGGTATATATTTGTAGTAACTGCAACTTAACTACTTTATTAGTTTTTAAAATGATCTCTTCTTTTTTTTTAAGACAGGGTCTCACTGTGTTGCCCAGGCTAGAGTGCAGTGGCATAATCATGGCTTGCTGCAGCAACTTCCCAGGCTCACGTGATCCTCCCACCTAAGCCTCCCGAGTAACTGGAACTACTGGTGCTCGCTACCACGTTCGGCTACTTCTTGTATTTTTTTGTAGAGACAGTTTTTGGCTATGTTGCCCAGGCTGGTCCCAAACTCGTGGGCTCAAGCTATCCTCCTGCCTTGCGCTCCCAAAGTACTGGGATTATAGGCATGAACCACCGCGCCCGGCTAAAGTGATCTTTAAAACATTGGTTTAGTGGTTGGGCATGGTGTCTGATGCCTGTAATCTTGGCACTTTGGAAGGCCAAGGTGGGTGGATAGCTTGAGGCCAGGAGTTCGAGACCAGCCTGGGCAACAGGGGTGAGACTCCATCTCTACAAAAGTAAAAATGAATAAATAAACAAAAGACTGACCTTACAATGGCAGATTATACATGAAAGCGTGAGCTTATATCCCCAGGAATAATTACTAAATTTATGTTCAGTTTATCTTGTTTCACTGATTACCATTAGCCAAAGCAGCCCAAACCGCACCTTGACTGAAATTGTTTTAGGCTATTGTGTCATCCCCAGCTGGTACTTTGTATTCAAAATAAAGAAATTGAGAAACTTCCTACAGCAAGAGGTACTTTATAAGTATTTGAATATAAAGTCACTTGTGTCTTCTGAGGGATAATTTTTTTTGAAAAGTCTTGGCTTATATTTTATAGATTAATGATTCTTTTACTGCAGCTTCAGCAATGACATGAATCTTAGGCAGCAGATCTCCTTTCTGAAACACTCTGTCTCTGGGAGAGGAGGGGAGATACAGGGAGAAGAGAAGTGATGGTGCCTGATATGAAATTTGGTGCCTCATAAGATTGACTTTAGATAGAAACCGTGAAAGAGAAAGTGCCAAATGCATTAATTGTTTACCACTTACTGGTGAATGGAAATTCTCTGCTTTTACTGATTGGATTTTTTTTTTTTTTTTGAGACAGAGTTTTGGTTTTGTCACCCAGGCTGGAGTGCGGTGGTGCAATCTCCGCTCACCGCAACCCCCACTTCCCAGGTTCAAGTGATTCTCCTGCCTCAGGCTCCCAAGTAGCTGGGATTACAGCACCCGCCACCACACCCGGCTAATTTTTGTATTTAGTAGAGATGGGGTTTCACCATGTTGGCCAGGCTGGTATCGAACTCCCTACCTCAAGTGACGTACCCGCTTCCATCTCCCAAAGTGCTGAGATTACAGGCGGCAGGCACCACACCTGGCCTATTGATTGGATTTCTATTGATTAAATGAAAACCTCCATGAAGTATCTTTTAAACAGAGCTGTTGAGAATGCAGACATTTGGTTAGTTCTTCATTTATTTATTGCTGTGGCACTTAAGTCCTGGGGACTTTATTTAGTACAGTTACTTGATTCCAGGCCCCTAGAGTCTAACACAACCTCTCCATCATTGAACAATACAAACTAATGTACATATACTTATGCATCACTTAATGACTGTAGAAATACATTGTCAGTAGGAAATTTCCTTGTCGTGTGAACATCATAGACTGTGCTTACCACAAATGTAGATGGCATAACACATCTAGGCTATATGGTATAGCCTGTTGCTCCCAGGCTACAAACCTTTACAGCATGTTGCTGTAGTAAATACTGCAGGCAATTGGAACACAATGGCCTCCCAGAGTGCTGGGATTACAGGCATGAGCCACTGTGCCCAGCCTGTATGTGTTATACTTTTATAACACTAGCAGTGCAGTAGGTTTGTTTACACCAGCGTCACCACAGGATTGTGAGTAATGCTTTGTGCTACAACATTATGAAGGCTGTGTTACTAGGCCATAGGGAATTTTCAGCTCCATCATGGTCTTACAGGACTACCGTGGAATATGCAGTTTGTTGTTGACTGAAATGTCCTTATGTGACGCATGACTATATTAGTTTGTATCATATATATGTGTATAGTTTATAAGTTGATACATACTTACTAGTTAATGTTATATACTTAGATATATGTGTATATAAAAAAACAAAACAAAAACAAAAAACAAAAAAATATATGTATATATTATACATATATGTGTATTATATATGTAAATTGTATATACATAATATGTGTCCATATATGTGTGTATATGTATATATGTATAAAGCATGACCAGCACACTTGAAGACATTCTGTACATAGAAACACCTAGCCTGGGGCTGGGTGAGGTGACTCATGCCTGTAATTCCCACACTTTGGGAGACCGAGGCAGGTGGATCACCTGAGGTTAGAAGTTCGAGACCAGCCTGGCCAACATGGTGAAACCCCATCTCTACTAAAAATACAAAAATTAGCCAGGCCTGGTGGCAGACGCCCATAGTCCCAGCTAGGGAGGCTGAGGCAGGAGAATGGCTTGCAACCCGGGAGGTGGAGGTTGCAGTGAGCTGAGATTGTGTCATTGCACTCCAGCCTGGGTGACAAGAGCAAAACTCTGTTTCAAAAAAAAAAAAGAAAGAAACAACCTAGGCTGGGCTGGGTACAGTGGCTCATGCCTGTAATCTTAGCACTTTGAGAGGCTGAGGCAGGAGGACCGTTTGAGGCCAGGTGTTTGAGACCAGCCTGTGCAACATGGTGAGGTCCCATCTCTATTATAAGAAAGAAAGAGAGGGAGGGAGGGAGGGAGGGAGGAAGGAAGGAAGGAAGGAAGGAAAGAAGGAAAGAGACACACAGAGGGAGAGGGAGAGACAGAAAGTAAAAAAAAAAGGGCCAGGCGCGGTGGCTCACGCCTGCAATCCCAGCACTTTTGGAGGCCATGGCGGGTGGATCACAAGGTTAGGAGTTCAATACCAGCCTGGCCAAGATGATGAAGCCCCATCTGTACTAAATATACAAAAATTAGTTGGGCACGTTGGTGGGCGCCTATAATCCCAGCTACTTGGGAGTCTGAGGCAGAGAATTGCTTCCACATGGGAGGCAGAGGTTGCAGTAAGCTGAGATCACGCCACTGTACTCCAGCCTGGGCAACAGGGCGAGACTCCATCTCAAAAAAAAAAAAAAAAAAAAAGGAAAGAAATATCTAGCCTATGCCCTATCAGAAGCAGGGGTAAACTCTTGTCTTCTCTCCTTGCCATATCCTGAGTGATCAGTGGCATCATGACTAGAGAAGGTAAGAGAGGTACTGTTAGGCTTAACATTTGTTAGTTTCCAAGGCCAGTTCTCCCATTATTTAATGTATAACCTAACAGTTAGGTATAATGTATTGATGAGAGAACGAATAAGGTCTAAAAACTCAACTGACTTACCAGTGAACTTTGAGAACACAGCTTCTACGTATGTTGTGGCCTGCCTCTCTATGTAGGTTTGGGGGATGAGGCATCACAAAACTAAGCAGTTTGAAATCCTTTTCCTTTATTTTTCTAAGAAATTTATGGTTAATAAAAATATGATAATGTAACAGCTATTTTTCTGTAACTGAGAATTAACAGTTGCTAACATCTTTTTCTTTCTTTTTTGCTTCTGGTTATTTGTTTAAAGGAAAACAATTAGAAATATAGCCAGAGCCTCCTTTAACCCTATCCCTGGTTCAGTGTGCCTCCCACCCTTCCCAGAACCAGCCCTTATCATGAGTTGTGTGTGCGTCCTTACATTTCACTTTTAATCCTTTTATGCATTCATAAGCAACTGGATTTGTGCATATTTTTAAAAATTCACATAATTGTCACAATCATTTTGCCTTTTTTCATTTCACATTAAAAAAATAGAAACGGAGTTTTGCTTGACTGGTTGGAGTCTTGTCAGATTTCTCTTATGGTCATAATTTGGCAAAGGCAATCTCCCTTTAGGATTGTGAGAGGGTCCTGAATTCTGTCAAGATGTAGGTATAAAGGATAACCCGAAATTTATTCCAGAGGTCACAAGATTTAGAACTTTCCCAATTATCCCTTAGATAACATCCCAATTGCAGAACCTAAGATTGGCCTGTTGAGAGGTCTTTTCACACTTTTGCATTTCTGACTGGCTGACTCCACACAGATGGGTCCTGTGGCCCCACCCAGAGGCTGACTCAGTGCAGGAGGACCGTCTTCCTTCCACACCCCTATGATTTAATCCCCAACCAATCAGCATTCCCATTCCCTAACCGCCTGCCCACCAAACTATCCTTGAAAAACCTCTAAGCCTTCGGGAAAAGTGATTTGAGTAATAACTGTCTCCAGCATGGTGTGGCCAGCTGCATTCACTTAAACTCTTTCATTATTGCAAGGCTGTGGTCTCAGTGAATTGGTTTTGCCTGTGCAGCAAGCAGGAAAAACCCGTTGGGTGATTACAAAATGGGTAAATCTCAAAGAGGTGGCATAGACTTCAGGCTTAACTACCATGTTCAGCTGAAACAAAGAAAGAAGGGTTTGCGGAGGCCAAGAATGGGGAGGTGACCAGGAAAAGCAGAGTAAACACGCGTAAGGTTTGTCAAGCAGGTTTAGGTAGGTGCCTTCTCCATTGGTAAGAGTTCCCAGTGGCTTAGAGTCATCCTTCTCTTCCTGGTACAGAAAGAGAGGCAAAGGGAGACTTCCATTATAGATGTAATTTCCCCTTACAAATGGGGTAACTTCTGCTCTGTTTTCAGAGCTTCTCTTTGTCTGCTGTTTCTGAAAATAATCAGCTCAAAATAATCAGCTCAAAATAATCCTTAATGCCAAAGAAGCCTATCGTGGGAAGACATATTCTGGTCTCCTGCAGTCATGTTTTGAGGTGGCATATTCTGGTCTCTTGCACATTTAAATTGCTAGGTTATTTAGAGAAATTTTTGTTGTTAAACATTTAAAAAAGTTATCTTTGTTTATCCTCTACTAGTTGAGAAGAAAAGTATGTTACTGTTGTTTAAATTAATTATGAATGAAGAAAGTACTGTTTGAGGTAAAATTTTATGCATCAACCTCTGAGCTGAAATGTAGTGACTACTGCCACTACTAAAAACCTTGTTTGATCAAACTTTCAACCTAAATTAACAGAGAGAGGCTCTCAAAAGAACGTGACACTTATTTGGGAATAGAGTATTGCAGTGGGAATATTTGTGCCACAGTAAACTATGTGCATATTCAAGGAGGTAAAGAAAGACAAAGGTTTTTTTCTTTTTCTTTTTTTGAGATGGAGTTTTGCTTTTGTTGCCCAGGCTGGAGTGCAGTGGCACGATCTCAGCTCACTGCAACCTCTACCTCCCAGGTTCAAGCAATTCTCCTGCCTCAGCGTCCCGAGTAGCTGGAATTACAGGCATATGCCACCATGCCTGGCTAATTTTGTGTTTTTAGTAGAGATGGGGTTTCTCCATTTTGGTCAGGCTGGTCTCGAACCCCGACCTCAGGTGATCTGCCCACCTTGGCCTCCCAAAGTGCTACGATTACAGGCGTGAGCTACCATGCCCGGCCCATAAGACAAAGATTTTTAAGGGAATAATGAGGATTATATTGTTCTTTTAAGATAACTATTATTAGCTACAAGGATCAGTAACAAGTGTGACTGGTCTGAGATTGGACAGGTAGTTGCTAGACAGACGTCCTCATGGAATTATTTTTTGTGTAAGGTTGTGTGACCTTTGTGCAGGGTTGTGGTTTTTGCAGAGTCATTTGGGATAGTTTTTGTTATCAAGCATTGATGCATGAGAACCCTCTCTTCTTAGCTGTTCCTGGCATTGTCAGAATTTTTAAACACAAGTAACTCCATTTTGATTTTGACGATGTTCACAAATGTTAGCGTTGCATCCATCAGAATCCCCTGAAGGACTTATTAAAAGAAGTTGGGTGGACCCTACCCCCTAAGTGAATCTATAGGTTTATACAGAGAATACCTGAGAATTTACATTTCAAACAAGTTTAGCTTAGTTCCTGGAGAACCTGTTTCTTGAGTAAGGGGGAATGGTTTCTATGACTCATAGCAGCAGCATTCATAATAGCAGAAGGATGTTCACCGACTGATAAACTGGTAAACAAAATGCGATGTATCTATACAATGGAATATTATTTGGTGAAATAATATGAATAAAAAGATATGGAGTAATGGTACATGCTACAGCATAGATGAGCTTAGAAAACATTTTGCTTGTGAAAGAAGCCAGCCACAAAGGACCACAGCTTGTATGATTCCATTTATATGCAATGCCAAACAGGTACATTTATAGAGGTAGAAAGAAAGTAAATTAGAGAGCCAGGCACGGTGGCTCACGCCTGTAATCCCAGTAGTTTGGGAGTCTGAGGTGGGTGGATCACTTGAGGTCAGGACTTCGAGACCAACCTGGCCAACATGGTGAAACCCCATCTTTACTAAAAATACAAAAAGTTAGCCAGGCCTGGTGGTGGGTTCCTGTAATCCCAACTACTCAGGAGGCTGAGGCAAGAGAATCGCTTGAACCTGGGAGGCAGCGGTTGCAATGAGCTAAGATCTCACCACTGCACTCCAGCCTGGGCAGCAGAGTGAGACTCCATCTCAAAAAAAACAAAAGACAAGAAAAAAAAAAAAGAAAGTAAATTAGTGGTTGGCAGTGGGGAGAATTTGGATTTGATGCCTGAGAACTGTGGGGTTACTTTTTGGGGGGAGTGAAATGTTCTAAAATTGATTGTGATGGATACACAACTCTATGAATACGCTAGAAGGCATTGATTTGTGCACTTTAAATGAATGAATTGAATGGTATACAAATTATATCTCAATAAAGCTGTTAAAAAACTATACCAGTTCTTAATTCTCCATGGGACCTGTTACAAAAAGAAAAAAAAGAGAAAAATATATCAGTTCTTAAGAGAAAATTATTCATTATTATGAACAGCTGACCTATAATACACAGATATTCATCAGAATTCGTAACTTGACTTTTCAGATATGAGTCAGTTACTAACTGCATTGGAAAATCACTTGTTCATTCTGAGGAAATGATTAGGAACTCCAAAGAGAAGGCACTATGTTGGGAAAATTTTAAGCATTTTCCACCTTGCAGTGTGAAATATTTCCGTGTTTTTGTCAGGTGTCTTAGCTCAGAGTTAAACTCCGTTTTTCTTGCATCGTACTTGGCTGCTTTCCCACAAGAGAGCTGAAGATGAGACTTCTGATTAAGGAGTTCCTGGCTGGGAGCTTTTATCCCTGGGCATCTAAGTGCCAGAATGTTAAGGGGAAGGTGCGTTCATGCATTAGCCTTTGAATATTATCAAGTCATATGGATTCAAATAGGCTTATATTAGAGTAAAGGAAGTGAATTTTCTTCCCAGTTGATTTTGTGTCATTCAGAGCTCATTAACTCACTTAGATAAAACAGTGCAGTTGGTCCTCCATATCCTTGAGTTCTGCATCTGTGGATTCAGCCAACCACAGACTGAAAATATTTGGAAAAAAAAAATTGTGTCTGTGCTGAATAAGTACAGATTTATTTCCTTGTTATTATGTCAACCTAAAAGGAAGAAGCTGAGGTGAAGTTAATGTAAGTAGAGAGTTTATTTGGGCCAAGCTTGAAGATCGCAGCCTAAGAGCATAGATTCAGATTGCCCTGAATGTACACTCTAATTAGCAGCAGTTACAAGTAGATTTTTAAAGGACAAGAATAGTTACCCAAAAAGCTGACTAAAAGAAAAATAAATAAAGGAAAAGAAGAGGCAGTTCCTAAATTGTTCACCAAGACTTTACATTAAAATTACATAAGGTATGCTTTATTCTTTGTGTCACAAATTCCAGGAACATGAATATAATGGATGAGGCAGCTAGGGAGGAATGAAATGCCTTTAAACAACTACCCCCAGACATGGGTGTTGGGAGCATAACTGAAGTCCTATACTTGATCTCCCTGGGCCTGATAAATTTTGCATACCTCACATAACTCAGACTGCTCTGAGCTATTTTTCTTTTCTCAATTGCAGTTATATTGTACTGGGAGCTATTATAAGTAATCTAGAGATGATTTAAAATACAGGTGTGCACCATGTAACAGTCAGCAGACTGCGTGTAGCACAGTGGTCTTGAAAGATTATAGTAGTGTATTTTCACTAATTTTTTTTAATGTTTGGATATTTTTAGATCTACAAAGGCTTACTATTATGTTACATTTGCTACAGTATTCAGTAACATGCTGTACAGGTCTGTAGCCCAGAAGCAATAGGCTATACTATACAGCCCACCTGTGTGGTAGGCTATACCATCCAGGTCCAGGTTGGTGTAAGTACACTCTGTGATGCTCACACAAGGATGAAATCACCTAAGAAGGCATCTCTCAGAACGTATCCTTGTAGTTAAGCTATTTGTGATTATATGGAAGGGTTGTATAGGTTTTGTGCAAATATGCCACCATTTTATATCAAGGACTCGAGCATCCACGGATTTCGGTATCCTGGGAGATCCTTGAACCAATCCCCCATGGATACTGAGAGATGATGATATATCATAGGCAAATCTTTATTTAATGATCTTACTGATTTCTTATCTATTTATCTATCCCATTCAGCTTATAGGCATGACTGAGAAATGAATTCTGTGCTTCATTTAGGCTGGTGTTTTATTTTAGCCATGTGAATGTCAGGAATGGAAAAGAATTATGATTCTGGGATGACTTTCTAATTCCTCCCAAGTCAGATTCTCATGGTGACGTCAGTCTGTTTTTGAAGTATTGTAACCTTTTAAACAGATCATCCTTCAAATTCATGTTTGAAAGCAAATATCAAAGCATATTCTAAAACCAGACGTAAATTAATTTTAGATTGGCTGTCACTGTAGATGATTCATATCACTGCTCCCCCTCATCATCACAGATATTTCTTGCATGCTTCTCAAAGGTACTAGGAGCTCTGCTTCAATGGGTGTTTCAGAAATAAATGACACATTTTTGAAGTTTTTGGGGGAGATTTTTATGTATCTTGAAATCTCAACAAAAACATGTCTCATTACAAAGATTAGGGTTGCCAAGGAAGGTGAACCCCAATCCTGTTAACCAGACCCTACCTCATTACTATACCTTGTCTTTATGGGAGCTCTCCCATGAGACCATGTTGTGACCACAGTCATTGCCGGGTGCGCTCAGCAAGTCAATACACCAAGACAGGGGTTGCAGCAGAGAAGGAGGTTTAGTCATAAGGTCACTTGATGAGGAGATGGGAAGAATCCTCAAATTCCTCCTTGAAAAATTTGGAGTTAGGATTTTTAAGGGCTTTGGAGTGGGCTGAAGTGTGGAGTGTGGAGTTTGTTGATTGGCTGAAAAATGTAGGGTGAAGTTATGGTCGAGGAGATGAGGAAGCTGTATTCTCAGGCAGATCCTGTCCTTCTGTGGGGATTTTGAAACTAATGGCTGGAATTCAGAGTCTGAAAAACATGCTTAGATGGTCCTTAAACAAAAGTCTTATGACTCTAATGTCAGAGATCCTGGATCTGTATGAACAATGGGATGCAAATGGTCGGATTTTTAGCAACCAGGGAAGTGGGCTGAAGTGCAGCCTGATTCATGCTTAATTATAACTGTATTTCTGTCCAGAACCCAGCATGCAATTTTTGTCAACCATGTGGGGGCAGTTTCAGCATTATGGTGTGGTGTTCAGAGGAGAAAGATCTGATTGCTTTTGTGACCTGACTTTCTGAGATCCTTCATTTTATGGGACTGTGGAGTCGTGTGTGTGACGTAGGACCAGAATTTGCTATTTGTTTTGGTGTTTCAACAATTGATGTTGTTATAAATCCCCTAGATGATTTTAATATTTTAACTGTTGAGTCTTACAGTAAGAAGCACAACTGTTGGCAGAAACTAGTTATGTATTTGAGAGTGGTCAGTTAATGATCACCCAAACAACTTTATAGAGCAGGAATAATACATATTTCAAGTGGAGGGGGGAGGAAAAAAGTCATTTTCCCTCTACCCTTCTAATTTCTGGGCTGAAACCTCTATAACAAAACAACAGGATAACAAAAGAAAAACAAGCAGAAGTTTGTTAACATGTATACTTCATGTATACATAGGAGATACCCAGGAGAAAATGAGTAATTCTGAAAGAGGTGATCTAGAACTCCAGCTTATATAGCTTTTTCAACTAAAAACAGAGAAGGTTGTGGGGAAAGCCAGTGACGGGGAGGTGAACAGGACAAGTATGATAAATAAGAGTAAGGTTTGTGATGCAGGTTTCAGTAGGTGCCTTCTCCATTGATAATAGTTTCTTCTGATTTAGTCATCCTTCTCTTTTGGTACAGAGAGGGAAAAACAGCCTTACAAATGGAGAGTTCCTTTATAGATGTACATTTCTCTCTCAAACTGGTATACTCTGTTTTCAGAGCTTCTCCTGTATCTGCACTTTCTCAAAATAATCCTTATGCCATTGAGGCATATTTTGGGGTGGCAGATGGTCTCCTACACAAGCAAGAGACATCTGCTGTCTTCATCGGCTCCCTGAATAACCGGTGCCAGGGAACCAAACACCAAAACTGCCATGAGTTCAGATATTACGGATTCGGTTTCTGGCACAGTTCATTGTGATGCCAGCATGGTACAGGGGATTCCTTCTCGCCTTGTCCTAAGCCTGTCATCCTACAGAACCCCTGTCTTACAGTACTGTGAAGTTCCAAACCGTACCAACCAACTCTAGCCAATAGGCATTTGTGGCAATAGGAAGAAAAAGCTGATGGAGGTCTCATCTGCATTTGTTTTCTCTCTCCCATCTCCTGCATCCTTACCAGGCAAAAGTAGAAGAAAAGATCCAGGAGGTCTTCAGTTCTTACAAGTTCAACCACCTTGTACCAAGGTAAGCTGTGGTTAGGAGTTCGAGGGGGATGAGCACCACCATGCCAAAGCCTTTCTTCTTTCCTCCTTGAGCAAATCTAACCACAGGGGGAGCATCCGCTGCAAGACTGGTGTTTCTTGTCCTTGTGGCTACCTGGATATGCTATGACCCTCACTCTTCCCTCTGGTAGAGTACTGTTGAGAGGTGATTCTCCACGCAAGCTGAGCTGCCAGGTGTTACATGGGGATTCCACTCAGTGCCTGAATTCTGAGTTCTGAAGGTGAAGCGAGGAATTCCAGGTTTTTGTTTAGTGGTGGCCTGCTGCTCTGGTCTTCAAATGAGAACTCTCAGATTTTTCTTTTTCTTTTTTTTTTTGAGACAGAGTTTCGCTCTTATTGCCCAGGCTGGAGTACAGTGGTGTGGTCTCGACTCACTGCAGCCTCCACCTCCCAGGTTGAAGCGATTCTCCTGCCTCAGCCTCTCAAGAATCTGAGATTACAGGCGCCCGCCACCATGCCTGACTAATTTTTGTATTTTTAGTAGAGATGGGGTTTCACCATTTTGGCCAGGCTGGTCTCGAACTTCTGACCTCAGGTGATCCACCCGCCTCAGCCTCCCGAAGTGCTGGGATTACAGGTGTGAGCCACCATGCCTGGCCCAGATTTTTCTTTTTCATATTGCACTTTGAGACACATTTAGAGTCCAGGGAGATGGCCAGGGATGGATTCCTCTGACGTAGATTATTATTTGACTGGAAAAACTTGAGAAGTTTGAGTTTCTCCACGCCTGCTCCCTGTTGGTAATTGTGTAGCATATCCAAGGATGAAATTTCAAACGAGAAATAGAATGCCTTTTGTTTTCCTTGGAGCTTAGCAAATTGAAGTCTTCTAAGTCCTGTGAGGTCAGGTATTTCGAAAAGACAGTTATAGGAAAAAATTTATTATTTAATTTGAACCTTTATTTTCTCTTCCAGTATTTTGTAATATGTCACACTAGAATTTCATAAGGTTATTTCATTCTCATATTAGTACTTCTCATGCAATCACAGATTGTTTCTTTGAAACCATTATGTGTATATTTCCAGCCATCAGAATTGATCAGTAGTCTAAAACTGTGTGGTCATTATTTTATCTTAATAATGGAACATTCTTCTTTCTTTTCTTTGAGACAGGGTCTTGCTCTGTTGCCTAGGCTGGAGTGCAGTGCCCTGATCATAGCTCACAGCAGCCTCGAACTCCTGCAGATCCTTTCAGTGCGGCCTCCCCCAATAGCTGGGACTATAGGAGTGCATCACCTAGCTTATTTTTATATTTTGTAGAGATGGGGGTCTCACTGTGTTGCTCAGGCTTGTCTTGAACTCCTGGCCTCAAGCAGTCCTCCCAAAGTGCTGAGATTACAGCTGTGAGCCACCGCACCTGGCTGGTAGAACACTTTTCCTTGACATCTCTGAAGAAAGTGTGGTTAGGCCACGGGCTGATTGGTTGGGAAGCTGTAGGTCTGAAGTTCAGCCTTTCCTCCTTCATCATGTCTCTCGACTTATTGAGGTGTCCTACCAGACTAAATCCTGGCAGGTCAGCCTCTGGGTACTTCTGCTGACTGGAACATTATACATGGCTCCAGCTTTGTTACCTTTGTGTCTCTCTCTCTCTCTTTTTTTGGCTACCATTTCTTAAGAAACCTTTTCTGATTAGCCATGGCAGAAAACAGTTTGAAAAGGCAAGTGTTCATAGGGAAAGACAGGTGGGAAGGTTAACTTTATCTTCATTCCCTGGGAAAGAAAAGGAGAAAAATATCAGCTTACTAGTATAGTGTTTCCCTTCACTGCTAAACCAAATCTCTACATTAACCCAATGCTCTGACCTCAATAAAATGAATTATTCTTCTTGTCATGAGACACAACTAGAGATTAGCAAATGACACCATTTAAACAGCTTGGGAGAAGGGTATCCATGGCAGTTTGCTGCCCCTAGGCACAAGCCAGTACAAGCTTAGCTTCCCCAGAGGGGACAAGACTTCATAATGGTGAGGATGTGGGTGATTGCTTTCAGAGGGGCTTTGGTGTTGTACGGATGACTCACCTGATTGGGCTGAGTCACTGTCTACTGCCTGCGCTCTGGGGACACACAGCCTCTGTTTCCCACATGAACCTTTGATTATTTGACATTCCTTTTTCACCCACCATCAGGAGAGAGCCCTTGGACTCTTTCATCCATTTTTTAAAATTTGTTTTTCCTTAGCTCATGAGCTGAAGAAAGACTCTTATTCACACTGAGATATCAGGGAAAATGGGAAGTTCTAGTCTGGGAGGAAGCAGTTGTTTTTTGGGAGTGGCGGTAGAGGACATTAAAGGAGTGAAATCCCCCGATTCACAGATCGTAGGTCAGGTATGGGTGGATAAAAAAAGTGTTTCTCCTGGGCTTGTATCCTTGTGGAAATAGAATATATCAGGGCTCTGGGTTAGTTTCTGGAATTTAACAGTTATCCATGTTATAATTGTTGCCTATGAAATTGAGTGTTTTAAAGGATGCTAATTAATGTTAGAGATGCTATACGTTTTGGCTGAATGGCTGAGTATATAATTCAACATATTACTAAAAGGTTGAAGCCAAACATCACCGTCATAGAATAAGCTCCTAGGGTATAAGAATAAATTAGAAAATTTATCAGAATTTTAAATTATTATCACAGTCTCAATATTTAACATTTTAATAATCAAAACTTAAAAGTTTGGGCTGGGCATGGTGGCTCACATCTGTAATCCCAGCACTTTGGGAGGCCAAGGCAGGCGGATTACGAGGTCAGGAGATCGAGACCATACTGGCCAACATGGTGAAACCCAATCCTTACTAAAATACAAAAAATTAGCCAGGCATGGTGGCAGGCGCCTGTAGTCCCAGCTACTCAGGAGGCTGAGGCAGGGTAATCACTTGAACCCGGGCAGTGGAGGTTGTAGTGAGCCAAGATCACGCCACTGCACTCTAGCTGGGTGACAGAGCAAGACTCCGTCTCAAAAAAAAAAAAAAAAAAAAATTTAAAAGTCTAACACTTTAATGTAGGAAGTGACCTTCACTGTTAGCTAAAGTACATGGTCAGCTGTTAGCAGGAAATCTATCTATACGGCAGGGCTTGTTTGTGTGTCTGAGGTCATGATGCTGATCAAATGGGACAGAATCACACACACGCCCAGGACCACAGACCATGCACAAGTTCAGGGCTGTCTGTGATGATGCTGAAGTCGGCATTTGCCTATTCAGCATTCCAGGGCCAAAACTGAATAGCAGACTGGGCTGAAAGTCAAGGCTGGAGCTGAATGGCAGTACATTCTATAATTCATCCCCTTCCCAGAAATGATTTTCCTCTCTAAGGTTGTGACTGTCTACCTGGAGTGAGGTAGTCAGTTCCAAAGAGCTTTTTGACCATGCTTTTCATGGTTTTGTTTATTAATGTCCTACTTTCCCATGAGAACTCATTTTTTCTTCTCCATGGATATTTTCATGGTTTCACACCCTTTTCAATGTGCCTTTTGCATTTATCACCTTGGCTTTAATAAGAAACTTGAAATGCATAAACTACACACATACCTTTCTCATATGTCATTTTAAATTTGTTTTCTCTTGGGCAAAGGAGTCTGGTGCTCTTCAGAAGTGAGAAATACTAATAATGTCCCTGTGCTAATAGAGCCCTAGAGGTTAAGTGCTGACAGTGGCACTGAAGCCAGAATACTCTTAGTGTTCTCAAAGCAGGTCTGTCACAGGCACCAGCTAGCTCCCATGTTTTCTGCCATTCGTGTATGTGATTCAGTGTTAGAATTTCCCAGATCCTGGGCAGGTAGAGGATGTATTCCCTTCTAACTGTTGTTCTTTCCAGGGTCTTACAAATAAGTTCACCTTTCCTCAATTGGTTTATTACTTACATGCCAGGTGCTTATTTTTTGAGTAGAGAGGCCCCTGGCTTTAGTGGGTTTAGAAAGTACCCAGGAACCAACAATGGACTGAATCTCCTGTCCTCTCATCTGTCACAGTCAAATGCATGATTCTTGGGATGACCCAGGTTTGCAGGGAGGAAGTGGGTTTGCTCTCATTCTGTTCTGCTGCCTTCATGTGATCCACTCATTCAGCAACAGTATCCAGAGGGTCTCCAAAGGACAGGACACTCTGCTGGGCTCAGGGAAGCCTATGTGAGCAAGGCTAGCCCTGGGCCTGCCTCTGCTGGGCTCTTGGTCTATTTGGGGAGGTGGATATTAAACAAACGAACACAAATACACAGTTACCAATGGGATAGTTAGAGAGAATCACAGGGAGAATCTAATTTTGATTGGGAAGTTAGGGAAGGCTTCTTAGAGAAAGTGATATTTAAGCTGAATCTGTAGGTGGAATAGGGGTGGCTGACTGGAGAGTGTTCCAGTCAGAGGGAACAGCATGTGCTAAAGCCAGGAGACCAAAAGGAGCGGAGCTCAAAGAAGGCAGCATGACCAGAGCTCGGTGAGGGCAGAGATGGGGTTGGAGAGCAGTGTGGGTGGAGGCGCACTTGGAAGAGTCTGAAGCCCAGTAGGCTCACCCCCTCATAAGAAGTACTATTTACATCATTACCCAGTACACACAGATGTGCAAGTTCCTTCTCAGATGGTGGAAACCTGACTTCCCATAGCCTTAGGAGATTTACCCACTTGCTCTCCTGTCCCCCTCTGCACAGTGACACAAGGCCCTCCTTATCCACTTGAGCTGACCCCATGCATCCCACCCTGTACTCTCTCCACCTCTGCAGGAAGCTGGTCTTCTTCTGCTCCATGTAATTAAGTGGCTTTGGGGCTGAATTTTTCAGGTAAAAAGGAGAAGAGCTCTAAGTTTTTCTTAACTTCCTACACAGAAAAGATTTTGGATAGAGGTGAGTTGAGAATGAAGGGCCGGTGAGGGTATTAGTCAGCTTGGGGCTGCTGGAACACAGTATCACAGATGGCGTGCATTCAACCACAGAGATTCATTTTCTCACAGTTCTGGACGCCAGAAGTCTAAGACCAAGGTGTCCGCAGGTTTGGTTTCTCCTGAGGCTACTGGCTGGCTTCACCAACATGTTATACTTCTTAATCTCACTGGCCCTTCACTAACTGCCTTCTAATCCTTTTATTCATCTGATGTAGATTCCCCAACATGTCCACCACCATGACCACAGCTCTCCCACCTTTTTCTTTTGTTGTTGTAGCTGGGATTATAGGCGCATGCCACCATACCCAGCTAATTTTGTGTTTTTAGTAGAGACGAGGTTTCTCCATGTTGGTCAGGTTGGTCTTGAACTCCCAACCTCAGGTGAACCACCCGCCTCAGCCTCCCAAAGTGCTGGGATTACAGGTGTGAGCCATCACGCCCTGCCCTCTCCCACCATCCTGACTCCTGGTTCCTGAGAAAATCAAGGCTGACCCACCTGAGTTTCCTGTTTCCTCCTTCCCACATTATATTCCTATATTTTGCTAGCTTTGTATTCATCATTTCTTGCTCTGAGAATGTAGAATCCTTCCTTATTCCAGGCTCACCTCTCTGCTATACCCTCATTCTCAGCCCTCCTCCGTCCTCTTTACGGACCTTCCCTGTTGGATTTCCTCTGGGTTCTTGCATTTTTAGTGTGTAATTTCTCTGCTTACTGCCTTGGACTTTTGCTCCAGCTGAACTAAACTAACTCAAATGTGTCATGATGGTTTCTTCATTTTGCCTGCCTCACTCATGTCCTTCCAGCCTTAGCCTCAATGTTGTTCCCTTTGGGAAGAGTTTTCTGACCCTCCGTGTCTTCCTGTGGCTGATCACAGCATTTATTGGACAGGGCTCTACTTGTCATTTTCACATCTGTGTCCACCTCTGGACTGTTGCTCTAGGGGACAGAGCAGCCTCTACCCCAGTGCTGGACACTCTGCCCACACAGATGGGTGTTCCCTGTGTCCTGAGTGGACTTCCCTGAAAGAGAAACTGAGTCTGACCTTCTCCTTTTGTTTACAATTTGCCTTCACCTCTGCTCTGAATGCTCTCCAAGGTCTCCAGCCCTTCTGTGGTTTGTCATCTTTTCCCTCAGTCTTGCTGCAGCATCTGCCACTGTTAAACACCCTCCTGAAATTCTCTCCTCCCTGATGGCCTGTGACATGACCCTTCCTTTGCTCTCCCCCAAGCGTATGTAAACTCTCCCGTTTCTCTCCTTCACTGGCTCGTCGTCCTCCTCCAGGCCGTTAGAGATGGGTCTTCCCACAGTTTTGTTTTCAAACTTCTCTCTCTGCCCTCTCACCTTCTGTGGCTTCACTTGTCACTTGCGTGCAGATAAATGCTTCCCAGTCTGTCTGTGTAACCTGGATTCCTCTTCTGAGCCTCACGTGTGTGTCCGGCAGCCTGATTGACATCCTCACCTGAATGCACTTCTAGCGTCCTAAAACCCACACATCCAAAAGTCAGCTGATCGTGCGTCACACGCTAGTTTGGGCCCTAAGTAGCGCCCCCGGGCTAGCTCCTCAGAGCTCTACCCTGTCTCCCCCCCACCCCATCTGTCTGCCCACTGCAGTGCTTTCAGTTGCTTCCATTTGTAAACACATATTGAGTACCTACTGTTTTCCTAAAGCACAGTTCTGATCATTTCTTTCCTCATCTTAGAAACCTTCAGGACTTCCCTTTGCCTAGTAAATTGAATAGAAATGCCTCAGCCAGCATCCCAGATCCTTGTTAAAAAAAAACAAAAGGGTCGCAGCTGCCTTCTACCCTTCCTCTTCATCCCTGTGTCGAGGCCAGATTATCCCACCTGTCACTCCTCTTGCACACTTTCTACCTGTGCTGCATAATAGAGTAGCCATTAGCTACCTGCAGCTATTTAAACTTTAATTAAAATGTTCTCCTCTGCCAGGGCCACTCATTTCAAATTCCTCCTTTTCGCACAAACGTTCCTGATCGTTCCTTCATGAGATGTCTCCTCCCTTTTGAGCCTCGGTAGTATTTTGTGTCTTTCCTTTCACGAAACCTACCCATTCTTTCCTTGTAGCCATTTATATACTTAACTCATTTCTGAATTGGAAGAGTTTTCGAGGTAAAGACTACATGAAGGGCTGGGTGTGGTGGCTCACGCCTGTAATCCCAGCTCTTTGGGAAGCCGAAATGGCTGGATCACCTGAAGTCAGGGATTTGAGACCAGCCTGGCCAACATAGTGAAACCCTTTCCCTACTAAAAATACAAAAATTAGCTGGGCATGGTGGCCTGTGCCTGTAATCCCAGCTACTCCAGAGGCTGAGGCAGGATAACTGCTTGAACCCAGGAGGCAGAGGTTGCAGTGAGTTGAAATTGTACCATTGCACTCCAGCCAGGGCAACAGAGCAAGATTCTGTCTCAAAAAAAAGGCTACATGAAGGATCTTCTTCTGAGCCTAGTACAGAGGGAGTTTGATAAACAATTGTGGAATTGACTACCTAGAAAAGGGAATGGTTCTCTTTCCTTTATTTCTGTAATCCAGAAGCGCAGCGAACATCTTGGTAATCTGTGCTTTTCCTTCCTTCTTTAGTCACACAGGCTCCTTCTGCCAGACCAAGAAAGAAGTGCCCCCTCTCTGCTTTGCCCGGCCTGTGCAGGTGGCCGTGGGTGGCACATTCCATCTTAAAGCCAGTATTGTTGACTTCAGAGCCAAGGACAGTGACTGGCTGCAGAATATGGTCTTCCAGCCAGGGCTGTGGGTCACACGTGGGAGGTGAAATTTCAGGGAGGGAATAATAGATGGTAACCCAGAGGTGGGCAGAGTACAAACTACAGACCTTGGAGAAGTGGTCCCAGAAGGGGTGACTGAAATGACAGCGGCTAACCAAGGCAGGGGAAGTGGCGAGGCTCAGATTAAATTGCTTACAGGATGGGGAGCCACAAAGATATCTGTTCTTAGATGCTGGAGGAAGTTTCTGGGTGGATTCTCATTGCCTGGCTGCATATGCTCCTTGTGGCTTTCCGTTAACCCAAAGTCACTGCCTTTAGGAGACAATTTCATGCAAAATATCAGCTGACCTAGTTTTCAGATGCTTTAGAGACATTCAGACAAGAGCTTCTTTTCTCTGGTTTAATTGCTCTTTGGAACCAAAGAAGTTGCTGGTTAAACATTTAGTGACTATAGGGGAATGTCCTGAAGCTGAGTGTGTACCTGTGTGTGTGTATGTGTGTGTGGTGGAAGCATAAGCTATTGGAATGGGCTTATAAGTTGTTTGTCTTTCCAGGCTTATTTTGCAGAGGGAGAAGCACTTCCATTATCTGAAAAGAGGCCTTCGACAACTGACAGATGCCTATGAGGTAAACACATTGCCCAAGAATGCTTGCTGTCAAATTATCTGCCAAATCGTCCTCTTTTTTCTTCTTTTTTTTTTTGAGATAGAGTCTCACTCTGTTGCCCAGGCTGGAGTGCAGTGGTGCAGTCTCGGTTTACTGCAAACTTCGCCCTCTGGGTCCAAGCGATTCTTCTGCCTCAGCCTCCTGAGTAGCTGGGATTACGGGTGTGGACCACCATGCCCAGCTAATTTTTGTATTTTTAGTAGAGACAGGGTTTCACAGTGTTGGTCTCGAACTCCTGACCTCAAGTGATCCACCCACCTTGGCGTCTCAAAGTAGTGGGATTACAGGCGTGAGCCACCGTCCCTTTTCTCTTTGTCTATTTAAATGTTGAAGACTGTTGGGGCTGACCTGTTGCAGAGTCACTCTGTTCTCTGTGGCTTTGGCAGGAGGCAGGGTGCTGTCACAGAGCTGGGACTTCAGCCCTAAAGGGCAGAACCCCGTCTCTTCTAGAGCGAGTGGAGCACACTAGATAGGTTGGGGCTTTCTCTGTTATTAGATCATGGCTGAGGGGTTCACATGTTTTATCTAGACCCCCTTGACAGCTAGCTAAAAGCCAGTTATCTGTTCACCCTTAACCCTTTGCCCTATAAGCTGATCTAGTTTCTTGCTCTCTGGCTTTAACATTTGTGGAGGACTATTGCCCAAACCTGTTAAATATGTATCATAATGATTACAAATTTTCCAACTTCAGCACTCCTTCTAGTGCATTAATTTTCATATCTTCATTAAAGAGACAAAAACCCTTTACTTGTAATAAGAAAATCGAATTTCTCTCCTGATTAAGAGGATCGGTGTAGAGGGTGCTCCTTGCAGTTCAACACTACTATTTCAGAGGAGATCTTCAGTATTTCCCAGAGCAACCTCAGGACTGGGTGGCAGGGGAGGGGGACAGATGTTGGAAGGGGTTGAGTGGCAGGCAAAGGGTGAATGTGAACAGGAAGGCTCCAGTCTTTCTGCCCTGTTTAACACAGAGCAGCATCTCTATTTTTAATCTGCTTTTTATTTGGGTTCCACATTTGATTATTTGTGGCAGTGATTTGCCAGCTCAAATGCCTGTAGGGCCCAGGCAGGTAGCATAAATCAGTGAAGTGAGCTGCTTGGAGACTGAGGCTAACTGGAGACCCCGTGCCCTTACCCCGTTCCCACCCGTTGCTGCCCTCTAGGAATGCAGATCCAGGGTTGCCAGATCATTCTTGTTTCTTCCAAATGAAGCTGGAAATCCACGTTTTCATGTGACTCTCCTGACAAATGTTGCAGTCACTTCCAATTAAACAGTACACATCCATGGGCTAGATTTGCCCTGTGGGCTATCAGTCATTGTCTCAAGTCCTCAATGGTTATGATACAGTTGGTACCATATAAGCTAACAATTTATCGAACAGTGTGCTAAAAGCTCTATTGCCCAGGCTGGAGTGCAGTGGCATGATCTTGGCTTACTGCAACCTCCACCTCCCAGGTTCAAGCAATTCTACTACCTCAGCCTCCTGAGTGGCCAGGATTACAGGTGTTCACCACCACACCTGGCTAATTTTTGTATTTTTAGTAGAGACAGGATTTCACCGTGTTGGCCAGGCTGGTCTCGAACTCCTGACGTCAAGCAATCCATCTGCCTCAGCCTCCCAAGGTTCTGGGATTGTAGGCGTGAGCCACTGTGCCGGGCTGCGTTCTCTTATTTAAATCTGGTAACTACATGAGGTAGATCAATCTTTTGTTTTTTGCAAATAATAAACAGATTAAGCAAGATTAAGTCATTTGCTTAAAGGCACATAGCTAGTAAGATGAGGAGCTGGGATTCAAACTTCGGCCGAATCCCAGGCAGTGTCTTCAGTAACCCACCAGCTTGCCTTCCAGGTAGCATGTTAGCCACGGCTTGGGATGTCAGCACAGTTTTGAAGAGGGCAGCTTGGGCCAACAGAAAGAATACTGGATTGAGTCTAAAAACCTAGGTTCCTGTCTCAGCTCTGACATTTACTATTTTTATAATCTGAAAAAAGTTAGATCTCTGGACCTCATTTATATATTTTAATTAATAAAACTGGGGCGGTATTCCTACCTACCCTGCCTAGCTTTGAATGCTCAATAATTATTTGTGGTTTAATTAGGATCAAAAGTATCTGCACGTCACTTTTGGAAGCCTTTCCTAGCTCCCCCAGGCAGAATTAGTCTCTTCCATGTGCTCCCTCAAAACTCTGTTTTCTGCCCATTATAGCATTTCTCCAGGTATATGTACACGTGTTGTTCCAGAAAGACACAAGGTAACTTACATGTCTGTCCAGTGCTCTCTTCCTTTATAGATAACCACACACGTTCTATATCCCAAGCATCTCAAGAACAGAAACCAGGCCAGTCATGGTGGCTCACGCCTGTAATCTCAGCACTTTGGGAGGCAGAGGCAGCTGAATTGCTTCAGCCCAGGAGTTCAGGATCAGCCTGGGCAAGATAGTGGGACCCTGTCTCTATAAAACCTTAAAAAATTAGCCAGGCATGGTGGTGTGGCCCCTAGTCCCAGCTACTTAGGAGGGTGAGGTGGGAGGATTGCTTGAGCCCAGGAGGTTGAGGCTGCAGTGAGCTGAGGTCATACCACTGCACTCTAGCCTGGGTGACAGAGCGAGATCCTGTCTCAAAAAAAATAAAAGAGTAGAAACCAAATTTTATTATCATGCCCACAGTGTCTAATACAGTGCTTGGCACAAGTAGATGGTATCAGATATTTATTGAATCAATGACTGAGTTAACCCAGGAAATCTTTTTGGAGAGTGTATAACGCCTTGGTTCTCCATTGAGAAAATAGCAGCCCCTAACCTCCTGGCCTATAAGAAGTCCTCCGCTCAGCCTTCCTTAGACGCCTGCCAGGGAGGGATCCTTTGGGTTCAGGGTCACATTTTTAATCCTGTTGTCTTTTTTCTCTTTTCTTTTCTTTTTTTTTTTTTTTTTTGAGACAGAGTCTTGCTCTGTCACCCAGGCTGGAATGCAGTCGTGTGATCTTGACTCACTGCAATCTCTGCCTCCCTGGTTCAAGTGATTCTCCTGCCTTGGCCTCCCAAGTAGCTGGGAATGCAGGCACACATCACCATACCTGGCTAATTTTTGTATTTTTAATAGAGACAGGGTTTTGCCATGTTGGCCAGGCTGGTCTTGAACTCCTGACTTTAAATGATCCGCCCACCTCAGCTTCCCAAAGTGCTGAGATTACAGGTGTGAGCCACCGTGCCTGGCCCTGTTGCCTTTTTTTATAACAGATGGTCATTTCAGCTCCTGGCTAAGGCCACAAAGTGAAGTGTCCTTTATTCACTGATTGTTGTTTGAGTAAGGGTGCCCTCCTCCCCTTTGCCAGGCTGCTGGGAGTGCGACAGATATGGCCTTGGCAGCAGTGTCTTGGAGTGATTGTGAATAAGGGCTGTTTTCTCTCCTGTCTCTCCCAGTGTCTGGATGCCAGCCGCCCATGGCTCTGCTATTGGATTCTGCACAGCTTGGAACTGCTAGATGAACCCATCCCCCAGATAGTCGCTACAGAGTGAGTCTGGCTTTGGGAAATCTGGGGTGTTCTCTGAAATTGTGTTTTGAGTTTCGGATTTTGTTTTGCTTCTGTTTTACTTGTTTGGAATGGAAAAAAAAAAAACAGTACCACAAACAGATCCTTGCCCTTCTCATGACCTCCAGCAACTTCCTGAAACTCCTTCGCTTTAGAAACCTAATGTAAGCTGGTGGGTAGAACAAGACTTTGAACTTCCAAGAGAATATTCTGGTTTCTTCTGTGGCCTTTTCTTTTGGCTCTTGACTCTGGTCTTTGAGAAAAGTCTTTATCATCAACTCTGAGAGATGATTTTGCCAGAAAGTACAGTATGCATTTGAACAGCTTCTGTGGGGAAGCATGTGGCAGTCCGGGTGAACAAAAATGCCTTTGCCTTTCCTACACACCTCTATAGAAGTACCTCCTCCCCGGTGCCTGGAGGGACCGTGAGCTTCTTGATGGGACTGGATGTGTTACTGGCGTGGCATAAAAATGCCATGACCCTCAGTTTTCCTAAACCTGATTGATGATTAGAGATCCAAGCAACTGAGCTCTCCCCCAGGCTCCTTGTACAGATGGCATTCTCGATCTGGCATGTCATTCCCAAACACTCATCACTATTTATATATTAAAGAAGAAAAGACTGATCATGACTCCAGTCCTAGGGATACCTGGGCTAGGAAAGGGCAGCCAGGAATTAGATCCAAGAGATCTGCTGAGAGGCAGCATGGGCTCTGGGCAGCATGTCGAATTTCTCGGCTTCCTCTGGTGCTCCTGAAGGCGAGGCATCTGGGATGAGAGACTTCTGAGCCAGCTTCGTTTCTCCACAGCACAAGGAGGCAGCTGTGCTGGGACACACAGAGGCTAGCTAGGGCCCCTCTCTGGTCACAGAGCCCCTACCTCGGTCACATTGTCAGGTCAGAAGAACAGAACTGCACATTGTCTCATTCATTCTGTCTTAACAATAACCTCTCATTCTTGCCTTCCTGGGCAGGGGTGTCTTGTGATGAATGTGGATGGGGAAGATAATAAAGAATTAGGCTGTTAACCCTTGTGGTGTGTAGGATGCTTTCTGAGGGAGAAGCAAGTGCATTGTTTTGATCATTGGGATGCCACTGCAAGCCTGGCTGCTTCCAGCACTGGAAGGAGAGTTGGACACAGTTTCTGCACTAACAGGAATTTAATTGTTAAAATAAAGGCCCATGTATTGTCTTTTTTCTTTTCTTTTCTTTTTTTTTTGAGACAGAGTTTCACTCTGTCACCCAGGCTGGGGTGTACACGATCTCGGCTCACTGCAGCCTCTGCATCCCGGTTCAAGCGATTCTCCTGAGTAGCTGGGATTACAGGTACCCACCACCATGCCTGGCTCATGTTTGTATTTTCAGTAGAGGCGGGATTTTACCTTGTTTGTCAGGCTGGTGTTGATCTCCTGACTTCAGGTGATCCACCCACCTCAGCCTCCCAAAGTGCTGGGATTACAGGCATGAGCTACCACATCCAACCTCGTGTGTTTTTGAAATGCCAGCTGGGGGCCTGGGGATTGTTTAGGAAGTTTTTCCTTCACTCCTACACAATCAGGATATTTGGAAAGTTTTCCCTTTACTCTTATACAATGGGAAAGTCAGCTGTGAGAGAAGAAAGAAGAAATGGGGGATTTTTGTGAGCCTGAGTTCAAACACTGGATGGAGGAGCCCGCAGACCCATGAGAGACTGGAAGAGAGAATCACAGTGGGTGCCTGAGGTAGAAGAACTCGAGCCAAAATTGACTGAGTGTTTTCTAGGCTCTGTACTTGGTGTTTTATAGTGAAGGCTTTTCTGAGGAAGTGTTAGCGCTGCTTTTGGGACAATGTCACATAGGAAGAGAGTAGCCCTAAAGGGCCTTTCACTGGAAGCAATCTAAATTAAATATCAACAATAGGGAATGCTTATAAACATTTTTAAATGTAAAGCTGGGTGTCATAGGTCACTCCTGTAATCTCAGCAGTTTGGGAAGCCAAGGCAGGTTGATCACTTGAGGTCAGAAGTTTGAGACCAGCCTGGCCAGCATGGTGAAACCCAGTCTCTACGAAAATACAAAAATTAGCTGGCCATGGTGGCACATGCCTGTAATCCCAGCTACTTGGGAGGCTGAGACAGGAGAATCACTTGAACCCGGGAGGTAGGTAGAGGTTGCAGTGAGCCAAGATCATGCCATTCCAGCCTGGGTGACGGAGCGACACTCCATCTCCAAAAAATAAACAAATAAATAAATTTAAAAACTAAAATGTAAATCAGTTATGGTGCAGTACATTCAGTGAAATACTATACAACCATTAAAAAATTTGTAAATGTGGTCAGGCCTGATCATACCTGTAATCCCAGCACTTTGGGAGGCCAAGACCAGAGGATTACTAGAGCCTACGAATTCCAGACTAGTCTGGGCAACATAGTGAGACCTCATCTCAAAAATGAAAAATAAAAATAGCTGAGTGTGGTGGTACACACCTCTAGTTATAGCTACTCAGGAGGCCGAGGCAGGAGGATCACTTGGATTTAGGAGTTTAAGGGTGCAGTGAACCATGATGACACCACTGCATTCCAGCCTGGGCAGCAGAGCAAGACCCTGTCTCAATAAATATATAAATGTGTATATTTGCATGTTAAAATGCATGTATTTATATAGAGAGATGTGAAATGAAAATAGTTTAGAAGATTTAATTTACATATATTAAACATATAGATGATTATATGCATAGAGAAAACCAGAAAGATACATCCACACATAGTACTTACTTCTGGATGATGGGGTTAAAAGTGATTTTATAAACTTTCTGGGCCGAGTGCGGTGTCTCATACCTACAATCCTAGCATTTTGGGAGGCCAAAGCTGGCGGATCACCTGAGGTCAAGAATTCAAGACCAGCCTGGCCAACTTGGGAAATCTCATTTCTACTAAAATTACAAAAATTAGCCAGGAGTGGTGGCGCATGCCTGTAATTCAAGCTACTCAAGAGACTAAAGCAGGAGACTCGCTTGAATCCTGGAGGTGGAGGTTGCGATGAGCCGAGATCATGCCATTGCACTCTAGCCTGGGCGACATAGTGAGGCTCTGTCTTAAAAAAAACAACAACAAAACTTTCTAGCTGGGTGTAGTGGCTCATACCTGTAATCCCAGGACTTGGAGAGGCTGAGGCAGGCAGATCTCTTGAGGTCAGGAGTTTGAGACCAGCCTGGTCAACATAGTGAAACCCCATCTCTACTAAAAATACAAAAAAATAGCTGAGTGTGGTGGCTGGCACCTGTAATCCCAGCTACTCGGGAGACTGAGGCAGGAGAATCGCTTGAATCTAGGGGCAGAGGTTGCAGTGAGCCGAGATCATACCACTGCACTACAGTCTGGGCAACAGAGTGAGACTGTGTCTCAAAAAAACAAACAAAAAAAACCCACAACTTTTTTTCCTAAGCTTATTTGGATTTTCTGAAATTTCTGCAACAGATCCTTTACTGTTTCATAATTAAAGGAATGGCTTAGAAATAAAAGCTGATTTGTCCTCATTTCAAAAACCACTTGACAGTTAATGAGAGTTTCTGCTTCATAGGTGCCTTAAAAGCTTTACCTGTGGTTCTTCTGAGCATTGATTTAATGAATTTTAAATATTTCTTAGACTTTCCATTAATGTATTTTGCTTTGTGCCCAGGAGGTAGTTACTTCTAGATGCAGATAGCACTTGTTACGAACAAAGCCTAGTAACTCTGACCCATAAGGAAATAAACGATTTTTAGTAAGATACAGAGCAATCTTAAGGAGTTCTATATAAATAGAAGACTTTTTTTAGACTAGCTGAAATAGAATATTGCCTTTTTATTTATCTTGCACAGGGAAATGAAATGCTTTGAAATGCATTCAGTTTTCTTTCTTCATACAAGTATATTAAGGTGACCTAGGGCAGAAAGTCGAGCTCTACAGTTGTATTATTTTCCTGCCGCCTTCTTTCCCGTGCATGCAACACACACGCCCCTTACACTTATACAAAGGTTTCTCTTTCCTATTTTGTTCACTGCTGTGCTTCTGTTTGTTTAGGGAACAATATGATAAGCTGGGTTCCCTCTAGTGGACAAAATCACTTTTGTCAGCTGCTATGACTGCTGACCAAAGCCAGCAAGGCTAAATTGTTACTGCTGGTATCAGAGGTTTCAAGAATAACATATTCATCGCCGGGAACGTTTTATTTTTGGTAGAGACAGTGCCTTGCTGTTTTGCCTGCGCTGGTCTCAACCTCCTGGGCTCAAGTGATCCTCCTGCCTTAGCCTCCCCAAACATTGGGATTACTGGCGTGAGCCACCATGCCCAGTCCATAGGTAGGTAGAACTTTAGCTTGCCTCTTTGTTTTGTTTTGTTTTATTTTTTTATTTTTTGAGAAGAAGTCTGGCTTGCTCTGTCGCCCAGACTGGAGTGCACTGGTGCAGTCTTGACTCACTGCAACCTCCACCTTCTGGGTTCAAGCGATTCTCCTGCTTCAGCCTCCCAATGGGCCGGGACTACAGGCACGTGCCACCATGCCTGGCTAATTTTTGTATTTTTTGTAGAGACAGGGTTTCGCCATGTTGACCAGGCTGGTCTTGAACTCCTGGCCTCCAGTGATCCGCCCACGTCAGCCTCTCAAAGTGCTGGGATTACAGGCATGAGCCACCACACCCGGCCTAAAGTAGCCAACTTGCAACTTGACCATTCTTCCAAAACAGCAGCCATCTAGAGACTTGCCAGCGCTTGATGAATGGCCAAATAATACGTCTGACTCTGTGAGCGGCACAGGCCACCCAGAATCAACAAGAGATGCTGCCTGTCTTCATCTGTTCATTGTCATACGCTACCTAGGGAAGATTTCCTCTTGACTCTTATCAAGCCAAAGCTGAAGCTGTTTACAGTTAGTATGGGAACAAGCCTGATGTCATGCCAGGTCATGCCTCTTGCATTTGCATCTCCTCCTAAGCTGTTCTGTCCATGGATGACTGTTCCTATTTCAAAAGCTATAATCTTTTTTTCTGTTTTTTTTTTTTTTTTTTTTTTTAAGCCTGCCCAATTGTGAAGACACAGCTATAATCTTTATAACTTATCCTAGGCCTTAAGTCTGTCCATGATAACCTACTCTAGAGCTGAAGTTTTTTATGTAACCTAAATACTTCTTGTTACAGATTAGCCTCAGTTTTTACCTACTAGATTGTTTATGTAATTATCCTTCATATACTTAAGGTATTTTGCTGGGTAGCTTCCTCATTGTGATTGTAATATTAAGGCTTTTAGGCTGGGTGTGCGGTGGCTCACCCCTGTAATCCTAGCACTTTGGGAGGCCAAGGTGGGCAGATCACGAAGTCAGGAGATCGAGACCATCCTGGCTAATGTGGTGAAACCCCGTCTCTACTAAAATACAAAAAATTAGCCGGGCATGGTGGTGTGCACCTGTAGTCCCAGCCACTCCGGAGGCTGAGACCAGGGAATCACTTGAACCTGGGAAGCGGAGATTGTTGCAGTGAGCCGAGATCACGCCACTACATTCCAGCCTGGCAATAGAGTGAGACTCCTTCTCAAAAAAAAAAAAAAAAAAAAAAAAAAATTTAAGCCTTTTATCTGAATTGATTTTATTTTAAAAATAGAGATAAGGTCTTGCTATGTTGCCTAAGCTGGTCTCAAACTCTTGGCCTTAAGTGATCTCCTGCCTTGGCCTCCCAAAGTCCAAAGTCTAGGGATTATAGGCACCAGCCACCACACCCAGCCAGATACTTTAAAAATCTAGCCCTTTTTACAACTCTAATGTAGATTCCCTTTGAGGTGGAAAATGGAAGCTAGAGCCAGATACAGTTCTGACTAATACTGTGTTTATGATGCTTTTAACAAGCATTTGTATTGTTGCTCTTCACAAGTCATGGACCCTCACTGCTGGTCTTTTCCTGCAGTGTTCCTAGTCATTTCCCATCTTCTATTTGTGTGCCTTACCCATCCCCGACTCCTGCCATCTCTAAGCATAATTCTTGCTATTTGTGCCTATTTCATTTGTTTTATTCTTACTGGCTTCTGATTTGTTTTGCTGCTCATTTTGTATTATATGCTTATTTACTGTATATGCTTTTGAATCCATCCAAATTGATGAGTGTTTAGAAATCAACATTGATTAATTGATTGATTGAGACGGTCTCTCACTCTGTTGCCCAGACCAGAGTGCAGTGGGCACAATCACGGCTCATTCCACCCTGAACCTCCCCAAGCTTGAGTGGTCCTCCTACCTCAGCCTCCTGAGTAGCTGGGGCTACAGGTATGTGCCACCATGCCTGGCTAATTTTTGTATTTTTTGTAGAGACTGGGTTTTGCCATGTTGTCCAGGGTGGCCTCAAACTCCTGAGCTCAAGGGATCCTCCTGCCTTAGCCAAAGTGCTGGGATTATAGGCTGAGCCACCATGCCTGGCCAGAATCAACCACTTTAGATCAGTCCTCAGCCATCACCTAAGAGTCCTGGTAAACTCCTTATAAGGCTGAGAGGCAGTCACTGAGATCCCTGCTTTGAACTTGACCATCTTATAAGATTTACATATTCTCTAATGATGGAATGATAGAGTGGTGGTGTCTAGTAGAACTTGCTGTGATAATGGAAATGTTCTATATTCTGTAAATGTCCATAGATGTCTCTAAATTTCTATAAATGTTCTATATTCGCCGCTAGCCACATGTAGCTATGGAGCACTTGAAGTGTGACTTGTGTGACTGAAGAGCTGAATTTTCCATTTTAAATAATTGAAGATTTAAATTGCCTCATGTGGCTAGTGGCGGCCCATTGGACAGCACAGATGTATCTCATTGCTACTCAAAATGTGGTCCCTAGACCAGGAGCATTGCCATCACCTGGGAACTTACTAGAAATGAGGACTCTCAGGCCCGTCTAGTTCTACTGAATTAGAGCTGCAGCTTCACAGTGTCCACAGGTGATTTCTGTGCAACTCAAGTTTGAGAAGCACTGATAACTGGCTGAACATTGGAGTCACATGGGGAGTTTTAAAAAAAATTCTGCCATCTGGGTCCCACCATAGTGATTCTGGTTTAATTGGAGTTAGGTGTGACCTGGGTGTTGGGATTTTTAAGAACATCCCCCAGGTAACTTTAGTTGGGCAGCAGGGACTAGCTATGGCTCAAACTTCGAGTGTATCTGAATCACCTGGGAATTTGTTTAAAAATACAGAGGCCCACGATCCTTTCTGCCTCAGCAAGCCTGGGTCTCTGTTTTCTTTATTAGCTTTCTACAGATTCTGGTGCACCCCCTTTGGCCTGAAAATCGGTGATGTAGAAGATAGTTTCCCACTTTGGTGGAAATTGGCACGTAAGCTAGAATGAAACGCCTTGCTGACGTTGAAGAAAATTGATCTGTTACACCTTTCAGTCATATTTCTACATGAATGATTTTGTGAATACTTGTTTTTCACAAAACGTGCCACTTGGTGTTTGTATAATGTTTTCGCTTGTAATTGTTTATTTGTTGGTGAACGTCTTGTCTCTATGATAAGTTTTTCTCCCCCTACCTTTGTGGGAAAAAAAATTTATTTTTTTGTGGAGCTGGAGTCTCACTATGTTGGTCAGGCTGGTCTCAGATTCCTGGCTTCAAGCGACTCTCCTGTTTGGCCTCCCAAAGTGCTGGAATTACAGGCATGAGCTGCCATGCCTGGCTCTTTTTTTTTCTTTTATAGATAGAAGTATCATTAACATTTTGGTTTTCAGAATTGCGAAGAAGTCTGTTAATGACAGCTGCTGGTTCATGGTCAACTTGCCAGTTCCTTAAGGTCCAGATTGGAAAGCTGTGGGATCAGAATGTTCTGTAATACGGAAGTGTCTGAGATCAAGAGAAGCCCAACCTCCAGCTACTACCACAGCCCCAGTCAGATGCAGCATGTCAGCTGAGGGAGGTTGGCATGGAGTGATGATATCAAGGTGTCTGGTACATTCAGATCCTAAGTAATTCCAGGCTTTAGGTGACGGGGTCAGCAGTGTTGCATTCGGCACGATTCTATCTTAGGAGCTGGGGAAGGAGTGGATAACTAGGTGACTCTTTTTCTTTCTTTTAAAAAATGTGCTGTTAAGTTTTTGTTTCAGCTAAAACCTTTTATCTTTGTGGTACAGAAAGCTTTTGGTATGCTAGTGCAGCCAGCCTTTGTTAGGGCATGAGCTTATTAGCTATTTATTTATTGGAAATGTCATAAGAATTGATGATGATTTGGAAGAAGGAACAAATTCAGGTCCTCTACAGAAATTAATTGCTGTTAAAAATGTGTCACATCCTGGGCATGGTGGCTCGTGCCTGTGATCCCCACACTTTGGGAGGCTGAGGTGGGAGGATTGCTTGAGCCCAGGATTTCAAGACCAGCCTGGGCAACGTGGTGAAACCCCATCTTTATAAAAAATACAAAAATTAGCCAGGTGTGGTGGTGCATGCCTGTAGTCCCAACTATTTGGGAGGCTGAGGTGTGAGGATAGCTTGAGTCTGGGGAGGTTGAGGCTGTAGTGAGCTGTGATTGTGCCACTGCCCTGCAGCCTGGCAGACAGTAAGACCCTCTCTCAAAAAAAAAAAAAAAAAACCATAGTGTCACATAATTGTCTTCAACTTCAGTTTCAGTCCTTGTGTTTCTCACAGTAAAATTTTAGGTGCAAAAAGAAGTGTGGGTTGTTTCAACCTGTGACTTTTCAGGACTCACAGAGCGAGGCAGCAGCATTTGCTTTTGCTTTCCCTGCCCAGATAATGGGAAGTCTGAAATCAAAAGTAATTAAATGTGATGTTGGCAAACAGTCATAAACTTGTGTCTTCATGGAGAGTAACTAGGCTATGTGGTCTTTCTGGGGCAGCAGTAGCAAGGAAATAATGAGGTGAAAGCACCCAGGAACGAAGGCCCTGTGAACACTGCAGACAGTTTGCTTGTTCTAAGTGGAGGTTTCTCCTGACTGGAGTGCTGTGACCCAGCTGAGCTGTGGAGAAACAGCTTGCTAACCAGGGCTTTCCTGGGGCACCCTTTCTGGTGCTCTTCAGAGGACCCCGGACTGATAAGAGGACTCTCTTGATTTCACCTAAAGCAAGGCTGTAACTTCTGCACAGCCTGATGCCAGGCTTGGAAGCAAACCCTCAGAAAACAGCTCCCCTCAGTGAGGGAGTGGGAGCCTGTTTGCATTAGTGTGGAGAATTCTCCAAGAACCCACAGGCTGGGAGGCATTCTCACGGTGAGTCAGCGCAGCTTCTCTTAGGTTTACTGCAATTAAGGTGAGCATGAGAGCAGCCTGCCTCTCTTCTAATCTTCCAGCCATGGAGGCAGGCCCCATTAAAAACATGTTTCTTGGCCAAGCGCGGTGGCTCATGCCCGTAATCCCAACACTTTTGGAGGCTGCAGTGGGCGGATCACTTGAGGTCAGAAGTTTGAGACCGGTCTGACCAATATGGTGAAACCTCATCTCTACTAAAAATACAAAAAGTGGCTGGGAGTGACGGCGCACACCTGTAATCCCAGCTACTTGGGAGAGTGAGGCAAAAGAATTGCTTGAACCTAGGAGGCGGATGCTGCAGTGAGCTGAGATGCACTCTAGCCTGGGTAACAGAGGGAAACCCCGTCCCCCACAAAAAAATAAAGCTTGCTTCTTACTAGTGGAAGGAATAGAAATCAGTGGCCCACAGCGGCTTAGGCGGCAGTGGGAGTGAGAAGACCTCTCTTGACGTGTTCGTGGTAGGCCTAGGTGATGGATCCTGACTAGGATAGTTAGTGTGGAAACAAGCAGTTGAACACCATGTTCTGGCAAAATTCAAAGGCTGGGAGGTTCCCAAAGGCAAGGAGGAGGAGGCTGGTACCACAGGTCCAGGGCAGTGAGTTGAGTGGTAAGTATGGGAAAGGTTTGTTTAGGAAGCATGGCAGACTCTTACCCCATATCCATGAAAGTCTGTCTTTTCCCAGCCTTGTGTTCCTTGCTTCATGACTAGGCAAGTGCTTAAGAATGAAACTCAGAGGAGGAGGCAATAATGATAGCTGGGGGAGAGAATAAAGCCCTTTTGAGGAGGGGTTATATTCAGCAGGTGGGAGGAGGGTTTCCCTCACTTTTAGGGCGGGGGAATCATTGGAAAGGCATGGAATCTGGTGGGAATTTGGTGTTTTGACATTAATGCTCTCTGACATTGTTTTTGCCCTTTGGCTGTGTACCTAGTGTGTGTCAGTTCCTGGAGCTATGTCAGAGCCCAGAAGGCGGCTTTGGAGGCGGCCCTGGTCAGTATCCACACCTTGCACCCACATATGCAGCAGTCAATGCGCTGTGCATCATTGGCACCGAGGAGGCCTATGACGTCATTAACAGGTACAGGGAAAGCCAGCAGCGACAGAAACCCAGAGGAGTTCCCCACCTACTGACACGCACTGACTGTTGCCTCTCCTGCCTCTTTCTCAGAGAGAAGCTTCTTCAGTATTTGTACTCCCTGAAGCAACCTGATGGCTCCTTCTCATGCATGTTGGAGGTGAGGTGGACGTGAGGTGAGTGGGGTTTGGCACAGGCTGCCACATCAGTTGACTCTGGAGTTCATCTGCCATTAGAGACGCCAAGCCTAAGGAACATCCTGGGGAAGCTGCTGCTTTGTCGTAGGATGACATGTCAGTGACACGTCAGAATCATTTAGATTGTGATACAGTGTGGGGTCCAGCCCTACAGGGTCCTGTGAGCCCCTCTCTACTGGTGCGGAGATGAGAAACTGTGGAAATAAGACACAAGACAGAGATCGATAGAAAAAGAGTTTGGGCCCAGGGTCCACTACCAACCAAAGCACCAAGTCCAGCAGTGGCCCCAAGTGTCCGCACACTTGACTTTTATTGAATACAAAGCTGGGGGCAGGGTAGGTAAGGCGAGGCATTGGTGGTCAGTGATAGGGTCAAGTGCATCACGTGTCATAGGGATGGGGGCCCAGGACTTTCAAGTAGCCAAGATGAGGTAAGGAACATAATGTGTCAGCACTTTTTCCATACTTGTCAAGAAAGAACAAAGACATTAAGATTTATGTTACTTTTACTGATTATATCTTCTAAGAAATGAACCAGGTGCAGAAGCAGAACATGAAAGTGGACATGGAACATGGCCACTGAAGCACAGCATCACATAGAGACAGTTAAGTCTCCTGATGTCTGTAGGTTTACCTGACAGCCGTCAGGCCCACCGCAAGAGCTTGGGGAAGCAGAGTTTTCTCCCCGCTCCTCCGAGGAAGGAGACATCTCCGACGTCTCCTTCCATAGCGTGCTAAACAGCAGATGCTTTCCCAGCACTGGTGCTGCCACATAGCCAAGGCGCCCTCCAGCAGCCCTTACACCGGTGTGACAGAGGGCACAAAGTGTCTTGCCTTAGGGTCACTTCTTTCACAATGTCATCTTAGGTTCATACTTCGAGACCTGAGAGGCATTAGGAAAAGATTATGCTGAGTGTGTGTGTATATATATATCTTAATGATTACCTATGAATAACTAAGATCACCTGTGAATAACTAAGATCACCTGTGAATAACTACTATGGTTATATCTCTAGTGATTTTCTTCTTCATTATTTATATGGGAACAGGCTGAGGCTTCTGACTCCTGCCTCGGCACTTAAGGCGTCTCCCCCTCCACAATACAGATGTCCTCAGGTGTCATTATCACTTGGCTTATTTTATGTAAATGTCAAAACGTAAGCCAGAAGCAAATGCTTTTGTTTTAGAAATTAAAAATACATATGTTTGGTATAAAATGATATACCACAATATAAATAACTGTATGGTGTAGTGTATTCCTTCACCTCTCTGGGATGAGGAGGAGGAGAAAGCCCAGCAGGGCCTCAGTAAATACCTGCTGAGGGAATTTGATGAATCATGAGAATGTCTCACACCTGAGGTCCTCCCGAGGCACATGAGAGTTTTCTGGGAGGTGCAGAGAGCCTTGTGCAGTGCAATAAAACCGCATTAACTGATTGGTGCCAGTTGGCTTGAAATTATTACTTTCCTCCATAAGTGTCTGGTGTTCCAAGCAAGTTGCTTCCTCACCTGGCAGATCACTTATGAGGCATACAAGGAATTCATTGAATAAGCCATTTCTCTAAGACAGTGGCTCATTGAGATTTTATGGCATTTTCTTATTTAGTTGAGAAATACATTTTGTGAGGTTGCTATAGCAAAGCCATCTTTCTGCCTATGTGTAATTGGATTTGCTTCTGCACAAGTTAATATTCTGGCTTAAGCATCGGGCTTAACCATTGGTTTGAAAGTATAGGGGGAGGAAAAAAAACACAAACGTTGTAGAGCATAAAATATATTACAGATAATAGCGGATAATCAGCCTGCAAAGGGCTTTAGTTAAAGATATTCTTCTGTCTCTAACTTGTCTGATCCAAACGAAAAATTAGATTTGGATCTTTATATACCAGTGAAGCCAGTAGGACTAGTGAGGTAAAGCAGTATGTATTGATTCTTCTTAAGGAAAATGTTAAAAGAGTTTATTCCCCTTGTGGCCGCTACATTTTCATTCCTGTTGTATAGCTATTCCCCCCTAAATATGCACAGTCTTGAAACTTAGCTTTAAAAAATTTACTAAGATTATTAGGCAAAAGCAAACGAATCATAGCAGGTTGTTGGTATTTTATCACATGCCTTTTTCAGCTATGATTATTTGCTACCTTATTCATTCCAGCACCAATTTTTTTCTATGCTATTTATTTATATGAGCTAGACAAATGCTAAGAAACTTCTCCAGTAAGACAGATTGGTTCCCCTGCAGAGCACCGTAGCCATGGTCTTCTCCAACATTTGCTCTTTGGGTGACGCTCTGCCATTCATGCCCATGCTTTCTGTTTACATAAAGGACTAAAGATATGAATGATGGAGAAAAGCTAGTGGATTGCATCTGTTTTCCTTGCTTTGCCTGGTTTCTAGTACCCCGATTCCATCACTTTTCACTTGGTGCTTCTTTAATTGTCCTTTGCCTGGAAGCATCAGCCGATCCTCAGGAGTGCTTGTTTGGGTGAATTTGACTTGGAGAGAAGCAGCAGTGACGGGGGAGAGTTTGACATCTGGAAACTAGCTGGCTGCCCTTCTGGTGTAGACAGCAGTCTCTGGATGATCTTCTGCCCTGTTACACTGCTGATAGTTTCAGAGATGAGCCTACTCAAGGGTTTATAACTCCAGTGTACTGCAAAAAACCAAATCACAGTGAACTCATAGCAAGCACCATTTTTTCTCAGTTCTTAAGAAAAGAAGGAGTCATTATTCCAGACCTCCTAATCTAGGTTATATAATCTAGAGCATTCTGTGAGGATAATAAGGTAGAGTCAGGGATCTAGCATTTGCAAAAGTTTGATGTGAGAGCATGTGTTGTTCAAGAAAGGACAAGTTCATTGTTGAAGTATAGATGGCCTGTTGGGCAGGGGAGCAGTGGAGCTGGAGGGGACAGGCGGGGGAACAGGCCATAGAGGCCCTGAAATCTCCTATGGAGTCTGGAGTTTATTCTGAGGAGTTTTAAGGGAGCGGTATGATCTGATCTGTATTTTCTTAGAAGTTCTCCAATTGCAATGATGGATTGTACTGTTCCAATAAAAGCCCTCTGATTTGAGGGCTGGAGGGAGAGAGACCAGGAAGACTCCAGGCTGAAGAAGGCTTGAATTTGGGTGATGGCAGCAAGGATGGAAAGTTAGTGGACAAATCTGAGAGCTGCAATGACTGGGTGGAGGGAAAGGGGGGAGAAATACATGAAAAGGTTGTATCCTGTTTCCTCCCTGTCTCAGTGTGAGACCTGGGACTCGTGTCTTCTGTCATCACTTCTTAGTTATGACATCACTCCCACTTACGAGAGGCAAACTGTATTATAGGTCACCTCCTACTTCAGAAGTCACGATAGGATTTAAGAGCAAATGCATTTGAGCCTCTTTAAGAGGCCCATGACTGCAAGGAAATTAGATCAGATCTTCAAAGTTAGCTGATGGTAGATGATCACATTTGGCATTGGCACTTGTGACTCTTATGTGCTCCCAATGCCTGCCGGTGGAACTAAATCTCCACTGTGCCTTTGGCTGATAAAAATGCTGGTAGGATCATAATGCATGCAGCTTCTGCAGAGACTTCTTTGGAATACCTCAGTAAGTTTGGCTTCATGTTATGTCTATATGGAGCAAGATGGAAACCAGGGCCGAGCATGGTGGCTCATGTCTGTAATCTCAACACTATGAGAGACTGAGATGAGAGAATCACTTGAGGCCAAGAGTTCAAGACCAACCTGGGCAGCATAGCAAGACCCTGTCTCTACAAAATTAAAAAAAATATTAGCCAGGTGTGGTAGCCTGCACCTGTAGCCCCAGCTGCTTGAGAGGCTGAGGCAAGATCAGTTGAGCCCGGGAGTTCGAGTTTGCAATGAGCCATGATAGCACCACTGCACTCTAGCCTGGGCAACAAAGTGAGATCCTATCTAAAAAAAAATGGGCTGGGCACGGTGGCTTAGGCCTGTAATTCTAGCACTTTGGGAGGCCAAGCGGGCAGATCATGAAGTCAGGAGTTTGGGACCAGCCTGGCCAATATGGTGAAACCTTGTCTCGATTAAAAATACAAAAATTAGCTGGGCGTGGTGGCACATGCCTGTAGTCCCAACTAAGTTGGGAGGCTGAGGCAGAAGAATTGCTTGAACCCAAGAGGCCCAGCTAATTTTTGTATTTTTAGTAGAGGCAAGGTCTTACCATGTTGGCCAGGCTGGTCTCGAACTCTTGACCTTAAATGATCTACCTGTCTGAGCCTCCCAAAGTGCTCAGATTACAGATGTGCACCTGGCCAGGAGAAGGATTTTTGAGCAGAAATTAAACCAGTGATTTTGTCTTCCCCATGCTGGATATTTGAAAAAACCATAGAGGGGAAGGGAAGGCAGTCTGTATATGTATTCCATGACAGAGGGAGAAGCTGAAATAAAATGTGCTCCAAGAATAATTAGGGCTGGGAGGATGGAATGGCAGGAATGATTCCAAATCAAGTATAATAATAATCTTTTTTAAAAATAGGCTGGGCATGGTGGTTCACGCCTATAATCCCAGCACTTTGGGAGGCCAAGGTGGGTGGATTGCTTGAGGCCAGGAGTTCGAAACCAGCCTGGCCAGCATAACGAAACCCCATCTCCACTAAAAATGCAAAAATCAGCCGGGCATGGTGGCATGGGCCTGTAATACTAGCTACTCAGGAGGCTGAGGCAGGAGAATTACTTGGAGGCGGGAGAATGACTTGAGCCCAGGAGGCAGATGTTGCAGTGAGCTGAGATCGTGCCATTGCACTCCACCCTGGACGACAAAGCGAGACCCTGTCTCAAAAACAAAAACAAAAAACAAAACCAATAGACTTGCACCTTTTTCATTTAACTTGTGTGTCTGAGTATATACTGGGGAGGGGTTTGAAATCAAGGCTCTTTTCTCCCTGTAGAGGTTTAAGGAGTATATTGGAGTGGACTCACCTATTCCTATCCTTGTTTGATCTATTACAGTTTGGTGGCCTGTTTTGCAGTTTATCTGTTGCAGAAAAAGTACAGTGAATCTTTAATGTGTCCAGGCTGTAAAAAGAAATCCTGGATCTGAAACAGTACTAACATCTGAATGAATGAGCATATCAAGAGTACCTGAATGATACTATCGATTTATGGCAACCATTATAGATCTTTGAAAGAAGAGCTGAGTCCGCTTTTGACATGAATTGATCTGGCTGTTATTTCCTCTGATGTAGATTGGCCCATGTGGAGGTAGGGAGAATAGAATGTCATGTTCTTTCACTGAAGCCATGCCGTGAGCAACTCTATCCAAATAGAATGTCACACCTCTCAGTTGGAGACCCAGGAGGACTGACTGTGTGCCAGGAGTGAGGACAGGAGGTGATTACAGCTTACTAGGCAAGGCGAGCAGTTTGCCCTCGGAGTTCACCGAGCCTCATCAGCTCTTCCGTAGAGCTTAATGTGATTCCCATTTCTGTCTTTCCAGAAGCGCATACTGTGCTGCCTCCGTAGCCTCTCTGACCAACATCATCACTCCAGACCTCTTTGAGGGCACTGCGGAATGGATAGCAAGGTGAGAGAAGCCAGGATTTCTCCTGGCCTCTGGGAGAGCGGGGCGGTCATGACTCTACTTCAGAAAAATAAAGAAAATGAAAAGGAATACAAAAATCACAGGAGATACATTAGGTTTATCTAATGATTTTTTTAAAATACTTAAAATGTCTTCCTTTTTCCAAACTTTCTTTAATGCTATATTATATTTTAGATTGGCGAAGATAAAAAAACACCTTGGTAAACAATATTGGTGAGAGTGAATTGATTTAACCAGTTTTTAGAACAATCTGACAATATATCAAAGGTGCCCTTGCGTAGGACCCAGTCATTCCACTCCCACAGAAACTCGCACACACACGGGAGACAGGAGCACAGGACTTGTTTATACGAGCAAAAAGTGCTGTGCGAGGTGGGTCGCGCCCGTAATCCCAGCACTTTGGGAGGCCGAGGCAGGTGGATCACCTGAGGTATGGAGTTCGAGACCAGCCTGACCAATATGGAGAAACCCCATCTCTACTAAAAATACAAAAATTAGCCGGGCATGTGGTGCATGCCTGCAATCCCAGCTACTCGGGAGGCTGAGGCAGGAGAATTGCTTCAACTCAGGAGGCAGAGGTCGTGGTGAGCCAAGATCGTGCCATTGCATTCCAGCCTGGGCATCAAGAGTGAAACTCCATCTCAAAAAAAAAAAAAAAAAAAAAAAAAGCAAAAAGCTGGAAACAGATTCAGTGCTTACAAGCACGAGATGGGTAAGTATGGTATAGTTGCATCAGCATATAATGTAGCAGTCAAAATGAATGAACTAGAGTTATGTCGATCAATATGGAAAAATCTCTATGTTGAGTTAAAAGAAGAAAATACAAAGAAAGCCCCAAAACCATACAGATTAGCACATTTACTTAAAATTTGAAACATGCAAGAAAATTCTGTATTGTTTCTGAGAAGAATCATGTGGTAATAATAAAAAAACATACATAGGAAAGATGAAACACCAAATTTAGCATGGTGATTCCTGCTGTGGGGGAGAGCAAAGGAAATGAGATAAGTCTACACAGGAGACTTCAGCTGTAATAGTTAACAACGAAGACCTGAAGTGTATGACTAACTCTAAGCTAGGTATTAGATACATATACGTTCTATATTTTATTTGCTATACTTTCCTGGATGCTTCAAATATTTCATAATTTTAAAAAGCAAAAGGTATATGAGAAACATACTATGATGGAATGATAGCCAAGCTGAGATATTGTTTTAGTTAAAAAATTTTTATTTTTATCAAAATAGTATGTATTACCATGTAAATATAATTTACAGTGATACCAGATGATATGTTGAAATCATATTTGCTTTTTTGTGTAACTTTCAATGTCCTGGAGTTAATGGATATATCATGAATATACTTATCATGATTTCCTTCCCAAATCCTCTGTCAGAGCTATAAAAAATTACTCTAAACACAGTCAAACCCTTCAGGTAACCTGTCTCTGTGTGCGTGCGTTTTGAGTCGCCCCTCCTGGAGCCCTCTGCCCTCCTGCTTCGGTCCGGACAGATTGCGCTCAGCTTGCTGCACAGCAGGCATCCCGAAGCTTCCTTTCAGCATGAAATTCACTTCACTTCTCTCCTTTGTTGAAGTCGCTGTCCTCTTTTTTCTTGGTTTTCTTATTTTCATGAAGCGTGTACTCCAGCAGATCCCAAAAAGGGTATCTTGGAGATGCATTTTTAAGATCTTGTGTGTTATCTGTGTTCTAATCTCACACTTGATTATTTGGTTAGAGATTTCTAAATTGGAAATGGTGTAAACGGGTATTCTTTCTGAGTTTTGTAAGCATTGCTTTGTTATCTTCTGGGTTCCAGTGTCATTGTCAATAAGGCTGATAATAATAGTAACCAGTATTTATTGAGGACTGTGTTATGCTCAGTAGCAAGGTAGCTATAGTTGACAGCTGGAGAGTAGGCACTGCCTGTGTTTGGTTCTCATTTATATTTTGTGTTTCTCAGCTGAGATTTCCCATCTTTTTATTCTTAATGAGTGTATTTTTCTTCACTTTGCTGTGGTTAAGTATGTAATTATAATGTCTGCTTTAAATTGCTTGTCTGGGAATTTCCACATCTGTGTGTCCTGAGTTGGCATGTCAGCTCCGTGAGTCTTCCTGTGCCAAGTGACGTTGTGTTGTATCCTGGACGTTGTGAAATGATGGTGGAGGTGTCATGTAACAGAATGGTATGGATTCTGTTGGGTTGCTCCGAAGGGTGTTGGTGTTTTCAGTTTAGCAGGCAATCAGCTTGGCCAGACTCGGGGCTGCAAACGGCCACTCCTGCAGCGGCTCAGAGCTCAGTTCTTGCTTAGAAGTTGCTTTGTTTCCCCAGCACGTGTGTGGAAACTTGAACTGAGTTTAAACGCAGAATTTGGGATTTTTCTTCTCTGACTTTCCTGTTTCTGGATTCCTCTGCAGTTTCTGGCAGCCTGTGTCTTCCTGCCAGAAGGATGGTTGGCTTCCCATTAGAGGGTTGGCTGCCCGCCCCAGACCCCTGACCCCTGGCCTGCTGCTGCCGCCCTGGGCTACAGCTGCCATCCTGAGGGCAAACCAGAGAGAAAAAGTTGTGGGGGAAGGGAGGAACTAACTGTGTGCTGTTCTCTGTTCCAGGTTTCAAACTACCCCAAAATCTGCCTGCCTTTTTTCAGTCAGCTGAGCCCTCAGGAAGCTGTTTTTTTGTATTTTGTTTAGTGTACAGCTGTCATTTGCAGGAGGGTTGATTGGTTAGGCACTGACTAGACACGGAACTCTGACAGCCTGGCCTCGAAGCCCAGTTTTGCCCTTTCTTTTCTTTTCTCTTCTCTTCTCTCTTCTTTCTTTCTTCCTCTTTATCTCTCTTTCATTCTCTCTTTCTTTTTTGAGACAGAGTCTTACTCTTTTGCACAGGCTGGAGTGTAGTGGGGTGATCACAGCTCGCTACAGCCACCACCCCCCCGGGCACAGGCAGTCCTCCCATCTCAGCCTCCCAAGTAGCTGGGACAACAGGCGTGTGCCACCATAACTGGCTCATGTTTTAAAAAAATTTTTTGTAGAGATAGGGTCTGTCTGTGTTGCCCAGGTGGGGCTTGAACTCCTGGGCTCAGGCCATCCACCCACCTTGACCTCCCAAAGTGCAAGGATTACAGGCATGAGCCACTGCGCCTGCCTTTTTTTTTCTTTTTTTTTGAGACAGGGTCTTGCTCTGTTGCCCAGGCTGGATTGCAGTGATACGATCACAGCTCACTGCAGCCTTGACCTCCTAGGCTCAAGCAGTCTTCCCACCTTAGCCTCCTGAGTAGCAGAGACCACAGGTGTACACCACGACACCTAGCTAATTAAAATTTCTTGTAAAGACAGAGTCAAACTGTGTTGCCAAGGCTGGTCTTGAACTCCTGGTTTCAAGCAGTCTTCCTGCCTCAGTCTCCCAAAGTGCTGGAATTACAGGTGTGAGCCACCATGGCCAGCCTGCCATTTCTAATTAGCTTTGTGCTTGGACAAGTTACTGCACTGCTATGTGTCATAGTTTCCTTATATGTCAAGTGGTGGGATACTGAACTTTATTAATTTAATGTATTTGTTTTTTGAAACAGGGTCTCATTTTGTCACCCAGGCTGGGGTGCAGTGGTATGATCTTGGCTCACTGCAGCCTTGACCTCCTGGGTTCAAGCGATCCTCCTGCCTCAGCTTTCCAAGTAGCCAGGACTACAGATGCATGCCACTGCACCTGGCTAATTTTTGTGTTTTAGTAAAGACGAGGTTTCTCCATGTTGCCCAGGCTGGTCTTAAACCCCTGAGCTCAAGCAATCCTCCCCAAGTGCTGGGATTATAGGCGTGAGCCACCACACCCAGCCTTTAAATTTTATATTAAGCTGAAATACAAAGAAACCAAGTGGATTCCATTGTGCTGTACTGCCTGCCAGTGCCATTGTGATTCCTAATTCTCTATGTTTTTTTCATCTCTCTCTTTCTCCATCCCCATCCTGTCCTCCTGTAGAGGCTTATTCATTTTTTTTTTTTTTATTTTTGAGATGGAGTCTTGCTCTGTCACTCAGCCTGGAGTGCAGTGGCGTAATCTCAGCTCACTGCAACCTCAGGTGCCCGCCACCATGCCCAGCTATTTTTTGTATTTTTAGTAGAGACGAGGTTTCACTGTGTTGGTCAGGCTGGTCTCAAATTCCTGACCTCAAGTGATCTGCCCTCCTTGGCTTCCCAAAGTACTGGGATTACAGACAAGAGCCACTGTGCCCAGCCTGGAATCTTTATTCTTGTTTGGAAACTTGATGATGAATCTTGATGTGGATTATTTTTCATTCATTGTGCTGGGCACTCAATTTGGAAGTGCATATGCTTTAGTACCAAGAAACTTCATCATAGTATTTCTTTGATAATTTCTTCTCTTGCATTTTCTGTGTTTGCTTTTTTGTTTATTTGTTTGTTTGTTTTGTTTTTTGTTTTTTTGAGACAGAGTATTGCTGTTGTTGTCTAGGCTGGAGTGCAATGGCACAATCCTGGCTCACTGCAGCCTCTGCCTCCCAGGTTCCAGCAGTTCTGCCTCAGCCTCCTGAGTAGCTGAGATTACAGGCTCCCACCACTATGCCTGGCTAATTTTGTATAATAGAGATGGGGTTTCACCATGTTGGCTAGGCTGGTCTTGAACTCCTGACCTCAGACCTCAGGTGATCTGCCTACCTCAGCCTCCCAAAGTGCTAGGATTACAGGCAAGAGCCACCGCTCATGCATCCATTTTTTTTTTTCTTTTGAGACAGGGTCTCACTGTGTCTCCCAGGTTGCAGTGCATTGGTGCCATCATGGCTCACTGCAGCCTTGACTTTCCAGGCTCAAATTGTCATCCCAAATTGTCATCTGAGTAGTTGTGACTACAGACATCCACCACCATGCCCAGCTAATTTTATAAACTTTTGTAGAGACAAAGCCTTACCGCATTGCCCAGGTTGGTCTCAAACTCCTGGGCTATAAACTCTCTCTTTGTAGAGACAAGGCCTTCCCATGTTGCCCAGGTTGGTCTCAAACTCCCAGGCTCAATCCTCCCGCTGCAGCTTCCTGAAGTGCTGGGATTACAGGTGTAAGCCGTGGTGCCCAGCCTCTTATTGATTGATTGGGACGGAGCCTTGCTAGTAGAGATGGGGTTTCACCCTGTTGATCAGGCTGGTCTCAAACTCCTAACCTCAAATGATCCTCCTGCCTTGGCCTCCCAAAGTGCTGGGATAACAGACATGAGCCACAGCATCTAGCCAGAATATGACATCCCATTAGTACATTTGATTATCTGACTTTTAAAAATAATTTGTTGCCTGGTTTCCATCTCTTAATCCTTCTTCTTGTACTTTGAGAGATGCTCTTACTATTTAGCTTCTAATCCTCGTTTTTATTTGTGTAATCCTATTTTTGGTTTTCCAGAGCTCAGTTTTACTCCCTGACTACTGTTTTATATACTTGTTCTTTTCTGGGCATATTTTATCCTTTCAGTAGTCTTACTTCATATAATATTTTATGTAAAGATACAACTTTAAAAGATTTTCTTCTGTTCTCTGTCTTATTTTCTTCAATTTATTTTTGTTTTGGTCTCCTTCTCTTTCATAGTAGAGACTGCGGTCAGATGTCTGGTACCCTACAGCTGTCTGTTCATGTTTAAGGGTCCAGCAGTGAAAAGCTGCTGGGGAGCTCTGTGTGAGGGTCGGCAGGATCAAGCCATTCCTTGGGGGAATTCTCAAAGCAGTGTCTGTAGGCTTTTTCCCTTGGGCTTATCAGTTCCCTCAGGAGAGGAATCTTCTGTATTCCAGCTTGGAGTATGAAACTGGCAGCCTTGTGTGAAATACACAAAGGGAATGGGGCTTAGGGGTATTGTGTTGAGATTGCTGACTCTCAATCCCATTGGTACAGTGCTCCCTCCTCCTCTTAGCTTGTTGGAGAATCTGGAATTCAGATCCTTTTGATTAAACCTCAGAAACTTCCCATCTCCTGCTGGCTTTGAGTAGGGGACTTAAAGGTCTGATTCTTATATAGGTTTGCCACCAACAAATTTGGTTCAGAGGCATTCCACTTTGCAGAGGTACCCTGTATCTCTAATCTTGGAGCCTTTTATTGGAGCAGATCACCTTGCTTTTTGCTGCCCCTCTCCCCCACCCCCGCCTTTGGCTAGGGGGAGTTTTCTGTATTCTGCTAAGTCAGTTATTTCTTACTCTTCTTGTGTTAGTGCATTTTGCATCACTATAAAGGAATACCTGAGGCTGGGTAACTTATAAAGAATAGAGATTTATTTGACTCATGGTTCTGCCATTGCCACCTGGCCTAATTACAATTTTTAAAAATTTATTTTTGAATAGTATAAAGATTCATTATAAAAACTTTCTGAACAAAGAGTAGAACAAAAAGGAAAAATATTGCCAGTAGACCTGTTCTCAAAGATCACCAGAGGCCAGGTGCAGTGGCTCATGCCTATAATCCCAGCATTTTGGGATGCTGAGGTGGGAGGATTCCTTGAGGCCAAAGTCCAAGACCAGTCTGGGTAACATGGCAAAGTGCCATCTCTACAAAAAATACAAAAACTTGGCTGGGTATGGTGGCACACACCCATAGTCCCAGCTACTTGGGAGGCTGAGGTGGGAGGATTACGTGAGTCCAGGAGGTTGAGGCTGCAGTGAGCCGTGATCTGTAGTCAGCCTGGGTAACAGAGTTTAGACCCTGTTTAAAAAGTAAAAGATCACCAGAATTAGCAATCACTTTTCAATTTTATTTTAACTTGATGGTTATCACCCTGTATATATATGATTTTATAACTTTTTCCCAAAGAGTAATACTTTGGAATACTATGTTTCTTACACAAGTAGGCTGTTTCTAAGTGTCTGGGTTTTTAACATTTTAAAGTTTTTATTGTACTTATTTTTTTAGAGACCTAGTCTCGCTCGTTCACCCAGGCTGGAGCACAATGGCGTGATCATAGCTCACTGCAGCCGTGGACTCCTGGCCTCAAGTGAGCTTCTTGCCTTAGTCTCCTGGGCAGCTGGGATTACACATGGGAGCCACCAGGCCCAGCTTTTTTTTTTTTTTTTGAGAAGACATTTCCAAAAATTAATTAGTTGGCATCTTTTTTTTTTTTCATTCATAGTTGTGATGGCCCACACCTTAATCTGAGTGAACTCTTTCTCTGTCACCTAGGATGGTCCTGGACTTGTGTATGTCCACTCACCCACCACTCAATCTGCTTTTCTCAATCTCTTCTTAGGTGTCAGAACTGGGAAGGCGGCATTGGTGGGGTACCAGGGATGGAAGCGCACGGTGGCTATACCTTCTGTGGCCTGGCCGCGCTGGTAATCCTCAAGAAGGAACGTTCCTTGAACTTGAAGAGCTTATTAGTAAGTGTCTTTCGAGCCATCCTCCTCCCAGGCCCCAGGTCATTGTGATGTGATTGTACTCAGACACACAGGCTTCAGGAGAGTTTAGCTATGGGAAGGGCTGACAGGTTAGCTCTGTTCCAACACAGAGGAAGGAGTGAGCAGCTGCTCTGTCTTGGCTCCCCTTTCTGCCTTTCTGTCTTCCTGCTTAGAACTTTTAATAGTGTGTAGACTACATAGACTGTGTCCTGCAGACATCTGGTGTGAGCAGAGTACCTTCCTTATACTTCAGTTTTGTAGAATTAGAGGTTATTGTGTGTTATAGAAAGAATCTCGTAAGAGGAAAAGTTACAAGAAGAGCTTTGCAGCATTTTGACACCAAAGTGTTATTGCCTGCTGCACTATGTAAACATTTAGTACCTATATTTAAATGAGTTGTCTAGGCAGAGCTGGCTAATTGTATTGAGAAGGCAGCTCAAGCATTTATGTCTGGACCCCAAGTTCCTGGCCAATATTCAGAAGTTCAGAAAGTAGTTAGCTTCAGGGAGTCACTAGATTATAGTTAAATGATGAGTGGGTGCACAGACACACACACCTCCACAGCCACCAAGGAGAAGGCATTCCCCGTCATGTCATTTGGGGAGAGCATGTACCCCTGACCATGACCTCAAAGCAAACCAGCTGCAACTGACATGCAGCGCCTCTGCCTGAGTTCAGATGCCAGGCTCCTGTTGTGCGGCCCACTGTGAGCTTCCTGGAGAGTTTCTGTTGTACTCTGTAGAGATGTAACCCACAGCGTCTTGCCTCCACCTTCAGAAAGCCTCCCCCAGCATAGTCTTTTTAAAGATTGGTGAAGGTTTGAAGTCTCATGCTGAAATGGCCAACTTTGTGTGCTGAACTTGAGAGTTTCTCAGATGTTTTAAAATCTGATCACCAGTAAGGGATGAAATGAAAAAGTGCCATCTCCCAGGCAGAAATCAGGAATGTGATTAGGGAGTCCTCAGGTATGATGCCAGTGTTCAGATTTGAGCCCTGTCCCTACTGCTGCTGAGATGTGGGACCTTGGCCAAACCGTCTCATTTCTTTTAGCTTGATATTGTTTTCTTTATAAGGTAGGGACAACAATCCCTATTTTTTAAAGGTTAAAGGAAAGAACATTTATAAACAGCCTGGCACATAGTAGGTGCTTAATAAATGTTTGTGTCCCTCTAACCCAGAGTAATAATCTCTTTGGCACAAGGGACCAGTTTTGTGGGAGACAATTTTTCTGTGTACCTGGGGTTGGGGGATGGGATGGGAGTGATGGTTTTGAGATGATTCAAGTACACTACATTTATTGTGTACTTTATTATTATTATTACATTGTAATATATAATGAAGTAATTATACAACTCATTATAATGTAGAATCAGTGGGAGCCCTGAGCTTGTTTTCCTTCAACTAGACAATCCCATTTGGGGGTGATGGGAGACAGTGACAGATCATCAGGCATTAGACTCACATAGAGCATGCAGCCTAGATGCCTGGCACACACAGTTCACAATAGGGTTTACACTCCTCTGAGAATCTAATGCTGCCGCTGATTTGTCAGGAGGTGGGCTCAGGCAATCATGCGAGCAGTGAGGAGCAGCTGTAAATGCACACGAAGTTTCGCTGGCTCACCTACCACTCACCTTCTGCTGTGCAGCCTGGCGTGGCCTGGGGGTTAGGGACCCCGAACTACTCCCATTTGCTTTGGGAGAAGTAGGACCCGTATCTAAAGTGTGAATTCTTACAGCCCAAGGAAACAGAACAAATCCATGGGCTTGGGCACTGGAAAAAATAAACTAGTCTGCTTAAAAACATTTCAGCCCTGCGTTAAGTAGAAATGAAGAACGGCTTCCCGCTGCAGCACCTGCTTTCTCTTTACCTGATTAAAGTTTAGCCCACTTCCATTACCTGCTGGAAGCACTGCTTCATTTAAGACCAACCAAGGATATCTAAGTACCTGAACCTGCAGTGCAGTGTTTTATGTCTCTTTTAAGAATTTGTGATTGTGACTATGGGCAGGTGTTGCCTTGAACAGGGATATAATCTAAACTACAGCTTTAGGGGAGGGCTGGCCCCCAATTCCATCAACGGTCCCAGTGGCTCCTTTCAGGAACTTCACCTAGTAAGACTAGATACAGGGAATGCCCTCCCCTGTGCCCTTTCAGCTCAGTGAGGCAGCTCTGTAAGTCCGTGGCTGGAATGGTCTAGGTGGGCTAGGGAGGGAAATGGAAATGTCATATCTGCTCAGCCAGCTGGTTCTGCTCATTCCCAGGGACCAAACCCATGACTATCTTGATCTTTGTAGTAGAGTGTGTTTAGAAAACGTGTAGATAAGCAAGGAATGGTGGTATCGTGTGTGACCACCGAGTGACATCAAGACGAATTTTACAGCTTCACAATAAAAGATTTTCTTATGTCAGCCACATATGGGCAGAGTTGTCATTTGGTAATCAGAATGAATGGCATCTGCTTTCAGGCCTGCTGGTGACTTGCTAAGAGACCTCGGGTCAATTTCCCCAGGTGCCAAGTAAAAGTGAGGAGCAGCTTGAGATCATCTGATGACATGTAGCACAAAATTCCATTTATCTGCTTTTAATAGACTTCCCTGAGCAGGGAAGTAATGAGAAATGAGTCACTGGTAGTCTTGCCTCAAATTTCCAACTTAAGCCATGTTTATTAAGAGACTTTGAAGGCCTCCTTACAAACCAGCTTGGCCTCTTCATCCTCTCAGCACTGGCACTGCTTTGAAACCCAGGAAAAGGTAGTTGTCTGCTGGACATTGAGCAGAGATCAGGACTGGATATCTCCAGGATTGGCTTAAATGCTTCAGTCTGTCTGTGGCAGTGATGGGAGGGAAAGGAAGGAAACCAGAGCATCGAAACTGGAGTGCCAAGCAGCCACAAGATGGGAAACCCTCCATCCCACAGATTGACTCCTGGAGATCCTGTCGGGCTGGATTTTGTCTCTTTAGCCTACAACTGCCCTTCCCTTCTGTGTCTCCTCAGCAATGGGTGACAAGTCGGCAGATGCGATTTGAAGGAGGATTTCAGGGCCGCTGCAACAAGCTGGTGGATGGCTGCTACTCCTTCTGGCAGGCGGGGCTCCTGCCCCTGCTCCACCGTGCACTGCACGCCCAAGGTGAGCCCGGGGAGCTGTTCGCTGGGGCTGGATGATTGCCTTCCACTACTCACAAAGTCTGGAAGCCCAGCGTGCTTTTTTAGAGGGGTTGAAATGAGCCCTATTTCTCTTGGATTTTGAGCACCCAGTGTGGAACCTCATGCCACGGGGCATGCGAATGCAGAGTATAATTTAGTTGCATTGGTTTAGTGTCATTCTTTGCTTCTTTAAATTGGCTATGACAAAATGAGCTCCCTTGAAATTGCTACGGGGAGCAGGGAGGAAGTGGGTGCTGCTTCTGTGTTATCTGGGAGGAGCAGCCCACTCCTGTCCTGGGCTCTTTGGTGACTGCCATCTCCTCTGGGTTCAAGGCAGAGCTGAAAACCCACAGTGTTGCAACAGTGACTGTTGCAACAGCAACAGGAAAGGCAACTGCATAAAGGGGTAGAGAACCAGAACCCATGGGAAAAAAACTCGCCGTGTCTGGCTGCAGAGTTGTCACCATTAGAAATGTTTTGTGTTACATTCATTGAACAAGCCGAAATGTGAGTTTGTTCCACCCGCACCATTGGAGTAGAAAAGTCCACATTCGTTTCTGTGGGGTCTCAGATGGGAATGCAAAACCGAAGTAGTTAGCAAAAACTCGGGGAACATTCTCTCTTTGTCTCTTGAAACCTCAGTCTGCCTGCTAACTCCTGCCCCATCTTTCTCGTTTACTTGATGTGAGAGCAGGTGTCTCTGAGTAGACCGGTGGGAGAGGGAGTCTTGGGGCCCTGCTGGTTGCTGATCTGTTTTTAGAGTGAGATCCCTGGGTCCAGAGAGAAGCTGTTCTTTGGGCTTAGTTGGATAATGTAACTGTTCAAATGTAAAAGATGAGATTCTTTTCTGTCCCTCCTCACACTTTTTCTCCTCATTTGTTTCTGAGCCCCACTTTTTTCCCCCCCCAAGATGGAGTCTTGCTCTGTTGCCCAGACTGGAGTGCAGTGATGCGATTTCAACTCACTGTAACCTCTGCCTCCCAGGTTCAAGCAATTCTCCTGCCTCAGCCTCCTCAGTAGCTGGGGCTACAGGCATGCTCCAGCACGCCTGGCTAATTTTTGTATTTTTATTAGAGACAGGGTTTCACCATGTTGGCCAGGCTGGTCTCAAACTCCTGACCTCAGGTGATCTGCCCACTTCGGCCTCCCAAAGTGCTGGGATTACAGGCGTGAGCCACCGCCACCGCCCCCACCCCTGAGCCCCATTCTTTAGTTTCTTAATTTCCTTTGAGTTGTTGAGTTGTGACCATTTCTGACACTGAATTAAGGTAGCAGAGTCCCTGTCCCATTTTCCCGGCCTGGGCCCACTGGGCTTTAGGTGTCAGTATTAAGGCATATAAGGCACTTACCCTTTGAACACAGCAAGTGCTCTGTCAGCAAGTGCACTGACTCTGGAGCCTGCACAGTCTCTGCCTTGACCATTAGTAGGGAAGTCAGGAATTCCCCAAGCCCAATATTTCTAAGTTAGAAAAAACTTGGGGTCATGGTGATCTCTTTATTTGGAACTGGTGAGGTCAAGCCTCTGGTAAAGCTGTCAGTCTTTTAGAGACCTGTCCCTGGCATGGATAAGCTGCAGTAATTCTGCAATCCCAGGGAAATCTGGAGAGAGCTCTAACAGGAGCACCACCTGCCAGAGTCTTCCGGGGGGCTGCTGGTTAACATTTTGTTTATTGTAGTACACGTTCTAGAGGGCTTGATGGCATTCCAAGCTTGTCTGCGGTAAAGACTGCCTGTGAATCTTAGTGCTTCCAGCCTTTTTCACTGGCTGGGAGAAGGCTTGTGTTGTCTGAGGTTCTCCTCCTTCTCAGACACAGGGCGTCTCTTGAACTTGGAACAGACAGGGGTCTGGAAAGAAGGGAAGTGTATTGAGAGGAGGGCAAAATACTAACCTTGGGAGTCAAAAGGAGATGCAGTATAGAAAGATAGTCACAATATATACTGATCATATCAAAGCAATATGTGTGTAATCCCGTTTTTAGTGAAGAGTTGACTCCAAAAAAATAGAAAGTATCTAGGATGTGAAATTACAGGTGGTGTTTGTTTCCTCTCTTGTTTGTATTTTCTAATCTAGAAAGATTAGAAATAGTTAATATGTATTTCTCACATAAAGAAAGACAACAAAAGTTACTTTATAAAAACAGGGAAATTCCACAAACAAAACAGCGGCGGGGGGGATTATTTGTGACAAGTGATGAATGGCTAATTTTTTTAATTCAAAAAAAAAAATCATAAATCAGTAACAAATGGATGGACAACTCAAGTGAAAAACAGGCAAAGGATCTGAAGAAGAGTCCCCGAGAAAGAAATGTGCTTACTTTTTCTACTACAGCTGCTGCTACTACTGGTAGCGGAGATTTCCCAAGCGCTCACTGTATGCCAGGGGCTGTACCAAGCTTTTCACTTATATTTTTTCATTTGATTCTCAAAACAACCCTACAAAGTACAGTGAGGCTAAGTGACCTGCTTTGTAATACCTGATTGGCACTCCCAGAGGTTAGTATGTAGTTGTGTGAATCCAGACTAGCTGGCATGAGAATCCTGCTCTGCTCATAACCACAGTAAGTGGCCATTAATCTAATGAAAAGTTGTTCAGCTCACTTGTAGTTAAAGAAATGCTAATCAAAAGAGTGGCACTATTTGTTTTTATTACCGAATTGGCAGAGATTTAAAAACTTGATACCCTATGGTGGGGAGAGTGAGAAAATAGGTACTTTGTTACTGTTAGTAGGGAATGTAAAAAGGTAAATCATTTTTTGGAGGGCAGTTTCGAGACATCTGTTTAAATTATAGGGGTGCTTACCCTTTGAACACAGCGAGTGCACTGTCAGGAATTTACCTGCAGAGATATTAGCAAAGGATGTATATTGAATTGGAGTTTTAATAGCAGCCTAAATGCCCATCAGAAAGTTAAAGGTTAAATTATAAAAATCTCCCCCAAACAGTAGCTGCATACCATAGGCTGGTATGGAAAGCTCTCCAAGATACAACATGAAGTATAAGGGGCGGGGCCTGGAAGAGCCCCTGGGCACACAGGCTGGGAGGAACACAGCTTTTCCTAGAAGCCTACACAAAAGCCCTTTAACAATGGGTGCTTTTGGGAGAAGAGTAGGAGACAGAAGGAGGGACACTTAACTTTTTAGATTTTTTTTTTTTTGAGACAGAGTTTCACTCTGTCACCCAGGCTGGAGTACAGTGGCACAATCTTGGCTCATTGCAACCTCCACCTCCTGAGTTCAATCAATTCTCATGCCTCAACCTCCTGAGTAGCTGGGATTACAGGCATGTGCCACCACACCCAGTTAATTTTTTCTATTTTTAGTAGAGACAGGGTTTCACCATGTTGGCCAGGCTGGTCTCAAACTCCTGGCCTCAAGTGATCCACCTGCCTTGGCCACACAAAGTGCTGGGATTACAGGTGTGAGCCACTGTTCCCAGCCAACTTTTTAGATTTTGTATCCTTCTGTATTATACTGTGCCCTTTTTAAGAAACCATGTGCATTACTAATTTTATTTTGGTAAATGCACAAATACATTTTTTAAAAGGCATTGATCATATTGCTAACTCAAAAGCAAACAGAAGGCTCTACATAGTACAGCATGTGGGTCTAGGCCATGCTCTGACCTGGCAAGTGACCCGTCAGTGGCTCCATGCCAACGACTACCTTCCACGTGTAGATGACAGTATTTGAGTAGAAGAAGGAATTATTATTAATAGCTTAAAACTCTGGGCATGATGGTTCATGCTTGTAATCCCAGCACTTTGGGAGGCCAAGGCAGGAGGACCTCTTGAGCACAGGAGTTCAAGACTAGCCTGGGCAATATAGTAAGAGCTTGTCTCTACAAAAAAATTTAAAACAGTTAACCAGACATGATGGCATGTGCCTGTAGTCCTCCTAGCTACTCAGGAGGCTGAGGTAGAAGGATAACTTGAGTCTGGGAGGCAGAGGTTTGCAGTAAGCTGAGATTACGCCACTACACTCCAGCCTGGGTGACAGAGCAAGACTCTGTCTCAAGAAAGAAAAAAAAAAGGCTCAAAAATATCAAGTGCTGACTAAATCAATAAGTTATTTTGTTTTTTGTTTTGTGGAGCAAAAGAAAGCAGCAGGCCTGTGAGTTTCTGTTTGGCTTGGTAGTTACTGGCTTCTTGTATGTTCTTTGGGACATACCCTGGACTTTTCTTGCCCACCTGTGAAATTGAGCTACAGATGACTGTACCTATCAGTTACGGTGTGGAAGGACTTTTGATTTTTTTAGATAAAAGGAACCTTTGAAATGCAAAATGACATTAGAATGGGGACCTATAATTTCAGGAAGAGGTAGAAAGGATTTAAAAGGCCAATTCCAGTGCACAGTTATCACCCTGTAATCATATCTGCTTTCATCTTGTTGTGATTATGTGTGCTGGTGTCCAAATTCAGGATTTCTGGAAGCTCCTTGTAGAGTTTTTGAACTTTGAGCTTCTAAGCTTCAATAATATAGGAAGTCACTGAAACAGTCTATAATCTTTTAAATAATAAACATAGCATTTTCTTTTCAGATTCTAATTTTAGCCATAAGTTATCATTTACCTTATAGTCAGTCTTTTGTTATAGGGTATGACATAGATGTACATTTTGTACAGATGTGTAATGCAGTTTCCTAAAGTTTAATAAATATGCTTTTTTAAGTAACAGCTTTATTAAGATATAATATACCATACAACTTATCTATTCAGTTGTGAACCATCATGAAAACAATTTTAGAACATTTCCATCACTCACTCCCCAAAAATCCCCATACACATTAAATATTGTTTTTTTTTAAAAAATATTGTTTCAACAAATGTAAATATTGTTTAAAAAAGGAAATCACAAAGGAAAAATCAGTAGTATGATTACATTATTAAGTATAAAATGTGTTTTATATTAAATTTTAAAATTAATTTTAAAAAGTTTTAAACTCACATAACCAAAACAGAAGAGCAAAAAGGAGAAAGAGATGCCTCATATGATGTAGACAAAGGGCAAATACAGGACAAAGCTAGATTAAAAAACTGACTGTTAGGTCTTAGAAGATATAGGCCAAACAGATATCATCATAAAGAAATGCAAATATTAAACACAAGTTATGGAAAAATTTCCCCCCCAGTTAGTAATCAGAGGCATTCAAATCAGAATAAACTATCAGGTACTATTTCTTTTACCATTTTAGTTGCTAAGAACTTTAAAAAAGTGACTAAAGCTGGCCAGGCACGGTAGCTCACACCCGTAATCCCAACACTTCGGGAGGCCAAGGTGGGCGGATCACCTGAGGTCAAGAGTTTGAGACCAGCTTGACCAACATGGTAAAACCCCGTCTCTACTAAAAATACAAAAAAGTAGCTGGGCGTGGTGTCTCCTGCCTGTAATCCCAGCTACTCAGGAGGCTGAGGCAGGAGAATCACTTGAACTCAGGAGGCGGAGATTGCAGTGAGCCGAGATCGCACCACAGCACTCCAGCCTGGGTGACAGAGCGAGATGGCATCTCAACAACAACAAAAAGGTGCTAATGCTGGAGGTTGTAGAGGAAAATTTTAAATTTTGCTGGCAGCTATATAAAGTCTTTATTTTTATTTTTAGTTTATTTATATATTTATTTTTGACTGTTTCTGCAGAGCAGGGCTACTCCACAGGCAGTGTGGTAAGAGTGGTCTATAAATTCTTAAAGCAGTTTATCCATATCTCTTAAAAGCTTTAAAAATGTTTATTCCCTTTAACCGAATAATTCCACTGTGGTCAATCTATTTGAAGAAAATAATTCTAAGCATAGATAATATTCACAAAGATTTAGTGCAGCATTATTCATAACGGCAAGGAACTGGAAACAACCTTGGAAATAAGTAAAAGAAGGTGGAGTGAAGTCCCATCATATATGTGTGTATCTTCTACACAGTCCACTGTGCTTAGGAAAAGAAAGGAAGGGAATTAAAATAGTGTGAGTGTATCAAAGCATGTGGCCTGCAGCCAGCCTGAGATGGTAGACTGGACACGTGTCCTTAGGTCGGGCTCAGTTTCCTGTGTCTCTTAATGGGTGTTTCACTTAATGTGTGTGACTCAGGGTTGAGGATGAGAGACTTTTGTCCCTGGCCTCCAAATGTCAGCTGGCCACTGTCCCTCATCTAGTGCTCAACCTTGAAAACCCTTCCCCCATCTTTTTCTCTGTGTCTGTTTTTTAAGAAATTTAATAAATTATTATTTTCTGTTTGAAATATTCAACAATTTTGGCTAGGCGCAGTGGCTCACACCTATAATCCCAGCACTTTGGGAGGCCAAGAGGGTGGATCACTGAGGTCAGGAGTTCGACACCAGCCTGACCAACATAGTGAAACCCTGTCTCTACTAAAAATACAAAAATTAGACGGGCATGGTGGCACATGCCTGTAATCCCAGCTACTCAGGAGGCTGAGGCAGGAGAATCCCTTGAATCTGGGGGGTGGAGATTGCAATGAGCCAAGATCATGCCATTGCCTCCAGCCTGGGCAACAGAGCGAGACTCCATCTTAAAAAAAAAAAAAAAAAAAAAAGTAAATATTCAACAATTTAATATTTTGCTTAAATCTCTTTATGGACTGTATCATAAACTTTTCATGTTTATTTTTAGAAATATTTTCTCTTTTTGCTATTTTCTCCAAAACATAAAAGGTTATTGATACCATAAGCTTTTGTAATTTTCACCATAGAAATTTATATACTCACATATATATATGAGACTTTTGGCCCAGTTCATTTTATGATACAATTATATGTCCACTTACTGAAATACTGTATGGCTATTCACAATGATGGCTATGCAGATTACGTAGCAGAATAAAAAGTTTATGCCTATAGTGGTAAGTGAAAAACATAAGATACACAGTTACAATAACTAGGTAGAAAAATGCATAGAAACAAAAAGATTGGAAGAAAGAAAAATTAGCTTTCAGGTGCCATTTACCAATTGTTGGGCATTTTTTTTTTTTTTTAAGATTTATTGTTGGGCATCTTTTAGCGCAGGTATCAAACTATAAAATTGACCAAGGATTTAATGCACATCCTATATATGTATTTTTTTAATCAACTTCTATACAGATGTTTCTGCACACCTGCCCATGATTTGTCCCCCTTCCCACTTGATAACTGTGTGGCCCACAGAATTGTTTGACCACTGACTGGACTTCCGAGTGAAGAATTCCAGTTGCTTGTCGGTGCCTTAGTAGTGTTACCAGAATACCCAGGTTTTGCTTGGGTATCATACAATGCAAGACGACAGTTACTAGTAATGCTTCATTGGAAAATTGAGCCGAGAGACACGTTAGAGAATTCTCTTTGGAGATCAATTAAATTAGGCTTTGAAAAGTAGAAGAAACAGACTTTATTACTCCTGTTAAGAGTTCTCTGAGCTAGTCAGTCTGGTTAATAAATTATAGAGATGTGCTAGTGGGAATGTCTTTTGAAGTCCAGGGTAGAGTCATGGACCAAGTTGCAAACAGCTACCGAGGTCAGTCTGGGAAGGTAAGCTAAACAGCTAAGCTGGTTCACCGCCTGCCAGAGATGTGGTTGAGGATCACCATCCACGTACATTTCACGTGGATGCCTTTCAAGAAAGTGAAAGTGCCACTTTGAACTGCTGCTCTTGACACGTCAGAGTTCAGGAGAAGGCACATGCCGTGCGTAGGACGTGGGGAAGATAGCAGTTGTACCAAGAATGAATGGAAGAAGAGAGGGAAACCTTGACTGTTCCCCCCAGGTAAGAAAGCAGAACTAGGTCGTTGATACTTGGCTGGATCTGCCAGGTCCTTACTGACCCTTTGCCCTTCAACAGGTGACCCTGCCCTTAGCATGAGCCACTGGATGTTCCATCAGCAGGCCCTGCAGGAATACATCCTGATGTGCTGCCAGTGCCCTGCTGGGGGGCTTCTGGATAAACCTGGCAAGTGAGTGCTTTCTCTCTGGGGAGGGAAGGGAGAGGGGGAGGAGAGAGCAGAGGGGTGTGCACCTCAAGCCTACTCAGAGCCAGACCTTAAGAGCAGAGGTGTCACTCTTAGCGTCTGCATAGCGCTAGGTTGTATGGGAAAAAGCACCCCGATTGGGAGCACCCCTCAAGGCCATTGATCCTGGCATCTCCAGCTGCCTGTCTTGTCCCTCAGCTTGCATGCACCCCCCCTCCCCCAGACAGGGAAACAGATTGCTGGGTAGATAACGCTTCTTCTTTTTTTTTTTAATTGATCTAAATAGAATAGGATACAGTGTTTTAAAACCCCTGAGTGGTGTTAGAGGCTGTAATCATGACAGCTATTATAGAGTGGATTAAATGATTAAGCTCAAATCCGAGGTGCCTTATGTGCTATAAAAGAAAAAGGGAAATAAAGTCAGTCCTCCAACCTTGTTACCCACCCTCTGTCTCCCCCGCCCCAACACACATCCTGCTGCCCTTGGCATCCAGGGGAAGGCCTGGTCCCGCAATTTGTCAGGAAGAATGTGGCCTATTTCTAGATATTTAGGTATTTTTCTAGAGAACTGTACTGATTTATCACCAGTACTGCTCCTGGAGAGGCTGTTCCAGAAGACAGCTGGAGAGACTGACAGTAAAATTAAATTTCCCTTTAACCATTAATAGTTTAAGGTAAAAAAAGAAGAAAAGAAAAGAAAAAAACTAATGTTCCTGCTGCTGGGCAGGGCTGGAGGATGGGGCTTTTATTTTATTGTATCTTACTTTTTTGAGACAGGGTCTTATTCACCCAGACTGGAGTGCACTAGCATAATCCTGGCTCACTGCAGCCTTCACCTCTTGGGCTCAAGTGATCCTCCTGCTTCAGCCTCCCAAGTAGCTGGAACTACAGGCATGTGCCACCACGTCTAGCTAATTTTTAATTTTTTTATGGAGACAGGGTCTCCCTATGTTGCCCGGGCTGGTTTTGAACTCCTGGCCTCAAACTATTCTTTTGCCTCAGCCGCCTACGTCCTGGGATTATGGGCGTAAGCCACTGTGCCCAGCCTGTGGGGTTTTAAATAACACTACGGAGAAAACCATGCCTCCTCTAGCCACATGGAGGACAAGGCGGGGTGTGTGATTGCACCAGCAGTCTGATTAGTGTGGCTGCATGTGTAGATGTGTGCGGGGCAGAGGAGCGCCTGCTCAGAGCTGCCTGTCCTTACAGGTCGCGTGATTTCTACCACACCTGCTACTGCCTGAGCGGCCTGTCCATAGCCCAGCACTTCGGCAGCGGAGCCATGTTACATGATGTGGTCCTGGGTGTGCCCGAAACGCTCTGGTAAGGCGGGTGCAGGGCTTCACACCCCTTCTCCACAGGAACCTCGTGAATAAAAGCCTTTCCAAGTGAGCAGAACTGGTTCTGCATTTTCTGTGTGGACAGGCAGAAGCTTGTGGTCCCTCGCTCTTGGAGCCATGCAGCCGTCAGTGAGGATGTGACTGCAGAGATGTACCTTTGGGCAAGCTCAGGGTTCCAGATGAGCAGTCTGATCTGTCCCAGAGCTGTTGTGCCTTTATCCCAGGGCTGAGGACCTAGCCTACCGCCGGTATTAGCTTCCTGTCAAGGAGGCCGCGCTTACGTGTCACTCCGAGGCTGTGGGTCCCAGCAGGCTCATGATGGCACTGCAGCCACGTGGCATTGGCTATACAGCCTGCTGCATCTCCCTCAGAGGTTCCGCTTAGATGCCATCTCTTCAGAGAATGACATCCCCAGAATGCTCTGCTTCAGTGCCTTGTTCATACTCTTTGTAGCACTTTACTCAGTTGCTGATGTGTTGTCTAATATGTATTTGTCTGCTTTCCTCAAAAAACAATAGCCTTGTGAGGGCCAGATGCTCACCACTGCAGCCAGCCGAGGACAACCTGGCAGGAGGCGCTCTGAGCCTAGACCTGAGCCTGAGACATGAATCCAATGAAGACTGTCCCCAGTGATCAAATCACAGGGCCCACGCAGACTGCTGTGAATGTGTGTGCAGTTCCCCCGCTCTTACTAAGCCCTACTTCCACCAGTGTAAACATGGCCTGCTGCTGCCATTTAGATCACCGCCTTATTTTCTAATCTGTGTCGTTTGAACCTTCCTTTTTGTTTCTTTTTAAAAATTATTTTATTTAGAGACAGAGTCTCACTCTGTCACCCAGGGTGGAGTGCAGTGGCATGATCCTGGCTCACTGCAACCTCTGTCCCCTGAGTTCAAGTGATTCTCCTGCCTCACCCTCCCGAGTAGCTGGGACTATAGGCACGTGCCACCACGCCCGGCTAATTTTTAGTAGAGACCAGGTTTCACTGTGTTAGCCAGAATGGTCTCAATATCCTGACCTTGTGATCCACCCCCGTTGACCTCCCAAAGTGCTGGGATTACAGGCAGGAGCCACCACGCTGGGCCACATTGTCATCTTTGATAGCTCTCAGCTGCTCCCCCAGAGTGGTTATTTTATGCTGACAACATCGTTAAGATGAACACAGTCATACTTTTTCCTTGTTGCCAATTTGATGGATGTGAAATGGTATTTGTTTGGTTTTGCATTTTCCTTATTACTAGTAAGGTTGAGAATCTTTTCAAACGTTTGTTGGCCATTTGTGTTGTCTTCCGTGAATTGTCTGCCAGTTCATGTCCTGTGCTCATTTTCTTACTGATGGATAACTTGTTTTCCCTTAAGTATTTGTAGTTCTATGTATATTCTTGATACCAATCTTTTGTCAGTTACATGTGTGTAGTGAATATCTTCCAGCTTGTGACTTGTCTTTTCATTTTGTGACCGTTTTGTGTTGTTATAAAAGAATACCCGAGACTAGGTAATATATAAAGAAAGGAGATTTATTTAGCTCATGATTCTGTAGGCTGAGAAGCTCAAGGGCATGGCTGTGGCCTCTGGCAAGGGCTGTGCTGCATCACAAAGTGGTGGAAGTCAAAGGGGAAGCCAACCCTTGGGAAAAGAGGCGAGCCTGTTTACAACAGCCTACCCTTGCAGGAACTAATCCATTCTCTGGAGGAGTAATCCAGACTCCCCCGGAGCAAGAGTGAGAGCTCACTCACTACTGCAAGAACAGCACGAAGGTACTCCTGAGGGATCCACCCCTCAAACCTATACACCCTCCATAGCCCCACCTCCCAACATCGCCACCCTGGGGATCAGATTTCAACATTAATTTTGGTGGGGACGAATAAACCACATCTAAACCATAGCATTTTGTCTTTAGTGTTTTTTTATTAAAGAGAAGATTTTAGGCCAGATGTGGTTCGGACCTGTAAACCTAGCACTTGGGGAGGCTGAGGTGGGAAAATTGCTTGAGCACAGGTGGTCAAGGCTGCAGTGAGCTCTGTTTGCACCACTGCACTCCTGTCTGGGAGATGGAGTGAGACCCTGACCCCAGGCCCCTCTCCCACAAAAATATTTTAATATTTTGATTTTGGAGTAGTCACATCTATTTGTCTTTTCTGTCGTTGAGGGGTTTGTTTTGGGGGGAGGGTAGATGATTTACTTAAGAAATCTGCCATTTTTTGAGGGAAGCAGACAAAAGGAGGCACACATTAAACAAGTTACAAATTGTGATGCATGCTATGAAGGTAATGAACAAGGCACTGCAGCAAGTCATTACATGTAATTTCTAAATAGTCTAAAGCTTGTTTTGATCTAGATTTTTAATTCTCTTGGATTTGGTTTATGTGTATGGTGAGGGTTGGGTTGTTCAGCACCATTTGTTGAAGTCTACCACCTTTCCTGCCAATGTGTGTCTCATGTGTACCACACCCTCAAGTTTCCATACATGAAGGGGCCCTGTTTCTGGACTCTGTATTCTGTTCCTTTGGTCTGTTTGCCTATCTGCACTCTTTTAAGCAAGTCTGAAAACAGGCAAGTCCTGTCTGCCTTGTTTTTCTTCTTCAAAATTGTCTTGGCTATTCTTTGCCTTTTGCTTTTTCCTGTGAATTGTAGGATTAAGTTCTAATAGGATTTTTGTTGAAATTGCACTACGTTTTAGATTAATAGGAGAGAACTGACTTTTTTTTTCCTTTCTGTCTTCCCAGGAATAGAAAGAGAACTGACTTCTTTTCTTTTCAATATTGAGGCTTCCAATTACGAGCATAATTTTTCTGGTCTTTTATAATTTTTTCCATAAAGGACTAGCTTTTTTTTTTTTTTTTGGTGTTATGCCTAAGTAATTTACAGTTTTTATGTCTCTTGTGACTGGGATCTTTTTTTTTTTCTATTTTGTAACTTACTAGTGTATAGAAATGCTAATATTTGTAAATCTTGTATCCAGCCACCTTGCTGAACTCTTAATAGTTTTAAGTTTGTCTGTAGAATCTATTGGATTTTCTGTTTTATTTTTCTTGCCTTGTATTATTGGCTAAGATTGCCACATAAGGCTGACTAAAGGTAATAACAGAGGGCATTCCTGTCTTGCTCCTGATTGTAATGGGAAGGCTTTTTATAATCTGACCATTAAGTATGACATTTACTATAGGGTTGTGATAATTACTTTATATCAAGTTAATGATATTCACTTCTATTCCTGATTTGCTAGTTTGTTTTTGTTTCAGTCAATAAGGCAGTGTTAAATTTTATTGAATGCTTTCTCCACATCTGATTCTTTGTTTTATTTTCTATTAATTAACCTTATATAAGGTTAATATTAATAAAACATATTAAAGAAGAATCTGTTTATTCTTTAGAATATAAGGTTAATTAATAGAATATTAATATAAGGTTATATTTCCAGGTTAAGCCCTTCTTGGTCATAGCAGAGAGAGTACGTCTGTGTCTGTGTGTTCGTTCAGTACACTGCTGGATTCAGTTTGCCAGTATGTTTGCCTAGTACTCTTATTTAGGATGTTTGCATGTATGTTCATAAGAAAGATTGATCTAAAATTTTACTGTCTTGTCCTTTTCCAGTGTTTCAGGATAATACCATAGCCTCACAGTTAGATGGCTAGCTTCCTGCCCTGCCGACCTTTTTTTCTTTTTTTTTTTCTTTTTTAGAGACAGGGTCTCACTCTGTCACTCACTCTGCCGGAGTGCAGTGGTGTGATCATAGCTCACTGCAGCCTGGAACTCCTGGCTCAAGCTATCCTCCTGCCTTAGCCTTCCAAGTAGCAGGGACTACAGGTGCACACCACCAGAACCTGCTAATTTTTAAAATTTTTGTAGAGACAGGGTTCTGCTATGTTGCCTAGGCTGGTCTTGAACTGTTAGCCTCAAGCTATCCTCCTGCCTCAGCCACCCAAAGTGCTGGGATTATAGGCATGAGTCATTGCACCTGTCTCCCTCCTTTTTTCAGTCTCTTAAAAAGTTTGTGTGGGTCGGAGATTATCTGTTTCTTTGTAGGTTTGATACTACTTGCTTGAGAAACCATCTAGGTCTGGTATCTTTTGGGAGATGTGGGGGTGGCAGGGTAAGCAAGTATTGTTATTTATTTATTTCTTCATATAGGCCTTTAAAAATTCCTTAATTCAATTTGGATAGTTTTTATGGTTTTTAAAAATTGTTTATCTAAAAAAAAAAAATTCATCAACATCCCATGGGGGGGAAAGAAAAAATTGTTTATCTGAATTTTGTTATGTTTTAGCATGAAGTTGCTCATAGGATTCTCTCAAAACGTTTTTCATCTCTCTTGCAGTCATATCCCCTTCTTCATTCTCCCACAGTAGGAGAATCCTGAATATTGGCCTAGGATTATGCCCTGTGTCAAATCTAAAATTTCTTTTGGGTTTCTGTGATGTACTAGAATAACACTGTAGAATTTAAATATGACCTGACTGCCTTACTACATAATAGGGTTGTGGTCCTTTTTTTTTTTTTTTTTTTTGGCTCACTGCAACTTCCACTTCCCAGGTTCAAGCAATTCTCCTGCCTCAACCTCCTGAGTAGCTGAGATTATAGGAACCCCCCATCATGCCCGGCTAAATTTTGTATTTTTGTAGAGATGGAGTTTCACCATGTTGGCCAGGCTGATCTTGATCTCCTGACCTCAGGTGATCCATCCGCCTTGGCCTCCCAAATTGCCAGGATTACAGGCATGAGCCACTGTGCCCAGCCCCTTTTTCTTGATTATAAATGTAAGTACATGTTTATTATTTTCATAATTGGGATACATAAAATAAGAAAATTAAAAACAACCATCACTATTAATATTTTGGTATGGGTACGATTTTTGCCTATATATACATCACAGGTATGAATACACTTTTTTAAAAGTTTGAAGGCAGGTGCAGTGGGTCATGCCTGTAATCCTAGCACTTTGGGAGGCCGAGGCAGGTGGATCACCTGAGGTCACAAGTTTGAGAACAGCCTGGCCAACATGGTGAAAGCTTGTCTCTACTAAAAATACAAAAATTAGCCAGGCATGGTGGCTCACACCTGTAATCCCAGCTACTGGGGAGGCTGAGGCAGGAGAATCGCTTGAGCTCGGGAGGCAGAGACTGCACTGAGCCGAGATCATGCCATTGCACTCCAGCCTGGGCAACAGAGCAAGACTCCATCTCAAAAAAAAATAAAAAGTTTGAAATAGTATTATACATACTATTTTCTCACATAATAGGTTATAAGCATTTGCCTATATCATTAAGTATTTAACTGCATGTTTATAGTGGCTGTACATTACCCTGTGTCTCATGTACTAGATCATTTTAGCAAATATGCCATTTTTGAACCTTTGGGCTTTGTGTGATAAATCTGATTCCTTATACTAAATTCTTAGAAGTGCCTTTCATGGGGCAAAGGATGTATATGTTTTCAAGGACCACCGGGATGATTCACTGGCACCTATTCTTCTCTTTGCAGCAGCCCACTCACCCAGTGTACAACATTGGACCAGACAAGGTGATCCAGGCCACTACATACTTCCTGCAGAAGCCAGTCCCAGGTTTTGAGGAGCTTAAGGATGAGACATCGGCAGAGCCTGCAAGTGACTAGACGATCCGGGTTCCTGCAGCTCTGTGCTCACTCATCTCCCCCAGTCAGACAAGGTTTATACGTTTCGATACATAACGTGTTCTGTGCTACACAAGCCTTAGCCACATTGGAGCTGTGGTTCTCTTTGTCGTTTCTTGTCAAACACAAAACAAAACCAGTGGCTCTGGGTTTGGAGAACACAGTGGCTGGTTTTAAAATTCTTTCCACACCTGTCAAACCAAAAATCTGTCAGCCCATGTGGTGTGGTTGAACAGTGCACGCTGGGAGGAAGCAGCCCCTCCCTACCAGCTCTCCAGCCGGATGATCACACAGAGATGAATGGCATCTGAGTATTATGGCATCCAGAGCCACTGCTGACTCCCACTTGCACACCACCATTCAGTCACCAGACTGGGTGCCCTCCCATGGGTGGAATAAGTCCGCTCCATGCCAAGGCTGGGCTTTGGGTCCCACCAAGATGAGTTCTCTGGAAGACTGTGGTGGGGTTGCACCAGGAGGTGCCTCTGCGTCTTGACTCCCACCCTGGTCATTTGTGAGGGAAAGGAGCTGGAGGGGGGAGGAAAGGTCTCCTTCAGTTGGGAGTCCCTCCCCTTCAACACTGAAGAACTGAGTCTTGCATCTCTCCAGGGTCCAAGTCCACGCTTGGTGCACAGGCAAGACCTGCTTCAGCCTCAGGTGTGGCAATTTAGACTTGGGAAATCAATTATGAGTACAAAAGGAACCTCGAGTTCAACGTGCCAGAGGAAGCAGCCCTCCAGTGCCCACCCACCTCACCCTTCCCCCATCATGTACCGGGAAACCCCCTCTGCTGGCCTCAAGGCAGTACCTGCAGGCTGAGGCCATTCTGTGGGTTTCTGTCTTCTTCCACCAGACTCCAAGCCCACTCTTCTCCAAGACAGTGTTGTCTTTTCTCACCCAGAGTATTAACACTACTAAGTCTTTCACCTTAATTTATGACTCAGGATTTGTTCACGTCCTGCTCACTCTAGGCTCACAGGAATAAAATCAAGTGCTAGACAGGCTGGCTGCCACTAAAGCACTAGCCTTGGGAGCTGGTGGTGGCACGCAGGGGGGTGCCGCCGGCGTTCTGAGTCCTGGCTGTGTCTCTGCTGTGCTGCGCATTGAGCCCCTTCTCAGTCAGTGGGGTGTCGAGTTGGGTCATCTGTCCACTGACCTGGCCTTCATGTAAGCAGCTGTGGGCTGTGGGTAGACAGGAGCTCAGATGCAGCAATGAGGCTCTTAGAAAAGCCTGGCCATTTGCTGCCTCTAATTCCCTTTTGCTTTGACCTATTGGGCTATTACCTCCTTGAAATAATAAAAGAATAACATTTTCTATGACTTTCTTATTTGTGATCTGTACCAAGAAAATGCCTAATGGTAGGAGCTATTGGGTTGCTCATGGGATGGTCAGTCTCCTATGTGCGGGATTCCAGACTGTTCGTATCGATGGTAACAAAGAAGAATGACCCGAGTTCCATCCTCACATGCTGTCTCCTCCAGTAGAGGAAGCCATGGGCCTAACAGAGTGGGAAGAGTTGTTTTCCAAGCTCCCTGGGGTAATTCAGTGTGCTTTGTCCCAGCCCTCCACACACTGCATTTCATGGTCTGTCTCCAACAGACAGTAAGGACTGTGCCCAGTAGCCCCAGAGCAAGCTGATTCGGCAAGGGTGGGTGGATGTCCTGGCCAGAGGCAGGGGCTGTCACACGGACAGGCTGGAACTCTGGTCGCTTGGCTTTCCCTTCCTCTGGCAAGAGACCCTCTCGCATGGGAGGCCAAGAACATGGATGTCCTGTGGCCTGACCCTCGGAGGGGAGAGAAGATGGTGTCCTTAGAAGATGCCCAAATCCACATAAATAAGCAAATTGCGCATCCAGGAATGTAATTCCTGCCTCCTGTGCTATTTTTGCCCTGCTAACAAAGGTTTGCGCTGCAAGGCAACATTCCATCACTATAACAAAAGACAAAATCCTCTCAGCACCAGAAGCCTCGAGGTATTGTGCGATTAACTGTAATAATAATTAGTGTGGTTAACAGACAGAAGGGACTGCTTCAGTCTGAACTGGCTTTTTACGAAGAAGGAGGGATCTGAGCAGGGCCACTAAGGGTAGGTAAAGTTAGTCTGGGTAGAGAAGAGAGAGGGTTATTTCAGGAGAGTTTACACTGGCAATGAGACATCCTTTTCAAGAGAGTTTCCTGACAGCCCTCAGGGTGAGTCCTAGAGATTTGCTTATTCATTCGAGACAGGATCGTGCTCAGATGCACCCAGCCTGGAGTGCAGTGGCACAATCACGACTCACTGCAGCCTCGACCTCCTGGGCTCAGAGGATCCTCCTGCCTTAGCCTCCCAAGTAGCTAGGACCACAGGTACACACCACCACGGCTAGCTAATTCTATTTTTTGTAGAAATAGGGTTTCACCGTGTTGCCCAAGCTGGTTTTGAAACTCCTGGGCTCAAACGATCCTCCCACCTCAGCCTCCAAAAGTGCTGAGATTATAGGTGTGAGCCACCATGCCTTCGGAGAGATTATGTGAATCCTTGATTAGAAGACATTTATGTAGCATTCAAGGCGGCTTACCCCAAATAAAGACTTTATCCCATCAATAAACACAAAACTAATACAGAGCTCTGTATCCAGATGGGCTCCAGTAGACTCCATCTCAGACCCACCTTGAATACAAGTTGGGAATCCTGCCAGACCCTCCAGGGAGCAGAGCATAAAGAGCTCATGGGTAAGCAGGGGAAACACCCATGAGATAACAATACCAGTAACCAATAGTTCTAAACTGCTCTTCCTTCTTGGTATTACTGAGCATTCTTCCATATCTTTCATGACTGGGATACTTTTCATGTAATAATAGTGTCAAATGACTAATATGTTCCTTGTCAGTAAGGCTTGGACCAAGTATTCTAGTCACCCACGTGCACTGCTGGGTGGTATTTACTGCCTTTGAGTAGGAAGGAGAGTATAATAGAAGACACCATTGCAACTGGTAGAAAATTTGACCCAAATTGGCTTTTAAAGCAAAGAGACTATCTGTTGACTCTGAACTGCAAAGTCCAGGAATTTGGCTGGCTGGCTCCTCACCCTCCCTCTATCTCTACATAAGCTTCAATCTCAGGCTCTCTATGGGGTAGAGCACCAACACCTCCAGACCCTACATCCTCTTGGGGTGAAGTTCAACAGACAGGCACACCTGGTGCTGCCCCGGTCTTCCTTCCCAGCAAGTGTCATTGTGTTTCACTGGCTTTAATCAAACCAAGTGCCTTTCCAAGAAGCAGTCTGGTGGCCTGGAGAATACAGTACACCAGTTGGCCAAAGTCTTGGTCACATGCCTCTCCCATGAGAGGGAAATGAGGCTTCATCAGAAGCATGTAGTTTTTGAGAAGGAATGAAGCCCCAAATTCAAATTACGATTGTTGCCAAAGGGGTAACTGGACACTAGAGAGGCAAACAGCCACTGCTGTCAAACAGTGGGTTATTACTGGGATAGAAGCCTGTAGAGACATTGTTAGCATCCATGTGACTCTTCCCTACCTGTGGCAGCCAAAAGGTTTGCCTGGGCTTGATGCCCTCCTACCTCCAGGCCCAGGCCCTGATTGGCTAAGCAAATCTATCTATCTCTATCTATCTATCTATTTAGAGATGGAGGCTCGCTCTGTCACCAGGCTGGAGTGCAGCAGTGCAATCTCGGCTCACTGCAACCTCCACCTCCCAGGTTCAAGTGATTCTCCTGCCTCACCCTCCCAAGTAGCTGGGACTACAGGTGTGTACAACAACCCCTAGCTAATTTTTTTTTTTTTTAGTAGAGATGGGGTTTTATCATGTTGGCCAGGATGTTCTCAATCTCTTGAACTCGTGATCCGCCCACCTCCGCCTCCCAAAGTGCTGGGATTACAGGCGTGAGCTATCACACCCAGCTCGTTCCTATTAGGGGATGGTAGAATGTGTGGCCTGGGCCTCCTCTAACCATTTTTCTACCTAGAAGGAAGCCAGCATACAAAGACGCTCTGAGAAACATGGCCCTGATCACATGGCTCCCGAGGCCCATGTAGCCTCTGGGTTTTCAGTTATATGAGCCATTGTGAGTTGGACTTACTATTACCTGCAACTGAAAGCAACCTAATACAGTCATGTCACTTAATGATCAGGATACGCCCTGAGAAAAGCATTGTCAGGTGATCTCGTCGTAGTGTGAACATCATGGAGTGCACTTACACAGACCCAGATGGCAGAGCCTACCGCACGCCTAGGCCATATGGGGTAGCCAGTAGCTCCTAGGCTACAAACCTGTGCAGCTTGTCACTGTACTAGATACTGTAGGCAACTGGAACACAGTGGTATTTGTGAATCTAACGTGGAAAAGGTACAGTAAAAATACAGTATTATGATCTCATGGGACCACTGTTGTACATGTAGCCTGTTGTTGACCAAAACATTATGTGGCCTGAATATATACAAAACCTACCACCAGTTAGCCCCAAGACCAAGGCTTTACCTGCTGCTTTAAAAGTGCTGACCACTCTTGCCTCATCTACCCAAACAATAACCCTTAAGACAGCCCCTCCTGGTCTACCGCCTCTCATTTGATCCTTGACTCATCTTGTGAGTGAAATAGGTGTATAATCTGCCTTTTACAACTGGAGAAACAGGTTGGAGAGCTTAAGTGAATCACTCAAGGTTTCCCAGCAGTCAAGTGGTGGGGCCTGAGCCTAAGCCCAGATCTGCTGCCTCCAAAGCCCATGCTGTTTGATCACCACAGGCCTCTGAAGGAAGGTGAGAGGTCTCCGGGAATGGCAGGCAGTGGTGAAACATGCTTGGTTTACCTCCAGGCTGGATGACTGAGGCCCTGAATGCCAGCTCCCATCTGTCACTAGGTCAAGGATGGTGACAGCAAAATAGCAGGGCAGGCCCCTCACCATTCTGATGAGGTCTCCACTTGCCGCCCAGTGTGTGGCATAGTGATACTTGCTGCACCAGGTGCATGCCACACCAGTGCAGAGTGTGATGCTGTGTGGCTCAGCGAGGCCGCGATGAGTCCATCTTCCCGGGAGCTGACCAGAGCCAGACAGCACCCCAGCTATCTCCAACCTGGCCCTGGCACATCTAATCCTGCACATCCTCTTCTCTGCAGTAACCTGCCTTGCCTCTGCTTACCACCCGCTGTGGATCTGGGGCCAGGTGGCCTCACATTCCTCCCTCCTGCTTCTCTGGCACATCCAAGAATGAAACCAGGCAGGGCAGGGACAGTGCACTCATCACTAGCCCAGCCCTAGTGATGAAATACAGCACTCTCAAAAACAACAAGAATAATGCATTTTTAGGTCAGGTGTGATGGCTCATGCCTGTAATCCCAACACTTTGGGAGGCTGAGGCTGGAAGATCACTTGAATTCAGGGGTTTGAGACCAGCCTGAGGGACATAGCCAGACTCCATCTCTACAAAAATTAAAAAAAAAAAAAATTAGGTATGGTGGGACACACCTGTGGTCACAGCTATTTGGGAGGCTGAGATGGGGGTCACGTGAGCCTGGGAGGTCAAGGCTGCAGTGAGCCATGATTGTGCCACTGCTCTCCAGCTTGGGTGACAGAGCAAGACCCTGTCTTTAAATTTTTTTTTTTTTGTAAAAAGCATTTAAAAAAATACATGTTTCAGAATAGTTTGAGATTGACAGAAAAATTGTAAAGATAGTACACAGAGTTCCCACAGACCCATTAGTCAGTTTTCCCTATTATTAACATTTTCCACTAATAGGAATTTGTCATAATGAATGAAACAATTTTGTTACATTACTAACGCAAGTCCATACCTTATTTGAATTCCCCTAGGTTTTACCTAATGGCCTTTTTCTGTCCAAGGATCCCATCCAGGAACTACAGTGAGTTGTCATGTCTCATGTTTCCTTAGACTCCTCTTGGTTGTGACAGTTTCTCATTCTTTTCTTGTTTTTGATGACTTTGACAGTTTTGAAGAGCATGGCCAGGTATTTTGTAGAACATCCCTCAGGTGGGATTTGTTTGATGTTACCCTTATGACTAGATGGGGTTATTTTTTGTTGATTTTTCAAGAGACATTGTCTTGCTCTGTCGCCCAGGCTAGAGTACAGTGGATCATAGCTCACTGCAGCCTCAACCTCCTGGGCTGAAGCAGTCCTCCTGGTCAGCTTCCAAAGTAGCTGGAACCACAGGCACACACCACCATGTGCAGCTAATTTTTTTTTTTTTTTTTTTTTTTTTTTTTGTAGAGGCAGGCTCTTGCTATGTTGCCCAGGCTGGTCTTGAACTGCTAGGCTTAAGTGAGCCTCCTATCTTGGCCTCCCAAAGTGCTATGATTACAGGCATGAGCCACCGTGCCCAGGCCAGGCACTACAGTTTTTTGTAGGAGGGCCACAGAGGTCAAGTATCACTCTCATCATACATCAAGGGTACATACCATCAACATGCTTCATCATGTTTATGCTGGTGTTACCCTTCATCACCTGGCTGAGGGAGTTTATCAGGTTCCTCCATAAGGTTACCTTTTGTCCCTTTCCTGAATGTATCCTTTAGAAGGTAGTTACTATATGCAGTTCACACTTAAGAAGTAGGGGAGCTTGCGGGAGACAGATCCAAGATGGCCGATTAGCAGCAGCTCAGGATTGTAGCTCCCACCTGAAAGCGCAGAGAGTGAGTGGACGCCACATTTTCAGACGAATTTTCATAGCCCACGGACCAAGAGATTCTTGGCGGAGGAGCCCCACAGGTCGCCAGCGCGACCCTTTTGGAGGGCGCGGCCGTTTTGCAGGCGCCCCGACGCGGCGGTTCTCAGTCCGGAGTATACGGGACTGAGTGCCCTTTTGGTTGGCGTTTGGAGCTCCGGGAAAGCAGAGTCTCCCATTCAGCTGATTAAAAAGCGGACTGAAGTGGGAACCAGACCGGGAGATTCCCGGGCAGAAAAGCGCCACGAATCTTAACGCCGCTGTTTCAGCCGGCATAGTGGGTCGCCGCAGGGGAAGGCTGGTACCCCACCCTCCACAAAAAAATAAATAAATAAAAACAGCAGTTGGAACTGCTGAAGATTGAGAGTTTCACAGCAAGTGCAGCTGAACCCGGGAAGGTCCAGCTCTGTGGGGGAGGGGCATCCGCCGAAGGAAAATTAAGAAATAGAGGAAACTTTATCACCAGCAAGCTGGACGTCCACTCAGAGACCTAGTCTGAAGGTCAGCAATTACACAGACGACAGGTGGATAAATCCACGAAGATGGGAGAAACCAGCACAGAAAGGCTGAAAACACCCAAAATTAGAATGCCTCTCCTCCTACAGAGGATTGCAGTGCCTCATCACCAATTGAACAAGGCCTGATAGAAAATGAATGTGAGGAATCAACAGAATCAGGCTTCAGAAGGTGGATAATGAGAAACTTCTGTGAGCTAAAGAACATGTTCTAGCCCAATGCAAGGAAACTAAGAACCTTGAAAAAGGTTTCACGAAATGTTCATGAGAATGGACAATTTAAAGAGGAATATAAGTGAATTAATGGAGCCTAAAAACACAATACGAGAACTTCGAGAAGTATGCACAAGTTTTAACAGTCGAATTTATCAAGCAGAAGAAAGGATTTCAGAGGTCGAAGACCAACTTAACGAAATAAAACGAGAAGACAAGATTAGAGAAAAAAGGGTAAAGGGAATGAGCAAAGTCTCCAAGAAATATGGACTATGTGAAAGACCTAATCTACGTTTGATAGGTGTACCTGAATGTGACGAAGAGAATGAATCCAAGCCTGGAAAATATTTTTCAGGATATTATCCAGGAAAACTTTCCTAACCTAGCAAGGCAAGACAATACCCAACTCCAGGTAATACAGAACACCACAAGATATTCCTCAAAAGAGCAACCCCAAGGCACATAATCATTAGATTCATCAGGGTTGAAACGAAGGAGAAAATACTACGGGCAGCCAGAGAGAAGGTCAGGTTACCCACAAGGGGAAGCCTATCAGACTCACAGCAGATCTCTCAGCAGAAACCCTACAAGCCAGAAGAGAGTGGGGGCCAATATTCACATCCTTAAAGAAAAGAACTTTCAACCCAGAATTTCATATCCAGCCAAACTAAGTTTCATAAGTGAAGGAAAAATAAAATTTTTTGCAAACAAGCAAGTACTCAGAGATTTCATTACCACCAGGCCTGCTTTACAAGAAGCTTCTGAAGGAGGCACTATGTATAGAGGGGAACAACCAGTATCAGCCACTTCAAAGGACCCATCAGTAAGCTGCATCCAGATCCATCTTACATGCAAGGATATACAGAGACTCAAAACAAAGGGATGGAGGAGATTTGCCAACCAAATGGAGAGCAAAAAAAAAAAAAAAAGCAAGTAGTTGCAATTCTCATCTCTGATAAAATAGACTTTAAAGTAATAGAAACCGAAAGAGATAAGAAGGACATTGTATAATGGTAGAGGGATCAATGTAATGGGAAGAGCTAACGACCCTAAGTCTATGCGCACCCAATATAGGAGCACCCAGATACATAGGGCAACTTCTTGGTGACTTACAAAGAGACTTGGACTCCCACACAATAATAGTGGGAGACTTTAACACTACATTGTCAATATTGGACAAATTAATGAGACAGAAGGTTAAGAAGGATACCCGGGACTTGAACTTAAACCTCAAACAAGTAAACTTAATAAACATTTACAGAACTCTCTACTCCAAATCCACAAAATACACATTTTTTTTTCAGTAACACATCACATTTATTCTAAAAGTGACCACATGGTTGGGAGTAAATCACTCCCTAGCAATTGCATAGCATTTCATAAGTTTAAATGAAATATTGGTTGGCTGTTTGTTTTTTTCCTCCCCTTATTCCTCTCCTGTCTCCCATTGTATAACATAATTATTAGTATAAAAAAAGCTTTTAATATCCATTTGTAGACTGCATTCTAGCCTGAGCAATAGAGCAAGATTCCCGTCTTCGCTCCCCTTTTTTTTTCTTCTTTTCTCTTTATTTCATTCTTTTTTTTTCTTCTTTCTCTTTTTCTCTAAAAAAAAAAAAGCACAGTAAGGACTCAGCAAATAGTAAGGACTCAATGGAAGTGTTCAAATAATGATTATTGTTACAAATTCTTATTAAAAAAAAAAAAAAAGAAGTAGGGAGCTTGCTCACACCTGTAATCCCAGCACTTTGGGAGGCCAAGGTGGGTGGATCACTTGAGGTCAGGAGTTTGAGATTAGCCTGGCCAACGTGATGAAACCCCATCACTACCAAAAATACAAAAATAAGCTGGGCGTGGTGGCACATACCTGTAATCTCAGCTACTCAAGAAGCTGAGGCAAAAGAATCACTTAAACCTGGGAGGCGGAGGTTACAGTGAGCCGAGATCACACCACTGCACTCCAGCCTGGGCGACAGATGGAGACTCCGTCTCAAAAAAAAAAAAAAAACAGAAGTGGGGAGTTATGCTCCACACCCTTGAAGGCAGAGCACCTACATAAATGATCTCTGGAATTCTACATGGGAGAAGTTTATTCTCAATTTATTTCTTCAATCATTTCTTCATCACTATGGACTCAAATATTTATTTTATACTTTCTATTATGTTCCAGTGCTATTTATTTTGTTGCTTAAATTGTTGCAATTTTGAGCTTTGGGAGCTTTCTCAGTTGGCTCCTGTGTCTCTCTAACGTACCCCACACTTTCTTACTCTCAATAGCAGTGGATTTTTATCATCCCTTTTCTTTCAACAAGCAGTGCATGTTGATAATCATTCCCATTGTGTAATGGGTACATTTGGGTTCAGTATACTGTTCTCTCAACCCGTGATCACACTACACTCTCTCCGTAATTACTGCATGTTGGTTACCTTGAGTGTGAGACTTCATTGCCACCCTCTGTACCCATGATGGCCTGGGCTGATGGGACAAAGAAGGCAAGGGGAGCCTGGGCATTCAGCTACCAGACCCAGGGCAGGGCTCAGTGTCACAGCTCTCTCAAGGGGGAAGGGCTGCAAGGGGACTGCTCCCAGGTGTGCTGAATGGTGAGGTAGCCCTGTGAGGCAGATGGTGATGATATGACACAAATGCTGAGTGTCCATGCTCCTTGCTAGGCTCCATCCCCCTCAGTCCCTCCCTCTCCCTCTCTGGAGCAGTGGTTGCCATGAGCCTGGATACCAAGGGGCAAGTGACTGTGGTGGAATAGGAATGGTGACCCAAGCTGTGCAAAGCGGGAGGCTCTGACCCACCCTCCCTTCACCAGCAGCCTCCCCCAGCCTCTCTGAATGGCTAGATGGGGGAGCCCAAGGCTGGGCTTTTGTGGGCAGAATGGAGAGCCCATGGAGAGCTTGAGAAGCGATGACCTGGTGGCCCTGCCCCTCCCATAGTGTCAAACATTTCTCACTGAGGGCCCCATCTCCTGAATTCCTCTGGCATTCAGAGCCCAGACGTGCACACTTGTGCTAAATGCCTAAGCCTCTTTTCTAACTACTCTAAGCTTCTTGAAGGCAAGGCCCAGGCTTTATAAGCTGCCCAGATTGCCCCAGCAGGCAGCACCATGCTGGGCTGAGGCTACATGCTGCTCAAATACCTCAGGGTTGAATTCATGCAGAGGCAACCCTGGAACCGCCCTATCGAGGGCACAGAGATAAAGGTACATGGCGAGGCTGGAGTCCACTGGTACATGCGCATCAGCACACAACACTTGAAGAGTACCCACCACCAGCCAGGCACAGTGTTAGGGGGCCAGTAGCAAGCACACAGAGCAGCCGCTGATCCTGTGGGGGCTCCCAGTTGGAAATACCTGCTCACCACCATTCTCTACACAGAGGGTCATGGGTGGGAAACATGGCCAACTTGTTGGAAATAGGGTCCCTCCTCTCCAAAGTCTCCTCCAGCCTTGCTGCAGTAGGTATTCTCTGTGGACATGACATTCCTCCTCTCAGCTGGTTGGCCTTGCTGTGGCCTTTGGCCCAAAGCCGCTGGCCACTGTGCTTTAGCCCAAGATCTGCCCCTGCCACCCCAGAGCGATTGATGGCACTGGGAGATAAACAATGACGCTCTCAAGCACTGTGCATGTGTGCCACGGGCAGCCAGGCTGCCAGCTGGATGTGGGATGAGTGACGGGGTGTGGGCTCTGCATGCCCATTGGGTTATTTTTTGAATCAGACTTTCCATGGCTCATTCCATACTCCTGGGTCCCTGCAGTAGGCTTTTAGAGAGAAGGCACCCCCCTCTCTATCAGCCTACAGGCTGTCAGGCTTTCTTGGCAGGAGACTTAATCCCTCACCTAGTTCAGCACTAGAGTAGAAGATTCGGGCTCAGCTTTCTTAATATTGGACCTTTGATTTTTTTTTTCTTCTTCTTCTCTAACCTTTAATTTACTGGAAAAAATTAATAGCCAAGACCATGCTATGTAATTTTGCCCAGAGCAGGCTGAGGGTATATAAGAGCCCCCACCCTGCAAAGGACATCAGAGGAAAACAATCCTAAATGGGGCCTGGCAGTCACAACAGGCCTGCTGGGGCAGCTGGCATCTAGCACAGGGCGCAGGAGAGGACCTGCTCGGCTGGTTGTGAATTGTCCAAGGCCACCTGCTCGGCATTCTTTTAAACACACCCATCCTGCTGGGTGTGTTGTGTGTACGTGCACGCGGAGCCACAGTGAGCTAGAGCACGAGGGTCCGTGGCCCAGTCATGAGGCTCATCTGCCCCACCTCACCCACCAGGCACAGACTCTGCTCAAGGGACCCTGAAGGGGGAGGCTGAAAAACGATGGCTTGACCACTGTCATAACCAGCCCTGGGCAAGAAACACGGGGCAGGCACACGATGTGCTTGCAGGATTTGCACCTGGCACAGTGTCTGCCACCCGGCACCACAGAAACACAAACTGAAACTGGCATGAACGGGGCAAAGTCACCAGTATGTTAATGGTTAATGGCTCTGAGCCAGTTTGCAAGGGTGTATTTCATTCCCCAACTCTATTTTTTTCTCCAAAAGGTAACAGATTTGTAGTCTTGCTCAAGTTCTTTCAGAAAACATGCAAATTTGTTACTGCCTTTTAGCATCCAATATACATTTACCTCCCCTTTCTTTTAAGGATTTTAATACAGTTAACTCTTATTCCATCAGAGAAAAGGAGAGTTTATTCACTCCACTTTTTTTTTCCTTTGGGACGGAGTCTTGCTGTGTCGCCCAGGCTGGAGTGCAGTGGCGTAATCTTGGCTCACTGCAACCTCCACCTCCTGGGTTCAAGCGATTCTCCGGCCTCAGTCTCTCAAATAGCTGGGACCATAGGTGTGAGCCACCATGCCCGGCTAATTTTTTTATATTTTTAGTAGAGACAGGGTTTTACCACCTTGACCAGGCTAGTCTTGAACTCCTGACCTCAAGCGATCCGCCCGCCTTGGCCTCCCAAAGTACTAGGACCACGTCTGGCCTCACTCCACATTTTAACAAAACTCAAAAATGGCTGCACTATCCAGGACATATGATGGCAGACAGACCTAAGAATTGCCAACATTTATTGAGTACTAAATGCCAGGAACAATTCATGGGCTTTTCACACTTACTCCTTTAAGCCTCACAATGGCACTTGGTACTATTACTGTCCTCACGTTATGGCTCAGAAAGCCAGAGCAATGTCACCCCAGAGGTAAGGGTTGTAGCTGGCACGGTAGTCCAGACAGGCGGGCTCAGGGACCATGGCCCTACCCACTCTGGCATCATTCAGAAGCTCCTTAGGCTCCTTTCACACACCGACCCCCAACGAAACACCGAGCAACGACAACACTTAACAGCAGGGCGATGAGGGTTCACCAGGAGAGCCTCCAAAACCCACACATGGGCCTCCCTGGTGTGGTCACACAGTCCTACCTATAGTTAAGCCTGGCTTAGCCAAACTGTTAAAAAATGGGGTATTTGGCCAATTGGTTTTCTCCCTGAGAAAATAACTAGAAAATATTTTTGTTTATTCCCTTTCCAAGGAAACTCTGGGGATGTTATGAGTTAGCTGCTGCCTTAGTGAACCCCAGACACTGAAGGAAATTCTCTATTAGCTATCTCAGCAGTGTAGACAGTGGCAAACTCTCTTCTCCCTACCTGAGGCTTCCTCTTCAGGAAACACAAACAGTTTTGAACAAAAGAATGCTCTAGTTTCATATTCCCAGAGGCTTTTGAGAATGCAGCCTGGTGGCCAGGCCTGAGAGAGAGCCTTGCTCTGGCTGGATTATAAAACCTGCCTGGGGACCAGAGGCCAGCCAGTCCATGCTATAGAAATGAGTGCTGCCCCATGTCATTACTCCTACCTGGGGTTTCAAAAGTGGGTGGTGGAGGCAGCCTTCAGCTCTCTTCCTTCTCAAGTTTAAAAACTTGGTAGCCTAGCCAGCTCCCAAAAGTATCAGAGCCCCACCGGGAGCACGAGAACTCATCAAGCCAATCCTAAGGACTGAACTATTTAACAAGCCCGCTCCCCCACCTTTATCCTGACCTCAGAGTCACTTTGCTAATTCAGCTCAGCTGTGCCTAACTTCTTCAACAGCGTCCTTTTGGTTCCCCAGGTTATATTACTTTTGGAAGTCAAACCTGAGTGACACGAGGACCACCTGAAAGACCTTGTTAAACTCACTCGTGGGCCATGGCACACTTTAGATCAGAGGAGTTCGAGCACAGGAATCCTTTTAACGAGCAGCCCTGGGCACGATCCAAGGATCCCACTTTGAGTAACACCACATGGGGCTTCCGAGCAGTTCTGCCTGGGCCTCCAATAGTGTCCAAAGCTGAGAGATGCCATTGAATTGTGGTGGGAGGGAATGGACAGAGCCTCGTTTAGGTTGACACCAGATCTAATGTACCCACGGGGCCGCTTCAGTCTTGAAGAGTTCGTGAGTCCAGTCTTGGTGTCACATTGCTCTCTTTGGTCACTGTGCCTGGTAAGGATGGGGCACATCTCTGAGGAGTGGGAAGCATTTGTGACACACCAAGAAGTGAACCCTTTAGGGAACCACTTTAGGGAAGGTGTTGGAGCTGGCCTTTTCCACCTTGCTGAGTCAGTCCTGTCACATGCTTTGTGTAGATAATGGCAGCAGGCACCTCAGCGCTTACTCCATCCTGAGGTTAAGCACATTATAAGCATTATCTCATTTAATCCTCATAACCACCTTATGAGGCTAGTGCTATTATTATCCTCATTTTATAGATAAAGATGCTGAGGCTGGGAGAAGTAACACAGCCAGCGAGTGGCGGAGACAGGATTGTGAACCCAGCCAGTCTGATTTCAGAGGCCAAGCATAAAACACACATGATATTATCAGAAACAGAATTCTGCTTACTTCGGTCCCAGTTCAGGGCTCGGGCTCCTACTGTCTACTCAGTCTTGTTTTTAAACCTGTCCCAGCTAAGATGACAGCTCTGTGAGCTTAGGTAGTCTTTACCTAAGAAATTGTAGAAGTTTTACAATGGGGTTAACATATTAAGAACTTTAAAAACTGGGCCGTTTTAAATACCCTTGCACTTGGGGCAACTGTAAAGGTAGGGAAATATAAAGCTTAACAGGCCCTTCAGTGAAGCCACCTGCCACAGTGACCACGCAGATCTACAGCTTATCTGGCTTTCTGCAAGTCAGTGTCCAGAGTAATGTCAAAATAAACCGAAGATTACCATCATGGTGAGAGAGTAAGCTATGGTGAGAGTTTGATATCCTGAAGGGATACTCCATACTCGCTTCCTAGACACACATACCAGAAGGGACTTGGCTGTGACTTTGATTTGTCCCTTTCAGCTGAGCATAGTCTCCAGGTGGAGCTCCCCTGTGTTCCCATCCAGGAAGCTGCTTCCAGTGGTACCTCCACCCTGTGCCAAAGTCCGCTCAGCATGCCAATTGGGTGGTTCGAATTTTCCCAGGTGAACCAGCCAGCTAACCACTGTGCCCCTTGTCTTCTAGCTGGTTTACTGAAATCTAGAGAAGCCTTAACTCAACCCCTTGTCCAGCCAATATACCAGAGCCAGGGACTGGCTCTCAGGGACACCACCTGTCCCCATGCTGGCTCAACTGCCCCTTCCTATTTGCTACCTGCCTACTGGGTGCCAGCTTCACATGCCTTCCATCTCTGTATCAACACGGCTTCAGCCACAGCTCGGTTCCAACACCAATACTAAGCAAACCAACTGTATACTTAAGCCCAGATATACAAAGAGATATAGTTAAGGGCAAGGAAAAAGAGGAGAAAAGCATGTTAACCTTGAGGGCTTTCTTTGCAATAAGCTGATTCTCATTCCCATTTCTTCCTATTGCAGTCTCTTTCCTCTACCTTGGAAAGAAGTGCCTTTAATAAATGGGATCTTGCTTTCCCAGCATCTTCCTTTTTCCTTAATGTAATCATGGCCTTTGGAGACTTGATCATGTTTCAAATCGCCTCTTATACATAACCCATCTGCCAGCTCCCATGAAACAAAAAAAGGTATTATGGATTTGACATACAATTGATAGGAGCCACAGTGCTCTTCACTATTCTAAAGATCATGAAAAATCCAAGAACTGATTTGACTTGATGTCCTCTCTGGGTCTAGGAACAGCAGTATTTCCCATCAGCCAGACAGGAGGACCAAGGCTGAGCTGCGTCCTGGACCATAATTCCTTTTTCTTCCAAGGTCAAACAAGTTCAGGCTGGCGTTGGGTCCCCCAGTCTGAGTAGAGCTAACTTGATGCCACTGGAGCCTTCCTGACTTCCAGTCCTGGAACTGTCTAGAAACTGAAAGGTCCTGGAGAACAGCAACCTCTGAACTGGGCACTCTACCAGGAGAACCAGAACCACAGCTCTGGGGAAGCAATTCCCCTAAAGGTCACTTGTTTAGCAAAAACTAGATCTAGAAATGTTGCCACAGCTAACCCCACATCCCCGTTGAACCTCAAAAGCCTCATCCAATGAACAAAGCCTTCACCACCCATTTACTCTCTCTGGCTGAGCAGAGCCCTCGGAAGAAAGGAGAAACAACTCTGGCTTGTGGCTGCTCCTGGTTCTGCAAGACCAGGTAAACCACCTCCACTTCTCACTCAGGCTTCCACAGAGGCCCTAACAGCTTCCAGAGGGGTCTCTCATCAACCACCTTGGCCTTAACAAGGGCAAGAAGACACCACCACCAAGAAGGATAAAAATAAGTTTTTATTTATAGTCTTATAGTAAAGGGGGAAGCCTTAACTTGCAAGACAATTCTTCAGCAGTATGTACAACATACTTTTTATTTCCATGGAATGGAATCAAACACGAACTGAGACTACAGAGTATACACTAGAAATCAGCAAATGCCAGGAACGGAGTAGGAAAAAGACAGAGAAATGAGGCCTACACACACAAAACCCTTCACTGGGATCTGCTGACCACAGCCAGAACCAGGGCTGGATCACACACAGGAGACAGGTTTCAGGACAGCAGGAAGGGAAGTGGGGGAGAGGGGCAGGGGAAGGGTCCGCACTGGGGTGCGGGTTTAGTACCAGGGAAATTGCTCTTGGTATTTACATACAAAATCAGTTGGCTCTATTTCTTAGAATACACACGGGAAGAAAGGAAGATTTCATCATTACTTTATGAATCTGTCGCTTTGCAAGACCGACATCATCAGAAATAGAAACAATTCACTCAGATTCAAATTTAAGTAGCAGGAAATAAATATCAAATCATCATCACTGGCCCTCAATACAAAACCTCTATGCCACCCAAAACATCCTCCCTGTCCCAACCCCAAATGGCCACTCCCTGGTGGCTGCTGCTTCACTGCTGCCATCTCCCACGCATACTACAAGAATCCACGCAGCCCCTCCGTGAGGCTGGCACCCGCAGGCTTAAACAGCTGGCTAAGAGAGGCAGGAGTGAAACATGCCGAAGACTCTGTGCTGCGAATCTTCTCCCACTTTCTTTTCATACCACAAACTTCTTTAAGGATCTGGTCTTTCAATAGGAGCAATACACAGTTTTTTAGAAAAAGGAAAAAAACCACCTTAAAAAGGAGGAGGGTTAATTCTGATTACTCCAAACTGGTCATCTTCTCAAAGTAGAGCAGTTCACAGATTCACAAAGTCTATCCAACAGAGGTGAGGGCGGACCAGGAGGCCACCTGGGTGGGCCAGGCATCCTCTGGGCATGTGCCCAGCAGGGCTGGAGGAGCTAGTAGGGTGGGCAGGAGTACTATGTGCTCAGAGGTCCAGCCGGCCGTCTGTCCTCCACAGAAAAGCTGCCAAGTTGGGGTGTTTTGGTTTAAAAATTCCTGGTGGGGACAGGGGAATCCCTAAAGGGAATACATTAAAAAAAATACATAGTGGAAATGGGGAAGGAGAACGAGAGCTGTTGTCCAAGAGCTTCTACGTAAAAATAAAAATTTAAAAAAAAAAGGGAGAAAGAGAAAAATAAAGAGTCTCTTAAATGGTTCTGAGGGTTCTACAGATGAACTGAAAGGAGGATGAGACGATGGAGACAGTTTTTATTGCTGGCCTGCCCCCGAGTGGCTTAGCTGGCCTCCATCCGGAGCTTCTTCCTGCTTTGGGGCTCTTCAGGCTCAGACTCTGAGCTGGAGTCTGAGCCCCCATCGAAGGCAGAGATGGTGCTGCCCTTGGCGTTGGTGTAGAGGCTGTTGTCTGAGGAGGGGTAGTTGGTCTGCAGTTGGGCACTTGACCTCGCCTTCTCCAGTGCACGGACTAAAAGGCAACGAAGGGAGTGTGTTACTGCCTTCTGGAGACTTGGGGAGTAACCGAGTCTAGACTCAGGGTCCAGCCTGTTCTTCCTAAGGGCTTGCTTGCTGGCCCCCGAGGCTCAAGGTGCTCAGAAGTAGCTCCCTTCAGGTGGCTGTTCACTCACACACTTCATTTCCCTCCCGCCTTTCCCAGCTGGACCTGGGAACCAGCAGACACTCTGCAATCCCACCCAACCCTGAAGAGAAGGCTTGTGATGTCACCGTCCTGCCATGGAAGCCCAGTGCAGAGACTGGAGCGTGAGCTTCCTGTGGGATTCAGCAGTGCAATAACAGAGGAGAAGCTGGCCCAGTAGCATGAGGCTCCACAAGGTGTGAAGGCCACACAACAGCAGGAAAGGATGACGTAAGATGTATCAGCCAAAGAACACTTTTGGCTTAGTTCTCGTGTACAAGATCCATTTGCAATGACAAGCTGGACACTTGGAAGCAAGTCACCGATACACGTAAAATACCTGGGCTTTTCAAACAGCCCCTACATGCAGGCTGCTTGGCGGCCCAATGACCAACCCACTGACACCACCCATTGCCCATCCCTTGGTTCAGCTCAGCTTGAGCCTGGAAGGTCAACCCTTTATTTTATTTATTTTATTTGAGGTTTTCTAACCCAGGTGGTTACTTGCATTTCCTTTTACTTGCATCTTCCATGAGGGAGGAAGAGAAGTGAATTCCCCAGGAACAAAGAACTTGATCAGCTCTCGCTTTCCCCCTGTGGTTGTAGGAAAAGGTGGGTGTGAGCATTGAGAATAGCATGGGCCTAGCCCATAGGCTGCCCTGATTGGACTACCATTGACCATGGAGAGGGCTCACTGTCCCTGAACACCTGGAATCTCTGGTACTTATACAGCACATTCCACTCCAAGGACCTCAAAGCTCTTTTCAGACACCTGATACCAGGTGTGATCCCTACTGCGGGCAGAGTACCTGAGCCCCAAGAAGGGGACAGATCAGGTCATAAAAGATACAAGTCTCCAGATGTCCAACTTCCTAGCTTCCACTGTCTCCTCACTGGCGCCTCAGGTCCTTCCTCAGGACGGCTCTAACACTCAGCTACTCAGGCCCCAGGAAGCAGGGCCAAGCCTGTTCTCCGCACATACTCCATGACTGGCTCTGACTCTGCAGGTCCAGGTGCCAAAGCCTGACCCGGACGGAGCACAGCAGGGCCAGCTGCCCCACAAGCTCAGGTGCTCACCTTGCTGCTCCAGAAGAGCATTCTGCCGCTTGAGGTCGTCAATATCTTGCTGGTGTGTGTGGTTTTTCCTTCGCATATACTGGATATACTCTGTGGCTTTGTCTAAGATTTGGGCCCGGGATGCCTGTGGCAATATAGAGAAGCACAGGGGGACAAAATAAAGACCGAATCCAGGCAGTGACGGAACCTGGCCTTTCTGCAGCAACTGCTTCGGTGGCTGGAAACAAGAGGGTAAGGTGGGAAAAGGCTGAAGAAATACAGTAATGGCTATTGAACGCCTTCTTTGATTTTGTTGTGTTTTGAGACAGAGTTTCACTCTTGTTGCCCAGGCTGGAGTGCAACGGTGTGATCTTGGCTCACTGCAATCTCCACCTCCTGGGTTCAAGTGATTCTCCTGCTTCAGCCTCTCAAGTAGCTGAGATTACAGGCATGCGCCACCGTGCCTGGCTAATTTTTTGTATTTATAGTAGAAACGGGTTTCACCACATTAGCCAGGCTGGTCTCAAACTCCTGATCTCAGGTGATGCACCTACCTCGGCCTCCCAAAGTGCTGAGATTATAGGTGTGAGCTATTGCGCCCGGCCTTTTTTTTTTTTTGAGACATAGTTTCACTCTGTTGCTCAGGCTGGAATGCAGTAGTGTGATCTCAACTCACTGCAACTTCCGCCTCCCCGGTTCAAGCAATTCTCCTGCCTCAGCCTCCTAAGTAGCTGGGATAACAGGTGCGTGCCACATTGCCTGGCTAATTTTTATAATTTTAGTAGAGATGGGGGTTTCACCATGTTGGCCGGGCTGGTCTCGAACTCCTGACCTCAGGAGTGATCCACCCACCTTGGCCTCCCAAAGTGCTGGGATTACAGGCGTGAGCCACTGCACCTGTGAAGGCCTTCTTTGTGACACACAAGGTGCCAAGTACTTTACAGAGCTTACCTCACAAACAGTTTCAGTGGTAGTTCTACCAGGAACCCAAGGATCAGAGAAGTAAACAGGATTTTTCAAAATCACCAGCTGGACAGTGACAGAGCCTGGATTTAAACTCAGAGACATCTGACTCTTAAATTGTACTCCCATGCCCTTTGGTTCTTTAGGTTGCTTTAAAGTCTTTAGCTTGGCTATGTCTGGAAATGTTAAAATACTACTTCAATGAAAGCTTTGGGACATTAACTCTGCTAGGGCCCAGCTACAGAGAGCTGGTCCAGAAAGACATGAGCAAGATTTCAGCTGGAGCTGGCTTGAGATGGCAATGGGTACAATGTGTTTCCTCAAGACCCAAGATTGCAGCCAAACTCTCAAACCATTGTTAACTATTCCCAACTGAACGATGCTGCTGTGTCACTATTTCAGCCTTCCTGGCTAAAGAGACTTTCATAAAAGCTGTCGGTGCTTGATGTCAACACAGGAAGAGCATGAAATTGGGCCATTTCAGGAAACAACCACACCTCTATAACGGCTGTGGGTAGCCTGGGTACTGCCTTGTTAGAGGAACAAGTTCGTCGGTCAGTAACATGGATGTAGTGTTACTGTGACCCTAGACATCGAACTTGTCTGGGAGATCCCCTCCAGGCTATAGAGTTACTTACGGCCAGGCAGACAGCCAAACTGGTAGAATAGTACAAAGCCAAGAGAAGCCCAAGGTGGGGTACCCTAGTAGCTTAAGTATGGCCTTCCAGCCAGAGGCTCTTGAGCAGCTGGAAAACTTCTTACCCAGGGTAGGGAGTGCTTGACAATTCCATATTACAAGTCCATTGGGTCCTCAACAACCAGAACGCAACAGCGGGAGAAAGACAAAGAAAACATGTACACCGTGGCTAGCAAAACCAGATGTACTCATATTAAGTCCTAACAATCTCAATTTATAGGCCTCAGTTTGGGCTGGGTTTCAGAGAGGTTTGGAAGGCCTGTGTTTATTTGTAAGTCTTCACAAGTACTAGAATTTCCAGGCTTTCCTCTTACAGCACCCTTAAGGCAATTTCCTCGAGGAAATTGTTCATAATCAACCATTTTTATCAGGTACAAATTACGTACAAGGTACTGGGCAGATATTGTGGGGAAACAAAATGTATTAGTCATGGCTTCTTTGCCCCAAAGCTTACTTACTATCTAGTTGAGGAGATAAACATGTCTATACACAGACAAATCACAGGGCAGTGCTGACAAGCGTAACCTGACTAGCAGAGATTACAGAGGCCACAGGACAGATGGCTTCTGGCTGGGGTGATTACCTACTGTGTGCCAGGACTGGCCTTGGTGCTGCTGCATGTGTGTGTGTGCACACAATGTGCTATCTGAAATGGCAAACCCTGCACTAGATCAAGGTGGCATCTATGGGAAAAGGTCACTCTGAAAAGGGAGACTAGCACAGGCAAGGGCATGGGGTGGGGAAAAGCGAGATGTGATTCTTGAGTTGAGTCAGTCAGCTTATGTAGAAGGAATGCGAGTTCCTACCCTAGCAATGGATACTTCAGGCACTGTTTCCCATTTCTGCAAAGGGGCCTTATTAGGGTTTAATTATTAGGTGACAAAATGGGGTGGAAAAAGGAGCACATAAGTAGAAGGGACTAATTAAAGTATCTTCCTCTCTGGATACTGGAGATGGAATGAAAAATGATTAGTATTGATGAGATGTGGTAGAGTGGTGAGGAAGAATTTGGGAATTCGAGGTCAGAGGTGTGCTCTACACACTTGTCATTAATGAGTTCTGTGACTGCAGATACATTTCTCACCTTGCCTATTCCTCATCTGACTAGAAATTCTATAAGACCCCACCTAGCCCTCCAAACTCTACCCTTTCCATCACTGATGTAACTGCTATGCATATTTACATCCCTCTCTTTAAATCTGCCTATGTAAAAGCTATTTTTTCAACAAACAGTTCCCAGAAGGCAACATTAGCTCTTAACTACGCATGTGCATCTGGGACAAGGGAAAAATGCACAATCTCTGAAGGCAGAGAGCGCTTGCAAACGTTCAGTGATAACTTTTAATGAATGACCAGACTGAGTAGCAGCCTTTGTGCTACCAGTTTCTCCTTCAAATATTTATATATGAAACCAGGGAATTAGGATCAAGAAGTGAAAAATGAGTGGTAAGCACAGCAAAACAAGCCAGAAGAGGGAAAAAGATCCTGTGAGGGATGGCAGTTTCCATTTCAGGGTAGTTTTTGGATGAAGATAAAATTCACAGATGTTCAGAACATAGTGTCTTGGGAACAAGAGGAGTCCAAAGAAGGCTGGATTGGTTTAAACCGAGAAGGAGGCCTTCAGAATGCTAAGCATAGCCCTTCCTCCATCCTCTGCTGAAAGCAAAAGTGCCTTAGGTCACTTGGGGTGCCCTGATCCCTCAGCAAGTCCAAAATAATGGTTCAGAGTTTATTTTATTCTTCCCAGCGTACCCAACAAGAATTAAAATCCAATAAGAAAAAAATTTAAAGCATGAAATATAGAAATACTCCAAATTTGCATGTGCATTTAGTCCACGGAAGAAAAAGCAAAAGGCTGAAGTTAAAAATGCTAGACTCACCTGCAATCCTCCCCTCCCATCTTTCCATTCCATACAAGATCATGTGGCCAGTCACAGCATGAAGGTGAGGGCAGGCCCTTCCTTGTCTTTATGAGTTTATAATACGTGACCAGTAAACACGAAGCCAGCAAGAAACCCTGGGATTCACGGCATGGACTATGGAATGACCCTGGGCTTTTGGTTTCTGTTTTCTGAAAATTGCCCTAACTCAGCTGAGTCAACTGCCCACCTTCACGTGAGTGTGACTGATCAGACAGAACTTGGTAAGTCAACGTGTCCACAGAGCAAGTGCTGCCTTGGGTACTCAGATAATGAGAATTATAATTTTGAGTCTGCCTTTATGAACAGAAATGGCTCTTTAGATGGTTTGATGGAGCCCTGAGACAGGATGGATGGTGGCTGAAGGGACTGATGAGGTAGTCAGGTGTCCCATGCAGCCATGTGAGTGAATGCAAAGGGCTCAGCAGGCTGGCCTCCCTCCTCCCCCACCCCCTTCCCACACCTCTGGGAGTCACACAAAAGGATGCTGGGCAGCCTTGCCAGATCTTGCTCCAAAGCTGTGGATGCACACAGCAACACAAATGACAATGACTGGGGTGGTAACAATGGCAGTAGCTAACACTTACTGAGAACTTACTAAGTGCCAGGCATCCACAACCTTCTGATGTATTATTTTCCCTATTTTATAAATGAGGAAACTGAGGCACAGAGCTGTAATTTACCCAATGTTATGTAAACTAATAGGAAGTTGAGTCAGGATTTGAATCCAAGCCTCCAGGACACTCATATTTTGGGAACACAGGGGAAGCTATCAATGGAAGACCCTCTTGAAGGTGGTTTTCTGGAGGAGTGACAGCTGAAGCCCAATGGTAAATTGTCTCTGCACAGGTAACAGGTGTAGGAGTTGAGTTGAAAGCGAAGCAATGATGAAGACTAGTCTTCAGAATTTGGTTGAAAGTAAGAAGTGGGCCAGGTGTGGTGGCTCATGCCTGTAATCTCAGCACCCTGGGAGGCTGACTGGGAGGATCACTTGGGTTCAGGTGTTGGGGACCAGCCTAGAAAACAGCAAAACACATGGGCTCTATAAAAAACCCAGGAGGTGGAGGTTGCAGTGAGCCAAGATCATGCCATTGCACTCCAAAAGATTAGCTGGGCATGGTGGTGCACGCATGTGGTCCCAGCTACTTGGGAGGCAGAGATGGGAGGATCTCTTGAGCCCAGGGAGCTGAAGCTGCAGTGAGTCATGCTTGTGCCAACACACTCCAGCCTGAACAACAGAGCGAGACCCTGCATCCAAAAAAAAAAAAAAAAAAAAAAAAGTGAAAAATGGTAGCTTGTAATAGCAGCACTAAAGAAGATTATTTTTCTTTCTTTTTTTATTTTAAGAACAGGTGAGAACTAAACAGGCTTCTAGCAGAAACACATTGAGAGGAAAAGCCTGAAGATGCAAGCTAGCTTGAGAGAACTGACCTATCCACCTGGCCTGCTGGGCAGAAGTGGAAGGTTAGGTGGGGGATGTCAGCTTCCCACAGTACTGCTGGCTTCATTACCTCTTGGCAGCCCAGAAGGATCAAAGCAAAATAACAATGTAGAAGACCCAGGGTGTGGCAGAGGGTCTGGCAGGTTCCTGTCCCTCCTACTGTTTATGCTGCAGCTGTGTGTCCATTTGCATTCCCTCCCAAGGCAACAGGCAGACAGAGGGAAGGTCAACCCCCTCAACCAGAGGCACCCACTGTCAGACCTCTGCTTCTGAACAGTGTCCACCCACCCCACCCATCACGGCAAGAACTGACTACGTATGTCACAAAAGGTCCCAAACCCAAAAGAGTTGGATTCTAATTAGAACCATTTAAGGCCCCAAATGACTCCCGAATTTGTTAGCACTGATGCTTCAAATGAAGTCCAAGGTTATTAAATTTCATTTAAGGCAATGGTTCTCAAAAATTTTCAATGTAAGGCAAGAGTTCAAACATTTCTGGAGTTATAAATCTTATCACGATAACTTGGATTTCTGTAAAAATTCAAATAGTTTTAGAAAGTGGGTGGGGAGAGGTGAGGAAAGAACAGTAGTACGAGATTGTTAACATTAAGAACACCACTACCCCCTCCCTACGGTCCCAATGCTGACGTCAGCAACAATAATCTTAACTCTATTGAACACTTTTCCTCTTCAGTGCCAAAAACAGATGCCACTGGGCTGATGTTACAGCTGTCTTGCTTCCCTAAGAACCAAAATGCCTGCTGAGCACGGTGGCTCACACCTGTAATCCCAGCACTTTGGGAGGCCGAGGCGGGTGGATCACCTGAGGTCAGGTGTTTGAGATCAGCCTGGCCAACATGGTGAAATCCTTCTCCACTAAAAATACAAAAATTAGCCAGGTATGGTGGCGGGCACCTGTAATCCCACCTACTCAGGAGGCTGAGGCAAGAGAATTGCTGGAACCTGGGAGGTGGAGGTTGCAGTGAGCTGAGATCGGGCCATTGCACTCCAGCCCTGGCCAACAATAGCGAGACTCAGTCTCCAAAAAAAAAAAAAAGAACCAAAATGCCCTATCTGGAGGGATGAAAAAGAGGGGGTACTGGTGGACTCACCAACTCACATAGTTATATTCTGTACTAGTTATTTTAGAGAAAATGACACCATTTATTTTCTGAAACCTGTGTGAGCTTTTACACATATGAAGGTAAAGGGAGAGCCCAGGGCAAAACTGGTGTAATTTCCATGTGAATAAGCCATCTTTGAAAACCAAAATGAAAGAATATGCACAATAAATTTGGATCCACATTAAACTAGTTCATTCAAAAACAGAACCCCATCAATGCCAGCAAGGGAGGCTGGAAGGTCAGAGTCAGCACAGACCTGTGGCTACTTGAAGGCTCTCCTGCTGCCAGGACCTCCCCAGCCACAGGACCATTTTGTTCATTACCAGGGAAAGGCAGAACTATCAGCCATGAAAGCAGCTTAATCAAAGCCAGGAGTCAGACATTTGTTTAAGGGGTCAAAACAATCATTTTTTAAATCTTGCATTCTTTTCTTGTGTGCCCTTGGTAGCTTGAAATGAAGGTGTGGCATTTTTGCATCAAACTTTGACCATGAAGGACAGGAGTATGCAACTTCCAAAAGAGGAAATAGAGCTAGTAAATAAACATGTGGAAAAGCAATTAATTTCACAATAAACAGAATATAAAATTACTAACTTTTGTTTAGTCACCCTCTTAAAAAGAAATTCCAATGATAATGAAGTTGGTACTCTCAAAACTCGACTAAAAGACTACTCTTTAGAATTTGCTTGAAAAAAGAAGGAAATAGAAGACAGAGGACTTGAAAACAATCCTCTTGGAAAGCATTTTGGCAACACAAGGAAAAAAGTCAGATGCTCATACCCTTCAACACAGAAATCCAGCTTCTTGGAATCTACAGAAATGGTTACATACAAATAGATGTCCATCACTATATTAATTATAAATTTAAAAAACTGAATGCAACCCCAGTTGCCCAAGAGAAACATGTCTAATGACTAAACATGAACACACTGTATGACCTGGGGGAAAAATATATTATGTAAAAGCAGCAAGCTATAAATAGCACTTTCCCTGAGGGAAGCATGCAGATGAACAGACCAGGAAGGAATACACAAATTGATAACACTGTATTTCCTTGCTTCTTAGACTCCATCAATAAATCCATGGATTGAACAATAGCAGCTTTTGGGGAAAAAAAAAGGAGGCAGGTTTCTTTTCACATCCACTTTAAGATGATGTCCAATTTCAGTCACATTAAATGAGGCAGAGGGGTACAGACAGTCTATCTTTCGATTGCACTGATCTGATAGTCACTAGCCACATGTGGCTAATAAATACTTGAAATGTTGAGTACTCTGAATTGAGATGTATTGTGAAGTTGAATTTTTAAGACTTAGTGAAAGAATAATTTTAAATACATTGATTACATGTTGATTACATACCTATTTTTTAGTATTGGGCTAAATAAAAGATATTACTCAAATTAATTTCACCTGTTTAACTTTTTAATTGGGTCCACTCAAAAATTTAATCGTATTTAAGTTATATTTAAAATGCATTTGTGACTCACACTAAATTTCTGTTGGGCAGCATTTGTCATAGGATCAAAGGGAAGGTTGTAGTTGTGTTAAAGGAAGGGGGAATTCATGTTTCTTCTTCTTCCCATTTTTCTAAAGTCTTTGCAATTTTGTTGGAGAAAAAAAACACTAAAGGCAAGGCCTAGTAATCAATCCTTATCCTTCCAAATCTCAAGATGCGATAAATGTTAGGTGAGGAAACTCTCTAGTACTCTTGGGGGAGTAACACCTCTCCCACTCTGTGTGACAGTCTCCCAGAAGGAATAATTAGATTTCTGCCCTGCAGGAGCATACCATTTAGTTATGTGATAAGATAATCACAGAAAGTAGGGAGACAGAGGAGAGGTTCCACAAAAGGCCACAGAGGTTCAGGGGAGGGTTCTAAGGGGTGGGGCAGTACTTGATATGGGCCTCTAAGGCAGGAAGCTAGAGATTGAGGGAAGCGGGGAACTCAGGCAGGAAATAGAGGACAGAATGCAGGTAGGCCTTGTGAGCAGGTCTCTTCAACATGGAACACGCAAATCATATGGGCAGTGTGGCTGGGGTTGGACCTTGAGAAAAGCGAAGAACTCAGATAAGCTGAGAATGAAATTCCTGGGCAAAGAGAAGAGGGGTTGATATGGTTTGGCTGTGTCCCCACCCAAATCTCATCTTGAATTGTAACTCCCACAATTTCCAGTAGTGGGAGGAACCTGGTGAGAGGTAACTGAATCATGGGGGTTGGTCTTTCCCATGCTGTTCTTGGGATAGTGAATAAGTTTCTTGAGATCTGATGGTTTTAAAAACGGGAGTTTCCCTGCACAAGCTCTCTCTCTCTTTGCTTGCTGCCATCCCTGTAAAACATGACCTACTGTTCCTTGCCTTCTGCCATGATTGTGAGGCCTCCCTAGCAACATGAAACTGAAAGTCAGTAAACTTCTTTCTGTTGTAAATTGCCCAGTCTCAGGTATGTTTTTATCAGCAGCGTGAAAACAGACTAAATAAAGTAAATTGGTACCAGTAGAGTGGGGCGCTGCTAAAAAGATATCCGAAAATGTGGAAGCAACTTTTAAATTGCGCAACAGGCAGAGGTTGGAACAGTTTGGAGGTCTCAGAAGAAGACAGAAAAATGTGGGAAAGTTTCAAACTTCCTAGAGACTTGTTGAATGGCTTTGCCCAAAATGCTGATAATAATATGGACAATAAAGTCCAGGCTGAGGTGGTCTCAGATGGAAATGAGGAACTTGTGGGGAACTGGAGCAAAGGTGACTCTTGTTATGTTTTAGCAAAGAGACTGGTGGCATCTTGCCCCTGCCCTACAGATATGTGGAACTTTGAATTTTGGAGAGATGATTTAGGGTATCTAGAGGAACAAATTTCTTTTTCTTTTTTTTTTTTTTTTTTGAGACAGAGTTTTGCTCTGGTTGCCCAGGCTGGAGTGCAATGGCATGATCTCGGCTCACTGCAGCCTCTGCCTCCCAGGTTCAAGCAATTCTCCTGGCTCTGCCTCCTGAGTAATTGAGATTACAGGTATGTGCCACCACACCCAGCTAATTCTGTATTTTTAGTAGAGAGGTTTCTCCATGTTAGTCAGGCTGGTCTTGAACTCCTGATCTCAGGTGATCCACCATGCCTGGCCTAGAGGAAGAAATTTCTAAGCAGCAAAGCATTCAAGAGGTCACTTGGGTGCTATAAAAGGCATTCAGTTTTATAAGGGAAGCAGAGCATAAAAGTTTGGAAAATTTGTAGCCTGACAATGTGATAGAAAAGAAAATCCCATTTTTTGAGAAGAAATTCAAGCCGGCTGCAGAGATCTGCATAAGTAATGAGGAGATGAACGTTAATCTCCAAAACAATGGGGAAAATGTCTCCCAGGGCATATCAGATTTTCAAGGTAGCTGCTCCCATCACAGGCCTGGAGGCCTAGGAGGAAAAAGTAGTTTTCTGGGCTGGGCCCAGGGTCACCACATTGTGTGCAGTCTAGTTCAGGGACTTGGTGTCCTATGTCCCAGCCACTCTAGCCATCGCTGAAAGGGGCCAACGCAGAGCTCAGGATGTGGCTTCAGAGGGTGCAAGCCCTAAGCCTTGGCAGCTTCCACATGGTGTTGAGTCTGTGAGTGCACAGAAGTCAAGAACTGGGGTTTGGGAACCTCTGCCTAGATTTCAAAGGATGGAGTATGGAAATGCCTGGATGTCTAGGAAGAAGTTTGCTGCAGGGACAGGGCCCTCATGGAGAACCTCTGCTAGGGCAGTGCAGAAGAAAGAGGTTTACTGACTTTCAGTTTCACATGGATGTGGAGGCCTCACAATCATGGCAGAAGGCAAGGAAGAACAAGTCACGTTTTACAGGGATGGCAGCAGGCAGAGAGAGCTTGTGCAGGAAACTCCTGTGCACTCTATGTGGGGTCAGAGCCCACACAGAGTCTCTACTGGGGCACTGGCTAATGGAGCTGTGAGAAGAGGGCCACTATCTGCAGACCCCAGAATGGTAGATCCACGGACAGCTTGCACCGTGCACCTGGAAAAGCCACAGACACTCAATGCCAGCCTGTGAAAGCAGCCAGGAAGGAGGCTGTACCTTGCAAAGCCAAAGGGGTGAAGTTACACAAGACCATGGGAACCCACCTCTTGCATCACCATGACCTCTATGTGAGACATCAAGTCAGGAGATCATTACAGAGCTGAAAGAGCTTATGATTTGACTGCCCCACTGGATTTTGGACTTGCATGGGGCCTGTAGCTCCTTTTTTTTTTTTTTTTTTTTTTTTTAGCAATTTCTCTCATTTGGAATGGCTGTATTTAACCACTGCCTGTACCCCCGTTGTGTCTAGGAAGTAACTAAACTTGCTTTTAATTTTACAGGCTCATAGGCAAAAAGGACTTGCCTTGTCCCAGATGAGACTCTGCACTGTGGACTTTTAAGTTAATGCTGAAATGAGTTAAGACTTTGAGGGACTGTCGGGAAGGCACCATTGGTTTTGAAACATGAGATTTAGGAGGGGCCAGGGGTGGAATAATATGGTTTGGCTGTGTCTCCACCCAAATCTCACCTTGAATTGTAACTCCCACAATTTCCATGTGTCATGGAAGGAACTTGGTGGGAGGAAACTGAATCATGTGGGCAGGTCTTTCCCATGCTGTTCTTGTTATAGTGAATGAGTCTTGCAAGATCTGAATGGTTTTAAAAACGGGAGTTTCTCTGCACAAGCTCTCTTTGCCTGCTGCCATCCATGTAAGACAAGACTTGCTCCTTCCTGCCTTCTGCTATGATTGTGAGGCTTCCTTCCAGCCATGTGGAACTGTAAGTCCACTAAACCTCCTTCTTTTGTAAATTGCCCAGTCCCAGGTATGTCTTTATCAGCAGCGTGAAAACAGACTAATACAAAGGTATATAGTAACTGTAAGATTAATGTTGGGAAGGAGGAGAAAAGCAGGTGGGCAAGCTGGGTACCTTATTTACTGAACATGGAATACCAGTCCTTACCTAAATGGGCAATGAAAAACCCTTGGAGGTGTTCAGCAGCACACCAATAACTTATAAGAAATTAAATCCATTTACAATTGCTGAGGCTGGAGTAAGGGGAGACTTGGGCAACTACAGGCAACAATTTAAGATGCAGAAACTTTAAAAAGATAATTGTCCAAGTTGGAGTATGGCCAGCTAATAACCTTAATGAGTAATGAGGACAAGTGGATAGGGCTGTGGTTTACATTTCATTTAAAAGACAATCCCTCCCGGGGTGGGCGGGGCTAAAAAAAATAAAAAGAAAAAAAGAAAAACAATCCCCTCCAGCAGCCCAAATATGCTATAGACACAGGCTACTGAATGAACTGTCAGTCTTAAAAGCATCAACAGGAATGAGCCATCTCCCAAAATAATGTGGCCAGGTAGATGAGGGATTCCTCCCATCAGTTAATAAATATTCACTATATTCCCTCCTGTGTGCAGGCACTGAGGGAATATAACCAAAAGGAGACATTTTCCCTCCCTTCATGGTACTTATTTATAGTGTAGTGCCAGCAGACAGTAGTAGAATAATCACACAAATATATGTAAAACCACATATATTAAGTGTAATATATATATGTGTGTACATAAAAGTATAAATGCTATGAGAGCCTTTATCCTTAAGAATCATCTTCCCTGCCATAAGGGAGCTATTAATATTTGGTTTCAACAACTACCTGTTAAGAAAACCAGACTTTAATGGAAATGAAACTGAGATTAACTCAATGTAAAGCTCTTATTTGATGCTCAGCATGTTATCTCATTATTGTTAATTGTTAGACATAATCCTCTTTCCCAACGAGAGAGCAAGACCCTCAACGGTAGACACCGTCTATTACATCTTTGTACCTCTACGACACTCACAAGGTCTCACTTACATAGTTTAGCACATAATATTGACTGTTGCTGTTTTCTTTAAGGGCTGAGCAAGTCTGCTGTTTCCTCTTGGCTTGCTCTCTTCACCACAATTTACTGAGAGCTTACTATGTGCCAGAATCTGTGATAGGAACTGACAGAGGCAGTGCCCTCAAATTCTCACCTCAAAATCAAAAAATTTTGTTTTTCTTTATTTTCATTTGAAGTTATATTCTCTCTCTTCGACACAGCTCTCCCCATAAGGGACAAATGAGAGCTCGACTGCCTGAGAGAGCAATGAGTTTGATAAACAGGCACTGAGGGAGAGAGTTAAAAGATGAGAAATTACTATAAACCACTGTAGAGCTACAAATGGCAATGTTGAAAATAACCTTCTACTGCTAAAGTCATCCATGATAAAGAGACAGTGTGAATGATTATAATCATTCTGGCTCAGGTATTGGGGCTAACTTATGAGATGGAGGACAGAATTACACCCCCATGTAAAGGCAAAATGATGGGCTGGCTATCAGGTCTTGCCCCTCAACATAAACACATGAGCTTAGTGCCAGTGAACAGTTGTGTAACACTCCCTAGTACCCAAGCAAGGACACTTAACTAATATTTTCTGTTAAATAAAAGTAATATCTCTGGGAAAGAAAAAATGGGGCCACAGTTGATCTTGCCCTCACTCCATTACTCTGGTTGGCTGGCTAATGGTTCTAATTCCATCCTATTGTTCCCAGTGGGCTCCATGTACAGCTGAGAAACTGCAAGGAACACAAGACTCAAAACAACAGAGATCAAGGGTTTACTTGCCAACCTGGGACATATGGCAAAACCCAAATGAACCACCAACTGCAATGGTCTCTTTCTTGGGCTCAGAGCAACTATGTGAACTCAGAAAGAAATTATAGACTTTAAATGTTCCTTAATACCCTGCATTTCAGTGTTACCTCCATATGCCAACTTAGAGGGGGAGTATTTTTTAGTAGCCCTGGTTTGACACACTGCCAAGATTAATAGGCCTATCCAGGAGAAGCTCCTAGGACAATGACAAGAAACAAGTATTTAAGCAAGATTTCTTTAAAATATTCTTAAATTGTTTACCCGTGTGGTACAGGAAAAAGATGGAACTTGGCAATTGGCAATCCTGAGTTCTAGCCCCTGTCCTGCTAAGATGGGATAGTGATCTTGAGCCTGTGAATAACAATGACAGGAGCAACGGCAGTAATAACTGTCCAATAACAGTACCATACCTTACACAACTGCTGTGCAGATTTAATTTTACATTACAATACAATGTCAATTATTACTGATTTTTTTCCTCAAGCAAAAGGTAAAAAATATTTTCTTTTTTTTGAGACAGGGTCTCATGCTCTCGCCCAGGCTGGAGTGGTGCCATCATGGCTCACTGCAGCCTGGACCTCCCAGACTCAAGAGATCCTCCCACCACAGCCTCCCAAGTAGCTGGGACTACAAGTTAGCACCACCATGCACGACTAATTTTTGTATATTCGGTAGAGACGTGGTTTGGCCATGTTGCCCAGGCTGGTCTCAAACTCCTCGGTTCAAGCAATCCACCTGCTTCAGTCTCCCAAAGTGCTGATATTACAGGCATCAGCCATCATGCCCGATGAATCATTTTTTAAAATGTTTATTTTATAGCAGAAATACAGAAAACAAAGGGTAAATAGAGTTTGGATCCCACATTTAAAGCTTTCTTTCTTTCTTTTTACATAAGTATCCCCTATTCTTGGTTAGGATCCAATTCAATGAATATATTGCTTTTTCTTTAAAAAACAAAAGGTTTAGGGCACATATGACTCATAATCCAAATGCTAAGGGAGAAGTCAGCTGGAACATAGAGATGCTTAAGTCAAAGGAGACCAGAACACAGAGAGATCCAAATCAAAGACTTTCCCTTTAAGAATCTAAGTTCCCCAAAATTCACATAGTAAAATAATTATCTCATGATTATTTACATAATGTCATAACCTCAATTATTACAATCTAAGAATGAGCCCACTTCCTTTGGTCCAAATACCACATTTAAAAAAAAAAAAACACCACGTTTAGTGAGAACTCAAGTCTGAGAGACCCAAGTATTGTTAGACTTACAGCACCTGTGAAACAGTGCTGGCAGCTGGCTTTTTAAAGAGGAAGGGGTTGAGACCTTATAGACCTTTCCTTCATTTACTCTCAGTAGGACATATTTGGATTATAACATGGGATAGGAAGATTCTGAAATTAGAATGGTACCTAGTAAATTCTCAAACTGGGGCTTTGTTGATTGGCTCTATAGAATCTGGTTCCCCCAGACCACTTCTCTCTCCCCTAGTCCTGCTGCTTTTCTGCTGGTATGTCCTGCCACCACCCCTTCACTCATTCCACTCCAGCCATTCCGGCCTCCTTGTTTTCCTTGCTGGGCCCAGGAATGCTTACAGGTTCCTATCTCAGTGCCACCACACTTGCTTTCCCTCTGCCTAGAATACTCATTACCAGACAGATGCACTGTTCTTGGCTTCACTTTATTTAAAGCTTTGCTAAAATGTAACCTTGCCTGCAACACTCTTTTTGTCTGCCATAATTAAAATTGCAACTCTTCTCCCTGTTTTTCTCCACATTATTTACCTGACATAATACATTTATATATACATACACACACACACGCACACACACACACACACATATATATACATTTTTAGACAGAGTTTTGCTCTTGTTGCCCAGGCTGGAGTGCAATGGTACGATCTCAGCTCACTGCAACCTCTGCCTACTGGAGTAGCTGAGATTACAGGCATGCGTGACCACGCCCAGCTAAGTTTTTGTATTTTTAGTAGAGATGGGGTTTCTCCATGTTGGTCAGGCTGGTCTCAAATTCCTGACCTCAGGTGATTCCCCACCTAAGCCTCCCAAAGTGCTGGGATTATAGGTGTGAGCCACCACACCCGGCCATATATTTTTTATTTTTAATTCTTACTTCATTTTTTAAAAAATCATTTCCTCATCAGAGCAAGAGCTCCTGTTATTGTCTGTTTTGTTTACTGCTCTATTACCAGTATCTAGAATAGTGCCTGGCATGTAGTAGACCCTCAGTAAATATGTGTTGAATGGCATGAATAAGTAAATAAATGAGTAAGCCACAACAAATGACCAACTATTTCACTTGTAAGACTACCAAATTCATTCAACTTCCTTGAGGAAAGAAAGGGAAAACAGGATTTAGAATAATGCAATTATAAGGACTTAAGGAAAAAAGTTATGGCAATGTAAAATAGGCTAGGTAAGGAAAAGGCATAGTTGTGATCCTATGACCCACCTCTCCCAATGTATTCAAACTTAAGAATGCCTAAGAATCATCTGACTGCTTGTTATAAATACAAATTCCCAGGCTTCCCCTCCAGAAAGGCGGATTCAGTAGTGAATCTGCTGTGGGAGGTCCTCAACGCACCCCTTGAGAAACATTGCCCAGTGCCACTCCTGGTTGGATGTGAGACTTAGGAGAAGGTAGCTCTTGTCCATATAGTTTACCAAAGCAATTTTAATTGATACTATGGTACAGGAATAAGCACCAACTGTCAACAGGTCAAACAGGCATAAGAGATAATCTTTTGCATGTGTTTACTTTGACTAAGGGGGGTGAGTCTCTGTCTCTAGTCATAAAGATTTCTGTGCTACTTAGTGTTGTACCCAGGAAGTTGTTATTCCAGGTAAGTGCCTTGGTTTAAGGTCATTAAATCAAGTCCACACTAAGTAGGCTTAACCCACAACAAATTCTGGTTTTGCAATACCAAGTATGCACACAGCCTGTCTTATTCTTTATAAAGGTCTGACCTTCTCCATGTTTCCACCACATGGAAAGCCACACCTTAGATAAAGTATAAAGCATATGACTTATCACAGTGACGACATAAAAAATGAAAGCATAAGGGTTCCAAATTTGATCTTGGATAACCAAACAAATCCAGGACCCCCACCAGAGAACTAAATCAAAGCGCACCCAAAAGCAGACTGTCCTTAACAGAATAGTTGCTTCTTTATAAAACACTGGATCACTAAAGCAAAAACACAGGTCCTCTTCCCAGCTTGCCAGTTATTCCACTGAATTGCTGCAGACAACTACACTCTCTGTCAAGAATGGAACTGTGCAGACGTTTTCTGCAAATTCCAGGGAGTGACCCTAACCCATAGGCTTTTACTCAAAGCTTCTAATTTTGTTTTTCAAATGCAGAAACAGCTGGTGCCTAGCCCTCCAGGGAAAATGCTAGTTTCCACAAGGGAGGGGGGAAGAGTGGTTATTTTCTCTATTTCACATGAACATGTCTATTCACTCAAGACTTTTGTCCCACAGCTTAAAATGCTCTTTTTACGCCCTGGAAATAACAATTACTGGGGCTGGAAAATCAACGGTGCCCAGGCTGTTTTTCACATATATTACATACCTTCCTGCATGCTACTTACTATAAATGCTCATTTACAGTAAGTATTAACTGAACCATAGGAAAGAAATTCTCGTGGAGGTCTTGGGTATTAGTGACCTCTGGAATGTTTACTGTCATCCCGAATGAACACTGAGCCACCTTTATACTATAGTGTATAATTTCTTGAATTTATTACAAATAATACAAATTTTGAAAGATGACTCCTACCGATATCTTACAAATAGCTCCATTATATCTGGCATATTTTGTTAAGGATAAACTGGAGTAGGTAAGGCATGCGGCAATCCTCCAAACAGTCAAAAAATAAGGGAACTACGCTACCTGAATATCTCTGACTACATTTCCTTCCCAATAGATGAGTGCTCTGCTAAGCTCCACAACAAGCTCCAAGCTAATAGTGGCCAGCGACTCAGCTTTCTCAGGAAACTCACCTTCTCTCCTTGGAGTGATGGGACTGAGTCCCGCAAACTGTGAAAGCTGTCTTTGATGTGGTCCCTACGTTTTCGTTCCAGTGCATTATGATGAGCCCGTTTGTCAGCCTAGAAGAATGAGAAAAAGAACACATTAGGAATATCACTTCTTTTGCTTGGTACAAGGTGGGTGGGGTACAGCCTGGAGGTACACGCTGTCAGCACTGTCCCTGGCGAGTGGACTGGGAAGGATTTCTCGAGGTGGGCAGTTAGGAGTCTCCAGAATTAGGCTCTGCTAAAGGGGGAGAAAGGGGTGAGCAAGGCTTGCGACAGGAACATCCAAAGTAGCTCGATGCATCCAGCTCATGCATAAGTAAAATAAAAGTTATTCAGGGGGACAAAGTGTGACTCTCCTGTAACATCAGTGGTCCTCCCCCAACTTGCTTATGTGACAGAACAGCCACCAGTCTGTGGTTAGGACGTGACTAGGGAAAGCTCCAGTGGGCCCCTTCTTAAGATGTGATCACCCCCACTGTAAGAGATTTGCCAGACGGGTGTCCAGGGGAAGGAAGAGTTAAGTCATTGGTGCTTCCTTCATGTGAAACCATCACCGTGAGTCCCGAGCACACTAACAGGCACTAGTTTAAGACCTCTCACCAAATCATATAATAGAAACTAAAACCTCTGTAAAACCTAGATGCATGAATCTGAGATCATTATGACAGAGCTGATAGAGATGACAACTGCATTCTGAGTTCCTGTTTGTTTTAAGTAGATCCAAGGTGCTATCCTGCCAGGGGCTTCCCCACACACAGGCAGTGCCAGACAGGTAGTTTTTAGAGGGCACACCTTCTGACACCCACAAGCTCTGAATAAATTCCCTCAGGCACCTGTGGCAGGTCAGGCTAATTTGCTGGGATCTAAATATCCAAGTCAAAGTCTTAGTTTGCTTGGAATCACAAAGAACAGTCAGCTGGAGATGGACCAAAACTGCCAACACGATATCAGGAATGGCAAAATGCTCTGGCTTCAAGCAGAAGAGACAGTGCTGGAGAGCATGGTAAGAGCACTTCAGCAGGTCCCATCAGAGCGGTACCCCCTCCAAATGGAACACAAGCAACCCGAAGCAAGAAGAACTTTATCACACCTACACTCTGGGAATTATGGAAATAATACTCTGAACATTCACCTTGAACACACAAGACTCCACTGAGCCTAGAGAGCAAGTCTGTATATGAGAAGTTCAGGTAGTTTAAATCTACCCAGACAGAGGGCCAGAAACTTAAAAAATTTAACAAGAGTAAATAACTTGGCTTAGCTCGAGAATAATGCTGCCTCATATGAATCCTTGTACTAGACAAGATGTACAGACAAAAGTCTACTATCAAGAGTTGTGAGAATGAAAGGATTTGAAATTCTCCTAATATTTCATTCTGAAAGTCCTAGTCATTACAGAGGAAGAGGAGGCTGGGAGCTCCTGAGGTCATCTGAGTTACTTCCTGGTCTCTTAAGCATAGCACCTCACCTACAGCTCTGTTGAACTGGACATGTGGTTCCCATGACAACCATGGTTCTCCGTAGCATATTTCTCTTTTTGGGGCATATGCCTGGAGCACTTCTAAAGCTGTCCTAATCTTGTTTGTTAAGTCTGGATTCACTGTAAAAGGAATGTTTACTGAACTATAGTGACATACGGAATATTACGGAGAAACTGAGAGGACAGTCAAGCTTGGAACACCAGGTAACCTGAGGCTAGAGGTAAGTACTCTGTATCATACAACTCTACAGCAAAATTGTAGATGCTTTCTAACAGTAGTGTGAAATAGCTCGACAGAATTAAACATATTCCTTTTGAACTTACTGTTGTTCCCTCTGATCATTTACATAAAGATAAGTTGGGCTGGGACTATCCCTAAGGAGGTTAAAGGCCAAGAGACAGTATTTGGCATGTGTCTGCCACTCCCGTTTGCTATATACTACCTAAGGTGGTTTATTTACATGCAAATTAATCATCCATCTTTGGTCTCCACAGCAGCCCAAGATACTTCTGTCTAAATCACCCTGATTCTTGGCCCTCCTCCCAGCTAAGAGCTGTGCACCAGAATTACCCATAATCCCTCTGTTGATACAAATAAAATTCTAATTATCTGTTTTCTTTCTGGGGTGAGCCCTGCAAATCTCAAGTAGCCAGAATGAAGTTGCACTTGGTTTCACGTGGACCTGCACTAGAGGGGTGGAGCTAAGTATAATCTAACATTAAAATCATCCCCCACAGTGCACTACCCCACCTCCCATTCACTGAACTCTGAAAGGACTCAAATGGACAAGTCTCTCGGTTAGAGGATTGTAAGTGAACTTGGCTGTAGACCATGAGCAGAAATCTTGGCTTCTCATCTGAGGAGCCAGCCAAGTTTGAGAAGTTGGCTCAACAAGGAAGGCAGCAGTCCACTGCCTGGTAGAAAGCCTGGGCTGGGACTGTTGTTCTCAAAGTAGTGGATGGAATTTCTGTAGTGGTTCCAGGCCCAATTTAACTAGCACAAGAGTGGAATCTTAGACCAATCCCTGCTGCCATGTCCATCCCTGAGCTACTACTGGAGTCAATTTAAAACCTCTCAGAGACAATGGCAAGGATGTATTTTCTCTTCCCCAAGCCCAATTTAAAAGAACAAGTTAAAAACATGCACAACTGACAGGCCTAATTCCAGGCAAATCTGAATTAAATGATATCACCAGTGTTTTGAAAGAGCACATAAAAAACCGAAAAACCTTTACACAAGGCTGAGAATGCTCTTTGGGAAACATTTCCAAACCACAGATCCACCCAGCCAGATAACACTGCCTGCACCTCATCCCCCACCCCCAAACTGGAGGGCTGGTTTGCAGGCTTTATCACTGCCTTGTTAACTGTCTCCACTCTCTGGCAACCCTTTTTGAGAGGGCCAAGATTTCAGAGTTGAAGAAGAAACTGGGTGAAGACTCCCAGTGTAAGGCATCTAATATCCTCCCACAAATGCAAAACTGGTTTTAAAAACGGGGCCAAACAATTGTCTTGAACAAAAAAAAAACTCTACTCAGATGAGCCTGTACTGAGAATGATGTTTAATAATAAAAATGAATAGTACGGAAAGCCCCCTTGTGGAATTAATTAGGCCCTATTCTAGGAGACAACAGAGGTATTCCTGAACCATACAGCAGGCTCCCCCACACATCCTATGGGAACAGTGGCTAGACCCTGTCCGCTCTTCAAGTATACTGAATTTGTACATATGGATTTCTGCCAGAAAACCCTTCCTCCAGGGCATCCCTAACAGAAACACTAGGGGTTATACAGTGGTCCACAGATGCTCAACAGAAACTCCCGCACCAAATCACTTCCAGCTTTGACATCTCTGCCAAGGTTTTTATTCAGCCTCTCCGTTACATTTCTACCCAACTTCCACACTGGTAGCCAGAATAAAAATCTTCACCTACAATTTGTCCACTTTTGACACTACCAAGCACATGTATCTTAAGTGTTGTTAGATGTTGAAGGCAAACATTATTTTGTTAGCCAAGAAGTCGTTACACTGGCAAGAAGTCATCTAAGCTAAGGAGGTCTATTCAAAATTGAGGGAAATCTCTTAAAATTATTTCCTTCCAACTTACTGCACAGAGACTGTATCTTTGTTCAAGGCATCACATCAGTCAGTAAACTTATTTCCTCCAAGTTCTAGGCAAACAGCATAGGGAAATAAATGGCTCATTATTCCAGGATGCACAAGGTTCTCCAGAACAATGCTATGTCTTACAGGCTACCTGACAGCTAACCCCACCTATAACGGGAATCATCTCAATTCTAATATGGAAAATTCTCAGCATATAGAGAATTGGTTGCCCACTAAATATTTACCATGTTTACAAAATGTGAAGGCTGTATTTTAGAGGGAAGCTAGTGTTCCTCATGATTCCTGTTCGAGCTATTCTCATTAGAGACTAAGGACACTTGAGAACACACAGGCCCCAAAATTCTCATCAGAAAAAGATCTATTTCTTACTTCTGATACATAAGGATCAGAGAGGATAAAGTTCGATTTCTAAGCAACTTAAAATATTCATTTTAATCAACCCAAAAATTATAAAATAATGGGCAGCCAGAATGGGATAAGCTCGCCAAGCTCCCTAACAGAAAGACATCAATTTTAATTTTCCAATACCTGTCCTGCTTTAGCTGATTACCTGGTATATATTTCCAACATTATCTAATGTATGTATTTGTTTTCAAAATTTTTTTCATTTGGTGCCTAAAAGAACTGTGGAATGCTATTATCCAAACAGGGCCTCATACTATCGCCATTTCAGAGAAGGATGCCTTGGTCAGGAAATTTTAATTAAAAACCAAGTTGAATTCTTTGACCAACTATTTCATCATTACCGGCATCTTGAAAAAATTCTTTTAGACATAAGAACAAGTTTTACTCTAACACAGGCACGTTTAGGAACTAACTTTGGCTTTCTGTTATCACTGTCAACACTCTAAGCAGAGAAAAAGTACATGCATCGTGCAGCACTTTTGCCATGCAACTGACTGCAGGTAAAACAGACAGAAGTTTCCTGAGTGAATTCCAACCTCAGAGGAGACCAAGCTCGTTCTCTTCCAAATTCCTAAAGAAGCAAAGAGCTCTACGAAGTTAAACATATTTCATACCAGAAAGGTCTAGAAGTGAAATTGCACAGATCTGTTTTCAAACCCCTACTAGGTATACCGCAACTGCAACTCATTCAGATGCCATGAAGGACAGCGGTGATTGGAAAAAAAACTTGCATTTCCTGACCAACACACTAACCCATACATTTCTTGCATACTTTCACTCTTTCCTAAAGAAATTTCCCAAACAGAAATAAAGCAAAAGGAAGTCCTTGCATATAATATACCTGCCCCAGAAATTTATCTTTAAAATACAACTATTTCTCTCCAAAATATAATAAAAATAAGATAACATCAGTGGGATTCTGCGAGGTGTTGAATTTAGTAATGAGAATACTCTTTGGGATTACTTCCTTTAACAAAGCTTACTGGTCACTGGAGAAGCTGTTTTCCGTTTGTACTGAAGCAACATAAAAAAAAATATTTGCCAAATCAGTTTCACTTTCTGTTAGAGTTAGCCTAACTTCCTAACTCTGTTCTCAGTATCTTACATTCCTCATGCAGTAAGGCCTAGACATAGTGACATTAGAAAACACACATGAATGTTTTTATATTAGGATCCACAGAACCTTTTTCAAGTAACTTTTTTCAGCTTCTTCTGTAGTCCTAAATACCTAAGCATTTGGTTGTTCACAGTCCACATCTTTTTTTAAACCTTTTTCCTAAGGCAAAACTTAAGAATGGCTTTCTCCCAAATTAAAAATAATGTATTTATTATCTACATTAAATCTTGAGGAGTAAGCAGATGCATTCACAGAGGGGGAGAAATGGAATCCCCTTTTACCCTACACATTCACAATAGTTGTTTGATATACTATAAAATTTGTCTAACACATCTGCTTTTTCTCTCCATGCTGTTGTCATTATACTGTGCGGGATAATACTTAGAAATCTCAACAAATAGATGTGTTAAATTAAAAACAAAAGTGTCAAACCAACTCCCCTTGCCTACCCCCCAAAATCAAAAGGAAAAATTCTAGGCACCTTAATAGCAAACTAAAAATATCTAGACAAAACAATGAGATTAGCATTCCAGGAAGGCAGAAACACTGCAATAATTTAATCAACAAATTTACAGCAACGCTCGTGGGGGACAAATATTTTGAAAAGCAGCAGCTTTGAAGAACTGTGAACCAAAATGTCACCAAAAAAAAAAAAAAAGAACCCTTTTCTCTTATTGGGAAGTCAATATAATTTCAATTCAAAGGATAATTTTGCAAAGGAAGCCTAAACGATCCTTACCCTCCAACCCTGATTAAGCCCTGGCAGATTTACAACTGGAGACTTGCAGGGCAAAAAAAAAAAAAGTTTTAAAAAGAATAGGCCCCAAACGTGAAGGATAAAAGTAAATGAAAAAAAGGAATTCGATTTTCAAATATATGTATATGAGAATACTTCAAAGATAAATAAAACAAAACAAATTATTTTTAATGACTATTATCCAGGGATAATTTTAAGACTTCTGGAACAACTACATCCCCCGATTTTATGGAAATATCAGCTCTCAATAAATAAGTTTTCTAATACCTATCTGCTTAGACAACCTGTACAATCTTTGCTTGCTCTAATGAAGAGCAGGTACAACTGAGATGGCTTGCCTTTATCCTGTGGTTATTAAGTTCTTATACCAGAGGTATCAAAGTGACATCCTGCAAATTCTAACAAGACCCCAAAGAGTTGTTCCACACAACATTTTAAAAATAACATATAAAGCTTTGGATTTTTCTGTTTTTTTGAGATGGAGTCTTGCTCTGTCACCCAGGCTAGAGTGCAATGGCTCACTGTCACCTTTGCCTCCTGGGTTCAAGCAACTGTCCTGCCTCAGCCTCCAGAGTAGCTGGGATTACAGGCGCCTGCCACTATGTCTGGCTAATTTTTTGTATTTTTACTAGAGTCAGGGGTTTCACCATGTTCACCAGGATGGTCTTGAACTCTTGACTTCAAGTGATCCTCCCGCCTTGGCCTCCCAAAGTGCTGGGATTACAGGTGTGAGCCACCACGCCCGGCCATCTTTCTTAAAAAACAGGAAGATCTGACAATACTGATCCTTCACTCCCATGTTAACAAACCACTGGAATTTAGTAGTGGCTGACTTTTTAGAGGAGGCATTGCCCTCCAGTACCCCAAGTCCTCACCTCTTCCCTCTTCTTTATTCTTGACGGCCCCCCCATGAGCATTCAAATTTTTTACCCCTATTCTATACACTTCTTACTGTTCCCCAACTGTCAAATTTTAGACACTCTGATACACTTCTTTTCCCCTCTCTGATTCTGATTTATTCTATGTGTATTCTTTTTTCCCTCTAATCTATTCATGAAACACCCATATTACTGTCTCAGACTCCAGACATGAAATTAGTGCTTATCTAAATCCACAGAACCATCTACTGAGAACATTAATATCAAAACCCTAAGAAATTATTGATGAAATTACATGGTCTCATCCATCACCTTTCAGCAAAGCTGTCTCTGCAGTGCCACTTTTCTTCAACTATTTTTTAGTTTTCTTTATACATCTTCTTCAAATACAGAGTCAGACCATAACAACTTGTATGTGACACTCTCACGATGCAACATTTGGTTCTTCTACATTTCCAATTTTTGCATTAGAATATCATGTTGTGCTAGATTCTACGGATCTACAGCAGTCACATGACTTGGTTAAAGGCGATTATGACACGTGGCTTCAGCTTCACACAATTATGCAGATATGGTTTAAAACCTACCTGGTCCTAAGTAAATCTTCTAACCACTTTGCCCTTAAATAATACTACCAATGACTTCAAAACACTGCATTTCTCATTTCCACTTATACAGTGGCAGCTGAATCCCCTATCTGAAAACTACAGAACAATTCAATTCTTTGCATACAGCTCCTCTCACTCACCTAGAGTCACTGAACTTATCACCTGAGCATCTAGAATTATGGGATCTGCAACACCCCCGCCCTCCAGAACCAGGCCCCGCCTCACCTTAATGGTTAACATTAGGGTTTACTACAATATTAAAAGTAATAGAACGATCTCTTTTCTGTCTGACCCCAAAAAGGAATAGAACTGAACGGAAATAAAAATGAAATGGAGAGTAGGAGACGTACCGCAGATTGAAACCTCGGTTGCTCTTCCTGGAATAAGAGAGAAAAAAAAAATAGAAAATATAGAAGTTATTTTTACACTTAACATTCAATAATAAGAAAGAAAATGCCGGCGGCAGAGGAAGCGGTGGGTGGGGAGTCAGCCCGACACCCCTTCCTCCCTCCCCACCCCTTGCCCCCCACCCTTCCACCCTCAGCGGGATCCGGTAGCAAGGTAGAGGGGTCCTGAGCGCCGCCCCTCCTTCCGGGATCCGACTGGGGCCAGAAGGGTCCGAGCACTGTCTCGTCCCTGCAGACCCAGCTCGGGCATCTAGGCACCCTCAACCCCTCTCCGCCCTTCCTCGCCCCCCAGGATCCGCGGGTCATGGGAGGAGAGAATCGCGATCCCGAAGGGGCAGGTCCTGAGCGCCGTCCCCTTCCCCTGGATTCGGACAATGGGATCCCGGGCAGCCCCCCATCTTTGTCCCCCCGAATCCTGAGCTGGGGAAGGTGGGAGGAGGAGGCTGCAGCGCCCTTCCCTCGCCGAAGAAGGTGGGGGTCCCAGAAGCCGCGTGTCTTCCCCCACCTCCAGTCCCAGGAGGCCGCTCAAGCCAGGAGCCGGAGGGGGAGCGAACCGGGAACGCGACGGAGACAGTCCTGGCCCCAAGTGGAAGGGGGAAGGAGGCGGCGGCGGCCCGGTCCCCTCCCGCCGTCGCCCCGCTGAGAGCCCCGGCCGCTGTCCCGCCTGACAACCCGCACTGGAAGGAAGAAGCCCCAGGACTCACGCTCGCTCTCCACCTCGATGTCATCGTTATCGCTCATTTCCTACGGCCCAGGGAGCGGCCACTGCAGCGGCGGCGGGGAGGGGAAGGGGTGGAGGGGAGGGGGAAGTCACCGACAACAACAAGCCGAGTCCCCCCCACACACACACTCACTCACTCACTCACTCGCTCTCTCACTCACACACACACACACACAAACACGGGCAAGAACCACCTCCTCACTGCAGCACCGGATCAACGGCGGCACGCACGCCCGGTCGGCCCTCGCCACGTGATCGGGCTCGTAGCGCTGGGGCCGCCGAGACTTGTAGTTCTTGTCCCTCTGAAGGATGGCCCGGGTAGCTCCAGAAAAACTACAAATCCCGGAAGAAACTATATCCAGGCGTCGCCAGCCCGGCTTGTTGACGGAGCCCAGGGCGCCTGCGTATCCCGGGGAGGAGGGGGCGGGGAGAGCCGCGGCGCGGCGCCTCCTGGGAGTCGTAGTCCTCAGACCGCGAGTTGTCAGGAGGTTTTCCTCCCGACGCTGCAGAGGAGGCTGCTGGGAAGACAGGACACGTGGAGGGAGCTGGAGCTCCTGGAGCCGGGCACCGTCTGCGCGCTGGGCTCCGGGCCCAGGGGACTGGGAGGAAGCTCTGGGAGAGTAGCTGGCTGTCTAACGCTGCCTGTCTTTAGTGTGACTCGTTTTACTTTGTCGTCTTGATGCGGAGTGGTTCCGCTTTGCGCCCTGGGACGTAACCCGCCCAGGAGGGAATCCGGCTGCGGCGGACCAGGGGGCGCGGCTCGGGATACCCGCGCGAACCCTCCGGAGCTAGTGGGGAGGTGTCAGTGGCAGGTGTTTCATGGAGTTACCGGACAGGCAGGATGACCGACCTCGCCGGGGCGACCGCTCATAGCCGCGAGAATCCTGTATTCATTTATCCGGGAGTGACCATCCTCGATACTCCGCTACTCACGTGAGCTTCCAGCATTCACAGAACCCGAACCCTCAACCACCGTGGACATGGAAGTAAAAGCCCCTTCAGAGTTTGTTGTGTAGCCCAGGGAGTTTAGGCAATATCCCAGCTCAGAGTACCATAATTAAGATTGCAAAAAGGATCAATATGGGAAACTTGTGCAGCTCCCCTGTCCAGTTAAAATCATATTTACATACTGTGGCGTGAAGTGTAATCACATCCATTCCACCAATATTTATTGAACACCTAACATGTGCCACAAGGGGATGCCATAACGGATAAGACCAGAACAATCCCTGCCTTCGTGCAGCTCACAGCTATGCAAGCAAACCTGACTGCCCTGCCGCCATTTTAAGTGTGCAACAAGTCCCATGGGAAGAAAAAAAAAAAAAAAAAGACACTTTCCACCCTGAGACAAAGTACCCGTACTACTCCTTTGCATCTGATCTCCAAAATGAATGACATCTTGAGCTTTTCCCATGAGTTACTGATTCCCCGGATGAAAATCATATTATCCCTGACTTTTGAATGTGGAAATTTGGGGATATGTCACACACAATTCTTGTGACATACATTCCCCCAATGTGAGCATGTCATCCATGCTGAAAAGACAAATGTAAATGTGGTAATTTTTCCTTTGCATTTTTTCCTTTAATATCTGTTGTATTTCTTATTTAATGATCCAGTCCTACTGAAGTCGGCACATCTTTGCAAGTGAACTTACCTTTTCTACATGCTTTTGTCTCATAGTGTTCCTTTCCTGCTGAGCTGGGGGAGACAGACATAAGCAAACCATTATGTGTAAGGGCTGGTGACAGACGGCCACTCTTGAGTGAGTTAATTAACTGGATACTAGAAGGTAAAGCTAATTGATTATTACAACAAACCATTGTTGGGGTGCCTGCTATGTACAGAGCATTCTAGGACAATCCCGGCTCCAAGTTACAATCACCCTAGGGGCTTTTAAAAACTCCCATTCCCAGGCCACACCCCAAACCAGTTAAGCCAGAACCTCTGGAGGTGAGATCCAGACTGAAGGATTTTTTTATTTGCAGGTGACAAAGTCTTGCTCTGTCGCCCAGGCTGGAGTGCAGTGGCTCATCTCAGCTCACTGCAACCTCCGCCTCCTGGGTTCAAGCGATTCTCCTGCCTCAGTCTCCCGAGTAGCTGGGATTACAGGTGCCTGCCATTACACCTGGCTAATTTTTGTATTTTTAGTAGAGAGGGGGTTTCACCATGTTAGGCTGGTCTTGAACGTCTGACCTCAGGTAATCCGCCCTCCTCGGCCTCCCAAAGTGCTGGGATGACAGGTGTGAGCCACCTCACCCGGTCAGACTCAAGGATTTTCAAAGCTCTTCTGGTAATTCCAATGTGCACCCAAGACCAGGAATCACAGCTATAGACGATGCCAGAATAAATAAGATAGTCTCACACTAAATTGTATGATTTTAAAGAGTGAATTTTATGGTATGTCAATAATTATATTTCAATAAAACTGTTATAAAGAAAAATAAGATAATCTTTACCCATATGGAATTTAAAACCTTACAGGAGTAAATTATCAACTCAAATAATTGTGATAAAGACAGATTATGTAAGGTCAAATTGTTTGTACAAGCAGTGAATGCTGTAAGAGCTGAGGAGGGAGAAGGAGTGCCAGGTATGAGGTAGGATTGGGGATGTGTTGGTGATCAGGAAAGTCTTATTTATTTATTTAGAGATGGAGTCTCACTCTGTTGCCAGGCTGGAGTGCAATGGCGCCATCTTGGCTCACTGCAACCTTCATCTCCCGTGTTCAAGCGATTCTGCCTCAGCCTCCTGAGTAGCTGGGACTACAGGCGAGCGCCACCATGCCCAGCTAATTTTTGTATTTTTAGTAGAGACAGGGTTTCACCATGTTGACCAGGCTGGTTTCGATCTCTTGACCTTGTGATCCACCCACCTCAGCCTCCCAAAGTGCTGGGATTACAGGCGTGAGCCACCTCGAGTGGCCTTCTTTTGATTTTTTGAGATGAAGTCTTACTCTGTTGCCCAAGCTGGAGTACAGTGGCGCGATCTCGCTCACTGCAACCTCCACCTCCTGGGTTCAAGTGATTCTCCTGCCTCAGCCTCCCGAGTAGCTAGGACTACAGGCGTACGCCACCATGCTCAGCTAATTTTTGTATTTTAAGTAGAGATGGGGTTTCATTATGTTGGCCAGGCTGGTCTCAAACTACTGACCTTGTGATCTGCTTACCTTAGCTTCCCAAAGTACTGGGATTACAGGTGTGAGCCACCGCACCCAGCCTGGAAAGTCTTCTTAGGTTGTCATTTCCATTAGGGTAAGGGCTGGGTCTGCAGATATTTTGCTTATCATGAATAAGGTGGACTGAGGTGAGGAAGAAAGCCTTTCCTGGTAGGGAGACAGGGGATTTTAACACATCTCCTTTTAGTAATCAATAGAATATGAAGACCTGTCCTCCTGATTAACAGATCTGACCTAATAGACACAACACTGCACCCAACAGTTGTAGAATATGTTATCTTCAAGGACTCATGGAACATTTACAAAAACTGACCATGTTCTTAGCCATAGGCAAAACTCAACAAGTTTTAAAGGACTTTAACGTTAGTGTATTCCTGGACCTACTGCAATTAAAGTAGAAAAATAACAAAAAGTTAACTAGAAAAGTCTCATACATTTGCGATTTAAGAAACTTTTAGGCTAGGGACAGTGGCTCACTCCTATAATCCTAGCACTTTGAGAGGCCAACGCAGGAGGATCACTTGAGCTCAGGAGTTCAAGACCATCCTGGCCAACATGGTGAAATCCTGTCTCTACAAAAAATACAAAAATTAGCTGGGCATGGTGGGGGCTCCTGTAATCCCAGCTACTCGGGAGGCTGAGGCAGGAGAATCACTTGAACCTGGGAGATGGAGGTTGCAGTGAGCCTGGGCATTACAGCAAGACTCCGTCTCAAAAAAAAAAAAAAAAAAAGTAAACTTTTAAATGACCCAAATGTAGGGATTTCATGCAGGAAAGAACGAGACAGATGAGAAGTTTCTTTAGCGTTTCCTTTCAGTGTTTTTCTGATGTGAATCTAGGACCACAAGAACTCATTTTCATCTACACCTGAGTGTCTTTGGTAACACCCCAGGGGGAGCTTATCAGGGCTGAGCTGCAAACACAGCTCAGGCCCTACTCAGACCTACTAAATCAGATCTACATGATAACATTATGCCCAGGTAATTCATATGCACGTTGGAGTTTCAGAGCTGTGAGGAAGGGGGAGTAGAGTAGCGGTGGTGTGAGCAGGCACACTACTTCCATTATCTCTTTTTTTTTTTGAGATGGAGTCTCGCTCTGTCACCCAGGCTGGAGTGCAGTGGTGTGATCTCAGCTCACCACAACCTCCACCTCCCAGATTCAAGCGATTCTCCTGTCTCAGCCTCCTGAGTAGCCGGGATTATAGGCGTGCACCATCATGCCGAGCTAATTTTTGTATTTTTAGTGGAAAGGGGGTTTCACCATGTTGGCCAGGCTGGTCTCAAACTCCTGACCTTGTGATCTGCCCGCCTCGGCCTCCCAAAGTGTTGGGATTACAGGCGTGATCCACCACACCCTGCCTTCCATGATCTCTTTAATTAACTCCTTTACAGTTTGGCTCCCATACTACCACTTGACTAAAATCACTCTTTTCCAGGCCACTAGCTACCACTTTATTGCCACATCCAAAGCCGTTATCTTATTGACCCGATGGTGGCCATCCATGCTGTTGGCTACTTTTCTCTTGAAGGCCAAGAATCCCTGTGCTTTTGTCTTCCCCACCATCACCGTTTGGATTCCAGGGGACTCTGGTTGGCACTTGCCTCGCTGTCTTCCACCCTCTGCCTGCTAGGATCCTCTGTCTCCCGAGGCTTTGGTGACCAGCTCTCTGATGGTGACCCCAAAACCATCTCTCTCTTTTTTTTTTTTTTTTTTTTTTTTTTTTGAGATGGAGTCTCGCTCTGTCACCAGGCTGGAGTGCAGTGGCATGATCTTGGGTCACAGCAACCTCTGCCTCCCAGGTTCAAGTGATTATCTTGCCTCAGCCTCCCCCCACCCTAACACGCCCAGCTAATTTTTGTATTTTTAGTAGAGACAGGGTTTTACCATATTGGCCAGGATGGTCTCGATATCTTGACCTTGTGATCCTCCCACCTCAGCCTCCCAAAGTGCTGGGATTACAGCCGTGAGCCACCGTGCCCAGCCTATATCTCTGTTTTTAGTTCTAGATTGTTATATGCAATTTATTTCTGGGACACATCTACTTGAATTATTCCACAGGAAACTCAAAACACAAGGCTTGTGGATGAGTGACAGAAAGCAAGTTTTTCTTTTCTTTCTTTTTTATTTCCTGTGATACAGCCCTCAGGAGATCCCGAGAACATGTGCGCCAAAAGCAGGTTTTGATACAGCATTTAGAGTATGAGCCATTCATGTGAAATTGAGTGTATCTGTAGGAGCATATACATGTAGAGAAATATGTAGAATAGTACTAATCAACAACTTTAATAGCTGGTTGGGCATAATAGCTCACACCTATAATCCGAGCACTTTGGAGGCTGAGGTGGGAGGATTGTTTGAGGCCAGGACTTAGAAATCAGCCTGGGCAACATAGCGAGACCTTCATCTCCACCAAAAAAAAAGAAAGAAAGAAAGAAAAAGAAAAAACGTTTTAATAATGTTTGTTTCTGATAGGTTGGCTTTTCAATGATTTTTTTTTTAACTGAGTAGCATCATTCTCAGCAAAATAATAGATCTATTAAAAGAACCGCTATCTCAGTAAGCCCACTATCTTTCCTGAGCAGCAAACTTCTCAAGCCATAACCCTTAGGAAGACAGTCCTAATCATTTCCCATGTCAGTTGTGCTTGTTTTCCCCTTATTTGGGGGAAGGGGTGTGGCTACCAGGGTTCCCCATAGGAACCAGCTGACATACTCAAATTAGGATCTTTTGAGGAGTTTTTAATAAAGAGGTTGTTTGCAAAATATGTGGGCAGGCTATAAAAATACTGCAAGGGATTGCATGGTACCACTGGGAGTCTGTGCTCACCCCTAGGCCTACAGGGGAGAGGGGGACAGAGCAGTGACCAGAACTGGGGGTTGGGGGACTGTGTGTGTGTGCAGAGAACCCAAGAAAACAAGAGCTTAGACCAGGGCCCAGAGTGGCTGGATCTAGAAGGCCCAATGGAAGATCTCTAAGCAGAGTGAGGGACCCTTTCCTCCTCTTCTCACATTTTTAGAGAGGGCTGAGAACTTCCAATCTACTCTGCAGGAAAGGGAAAATATGGGAGGAATACTTCTGGCCTCTCTGCCCTCTCCTTCATTTCCCATTGGTGGGTGAGTGACTGAAACATCATCTTGGTGAGTTGCAAAGAGAAACCGGTCCCATGTGGCTCACCCCCTCTCTCCTTGAGCTTTAGGGGGCTGTCCTTTGGGAGGAGGCTTATGTTTGCCCAGTTTTGCTATGACTGTGTGGGTAAAGTTAATTCAAGAAATATCAAGGAGGCTGGGCATGGTAGTACACAATTGTAGTCTCAGCTACTTGGCTGAGGCAGGGGGGATGGTTTAAGCCTAGGAGTTCGAGGCCAGCCTGGGCAACACAGTGAGACCCTGCCTCAAAAGAAAGACAAAAATAAACAAAAAAGAAGGTTAAGAAAAAAAGAAAGAAATGTAGGGAAGCTACATAGGTTGAACCTGGTTCTCCATTTAAGGTTTATCAATAATGAATCTCCTACTTGTCTCCAACTGTCTGACTTGTGTCTCTGTCTGAACTGGTTCCAAATTCAGGGTAGGAGACCCAGACACTATTTCTTGGTCCTCTTCAACCTCGACATCCGTCTCTCACCTACCAATCCCTCCTCTAGTCACTTAGCAAGCCTGCTATGTCCAGGCCTTTCACTCCCCTCGTTTCCACTGCAGGTCCCGCCTCATTCAGGCCTCCACCATTTCTTCTGGGCCACGGCCCCCTGCTGAGTCTCCATGCCACCTGCCATTCTCCACTGGCAGCCAGAGTGATCTGTGCAGAGTGAGGTGTCTTCACTGAGTTGATAAAAGGTTTCACTCCTTCCCAGTGACCTCAGGATCAACCTAATCTCCTTAGTCTGGCACTTAAGACCTTCCATGATTTGGCTCCTGTGCCAGCCTCATTTTTCAGGTCCTGCTCTCTCATCCTCCATACTCCAGCCATGCAGAATTTCTTGCCTTTCCCACAAAGGACCATATTTTCTTTTGCTTTCAGGAATTTCCACCTGCTGTGCTCTCTGCCCTGAGTGTTATCTCCCCTAAACGCCTCCCACTCATCTCCATTTTCTTCACATCTTTGGGGCTTTTCCATCACCTCTTCCCAGAAGTCCTTCTGAATTCTCCAAGGCTGAATTCGGTGCCCATCTATTGTTCCCATAGCACCTGGTGGGTTCCTCTCATAGGACTTACTATTTTTGTTTTGTGACTTCCTGTTTGCATGTCTCTATCCTCCACTAGATTGACTGTAAGCTCCTCAAAAATAGTTCCCCTCTGTATCTTGGGGTGGCTTTATTCAGGTATACAAGGCTTTGCACTCTCATCTCACTGCCAGATTTGCTGACTCTTCTGACTGATTGCTTGCTGGAGATATTTGGGGCTCAGTTCTTTCCTCTAGATGCTCATGTCCACTTTCATGTATATGTTGATGGTCTTCTAGCTCAGACCTTCCTTGAAGCCCTCCATTCATCCACAGCACTGATATCTTCCTGCTAGGTATCAACTAAGCACCTCAGACTTACCTCTTCAAAACAACTCTTTTTTTTTTTTTTTTTTAAGAGACGGGGTCTCGCCCATGTGCCCCAGGCTGGTCTCTACTCCTGGGCTTAGGCAGTCCTCCCACCTCGGCCTCCCAAAGTGCTGGAATTACAGGCATGGGCCACTGCACCTGGCCCTCAAACAACTCTTGAGTCCTCCCACCCCTCCTCAACCTGGTCTTCCACCTCTTTCCCCAGGATGGTACCACCATCCTCTCAGTTCCCAAAACCAGAAACCTGGGAATTAAATTCTGCTTTTCTCTCTGCAGGGTCCCTGCATTCTCACCATGAGCAGGGCCTGTTGGCTTTACCTCCAGAACAGAATCCATTCACTTTATTCATTTTCTTCCTTTTCTACCATCTCATATTAGTCAAGGAGCCTAGCATGTAATAGGTATTTAATAAAAAGTTTTTAAATTAATGAAATGTTTATTTCCTGCTTCTGTACTTTCTCCCATTTTAATCTGTTCTCCGCTCAGGCAGCCAGCATGATTGTTTACAAAGGTAAATCAGATCATGTCGCTCTGTGCTTAACCTTCAATGACCTTGACATAACCTTCTTACCAGCCTTGAGGCCCTGTGTGATCTGGCCCCTGCCTACTACTCTGACCTCAGTTGTCACCCTTAGCTGTCACCTCTGACCTCAGCTGTCATTCTCCAGCAAAGGAATAATATTGCACCCATTCTAATATGTCCCATCATACAGTCAAAGCCAAACTGACAAAGAAGAAACAAACAAAAATTCCATCATATTTTACAGACTGCCCTCGTCACTACCCCCAGGTCTCTCCTGGCCCCCCCTTCACCTCCTTCCAGTCAGGGTCTTTGTGCTTGTAGCTCCCCCTGGCTGGATGCTTGTCACCTTGGTTTTGGAGTGGCCTGCTGACTTTTAGCTGCTCCAAGATGCCTGACCTTGTCAGGTGGGCTGCATTTATTGCCATCGATTTTTATTTGGTGTTTATTTATTGGCTACTGCCCCATCAGACCATGATGAGCTTTATGAGGCTAGAGACCTTGTCCGTTTTGCTCCTAGTCATATCCTGGGCACCTGGCATGGTACCTGGCACATGGTACCTGGCACATGGGCACACAATATTCTATAGTCTAAATGTTTGTGTTTCCCCAAAGTGCATATGTTGAAATCCTATCCCCCCAAGCAAAGCTGCAATGGTATTAGGAGGTGAGGCCTTTTGGGAGATAATTAGGTCAGAAGGACAGAGTCCTCATAGATGGGATAAGTGCCCCTATAAAAGAGGCACAAGGGGCCGGGTGCGGTGGCTCATGTCTGTAATCCCAGTACTTTGTGAGGCTAAAATGGGAAGATTGCTTGAGCCCAGAAGTTTGAGACCAGCCTGGGTGACAGATCAAGACCCTGTCTCCATAAAAAAATAAAATAAAAAAGAATAATAAAAGAGGCACAAGGAAGCTCTCTGCGCGTTCCACTGTGTGAGGATGCAGTGAGAAGGTGTCTACGAGGACTGGGTTGTCACCAGATACTGAATCTGCTGGTACCTTGATCTTAGACTTCTCTGCCTCCAGAGCTGTGAGAAATAAATGTTTGTTGTTTATATGCCACCTAGTTTATGGCATTTTGTCATATAGCAGCCTGAATGTTCTAAGACAATAAATACTGGGAGACTGAACCTCACAATGTTTAATTCCATCATATTTTACAGACTGCAGAGATAAATATTATTCACACCTAGAAGTACCTGGAAACATATCATGAAGATTGTTTCACCTTTGCCAGGGGAGCTAGGAAGAGCTTCCCTACCTGGAGAGAGAGCAACCCTTCCTGGGGCTGATGGATAACAAAGAAGCTGTTGATTCAGGTCTGGTTCCACACAGTATGCTTGGAAGGGCAGTCCCTGCTAATAATGCCCAGCTCTGAATTATTCTACAAATGTGTTTAGACAATCCTGAGGACTTAGGGGTCATGGTGGAGAGGAGGAGATTAATGTCAAGGGCTGATCTGCACTTAATTTATACCTTACTTGAAGTCCTTGAATTAATTTAACTCCTTTGTAAGAAAACCGAAGGCATTTGTTCATCACTTTTGTAAGAAAAAGCCAGCAGATGATGTTTTGTTAACACCAGGGTTAGTTGCCTAAAATGCATTTTAAGTTTGTTGATGGAAGTTGATTGATAGATCACTTTGGCTACTGTTAATAATATACAATAGATTTTATCTGATACACGGGAAATTTTAATATAATAGAATAATATTGCACCCATTATAATATGTCCCATCATATAGTCAAAGCCCAACTTACAAAGAAGAAACAAACAAAAAAATCACAGATCTTTAATGGAGATGTTTGAAGTTGAATGGAAAAATAACTTCTGTTTAAAATATAATTCGATCAGCTGGGTGCAGTGGCTCACGCCTGCAATCCCAACACTTTGGGAGGCCAAGGTGGGTGGATCACAAGGTCAGGAGTTCGAGATCAGCCTGGCCAATATGGTGAAACCCCGTCTCTACTAAAAATACAAAAATTAGCCGGGCGTGGTGGCAGGCACCTGTAGTCCCAGCTACTCTGGAGGCTGAGGCAGGAGAATCACTTGAACCTGGGAGGCGGAGGTACCCAAGATTGGGCCACTGCACTCCAGCCTGGGCAACAGAGCCAGACTCAGTCTCAAAAAAAAAAAAAAAAAAAAAAAAATATACATATATATATATATATATATATATATGTAGAGTTCGATCAGGGTCTCCATTCTGATGCTCTCCAAAAGGCAAAATGTAGTTCAAGAGACAGTTTAGAAGTGTTTACAGAAAAAATTATTCAATAACACTTGTTAAAGCATGCTAAGGAACACTTTATTCAGGACCACCAGGTATAGGGATCACTGCAGCAGGTCTTGCAGAGGGGCAGAGAGACTGGGCTCAATGGGAATTTGTAGCCAAGGAGCACTATGGGAATCAGTGGGTAGAAATTACCAAAAGGAAGCATCAGGGATAAGGGGGGATTCTGGCCAAACATACCTAATAGCATTCTTGCTGAAGACAGTGCAGGGTGATTAAACATTGTCTGGGGGATGATAGAGGATGAAGAACCTGATCCGATACTGAAGATGATATTGAAGATAGAACTTTCTTGATAAATGGACTTAGGATTCTTTGCTAAAACCAGATTTTACAAGGAAGTGCACAGATGGGCCTAGCAGAAAATTCGGAAGCCTGAAAAAGGTATGGCCAAGCAAAGAATCTTTGTCAGCAGTCACTGCTGGGAAGTGTGACAGATTGCCCAGATTTAACCCTGCTTCTTGCTTATGAAAGCAAGAATATTTTGCCTACAAACTCCAAGTTCCTTTTTATTTTGGAGGAATATGCTTGGGCCATTGGTTCCTCCAAAGACGTGTTCCTTGTCTCCTCCCTGTGACAAAACTTGGAACTTTGAAAGGAGGTGGCTCTCTGAAGCTTTGCAGAAGTCAGACACCCAAGGCCAACCTTTTTTTTTTTTTGAGATAGGATCTCACTCTGTTGCCTGGGCTGGAATGCAGTGGCACGATATCAACTCACTGCAACCTCCACCTCCTGGGCTCAAGTGATCCTCCCACCTCAGCCTCTTGAGTAGCTGGGACTACAAGCATGTGCCACCATGCCTGGCTAATTTTTAAATTTTTAATAGAGGTGGGGTTTTGCTATGTTGCCCAGGTTGGTCTCTGGAACTTCTGGACTCAAGGAATCCACCGACTTCAGCCTCCCAAAGTGCTGGGATTACAGGTGTGAGCCATACAGCACCCAGCCCAAACTTTTAGTTAACAAATTAATTTATCAATTATTGGTGTTATTGAGACTGATAACTTAAAACATTGGACATTCATGGGAAAGAAAGGGTGGGAGAGAGAAGTGACTTCGGAGGCTAAAGTCTTGGAGGCTTTACCAAGTCAGAATGGAAATAGCTCCAGGCAAGGGGCCAGGGTGCCAAAGCCACTGGAGTTCTATTCCCCTCCACCAGCCTTACCCTCCCCCAGCACAAAGCAGAGAATCTATTCTAGGTGATAGAGATATGGGGATAAAATGAGATCAGATATGTGGCAGGATTTTGTTTTAGTTTTCTTTTAATTGGGGCATAGTTTACATAAAGTAAAATTTAGGGTACAGTTCTGCCATTTTAGACAAACAAATACAGTTGTGCAAACTAGCACTGCAATAAAGATACAGAACAGTTACATCAACCCCTAAAATCCAGGTATACTGGAATCCAGACAATGGGCCCTTATAATATGTCCCCTTTGCCTACTGCCTTTAGCTACTGATAGTTTACTAGTTGTTAACACTTCAGATTACACCTTCTGCTTTTCCTTGTACACAAGAACTGGGCCAAGAACACTGGGCAGAACTAAGAGTTTCTTCTAGGCAGCCCTGAGCCCTTCTGTTGCTGCTCTCTCATAGGACTTCCCTTCCAGGTGCAATTCTGGGCTCTCAGCCTTACAGCCTTCCTCTGAACCATGCCATTAATCACACATCATACCTTCAGAGATATTCTGGGAAGAAAGCCTCTCATCGATCTAACTGTATGTGAGAAAGTTGGGTGGAATGACCATCTTTTTCCAGTTTGAGAAGGTCGGACTGAGAGTCTTGTGCCAAGATACAGACTCCCTCGCCACTTTTTGCATTGATGTGGGTCTATTCCCACCTTCATATGGAAACACAGTTTAGGGAGATAATGTTGAGTGCTTCAGAGAACCTTGGAACCCTAACATCCACGGAGCCATTGCTTGTCACTGACGGGGACCCTGGAGATGTTACAGTCTCATCCGTTGTATCCACTAAAATAGATCACTGATGGAGTCCTGACTCCACCATGGGCTATGTGATCTTGGACAAGGTGATTAACTCTCTGTGCCTATGTTTCTCTGTGCATAAGTGATACTTACTGTGGAGGCTAAAGTAACTCCATTGTGGATGCTAATCTGCCATACTGACTTCTGATTAACCCTATCTGAATTAGGGTTAGTTCTGGGAATGCCTCTAAGATTTCTACTTTCATATACTAACTATAAATCCTGTCCTTGGTTGGGCACAGTGGTTCACGCCTGTAATCCCAGCACTTTGGGAGGCTGAGGCAGGCGGATCACCTGAGGTTGGGAGTTTGAGACCAGCCTGGTCAACACAGTGAAACCCCATCTCGACTAAAAATACACAGATTAGCCAGGCGTGGTGGCGGGTGCCTGTAATCCCAGCTACTTGGGTGGCTAAGGCAGGAGAATTGCTTGAACCCGGGAGGCAGAGGCTGCAGTGAGCCAAGATTGTGCCATTGTACTCCAGCCTGGGCAACAGAGCAAGACTCTGCACCACCCTTTCACCCAAAAAAAATCCTGTCCTTAGGCATAAACACAACTTACCATAAATCCTGCCCTATATTAGTCCATTCTCACATTGCTATAAAAAACTACCTGAGACAGGGTAATTTATAAAGAAAAGAGGTTTGATTAACTCATGGTTTTGAAGGCTGTACAGGAAGCATGCTGGGCAGGCCTCAGGAAACTTACAATCACCGCGGAAGGCAAAGGGGAAGCAAGCACGTTTTACATGGTGGGAGAAGGAGGAAGAGAGAGGCGGGAGGTGCTACACATTTTTAAACAACCAGACCTCTTTTTTCTTTAAGCTGTTCACTGCTAAAAACAAGCAGATCTCATGAGAACTCACTCACTATCACCAGAATGGCAAGAGAGAAGTCTGTCTGCATGATCCAATCTCCTCCTACCAGGTCCCTCTTCCAGCATTGGGGATTACAATTTGACATGAGATTTGGGCCATGACATAAATCCAAACCATACTATGCCCTTAAGCAAATTCCCTATGGTATATAAGCCCTGGCTCTGGGGGATAACCTTGAGGGATATCATCATACCGAGACTTGGCTTCTGTTCATAAGTCTCTACTAAATGTTTCTTTCTGAGAAACTGGATTTGTCAGGCTCTTTCTTTGGCCTTTCAGCTTTCTCAGTCTTTGGGGGATAGGTTTGCAGAGACCTGCTGACTGCAGAACATTTGCACATGGGGTGTTTTAAGGATTGGATGAATGATGATGAGTGCACAGTGCCAGCAAATAGTAAGGGCTCGATAAGCAATAGCTTAACATTAATACAACCCAGAGTTGTTTTTTTTCTTTTTTTTTTTTCTGTAGAGACGAGATTTTACCATATTGTTCAGGATGGTCTCGAACTCCTGACCTTGTGATCCACCTGCCTTGGCCTCCCAAAGTGCTGGGATTACAGGCGAGAGCCACTGCGCCTGGCCAACCCAGATTTTTTTAAATTTTTTATTTTATTTTTTGAGACAGAGTCTTGCTCTGCTGCCCAGGCTGGAATGCAGCGGCATGATCTCAGCTCACTGCAACCTCTGCTTGCCAGGCTTAAGATCCTCCCATCTCAGGGTCCCATATAGCTGGGACTAGAGGCATGCACAAGCACATCAAGCTAATTTTTGTATTTTTTGTAGAGATGGAGTTTTGCTATGTTTCCCAGGCTGGTCTCAGACTCCTCAACTCAAGCCATCCACCTGCCTTAGCCTCCCAAACTGCTGGGATTATAGGCATGAGCAACTGCAGCTGACCTAACCCAGAGATATTAAGTGATTTACTTCTTGTTTTTTTTGTGACTGAGTCTCACTCTGTTGCCCAGGCTGGAGCGCAGTGGTGCAATCTCGGCTCACTGCAACCTCCAGCTCCCAGGTTCAAGTGATTCTCCTGCCTCAGCCTCCAGAGTAGCTGGAATTACAGGCATGCACCACCATGCCTGGCTAATTTTTGTATTTTTAGTAGAGACGGGGTTTCACCATGTTGGTCAGGCTGGTCTCAAACTCCTGACCTCAAGTGATCCTCCCACCTCAGCCTCCCAAAGTGCTGGGATTACAGGCGTGAGCCACCGCACCCAGCCTTAAATGACTTGCTTCTAACAGCAACACTTCTCAGAGCATAGTTAGGGGTAGGCAGCATGGTGTCTCGAACCAGAGGCTTAATTGGGACACAAGAAATTTGAGGTTGAGAACAGATTGGCAAATTCATAAGCTTTGTGATTTTGTGTCGTTACTTCACTTCCCCTCCCATTTGTCTTCAATAAGCCCTCACTTTTCTTCAATAATTATCTTTCAGAACTATTCCTTATGAATATCATACTGATCTTTTAAATTTAAGAAAATTGTCTGACCAGTCCTCTCCTTCAGAATGTGACATCCTCTTTTATTCTACTCAGTAACAGCTTTAGAATGAAGGCTCGTATCTAGAAAAATATTCAGTGTGTTTCCCAGAAAGAGAAACTTCTTTTTTTTTTTTTTTTTTTGGAGACAGGGCCTCACTCTGTCTCCCAGGCTGCTGGAGGTGCAGTATTGTGAGGCATCACAGCTCACTGCAACCTTGCAGTCTCGACCTTCTGAGCTCAAGCAATTCTCTTGCCTCAGCCTCCCAAGTAGCTAGGACTACACACATGTGCCACCATGCCCTGCTAATTTCTAAATTTTTTATTTTTGATTTTTATTTTTATTTTTTTGAGATGGAGTTTCACTCTTGTTTCCCAAGCTGAAGTGCAATGGCATGATCTTGGCTCACTGCAACCTCTGCTTCCCAAATTCAAGCCATTCTCCTGCCTCAGCCTCCCAAGTATCTGGGATTATAGGCGTGCCCCACCACACCCAGCTATTTGTATTTTTAGTAGAGACTGGGTTTCACCATGTTGGTCAGACTGGTCTCGAACTCCTGACCTCAAGTGATCCACCTGCCTCGGCCTCCCAAAGTGCTGGGATTACAGGCATGAGTCACTGCATCCAGCCTATTTTTTTTTTTTTTTTTTTTTACTTTTATTTTTAGAGATGGCGGGGGGGTCTCACTATATTGCCCAGGCTGGTATTGAATTCTGGGCTCTAGTGATCCTCCCAAAGTGCTGGGATTACAGGTGTGAGCTATCACACTTAGCCTCAATAAATTTCTTAATAATAGTAACAATGATAGCTATAGTACTAAGCATCTCCCAGGTCCCAAGTGCTGTGCTGTGTCCTCCATCATACCACAGAAGCCTCCCAGCAGCCCAGGAAAGATGAAGAAACAGGTTGGGCAAAGTCAAGTAACTTGCCCAACAACACTTGGCAAGTAAGTGGCAGAACCAGGACCTGAACCCAAGTTTCTCACGCTGAAATGTGTGTGTTCTTAACCATGACACTGCCACCTTGGATTAGAAACACGATAAAGAGGCTGCGCCTGGTGGCTCACACCTGTAATCCCAGCACTTTGGGAAGCTGACACGGGCAGATCACAAGGTCAAGAGATTGAGATCATCCTGGCCAACTTGGTGAACCCCATCTCTACTAAAAATACAAAAACGTTAGCTGGGCGTGGTGGTGTGCACCTGTAGTCCCTGCTACTCGGGAGGCTGAGGCAGGAGAATCACTTGAACCCAGGAGGTAGAGATTTCAGTGAGCTGAGATCGCACCACTGCACCCTAGCCTGGTGACAGTGAGACTCTGTCTCAAAAAAAAGAAAGAGAGAGAGAGACAGAGAGAGAGACAGAGAGAGAGAAAGAAGAAAAGAAAGAAAGAAAGAAAGAAAGAGAAAGAAAGAAAGAAAGAGAAAGACAGACAGAAACATGGTAAAGAACTTTAGAATGTGAATGGCCCTACCAAAGTAGTTTCAGAGGACAAGGATTATTTCTTATTTAGAGATGGTGACATTCTTGCAAAGTATGTAGACTGAAATAAATCATATTGAAAAAGCATCAACATGAACCTGCCCATCCCACTGAAGTTCTAAAATCTTTCATCATGTATAATTTTCATGTCTCTCTTTGATAAAAAACTAATGACAAAAAAAAAAAAAGAAAGAAAGAAAAAGAACATGAAGGGCCCTGAGAAATCTCCAAACCACACCTTTTGATCAACCACAACACAGTGGCTGCGATCTCTCCAGTTCTGTGAACTCTTCACCCACCGCAGTTTGTAGAACAGTGATCTGGAGAACCCACAGTTTGTAGAACAGTGATCTGGAGAACCCCAGCTTGTGAATTTCTTATGTGGATCGAGACCATTACGTGATCAGCACAGTCTGAAGTTGCCATGTACTTTACTGAGATGGGTGTTCCAGGATGCCAGGGGAGAGAAGGGCAGCAGTCTGTGAAGGAGACACCCGGGTTTCTAGAGCACTCAGGTGCTCTTTCTCGGGGGTGAGTGGGCTAACCCCACCCACATTGTCATGTAAGTTGTCACAATCCAATTGTCACTTTCAACTGCCAATGCTGAACTTCATGCTCCTGGCATTCCACTTTGGATTGGTAGAGATAGCAGCCCCTGGTGCAGCGTATCTTGGCTGTATACATCTTACCCTCCTCCTTCTGATCACTGTCAGTCACTTGTGTAACTTTGAAAAGGTCTCTCAAGCATCAGTAGAACTGTTTAAGTTTGAAGTATATTGATTAAAATAATAGGAATTATTATTTTACTGTGTGAACAGTTACTAGGACACAATCCTCCCTTTCTCCCTAGATCCTGTAGTGAAATTACAGGCCAAATGCTGTGGCAATTCAAGAGGATGAGAGGAAGTTTGCTTTGAAATAGGAGGAGAAACTGACCTGGCTGGTTTGGTAAGAGGTCCAAGGAACACAGTGTTCTCTGGACACTGACAGCTGCCGGAAGATGTCTGTTCTTCTGGTTGGTCAGGCCGACCCTCTTGGCCAGCTGACCCATGGCAAGCGGAAATGGTCAACATAATGGAAAGCCCATTCCGTCCTTGACAGTGAGATGTGCTGATGTGGGAAATGAGAGAGATTTTAATCTACTGATAAAAGAGGAAAAGATGTCCAGAATGAAAAATCATATGAAGGAGGCGGATTACAAAATAATATATACTGTGGCATATTTACATATTTTTACACATATAAATGAGTATATAAAAACATCTGGAATAATAGTTACAAGGTTACTAGAGCTAGGATTGAAAATGGCAAACAGGAGACTTTTTAAATTTTGTATGCTTTTATATTCTTCGAGTTTTTTCTAAAGATAATGCATTGCTTCCCCCACCCCCAAAATATTTTTTTGTATTTATAATATTATTTTTTTTTTAAGTTAGCTTCATTGAAGTAACAGCTGCACATAGAAAAATCACCCTATTAAAAGTCTATGGTGCTGGGCACAGTGGCTCATGCCTGTAGTCCCAGCACTTTAGGTGTGGTGCGTGCCACCATACCTGGCTAATTTTTTGTATTTTTAGTAGAGACAGGGTTTCACCATGTTAGCCAAGATGGTCTCAATCTCCTGACCTCATGATCTGCCTGCCTCAGCCTCCCAAAGTGCTGAGGTGTGAGCCACCATGCCTGGCCTATCCTTTTTATGTATTACTGGATTTTCTTTTCTTTTCTTTTTCTTTTTCTTTTTTTTTGAGACCAAGTCTCACTCTGTCCCCCAGGCTGGAGTGCAACAGCGAGATTTCAGCTCACTGCAACCTCTGCCTCCTGGGTTCAAGTGTTCTCCTGCCTCAGCCTCCCGAGTAGCTAGGATCACGGGCACATGCCATCATGCCCATCTAATTTTTGTATTTTTGTAGAGACAGGGTTTCAACATGTTAGCCAGGCTGGTCTCAAACTACTGACCTCAGGTGATCCACCCACTTCACTTTCCCAAAGTGTTGGGATTACGAGTGAGCCACCATGCCCGGCCCTTGATTAGCTGAGAATTATCCTGTTTAGATTCATAAGAATATTGACCCATTTTTTTTCTTTTGTTTTGTTTCCTCTTGTAGTGTCTTTTCTGATTTTGGTATCAGAATAACAAAGGGAGAAGTGTTCTCTCTCCTGTTTTTTTTTTTTTTTTGGAGAGTTTGTATAAAATCAGCACAATTTCTTCCTTATTTATTCTTCATTTTTTTTAGTTTCAATATGTCTGTCTTATTTGAAATTTTTCTAAATAAAATGTAATATTAAAAAAAAGTTTTTTAAATTTTTTAGCCCATGACACAGCCCTAAGGAGATCCTGGGAACATGTGCCCAAAATGCAATACTTAAAAAAAAATTCTACTTTGAAATACTGTTGTACTTACAGAAAAGTTACAAAAATCCTATCAAGTCTTCCTATGAACCTTTCACCTAGATTCCCTTAATATTAACATCCTAATCATAGTACAATTATCAAAATCATAAAATTAACATTGACATTATTAACTAATAACAGTAGTAGTATTATTTAGTATTAGGCCTTATTCCAGTTTCATCCTTTTTTCAATAATGTTCTTTTCTGGCCCAGGATTCCACACTGCATTTAGTGGTCCTGTCTCCTTAGTCTCCTTCTTCTTCTTCTCCTTTTTTTTTTTTTTTTTGCTAAAAAAAGTTTTTTTGGCCAGGCACCATGGCTCACGCCTGTAATCCCAGCACTTTGGGAGGCCAAGGTAGGCAGATCACGAGGTCAGGAAATCGAGACCATGGCCAACACGGTGAAATACCGTCTCTACTAAAAATACAAAAATTACCTGGATGTGGTGGAGCACACCTGTAATCCCAGCTACTCAGGAGGCTAAGACAGTAGAATCGCTTGAACTAGGGAGTTGGATGTTGCAGTGAGCTGAGATCGTGCCACTACACTCCAGGCTGGCAACAGAGTGAGACTCCACCTCAAAAAAAAAAAAAAATTGTTTTTTCAAGGGTTAGATGCACTATTCCTGGAAGTACTGCAATACCAGGTCAATGTGTGGAGTGGATGGAGCAAGCTCCTATTCCATATCCTATTTCTGAAAATCCATTTAATATATTGTCCTTGAATAGGGGACATATCAGATATTAAACTGATAAAAACAGATACTATACTTGATCTTAGCAAAAGGCCAAGAAGTGATTCTTAGTCTCCTTCTAAGAGAGTTTCTAGTCTTTCTTTATTGTTTGCATTTGCATTAATTTTTTAATTAAAAAATAATCAGGGAGGCCAGGTACAGTGGCTCACTCCTGTAATCCCAACACTTTGGGAGGCTGAGGTAGGTGGATCGCCTGAGGTCAGGAGTTTGAGACCAGCCTGGCCAACATGGTGAAACCCTGTCTCTACTAAAAGTACAAAAAATTAGCTGGGCATGGTGGCAAGCACCTGTAATCCCAGCTACTTGGGAGGCTGAGGCAGGGCAATTGCTTGAGCCTGGGAGGTGGAGGTTGCAGTGAGCCAAGATTGCACCATTGCACTCCAGCCTGGGCAACAAGAGCAAAACTCTAACACATGCACACGCACACGCGCACACACACACACACACACACACAGACACATCAGGGAAATGTTTCCCCCCTTCCTCATTACCTTCCTTTGAATATTTTAGTCTAAAGCCATTAACTTGGGTTGAACAAAGTCTGCATCAGTGGGGCATGTGGTAGTGGCATTTTGGGGGCCTGTCATGAGGTGTATTAGTCTGTCCTCACATTTCAATAAAAAATACCTGAGGTAGCCAGATGTGGTGGCTCATGCCTGTGATCCCAGCACTTTGGGAGGCTGAGGCAGGTGGATTGCTTGAGATCAGGAGTTCAGACCAGCCTAGCCAATACGGTGAAACTCCATCTCTATTGAAAACACAAAAATTAGCTGGGTGTTGTGGGTGCCTGTAATCCCAGCTACTTGGGAGGCTGAGGCATGAGAATTGCTTGAACCTGGGAGGTGGAGGTTTCAGTGAGCCAAGATTGAGATAGCCACTGCACTCCAACTTGGACAACACAGTGAGACTCTGTCTCAAAACAAAACAAAACAAAACAAAAACTCAAGGCTTAATTGGCTCACGTTTCTGCAAGCTGTACAGGAAGCATCATGCTGGCATCTGCTGGGCTTCTGGAGACGCCTCAGGAAATTTACAATCATGGTGGAAAGCAAAGGGGGAGCAGGCACATCACATGACCAGAGCAGGGGCAAAGGAGAGAGCGGGGGAGGTGCCATACACTTTTAAACAACCAGAACTCACAAACTATCATGAGGGTAGCACCAAGGGAATAGTATTAAACATTCACAAGAAGTCCACCCTCATGAGCCAATCACCTCCCACCAAGCCCCACCTTTAATACTAGGGATTACAATTCAGCATGAGATTTGAGTGAGGACAAATATCCAAACTATATCACAGGGTATAAGAGCCCAAGTGGGGAGAGGCAGCCTCTGTGAATGGGGGGTGGTGATAGCCCAATAATGTTGTCAGAATCTGAGTGGAAGGAACAGGACACCTGTGCCAGTGCAGGGGGTGAGGATAGGCCAGAGTAGGTGAGGCGATGAGGGCATCTGTGCAGCGATATGATGGCAGAACAGAAGATTGTTAATGCACAGTGGCTCTGATCAAATAAATAAATATACTGAGAATAATGAAAGACAGGTGTCTGCCTAGCAGAGAGAGAAGTTATATACGGAGAGGAAGATAACTAGAATTAATGAATCTTGTGGTGTTGGATAAGAATGGAAGGTAACCATATAAACTCATGGTTTTCATATATGAAAATAAATATGGATAAATAAATAAATAAATAAAGCTCTATCCTCTGAGAGGGTCTGGGAGGAGCAACACCTCATAGCAATGAGCACATTTTATACTCAGGTCTTGGCTTCTAAATACTACTCTTGCCAGGTTGGGTGGCTCATGCCTTTAACTCCAGCACTTTGGGAGGCTGAGGTGGGTGGGTCACCTGAAGTCAGAAGTTCGAGACCAGCCTGACCAATATGGTGATACACTGTCTCTACTAAAAATACAAAAATTAGCTGGGCATGGTGGCTTATGCCTGTAGTCCCAGCTACTCAGGAGGCTGAGACAGGAGAATTGCTTGAATCTGGAAGGCAGAGGTTGCAGTGAGCAGAGACTGCACCACTGCACTCCAGGCTGGGTGACAGAGCGAGACTTCATCTCAATAAATAAATAAATAAATACTATTCTTTACTAAAAGGAATCAAGGCTCTTTGGAGAAATGACTAATTTTAAGGCCAGGCCGGGAGAAAGTACCAAATGAGCCTGTAATATCTTTTGTGTCAGAAATTAAGGAGGTGCTCCTATATCATTTAGTGGTTAGGAAAAAAGAAAAAAAATTAAGGAAGTACTAGAACAATAATGGATACTTGTCAAAGGAACATAGAAACCAGCTTGAAGGGGTGTTCCACTTGCTAATTCTGGGATAATTTGAGCATCAATATAAATAACAATAGTTACATATTATAACTCATTTAATATAAGGGGACTGGGTTTATACTGAAATAAAGAAATAATACATGGGAAGAGGAGAAAGCTTTTCTTACCATAGAATGTGCAGAGTAATAATGGGAATAAAACATCACTTTGGCAAGCAAAATAACGGTAAAAATTCAGCCCAGAATCATCAAGTGATGCTAAAAATATTAGCTGAAAGTTGGACGAGAAATGGATATTTACATTACTTCAAAATACCTCCCAGTGAACAGTCAATAACTACAAAGGAAAAAAATAGTAATTTTTTTTTTTAGGTTCTGGGGTACATGTGCAGAACATGCAGGATTGTTGCATAGGTACATACATGGCCATGTGGTTTGCTGCCTCCATCCCATCACCTACATCTGGCATTTCTCCCCCATGTTATTCCTCCCCAACTCCCTACCCCCCGCTGTCCCTCCCCTAGTACCCCCTCAACAGACCCCAGTGTGTGGTGCTCCCTTCCCTGTGTCCATGTGTTCTCATTGTTCAACACCTGCCTATGAGTGAGAACATGTGGTGATTGATTTTATGTTCTTGTGTCAGTTTGCTGAGAATGATGATTTCCAGATTCATCTATGTCCCTAAAAAGGACATAAAATTGTTTTGTTTTTTTAAAATAATTTATTTGTTTGACTTTAGGTGCATACTATATCTAGCATTTCTCCCCATATTATCCCTCCCCACCCTACCCTCCCTCCCCACCCCTCATTGTCTCTCCCCTACCTCCCCCAACTGTCGCCTGTGTGTGATGCTCCTCTCCCTGAGTCCAGGTGTTCTTGTTGTTCAACACCCACCTATGAGTTAGAACATAGGGTGCCTGGCTTTCTGTTCTTGGGTAAGTTTGCTGAGAATGATGGTTTCCAGATTCACCCAAGTCCCTACAAAGGACACGAACTCATCGTTTTTTATAGCTGCATAGTATTCCATGGTGTATATGTACCACATTTTCTTTGTCCAGTCTATCATTGATGGGCATTTGGGTTGGTTTCAGGTCTTTGCTATTGTACACAGGGCTGCAATGAACATACGTGTGCATGTGTCTTTATAGTAGAACGATTTATAGTTCTTTGGGTATATACCCAATAGTGGGATTGCTGGGTCAAATGGAATTTCTATTTCTAGATCCTTGAGAAATCGTCACACTGTCTTCCACAATAGTTGAACTAATTTACACTCCCACCAACTGTGTAAGAGTGTTCCTATTTCTCCACATCCTCTCCAGCATCTGTTGTCTCCAGATTTTTTATTGATCGCCATTCTGTCTGGCATGAGATGATATCTCAGTGTGGTTTTGATTTGCATTTCTCTAATGACCAGTGATGATGAGCATTTTTTTCATATGTTTGTTGGCCTCATATATGTCCTCTTTTGAAAAGTGTCCGTTCATATCCTTCGCCCACTTTTGAATGGGGTTGTTTTTTTCTTGTGTATCTGTTTTAGTTCTTTGTAGATTCTGGATATTAGCCCTTTGTCAGATGGGTAGATTGCAAAAAAATTTTGCCAGTCTGTGTCTTTTGATTGGGGCGTTTAGGCCATTTACATTCAATGTTACTATTGTTATGTGTGAATTTGATCCTGCCATTTTGTTACTGGCTGGTTTTCTTTCTCATTAATTGACTCATTTTCTTCATTGCATTTTTGGTCTTTGCCAACTGGTTTGCTTTTGCAGTGACTGGTACTTGTTCCTTTCCATGCTTAGTGTTTCTTTCAGGAGCTCTTGTAGGGCAGGTCTGGTGGTGACAAAATCTCTCAATAATTGCTTCTCTGTAAAGGATTTTATTTCTGCTTCATTTATGAAGCTTAGTTTGGCTGGATATGAGATTCTGGGTTGAAAGTTCTTTTCTTTAAGGATGTTGAATATTGGCCCCCACTCTCTTCTGGCTTGTAGAGTTTCTGCCGAGATCTGCTGTGAGTCTGATGGGCTTCCCTCTGTGGGTGACCTGACCTTTCTCTCTGGCTGCCCTTAGCATTTTTTCCTTCATTTCAACCCTGTGAATCTGACGATTATGTGCCTTAGGGTTGCTCTTCTTGAGGAATATCTTTGTGGAGTTCTCTGTATTTCTTGAATTTGAAATTTGGACTGCCTTGCTAGGCTTGGGAAGTTCTCCTGGATAATATCCTGGAGTGTGTTTTCCAGCTTGGATTCATTCTCCCTGTCATATTCAGGTACACCAATCAAACGTAGATTAGGTTTTTTCACATAATCCCATATTTCTTGGAGGCTTTGTTCGTTTCTTTTCACTCTTTTTTCTCTTGTATTGCCTTCTCTTTTTACTTCATTGAGTTGATCTTCAGTCTCTGATATCCTTTCTTCTGCTTGATCGATTCGGCTATTAAAACTTATGTTTGCTTCACGTAGTTCTTGTAATATGTTCTTCAACTCCATCAAGTCGTTTATGTTCTTCTCTAAGCTGGTTATTCTAGTTAGCATTTTGTCTAACCTTTTTTCAAGGTTTTTGATTTCTTTGCATTGAGTTAGAACGTGTTCCTTTAGCTCTGAGAAGTTTGTTATTATCCACCTTCTGAATCCTGTTTCCTTCAGTTCTTCTCACTCCTTCTCGGTCAAGTTGTGATCCTGTGTTGTTGAGGAGTTGTGATCCCTTGAAGGAGAAGAGGTGTTCTGGTCTTTGATGGTTTCACCTTTTTTGCGCTGTTTTTTTCCCATCTTTGTGGATTTACCTGGCTGTGGTGTCAGAGAGCTGCTTGATGAGGATGCTTGTCTGCCTGTCGGGGCGCTACTGGGTTTCTAGGGACTCCTTCAGGTTACTAGGGAAGCTTCCTGTGTCTTTTTTGTTTATGCTGGGAGGTTAGGCCTGCCTCTTCCGCTGACCTGTAGGTGCTGCTGGGTTGTCGAGAACGCCATGCCGTTGCTACGTAGGCTTCCTGTGTTTTTTGTTAAAACATGTAGCCCAGTCCCACCCCTCTAGTGGTGGGTTGTGCCCTTCCTCCACTGGGCTGATCATTCAGGGTTCCTCTCAGACTGTGGCACTGGCTACGCAACCCACTAGAGTCAGAGCTTCAGCCCTCTGGGGTTTGTGGGGGAGGTTAGGGACCCGCCCAGCCACACCTGGCAGTCTCCCCCTTTCAGCTTTCTGTCTCTCCGGTCATGGGGTAGGGGCCACCCAGCTCTCCTGCTTACAGCTCCCTCTCTCTCTGGGCGGGGGGAGGGGAGCGATAGCTCAGTCTGCAGACTCTTATTGAACTCCGCACTTGTAATTCCTGGCACTTGACTGGCAAAGATCCCCTGTTCTGTGTATTGCTGAGGCTTTGGGGGAATCGCTGTATCTGGACCGGAGCGCCAGAGGTGGAGCCTCCGACTCGCCGGTCAGATGTACTTTCTGGGTGAAGCAGCACCCCTCCCCGCCTCGGTCTGCCCTGAGTGGGCTTTGCTCACCCTCAGAGCAGACCTGTTGAAATGCACCTGGTACCTCGGTTGGAGCTAGGAGATCTCTGGGTTTCTGCATCTCTTTCACTGGGTTTTGTGCGCTGGAGTTGTGTCTAATCCACCATCTTGGATCCTCCCCATGAACTCGTTTTTTATGGCTACATAGTATTCCATGGTGTATATGTGCCACATTTTCCTTGTCCAGTCTATTATCGACGGGCATTTGGGTTCGTTCCAGGTCTTTGCTATTGTAAACAGTGCTGCAATGAATATACGTGTGCATGTGTCTTTATAATAGAATGATTTATAATCCTTTGGATATATACCCAGTAATGGGATTGCTGGGTCAAATGGAATTTCTATTTCTAGGTCCTTGAGGAATCTCCACATTGTCTTCCACAATGGTTGAACTAATTTACACTCCCACCAACAGTGTAAAAGTGTTCCTATTTCTCCACATCCTCTCCAGCATCTGTTGTCTCCAGATTTTTTAATGATCACCATTCTAACTGGTGTGAGATGGTATCTCAATGTGGTTGTGATTTGCATTTCTCTAATGACCAGTGATGATGAGCATTTTTTCATGTTTGTTGGCCTCATATATGTCTTCTTTTGAAAAGTGTCTCTTCATGTCCTTCACCCACTTTTGAATGGGTTTGTTTGTTTTTTTCTTGTAAATAACCATTTGTCTATTTTGGCTTTATTGCCAATGCTTTTGGTGTTTTAGTCATGAAGTCCTTGCCTATGCCTATGTCCTGAATGGTTTTGCCTAGGTTTTCTTCTAGGGTTTTTATGGTGTTAGGTCTTATGTTTAAGTCTTTAATCCATCAGGAGTTAATTTTAGTGTAAGGTGTCATGAAGGGGTCCAGTTTCTGCTTTCTGCACATGGCTAGCCAGTTTTTCCAACACCATTTATTAAACAGGGAATCCTTTCCCCATTGCTTGTTTTTGTGAGATTTGTCAAAGATCAGATGTTTGTAGATGTGTGGTGTTGCCTCCGAGGCCTCTGTTCTGTTCCATTGGTCTATATCTCTGTTTTGGTACCAGTACCATGCTGTTTTGATTACTGTAGACTTGTAGTATAGTTTGAAGTCAGGTAGCATGATGCCTCCAGCTTTGTTTTTTTTTGTTGTTGTTGTTGTTGTTTTTTTTTTGCTTAGAATTATCTTGGCTACACGGGCTCTCTTTTGGGTCCATGCAAAGTTTAAGGTGGTTTTTTCCAGTTCTGTGAAGAGGGTCATAGGTAGCTTGATGCGGATAGCATTGAATCTTTAAATTACTTTGGGCAGTATGGCCATTTTCATGATATTGATTCTTCCAAACCATTAGCATAGAATGTTTTTCCATCTGTTTGTGTCCTCTCTTATTTCGTTAAGCAGTGGTTTGTAGTTCTCCTTGAAGAGGTCCTTTACATCCTTTGTTAGTTCTATTCTTAGGTATTTTATTCTCTTTGTAGCAATTGTGAATGGCAGTTCATTCTTGATTTGGCTCTCTTTAAGTCTGTTATTGGTGTATAGAAATGCTTGTGATTTCTGCACATTGATTTTTTATCTTGAGACTTTCCTGAAGTTGTTTATCAGTTTCAGGAGATTTTGGGGTGAGACGATGGCGTCTTCTAAATATACAATCATGTCCTCGGCTGAGACGAAGGGGTCTTCTAAATACACAATCATGTCCTCTGCAAATAGAGACAATTTGACTTCCTCCTTTCCTAATTGGATACACTTTATTTCTTTTTCTTGCCTGATTGCTCTGGCTAGAACTTACAATACTATATTGAATAGGAGTGGTGAGAGAGGACTTCCTTGTCTAGTGCCAGATTTCAAAGGGAATGCTTCCAGTTTTTGCTCCTTCTGTATGATATTGGCTGTGGGTTTGTCGTAAATAGCTTTTATTATTTTGAGATACGTTCCATCGATACCTAGTTTATTGAGAGTTTTTAGCGTAAAGAGCAGTTGAATTTTGTCAAGGCCTTCTCTGCATCTATTGAGATAATCATGTGGTTTTTGTCTTTGATTCTGTTTATGTGGTGAATTACATTTGTAGACTTGCATATGTTGAACCAGCCTTGCATCCCTGGGATGAAGCCTACTTGATCGTGATGGATAAGCTTTTTGATGTGCTGTTGTAATTGGTTTGCCAGTATTTTATTGAAGATTTTTGCATCTATGTTCATCATAGATATTGGGCTGAAGTTTTCTTTTTTTGTTGAGTCTCTGCTAGATTTTGGTGTCAGGATGACGTTGGTCTCATACAATGATTTGGGAAGGATTCCCTCTTTTGGATTGTTTGGAATAGTTTCAGAAGGAGTGGTACCAGCCCCTCTTTGTATGTCTGGTAGAATTCAGCTGTGAACCCATCTGGGCCTGGGCTTTTTTTGGTTGGTAGGCTATTAATTGCTGCCTCAACTTTAGCCCTTGTTATTGGTCTATTCAGGGTTTTGACTTCTTCCTGGTTTAGGCTTGGGAGGGTGCAAATGTCCAGGAATTTATCAATTTCTTCCAGGTTTACTGGTATATGTGCATAGAGTTGTTCGTAGTCATCTCTGATCGTAGCTTGTATTTCTGTGGAATTGATGGTGATATCCCATTTATTGTTTTTTATTGCATCTATTTTATTCTTCTCTCTTTTTCTTTTTTATTAATCTGGCTAGTGGTCTATTTTGTTGATCTTTTCAAAAAACCAGCTCCTGGATTTATTGATTTTTTGAAGGGTTTTTTTGTGTCTCTATCTCCTTCAGTTCTGCTCTGATCTTAGTTATTTCTTGTCTTCTGCTAGCTTTTGAGTTTTTCTGATCTTGCTCCTCTAACTCAATTTTGATGATAGGGTGTTGATTTTAGATCTTTCCTTGCTTCTCATGTTGGCATTTATTGCTATAAATTTTCCTCTAGACACTGCTTTAAATGTGTCCCAGAGATTCTGGTATGTTGTGTCTTCGTTCTCATTGGTTTTGAAGAACATCTTTATTTCTGCTTCCATTTCATTGTTTATCCAGTCAACATTCAAGAGCCAGTTGTTCAGTTTCCATGAAGTTGTGTGGTTCTGAGTTAGTTTCTTAATCCCGAGTTCTAACTTAATTGCACTGTGGTCTGAGAGACTGTTTGTTATGATTTCTGTTCTTTTGCATTTGCTGAGGAGTGATTTACTTCCAGTTATGTGATCAGTTTTACAGTAGGTGTGATGTGGTGCTGAGAATGTATATTCTGTGGATTTGGGGTGGAGAGTTCCGTAGGTATCTATTAGGTTTGCTTGGTCCAGATCTGAGTTCAAGTCCTGGATATCCTTGTTAATTTTCTGTCTCATTGATCTGTCTAATATTGACAGTGGAGTGTTAAAGTCTCCCACTATTATTGTGTGGGAGGCTAAGTCTCTTTGTAGGTCATTAAGAACTTTGGGTGCTCCTGTATTGGGTGTATATATATTTAGGATTGTTAGCTCTTCTCGTTGCATTGATCCTTTTACCATTATGTAATGCCCTTCTTTGTCTCTTTTGATCTTTGTTGCTTTAAAGTCTATTTTATCAGAGGCTAGGATTGCAACTCCGTTTTTTTGCTCTCCATTTGCTTGTAAATCTTCCTCCATCCCTTTATTTTGAGCCTATGTGTGTCTTTGCATGTGAGATGGGTTTCCGGGATACAGTACACTGATGGGTTTTGACTTTTTATCCAATTTGCCAGTCTGTGTCTTTTGATTGGGGCATTTAGTCCATTTACATTTAAGGTTAATATTGTTACATGTGAATTTGATCCTGCCATTTTGATGCTAGCTGGTTGTTTTGCCCATTAGTTGACGCAGTTTCTTCATTGTGTTGATGCTCTTGACCATTTGGTACGTTTTTGGAGTGGCTGGTACTGGTTGTTCCTTTCTATGTTTAGTGCTTCTTTTAGGAGCTCTTGTAAGGCAGGCCTGGTGGTGATGAAATCTCTCAGCAATTGCTTGTCCATAAAGGATTTTATTTTCCTTCGCTTATGAAGCTTAGTTTGGCTGGATATGAAATTCTAGATTGAAAGTTCTTTTCTTTAAGGATGCTGGATATTGACCCCCACTCTCTTCTGGCTTGTAGGGTTTCTGCCAAGAGATCAGCTGTGAGTCTGATGGGCTTCCCTTTGTGAGTAACCCAACCTTTCTCTCTGGCTACCCTTAGCATTTTTTCCTTCATTTCAACCCTGGTGAATCTGATAATTATGTGCCTTGGGGTTGCTCTTCTTGAGGAATATCTTTGTGGTGTTCTCTGTATTTCCTGGACTTGAATATTGGCCTGCCTTGCTAGGTTGGGGAAGTTCTCCTGGATAATATCCTGAAGAGTATTTTCCAGCTTGGATTCATTCTCTCTGTCACATTCAGGTACACCTATCAAATGTAGATTAGGTCTTTTCACATAATCCCATATTTCTTGCAGGCTTTGTTCATTTCTTTTCACTCTTTTTTCTCTAATCGTGCCTTCTTGTTTTATTTCATTGAGCTGATATTCCATCTCTGATATCCTTTCTTCTGCTTGGTTGATTTGGCTGTTGAAACTTGTGTATGCTCTGCAAAGTTCTCGTGTTGTGTTTTTCAGCTCCATTAAATCCTTTATATTCTTCTCTAAGCTGTTTATTCTTGTTAGCATTTCATCAAACCTTTTTTCAAGGTTCTTAGTTTCTTTGTATTGTGTTAGAACATGTTCTTTTAGCTCAGAGAAGTTTGTTATTACCCACTTTCTGAAGCCTGTTTCATGGTCTTGAAATTAAATTTTTTTTTTTTTTTTTTTTGTAGAAACAACGTCCTGCTATGTTACCCAGGCACCTGCTATCATACCCAGCTAATTTTTGTATTCTTGTAGAGATGAGGTTTCACCGTGTTGGCCAGGCTTGTTTTGAACTGCTGATCCAGGTGATCCGCCTGCCTTGGCCTCCCAAAGTGCTAGGATTATAGGCAGAGCTGCCATGACCGGCCTGTCCTTTAACTTCTCTCATTTTTCACTCCTCCTTCTCCACTGCTCAGGGACCTAGGGATAAAATGTGCCCCTATTCATTCCAAAGAAAACATAGGCCACCAGGCCTACTAAAAATACAAAAATTAGCCAGGCATTGTGGCAGAAGCCAGTAATCTCAGCTACTTGTGAAGCTGAGTCAGGAGAATTGCTCGAACCTGGGAGACAGAAGTTGCAGTGAGCCAAAATTGTGCCATTGAACTCCAGCCTGGGCAACAAGAGCGAAACTCCATCTCCACAACAACAACAGAAAATAAAAATAAAAATAAAGCATAGGCCAAACTCCCGTAATAGAGCTGAAAGTGTTGATATAAACAAAAGACATTTTGTACAAAAATAAAGGGACTAGCTAAAGAAAATAATGCCTCTGAATATAACAACATAAACACAATTAGGTTTCTCATCCTAAGAAATTCTGTGAAAATATCTAACATCTGTATATAGCCCTCAGATTCCCTGCTCTTGAAATGCATTCATCTCAACTCTTCAAGGCCCAGATAGCTTTGCAGGCATCTGGGCTTCTATGCTCCCGGCTCCTGTGCCTGCCTCTCAGCAATGTGGCCTCTGGGTGTAATACTGCTTCCTAGACCAGGGAAGCTGGTCCAACAAGTACATCTTAGTCCATGTAAGGCCAACTCCAGCTCCACTAAAACTCAACCTTCTGGAACTTCTAGAAGCCTGTCATTCTCTTCTAGTACAGTTAGTATGAGTATACCGGCTGGGCGCAGTGGCTCATGCCTGTAATCCCAGCACTTTGGGAGCCCAAGGTGGGCGGATCAGGAGGTCAGGAGTTCGAAACCATCCTGGCCAACATGGTGAAGCCCTGTCTCTACTAAAAGTACAAAAATTAGCTGGGTGTGGTGGTGGCCGCCTGTAGTCCCAGCTACTCAGGAGGCTGAGGCAGGAGAATCACTTGAACCTGGGAGGGAGAGATTGCAGCTAGCCGAGATTGTGCCACTGCACTCCAGCCTGGAGACAGAGTGAGACTCTGTCTCACAAAACAAACAAACAAACAAACAAAAAGAGTATACCTAGTCCACAGCTGAGCTGTGAGCTGTATGTATCTATACAGAGGGACATCTTTAAGCCAATGGTCCCCATCCTTTTTGGCACAAGGTACCGGATTTTTGGAAGACAATTTTTCCATGGATGGTGGGGTTAGGGGTGGGGGTGCAGGGGTATATTAGTCCGTCTTCACGCTGTTATAAAGAACTAATTGAGACAGGGTAATTTATGAAGAAAAGAAGTGTAATGGACTCAGAGTTCCACACACTTAACAGGAAGCACGACTGGGAGGGCTTGAGAAACTTACAATCATGGCAGATGGTGAAGCGGAAGCAAAGCATGTCTTACATGGCAGCAGGAAGGAGCAAGACAGCAAAGAGGGAAGTGCCACACTTTAAAACCATCAGATTTCAGCCGGGCCTGGTGTCTCACGCCTATAATTCCAGCATTTTGGGAGGCCAAGGCAGGCAGATCACAAAGTCAGGAGTTCGAGATCAGCCTGGCCAACACAGTGAAACCCCATCTCTACTAAAAATACAAAAATTAGTCAGGCATGGTGGTTCGCGCTTGTAGTCCCAGATACTCAAGAGGCTGAGGCAGGAGAATTGCTTGAACCCAGGAGGCAGAGGTTGTGATAAGCCAAGATTGTGCCACTGCGTGCACTCCAGCCTGGGTGGCAAAGAGAGATTCTGTCTCAACAACAACAACAAATAATCAGATTTCATCAGAATTCACTCACTGTCAAGAGACCAGCTTGGGGGAAACCACCCCCATCATCCAGTCACCTCCCACCAGGTCCCTCCCTCAACATGTGGGGATTACAATTTGAGATGATATTTGGGAGGGGACACAGAGCCAAACCATATGGGTTGGGGGTAGGGGATGGTTTTGGGTTGAAACTGTTCCACCTCAGACCATCAGGCAGGTCACAGTAGAATTCGTGCTTCTATGAGAATCTCATGCCGCAGCTGATCTGACAGGAGGCGAAGCTCAGGCAGTAATGCTCGCCTGCTGCTATATGGCCTGGTTCCTAACCGGCCACAGACCCCTACCAGTCCACGGCCTGGAAATTGGAGACCCCTGCTTTAAGCCTTTGCCACTTAGGTCTTTGGCTACTTGGGAATCATTCAGTGATGATTCACTTGAATGAGGTCCCTACAGACAAGGAAGGAAGGGTCTTGTAAAAATCCGCCTGTTACAGTTTCACAACGCAATAGTAACCACATCATAAACACGTCATTCACAGAGTATGAGTTAATACATTTATGGTATGAGGAAGATCATTCTTATTTACCATGCGAGGCGGTAAAATCTTGCCTGGAGGACACACGTTGGCTAGGCCTGGGAGTAACTTTGCAAGCAGGTGAAAGCTTGAGACACTTTCAGGCTATTCTCTCAATTAGGTGGTTTAAGATGTAAAAAACTCATTGTACCAATTTGACCTCAGTAAATTATTTTTAGAAAACAATTGCATCCATCTCCAACTCAACATGAAACTGTTTTACTCATCTGTAAAGCCCACAGTGATGAACAAGTAATTTAAACTCCTTTGTTTAAAATAATTGCTATTTGCAATAAATATTTCAGGTGTTACTTCGAATCGGAGTAAGCTGATTTGAAGGTGATTTTTGTGTGTAGTTATTTCTAAGGTAAGAGTCTAGATCAGGTGTGGTCTCAGTTCTGTGATTTGGTTCTACAGGCTAACATTATAAGTCGCTGAGCTTCTGTTATGAGAGACCCTCAGAAATTTCCCAAAGGGGCCTGAGACCTCCTAACACCACCAAGAAATGACTTTTTCTTTCTTGTTGGAGGCATATAAAATGAATAGATGTGTGATTATATATTTATTTTACAAATGCTTTTATAGTTGCTTACTATGTGCTTAATATTACACAGATAGTAATTCATGTAAGCTTTTTGTGTGTGTGTGTGTGATAATGTCTCACTTTGTTTCTCAGGCTGGAGTGCAGTGGTGCAAACATGGCTTATTGTAGTCTCGACCTCCCAGGCCCAGGCTCAAGCAATTCTCCTGCCTCAGCCTTTCAAGTAGTTGGGACTATAGACATGTGCCACATGCTTGGCTAATTTTTTTATGTTTTGTAGAGAGGGGGTTTCATCATATTGCCCCGGCTGGTCTTGAACTCCTGGGCTCAAACAGTCCTTCCACCTTGGCCTCCCAAAGTGCTGATATTATAGGAGTGAGCCACCACACCCAGGCCATGTAAGCCTTCTAATAGCCCTCTGGTGAGGGGGCCATCCTCATTCCCTTATAGCTGAGGGACAGATAGGGGAGCTGAAGCACAGAGGGGTTGAGTGTCATGCCTAAAGCCTCCTAGCTAGTAAGTGCCAGAGCCAGGATTTGAACCCAGACAGTGGGCTTCAGAGTCTGTGTTTTTTTTTTTGTTTGTTTTATTTTTGAGATGGAATCTCACTCTATCACCCAGGCTGGAGTACAATGGCGCAATCTCAGCTCACTGCAACCTCTGCCTCCCAGGTTAAAGCAATTCTCCTGCCTCAGTCTCCTGAGTAGCTGGGATTACAGGTGTGTGCCACCATGCCCAGCTAATTTCCTTTTTTCTATTTTTGAGAAGGGGGTTCACCATATTGGCCAGGCTGGTCTCGAACTCCTGACCTCATGATCTGCCCATCTCGGCCTCCCAAACTGCTGGGATTACAAGCATGAGCCACCACGCCCAGCCATAGTCTGTGTTTTTTAATCATCATGTTACGGTGCTTATCTATTGTGATTAAGCAGGAAACTCAAGGTTCAAACACTTTCCCCAGAAGATGGGCTGTTAGTTGCAATATAGGAAGAGAATACTGTCCACACATTCCTGTTAAAGTAGCTCTTTGTTTAGAAATCACACGTGTACATGTTCTCAGGTCCCAGCATGGCATGAAAGTTGCAATGGGATGTCACTGTGGGCCCACAATTTCTGCTCTGAGGAAAGTAATAAATGGAAGCAAATCATCTCCCTTCCTCATTGACAAAGGCCCCACCACAGGTGTGAGCTGCCCCCACCTTGTCCTTCACCCCCAATTCTGGTGAGCTGCCTAGTTTTGCGACCATGAATCATTCAGATAACGGAATAATCCCTCTCTCCAGACAGAGGGTAAGAATGGTGTGGATATTGCTTGAGGCTGCATTTAATTGGAAATCAAGGGACAGTAAAATTCTTTTGGTCAGTGTTTGTCTTAAAGTTCTAAAATGTCTACCTTGTTGTCACAAATGAGAATGAAAGTAGCTTCTGGGCCAGAGTGAGGAGTGCCCTGAATTTTGCCAATCATTAAGCCTCCCTCAGTTACAGTCAGCATATATTTTGAAACTTAGAAGGAAAATGTCTTATGGTGATGTACACCCATGCTTCAGGGTCTCTGTGGAACATATGCAAGACACTATTTATTTTAATCGTATAGAAACCTCACATGGTTTTTGTCCTCACATCACATCTTGCTATAGAAATAACATGCATGTGTTGAGTATGATTCTTGATAATGCCTTTGTTACTAAGTTTTTTCTGTGGCTACACAATTATCTTCATTTGCTCTCCTTGTCATTGTTTGGAAGAGAGAGTTTAGGGCAGAGGAACTGGGTTTTCCTAGAGAGTTTGAAGAAGGGTTTTAAATGGCATTTGATGGAGATGAATGTAGAAGAAATTGAGTTGAGAAAAGTTTTTGCTTGGCTACTACATTAAAACAGGACAAGGCTCATGGTGAGAGATGTCTTGCTCGTTTTATTTCTACTATGTTGTCAACCAGCCAAATCATCCCACAAGCAATAAGAAGCCTTGTGCTCCCATGGCCTCAGCAAAGATGGCTTGAGAAGCACTCCTGGGTCCCTATGACCCACACTCCAAGTTTCTTGGCAGAAGATATGCTCAGAAGGGGCTTCCTATTTGGGGAAGAGGGGGAGCACTGGCCCCTTTTGAGGACAGCCAGAAAAAATGAAAGATTTTTCTCCGCTGGGCACCGTGGCTCATGCCTGTAATCCCAGGACTTTGGGAGGCTGAGGCAGGTGGATCACCTGAGGTCGGGAGTTCAAGACCAACCTGACCAACATCGAGAAACCCCGTATCTACTAAAAATATAAAATTAGCCAAGTGTGGTGGCACATGCCTGTAATCCCAGAGGCCGATGAATCACTTGAACCCAGGAGGCAGAAGTTGCAGTGAGCGGAGATTGTGCCACTGCACTCCAGCCTGGGAGTGCAAGAGTGAAACTTCATCTCAAAAAAAAAAAAAAAAAGTTTTTCTCAATACACATGGCTGAGAAAATGGAGCTGGGGGTTAAATTCTCCCCCGTTGTAGAATGACACCTGGCTTTCTTCTAAAGTCCTGTGTCTGTCTTTTAAGATTTTGGTAGACAGCCCAATAACCCAGATGCTCTCCTTGGGTTTTAGTTTAAACCACTCTTTCCTACTCACACATTCTTCGACCACGCTGAGCCTTCACCAGCAACCAAAAGCCACTTGCACGCCTCAGTCGTGTCTGCCTGATGAGAATCCCATAGTCCCTGGCATACTGAAGCAGGAGAACCTCTGTGGGTTGGAAGGCACAGACAGCTTCATGCCTGTGTTCATTACACTCACATTACCTTCTGCTTCTTGGAGGTAAGCATTGGGAGTTTCTGGGTCCAGGACCACATGATCTGGGGAGAGAAGACCAGAGAGAACATTTGAGGGCAGCTGAGGGTGGGGATGAGATCAGTTTAAAAAAGTGACTTTGGTCGGGCACAGTGGCTCACACCTGTAATCCCAGCACTTTGGGAGGCAGAGGCGGGCAGATCACGAGGTCAAGAGTTCAAGATCAAACTGGCCAATATGGTGAAACCCCGTCTCTACTAAAAAATACAAAAAAAAAAAAAAAAAAAAAAGTGGCTTTGAGTCAGCGGAAGATTGTGGCTGGATGGATGCCCCTCTCCAAGTCTCTCAGGGAGCCAGGCCTTCGTCCAGGTCGGGGGAGTCTACTGGCTGTCAGAGGACTGCTTCTCTGTGAAGGCTTTATTTTTCTTCTCTCAAGACAGGAAAAACCAACCCACAACCCACGTGTGGCTCGGCTGCCTAGTAACCCTAGAACCACCTGCTGGACCCCCAGCAGCCTCAGGGCTGGGCCTGATGTGGGGCAAGCCAGGTGTTTAGGGTATAACATTTAAGGCGGCGCTCTCTCTCTTGGGGTCACACAATTTCCCCCTTCTCAGAGGTCTGGCCTTCTACAGGAGCAGGGCCTTTTCCCCAGTGCTGGGCTGCGAGTAGTCAGGAGCCCACCTTCCTTAGACTTAAGCTTTACTGCCATCCTGAGGGCGCCAGCCAACCTCGAGACAGCTGGGCCAGACTCACCCCTGGCTTCTTCCCTCCCTCTCCATCACAAATGTCAATAACCTCACCGAGTGCTTTCCTTAAGTGTTTTGTGAAACTTCAGGACTAGGAGAAATGTGAGAGGAGCCTTACCTGGCACCCTCTCTGCATATTCAGCAGTTTGCTGTCGAACTTGCCTCCAAATCTCCAGGCTGTGCCAGACATTTTTATCCCAACTCCCTGCCATAAGTAACCTGGGCTGGTGCCCATTTAGACAGCCTCACCAGGCTTGTTACCCTGAACAGTTTACCTCCCGTTTCCTCCAGGACACTCTGCAGGTTCTCTAGGGGGAGAGAAAAAGGAAAATTCTTCAAGCTCCCAACCAGCAGGTGCTTTCCACAAACATCTCCCCTTAGAGCTAAAAGCGAAAGCCAGGTCTGCTTCCCAGCTGCAGGTAGAAGCCTGCCTCCCTCCCCATGTTCCTAGATTAACCGTGACAACCCCGAAGGAAAACAGGAATTTTCACTACCTTTGATCTCATGTACCATTCGACTGAGTTTACTCGCTGGAGTAAGTGTGGATTCTTTTGCCCTGTTCAGTTAACTTGGAGACTAATGGTTTAGCTTTCACGTTTTCACCTGTAGGAATAAACAGCAGGTTTTTGCAAATCAGGGATGAGTGGTTTACTTCTCAGGTCTAAGAGGGAGAAAGGCAAACAAACTGAAAACCCTGCTCTGTGGGAGTGGCATCTGGAAGAAGGGGATGCAACCTAGGAACAAGCCTGTCCCACATCTGCAGGACTTAGGACAAGAGAATGAAGCCAGGTCCACATACCAAACCAGCAAACTGCTTAATGAAGTAAGCTGTAGACTCCCACCTTGATGCATGTATCTTCATAACAATCTAGAACGTCAGTTACACATTTAGAATTCTTGGACTCCTCAGGGTTCTGCACAGGGACACGGCAGCCCAGGGAGTACCTGCCCAGCCCCCCAGCCCATTCCCTTCAATTTACACCCTGGTCCAATCTGCCTTGTGAAGGACTTTGTGTGCATGTGGGTAGACACCTCAGCCCACAGGTCCATGCTTCATCCATATGTCGCACCTCCTTCCCCACAGTTGCCATATGCTACCCCTTGGGTTTTAGGAGCATCTACTTATGCAGAGGTCTGTCCTCCTACAGACAGACAAAAATAAGAGGACATCACAGGACCTGGAAGTGGGCTCAGAGCTGTTTGTACAAGAAATTCTGGGAGTGTTATGTTGGAAGAGTGCCTTGGACGTGTAGTAGGCACACCATTCTCGGGGAGGGTGGCTGCCAGCGGAGAGCCAGAGAGGGTACTTTTAATGCATAGGGCCTAGCAAAAGGGTACCTCTTGCCCAGGTGAAAATGCAGTACTTCCAGGAAGAATAAACAGTTCCCTTTCCAAGACCTGCATCGTCTATGGAGACTTAGTCTTCTCCAAGTCCCTGCCCTCACATAGGCTCTGGACCATCAGAGAGAAGCCAGCAGGGAGGCAGTGAGCTACAGCTCCTTGCCACATGGACACATGCCTTCAAGACATCCAGGGAACCATCTTCTTATCAGCCAGTCAGATTTATGATCAGCTCCCAGGCTTCTACCAACTACAAATGATCAGTGCATTGGATTGGAGCCACTACCCCAAGGGAAAATGGCCATTCCCAGCTTCTATGGGATCCAGCCAAATGCCTTGTGAATGGAGATGTAGGAGTATTGTTAGTCATGTCTGGGCCTGCCAGACTAATTTTCATCTTCAGCCAGTTTTTGCTTCTAGAGAGGGGGAGCCCAAGCAAAACATCTGCGATACCACCGCCCTTCCCCCCTCTGCCCATCCCCACTCTCTGGGCTGTTGAAGATGCTCCTGCTGTTCTGGGGAAGAAAACAAGAAGCTCAGGTGCTGTTCCACCAGGCAACCCCGGTCCTGCCCTGCGTGGGGTTTCTGACTTTTCCTAAATCACTCCACAAGCCTCCTTAACAAAGTGGACCCGTGTCTATCCCGCGCTTCTGTTTTATAGACTGTTTTATGACTGGAAATAACCTGCTTAGCATGAATCTCTCCCCTCGGATTTTTCAAGGCATTGTCTACTCCATTTTCCTGGCTTCTTCACACATTTATTTCACTTCCTTCATTATCTGGCAAGCCCACTTTGTATTCTAAGTCTCAATTATACAAGAAAGAAATATTGTCCAACAAACACGGCCCTTATTGTATTGATTTTCCCCCTTGGTAGTTCTCTGGCTTTTAAAATACGTTTTCTCTATGAAATCCTAGGAAAGGCCCATGAGAGTGGTTTCTCTGTGCCTGTGGGGTTCCAAGGGTACAAAATGCTTTCTTCAAGGAATGAACTCAAGTTTATTACTGACCATGTTTTACAGACAATCTTTTTTACAAGGAGGGTCAAAAGTACATTCTAGCTTTTGGTTTTCTCAATCACCAATGCCTAGTTTGGTCCCTGACTTCCAAAGCTCTCTTTAACCTTTTAGGATTAAGGGGAACTTTCAACTTGTCTTCTGGCATTTTGTATGTGTGGAAGGGATAACATATCTTTAACATATACTTTACCATTTTAACCATTATTTTTATTTTTTTGAGACAGAGTCTTGCTCTGTTGCTCAGGCTGGAGTGCAGTGGCACGATCTTAGCTCACTGCAACCTCTGGCTTCTAGGTTCAGGTGATCCTTCTGCCTTAGCCTCCCAAGTAGCTCGGATTACAGGCACTCACCACCATTCCTGGCTAATTTCTTTTTTTGTATTTTTAGTAGAAACGAGTTTTCACCATGTTGGCCAGGCTGGTCTTCTACTCCTGACCTCAAGTGATCTGCCCACCTCGTCCTCCCAAAGTGCTGGGATTACAGGCGTGAGCCACTGTGCCAGGCCTATTTTTATTGTTTGTTTATTTATTTATTTTTGAGATGGAGTCTCGTCTGTCACCCAGACTGGAGTGCAGTGGTGCAATCTTGGTTTACTGCAACCTCTGCTTTCCTGGTTCAAACGATTCTCCTGCCTCAGCCTCCAGAGCTGAGACTACAGGCATGTGCCACCATGCCAGGCTAATTTTTTTTTGTATTTGTAGTAGAGACAGGGTTTCACCATGTTGGCCAGGATAGTCTTGAACTCCTGACCTCAAGTGATCCACCCACGTTGGCCTCCCAAAGTGCTGGGATTACAGGCATGAGCCACTGCACCCAGCCAATTTTTAAATTTTTGAGACAAAGTCTTGCTCTGTTGCCCAGGCTGGAGTGCAGTGGGGCAGTCACAACTCACTACAGCCTTGAGCTCCTGGACTCAGGCAACACTCCCACCTCAGCCTCCCAAGTAGTGGGACTACAGGCGTGCACCACCATGCCTGGGTAATTCATTTTAACCATTTTAAAGTGGACAATTCAGTGGCATTAAGTATATTCACGATGTTGTGTAAGCATCACAACTACTTCCAGAATTTCTTTTTTTTTTTCTTTGAGAGGGACAGTTTTACTCTTTTGTCCAGGCTGAAGTGCAATGGTGTGGTCTCAGTTCACTGCAACCTCTGCCTCCTAGGTTCAAGCAATTCTCCTTCCTCAGCCTTCCAAGTAGCTGGGCTTACAGGCATGCACTATGACACCTGGCTAATTTTGTATTTTTAGTAGACACGGGGTTTCACCACGTTGGCCAGGCTGGTCTTGAACTCCTCACCTCAGGTGATCCACCAGCCTTGGCCTCCCAAAATGCTGGGATTGCAGGCCTGAGCCACCCTGCCTGGCCCAGAACGTCTTCATCACAGCAAAGAGCAACTCTGTACCCATTAAGCAATAACTCCCCATCTCCTGGCCTTTTGATACTTAGCTTGTGCAGTGTTTAAGTGAATGTACTTTAGAGCCAAGGGAACAGTTGAATTATTGGTTCTGGCTTTGCTAACTCTGGGACCTTAAACAATTTTCCTGACCTCTTTAAGCCTTGGTTTACTCATCTACAGAATGGAGTGAATAAGAATAACAACACTCATTGCGTTGTTCTGTGCATATAATATTACACATGAAAGGTAATGCCTGTATAAAGACAAATATTACATGTTGTCACTCATATGTGGGAGCTAAAAAAGTTGATCTCATGGAGGTAGTGAGTACAATGGTGGTTACCAGACACTTTGAAGGGTAGTGGGGGTAGTGGAGGATGAAGGAGGGTTGATTAATGACTACAAAAATACAGTTGGATAGAAGAAATGAACTCTCATATTCAATAACACAATAGGATGACTATCGTTAACAATAATTTATTGTATATTTAAAGACAGCAGCCTGGCGTGGTGGCTCACGCCTGTAATCCCAGCACTTTGAGAGACCAAGGCGAGCGGATCACAAAGTTAGATCAAGACCATCCTGGCCAACGTGGTGAAACCCCATCTCTACTAAAAATACAAAAATTAGCTGGGCATGGTGGCACACACCTGTAGTCCCAGCTACTCAGGAGGCTGACGCAGGAGAATCTCTTGAATCAGGGAGCCGAGATAGCGCCACTGCACTCCAGCCTCGCAACAGAGTAAAACTCTGCCTCAAAAAACAAAGGCTAGAAGAGAAGATTTGGAATGTTCCCAACACAAAGAAATAATGAATGTTTGAGGTGATGGATATCCCAGTTACCCTGATTTGATCATTACACACTGTGTGCTTGCATCAAAATATCACATGTACCCCATAAATATGCACAACTATTATGTATCAATTTTTTTTAAAAAAGTAGTGCATGGAATATCATAAAGTCTCAATAAGCACTGACTTCTAATTATTGCCTGCTTTGCTTTGCCTCCTCCTCATTGTCAGTATCTCTTTGCTTCAGATGAGGGTTCTCTGCCAGGATCCCCAAGTCCCTAGACCCCCCTTCCCACGTGGGCTAGATCTAGCTCCCTTTTCAATCTTTGGGATGGGATTAGGGGATTTAGGCATTTCTTCTCTATTTTCTTTTCCTTTTCCTTCTTTTTTTTTTTTTTTTAGAGATGGGGTCCTTACTATGTTGCCCAGACTGGTCTTGAATTCCTGGTGTCAAGTGATCCTCCCACCTTGGCCTCCCAAAATGTTGGGTTTACAAGTGTGAGCCACCATGCACATTAAGATTTAGGCATTAACTTTCACATTAATCATTAGCACTTTTTTGTTTGTTTGTTTTGAGATGGAGTCTCACTCTGTTGCCCAGGCTGGAGTGCAGTGGTGTGATTATGGCTCACTGCAGCCTCAAACTCCTGGGCTCAAAGCATTGTTCCCACCTAAGCTTCTCAAAGTGCTGGGGTTACAAGCCCCTGCACCCAATAATCACTACCATTTGCCAAGTACTTATAAAGGTAACCGAACACAGAGATATTAATATATACTAAGTAACATGAAGAGGTTTTCCCAGCTTGTAGGTGAAAGAGAGAAGATCTGAATGCAGTCTGACTTCATAACCCATGTTCTTAATCACTGGACTACAAGGCTTTGATATGTTAATAAGCATCTGGTAAGGATGATGGCAGAGCTGAACTTAAGAGGGAAATTCAAGCTCACCTAGTAGGTCAGTGGCATGGCTAAGACGATAGTCTATGTTTTCTGACTAGCCACCAGATGCTCCCCCTAAGCCCCAGCCACTGGCTCCAGCAGTGCTTGCTTCAGGTGTTATTACTCTAAGAGTATGATGTTAATGTAATCAGGGAATCAGGTGATTAAGTAGTTAGGGAGCTTTTAGACATGGACAATACCAGCGGCTTACCTCTTGGAGTATTGCTTTGATGGGTTCCCTCATATATCTTCCCACCGATCAGCCAAAACACATGCTTGGAGTTGCCTAAAAATAGTGAGTGTCACCAGCCCCCCAGCCACCCACTGCCACCTTCCTGGTTCTCAGTCCGCCTCGGCCTCCCAAAGTGCTGAGATTACAAGTGTGAGCCACTATGCCCGGCCCAGTTCATGTTTTTATGCTGGTTTTTGAAAATGGTTTTGTTGTTCTCTCACTTGGGACAGAAGGCTTTTATTTCTTGTCCTCCTGGAATTGATGGCGTTAGTCACACTCACAGGTGACTCTGCCACTCAATTTCTGTTTCTAGAATAAAGTGGTCACATGAACACTAAAGCAAGCAATGCATCTTTCCTCTCCACTATCATCCAAAGTTTCTGCCCTGTTATTTCCTCTTCGTTTGATTCTATTCCTGTCACATACCCACTGTACAAGAATTTAAAAGAGACAAAACAGAAACATACCTCAGAACCTTCAAGCGCATGTCATTCAGTGTGATTACAAACTGAGTTTTTGCAACTCGAAGGTTATTTCCAGCTATCTTAGGAGACAATCTTAACAATAAGCCTTTCAGAAAATCAATTTTAATCAATTTTGACTTAAAACCCCATGTATTTATAAGAGGAAAATGGGATGTGCCATGAAGTCAAGAACATGTGTGTGTGGGTGTAATTATGAAAAGACTGGGAATGAGTTAGTTTTTTAAAGCACGTGGGTGTCTGTTTTGTGGTTTAGTTCTTTGGGTCTGGTGTTGGGCTTTAGGGAGTATATCTGTCTCAAAACAAGCAACTTGGAAGAGCTTAAGGAACATGGCTAGTTCTGCTGCATCCAGATTCTTCCCAACAAGTAATACTTACAGCAACTCAGGTATGGAGAATGAAAGAGCTTGGAGCAGGAGGGTGTGAGCTGAGATAGTCACAGACATGAGATAATTAAGTATTTACCACGAAGAGCTTAAGTATCAGCTAATCATAGGAGTAGAAACCATCTGAGCCACAAGGGGGGTAACAATGCTATTTTTTTTTTAAATAGCCCAGAGACAGTAAGATATAAAGTAATCAATTGAAAAAAAATCATAATCAATAAGAGTTAAGGTAGAGAAATAGTATTCAACTTGTGCTGATGAGTAACTTTTTTCTTCATCTTTCTCTAAGTCAGAGATTGTCAGAATATTGCCTGCTAGCCAAGTCTAGCCACCGCCTGTTTTCGTTTGTCTCTTGAGCTAAGAATGTTTTTTTACATTTTTAAATAGTTGAACAAAAATAAAATCCAAAGACTATTTCGTGACAAGTGAAAATGATATGAAATTCAAATTTCAGTGTTTATAAATAAAATTTTATAGGAATACAGCCGCACTCATTATGTGTCGTCTATGGTTGCTTTTGAGCTACAAAAACAGGTGAGTAGCAGCACAGAAAGCCTAAAATATTTACCATCTGGCCCTTATCAGAAAAAGTTTGCTGATTCTGGCTCTAAGGCAATGCTTTCAAAGTGGACAGTTAGTAGCTGTTACCTGAAAAAAGGGGTCCATTGACAAATAAATTGAAAAATGCTATTGAAAATAAAATCAAATATTTCCTTAATAAGCTAATGTGACATGAAATCTACAAAAAAGAGTGGGAGGGGAAGGGAACAGAGTATTTGATGTTTCCCAAACTTACTGGCTATAAAACCCTTTTCTTTTTTCTTTTCTTGGCTCTTTTATGGGACTGATCTTCCAGGAAACTTGACTTGGTAAATGCTGTTGAAAAGTAATTGGCGATTTATATATACACAATGGAGAGAAAAAAAGCCTGTTGCTGAAAACAGAACAAAACAAAACAAAAACAAAAAACAGCAAAAAAAAAAAAAAAAAAAAAAAAAAGGTAGAACTTCTCTCGGGAATAACCTGTTTTTTTGTTTCACAAGCACACTTTTAATAGGTCATTTGGTCATGAAAAGTTAGGTTCTAGGAACTCGATCTGGAAGATGGAAAACGGAAACAGTGTTAGAGAATTCTGCACAGTAGCATGCGGTAATTTGGAGTTTGGGGCTAGGACGAATGATCGAGGGGTGAACAGGACAGGAAAAGAGGGAGATGAGAAGGGTCCATAGCGACTTGAGAAGAATCAGAAACCTGGTGGGGGAAGCTGGCCAGTGAGAAATTCCCTACGACAGAGAGGGCTACAGAACAGCAGTGAAATGACGACCAGTAACCCGCGGAGCCCCGTGAGGAACGAAAATGAACGTGTCTCAAATGCAGGAAAGAGTGCCGTCAGAGGTGCTCAACTATGAAGCGCCTCCCTTTCAACTGCAGTCTCCCTCTTGCTCTGTCATGCCGTTTTTAATTTGCTACTGACCTTCGTGCTCCCTCGGGCATAGGGGAATCCCACCTGCGCAGATCCTCGCAGGCACCAAGTCCATGGGGGCGCGGCTCTGGGACTCGGGCGCGCGCATGCGCCTGCGGCCCGCCGGCTGCTGGTCCTCTTTTCCCCTCCCATCAGTCACCGACCCAGGTGCTTTGCCCAAGCCAGGGCTGGGGAAGTTGGGTCAGGCATATCGCTTTCGCATGTGCCAGGCACCCCAACCCACAGTGGAGAGGCATGGGGTGGAGGGTAGGCCATTGGGTGAGGGTGGAGAGGGGGCCTGGGGCACCCAGCAGAGGTGGGCAGTGGGTGGGTGAGAACCTGGCCCAGTAAGGCAGGGAGTTGGGCTGGGGCAGTACTGAGCATGAGTCCAGGATCCAAGTCCCTGGTGCACGCACGATTGACCCAACAGACTTCACTTACAAAGCACGAATTCAAAGATAAAATTATCGAGAATTTTAAGACAGTGAGCAAAGAACATGAAAGCCCAAGTACAGGATCCTTCTGGGCACAGGGTCCCATAGGACTGCAATGCTTGCACACCCGTGAAGCCAGCCCTGATGATATCTAATCACTTTTACATTTTTTTAAAGGAATAAATTACCCCCACACCTTTATTGCCCAGCTTTGTGTTGGGCCAGCCGTTGTCATGGGATATTCAAAGCAAAAAGGACTGATTTCCTTGTTTGGGTCAAACCAGCTGACAAAACAAAACAGCAGTAAGAAGTCAATGCTAGAAGGAGATTCAGAGTTCAGTGTGAATGAGAAATTGGATGAGAGGTGGCGAACTGGATGAGCACATAATCCCAGTGGGAATATGTGGACATTTGGGGTTTCCAACCATGCTAGCGACCCCAGCCAGCTGAAGGATGTGGAGACAGCCAGATGGCCAATGCTTGGGTTACCCATTGTATAACTTATGCTCTCTGGGAAACGCTTTACAAATATGTGAAAATCATCTGTGGATTTTGTCTGTTTTGACGGTATACATTTCTCTATGCCGGAAGTAACCCAACTGTGGTCTTACGGTCCTTGATTTGTCACTGTTAATTACTGGTGGCAGGAATGAGCAGAGAGGGATGGTAAGAGATCTTAGCTTGAGTTCAGGCTGCTATTAATGTCCCAGCTCCCATTATGATGTGGGGGAGAAACTGGCCGGATACCAAGTGCACTCTCGCCAAATAGAGAGGAATGTATAATGCACCTTTTACAGAAAAAATTCCAAGATGAGTGGGAGTAGAACCACTTATGCCTAACCAACCTGGCTTGGATCAGAATAGAATGATGGAAGACGTGAGGAGAGAGAGACAGTAGCCATGTTTAGTTTTCCTGCCCAGGTCAAAGACAGTAAATAAATTAGGAATAAATGAGGGATATACATCCCTGTTATTAAACACTTTCCAAGTGCCAAGCATTCTGCCAAGTGATTCTTGTTAAAACACATGCTCTGAATGAAGAGACACCCAAACAGGTTTTGTGTGAGCAACATGGCTGTTTATTCACCTGGGTGCAGGCAGGTTGAGGCCGAAAACGGCATCGGCGAAGGGCGATGGGATAGGAGTTGGCTTTATAGGTTAGGGGTGGGTGGTGGAAAGTTACAGTTTAGGGCAGTTTTTTGCAAGCTGGGAGGGGGTCATAGGTTTGCAAGCTGGGAGGGGGGTCATAGGGTGTGGGGTCGGTTACAAAGTCCAATGGCCTGATCAATTAGGGAATAAGGAACAATAGAGAATCTCTCACATTTAAGTAAGTGCTGCAGAGGTTGATCATTTCTTCCTCTTTCTTGGTCTTCCAGTTACTTCAGATTTTCCAGGAACTCATCTGGAGTGCCGGTGCAGGTCACGGAGGTTAACATGGCGTCCATGGCGCCATCAGTCAGCCTAAAAGACCTAACAATTCTCTTGCAGTAACCTCACTTACTTGCCACATGGATCCTGTGAGGTAAATTGTCACCTGTTTTACAGATGAGTAAACTGAGGCCCAGAGATGTTATGCTTACAAAAGGCCAGACAGCTAATAAGTGGCAGAGGCAGGGTTCAAACCCAGGTTCATCTGATTGCAAAACCAACCTCTTCAGTCACACCTGAGTAAATGAGCTTATGCTGGCTTTTGCTGAAAGAGGAAACTCCTTACTCTCAAATATTCATATCCAGACAACCCTGAAGCTGCTTTAAATTTTGTTAATAGTAGTAACTGAAGATAAATTACTTTTCTGAACACCAGACATAAAACAGAATCAATGGAGGGGATTGGTAGCATTGGTATCTAAGTATTCTTCTTTTAAGATAGAGATCAGAGGCTGGGAGTGGTGGCTTCTGCCTGTAATCTCAGCACTTTGGGAGGCCGAGGAGGGCAGATCACCTGAGGTCCAGAAGTTTGAGATCAGCCTGGCCAACATGGTAAAACCCCATCTCTACTAAAAATACAAAAATTAGTCAGGCGTGGTGGTGGGCACCTGAAATCCCCAGCTACTCAGGAGACTGAGGGAGGAGAATTGCTTGAACCCGGGAGGTGGAATCTGCAGTGAGCCAAGATTGCATCACTACACTCCAACCTGGGGACAGAGTGAAACTCCATCTCAAAAAAAAAAAAAAAAAAAAAAAAGGCTATCCTTTGTATGGTCCATGAGCTAAGAAAGGTTTTTACATTTTTAAAGAGTTAGAGAAGAATCAAAATAATAATATATTATGTTGTGAAAATTATGTAAAGTTCATATTTCAGTGTCCATATGTAAAGTTTCGTTGGAAAACAGACACATCGCTCAGTTAAGTGCTGTCTGCAGCTGCTTTTGTCCTATAGCTGCCGAGCTGAAATGCTGTAGCAGAGGCTGTGTGGTCCACAAAGACAAAAAGATTTACTCTCTGGCCCTTTCAAGAAAAGTTTGCCAACCCCTGTGTTAAAGGACAACATGAACAGACTCCTTCCCCTCAGAACTCAGCGACTCCTCTTTCCATCTTTCCCTCCTGGCTACCTGCCTAAGGGGGAATACTTGGCCCCGGCCCTTGCCATGCCCCACATTCTAGATCCTCACTCTCGGTCTCCTCTAGTACTTTGACTCATCAATTACAGTGCTGTCTCATTTACCTCAATTTTTCCTGCCTTGCATTTTTTTTTTTTTTTTTTTGAGTCAGAATCTCTGTTGCCCAGGCTGGAGTGCAGTGGCTCGATCTCGGCTCACTGCAACCTCTGCCTCCCACGTTCATCTGATTCTCCTGCCTCAGCGTCCCGAGTAGTTGGGATTACAGGCACCCACCACCACACCTGAGTAATTTTTCTGTATTTTTAGTAGAGATGGGGTTTCACCATGTTAGCCAGGATGGTCTCTATTTCCTGACCTTGTGATCTGCCCACCTCGGCTTCCCAAAGTGTTTGGGATTACAGGCGTGAGCCACCGCTCCCAGCCACTTGCCTTGCATTCTGTGCTCTAGAAATATTACTTGGCTTGAGATTCCCCCAAACCATACATTTTCTGCCTATCTTTGAAAATCCCAATCCACAAGACTCCTTTTTCCTCTTCCCAGTTTCTAATGCTCCCCCTACTCCCTGGTCCTCAACATCTACACCTCTGCCTGGGATTCTTCTAGGACCCAGAGCGGATAAACCAAACCTGGAAGTCTTTCTCAGTCTCTTCCTCTCTTAGATTTAATCACTTGCTCTCTGCAAGAAAGTTCAGGGATTCTAGTAAATACCACATTATAGCCTAGTGAATGGAGTATGTCTAGGTCCTTCCCCGAATTTCATTAATTAACTAACTGATGCATTTTACAAATATTTGCTGGGTGCTAACATGTGTCAGGCATCATGCTAGGTGCTGGAATGTGTTGATGACTGAGTCAGATGTGGTCCTTGCTTTGTCTAGCTGGGGAGACAGTTACTAAACATGGCAATGAATGCATCATTATAAATTGTGATAAGTGTTACGAAGAAAAGAACAGAATGCTACGAGATGAATTAGCTAGCATATAAGAGACTTTCAGAACTTTTTGCTTAATTGGTGCTGAATAGAAAAAGATGGGCTTGAAGAGATGGCCTGGTCAATCTTCTCTGCTTTTAAAAGAGGAAATGAGGCTTAGAGATCTTACATGGTTCAGCTAAAGTCATACAGCCTCTAGCAATCAACAATAGCATAATTCAATTAATTCAGTTAATTGAATTCAGTGGCGTGACTCCAAAGTCAGATTCTATGTTACATTATTCACCTTTATTTTCCAATAAATAATCTCATCAATAGTCATCAAGTACCTGTGTGACAACTTTATTTGCATGTTTTAATGACTCACTCACCTAAATGTGATATCAATGAAATCACCTTTTCATTGAGTAATGAAAAGGTGGCTCAAACAACAGAGACAGAAATAATTTTCAAAGACTTTAAATTATTTACCTAGCTATTATGTATTTCTGCAGCCTTTCTTCCATCCATATCCCCTTAGCCCTTCTGGAGGCTGATGGGCGATATACTTTGCTATAGTCTTCTCCAGATTCAGTGCTGGAGAGCAGAATGGCATGAGAAGCTCATTTGTCCTCCTCCCAGATACCATGTGGCCGGAGAGATGCCTGTTCCTATCAGAAGGTTCTCTGCAGGAAGGCAGAAGGCTGACTGCAGCATATGACAAAAGAGTTTCATTGGAGTTTGGCAGAAATTGGCCACTCAATATCAGCAGCTGATATTGAGAAGTGGTTGAGGGGCAATACTAGGTGAGCAGTCAATGGAGTTTCAGGTCACAAAGAAGCAAGGACTTGCACAGCTTTAAAATATCTCTGTCACTTTTTGTTCACTTATGTTTACAGTGAGCAGGGTAGTCATAAGTTCTGGGACCTGGGGTGGCATTCTGGCTCTTCCACCTCCAAGGAGGGTGACTCGGGGTGAGTCACTTAGCCTCTGCGGGTCTAAGGTTCCTCACATGCCCAGGGGAAATACCGAGGGGACCTGTCTTGGAGGGCAGTTGTGAAGGTTAAATGAGTTCGTGGGTGTGAATGGATTACCATCCAGGACAGGGTGAGGGCCAAAGACAAAAGCAAATCCATATAAAGTGCTTCCTGCTCCCCGGGCTCGGCTCTCAATTTCTGTCGTAATACACTTAAATCTCACGAAACCCCCTCAGAGCCCTGTACCATTCTCCGCATTTCAGTGGATGAGGAAACTAAAGCACAGAGAGGTTAACTGGCTTGTCCAGGTCACACAGCTGGTTAAGTATCAAAGCTGGGATATGAACCCAGAGAGACTGGCTTCAGTATCCACTCATATGCACAGCACTAAACAACTTCTCAATAAGAATGAACTACTATTTCATTTTCATTTGTGCATCTTTTTACATTTACTGCTCTTCCCTCTGCCTTTAAATTGCCTTCCTTTAAATTCCTTCTGTTCAGTATTCTATGATGAGTATATTATCCCAGCCAAAAATTTGAGATTGTGTTCAGAGAAAGGATATTGTGCTGCAAAAGGTAAGAGGTTTAGAGGCAATTTTGAAAATGCCATTTAGACCCTATGAAGTTGGGATTTCTAAAACATTTGTGATAGCTTAAGGCAACAAGGGGATAAAATATTTGAAATTAATATTGTCCTGGAAATGCCCAAATAGTAGCTGAAGATATTCTTTTTTTGCCCTTGAAATCTTTTTCCAAATAGACCCAGTACAAGACTGAGGGCCTGAGAGCAGATGGCCCTTAATAACACGAGCAACTGGCAGGCTATGGTTAAGTCCAGGCTGCCCCTCTCCCCACCCGCCTCTCCTCCCCCAGGGCCCTTCCTGAGTGCCTTTGGAAAATAGCCTCGAACTCCTCCTGCCCCCGCTGCGAGATCTTGACACTTCTTTGCTCCTCCCTCCACAAATTTCGCATCAAACTCTTTTTCTTCATGGTGTTCAAATCGTTCTCAAATTCCTGAAAACAAAACAACCCCAAAGATAACTTTTAAAAGATTTTGATTCTTCAGTGACTTTTTCTTAGTGACTTATTTAAAATTGCTTTAACCTAGGATTCTGGGCAGAACTTTTTTTTTTTTTTAGATGGAGTCTGGCCCAGGCTGGAGTGCAATGGTGCGATCTTGGCTCACTGCAATCTCCGCCACTTGGGTCCAAGTGATTCTCCTGCCTCAGCCTTCTGAGTATCTGGGATTACAGGCGCCAGGCTAATTTTTGTATTTTTAGTAAAGATGAATAGTTATTGAGGGCCATCTGCTCTCAGGCCCTCAGTCTTGTACTGGGTCTATTTGGAAAAGGATTTCAAGGGCAAAGAAAAAGAATATCCTCATCTACTCTTTCGCCATGTTGGTCAGGCTGGTCTCGAACTGCTGACCTCAAGTGATCCACCCACCTCAGCCTCCCAAAGTGCTGGGATTACAGGTGTGAGCCACCACACTCCAATCAAACTTTTAATAGCTATCGGGGTGGGGGTGTGTGACATGGGACATTCTAGAGTGGAAGGAGAAGAAACTGATATCATTGGTTGCCTCTGGGGAGGAAAATAAGGCTGGGACATGGGATATCCTGAGACAGAGATGGTGTAGACTTTATACCTTTTGAATTTTGGCCCATGTATTACATATTCAAAAATGAACAGATAAAGGCCAGGCATGGTGGCTCTTCCAGTGAACTGGGTAATCCCAGCACTTTAGGAGGCTGAGGTGGGAGGATCACTTGAGCCCAGGAATTTGAGGTCAGTCTGGGCAACATAGCAGCGAGACTCTGCTTGTATTCTTTTATACGCATATATATATATATATATATATATATATTTTAAAATTAACAAAATTGAGAAACATAGGTGGTGTTCGAAGCTGTATTTTTCTTTTTCTGTGAGCTGGGGAAGTAGTAAAAGCCATTTTATGTTGAAATGATGATCCTCCCAGGTTAGAGGCAGCCGTGATGGATAGCACCCACAGACTACCACTTATGAGCCACATGATCCTGCTAGAGCATCCTCATCTCTATCACGGAAGTATGGCATGGTAATTAAAAACACAGGCCACTTGCCAGCTGTGTGCCCTTGGGCGTGTTATCTCTTTGTGACTCAGTCTCCTCCTCTGTAAAATGTGGATCAGTAATGCTATCTTCCTCAAAGGGTAGGCAGGATTATATGAGTAAAAGCACTTACAACAAGGCCCGGCCTATGACAAGCCACCCAGCACCCGTGATCATTACATGCAGAGCTGGCCTTGTACAGTTCTGATAGGCACACATTTCAGTTACTACAGTTTATGTGAAGAACACCAGTCCTTCAGTAACACGGTACAATTTGTTACCACAGTCAGTATATGAACTGTGAGTAACTGAATAAAGTACACACTTTGCTGCTAGCTCTTCAGTCCACAAGTCACTAAGTAAATTACATGTCCACATCACAATCAGTACCAATCATGTCACTTACTTAAAAGTCTGCTGGTGACTGGTGACTGCACCTCTGTTCAGTTCACGGACAGACAACAAAGTATCTCGTTGTGTTTCCTCCTCGCCCTCCAGTGATAAAGCCACAATACAGATTACAGAAATGGTGCAGAGATGGTGCCATTGTACAGAGATGAAAGCACAGCAAACGGAGGGAAAGTGCTAACACTGGCAGTGAGGTGGGAGTGGGATGCGATTCGAAGATTTGACAACGGCGCAGCAAAGCAAAGAGAGGCTGAGATCTCCACCCGCCTGAAGCTACTGTATACATCATACTGAAAAAGTCAGGTGAATATAAAAACAAGCTAAAGCCACTTCAACATCTTTCCATTTGAGCTGTGCTAGGAACGGAAAGCTGCTTATGCTTGAAACGGAGCATTTACTTTTGTTTTGGATTACGTGCAGTATGGCAGTAACTTGTACTTTGCTGTACAGATAACTTTGCATAATTCAAATCTAACAAATGGAGTTACAGAAGAAGTAGCTGGCTGGGCATGGTGGCTCACGCCTGTAATCCCAACACTTTGGGAGGCCAAGGCGGGCGGATCACAAGATCAAGAGATCAAGACCGTCCTGGCCAACATGGTGAAACCCTGTCTCTACTAAAAATACAAAAGTTAGCTGGGCGAGGTGGTGTGAGCTTGTAGTCACAGCTGCTCGGGAGGCTAAGGCAGGAGAATCGCTTGAAGCCTGGGAGGCGGAGGTTGCAGTGAGCAGAGATCGCACCACTGCATTCCAGCCTGGTGACAGAGTGAGACTCCATCTCAAAAAAAAAAAAAACAAAAAAAAACAAAAAGGAAGTAGCTGACCATGGGAATGTTGACAATGCTGCATTTGAGAGAGTACATATATAATCAGAGAATCCTAGCATTTTCTGTGTGCCAGGCACCGTGCTAAGAGCTTTATAAACATTACCTTACTTAATCTTTACAACTATCCAAGAGGTAGGAACTACTGTCATCCTTTTATAGATGAAGAAAGGGAGGTTTAGGGAGGTGAAGACATGTATCCACGGTGACTCTGAGAGGAAGAGGCAGAGCACAAAATTGAGTCCAGGTGTGACTAACTCTATAATAGATCCCTGGCTCTTAACCACTAGGCCACTTGAAAAGATTTTCTAGCTTCTCAGAGTTCAGAGTATGCTTGGTTAAAAAAAAAAAAAAGAAAGAAAGAGAAAATGACTTTTTCCTCTGAAAGCATTTAATGATAACTCTGTTAGCATGGTGGCTGCTGTCTGGTGGCCTGTGCTGGGAAATGTTCTACTCCACTGAGGCCGGGCACCCCCCTGTTTCCCTTCCCTTCCCTTCCCTCTGCTTATCTCCTTATTAAATCCTATTACCCGTCCCCCTCTCCCCCAAACCCGTGCAGGCCCACGTGAATGGGAATTCTTGCTCTGTTCAGCTGGCTGAGGCGAGTCTTCGAAGCGCAGGCCTCCAGGTGCTTCTGCCAGGCCTCGTGGTGCAAAGGCCCTGCCTCCTCCCCGCTCCAGCAGCAGCCCTGGCAATGCTCACCATGTTTCCCAGCTCTGCTGGCAGTGGGGGCAGAAGAAGCTGCCTGAGGCCCCCTCCCAGCAAAAAGAATGTGGAGAGCAAAAGCCGTGGCCACACCTGCGATTCCCAGGTTGCAGTTCTGAGCTGCAAGCATGGGCAATGGCCTTGCAGAGCAGCCACTGTAAGTAACGTTTTGGCTTTAGATTCCTTTCAGTTTTGTAATCAGAAAGTTGCTTCTCTCAGTTCTGCAACTTTCCCTTTCTGCAGGCCTGCAGCGCTCTCTGTAACCCAGGAAGGAGCTGGTTCAGGGTGGGAACACAGCAGGGGCTGTGCTGCGGCCCAAGGGGCTCCCCACATGTCAGATCTTTGAAAAGTGCTTTGTAATAACTGCTGTGCTGGCCCCGGAAAGACGTGAATCCATAAGAATGTGACGGCTGCTTCCCACAGGGGCCCTACTCACCCCAGGGAGCTCCGGCACTCCCAGGGTTGGGGGAGAGGAGCCGGAAGTCTGGTTCCTTGAGAGTGAGGAAGGACTCTAAAAAGCTGGCCGGGAAACATTGTCTGAGTCACGTCTCAAGGGAACTTGGGAGGAGAACACTTTTCTAAAAAAAATATATATATATATTTTTGTTTTGTTTTGTTTTGTTTTGAGATGGAGTTTCTCGTCACCCAAGCTGGAGTACAGTGGCGTGATCTTGGCTCACTGCAACCTCCACGTCTGAGGTTCAAGCAATTCTCCTGTCTTAGCCTCATGAGTAGCTGGGATTACAGAAGCCCACCACCACACCTGGCTACTTTTCGTATTTTTAGTAGAGACGGGATTTTGCCATGTTGGCCAGGCTGGTCTCGAACTCCTGACCTCAGGCAATCCGCCCGCCTTGGCCTCCCAAAGTGCTGGGATTACAGACATGAGCCACCACACCCGGCCTCTTTCCCCACCCCCCGCTCCCTAGCACACCATGTTCTAGGGTCTGGGAACATAGCAGTGAACAAAACAAAGATCCTGTTTTTGTGGAACTTATATTTTAGTGGGAGAGGCTGGAAAATAAGAAAAATAAATAAGAAAGCTATAAGCATGAAACCTGCTATAGAGAAAAAGAAAGCAGGGAACAGGATAGGGAATAGGGGTGGGTGTGCTTTTCCAGGGATGCCTCATTAATAGTTGCCATTTGAGCCTTATGGAGAGTGGAAGCAGTGGTGAGGGATGAGCTGGACATCCTAGGTTTCTGTTGGTGACAGCTGAAGGACATAATTTTTTTTTTTTTGACACAGGGTCTCACTCTGTCACCTAGCTGGAGTGCAGTGGCATGATCTTGGCTCACTGTAACCTCTGTCTCCCGGGTTCAAGTGATTCTTGTGCCGCAGCCTCCCAAGTACGTGGGACTATGGGCATGCACCAGCACACTTGGTTATTTTTTGTCTTTTTAGTAGAGATGGAGTTTCATTGTGTTGGCCAGGCTGGTCTGGAACTCCTGACCTCAGGTGACCTGCTGGGCTTGGCCTCCCAAAGTGCTGGGATTACAGGCATGAGCCATCTCGCCTGGCTGAAGGACATAATTAAATTATCCTGATAGTCTCAGAGCTTGGAGCTCCTGCCTCTACACTGACTTCTGCCCCTGGAAGGAGAGGCTGTGTGTGTGCTAGGGTAGGGCCAGGAGAGTGGAAGGGGTCTTGTGTTGCCTTGAAGCAGGTTCTGGAGTCCTGGTGTAGACTTCCTGGGTGCTGGGAGGTGAGTCCGAAGAGAAAGGAGGCCACTTGAAAGGGGTTGAGTTGGAAATGGTCCAACACCCTTACCTGGATGGAAGCCCTGACGAAGGGGTCCTGGTTAGGAGAGGGACGAAGGCCTCAGGGTCAGCTGTGCAGAAGCACAGATCAGCTTGAGAGAAAGAACATATCTGGGCTGACCTTGGAAGGGCTGTGGTAAGAGTGAAAGTTCAGTCAGAAGAAGCACATGAGGCTGGGTGTGGTGGCTAATACCTGTGATCCCAGCACTTTTGGAGGCTGAGGCAGGAGGACTCACTGAGCCCAGGGGGTTGAGGCCAGCCTGGGCATCATAGTGAGACCCTGTTACTACAAAAATGAAAAAAAAGATTAGCTAGGTATGGTGACACGTGCCTGTGGTTCCAGCTACTCCCGAGGCTGCTGATGTGGGAGAATTGCTTGGGCCTGGGAGGTTGCGGCTGCAGTGAGCCAAGATCATGCCACTGCCCTCCAGCCTGGGTGATAGAGTAAGACACTATTCAAAAAAAAAAAAAAAAAAGAAAAAGAAAGAAAAGTACACAAGGGTCAATTTTGTGTGTCAGTTTGACTGGGCTAAATAGATGCCCAGACGGCTGGTCAAACATTCTTTCTGGGTGTGTCTGCAAGGGTGTTTCTGGAAGAGATTGGCATTAGCACCAGCAGACTGAGTAAAGATCTGTTTTCACCAATGTTCCCTATATCATCCAGTCTGTTGAGGGGTGAAACTGAACAAACAGGCTGAGGAAGGGCAAATACCCTCTCTTTGAGCTGGGACGTCCATCTTCTCCTGCCCTCAGACATCTGAGCTCCTGGTTCTCAGGCCTTTGGCCTGGGGCTGAATCATACCACCAGCTTTCCTGATTCTCCAGCTTGCAGATGGCAGATTATGGGACTTCTCTGGCTCCATAATTGAATGAGTCAATTCCCATCGTAAATTGCTCTTATATATGTCTATATACCTTCTACTGGTGTTCTATCTCTGGAGAGCCCTGACTGATCCCAGGCAGTTGCCACAGGGATAGGAGAGCAGGTAGGACCACCCTTGCTGAGCCTAGCTGGGCCGTCATGCCACTGCAGCCTTGCCAGAGAACCAAGTGTTGAGTGCTACTCAACTGGTGTCACTGTTAGGACGCATTCTCCCCACAATGCACTTTAAATCATGTGAGCATCGGGTGCCCCCTCCCAAGGGTCCAGAGCCTTGGAGTTTATCCCTGACCTAGGTTGGACTGGGTTATTGAAGAAATCAAGGTTTAGGCAGAATCAGACAGGAGGGGCCAGATGTTATAGAGGAGAAGAGACCCAGACAATTTCTGACAGCCAAAAACTCCTGTTTCAGGGCAGAAGCAAAGGACAACCTTGGTAACACTGATGAAAAGATGACATTTTGTCAGATACTGAAAGATCCCAGAGGAACATATTTGCATTTACGTTCTACATGGGTACCTTTGGTGATTCATAGACCCGCCACAGAAAAATGTGAGGTTTTCAAAAGTATTTCCTACAGCGAATTCAGTTTCACATTTAAAAGGACCTACAAATGCGCATTTTAACAATAATAGCTGTAGCAATATCTGTTTTACTAAGTGGAAATCTTCTCAGTTTTAATTTTCAGAGATTATTTTACAAATTAAGATAGGTAGACAAGGTGATCAGTGAGGGAAAATTGTCTTTCCAAAATGGCTTGCAGAGCCAGAGGGTTTGAAGGCCCACAGTCTATTTCCAAGGTCTTCTTATTTGGAAACCCAGGAGGCTACCCTTAGGCTTATTTTCAACTGTTTTTGAATGCAAGACTCTCTTTCCCATTGCAGGGATGAGAGAAAAGCTGTTGTTAGATCTGCAGGTCTGGAAGGACCTGTGGTCCCTTGGTAAAGAGAAACTGCCAAGCGCAGTGGCTCACGCCAGTAATCCCAGCACTTTGGGAGACTGAGGCAGGTGGATCACAAGGTCAGGAGTTCAAGACCAGCCTGGCCAAAATGGTGAAACCCCATCTCTGCTAAAAATACAAAAAACATTAGCCAGGCATGGTGACAGGTGCCTGTGATTCCCAGCTACTTGGGAGGCTGAGGCAGAGAATTGCTTGAACCTGGGAGGCGGAGGTTGAAGTGAGCTTAGATTGCACCACTGCACTCCAGCCTGGGTGAAGAAGCGAGACTCTGTCTCAAAAAAAAAAAAAAAAAAAGAGAAACCACTACCCTTGAGTCATAAGTATGATCATCCTTTCTTTTAACAAAGGTATATTTATATACACAGAGAGAAAAATACCCAGGAAAACACACCAAATGTGGATTAATTCTGGGTGATGTTTATTTATTTTATTAATTTTACTTTTTTTAATTTTCATTTTTTTTCCCAACTTTTAAGTCCAGTGGATACCTGTGCAGGTTTGTTACATGGGTAAATTGTTTGTTGTAAGGTTAGGTATACAGATTATGTTATTACCTGGGTAATAAGCATAGTACCCAATAAGTAGCTTTTGATCCTCACCCTCCTCCCACCCTCCACCTTCAAGTAGACACTGATGTCAGCTGTTCCCTTCTCTGTGTCCACGTGTACTCAGTGATTAGCTCCCACTAATATGTGAGAACATGCTGTATTTGCTTTTCTGTTCCTGCATTAATTTGCTTAGAATAATGGCCTCCAGGCAGGGTGCAGTGGCTCACGCCTGTAATCCCAGCACTTTGGGAGGCCGAGGTGGGTGGATCATGAGGTCAAGCGATGGAGACCATCCTGGCCAACATGGTGAAACCCCGTCTTTACTAAAAATACAAAAATTAGCTGGGTGTGGTGGCATGTGCCTGTAGTCCCAGCTACTCAGGAGGCTGAGGCAGGAGAATTGCTTGAACTCAGGAGGCGGCGGTTGCAGTGAGCCGAGATTGTACCACTGCATTCCAGTCTGGCACCTGGCAACAGAGCAAGACTGTCTCAAAAAAAAAAAAAAAAAAAAAAGAATAATGGCATCCAGCTCCATCCATATTGCTGCAGAGGACATGGTTTTTTTTTACTTTTATTTTAAGTTCAGGGGTACATGTACAGGTTTGTTAAACAAGTAAACTTGTGTTATGGGGGTTTGTTGTACAGACTCTGTCATCACCCAGATATGCAGCCTAGTACCCATTAGTTACCTTTCTTGATCCTCCCCCACCCGCCACCCTCCACTCTCCAATAGGCCCCAGTGTGTGTTGTTGGCCCCTATGTGTCCTTGTGTTCTCATCATTTAGCTCCCACTTACAAGTGAGAACATGCAGTGTTTGGTTTTCTGTTCCTGCATTGGTTTGCTAAGGATAATAGCTTTCAGCTCCATCCATGTCCCTGCAAAGGATATGATCTCATTCTCCTTTATGGCCGCCTATTATTTATTTATTTTTTGTAGAGACAGGGTCTTGCTATGGTGTCCAGGCTGGCCTCGAACTCCTGGGTTTGAGATCCTCCTGCCTCAGGCTTCCAAAATGCTGTGATTACAGGTGTGAGTCACTGTGCCTGGACTGATTTTACATATTTTTTAATACTCAAATTTACTTTCCAAAATTTCTATAGAGAACACATATTCCTTTTATAAGGAGGGGGAAAACATTGTAAAGCTCTCTCTTGTAGAAAAACAACATTTATATAACACTCTGATTTATAAAGTTCTTTCCTCAGCATTCTAATTTAGTCCTCTCAACTGTGTTCTCTGATGATTATTTCCATTTAGACTTCAAAAGACAAACCCCAGAGATTTAGAAATTTTCTCAAGGACATACAACTCCAAGTGGCTGAGCCAAAAGCAGAAGGAACTTAGTTTCTTGGTACATATATATATATATATTTTGAGACACAGTCTTGCTCTGTTGCCCAGGCTGGAGTGCAGTGGCAAGAACGCAGCTCCTCCCTCCACTCACCTCAGCCTCCCAAAGTACTAGAATCACAGGCGTGAGCCACCAAGCCCATCCTTCACTGTAGATTTCACCTTGTGTTAGAGTCACTGAAATCTTAGGATAAGTGGAAGCTGCAGAATAAGTTTGTGGGAGAACAAGCAAGCGGAACTGCTGACCTCACGGGGGCAGAGGTTTGGCATCTGCTGTTTAGATAGTGGGGTCATCATGCCTCTAGTTTTTTCTGGTTTTTTTTTTTTGAGACAGAGTCTTGCTCCATTGCCCAGGCTGAAGCAGTGGTGCCATCTCAGCTCACTGCAACCTCTGTCTCCCAGGTTCAAGCAATTCTTGTGCCTCAGCCTCCCGAGTAGCTGGGACTACAGGAATGCGCCACCATGCCCAGCTAATTTTTGTATTTTTAGTGGAGATAGGGTTTTACCATGTTAGCCAGGTTGGTCTTGAACTCCTGGCCTCAAGACATCCTCCCACCTCAGCCTCCAAAAGTACTGGGATTACAGGCATGAGCCACCGCGCCCAGCCATGCCTCTAGTTTTATCTGGTGGGCCTCAGAATGATTTCTGGCTGAGTAGGAAGCATACCCTCATGAGACTGGAGCTCTTGGACCCCTGGCAGCTGGGTTTTGCTCAGCCTGAGTCCCATCTCTAGCTAGAGACAACTGGGAACTGCTCCCCTGTTCCCTGCATGGCCCTACACATTCCTCCTCCTTTTTTGGAGCCAAGGGAGGGCCTTCATCCTTGTAAGCTGCACAAAGTGAGAGGCACATGGTCCAAGTTGGCCAGCCTCTTCATAGCAGATGATCTTGGAGTTCCTCCAGGAGCCCCGAGGTGCCTCCTTCTTGGGTGGGGGTTTCTGGATGGGGGCAAGCCTGTGAACCAAATCCATCAGGAAAGGGAATTGGGACATGAAGACGAGGAGGTGGGTGTCAGAATGAGATTCTCTTTCAAGGATGTGTCATGATGTCCTAGAAAGTCCCTCTTCTTCAGTTGGTTACACAGGAAAAGGATTGGAAGGAGGGAAAGAGGGGAAGGTGAAATAGACCTTTGACCAGAGCCACCTGACGATGAGTAGGGGAATATCCAGCCAGATTTCCCCATTTCCTTTTTGGGACTGGTCTTTCTGGGGTGAAGCTGATCTGTTCCTGCTTATAGATGTGCACCAACTTGGAGAATTCCAGGAGCCAGTTGATTGGGAAGGAAGATGAGAAGGTATATTTTTTCAAGAGTTAAAAGAAGTGGTGTGAGGCCAGGGTGGTGGCTCACGCCTGTAATCCCAGCACTTTGGGAGGCTGAGGCAGGCAAATCACCTGAGGTCAGGAGTTTGAGCCTGCCCAACGTGGTGAAACCCCATCTTTACTAAAAACATAAAAATTAGCTGAGCATGGTGGTGGGCACCTGTAATCGCAGCTACTTGGGAGACTGAGGCAGGAGAGTTGCTTGAACCCAGGAGGTGGAGGTTGCAGTGAGCCGAGACTGCACCACAGCATTCCAGCCTGGGCAGCAAGAGTGAAATTCCATCTCAAAAAGAAAAGAAGGAAAAGAAAAGAAAAATGGTGTGTTAGAGCTAGCTCCTATAGCTTGTGAGAGGCCGATTGTTAAATTTTCAAAAATGTTATGAATCATTATGTTGATAGCTTGAAATTGGTCATAATGGGAATATGTATATCATGGAAATTGTCAAACACTACCAATCAGGGCTTCTCCTGGCCAGAAAGCTGGTTGCTAGTCACTTACCTGCATATGGCTGGGCAAAAAGTACCATTTACCTCATTGACTGGGGGTTCGTTGTGGCCTTTTGAGGGGGAAAATGACAACTATGTCTGGCTTTGGCCTTTTCTCTGTGATGTCCTGATGGTAATCATCTAGGAAGTACTAAATAAATATTTTTACTTTGGAATATATTTTGAGATGAAATATAGGTCACCCTTGTCTGTAGGTTTCTCTACTCTCCTTCTCCTATATCTAAATCACAGAGGACAGGCTTATGTAGCATAAGATATCCCGTTCCCCTCCATTCCTAGTCTCCCTAGACCATATAGCAGCTAGTACAATGCCCAGGACCAAGTAGGTGCTCCAGAGATTGTTCAAGGAGACTGAGAGAATCAATATCACCTATTAGAATTTTATAGTTTCCCGACTGTCGTCAGCAGAGGGCGCTACAGGACTACTGATGTGCCAGTTCCAGCTTTTTCTTTGCTCTTTCAGAGAAAAAAAATGAATTAATTAATGTGAAGAAATTAGGAAGGGACCAAACTGAACAGATGACTTTTAGATAAAGCATTTTTGAAAAAGAAAATTGCAGCATTTAAATGATAATAGTAAATATCCTTGTAGCACTTTACATTTTACAAAAAGCACTTAACCTACACAGTCTTCTTCAGTTCCTCGGACAGCCCTATGCAGGTGTATGCATCACAGTCAATGAGGTGCATGTGTGGGGTCTGCAGCCACAGAGGAGTCGCCAGTGGACAGGACCAGCCTGGCTGTAGTACATCTGTTGTGCCCAGGGACAGGAAGGTCCTCAGTGTGAAGGCTGCAGGGAGCCCAAAGTGTCTGGGCTCCAACTGACTCTCTGACTTTGGGCAGGTCACAAAAGCTTCCTGTGCTTGGGAATAATACTGGTATATGACCTCAGGACATGGTATGGAATGAAAGAGAGGATGCATACAAAACACTTGATAGACTGCTTTTCAGTTAGTAAGCACTCAGTGACGTTAGCTCTTACAACACCGGACACCTGACCTGCAGGTGAAGGCAATGCTCAAGGTCCTGTAACTAGCAAGGACAAAGTCCCACCTCCTCCAACCCAGGGCCTCTGACTCTGGCTACATCTGTCCCCCCAGCTGTCACTGCTGACAGACCTTCCAGTTGGGCTAATAATGGCTGTTATTCTTGCCCAAGTGTGTGAAGACTACTTTTTAAGAAATTCACTTTTGAAATCCTGTTTATGCTATTAATTTGTTTAGTGGCTGGATACGGTGGTGGCTTGTACCTGTAATCCCAGCACTTTGGGAGGCTGAGGTGGGTGGATTACCTGAGGTCAGAACTTCAAGACCAGCCTGGCCAACGTGGTAAAACCCCGTCTCTACAGAAACACAAAAATTAGCTGGGCATGATAGCGACTGCCTGTAATACCAGCTACTTGGGAGGCTGAGCCAGGAGAATCATTTGAACCTGGGAGGTGAAGTTTGCAGTGAGCTGAGATCATGCCATTGCACCCCAGCCTGGGCGACAGAGTGAGACTCCATCTCAAAAAAAAAAAAAAAAAAAAAAAAATCTGTTTAGAACTCATTTTTCTTAAAGAGCTGACAGTTAACTTCAGCCAAGTGCTACCCAGGGCTCATGATCTGAATCTGAGTGCTCAAAATCAAGTAGGTTTATGGTCCTGAGCAGTTAAAGCCAGCAGGCTTAATAGGAGAGGAGTAGTGGAGATTCTGGTTCTGTTCGAGGCAGGAAGGTCACTTGTAGGGCTGATACTGTCAGATTTTCTGATTTTCCAAGAGAAGCATGAAGTCCAGATTTTTTATGTGAAATATCTTACTTGATAAATCTTAACTAATTTTATATTATATAAAAGAAAGACGACAGGGACCAGATAAAACATGTTTGTAGGACACATGGCTCTGTGGCTACTAGTTAGTAATCGCTGAAAAAGCCTTAGGATGAGGCAGCGCAGGGTGGAGTAGTTGTGGCACGTGGCTCATGTTCCCGGGGCAGCAATAGTAATTCCATTTCAGTCTGGAGATCCTTGTCTAAAGCCATTACATTTTGCTCAATTGATCATTTTTTCTCTTTGGCTGAGTTAAGTAGTATTCTTTGCTCTTTCAGTAAAGAACCAATTCCTTGTCTCAGGAGTGTTGGAAGCTTCTGGATGGAGGATTAGAAAGATTGATATCTATCTGTGACCCTGTGGAGTGACTCCAGGCAAGTCTCAGATGCTTCTCACCCTCTCCCTCCAAAATGCTCAGTGCAGCTACGTTTCTTTTCCGATCAGCAGTGACTGTCGCTTTTCCCTCTGTGCAGACACTTGCTTCGAGAAGGAGTCTCTACTTTTTAAGTGCCAGGCTAGGAGCCTCCTTACTGGCCTACATTAGATCTTCCCCTACAGCCCAATTTTGAATTATTTTTATTGCTTTCTTATTCTTTAACACTCAAGAATCTTTGGAAACATACAAGCCTGTGATGTAGTCCATGCTGTGAGTTACGGCATACAAGAAGTATGTCATTTTGGGTCCTCTGAGAAACAGATGCCGAGATGGAATTAGGCAGAGCACAAATGCACAGGGGAGAATGTATGTGAAGAGTAAAGGGTGAGGGAGCAGGGGTGGTGAGAACATCCTTCAGACAACAGCGCAGGCCTAGCACTTGCTGAAAGAGAGTGGAAAGGAAGAGAGTTGAGTAGGAAGTATCCAGACTGTAGCATAGTTCTAAGAAAGTCACAGCCAGGCTGATGGGAAGCCCAAGAACAGAGGAGTTGCCGCTGGACAGGAATGGCCTGGCAGTAGTACATCTGTTGTACCTAGGGAGTGTGAAGGCTGCAGGAAGCCCAAAGGATTCATAGTAGGAGGCTGTTATCCTGCTACTCCTGGTAGCAGGGTGTCTCAAAGGGAGATCAAAGTGAGGCAGGAGGCGAGACTTGACTTTGGAGGCAGGGCTCAGCTACTGGACCAAATTTCAGACTAACTAAAACAGGTCCAGGGCAGAAGCACCACCCTGTAAGACACGCCCACCAGTGCGTCATGTCACTTTACCATCACCATGGCAACAACCAGAAGTTTCCACTTCTTTCCACAGCGATGACTCAACAACCTAGAAGTTACCACCCTTTTCCTAGAAATTTCTGCCTAAACCACTCCTTAATTTGCATGCAATTAAAAGCAGGCATAAAATGAGTGCAGAACTTCCTCTGAGCTGTTACTCTGGGCATACTGCCTGTAGGGTAGCCCTGCTCTGCAAGGAGCAGCTCCTCTGATGCTCCTGTCTGCGGGCTCTTTCTTCAAAGTTGCTGTTCAACACCATTGGCTTACTCTTGAATTCTTTCTTGGGCAAAGCCAAGAACCCTCCTGGGCTAAGCCCCAATTTGGAGGTTCACCTGTCCTGCATCAAAAGATGTTTACTTGTGACTATGACAACCAGCAGGAAAGTTTTCATGATTCCATAAATACGTGGTTATTCTTATTTTTATACAATAAGAGGGAGGAGATTGTAGGGGTTCAAAGTTAGTCCTGGCTTTGCAGCTCCATCACTGTGCTGTCTGTGACCTTAGGCAAGAAGCTAAATTTCCTTATCTGTTTCATTTGTTCATTTTTTCTTTTAAGAGTCTTGCTTTTTCGCCGATGTTAGATTGCAGTGGTTCGATCTTGACTCACTGGAAACTCTGCCTGCCGGGTTCAAGTGCTTCTTGTGTCTCAGCCTCCTGAGTAGCTGAGATTACACGTATCTACCAACACTCTTATCTGTTAATTGAAAACGATGAAAGTATCTCTCCCATGGAATTACTGCGAGAGTTTTGATAGAAGGTATGCAAAGTGCTTAGCACAGTGCCAGGTACCTAGCAAGTATTTTTACTTTGGAATATATTATAAGATGAAATATAGGCAGCTATCCAATGATGGTGACTTTGATTTTAAAGGTCTTGGCTTTTGAAATGATACTGTTAAGGTAAGTCTGATAAGTAGGCCAACTGAAATGCATATATGGGCAATGGCCACCAGCAGCACTCTCCCACCAATGCTGTGAGGTAGGTTTTATTATGTTTAGTTTACAGATGAGCAAACTGAGGCCCACAAAGCTCTTTGTGATTTGGTGGAGCAAGTGATTCAGGAATGACCAATCAGAGTATTGCATTGCATCCCTTTAGTTAACGATGGGCAGGTGACCCAGTAAGAACCAAGGAGATGTGGTGAGACTGGCCAGGATAGCTGCAAAGATGTTGGGCTCTTTTACTAATGGTCTTGGACCAGGGAGAATGTGAGGCTGGTGATGCTGAAGCTGTCTTATCTCCACAAAGGTAAGCATCTCTGAGAATGTGGCAGAGGCAGGAATATTTGGCCTTGAATGGGTGAATCCAATAGCTATCCAAACCCTTTCTTCTATAACTGTTCTTTTTTATTTTTAAATTTATTTTTGCTTTATTTTTTAAACAATGTTTGTGGGTACATAGTAGATGCATATATTTGTGGGGTAGATAAGATGTTTTGATACAGGCATGCAATGTGAAGTAAGCGCATCATGGAGTTATAACTGCACCTGAGCAGATTGCTAGTTGCTTCAAAATACCCCCTCCCCTTCATCATGTGACTAACAGAACTCCCCAAGTTTTAGCTGGGCACATGGCTACCCAAGTACTACATTTCCCAGCCTCCCTTGCAGCTGGTTGTGATCATGTGACTATGTTCTGACCAATAGGATGTGGGCAGAAGAGAAGTGATGAATGCAACTTATGCATTACATCCTTAAAAGAAAGCTTCTTGCCCTTCTTTTATACCTTCTCCCTTCTTGGCTAGGATATGACAATGATAGAGTGACTGGTCAAACTGCAAGGAAGAGGCAAAACCATTTTACAATCTTGGGTATGATTTGTTCTTTGACTGTTATATGAGGCAAAACCAAACCAAACCAACCAAACAAAAAACACTGTTGGCTGGGCGTGGTGGCTCCCACCTGTAATCCTAGCACTTTGGGAGGCCAAGGTGGGTGGATCACCTGAGGTCAAGAGTTCCAGACCAGCCTGGCAAACATGGTGAAACCTCATCTCTACTGAAAAAGACAAAAATTAGCTGGACGTGGTGATACATGCCTGTAATCCCAGCTACTCAGGAGGCTGAGGCAGGAGACTTACTTGAACCCAGGAGGCAGAGGTTGCCGTGAGCTAAGATCGCGCCACTGCACTGCAGCCTGGTGACAGAGCAAAAACGCTATCTCAAAAACAAAACAAAACAACAACAACAAAAACCACTGCTTCTACTGCTGGGACCAGAAAGCCTAAAAACAGCTTCCTAGCCTCCTCAGTGGCTAAGGTGGCCTCATGGCATTGATGTATCCAATCAATTGGAAGCAGAGATCAGATAGGAGCTTTGGGGGATTGATTTACTTCTCTGGATGAAAAAATCAGAGGCAGCTAGCCTCTTCTTTCTGCCTTGAATATCTGGAGCTGGACTTGTCCTCCTGTGACCCTGAAGACAGTAGAGCTGAAATGAAGAAAGAGGCTGCGTTCTTGATGACATTACTGAGCTGCTGCATAGTAACGTCATCTATGCCTATTATGGGCTACTTGTTGTATGAGAAAAATAAACCTCTCTCTGGACTTCTTATGTGAGAAAACCAAACCACACTTTGTTGAAGCCTCTATTAGCTGAGTTTCATGTTATTGCAGGCCAAATGCCAAAACATCAGTGAAACTTAGTGTTGTGACAGGGAGCCCAGATGTTGATGATGTCATCTGGCCTTCTGAATACAACTGTGCCTGAGACTAAACCCACATCCCTGTGACTTTTTGGCTCTTAGCGATTGTGAGCGCTCTTTCTGCTTAAGCAATTTAGGTTGGATTTTCTGTGGCCTGGATGGAAAGACCCCAATACAACTATGAATCAATAGCAACTCGATAGGTTCCGTTTTTGCCTTCGGTCCCTCTCCTAATTTTATGGTGAAAAAAATAAGTAAAATTCACGCAAGGAAAGAAAGAGAAAGGAATAAAGAAGGAAGGATAAGATAAACAATAGAAGACCTGAGCTAAATTAAAAGAAAGTTAGGAGCTTTTACCGTTTCTTGTTTGGAAACCTGGGACCTAGTATCCCTTGAGCAGGATGCTTGTTTCTGACTTTCGTGGCCTGCACTTGACACCATTTGAGCATATGGAGTTCAGTGGGAAGTGTGACTCAGTTTCCTGTTCCCCAAACTCCAGAGCCACACCGCTGGATCCCTTCACTCTGCTTTACTTTCCTCCCAAGATGTAGCATGGGCCACGCTAATTCATCCATGTCCTGAACTAATCTGGTCCTTCTACCAGGTCACTGTTACGTCCATGGGTACTCACCCCCCTGTACTTACTGATCTCCAGGGTTTTCATCTCTTCTGAGAATGGACCATGTAGTCCAATCTTAGTACAGACCAGCACTAATAGGCAATTGTCACAGGGAGATAATACAGGAAGAAAAATGGCTAAAAATATACAGTGAATCACAGAAAATTACATCTCTTAAAACCTACAGTGTATTCCTATTGCCATAGCAACCCCTGGCTAGTAAAGACAGAGCTGATTTATCACAGGCTTTCCCCAGCACTCGGTTCTGCCGGAAGCACCTCCAGCCTGTGGTGAGTTCCAGCGAGGAGGGCGATGGGGACATCATATACCCAGCGTTTTCTTTCCTCCATCCCTTCCAGTGGCGTTTCCGCGCCAGGAGACTTGAATTCCTTCTATACAACCCAGGTCATCTCCCGGCCCCTTTTCTGAGATGAAGGTGACTGTCTCTAACCTCTGACAACGTCTCCTGCATCCTGCCCACACGATGTGAATGCCAACCACAGCAATGCGCTGGCTTCCAGGAGGGGGCAGTGGGGCTGGGGGACATGAGGAGGCTGTAGGTGGCAGACCGGGCTGCACAAATGAGGAGAGGAGAGGAGTTCTTCCTCCTTCTGTTGTTTTCCTCCGTGCTTCTCTCTCGCCTTCCCACTTCCCCGACTCTCCTCTCTCCCTTGCTGTTCCTCAGTAGGTCTACTGTGAAATGAACGGGCCACATATCAGGATCCGGAGTAGCGAGAGGAAGTCGTACCCAGACTTAGGAAATGAATATGGTCACTAGGAAGATGGCAAAATGAATGTAAATAAACATTTTGTTATTTTGTTGGAACTCTGTAATTCACTGGCATACATGCTGTGCTTTGTCATAATGTTAAAAATTAGATTCTTGGGCCGGGTGAGGTGGCTCATTCCTGTAATCCCAGCACTTTGGAAGGCCGAGGCGGGCAGATCATGAAGTCAGGAGATTTAGGCCAACAGGGTGAAACCCCGTCTCTACTAAAAGTACAAAAAAAAAAAAAAATAGCTGGGTGTAGTGGTGGCAGGTGCCTGTAATCCCAGCTATTCAGGAGACTGAGGCAGGAGAATCGCTTGAACCTGGGAGGTGGAGGTTACAGTGAGCCGAGATTGTGCCACTGCACTCCAGATAGGCAACAGAGTGAGACTCTTCTCAAAAAAAAAAATAATAATAATAATAATTAGGTTCTTGAATGCTATTTAAACTTTCATAATTTGGAGAAATAGTTTGGACCAGAGTTCTGGAGCATCTGCCTTCAAAAATAGCCCTAGCTGGGGCCAATAACATGCACCTGTAGTCCCAGCTACTCAGGAGGCTGAGGTGGGAGGATTGCTTGAACCCGAGAGTTTGAGGCTGCAGTGAGCCATGATCAACTCTAAATAGCCACTGCACTCCAGCCTGGTCTCCATAGTGAGAGAGATCCTGTTTCATTTTTTAAAAAAAAGGAAGAAAGAAAAGCCTTGCCTGGATCTGTCCAACAGACAAAGGAAAGAGCTGGGAAGGAGCTCCTGTTCAAATCCTGGACAATCTGAACTTAAAAATAATAATAATAATCAACTGGGCATGGTGGCTTATGCCTGTAATCTCAACATTTTGGGAGGCCAAGGTGGGTGGATCACCTGAGGTCAGGAGTTCAAGACCAGCCTGGCCAACATGGTGAAACCTGTCTCTACAAAAAATACAAAAATTAGCTAGGCGTGGTAGCAGCCACCTGTAATCCCAGCTACTCAGGAGGCTGAGGCAGGAGAATTGCCTGAACCCCGGAGGCAGAGGCTGCAGTGAGCCAAGATCATGCCACTGCACTCCAGCCTGGGTGACAAAAGCAAGACAAGACTTCATCTCAAAAAAAAAAAAAAAACCAATTGGATAAAATATGAAAATCTAAGTCCATATTGATATAAGCAAATAAATAAATGGAGAAAAAAAAACAGCTTTCCTTACAGTAAAATTCCAACTAATATAGGTGTAAGAAATGATAAAATTAGAAAGTTACCATTTGGCAAACCTTATAGTTGTTATTGATTCAGGCAAGAATTATCAAGGGATGTTAAAAGTAGTGGGTAAAAGTTAGATGAGAAACAGTATATTTACACAATCTCAAAGTAGATCCTCACAAAACACCTATTGATTTCAAAGAGAAAAATAGTAACTTTCCAGTGGAGAGGCCTGATAGTCCCCACCTGAATCAAATGATCAAAGTTAGCATCACAAGAGACAGATGGGACAGATGGATGGCATGTGTCTCCTGATGTATATGCGCTGAAGGACATGATATCACCTCTGTGGTGTTCCTGCCAAAAAGGTACAACCGGAATCTAATTGTGAGGAAACATGAGACTAACTCAAAAGGAGGGACAGTCGATTAAATAAATGGCTTACATTCTTCAAAAATGTCAGTGTCATCAAAGACAAAGGCTGGAGAATTATTCTAACTGAAAGAACCTAAAAAGACATGACATTGTTAAGAAGTTGAATTGGATTTTGGATCAAAACATTTTTTCTTTTTTGTTATAAAGAACATAATTAGAATAACTGGTGAAATTTTACATCAGAAAGATGCACAGTTTAGATAATAGCGTTGCATCAATATTAATTTCCTGAGTTAGCTAATGTACTGGAGTTATGAAAGAGAATATTCTTTTTTTTTTTAAGGAAATACACACTCAAGTATTTAGGGATAAAGGGGGATCTTATCTGCAACTTACTCTCAAGTGGTTCAGAAAACAGTCTACATAGGGAGGGAAAATCAGAAGCAGACAGGATGAAGAGGACACAGGAATTCTCTGTACTTTTTGTATTTTTCTGTGAAAAATACTTTGTGCTTTTCTGTAAGTCTGAAATGATTTCAAAAGAAAAAGTCTCCCATCAGCAGACTCAAAAATCCTTTTCAGTGAATTTTCTTCCCAGTCTTTTCTTTCCCTGGCTCTGGTGGTGAGTTTTAGGATTTCCGTTCTCATGGCTCCCTTTACAAAGCAGAATTCTGCCGAATGGGAGAGTGTGAGGAAGGGGTATGTGTGAGTGTGTGTGGGGGGGGTGAGTGTGTGAGTGTGTGTGTGTGGGGTGAGTGTGTGAATGTGTGTGGGGGGTGGGTGTGGATGTGAAAGTGTGTGTGTGAATTGTGTGTGTGGTGTGTGTGTGTGTGGTGTGTGAATGTGTGTGTTGGGTGTGTGGGGGTGTGTGTGTGGGGTGTGTATGTGTGTGTGAGAGTGTGATATGTGTGAATGTGAGTTGTGTGTGTGTGTGATGTGTGTGAGTTGTGTGTGTGAGTGTAAGTTGTGAGAGACTGGGTGTGTGTATGTAAAGTGCAACTGCTCCCTCAGGATGTCACAGAGGCCACACATAAAGCCGGGATAAAGTCAGTTGTTACAATGCCGATGCCCAATAAGGCCAGTGAATGAAGCCAAAGGCCCCTTGGCGACTCGTTTCAGGTTTCTGTGGGCAGGAGGGCGTGGTCTCAGTGGGATGCCCTGACCCGTCTCAGAGAGCTGACAGCAAGTGAGAAACAGGATCGATTTCCTAGTCTTCCTGCTGGCGCTATCTCACTCCCTCCTCGCCTGCTCTCTTTCTCACACTCCTCTCTCTTTCCTCTTCTGTCCTGGAGTCTCTTTGAATCCTCTGGAAGCAGGTGAAGGGGCTATTTTCTCTCAGGGACGAGCATCTCTCCACAGCAGGGGGCACATTCCTCCCTGGGGCGACAGAGCAAGGTTCAGTATGCAGAACCTGCTAACCTCAAGTTCAGAGGGTGGCAGGGTAGGGTGGGGGCAGCCTGGTGAGGTCTAATGACCCTCCCCTACATCTGGTCTGGCTTGTTTAGAACCTTGTATCCAGGTCCAAGAACCTGGTACACAAGTCCCAAAGCACTTACCCTAATGCCTGCACGATGGTCATGGCGTGAAAAGATTCCCAGGCCAGGTTTGTCATATGCTGCATTAAAATTCACTCCCCTACTTTCTCTAATAGCCGTTCACTTATCTCACTACGGTGAGCTGCAGCGAAGCAGAAAGTGGTTCTGCTATTTTTAAATGATCCCGATGGAATGAAATAATGTCTTGATTCCTTCCCAGTGGTCTAGGAACAATCAAAGTGAACACTAGGGGATGGGCAAGGTAGAATTCACCCTCTCTTGGAAGTGGGCGTCTGTCTTGTAGCAGGAGCAGCCACAGGAAACAGCTCTCCAACACTGAATGGGGAAGGAAAGAGTTTATTATTACTATTATTATTATTATTATTATTAGGCCGGGAGCTGGGCAATGGTTCCAAATTACCCAGCTCGTCTAACAAAGGAAGATTCTGTCTTTATATAGACTTACACTCTAGATATTACACGTGGAAGAATTTTAGGTTTATAGCCTTAGAAATCATGAGTGAAAGGGTTTTGGATTTATAGCTTTAGGAATCACTTGTGAAAAGGTTTCTGGGTTTACATCTTTAGAAATCACATACGAAAGGGTTTTGAGTTTGCAGTTTTAGGAATCACATATGAAAGGGTTTCAGGTTTACAGTTTTAGAAATCACATGTGGAAAGGTTCTGGTATCCGAATGGAGATTTGATCTTGTTTTAAGTAAAACCAGTGTCTTCCAGAGAGTTTTCCCAATACCAAGCCTGCCATCCACAGGAAGCGGATTCAGGAGGGCACCAATCGGCCAGCCTTTCCTTCTATTGAAATATAGTGTGGAAGTCAAGGGGGAGGTGGTTCCAGATGCCTGGGTCTCCTTCCTCAGTCTGACTCTTAGCTTTTTAGAATACTGACTTGTGCTTGGAGGGAAACATAGAGAAGAAAAAAGGTCATTTTCAGTTCTGAAAAGATATTTGTCTCAATCCACCAACATCAGCCAGATATGAGTTATATAAATCAGATAGGCACAGAGCTTCAGGCTAGGCTGTGAAAAAAAAAAAAATTTAAATATTTAAGAGCCAGTCATGAAGGTACCAGGAAAAAGAGATAAAAAAACAAATAACTAAAATTAAAATTAAAAAAAGAGCTGGTCAGCCCTCATCTGATCAGTTTGGAGTGCATTTTCACTCCAAGACACTAAATCTAAGCCCTTTTATTTTAAAACTTGTATTTATTTATTTTATTTAGAGACCAGATCTTGCTCTGTTGTCCAGGCCAGAGTGCCATGTGGTGTGATCATGGCTTACTGCAGCTTTGACCTCTTGGGCTCAAGTGATCCTGCTGCCTCAGCCTCCCTAGTAGTTAGGACTACAGGTGCACACCACAACACCTGGCTAATATTTAAATGCTTTTGTAAAGATGAAGTCTTACAATGTTGCCCAAGCTAGTCTCGAACTCCTGGCCTCAACTGATCCTCCCATGATAGCCTCCCAAAGTGCTGGGATTACAGGTGAGCCATTCACTTGGCTAAGCCCTTTTAAAAGCCACACGCTGTTCATTCCTATGGAGAAGGTGGACCCTGTGGCTGGGGCCAAGGTTGTATATTGATTACAGAGGATCCAACTTTCTGCTCCTCATGGGGCCCATTTGCCCACCTATTAACCTCCAAATGGCTTTGCTCCAGGGATACTATGTACAAAATAGCAGCATCTTTCGGCAATCAAGTGAGAATCAGGCAATTAATAATGAGATATTAAATGTAGATAGACCATACTCAGTGCTTGGATAACCCTGTAAGAAATAAAACTAGCCCTCAGATGGAAGTGGGTATGATGAAGAAACTCCCTGCACCATTACAATAACTGAAATGGGGATAGCCAAGAGCCCCTTCATCTGGGCTGATTCACTCATTCTTCTAGGGCCCAATGCTGTGGGAGGGATTTTAGTGTTTCTTTCAAGGTTTCCACATGGCAAGATATCACTAACTCTTAGATGGAAAATGCACCGTTTTCATAGGACAACCTACACCTTCTTTTCTTTTGCCAGTCTGAGGAAGTACATTAACACTTTCAGGGCTAATATTTATAATTTTAGCAGAAATGTTCTCACAAAGATCTCAAAAATCCCATACCAGACTTGTGAAAGAATGACTCTATTTAAGGAGTGGGAAATCTACAAGAAGCTCCATGGCAGAGGGAGGAGTTGAGCTGAGATGTCCAAGTCCCAGAGCCTTTCTCCAGTATTGTGGGTGGTGGCTGTGGGTTGGGATGGGCGTCATTGTTGTCTGGTAGGGGTGAATTTTGCCAGGGATTCTATTTTCCACATGCCATCTTGGTAATGGTTTCTTTTGGCGTATACTCAGAACTGGGGCAAAGTTATTGACTATAAATGGGCTTAAATCTCTCTTCTAGCAGGTTGAGTCCATACTTGGGGCATAGTATTTTATGAACCCATTATGTTCTGTGTATCTTGATTATAGGAGAACACTATAATCCTTTTGTCTTCATCATACTCACTGTAGTAAGTTAAAGAAGGTTTAAAATTATTTCCCTCTCTCACTATCAAGATGTGTGGTCTATTTTCTATTTCTTTGAAAGAGACCAACTCTGACACTGGTTTTGACAAACAGAATACACTGGAGGCCAGACACAGTGGCTCACATCTGTAATCCCAGCACTTAGGGAGGCCAAGGCAGGTGGATCACTTGACCCTAGGTGTTTGAGACCAGCCTGGCCAATGCGGCAAAACCTTATCTCTACAGACAAATTAAAAAATTAACTGGGCATGGTGGCATGTGCCTATAATCCCAGCTACTTTGGAAGCTGAGGCAGGAGGATTGCTTGAGCCCAGGAGTTTGAGGCTGCAGTAATACTGTGTAACTTCTCAAGGCTGGGCCCTAAGATATCTGCAGCTTCCGGTTTTGTCCTACTTGGGAGCAGTTGCCATATAAAAAATCTGGTTACCCTGAAACTTCCGTATCATGAGTAGCTCAACCTTACCACATGGAGAGAGGGGCCACATGGAGAAGTGCTGATGTGCCAGACACATAAGTGAAATTTTCTTAGACCGTTTTGTCTAGCCACTAGGTGAATGAAGCCCAGTAAATGACCTCAGCCAGTGGCATGAACATAATAACCACCCAACAAAGCCCTGTCCAAGTTGCTGACTCACAGAAACATAAGCAAATATGATGATTGATGATTGGTTTAAGCCAGTAAGTTTTGGGACAATTTGTTGTCCAGTATAATAGAAACACACAGAATCAAAGCTGATGGAATCAGTGACCCACCCACCCCCATTATACAGCAACAACAGGACCCAGATGGATAAAGCTGCTTTATAGTCATTCAAATAGCAAAAACCCTACTGAGCTAGGAGCCGAGCCCAGAAAAATTCTCAAATTCCAGTGTGGTCTACATGGTATTAGAGATAATTTCCTGGAAGCAGCTCCTTTGCCTCATATCCCTTTTCTATAGTATGTGGCATCTTTCTTTTTATTTATGTAATTTTTTGGTTTTGTTTTTGAATTAGGGTCCCACTCCGTGGCACAGGCTGGAATGCAGTGGGGCAATCTTGGTTCCCTGCAGCCTCAGGTTCCTGGGCTCGAGCCTTCCTCTGTGTCAGCCTCTCTAGTAGCTGGAACCACAGGCGTGTGCCACCATGCCTGGGTAATTGTTACATTTTTTTGTAGAGACAGGCTTTCGCCGTGTTGCCCATGGTGGTCTCAAACTCCTGGGCTCAAGTGATCCACCCACTTCGGCCTCCCAAAGTGCTAGGATTACAGGCATGAGCCACTGCGCCTGGCAGCTCCGTCTTTCCCACACTGGCCATTGTACCTCCCTACTGTAACCCCATTCATATTTTACTTTTAAAAGCCTCTGCAGACTCTCATAATAGTAACATGTGTAAACAATGTAGCTACCCAACAGTAGGAAAAAGGATAATTTATAAGTGCATCCATTAAAAAAACCCACCAACTTGAATTTCTTAAATTTAATGCTACAGAAGGGTATTTATGGGCATTGAGGGGTATTCCCAATATATGTTATAAAACAGTGTTATTCCACTTTAAAAAGTCTTATATACAGTATTCATATATGCCTGGAAGAGGATATAATGATTTGCAACAAGATAGAGAAGGATATGGGGACTCTGCGTGCTCTTATTTGAATTTCCTGAAATAAGCATGTCGAAACACGCTTTTTTAATATGATGAGATGGTGAGAGAAGTGCTATTTCGGAGGTAGAAGTAGTGATGGGATGGAGGAAGTCTTCTTGAGGAAAGGGGAATTAGGCTGAGGCGTTGTGACTCAGAGAGAATACTGTGGTGTCTGCAGGCCCCCACTTGCTGTTTGCCCTCCTGTGCACGGACTCTGCGACAGGCAACCTGCCAACGACATGACCTCTGTTAATGGCGGCTAAAGTCTGGGCTCGTGTAGATTCTTAAGCGGGCTAGGAATCAGCGTCAGAATTGTGGTTATTAAATGAGTGGCCTTGTCAGAACTTTATCACCAAGTAGTATTTATTAAGCACTCTCTTGCTTTAATGAGTCAGGAAATGATTCCCTTTATCATTCACAGTCGTGTTTCTCAGCAAGTGCAGGGCTCCCTTCTTAAAATGGTCCAGGGCCCTCTTTCTCCTGAAGCCGTATTACTAGGCAGTGTTCCAGGGATGGAAAGTGTTGATTCAGCTACAGAGCATCAGGTGAATGTCTCATTGAGCTCTGGGATTTTTTTTTCTGACTCTCACTTCTTCTCTGTACATTCTACCAGAAAATACAACAGTTAATCTTTGTACAGTGAACATCTGTTGTCTGGTATCTCCGTTTCTCTTCTGTTGGAAACATCACCTTGCTTTCCTTTAGGGGAACCACCTCTCCTCATTCTGTTGGTGTGGTTACAGCTAGAATGAGCTGGAATGATTCATCACCTCGCTCCAGAGAGTGGGCATGTGACTCAGCCTTGGCCAACTGGCATATTCCAGTCTCCTGGCCTTGGGAGAAAGGGCCACAGACAGACACATGACCCAAGCCAGGTCATGGAAACTCATTTCTGGGACTTTTGCTGGAACTATCGAGAGAAGGGTGGACTGTTTCTATTTGGATTGCTAAGCTGGTAGTTTGCAAGCCCAGAGCTGCTTGTGCATCTTTGCTGCTTCACAGGTTAAGCCTGCTTCATAGGTTAAAGTCTGAGCAGGCTTAACCTATGACATGGCAAAGATGGGGAGAGGGAAGCACAGAGGGATGCCTTCTGAGGATTTGTCATCCTCAGAAGGACACAAAGGAAACACAAAGGAAAGCAGAGCTGAGAGAAGGAGAGAATCAGATTTTTAAATCTCGTCTTTTGAGAATGTGGCTCCAGCCACTCCAGAATTTACTCCTGGATCGTTTAGTTGCATGAGCTAAGAAAACCCATTTTCCCCCCTTTTAAGAGAGTTTGAGTTGGATTTCTCTCACAGAAAGGTAGGAGAAGGTGGGATTTGAGTGAAGCCTATAAGATTGGGTTTTACTTTTGATTTATAAGGACTTTACAGCTTGTGAAGAAAATTCACACATAGTCACATTTGAGCCTCACCACAACCTTTCAAAGTCAGCAGAGTCTCTGTTATCACCTCTGTCTTGCGGAAGAGGAAACTGAAGCTCAGAGAAGTTAGGTGATGTGTGCAAAGCTGGGAATCAATGGAGCTGGGACACAAATCCAAGCTCTTTCCACTACACAGAGAAGCTGCTGGAGCTAAATCAGATTTGAGTCGGCACCAGAAAAAGGCAGAGTGGGATTTTGGGAACATATGTCTCAGTGAGAGAGATATTTCTGCTCTTTTCCCATGATCGCCTAATGCAACACACTAAATGCTCAATAACAACAACAGTAACTAACACCTACTGTTTGTGCCCAGCATTAAGTAAGCACTTTAATGGATTACTCATCTCCTTTTGCTTTTCCCAACATTCGTGCAAAGAAGGCATTTTTACTGTCACTACCATTTAATGTAGTCAGATGAAATAACTAAAACGCAGAAAAGTGAAGCCACTTGCCCTAAGTCTCATGATGAGTAAGTGGCTGGGGGGCTGGAATCCAGATCTGACCCTAAAGAACTCCCCTCGGCCCTCTTTATCACCAGGTTGTAGCCATGGTAAATGGGATTGTTCTCCTTTTTCAGTTTATTGTTAATGTAAATACTAACAATAAAGTGAATGATAAATAGAAACACTATTGCTTTTTGTGTGTCGACTTTGTATCATGTAACTTTACAGTATTCATGTATTAGTTCTAACAGTTTTGGGGTAGAATCATTAGGGTTTTCTATATGTAAGATCATGTTGTCAGCAAGCAGCAGCAATTTCACTTCTTTCATTCTTTCTTTTTTTTTTTGAGATGGATTCTCACTCTGTCACCCAGGCTGGAGTGTAGTAGTGCGATCTTGGCTCACTGCAACCTCCGCCTCCTGGGTTCAAGTGATTCTCTGCCTCAGCCTCCTGAGTAGCTGAGATTACAGGTATATGCCACCACACCTGGCTAATTTTTTGTATTTTCAATAGAGACAGGGTTTCACCATCTTGGCCAAGCTTATCGTGAACTCCTGACCTCGTGATCTACCCACCTTGGCCTCTTAAAGTGCTGTGATTACAGGCGTGAGCCATTGAGTCCAGCCTCACTTCTTTCTTATTTTTTTCTTGCCTAATTGCTCTGGTAAGGACTTCTAATAATAAGTTGTGAAGACATTCAGGAAATGCCACCCCAAAATATGCCACTGTGGTGCACTGAGGACTTTGCACTGAGGGCGCTTAGGAAACAGCAGATGCAGGCAGAGGCTTTCTCTGAGCCCCCTTATCTGCCTAAAGATGGATCCTCTAAAAGGAACTCAAGTTTTATGAATCCCCTCCCTAGAAATCTTATCAATCAGGGAAGATTAACTTAGTTCACAGGAGATGAGACTAGAGGTTAACACCAGCCCAGGGATTATCACCTTTTCTTCTGAGAGCTGCTCCAGACAACTTTTTTTAGCCGAGACTGTTTATCCCAATAAGACAAACTTTGTTCACCACAAACTTCCTCCCTTCACTCTCTCGTAATTTGTGCCCCCACCTCCCCTGAGAAGCTCGAGCTCCTCTTCCCTTCTGTAGCTTAGGATGCTACATGGGCTTCAGTCATCTGGCCCTTCTTCCAGTCTTTTATTCTGTGGGACACCTTTGCATAGGTCCATCATCAAATATGTTTTTTTCTCCCCGTCAGTCTTTCTTATGTCAATTTCATAGGTAGCCTAGCCAAGGAACTTAGAAGGGTGGAAGTTTTTCACTCCCCGACGGCTGAATAAAAGTGGCAAGAGTACTCATGTTTGTCTCGCTCTAGATCTTACAGGAAAGGCTTTCAGTTTTTCACTGTTGAGTATAATGATAGCTATGGGTTTAATATATATTGTGTTGAGGTACATTCCTTCTATACCTAATTTGTTGAGAGTTTTCATTATGAAAGGATGTTGAATTTTGTCAAATACTTTTTCCACATCTATTGAGATGATCAAGCGATTTTTGTCCTTCATTCTGTTAGTGTGATATGCCACATTTATTGATTTGTGTATGTTGAACTGTCTTGCATCCCAGGGATAAATAAATCCCACTTGATCATGGTGAATGATTCTTTTAATGTGTTATTGAATTTGGTAGGCTAGTGGTTTTTTTTTTTTTTTTTTTTGAGATGGAGTCCCACTCTTTGGCCCAGGCTGGTGTGCAGTGGCACGATCTCAGCTCACTGCAACCTCCGCAGTTCAAGCGGGTTCAAGTGATTCTCCTGCCTTAGCCTCCCAAGTAGCTGGGACTACAGGCACCCACCACCACGCCCAGCTAATTTTTATATTTTTAGTAGAGACGGAATTTTGCCATTTAGCCTGGCTGGTCTCGAACTCCTGACCTCAAGTGATTGGCTCGCCTCGGCCTCCCAAAATGCTGAGATTACAGGTGTGAGACATCACCCCCAGCTGCCAGTGTTTTGTTAAGGGTTTTGGCATCTATGTTCATTAAGGATATTGGCCTGTAATTTTCTTTTCTTGTTATGTCCTTATCTGGCTTTGATATTGGGGTAATGCTGGCCTCATAAAAAGAGATTGGAAGTATTGCCTCCTTTTCTGGTTTCTTTGGAAGAGTTTGTGAACTGCACCTTAGCAGTAAACATATTGACATTGTCAACAACTCCTGGTTGGCCTTTTGGTCTTTCAGTCAGGGCTGAGAAAATGTGCTTCTAGATTTTTCTTTTTCTCATTTTTTTTTGAGACAGAGTTTTGCTCTGTTGCCCAGGGTGAAGTGCTATGGCACAGTCTTGGCTCACCACAACCTCCGCCTCCCAGGTTCAAGCAATTCTCCTGCCTCAGCCTCCCGAGTAGCTGGGATTACAGGCATATGCCACCATGCCCAGCTAACTTTGTGTTTTCAGTAGAGACAGGGTTTCTCCATGTTGGTCAGGCTGGTCTCGAACTCCCAACCTCAGATGATCTGCCCGCCTCAGCCTCCCAAACTGCTGGGATTACAGGAGTGAGCCACCATGCCTGGCCTAGATTTTTCTTTTAATGATACTTCTCCCCTCCTGATTGAGGGGCATGTGTCTCTAAACCCCACAAAGGTCACAGTCCCTCCAGGTGCTCCGCTTTCTCAAGCTGGCTCTGCCTGACTGGCCTAGACAGCAGCAAAGTCCCCGGATGTTTCCAAATGACTCATGCAACCCCCTGGCTTCCCATGTTTTACCTCCTGCTGGTTCTCAGAAGCTCAGAGTGGTATTAAAGGGGCAACAGGAAAGTAAGTTCCCAGTAAGAATGAGAGCCTTCACCCCCAAATCCCCAGAAGGCTTCTCTCTGTGGTTCCCTGCCTCCACCCCACTTGCTCCATCTACACCCTGTAGGGAAGCACCTCCGGCTCCTAACATATTTATTTTATAAAATGCTGCCCTTGGTATTAAAATCACCTCAGGGCACAGAGCACACAATTTTAAAACAATTAAAAGATATAAAGCAGAAGCTTGGCAATGAAGGGCAGTTTTTAAAAATCAGCAATAAAATACTAGTTTGAGGCTCACCCCAGGCCTCTGAAGATCACCCAGGGGGCTCTGTTGCTGGGAGGGGCAGGGAGTGATTGTCCTCCAGCCTCTGCCTGAGCTGTTTACGCAGGAAGCTGCCTCTCTACTCGCTTTCCTTCACACTCCCCTGTCTGAGTCTTTATGATTCAGCTTGAGGCCAGAATCAACTCATTTATTTTCTTCCTGTACCTGTCTGTTGGGGCTGGAGGGGGGTCTGTGGTGTCTGGCAAGGGCAGAGTGGCAGGCCTGCTTTACGAGCCTGGCATGGGGGAACCAGCATGGCAGCTAATGCGTCACTGCCTTGGCCTTGCCAGTAGTCAGAAACCAAATAATAATATTGATAATGATAATAATAACACGGGGAGAGCTAATCTTAATTGAGGCTTCTGTTGTGTGAGGGGGTATCTTGGCCATCACTAAGGATTCTCCAGCTTCTAAAGATGTGTGGTTAGAATCAGAGGGGAAGACACAAGGTCAAAGCAACCATGTTACACAGATTGGAAGAGAATTTGGGAAAAGAAAAGTACCATGTTAAGGAAAAAAATAAAAGGACCATATTGAAGTCATTTTAGCTTCAAGGAAGGTCGAGGCGCAGCTGGGGCTCCAACCACTATTAACAGAGATACTGCTCATGGCAGATGGGTTTCCTTAAGCATGAGCAATGAACTTAAGGCTGGAATGATCCCCAGCTATAATTCCCAGCTTCAGTACCTGCATGACCTTGGGAAGGTCACTTTACTTCCCTGTACTTTACTTATTAATTTTTGAGACAGGGTCTTACTCTGTCACCCAGGTTACATGTTAATTGCTCTCTGCAGCCTCGACCTACCAGGTTCAAGCGGTCCTCTCCCTCAGACTCCTGAGGAGCTGGGGCTACAGGCAGGTGCCACCATGCCAGGCTAAGTTTGAAATTTTTTGTAGAGGTGGGAGTTTCACTATGTTGCCCAGGCTGGGCTTGAACTCCTGAGCTCTAGCAATCTTCCTGCCTTGGCTTCCCAAAGCATGGGGATTGCAGGTGTGAACCATCATGCCCGACTAGTTCCCTGGAGTTTAGTTTTCCTTACTGGTCAAACAAAGGGACTGGTCTAGATAATCCCTTTATAACACCACATTATGAATTTCTAATTTTCAGAACTCAAACAGTCATTGCCAAATATTTATTGAGTATCTTCTATCTGCCAGGTACTTGGAGGGATCTCTCAGGAGAAGAAACATTTTCTTTTTTTTTGAGACAGTTTTGCTCTTGTTCCCCAGGCTGGAGTGCAGTGGCGCGATCTTGGCTCAGTGCAACCTCCGCCTCCCAGGTTCAAGCGATTCTCCTACCTCAGCCTCCCAAGTAGCTGGGACTACAAGTGCATGCCACCATGCCTGGCTAATTTTTTTGAATTTTTAGTAGAGACAGGGTTTCTCCATGTTGGTCAGGCTGGTCTCAAACTCCTGACCTCAGGTGATCCACCCGCCTCAGCCTCTCAAAGTGCTGGGATTACAGGCGTGAGCCACCCCGCCCAGCCAGAAGAAACATTTTCTAATCACTCAGCATCACACAGGTTTCTCTCCAGAGACCTCAGCACAGCACCTCTCCAAGGGGAGAGAAGAGAGGCGTCCTTCAGCTCAATTACACCTGTATTGATCCCTGCTGCCTCACCCTTGATATTGGTGGTTGCCATCTGGTACCTGTTCCATCTGATTCCCATGCAACCACGTTCTGGAATTCCCTGAGCACTATTCTACCTGAAGAGCAGCCCCTGTCTCTCTCCAGACAGTAATGAGGTTTCCTTTCCAGTCTCACACTGGCCTTCTATCTTTCATCCCGCCAAGCATCCCCCCTAGCTACATTCATTTCTCTCTATGCCCGGGTTTATTCAGCTGTGTTCTCCTCTGCTGTGCGGGTGATCTGTCACAGGAGACTGTCACAGCCCAATTGGAATTCACTTTATCTTTCCCTCTGCCCTATTCGCTGAGCAAACATGTGCAGTTGGCATTTCAGCAGTGGCAATTCTCTGGCCTCCTTTGCTGTTGCCTGAAACAGAAACCTCAGTGGCTTTGCAGAAAATATTCCACATTCTCCTACAACCTAAATTTGATAGCTATTTGTTGAATACATATGATATGCCTCTTGCTGTTGTGCCCTCAAGAGGCTTATGATGCTGTTGGTGAAATAAAACAGATGCATGTAAAACAATTTGAAACCAGCAAAGCACAGTATACCATCAGTATTATCATTAGGTGCCAAAATGCGTGGTACTAAAATACCACCATTAATACAGTGTGTAGAGCTGACACACACTGAGTACCCAGGCACGTCTCATTTCAACCTCATGACAAGCCCATGAGGTGGGTATTATTGTCCCCATTTTATGCATCAACAAACTGAGTCACAGAGAATTTAATTGGCCTATGGTCTCTTGGGTAGTACGACAACCCAGCTCTGTTCAACTCCAGAGTGCATGCATTCTCAATTCTACTCTATGCTCAACCACTGCTCTGCTGAGCTCCGTGAAGGTGGGGTCTAGGTATTTTGCTCGTGGCTGTGTTCCAGAGCCATTTCCCCAGTGCTTAACGAAGGAAGGGCTCAATGTATATATATGTGTGTGTGTATGTATATATATATACATATCTGTATGCTGCACCTCTTATAGACAGAAAGAGCTATAGGAAAAGCCAGACCAGCTAGACCAAGTGGTCTGCTTTCTAGAGTCAGACGTGAGACGAATGTTGAGGAGTCTGGAAGATTATGAGGTCCAACTTTGGCCATCCCAGTGGTTGGTGGTGGTGGTGTGGGGTTTGGGTTTGTTGTTAAAGAGTGGAGAAGAGAAAAGGAAAGTAACACATACATAAACACACATGCACATCTGCATGAAACAACAACCACCACCACGGGAGAGAGGAGAGGCGACCTTCAGCCCAGTAATATCTGTATCGATGGCTGCTGCCTCACCCTCGATGTTGGTGGCAAATACCCTACATACTCCAACCCTGCTTCCCTTTTTAGATTCTAAATCCAGTTCTTCTCCCTGGCCTGTTCCTGCCCTGCATACAGCTCGCCTGCCTTGGTGGGATCTGCCTGCTTTTATGCTGCTTATGTCTGAATCACAAAACTGTGAGCCCCTGGAAAGGGGGCAGTCTTAACCCTATTTTTTATCCCCTGAGATGGGTTCATCCTTTGCAGGCTATATTGGTTAAAATGAATTGAAATGAGGAAGTGTAAGACTTTTTGTTGAAGGCTCTGTTTCTTTTTCTTGTCTGATGCTTTTGGGGAAGCAGCAATGCTATCGGAGGGAAGAACAGTAGAGAAACTCCTTGATAGTTACAAGGGGAGGGAAGGCTTGGGTCTGATCTGTCCCACATTGGATTCTCATTTGTAGAAGAAAAAAAGGGAAAGGAATGGAGCTGCATCTCCCTCATCAAGTCAGCCTGGAGGGTCTGCCTCAAAGAGGATTGAGGGGGGAAATGTTCAGTTTTACTGCTTTGTTCTGCTGGGTCCTTCTCCCCAGGACACTGTTTAGTGCACTAAGTGAAGTGGAAAATGAAGAGCAGGTGAGCAGTCAGCTGTGAAAAGCTTTAATGGGCCTGGCGCCCCTTTGGGAATGAGACACGCTCTTGCTAGTGCTTGGGACATCTCTTTCAGTTCAGTAGGCTTTGTTTTCATAATGGGAATTTAACTCCCTCAGGTGGCCCTGGGATGGAGGAATATTACTGTGCTCAGCAGCAGTGGGGCTGCAGCAGCTTCTAAAGGGAACCGAGGCCACTGACCCCAAAGGGGCCTCCTGGCTCACTGGGAGGCCTTTGGAAATCCCAAACTTCCTGGGTGGGGAGGAGAGCAGATCACGTGACCCCGTGAACAGCATGATGCCGTGATTACCTGGGGCTTCCTAGCAAGGGTGCTGGGACACGTCCTGGAGTGAAGGGGAAGGTGAGCTGGAATGGAGCCAGATCCAGAGGGGCCGGAACCACCACAGCACTTCTTGTGGTTGTGATGAACTCAGCCAGCCTCTTTTAAGCTCCCTGGAGTGTTCTAGAAAGAATGAGGCCTCAGATTTGGCTGAGAGGTTGGGAAGGGATGTCCATCTGATAACACCCATGAGGAGGAGAAGTAAGGAGCAGGTATCTGTGCTTATGCTATCCCAGACCTTGTGCTGAGTACTTTATTTATCATTGTGTGAGAGCTCATTTTCACGCCCTAACACTAATTTAGTCTCTGTCCAATTTTCTTCCTCTCTCTTACCCTCTGAGGGTTTTCCTGGCTACTGTGCTTTTGTATCTGGGGAGTGGATAGAGCTAGGGAGGGGGAAGCAGGAGGCTTCTTTTTGGGGCAGCTCCGAAGGTCACCTTTATTATGGAGAACGCTGATAAGTAAGCAAAGTGTAGATAAAAATTTAGAAATGAGGTGAGAGAAACTGAGTGAGCTGAGTCAATGTACTTAACAAATATGAGATGGGGAGGAGTGAAAAGGAGAACGAAAATCTGTGGACCTGGTATTGGGTAGGGTTGCCAGATACAATGCGGGGCACCAGTGAAATTTGAAGTTCAGGTAAACAATGAAGGATGGTTTAGCATAAGCGTGGAGTTTTCATTGTAAGTATGTCCCAAATATTGCACGGGACATATTTATACTAAAAAAATAGTATTTGTCGTGTCATTGAAATTTACATTTATTTTAAAATTATTATTTTTTTAAGAAAGAAAAGAAAGAAGGAAGAAAAAAGAATGAAATAAAGAGAAAAAGAAGAAAAGAGAGAGAGAGAACAGGAATCTTGCCCTATTGCCCAGGCTAGAATGCAGTCTAGAAATGGATATTAAAAAGCTCTTTTATACTAATAATTGTGTTATACAATGGAGACAGGAAGGAATAAGGGAGGAAAATAACAAACAGCCAACCAATATTTCGTTTAAACCTATGAAATGCTATGCAATTGCTGGGGGAGTGATTTACTCCCAACCATGTGGTCACTTTTAGAATAAATGTGATGTGTTACTGAAAAAAAATGTATGTTTTGTGGATTTGGAGTAGAGAGTTCTGTAAATGTTTATTAAGTTTACTTGTTCGAGGTCTAAGTTCAAGTCCCGGGTATCCTTGTTAACCTTCTGTCTCATTAATCTGTCCAATATTGACAATGTAATGTTAAAGTCTCCCACTATTATTGTGTGGGAGTCCAAGTCTCTTTGTAAGTCACCAAGAAGTTGCCCTATGTATCTGGGTGCTCCTATATTGGGTGCACATAGACTTAGGATCGTTAGCTCTTCCTGTTACATTGATCCTTCTACCATTATACAATGTCCTTCTTACCTCTTTTGGTTTCTATTACTTTAAAGTCTATTTTATCAGAGACGAGAATTGCAACTACTGCTTTTTTTTTTTTTTCTCTCCATTTGGTTGGCAAATCTTCCTCCATCCCTTTGTTTTGAGTCTCTGTATATCCTTGCATGTGAGATGGGTCTAGATGCAGCTTACTGATGGGTTTTTTGGAATGGCTGCTACTGGTTGTTCCTTTCTGTATATAGTGCCTCCTTCAGAAGCTCTTGTAAAGCAGGCCTGGTGGTAATGAAATCTCTGAGTACTTGATTGTTCATAAAAAATTTTATTTTTCCTTCACTTATGAAACTTAGTTTGGCTGGATATGAAATTCTGGGTTGAAAGTTCTTTTCTTTAAGGATGTTGAATATTGGCCCCCACTCTCTTCTGGCTTGTAGGGTTTCTGCTGAGAGATCTGCTGTGAGTCTGATAGGCTTCCCCTTGTGGGTAACCTGACCTTTCTCTCTGGCTGCCCGTAGTATTTTCTCCTTTGTTTCAACGCTTATGTGCCTTGGGGTTGCTCTTTTTGAGGAATATCTTTGTGGTGTTCTCTGTATTACCTGGAGTTGAGTATTGTCCTGCCTTGCTAGGTTGGGAAAGTTTTCCTGGATAATATCCTGAAAAATATTTTCCAGCTTGGATTCATTCTCTTTGTCACATTCAGGTACACCTATCGAACGTAGATTAGGTCTTTTCACATAGTCCCATATTTTTTGGAGACTTTGCTCATTCCTTTTTACCCTTTTTTCTCTAATCTCGTCTTCTCATTTTATTAAAGACGTTAAGTTGGTCTTCAACCTCTGAAATCCTTTCTTCTGCTTGATCAATTCGACTGTTAAAACTTGTGCATACTTCGCAAAGTTCTCGTATTGTGTTTTTCAGCTCCATTAATTCACTTATATTCCTTTCTAAATTGTCCATTCTCATTAACATTTCCTCAAACCTTTTTTCAAGGTTCTTAGTTTCCTTGCATTGGGCTAGAACATGTTCTTTTAGCTCACAGAAGTTTCTCATTATCCACCTTCTGAAGCCTGATTCTATTGATTCCTCACATTCATTCTCAATCAGGCCTTGTTCAATTGGTGATGAGGCACTGCAATCCTCTGTAGGAGGAGAGGCATTCTGATTTCGGGTGTTTTCAGCCTTTCTGTGCTGGTTTCTTCCCATCTTTGTGGATTTATCCACCTGTTGTCTGTGTAATTGCTGACTTTCAGATTAGGTCTCTGAGTGGACGTCCAGCTTGTTGGTGATAAAGTTTTTTCTGTTTCTTAGTTTTCCTTCGGCGGACGCCCCTCCCCCACAGAGCTGGACCTTCCCGGGTTCAGCTGTACTTGCTGTGAAACTCTCAATCCTCAGCAGTTCCAACTGCTGTTTTTATTTTGTGTGTGTGTGGGGGGGGGGGGGGGACCAGCCTTCCCCTGCGGTGACCCACTACGCCTACTGAAACAGCGGCGTTAAGATTCGTGGCGCTTTTCTGCCCAGGAATCTCCCGGTCTAGGTTCCCCATTTCAGTCCGCTTTTCAATCAGCTGAATGGGAGACTCTGCCTTCCCGGAGCTCCAAATGCCAACCAAAGGGCACTCAGTCCCGTATACTCCGGACTGAGAACTGCCGCGCCGGGGTGCCTGCAAAACGGCCGCGCCGCCAAAAGAGTCGCGCTGGTGACCCGTGGGGTTCCTCCACCAAGAATCTCTTGGTCCGTGGGCAATAAAAATTCGTCTGAAAATGTGGCGTCCACTCACTCTCTGCACTTTCAGTGGGAGCTAAAATCCTGAGCTGCTGCTAATCGGCCATCTTGGATCTCTCTCCCTAAAATTGTTTTTTTTTTCCAAGACGGAGTCTTGCCCTGTCACCCAGGTGGGAGTGCAACGGCGTGATGTTGGCTCACTGCAACCTCTTCCTCTCGGGTTCAAACAATTCTCCTGCCTCAGCCTCCCACGTAGCTGGGATTATAGGTGCCTGTCACAGAGCACAGCTAATTTTTGTGTTTTTAGTAGAGACGAGGTTTCACCATGTTGGCCTGGCTAGTCTCAAACTCCTTACCTCATGACCTGCCTGCCTCAGCCTCCCAAAGTGCTGGGATTACAGACGTGAGCCACTGCACCTAGCTGAAATTTAAATTTAATGGGGCATCCTTTTTTGTTGTTTGGTTTATTTTATTTTGGTTTTGCTAAATCTGGCAAATCTAGTGGTGAGGAGAGTTTTGTGGGGTTTCTAGAGTTGAGATTCCAGAGCAGATGGTGGGTGGAAGCAGGGGAATTGGGCAGAAGAAGAAGAGAGATTTTAAGAAACGTTGCCGTGGGTTATACATTGGATCCCCTTTTTATGTTATTTGAATGACACTAGTACTCTTAGAAAATTTTACAAGTTATGTTTGGTTTTAGAACTGTCTTCCTCTAATATAACTGCAGAGAGTATATGATGTGAGATCCTGGTTTATGTCTGGTTTACGTTATCTCACATAATCCTTACAATTATACAAGGTAGCTGGCATTATCTTTGCCTTACAAATGAGGAAATTGAGGCTCACAGAGGTTAAATAACTTGCTCAGGGTCACACAGTGGAGCTGGATTCCAAGTGTAAGTTCATTTGACCTCCTGTGTTCTGAAGCCAAAAGAACCTACTTCAGATGGAATTTCTACTTCCCTACTAAATGCCACTGGGATATACATTTTTAAAAGTACTTGAGGCTGGGCCTGGTGGCTCACACCTGTAATCCCAGCACTTTGGGAGGCCACAGTGAGCAGATGACCTAAGGTCAGGAGTTCGAGAGCAGCTTGGCCAACATGGAGAAACCCCATCTCTACTAAAAGTAGAAAAATTAGCCAGGTGTGGTGGTAGGCACCTATAATCCAAGCTACTCGGGAGGCTGAGGCAGGAGAATCACTTGAATCCAGGAGGCAGAGGTTGCAGTGAGCTGAGATCACGCCACTGCACTCTAGCCTAGGCAACGGAGTGAGATTCTCTCTCAAAAAAAAAAAAAAAAAAAAAGTACTTGAATATAACATGATGAATGCATCTGGAATAGACTCGTTGATTTTTCGTCTTCCTTTTTCAGTTGAAGACACAGATTTCTGGAGAAGATAAGGGTCACACAGATAGGAAGGTAGTGGAGAGCCAAGACTAGAACCCAGACCCACGCGGGGGAAAACAGACTGGAAGCTCCAGGGGAAAGCTGCAAAAACTGGTCAAACTCGATTGCCCCTTTATTGTCCGCCTCTTCCTTCCCCCAAATTCACCTCCTTACCTTCCTCTCTTTCCAAGCACTGGCCCATGACCCATTTTTACGTGTTCCTCCTCTGAGCCAGCTGTCATAAGCCCTGCAAGGTGTTAGCTGATAACAGCCTGTGGAAGGACTGTAAAATGTTAGCCCAGTGGAGGATAGGATATGAAAGGTTGTAGAAGTCTAAAAGCAAATGTGTGCTAAAACACATATTGCAGATGACAGAGGGCGTGGCCACCAGGCAGCCTTGCAAGATGGCAGGCACCTTGGAGCATTCATTGCAGCCCAGCATCTGGACTGTCCCCAGCCTTGCTAGTGCAGACATTCCACCTTCTCATGCCTCATATTTGACTGGATGCAGGGATGATGATTTGTAGTAATGAAGCTCAAAGAGAGAAATGCAAACAAAAACCCAATTTACTAATGTATAACAAGACACAAACCAGCTAAGCTGACTTTAGTTGACCAGACCCTTCCTCTCAAGGGACAAGATACCTGGGGAATCAAGGGATTGGCTGGTTGTTCAGGGCTTCTGGAATCAGTGCAGGGGCAGTTAGATAGGAAGACCAGGGTTTATTTGCATTGAGCTCTAAGATCTGGGGCTGTCACCTCCATGATGAAGGACTACCTGCCACAATGACTGGACATGTGTCCCCATTAATCTAAGCATGCTGTCTTCTGAGTAGTGCTAGGATATGGCAGATAACAGACTAGGAAATAAATGTCACACTCAAAAGGGGGTTGTAATTGCAGAATTTAAGGAAAGGATTCTTTTCCAACATATCCAAAACCAATAAGGGATGGTGAAGCACCCCTAATCTAGCCACCGTGGGAGTCATCCCTACCTCAAGGGCAAAAGGAGGAAGGAGTTGCCAGGACCTGGAGGAAACTATAGTTGCAGCTCCAAGGGGGGGCGCTTTTCCAGGATTGTGGCACTTGGTAGAGGAATACAGCCCCTACAAAACATAGGCTAGCAGGGGAGGGAACCCAGGGAAGAAATCCCCTGGCTTCTCTCTCTCTCCTGTTCCCTGATCCTGCTTGTGCCTCCCATTGGCTGGACATAGCTGGAACTCAGAGGGCCAGCCAATAGTCTGTAGAGGCCAGCCTCCTAGATCACAGAGCAAGGTGGAGAAGGTGAGAGTGGATGCAGAGGGGCAGGCAGACAGATCGGTACGTGGGACTGCAGGCATCATACCTCCTCTTTCCTAGGCCTCCTCGCCTGACAACTTTGCTTCTGTTTAAGACATTCCAGAATAATTCCTTCAATCTGGTCAAATGGGAATCTTCCTGGTCTGGGGGCTATTCTCTTTCCGTAAGGCGACTCTAAGTATCTCTCTTCTGATCAGTTAAATGATGAATTCATTAATGTAATCTTATTTTCCTTCTTTTCTCATGGTTTGTAGGGCCAAGATGGGGACACCTCACAGAGGCCTCCTTGGGTCAGTCTAATTCAGCTTCATTGAATGGAAGAATTAAGGGAAGAGGGGGAACTCCAGGGCAGGCCAGGGTTCTCTGCCAAATACTGTCTTAGCACCAGCTTTACCAAGCATGTTTGTGTTTTAAAAAGGATTCTTAAACATACAAAGTTTAATACCCCCAAAAAAATCTCTCAAATGTCAAAATTTCAGTTTAGGAGTGGGGAAATATGAAGGGCTGTCTAATGATCCCCCAACCCCAAGATATCCACATCTTAATCCCCAGAACCTGTGAATGTGTTACTTTACAGGAAAAAGGGACTTTGTAGATGTGCTTGTATTAAGGCTCTTGAGCAGTGGAGATTAAGGATCTTGAGCCCACGTGGGTAGGCTCGATGTAAACATCAGGATCTTTATCAGAGCGAGGCAGGAGGTCAGAAGGAAAGAGACAAGATGTGATGACAGAAGCAGATGCTGGGCTGGTGCACTTTGAAGATGTGAAGAGGCCGTGAGCCAAGTAATTCAGGAGGCCTCTAAAAGCTGGAAAAGGCAAGGTCCTCCCCTGGAGCCTCCAGGAGGGAGGTAGCCTTTCATTTTAGCCCTGTAAGACCCATCTTGGATGATATGGTTTGGCTCTGGGTCCCCACCCAAATCTCACCTTGAATTGTGATAATCCCCATGTGTCAAGGACGGTGCCAGGTGGGCATAATTCAGTCATGGGGGCAGTTTCCCCCATACTGTTCTCCTGGTAGTTAGTGAGTTCTCATGAGATCTGATGGTTTTATAAGGACCTCCCCCTTCACTCAGCTCTCATTTTTCGCCTTCCTGCCGCCATGTGAGGAAGTGGTGTAGAACCTTCTCCTTAGGGTTCTTGTCACATGACCAGAAAATATTAGACTCACACTCATCTTCACACTTCAAAGGGTGAGCAAAATGAAATTCATTGGGCAAAAAGGAAAAACAGGAAGAAGAAGGCAGCTAAGCAAGAGAGTGGTTCCTGTTAACAGGCCCTCATCTCACAGACTGAATTCCAGGTTACCACCCTGGAACAGGAGAGGCCAGGCTCCTCTCCCCTGCAAGAGGCACAAACTTCCCGAGGCTCTACCACATTCTCCCAGTGCACAGGCTGGTTGGAGGTTTTCCGGGGAACCCTTTACACTTGGCTGTCTCAGAAGGACGTGTTTGCTTCTGCTTCTGCCATGATTATAAGTTTCCTGAGACCTCCCCAGCCATGCTTAACTGGGTGTCAACTAAATCTCTTTCCTTTATAAATTACCCAGTCTCAGATACGTCTTTATTAGCAGCATGAGAACGGACTAGTACTTTGGACTTCCAACCTGAAAGTACTGTAAGACAATAAATTTATGGTGTTGAAGACACTAAATTTGTGGCAATTTGTAATGGCAGATAAACAGGACATGCTTGGAGTAGAGGCTCCTTTCCGGCATCCTTTGGTCACAGAAGATAGAAGCTATGTTAAGACATCTTTACAGTGGCTTTTTTTGCCAGCCAATTTTGGGTCTCTACATAGATACCAGTGGACTGGCATTCTAAGCACAAGAGTTACCCTGGTAATCTGTCTAATGACACGCAGAATGTATGCCAAAGTGGGTTTCTGCATGGCTAAGCATGTTTCCAGACTTTGTCCTTCACTGCTTATCAGGCCAGGGATGGCTGAGATTCTCTGATCGCCAAGAATTCTGCATTCTCAGAAAGGCAAGTGAGAAAGGCAGAGCACTGAGGAGGCCTCTCTAGGCAGGGGATGGGTGGTGAAAAACTTAAGGAAACATTTCCTCCTGATACTCCATTGCAAAAATAACCCAAGGAAAGGGCTTTGAAAATTCTTTGAACTGGGACACTGGGCAAAAAGTCTCCCACATGAACTTCATGTCATTTAGCAAGTCTCTTTAGTGCTGTTCTCCACCCCTGCAGTGACCCAGCAGATTCACAGCGAGAGGTCCTTCTCTGTAAAGCTGTCTTCTCCAATTAAGTCACACGCACTAAATGGAAATGAAGAGGACATCGCTTAAAATGTGCCTTTAGAATGAAATGGGGTATGAAAAGGCTCAAATCCATTTTAGAGACAAGTTCTTCTGTCAGAAATCAATAGAGTCCTCACATTCTACAATGTGCCAGTTCATAAAGTGAACACTGCTCAAACTCTCAATTTAACATTTTCAAAGCTGATATTAAATTCTAAGATTTTCTATCTGCTGTTGCCCATTTAGGACCAAGTTATAAATCCAGTCTCTTCCCAGCTCATAAGTCTGACAGTGCTTGATAAAAACTTTTATAATCAAGTTCGATAAAGAATCACAAATCTCCATCTTGCGATTTTTAGCTTACAACAGTCTTTGTAAATAATGTCTCCCTATCTTGGTGCTTGTCAATATTTGTCATTTTTTAAAAGGGATAAAATAGAAATACCATGTAAACTCTTACCTCTTGGACAGAAATTACTGTTAGTAAAGAGTTCAATAAGTAAGATGTCTTCATAGTGGCATTGATAAAGAATGACCACAAAGAACCTGAAGATGGAATCTCTGGTGATATCCATGGTCTGCTACTGATGGCATTCACAGAGATGCCAGACAGGCCATCACCTGGAAGTCTTAAAGCCTCCTCTGTGCTGGAAATGGGCAATCAGATAGCTATCTTGTCTAAACTCTCCATAGGCTAGAAATAAAGGGACCAGTTTTATCTCTAAGCCTGTTTTGAATAACCCTTCAGAATCAGAACCTTTTGAAAAACATTAAAAAGAGTTATTCAAACAAGCTGGACTCTGAGTTTTCTGCGGTTTCCTATCTGTAAAAAGAAACTGGAAAGAAACTTTTTCCTATCTGTAAAAGAAACTGGAAACAGTACTATATATATATATATATAAATTATACACACACACACACACACACACACACACACACACACACAGTAAATCCTCACTTAACATTGTCCATAGACTTTTGGAAACTTTGATTTTTGACTATGAGCATAATATTGTACAACAAAACTTTTTTTTTTTTTTTGGTGGTGGCTGATGCATGTAATCCTAGCACTTAGGGAGGCTAAGATGGGAGGACTGCTTGAGCTCAGGAGTTTAAGACCAGCCTAAGCAACATAGCGAGACCTCATCTCTACTAAAAATCAAAAAAATTATCCAGGCATAGTTGCACATGCCTGTAGTCTGAGCTACTCAAGAGGCTGAGGCGGGAGGATCACTTGAGCCAGGAGATTGAGGCTGCAGTGAGCTTGATCTTGCCACTGCACTCCAACCTGGGTGACAAAATCAGATCCTGTCTCAAAAAAAAAAGAAAAAAGCAACAAAAAAGCCATTTTTCCCCCCCATCAATGTTATAATAAAATGACATTGAGTGAAAGGATGTTATTCAAGGACATTAAGTCATTTTGCTTAAAGTTGAAGTTTCTAAGAACCTATTGTGACCTTAAGTGAAGACTTACTGTATACACGTAAATATATACATATATATGTACTAGGTAGTATGTAATGTGTACTAAAACTATACAGACGTCTGTGGGAACGGTAAATATCAAAGTCAGGACAGTGGTAACCTCTGAGGAAGAGGAAATAGGATGTGAGTAGGAAGATACATAGGAAGCTCAAGTGAATTTGCAATGTTTTATCTTGTCAGACTGAGTATTTTCAATGCTCATTATATCATTGTCTATACCTTTTAAAATGGGCACAGCTACTACATTTCATAATTAAAATAAATTTTAAAGATGGGCCGAGGGCTGGCTTGTGAGAGAAATGGAGAAATGAGGGGAACAGTCTAAATATGATTCCTTTTTATTCTCCTCAAGATGCTCTGCTGACTCTGCCATGAATTGGGGACCAAGGCTTGTCAGTGACTGCGGAGAGTGAAAGGCAGAGTGGTGTTCTCACTAGTACTGATTTATCGAAGCTGATTGGCAAATTTTCAGGAATTTTGCAAGCTGGCAGTTAAACACCCCTTATTAAGAATGAACATATTTAAACTTACAGTCAAATACATTACAATAAAAACAAAGGTAGTTTGTTATACTTAAAACCCATCCTGGCTGGATGCAGTGGCTCATGTCTGTAATCCCAGCACTTTGGGAGGCCAAGGCGGGCAAATCACCTGAGGTCAGGAGTTCGAGACCAGCCTGGCCAACATGGCAAAGCTCCGTCTCTATTAAAAATACAAAAATTAGCCAGGCATTGTGGCTTGCACCTGTAGTCCCAGCTACTGAGGAGACTGAGGCAGGAGAATCACTTGAACTTACTGCGGAGGTTGCAGTAAGTGGAGATGGTTCCACGGCGCTCCAGCCTGGGCAACAGAGCGAGACTCTATCGCAAACAAACAAAAAACCTCAAAAGAAACAAAAAAACCCTCATCCTGATTATTTTACTATGCTTTACCGTTATCTAGCTCTTGAAGCTGTGTGTATCTATGATGTCTGCATGGTGGAAATACTAGATAATGGCCCACTACTGCACATCTCTTTACAACTTTGCATTCAGTGACATCATGTTAAGTTCCTTAGGAGCTCCTTGGCTGTAACTTCATTCTGAACATTCTGAATCCTCAATCACCAAGAAAATCTCATCCCTCAACTAGGCTTGGATGACTTCCACAAAACCAACTGGACAGATACCTTTTTAAAAAAATTTATTTTTAATGTTAGTGAGTTACATAATAGGTATATATATTTATGGGGTACGTGAGATGTTTGATACAGGCCTGCACTGTGAAGCTGTCACATCATGGAGAATGAGGTACCCATCCCTCAAGCATTTATCCTTTATGTTACTATATTCTTTCAGTTATTTTTAAATGCACAGTTAAGTTGTTATTGATTGTAATCACCCTGTGGTGCTATCAGATAGTAGGCCTTGTTCATTCTTTCTGTTTTTTTAATACCCATTAACCTTCCCCCACCTTCCTCTCAACCCCCATTACCCTTCCCAGCCTCTGCTAATCATCCTTCTACTCTCTATTTCTGTGAGTTCAGTCCTTTTTGAATTTTACATCCCTCAAATAAGTGAGAAAATGTGATGTTTGCCTTTCTGTACCTGGCTTATTTCATTTAACATAATGACCTCCAGTATCCACGTTGTTGCAAATGACAGGATCTCATTCTTTTTTATGGCTGAATAGTACTCCATTGTGTATACGTACCACATTTTCTTTACCTAATCATCTGTGGATGGACACTTACACATTGCTTCCAAATCTTGGCTATTGTGAACAGTGCTACAGTAAACATGGGAGTGCAGATATCTCTTTGATATACTGATTTTCCTTTCCTTTTTACCCAATAGTGGGATTGCTGGACCATATGGTAGCTCTATTTTTAGTTTTTAAGGAACCTCCAAACTGTTTCCAAGGTGGTTGTACTAATTTATACTCCCACCAACAGTGTATGAGGGCTCCACATCCTCACCAGCATTTATTATTGCCTGTCTTAAGGATATAAGGCTTTTCAACTGAGGTGAGATGATATTTCATTGCAGTTTTTTTTTTTTTTTTTTTTTTTTTTTTTTTGAGATAGAGTCTTGCTCTGTAGCCCAGGCTGGAGTGCAGTGGCATGATCTCGGCTCACTGCCTCTGCCTCCCGGGTCCAGGTTCAAGCAATTCTCCTACCTCAGCCCCGTAAGTAGCTGGGATTACAGGCATGAGCCACGATGACCAGATAATTTTTGTATTTTTTTAGTAGAGACAGGGTTTTACCATGTTGGCCAGTCTGGTCTTGAAATCCTGGCCTCGTTATCCACCCACCTCAGCCTCCGAAAAGTGCTGGGATTACAGACGTGAGCCACTGCGCCCGGTTTCATTGTAGTTTTGATTTACATTTCTCTGATGACCAATCATATGCCTGTCTGCCATTTGCATGTCTTCTTTTGAGAAATGGCTATTCAAATCTTTTGCCCATTATTTGATCGGATTATTAGATTTTTTTTCCTATAGAGTTGTTTGAGCTCCTGATATATTTTGGTTAGTAATCCCTTGTCAGATGGGTAGTTTGCAAATATTTTCTCCCACTCTGTGGGTTGTCTCTTCACTTTGTTGATGGTTTCCTTTGCTGTGCAGAAGCCTTTTAACTTGATAGGATCCCATTTGTCTATTTTGCTTTCGTTGCCTATCTGAATAGATGTTTGAGGTATTAGGCAATTGGGCAGGATTTTCAGGAAAGAGATGGTCTGTTTCCTTCTGTATTCCTCTCAGGCCTCCAAGTCTTACTTGCCAGTGTCCCTCACAGTTCCTGGGCAAGACTGTATTTGTCTGTTGGGCTTTTCTAATCCTGGATGTCACAGTATTATCCTTGGCTATCCCTATTCTAGTTCTCTTTGCTTTTTCAATCTTGACTTATCCTCAGTAGTGACTCCCTGGAGGCCTTAGACCTTGACTTATATAATAATAGGAGCTGGCAAAGGAGGTGGATGCTGGCCTGTCTGTGCATATGCCGGGCTGCCAAATTCCCTGCCCTTTGAAACTGTGTCCTTTGGGTGTGTTTCTTCTGCTGGCAGCTCCTGGGGCATCTGGAACTTAGTAAGGGGCAAACGGGCTGGTTTAAGAGTTCCCCTACCCATCCCCCACAGCAATTCCCCTAGGACCTGGGCCCCCTGAGCACCAGCATCAGTTCTGGGTCTAGAGGAAACTTGGTAACCATTCTAGGAGGTCAAAGAGATACTGCTAAGAACTGTCAAAGACGCTGGGCGTGGTGGCTCACGCCTGTAATCCCAGCACTTTGGGAGGCTGAGGCGGGTGGATCACCTGAGGTTATGAGTTCAATACCAGCCTAACAAACACGGCAAAACCCTATCCCTACTAAAAATTCAAAAGTAGCCAGGCACGATGGCGTTAGCCTATAATCCCAGCTACCCGGGAGGCAGAAGAATCGCTTGAACCCGGGAGATGGAGGTTGCAGCGAGCCGAGATCTTGCCATTACACTGCAACCTGGGCAAGAAGAGCAAAACTCTGTCTCAAAAAAAAAAAAAAAAAAAGAACCATCAAAGATAATATTTATCTTCTAAGTGGATCTCGATTTTTTTTCTCTTAGTCCTTCTTCAAGTCATTTAAAAAATAAACTTCATGAAAAATGGAAGACAACTTAAATATCCAATAGCAGGGGGGCAGATTATACTATCTTAAGAGAAAAATTGTGGATCAATAAAAAATCATCTTCCCTTTTGAATATTATGCCATATCCATGTAATACTTGTTAAAATGCCACCTTTTTAAAAAACAAAACAGGTGTGTGCAGTGGCTCACACCTGTAATCCCAGCACTTTGGGAGGCTGAGGCAGGCAGATCACAAGGTCAAGGAGATTGAGATCATCCTAACATGGTGAAACCCCATCTCTACTAAAATACAAAAAATTAGCCAGATGTGGTCACATGTGCCTGTAGTCCCAGCTACTCAGGAGGCTGAGGCAGGAGGATCGCTTGATTCTGGAAGGCGGAATTTGCGGTGAGCAGTGATTGCACCACTGCACTCCAGCCTGGGTGACAGAGTGAGACTCTGTCTCAAAAAAAAATTTTTTTAAAGTGCTGTAACTCCAAAAATTTAGGCAGAAGGGAAGGTAATGTACTCTAGAAGACTGTGTGAGACGATCCAAAAAGTAGCTCTGGGGTAGACAAAAACACTAATGTGATAGAGGCATGGGGAGAGTTTGAAGAAATAATGTCGTGAAATATGAGAGTAGCAAAAGTAGTGTTTCTACCTTAGTGTGTTATTTCATATAGTACTTGGTTTTAGAGAGGCATATGCAACTAAAATAATATATAATTTGGGCTAAAAATCATGTTTTAGAAGACCAATGCCATGGAGAAACGGTCAGGTCATGGCAGTGATAAACCAGCATAAAAATTCTTGATATATAAAAGCTATTCAACTGTAAACACAAAACTATATGAAAGAAAATAAATGTGTATCGATCTGGAAGGAAAGTCATCAAAAATCATCAAAGTGGTTATATTTGGATGTAAGATTACAGGTGACTTTGATATTGTTCTTTATACATTTCTATAGTTTCCAAGCCTCTCACAATAAATAGTCATTCGTTTTATAACAAAAAGAACGTTATTGATAAACAATATTATAAAACATCTGACTGTAGATACTGCCTCTCCAGTGTCCCTGTGGATCCTCCCAAGTATACCAGGGTGGAGTAGAAATAAAATAACAGCCAACTTTGGCTGAAAGCAAATCATGCAACTGGCATTGTACCAAGCGCTTTGCGTGGATTATTTTATGTAATCACTGCCCCAGCCTTATGAAGTTGGCATGAATACCCCAATTTTATAGTGAGAGAACTGAAAGCCAGAGGTTTAGTACTTTGCCCAAGTCACAAGCTAGTGAGTCGGGGAACTGGCATTTAAACCCAAGCAAACTGACTCTAGTGGCAATGCTGTCAGCCGAGGTGCTACACTGTGCTGTGTTCCAGTGCTCTGATACCTACCTGGGAGGATTTCAGAAGCTGTCACATGCCACCTCATCGGGAAATTCCTAGCCAAATATCTTGAGTGTATTTTTCTCCACTTCACATTTTAAGAAGCTGGAAATCTTAATTGAATTAAGCAAGTGCGATGGTCTGAATGTCTGTGTCCCCCCCAGAATTCATATGTCGAAGGCTGATTACCAATGTGGTGGTAATAGGAGGTAGTCCTGCTGGGAGGTGATTAGGTCATGAGGGTGGAACACCCATGAATGGGATTAGCGCCCTCATAAAAGAGGCCAACGAGCTACTTTGTCCTTTTCCACCATGTGAGAATAGAGTGAGAAGGTTCCATCTATGAACCTGAGAGTGGGCCTTCACCAGACACTAATCTGCCAGTCCCTTGATTTTGGACTTCAAGTTTCCAGAACTGTGAGAAATAAATTTCTTATAAGGCACCCGGTCTATGGCATTTTGTTATAGTGGCCCAAGTTGAGCAAGACAGCAAGTTTCTTACCAGGGATTGTAATGTTGCCCAGCAAGCCCCAGACCTTGCAGGCTGAGTAGGTTTCTTGGACTGTGACCTAGCAGTCACACAGGGGCCCATGCTTGGTTTAATGCTCTGCTGTTGCCATCTTGAAATTCTTAATCCTTTTCAAAGGGCCTCATATTTTTATTTTGCATTCGGACCTGCAAATTGTGTAGCTGGTCCCACCCGTAGCACATCAGAAAGGAGAAATTCCCCTGGAAATCTTTGGGCCAAAGGGCCAGATGGGAAAAAGAGGGGTCATCCAAGTTGCAGATTCAATGTCCTGGAGCCCGGAGAGAAGGGGGCCCCTGAGATGGGGGATCCTAGCCTCTCCATTAACCCCTTTTATGAAAAAGCGCTGAAAGAAAACCCCCAATCTTAGGGTGGGAGAAGTGGGGTCATGAGTGTGGCTTCATTGTCTACCTCTGAAATAATGAGTAAAAGAGAAAACAAAGGAGCAGTTCTACTTTTCTTTGTTCTGCTGTAGCTCTCCTGTTAGTCCCAGCCTAGAACTATGCCCCTCATTCACTCTTAGAGTTTGTGTGTGTGTGTTTTTAATTTACAAGACAAGATATATTTTATTGTGACAGCAAATACATATAGCGCTATAGGTAAGGCAGGGCATGCTATTCTAATAGGTATCTGCATCTAATCAAAGGCTGGTATGGAAATGAGTGGGAATGAATGCTGTTTCTTAATGCTTGAAGATTCAGTCCATCGTAACTGGAGGATAGAGAAGAATTTGTGTTCACTTATTTCAAGTGCAACACTATACCTAATCAGAGACCTCTGTCCTTGACCAAGAGCCCAAAGGCAAATAAAAGTAACATAATCTTTTTAAAACCTCTTTATTGAGTTATGATTGACATACAAAAAGCCATAGCTATATAATGCATGCAATTTGATGTGTCTGGGGAATAGCATATGCCATGAACCAAACCATTATCACTATCAATGTCATAAGCTTATCCATTTCCCCCAAAAGTTTCCTCCTGCCCCTTTTGCTTGTTTTTTTTTTTTTTTTTTTTTTTTTTTTGTGAGACAGTGTCTGGTTCTGTTGCCCAGGCTAGAGTGCAATGGCTCAATCTCAGCTCACTGCAGCCTTGACCTCCCGAGCTCAAGTCGTCCTCCCACCTTAGCCTTCCAGGTAGCTGAGACTATAGGTGCTCACCACCAAGCCTGGCTAATTTTTGTATTTTTTGTCGAGATGCAGTTTTGCCTTGTTGCCCAAGCTGGTCTCAAACTCTTGGGCTCAAGCAATCCTGCCGCCTCAGCCTCCCAAAGTGCTGGGATTATAGGCGTGAGCTACCACACCCGGCTATTTTTTCTTTTCCCGTGCCTAATATTTCTGCTTACTCTGTTTTGTTTCTTGTTTCATAGAGATTCTATCTTAGTGCCTTAATTATACGTATTATACGTTTGGGGCTTGTCTTGCATTCTTGGTCTGTCCTCCCCTCAGCCGAGTGGAGGAGGAGTCGTTGGGCCAAAGCTGCCCTTTGGAGGAATCCTGGGTCTTGCAGAAATGGCCTGCTTAGTACTCACCCCTGTACTCCTGCTTAGCCCTGGCTGGGAGTAAGGCTGGCTACTGTGGCTTCAGTGTGAATGTGGGGGTGGGGGTGGGGGTGGGGGAGGGATGCAGAGTGGTAGCATGTGGGGTCTCCAACCAGGCCTGCTTCCAGAGCAGGAGAACAGAGCTGGGAAGGGACAGTGAGGATGTGGCCCCCTAGCCTTTTGGCTGCAGTGCAGGGCAAGGCTCCCTTGCCTGACATGACTGGGTCTCCACCTCTTCCACCCTAGTCTCCCGACTTCTGCAGAACAGAAAAGGGGGCACGCAGGGCTGCCAAACACAGCCATGTCAGGGTGGCCCAGTCCCTGCTCTGCACATCCACCTGCTGCTGCTGTGCTGTAGGAGAAACTATGGAGTTAGAACAAAACGAGAACATGGGCTATGGAGACAGGCTAACTTCCACGTGCCAGTCTCTCCTGCGGCTTCTGCTCTGGCTGCTGCTCTCTTGGGATCCCAGGCAGCTTTGCCTTAGCCTCACACTGGAGAGTTCTCACAAGTATGGCAGCCCTAGGGGCTGTGGCTCAGAGTCTCCTGTACTGGTATCATTATATGTATCCAGAGTGACAGCTGAGAGGAGAGGATCCTTGCTTGTGTGCTCAGGAGGTGGCTAGGGAGGAGCCACCCCAGGGGGAGTTTCCACAGCCAGAACTGCTCTGCTAGGCCCTTCCTTGAAGAGACTTCAAGTCTTTTATAGATTTCTCCTTCTTAAACCCAGCAAGCTGTTTGGGCAAGAAACCAGGTGAGAGAAACTGAGATTACAGAGAAAGTGTGAAGTGTAGACCAATCATGTGGAACCAGGAAGGGGTGTGACTTAAAACTGTCTGTGTGTGTGTGTGTGTGTGTGTGTATGTTTGTGTGTTCTGACTGGCACAGCTGGGCCTGCCCTTTATTTGGGAGCCTGCTTTGCTGCTTTCACCTGTGTTGTCACCTTGTCTAAATGCTTTTCTTTCTCATAGTCAAATCCCAGCCCAGACGGTTCACTATGCTTTTAATTTAAGAAGGAGGAGGAGTCTTTGCACACTTAAAAAACATTCATGGCTAGGTACAGTGGCTAATGCCTGTAGTCCCAGAACTTTGGGAGGCTAAGTCAGGAGGGTCATTTGAGCCCTGGAATTTGAGGATGCAGTGGGCTGTGATCACTGTACTCCAGCCTGGGCAAGAGAGTGAAACTCTGTCTCAAAAAACAAAGCAAACAAAACAAAACAAGAAACCACCTAGGCCTGGGCCAAGCCCCCAGCAACACTGATCCTAAAGGAAGAGTGGCTGCAGCAGGCACACCCAGGACAGAGCCCTGCTCTCAGAGCATCGTCTCTGGGGACGAGACGCTGGGTGCAGAAGCTGGCATCCTAGAACTGACTTTGTCATTGAGTATTATTACTGTGTTTCCTGGATTCTAAAACACTATTGATTGCAAGATGCACCATTACGTTATTCTTTTCTTTCAAATCTAGATCTGCAAACAGCATCATTTTAATAACTGCTTTTAGGCGGAGGAAAAGAAACACAGCCACATCAAATGCGTGCATCAACTGAACACCCATCCTGATTTCAGGACCGTGAAAAGCAGAAAAATACAGTGCACAGTGCACCTTAAAACTGAAATGGGGAAACAAAGGAGAATTTATAAAAACGAAATACAGAGACTTTTTCTAATTATGGGAACGAGATGCAAAACCAATACACACATTTTGGAGTAATAGTATGAATAGGCCTTTTCCAATGTATTACTGCTATTCTTTTTTTTTTTTTTTTTTGAGAGGAAGAAGGCATGATTTGACCTGGTATATACTCACCCGAAAGTGAGGCATTAGGAATATTTATATTCAGCAAGCTGTGCAGGGTTTAGACTGGTGAGTAGGCATTTGCATCTTCTAACCACACAAGTGAAATAAGAGAAATAAATGCAATTTCAGTTTTAAAATGATGATAAGTAAGGTTTGTGGAGCTCCTTTTTCTCCAGGCACTGGTCTAGGTCCCTTGAATGTATTAACTCATTTAACCCCATGAAAATCCTATGAGAAGGTGCCATCAACAGCTCTAGTCGTAGGGACGGGAATAAGGAGTCATAGGGATATTAAGCAATGTGCTCAGGGTCCCATTGGTGGGATATAGACTTGCACAAGGATAGTATGACCCCACAGCCCCTCCTCTTTATGGCCTCTACTAAAGCATAAGCGAGGGAAATCGACCAAACAAAACTGAGAGTTTCTACGCATTCTGGGCAGAGGAAATGCAGAGTTGGGCTAAAGGCAGAGGTATGCTGGTAAAGTGGCTCTTTGCCCCCCACCGCAAATGCCCTGGTTCATAACATTTGCCGATTTCCTTGGTGTAAATGCTTCCACAGTGGCTGATTTCAAGACACCAGCCTGCTGCTAAAATTACTGAGTGTTTAACAGTGGCCTCTCTGGAGCCAGTATGAGCTGACCCTAGCACGCCACTGGCTGAAAGTAATTGTCCAAATTGATATGGGCGGTTTAGTAAACAGCAAGGGACGTTTTTTGCATCATGTCAAATTAAGCCAACTGTAGGCATGACTCTGCATGTGTGTTCAAGGCTTGGAAATGGTTTCTCTCCTTCTGCTTCTGTAACCGCCCAAGGGGTTGAACTTGCCTGCTGCCTAGACAGAGCTGATTTATATAGACAGGGGAATTGCAATAGAGAAAGAGTAATTCACTCAGAGCCGGCTGTGTGGGAGACCCAGGTTTTATTATTACTCAAATCAATCTCACCAAGCATTCGGGGAGCAGAGTTTTTAAGAACAACTTGGTGGGTTGGGGCTGGGTGCAGTGGCTTACGCCTGTAATCCCAGGACTTAGGGAGGCTGAGGTGGGCGGATCCCGAGGTCAGGAGTTTGAGAGCAGCCTGACCAACATGGTGAAACCCCATCTCTACTAAAAATACAAAAATTAACCAGGCGTGGTGGTGCATGCCTGTAATCCCAGCTACTCAGGAGGCTGAGGCAGGAGAATCGCTTGAACTGGGGAAGCAGGGGCTGCAATGAGCGAAGATCGTGCCACTGCACTTTAGCCTGGGTGACAGAGTGAGACTCGTCTCAAAAACAAAAAAGAACAACTTGGTGGGTTGGGGATGGGGGAGCCAGTGAGCTGGGAGTGCAGATTGGTCAGGGATGAAATTACAGGGAGTCAAAGCTGTCTTCTTTTGCCGAATGAGTTCCTGGGTGGGAGCCACAAGATCAGATGATCCAGGTTATAGCCTTGATGGTAGCAGCTGATCCATCAAGTGCAGGGTTTACAAAATATCTCAAGCACTGATCTTAGGAGCAGTTTAGTGATGGTCAGAATCTTGTAGCCTCTAGCTGCATGACTCCTAAAACCGTAATTTCTTTTCTTTTTCTTTTTTTTTTTGGGATGGAGTCTCGCTCTGTAGCCCAGGCTGGAGGGCAGTGACGCGATCTCGGCTCACTGCAACCTCCACCTCCCGGGTCCTGGTTCAAGCGATTCTCCTACCTCAGCCTCCCAAGTAGCTGGGATTACAGGCATGAGCCACCATGCCCAGCTAACTTTTGTATTTTTCAGTAGAGACGAGGTTTCACCATGTTGACCAGTCTGGTCTTGAACTACTGACCTCATGATCCGCCCGTCTCGGCCTCCCAAAGTGCTGGGATTATAGGCGTGAGCCACTGCACCTGGCCCATAATTTCTAATCTTGTGGCTAATGTTAGTCCTACAAAGGCAATCTAGTGCCTAGGCAAGAAGGAAGTCTTCTTTGGGAAAAGGCTGTTACCGTCTTTGTTTTAAACTATAAACTAACTTTCTCCCAAAGTTAGTTTAGCCTATGCCCAGGAATAAACGAGGACAATTTGGAAGTTAGAATCAAGATGGAGTCGGTTAGATCTCTCTCACTGTCTTAGTCATAATTTTGCAAAGGCAGTTTCACTTCTTCACCACCAACCACAGGAGTGAGCCCCTTGCTGGACTCTGGGAAGGGTAGCCTCCTTGCTGGCCTCCCTGAGTGTCACAGAAGCAGCTGAGGAGCAAAGTTCCCATTGGAAGGGAGGCAGTTGCCCAACTCAGGCTCAAGAAGGATTGCTTAGGCTGGGCATGGTGGCCCACTCCTATAATCCCAGCACTTTGGGAGGCCGAGGCAGGCAGATTACTTGAGGTCAGGAGTTTAAGAGCAGCCTGGCCAACATGGTGAAACCCCATCTCTACTAAAAATACAAAAATTAGCTGGGCATGGTGGTGTGCACCTGTAATCCCAGCTACTTGGGAGGCTGAGGCACAAAAATCGCTTGAACCCGGGAGGCGGAGGTTGCAGTGAGCCAAGATTGTGCCACTGCACTCCAGCCTGGGCAACAGAATGAGACTCTGTCTCAAAAAAGCAAACAAAAAAAAGATGGCCTAGTGGTTGCCTGAGTGCCTCCTTCCTGAAGCAGAGTGGCAGTAATGGAATGAGATGTAAAGTAAGAGCAACTGCCGGGTTAAACAAGGGGGAAAAGGTCTCTGAATGGTGAAGCTGAGGGGCCAGGGAGAGGCTGGTGAGCTGCGGCCAATGAGGGCTAGGGGAAGAGGGCAAACCCTAAAAAGCTAAAAAACTGGAAAAAGGACAACTCTAGAAACAAAGTCACAAAGTAGGGTCACAAATCCAGAGACCTACATAAGCCAGGCAGGTAATTTAAGTGGGCAAATTAGACAAGGTATGATAAATAAGGAGTGTTGGGGGCTGTGACAAACTGTAAGCACACACCCTGCCAGAAGACATCAAAGGTTTGTTTTTTAAGTTTTTAATTAAAAAAAATTTTTAACATTGTAGACCACACAAAACAAATCTGCAACCTGGATTCCGGCCTTTACTTTGTGAGTTGCACAAACACACTCTTCTAAAGGTTTTGGATGACATTTGCCCCTGCTCCTCATTTGAGGCATTGGGGGTGGCGGGGGTGGGGCAGCCAGTGGGATCTGTCCACCCCAGGTGCAGGCTAGAAGGGGTGCATTGTCTGTAGCAAATTTTAAAACAAACTAAAATCCAGTCTGCTTTTATTATCACCGCATACCGGCAATTCTAAACAATTACAGTGATAAAAATATTCTTTCTTGAAAAAAATCTTGTTGGTCTAAGTTCTAAATAATTGTTGTGGCTGCTGTTGAGTCTTAACAATGGAGGCTTTAAATTAATTCATGTAAATAACATCTATTAACCATCATTGTATTTTATATAAGATATTAATTTGAAAAATTAATCCCTGACTCAAGTAGATTCACCCACAAGCATTTGTTTCCAAAGTACCTAAAAATTTGGAACCTCTGGGTTCTAAACCCTATGGAACTGAAAACTGCCCCAATAGTCCCATTGACAGTTTTTTGGACATATGTAGAAATTGACCCTTCTGGATTGAAACTTAACATTTGTTTTGCCTGAGTTCCTTCCTCAGGAAATGACCTTCAGGTCTCTCAAAAAAAGTATCAAGGAACTGAAACGCACCAGACCACCACATCCAGACAATGAGATGCCAGGACTTTTCATTCATCATGACTGCTTCCTTTGCCCCTACCTAGTTCCTATTTTCTTACACATTGTTTCATTTCTTCCTGCTGTATAAACCCCTGGGTTTTGGTCAGTCAGGGATGTGGATCTGAGAATGAGCTCCCATCTCCTTGGCTGCAGCTCCAGTTAAAGCCTTCTTTCTTGGCAATACTCAGCTATCTTTGTCTCAGGGACTCGCTACCTGTGCGTGAAGCGGCAGGACCTAGACCAAATCCCTGGTGTTTTAGTAACAGAACCATATATTCCTGTGTTTAAACAATAGATTGAAAATAAGCCATGGTAGACATGACTGTAACATGAAGAAACAATCTTAGTTTCTATTCTCTTCTTCCACATGACCATGGCCAGAAGAACTCAAAAGGCAATGTTTAAATGCCTTTATTGTTTTTATCAGGAATTGGATGCTTGTTCTAAAGCAACAGATCAAACAATACCAATATTTACTGCCAAACAGCCATTTTCTGATTCTTCCAGAAGAAAAATTTCAGAAGTTTACCAATGATAATAGAAATGTATGGTGAATTTTCTGGTGAAGATATTCTAGTAGAGGTTTTTTGACTGGAGATATTTGTAGTCATAATTGACCCCAAAAAAGCCTATACATGGACAGTCTTAAAAGTTCTGAAATTAATTACAAAATGGAATTTTTAGGAGTCTTGACAGACCTACTCATTTGTATAAAACTTCCTATTTGTATATCTGCTGATTCATGCAAGTTTTTTTTTTCTAAATTAAAATTAACAATTAACTATGATTGAAGAGATATCAACAAACTGCCCATTGCACATGAGTATGTGAAGATCAATTGTGATAAACTTATCAAGAAATTAGTAGAGGTTAAGTCTCAAAAACGGAAACTGCAGTATTGTTCATTGCTGTCACAGACCAGTATGTATGTATGCTCCAGTTTTTAAGAGCACTGGTGCAATGAAAATGTATCAATCATTATTTTTTAATTTTTTTACATTTTAACATTTGTTTACTTATTTTTGCTCTCACAGTTATACATGAAGCTCAATAAAATGAAAGTTTTATTGCCTGTGTTCCTTTTCTGGCCATTACCACAGTAGTCCTCCCTTCTCTGTGGTTTTGCTTTCCACAGTTTAGGTTACCTGTAGTCAACTGCGGTCTGAAAATATTCAATGGAAAATTCCAGAAGTAAACAATGTATAGGCTTTAAATTGTGCACTGTTCTGAGAAGCATGATGAAATCTTGTGCTGTTTCACTTTGTCCCCTCCCAGCTGGGATGTGAATCATTCCAGCGTATCCATACTATACAGTGTGTATGCAAAGGAACAACCAGTGTAGATAGGTTCAGCACTACCTTCAGTTTCAGGCATCCACTGGGAGTCTTAGAATACATCCCTTGTGGACAAGGGGGACTGTTGAATTACTTGTTTAATCGCATGATTACTGCTGAGTGTTTCACATAGAGGAGGGGATGTTAAAATGATCTACCCACACTGTCCCTGGTGTGTCACTGCTCTAGGATCTGCCCCAGCCTCTCACAGGGGGACAGATAGCCTCTGGGCTGGAGGAAGCCAAGCAGCAGGAACTCCTGAGTCTCTCTAGTACAAGGACCATGTGCGGAAAGGCTTTTCTCACAACATTCTATTTAAAACTTTACCCAACATAGAAACAGTTTTGCAACAACCTCATCCTGACCACTCAGTCGCCTGATTTGAGAGTCCATCTTGGCAGCACAGAAGGGGCTCTGGAGCAACCATGGAACTCCTGGTATTTAAAAGTATGATTCCATGGCCAAAGAGTGGTGGGTCTTATTCCCGTTCTAGAGAATAAAAATATTGTGGGGGCCTTTAGCCACCATCCCAGATGGGTGACTTGGGAGCTTACACTGGCACAGTGCTCTGACATTGGGCAGAGGGTTGGAGATGACTTTGCTCTCCTGATGGCTCCTGGCTCCTAGACAGACCATTTTACTGCTGGCTCCATCACAGTTAACCCTTGAAGAATGGGGGAGTGTAGGGCAGAGCTCGGACAGTGAGGATGACCACTCAACTAGCCCTGGCAGACAGGGTAAGGCTGGCTGGCCTCTCTTATGGCCAGCCCTGGGTGGAAAGAGATGGTGACTTTCTCAGAGAAATAACTTAAAGCTGGCCCAGGAGAGACACACTCCACCCCACCAAGGCCTGAAATTCTCATCATTGCAGTCATTCCATTGAGGTATTATCAATCTGCTATTGCTATGTAAACCAAAATGTATCTGAGTCTCAATCAGTTTAGAAGTTTATTTTGCCAAGAATAAAAACATCCCTCAGGAGGTCCTGATGACATGTGCCCAAGGTGGTCAGGCCACAGCTTGGTTTCATATACTTTAGGGAGACACAAGAGATCAATTAATATGTGTAAGATATACATTGGTTAGGTCTAGAAAGGCAGGACAACTCGAAGGGGCGGGGAGGGGAACTTTCAGGTCACAGATGCATTCAAAGATTTTCCCAGAGAAATTGATTGAACGAGTTTATGTAAAAGTATGGAATCTGTAGAAGGGAGCATCTGAGTTAAGATAAGGAGTTATGGAGGCCGAGGTTCTTAGTATGCAGATGAAGCCTCCAGGTAGCAAGTTTCAGAAAGAGTAGATAGTAAATGTTTCTTATCAGACTTAAAAGGTGCCAGACTCTTAGTTAATTCTCTCCTGGATCAGGGAAAAGACGTAGAAAGGGAGAGAGATTCTCTACAGAACGTAGATTTCCCCCACAAGAGACAGTTTTCCAGGGCCATTTCAAAACATGTGAGTAAAAGAATAGAGTACTTTGATTTCTTTCAGGGCTTGTTGTCTGTCATGCGATGCTGTATTAGAGTCAGGCTGGAATTTGGTGTCTTATTGCTGCAGTCTTAAGATCTCTGTTTTGATGTTAATGCCGGTCAGTTGTGCCTGAATTCCAAAGGGAGGAGGGGGATAATGAGGCATGTGCAATCCCTGTTCCCATCGTGGCCTGAACTAATTTTCCAGGTTAACTTTGGAATGCCCTTGGCCGAGAGGAGAGGTCCTTTCAGATCGTCAGGAGCCTCAGAATTTTATTTTCAGTTTACAGCTACTACCACCATGTGTGGTAGTATTCTGCTTCCTAGATATTCTTGTAAATGGACAAAAGTGCCACCTGGAGGGACTGCTACATTCACCTCAAAATGACAAGGAAGACCAGCTCCTCATTAGCTAGCCTGGTCGTTCAGGGCCCTGGAGGCCAGGAGTGCAGAGCAAGGGTGGGCTAGTGGGACGTCTCAGATAAGGAGAGATTTGGGACAGTTGGGCAGGATAAAGAGAACACCTGAAGGAGAGGAAAGGGCTGGACTGCCCAGGCTGTGCCTGGACCCCAAGGTCAGGATAGCACAGTCTTGACTGCCTTGACAGGTTCGCTCCAGGCGTTTAAAATTGTTGTGTGCCAGGGACATCAGGAAGTGGCACGAAGGCAGTCCAAAGGCAACTGATTTCTTCTTGGAAGTGGTTAAAGTTATTGATTTAAGTCATGACAGGCTCAAGGGCACTAAGAGAGCCTCTCAAAAGGAAATCAAACTGTTTCTCCAGGCAACTATTGCTTTTTATTTAGGCAGGGGTCTAAATCTATTGAGGTGAAAGCCACTGGGTCTCGCCTCTGGAACAATCTGGGGAGACCTATAAAGTTTATTGATTTGACTTACTTAACTTACAGTGGCTTATAATAAAACAACTAGACCCATCAATCAGTCCCCAGGCCCCCTCAAGAGCATGATTACAGAGTGGATTGATTCTTCCTCTGAGATAGCAGTTTATGGGAAAGCACTGAGGGGGTCGGGGCAGTAGATGCTGCCCCATGCTGGGGCTCGGTCCATCCCTTTACACTGCACAGTGACAGTCTAAGTCAGCACACCAGGGGAGGCCGTGTTCCACCCAGGCAAGGGACCTAGGACAGGGCCGGGAGTTCTCTGGGCATAGCCTGCAGTGACCTCTCTGGACAGCAAAGAGCTAGACAGCCCCATCAGGCAGGTGGTGGAGAGCTGCAGGATTTATCTTTGCCAGGTGAGAAAAGGCAGAATGAGGATATTGACAGAGGGCAAGGAAGGAGGGGTGTATGCAAAGGGCAGGCAGCCAAGATAACTGAGCAGGGCCTTCCAGAGGACATGCTCCAGGGGCAGGGGAGGAGGAGTCATTCAAGCCAATTCTCCAAGTATTTCTCTTGCCTCCAGAAATAAGACATGTCCTTCCCCAGGGTTATTTGCAGGCTTGTTGGAGAGGCAGGGTGTTCCCATTTGAATGAGATAATGACCTGAGATTTTGGACCATGAAATGCCAAGTCAGCGGCACACATTGTAAGTGCTGTAGGTATTCAGGAAAAAAAGTGTCCTATGAGGGCGGGAGGGGTTGGGGAGGGTCTCAGAAAAAGGTGAGACTTGAACTAGGTTTCCCTAGTTCAGAGAAGAGCAGAGGGGAGTAGGATGAGTAAATCTATCTCCTAACAATGTAGCCTCCAGTGTCTGAGTGGGCAGAGAAACACTTAAGGACTAAGAGATAATATGTGTGTGGTTAAATTTGAGAGCTCTGGAGTCAATGTGTGGGTTTAAGCCTGGACTCCACCAATATTATCCACATGGGCAAGTAACTTAACATCTGTGACTCCCTGTCTTGGTTTTTTTTTTTTTTTCTTTTTGAGATGGAGTCTTGTTCTGTTGCTTAGGCTGGAGTGTCGCCTCCTGGGTTCAAACAGTTCTCCCGCCTCAGCCTTCTGAGTAGCTGGGATTATAGGCATGTGCCAACATACCTGGCTAATTTTTTTGTATTTTTAGTAGAGACGGGATTTCACCATATTGGCCAGGCTGGTGTCGAACTCCTGACATCAGGTGATCTGCCCACCTCAGCCTCCCTAAATGCTGGGATTACAGGCCTGAGCCACTGCGCCCAGCCTCTTTCTTGTTTTTTTTAAAAGACAGGGTCTCACTCTGTCGCCCAGGCTGGAGTGCAATGGCAAGATGTCAACTCACTGTAGCCTCCAACTCCTGGGCTCAAAAGATCCTCCTGCCTCAACTTCCCAAGTAGCTGGGACTATAGGTACATGCCACCATGCTCAACTTTAATTTATTTTTATTTTTATTTTTTGAGACAGAGTCTTACTCTGTTGCCAGGCGCCAGGCTGGAATGCAGTGACACGATCTCGGCTCACTGCAACCTCCGCCTCCTGGGTTCAAGCAATTCTTCTGCCTCAGCCTCCTGAATAGCTGGGACTACAGGCGCACGGCACCACGCCCAGCTAATTTTTGTATTTTTAGTAAAGATGGGGTTTCACCATGTTGGCCAGGATGGTCTCGATTGCTTGACCCTCGTGATCCACCCTCCTCGGCCTCCCAAAGTGCTGGGATTACAGGTGTACGCCACCACACCCAGTGTATTTTTATTTTTTTGTAGAGGTGGTGTCTCTCTATTTTGCCCAGGCTGGTCTCAAACTCCTGGGTTCAAGTGATCCTCCCACCTGTATCTGTGAGTCTTAATCTCCTCGTCTATAAATTAGGGATATCAGTATTACCTAATAATGGTACCCAATAATGATAGAAGTAATGGTATTTAATAATGTTAGCAATGCTATCTATAATGGCATTAGTTAATAATATAGTATTACTGATACTAGCAGTACTTAATAATAGAACCTATTTGGAAAAGTAGTTATAAAGATTAAATAAAGTTAATGTTTGTAAAGCACTTAAGCACAGTGCCTCATGCGTAGAAAATGTTCTGTCAGTGATAGTCACTGCCATCTTTATTATTATGAGTGTTGGTAGTAATGGGATTCAGACTGAGAGCTCCGATTCCTCATAGACTATTTTGGGGGAATAAGGGGCAAAAAGAGATTCTCTCTCCATCCTAAGGGAGATCACATAGGGAACAATATTCAAGGTTTAAACTTCTTTCCCCCAAAGGAAAAAACTTCCATGAAGTTCTCTCTTTACCTTCTCAGCTCCAGAATATTCTCCCTGTCCTCCTCCCTTTCAGAGCCCATGTGAGCTCCCTCCTCAAGAAGGCTTCCCCTACAGCTCGGGTCACCTCGCTCCTTCCTCCTCTGAAGCTATTGCCTCTCCTCGGGTGGGAAGTAGGAAGACTGACTCCTGTCCTGTTGAGCAGGGCTGTGCCTTCCCAGTGTGTTTGTCCCTCAAAAGCAGGAGCTGGTCAGAGCACGTGCTCCGCAGACCTTAGATGAATCAAACCTTATTGAGACTGTAAACTGGTTCTCTGCCAAGACTGAAGCATCTGTACTCTCTCTCCCGATCCACCCCCAAAGTGTTTTCCCATCAAGATCATTGTCCGCACCACAGCCTGAGTCATTTTATAATGCACCTATGGGACTGATCCCACAACCTCCTGGAACCCAGGCACCCTGTGGGGTCTTGCCCTGACTCTGTGAACCTCCCAGGACAGTGCCAGTGGGTAGGCTGGGCGTCTGTGGATGACAAAAGGGAAGCAACTGCCACTGCTCCAGGCCCAGACTTTGATCAATTTCCAGCCTCTTCAGGCTGTTCCCAAAGAGGTGGCCACCCTAATGCCAATAAGTCTTAATAAGTTTCCACTTAAGTGAGCAGAGTACCAGTGAAACTGACAGCGGAGACAGATTGGAGTCTGTATGGGAGGAGCAGGGGATGACATCCCTTCTTGATCTTGTGGCTTTCCTTCCGAGGTGGGAGTCCCCCCTACTAAATCCCTTTTTGTTTCCTTAGTTCTCAACAATCACCTATCTGGCAAGCAGATTATTGGAATCGTTTCTGTTCCTTCCACTGCCCCCGTTTTGATCTCTAACCCACAGGATCAGGCTTAGGAAGGGAAATTAGCAAGGGGATATATCTCAGGATGATTAGAGAGAGGCCCTGGCCATCAGAAGAGATGACAACAGAATGAGCAACACCTACCTCTAGATTATCTCTTCTTAAACATCATGCAAGGACAGGCGTACACGGGCCAAGCACAACCAGTCATATTAGGAAGGATAAGAGTGAGGTGGCCCTAAGTCCCCACTAAGGGGACTTCATGGAAAGGGATTTTGGCCCAGATGTCATGAAAATTGCTCTAAACACAGGCCGATTATCTCCTCAAGCCCATGAGATCTTCTTTGAATTACTTGTGTGACCCTTACCTAGAACCTTGAGGGCAGAGGTTGGAAGCCCAGGAGCCCAGTGAGGAGGTGAATAAGAGTGTGCCACCAGGCAGCCAGTTTAGCACCTGCAGGGCAGAGGTAAATTACTTCTCACCTTTATGGGGCCTCCCCTAAAGTCACTATTGGAAAACCAGCAGACATTTAATGAGGAGAGGATACAGCTTTGAGCTTTGGACTTGAAGTAGCCTAGAGAATAAATAGGTTGGCCGGGTGCGGTGGCTCACTCCTGTAATCTCAATACTTTGGGAGGTTGAGGTGGGCGGATCACCTGAGGTCAGGAGTTCAAGACTAAACTGGCCAGCATGGTGAAACCCGTCTCTAATAAAAATACAAAAATTAGCTGGATGTGATGGCGGGCACCTATAATCACAGCTACTCAGGAGGCTGAGGCTGGAGAATCACTTGAACCCAGGAGGTGGAGTTTGCAGTAAGCTGAGATCGCACCACTGCACTCCAGTCTGGGCGACAGATTGAGACATTATTTCAAAAAAAAAAAAAAAAAAAAGAGAGAGAGAGAACAAATAGGTTGAAGAAACACAGACCAAAGACAATTCTCTGGGGATTCAACAAACGCATACCTAGCAGTGCTGGTTCCACACAGCAGCAGTTTCACAAAGGGACTCCTAACCCTTTATGAGACGAAAAATAAACCAATCTCCAGTGCAATGCCAGAGCACCTTGAGTGATATTTACAAGCACCTTCAGAGCTGGGAAAAGGAGCAAAGGTTCCTCACTTACCCTCCAGCTAGTTACCTTTTGCTTTTCCCTCAGCAGACAAAAGTTGCAGGGTTAATAAGCACTCAGAATGGAGGCACATGGGACTTGCAGAAACAGTATTTCTGCAGGTTAGTAGGGGTTAGCCTTGGTATCTCAGAGGTCAAGAAATACACAGGCCATGTCCATTTCTCAAAGCTCCTCATATATATATATATATATATACATATGTGTGTGTGTATATATATATGTGTGTGTGTATGTGTATATATATATATATATACATATATATATATTTTTTAAAGGAGAAACATCCAAAAATAATCATAAAAATTATGATTTTTGGAAACTACATTTCATAAATTGATACATTTGAGCAGCAAAGGCACTGAATTATTTTGCAAGATAATTATAGGACTTTTGAAAATATTTATTTATAATGTACCACAAGCAGTTTGATTTGAGGATGAGGACACAAGTTTGAGCTGTTTGAAGAACATCTTCTTTCAATGTCATTGTTATTGTGGCTGAGACTTCATTTGGAGATGAGTCAAAAATCTTAAATTTGAGGTCTTTACCTGGCCTGGGATAAATGGGATGAGTGGTTTCCCTAACCCTTCACTTCCCTCCCACCATGATAGCCCCCGGTTTAGCAGAAGTAAGCAGTTTATATAAATGGAGCATTTGATAAAGATTCAGAAGTCTTAGATAATATTTAATAAAGATTCCTTTGTTGAATTAGATAAATTGCATTTATTTATTTATTTTTATTTTTGTCCCCCCAACCCCAGCTCCCATCACCCCTTCCTTCTTGTAGCTCTATTTTTTTAATTTTTCATTTTTGAGATAGGGTCTTGCTCTGTCACCCAGGCTGCATGGCAGTGGCGCCATCTCGGTTCATTGCAACCTCTGCCTCCTGAGCTCAAGCAGTCCTCCCACCTCAGTCCTCCCGAGTAGCTAGGACTACAGGCATGTGCCACCACACCTGGCTAGTTTGTTTTTTTTTGTAGAGACAGGATTTCGCCATGTTTCCCAGGCTGTTTTCAAACTCCTGAGCTCAAGTGATCCATCTGCCTTGGCCTCCCAAAGTGCTGGGATTACAGGCATGAGTGACTACGCCTGGTCTTATTTTTATTTATTTAGAGACAGGGTCTAGCATCTGTTGCCCAGGCTGAAATGCAGTGGCTTGATCTCAGCTCACCTCAACTTCTACCTTTTCAGGCTCAAGCAATCCTCCCAGGTCAGCCTCCTGATTAGCTGAAACTACAGGAGTGTGCTACCACGTTCAGCTAACTTTTCAATTTTTTGTAGAGATGAGGTCTCACTATCTTACCCAGGCTGCTCTCCAACTCCTGGGCTCAAGTGATCCTCCTGCCTCAGCCTCCCAAAATGCTGGGATTACACTGTGAACCACTGGGTGAGCCACTGGGCTTGGCCTGAGAAATTTTAAACAAGGAATTATTATGGCTTCGGGGATAGTATTTTGGAGGTCCTTTTTACCTCTAAGGCCCAAATATCCTGAAAGCATTGAAAATGAGATTCAGTTACATACCTATATTTCCGCAGAAAGTCTAAAAAGATTTCGAGATGAAATGCCAAGTAGAGGGAAATTGTCCTTCCTCAGCTTATATGTAGGAGACCCCACTGTCAATCACTTCAGAGCTTGGGTCTCCCCTGTCTCTTATTCCAGCTGTTGGCAGTTCTGTGGGGCACCTACCAGTTCCCACAAGTGCAGTTGACCACGATCCATCTCAGGTTACTCTTCCTGCCCCTTGCTTTCTGCCTTTGAGCCTCTGAGTGACAGTGCAAATGGGACCATCATGGTAGCCTGCTTGGCATTCACCCTTGGGGGGACATAGACACCACAGGGAGAGCCTTTGGTGTGCGATGTGTGGAGCAAGGGAGAAATGCTATTCCTTCTCTTTGCTCTCTAGTTGGCACTGAGGCACCTTTCGAGCTCCTCCATGGGCCCCTGAGATTGTACCAGCAGGAGCCTGCGGACGAGGCCACCTCAACACCGCAGCTCTGCGTTGGTTCTTTTTTCTTCTCTTTGCCTTCCCACTCTCTCACTTCTGCTCCTTTAGTCACATTGCTCAGGAAAGAGTTTGCATTTAGGCCTGTTTTAGGCTTTGCATTCTGGAAAACCCAGAACGCTTTTCATACCAACTGGCGGTGTATTTGATCTTCCTTTTACTGTTTCCTTGAAACTGATTTTTTGAACCCAAATGCAAGATTTGACATTGAAATTTGTTACATGCCATCAAGGCGATTGGTTTAATTCTGATTTTGCCATTTAACAGTGCGAGCTGTCCTTCCTAGCCTTGAGTTATCTACAAATTTGCTCATAAAATTTATTGACTGTTAAGAAAAAGCCATCGATGGTCAACCTCTGTAACCCCATCTCATGCTTCACCCTCCTTCAGCAGCCCCACCTCCAGTCAGGTGCACAAATGGGCCAAGCTCTTCCCCCTCAGCGTCTTGTACTTGCTATTCTTTCTGCTTGAAATCCTCTTTCCTGGGGCTTTGCACATGGACATCTCTTTGTCACACTTTAAAACTCAGTCTAAATGGCACTTCTCAAAGAGGATTTCCATGACCATTGTGTTTCTGTCATAGCACATACCTCAAGCCATGAGTACCATGCCTCATTTATTAATTTTTTGTTTGTTTGTTTGTTTGTTTGTTGTTTGAGATGGAGTCTCACTCTATCGCCCAGGCTGGAGTGCAGTGGTGCACTCTCAGCTCACTGCAACCTCTGCCTCCCTGGTTCCAGTGATTCTCAGGCCTCAGCCTCCCAAGTAGCTGGAATTACAGGCATGCACCACCACGCCGAACTAATTTTTGTATTTTCAGTAGTGGTGGGGTTTTGCCATGTTGGCCAGGCTAGTCTTGAGCTCCTGACCTCGAGTGATCTGCCCACCTTGGCCACCCAAAGTGCTAGGATTACAGGCATGAGTCACTGTGCCCGGCCTAGTTTGCTTTTTATTGTCTATTTTCCTAATTAGAGTGAAATCTACAGGAAGGCAGGGCTACTGTCCATAGTCTTTACTGCCGGATCTCCAGCACCTTGCCCTGGTTCTGATCCTGCCAGGGTCCTGATAAATATTTGCACTGTCCTCTCCACTGGTGCACTAGATGCCACCTCCCTTCACCTCCTCGAGGCATCACTCCACCAGTCCCTCCTCTCCTGGGCATCGTCATTTCTCCCACTTTCCTGGATCATTCCCCCTCTGCAGACAAATGTGCTGTAATTTCTCCTATCTTAAAAAACAAAACAGATAGACAAAAAAATCCTCTCTTGGCCCACATCCTCTTTCAGCCAACATGCTGCACATTTTATTTATTTGCCTGTCTCCTGCAGTAGGTAAGAAGCTCCATGAGGGAATGGCTTGTGTCTGTTTTGTTTATTGCTGTCTCCCTAGTGCTTCAAAAGTGCCTGGTGCATAGTAGGCCCTCAATAACAGTTTTTGAGTTGATTGAATAAATCCTTTGGTGGAATGAATGAATAAACAGTAAAGCCTTTTTGAATCAACAGAGAAAAAAATCAGTCTGTATCTTGAGCAATGTCTAAATAACTTAAAAGATCAAGACGGTGGCTGGGCACAGTGGCTCACGCCTGTAATCCCAGCACTTTGGGAGGCCGAGGAAGGAAGATTGCTTGAGCTCAGGAATTTGAAACTAGCCTGGATGACATAGTAAGACCCTGTCTCTACGAAAAAATAAAAATAAAAAAAGATCAACATGGAACCAAAAATCAAATGTGTCTGGGACAGATCTATAAAGATATGTGGTAGCTACTTAACTGTGCAAGTGGAGGAATAATTATTTTCCATTCTTTGCCTTCTAATGTGAAAAGGTCGACACGATAGTTTGAGGGACAAAGGAAAATCCGCTATAGATTCCTCGGCCATCAGGATAACTCCCTTGCCTTAGGGATGATAAAAAATGAAGCCCAGAGGTAGTGACTTTTCCCAAACTCAGTATCCTCCCTTCTAAGGGCTTAGGGCATCATCTTCCACAAAACATATCCAGATTACCAACTCACAGTAAAGGAAAAGTTCTTATGTTTACATGGAACCCAGATGCCAGGAATTTTCTAGAAAATGGACATGCAGTAATAGTGCTGCCCAGAAGATGGCGATGCACCTTTCTGTCCAGGAAGACTATACTCCAGGTGGCACTGAAGGACTGGGAGAAGAAGTTGGGGAGACCCTGGGCCAGCCAGGAGCCCCTGGGGGAGGACAGCCAAGAAAACAGGGCTCTGCTTCAGAAGGCTCATTCTTGTTGGCTGGGTCCCCATGAGTAAAATAGCTGTTGTTGAAAACGACACATTTTTAAGGCTTTGGATGCAAGAGCAATTTCAAGTCCAGGGTGGTTGGCAGGTCTGCAGTCAGGATATTTAACTCAAATTCAGGGAGTCTGAAAATCTGGGACAGCTCCTTGGCAATCCAGGAGTGACAGATCTTTTGTTCGACTTTTCCTAGGCTTAGGCAACGGCCTCTGAGAGCCACCTCATTTCCTCTAACATGGAGACTCAACCTAGCCAACATTCTACCACAGGAATCAGTACCTGTGCTTTGGGGGTCCACCAACGCTTACAACTGAGTAACTGTGTACAAGGGTTGTGTAGGTGGGCGATGTGCCAATAGACATTTACACTTCCTAGAGAGAAAGTCCTTTGTGCCATGTCTTTCTCCAAGGGCTTCATGATTAAAAAAGCAGGCCGGGCACAGTGGTTCATGCCTGTAATCCCAGCACTTTGGGAGGGTGAGGTGGGAGAATCGCTTAAACTCAGGAGATTGAGACCAGCCTGGGCACCACGCAAAACCCTGTCCCTGCAAAAAATACAAAAATTAGCTGAGCGTGGTGGCACATGCCTGTAGTCTCAACTGCTTGGGAGGCTGAGGTGAAAGGATTGCTTGAGCCCAGGAGGTCAAGTCTTGCAGTGAGCAGGTTCACATCACTGCACTCCAGCCTGGGTGACAAAGTGAGACCCTATCTCAAAATAAATAAATACAGAAGTGAATAAATAAATAAATAATAATAATAAGCAACCACTCCAGTCTTTCCTTGCTTAGAGGCCTCACTGATTCTTTACCCCAACAAGTCCTCTGGGATACTGTAATTCTCAGTTTTTTTCGTTGAGCGGTATCTCACTTGGGATGGACAACCCTATCTGTTATTTGAACAGAGAAGGTAATGTAAGAATTACTGGGGCCGAGCACAGTGGTTCACACCTCTAATCCCAGCACTTTGGGAGGCCAATGAGAGAGGATTGCTTGAATCCTGGAGTTTGAGACCAGCCTGGGAAACATCGTGAGATTTCATCTCTACAAATAATAAAAAATTAGTAGGGTGTGGTAATGTGTGCCTGTAGTCCCAGCTACTCTGGAGGCTGAGGCAGGAGAATTGCTTGAGCCCCGGAAGTTGATGCTGCAGTGAGCTGTGATCATGCCTCAGCACCCAGCTTGAGTAAAAGAGTGAGACTCTGTCTCAAAAAAATAAAATAAAAAATATTAAATATGAAGTTGCTAACTAGGTGACTAAAAGAAGACACTAAGGTATCACAGTAAAAGCAACTGCAGATTGTTGGGGCGCGGTGGCTCACGCCTATAATCCCAGCATTTTGGGAGGCTGAGGTGGGCAGATCTCCTGAGGTCAGGAGTTCAAGACCAGCCTGGTTAACATGGTAAAACCCCATCTCTACTAACAAAAAGTAGCTAGGTGTGGTGGCATCTGCCTGTAATCCCAGCTACTTCGGAGGCTGAGGCAGGGGGAATCGCTTGAACCTGGGAGGAGGCAGAGGTTGCGGTGAGCCGAGAATATGTTACTGCACTCCATGCACTCCAGCATGGGTGACAGAGCAAGACTCCATTGCCGGGGCGGGGGTGGGGGGTGGAGAAGCAACCGCCCCTAGTGCTGAGAACAGGAAGGAGTGGGAGTGATTAAAACTTGAAAACTTGAGATTCAGACCCTAAGGAGGGGGCACCGCTTGGCTGGGCTGGCATTTCTGAGCTGGAGAGGGTCCCTGAGAACCTGATATCTCCTGAGAGAATGAGAGCATGAGGCTGGTTCTGTAAGTGTTGGAAAACATGCAAACTACATTTGACTGCTGTTCTAAGAAGGAACGGCCACTGCCGGGGTGAAGAAGTGAGACTAGAGTGGCACTGACAGGAGCAGAAAATCTGCAGGAAGCAGACAGGAAGGAAGGAGTTTCTTTCTCCCTCACCGTGCTGTTCCCTCTGTGGCCTTCCACAGGAAGGGCCTAATGTGGAGCCAGCTGGCAAAGCAGAACTGTGGTTGGCAGAATCCCAGCCCAGCATCACAAAGCAAGCACAGAAGGGCAGGTTTGCAGCCGAGAGGCAATAAGTGAAGAAAGTCTCCCAAAACACTTTGTTTGCTGTAATATGCACAGCCATTATCCAAACCATTCATCCAGAGAGATTCAAGCTCTTAATAGATTCATCATCAGGCAGTCTCTAGGGGCATAGCTCGTGGATTTTTTAGACTGAGTTTGGGATTCCCAATGGGCAAGCAGTAGCAGCCGTAGCCATCTGCCGCCAGGGTCTCACAGCAGTGAGCACAGAGGCACTGTCAATCGCAGGTCAGGACAGGCTTCTGAATCGGGTGGGGGAGCAATGAAGACCTCTTGGCTGTAGCCTCACTGTGGCTGTGGAAATTGGCCTGTCTCTATGGTTGGTCTCACTTCTCCAGTGAAGTCTTCTGGGGTTCTGACCCACAGACCACTCAAAACCACAGTCGACTTTTCCCTGAGCACTTGTCAGATCTCCCCAGGGTTGGAAATGTGGATAGCCATCATGCTGACCAAACACGACTCACAGAGTGTATTCACAAGCAAATTTGTTGATTTTCCACTGTTCTCTTCATCTGCGCAGGGAAGCCAGCTCTTCTTCTGCCCCAGATGAAATTTAGGGCAAGTCTATGGCTTTCTGGTCACACTTAGTAATGGCAGCAATCTTCTACTCCTTTAAATCACACACTACGCATTTAATAATTAAATTATTCAGTCCCATAACTTCTCGCTTGAAGTTGAGGCTTCTTCCCCAACCCAGCTCAGGATTCTTGAAAGGTGAAGAGAAAGGAGGCTGGGGAGAGGGTATGTGATCAGCTGCTAATATTTCTCCTCCTCCTTCCCCAGATTACTAGCCATGAGTCCTGCCTCTTTCAGAGCTAGAGTCCTGCAAATGAAAAGAGGCCAGGGGAGCAGGAAAGTTCTCGCTTGACCGGCCCTGGCTTGAGAATTTAGCATCTGCCTGCTCTGGACTTGACAAATATTGACAGCTGACTCTCATCAGCTCTTTGCAGTGACCTTCCCACCACTGAGGAGCTCTTCCCTGCAGTTGGCTTCACAGGACAAATGCTCTCCGTGCTTGCTGCTCACTTACTCCTTCCTCAGCCCTCTGAACCTCATGAGACCTTGAGCTTCTCTCTGAGAGGCCGGTTTGCCCCTCCACACAGCACTCTTGAACAGGTCTAAGATAACCCTCACTGCCTGGCCTTTCTTGGATGTGGCCTACATTGGCCACACACACACACACACACACACACACACATACACACATACACACACACACACACACACTGTCTACCATGACCAATTTGGGGAGCACAAGCTGTCCTAGCCTCCTCCCTTGCTACCATCTTACTCCGCAGTCAAAGCTAGAGTCGGCTTGTTGCTGTTCTTTGGATTTTCCAGGTGGGAATTGGACACCTATGCACTGAGTTTCCTAAGCTACAAGAAACGTGTATTAAGCCCTCTCAGTGGACAAGTTGAAGCCCCATTCCCTGAGCTTGTGATGAGGTCCCTATACTCCCTCTCCTCCCCCATGGGACTCACAACCCGCCAAAAACCAGAAACCCTCTTTTCTCATCTGCCAAAGACTGGCTACTTTATCACCATGAAAGTAGAGTGCAAGACTCACAAAACTAGTTGGTTTTCTCTTGCTGGCTCTCTCCCCAGTCCTGCCTGTGGTCTGGCACCTCGCTTAAAATGCGATCTTGTTGTCTTCAGGCCTTAGCAGAACTTCTTTAATATCTTGTTACATGTGTACATTGAGGAAAAAAATGAGTAGAGTAACTGAATTGCTTTATTATTCTAAAAGCAACAATATGCTCGAAAGCTTCATATCCTCAAAGCTTCCCAACATGAGTAAAATGGCCAGAACAGGACTTTTTAGGTCCCACAGGGACTGTTCAGGTAGAAAAGAGGAGAAATGTTGCGAAACTTCCTCCAGGGCCTTGGAATCATCTCTCTGCTGAAATTACTAAACTGTTTCTAATCCCTTGGAGAAAGATCTAAAACTCTGAGATTGCTTCAAGGGCTACCATCTACCTCACTGGTTTGCCATGAGGATTAAATCAGACAATAGTATATGCAAACATAATTTGTAATTGTGTAAACTAGAAGGTAAACATACAGATGCGTATGGGACAATCGTGACTATGGATACTTTCAAGGAATTTTAATTACCTAAAATTTCTAAAGAGCTCTCAGCAGGTAGTTACAGTTCAAAGAGGAAATTTTGCTCTTTTAAACTAGATCTGGAGCAAACAATGGGCTGTTTGGCAAGTGCTTCTGAGAAAAGAGTCCACCTAGATTATATGTTAGCAACATCAAGAGAGATTACAGGGTAGCTGAAAGTCAGGACCCCACCCCAGGCATGGCCTACCCCAGGATCCCCTGCATGCTATTCCCAGTGGGCCTGCTCTGACCTTAGGAGAGGGCTTGTCCCCCCAGGCGGAGAGGCAGTAAATGGCCAGGAGCAGTCTTACCGATGCATGATGGGGGCAAGGGTCCCCAGGGATCATTCTGAGGTGTGTTCCAATTTCTCAGGGCCTGCCCTTCCATGGGAACCTGTCGCCAGCACCTTTATTGGCTTGCCTTTCTTCCCTCCCTCTCTCTTTCCCCATTCTCTCTCAGAGCTTTCTAGGATCGCAAACCAACTGCTTGCATTCAAACCTTTGTCCCAGCTTCCTTCATACTGAGCGTGATCCTATCCACTTTTGCCAGTACTTCACAGTAATCTTAAAAGTAGGTGCTGCTGACCGCCGAGACTGTGTCCGCCCCGCAAGCACAGAGCCTTGCCCTTTGCCACGTGTCCACACCCGCTGCCGGTTTACCATAGATGATAACGCTGTGCTCGTCATCAACAACGGCTCCAGCATGTGCAAGGCTGGTTTTGCTGGCAATGATGCCCCCTGGGCCATCTTCCCCTCCATTGTGGGGCGCCCCAGGCACCAGGGCATGATGGTGGGCATGAGTCAAAAGGACTCCTATGTCGGCGACAAGGCCCAGAGCAAGCACTTTTATTTTGAATAATCAGCCTTTGTGGCCTCCCCTTTTTGTCCCCCAACTTGAGATGTATGAAGGCTTTTGGTCTCCCTGGGAGTGGGTGGAGGCTGCCAGGGCTTACCTATAACACTGACTTGAGACCAGTTGAATAAAAGTGCACACCTTAAAAAAAAAAAGTAGTGCTGTTATGATTCCTTTATAGATGAGGAAACTGAGGCACCGACACTTGCCGAGGTCACAACATAACTTGCAAATGATAGAGCAGTTTGCTTCTGGAATCCACATTCTCAATTACTCACTGTACTTTTCAAACTGCTGACCACCGAATAAGCCGACCCAGGGAACCTGGCATCCTTCCTCTAATTGTTTTGAGAAGCCTGCCTCAGCATTGCTGAAAGGCAGAGAAGAGTATAGTAAGGTCAGTGAAGATCTGAGAACTGAAAGCCTGAATGCAAAACCACATTCCACCTCCGCTTACAGCTGAATGACTTTGGACAAATCACTTCTCTGACCCTCAGTTTAAACCTTACTTGTAACACCAAGTGGTGGTGGTGGTGGGGTGGTGAAAAATCATGCCTGACTCATGGGGTTTTGGTGAGGTTGAAATGAGGCGATGCTTTGGAGCATCTGGCAAACTCTGAGCATGATGGAAGATTCTGGATGCCATGCCATCTGCCTCTGATTCCCTTCTCTGTAGAGCCATCCGTTTAGCCCATCTTCCAGGACATAGGACTCTCACCTGCTCCTTCCTGAAAAGAGTAGTATGATGTAGCTTAGGATGATGTAGGTACGTAGTGTGCTTGTTAGCATGGTGTAGGTATAGTATGACGAAGTTTGGAATCTGATAGCAATCTGAATCCCAGCTCTGCTGTTTCTACCTTTGAAAAGAAAACACACACACAAAATAAAACAAAACAAAATAAAACAAACAAAAAGCATTGGACAGGTCATTTTCTCTGTTCAAGGGCTCAGTTTTTTCATCTGTAAAATGGGGGATAGTAAGACCTGTGGAAAGGGCTAAGGCGGCCGACAAGAAAATTCTTAGCGCAGCCAGGCACGTGTTCACGCTCAAAACATGGGAGTGAGTGATACTACTGAATTTATGAGGGAAATTAGGAGACCCATCCAAAGACACGAAAAAAGGAGGTTGATCTGACTGATTTCACAGGATGTTTAATAGGCAAATTATTAGCTTTCTCTATCTACTCGAGAGAAAGTGAGAAAGCCTCAGTCTGTCATTGTGTTCCTGTCTACATTCAAATTCCACACATCTTGGTCGGGGGAAAGGATGAGCAGGGGTTCAAAGAGAAAACAGTTTTGGAAGCCATTATGGAAAGCGACAATGACACAACACAAGAGAGCTATAGCAGTGAACACAATGAATTCCTTAAATGCAAACAAAAGCTTTTATTTATGAATCTTGCCTCATCCCACCCCAATCGAACAAGAAGAATGTGGGGAGGGGGCGGAGGGGGGGCTGTGAAGAGACGGCAGGGCTAAAAAGACCTCTCTCTGTGGAATATGCAAGGCGCTGGGCAGGGGTAGAAATGTGGGCGCGGAGGGAAAGAAGGACAGAGCCACAGACGAGGTGAAAGAGACAGCCGGCTATGGCCTCCTGACTGAGCAGGGCGCCCGATCCGTGGCTCCCCCTCCTCCGTGGGCCCGCCCGGCCCCAGGGGTTCACGGGGAGACGACCTGTTGGTCTCCCTGGCTCTGTGAGATCCACTTTGCTCAGGGGCGTTAAGTGCCTATTGGAAACTCAGCACTTGTTAACTTGTCACGGCATAAAGAAGGGAGAGAGGCCTGACATTTTCCCAACCCCTGAAAGTGAAAGAAGAAAGGGCTCTTTACTTTCAGGGCCACATCCTGAATGACAGGGTCAGTGTCTGCAACTGATCCGTGTGGGCGCAGGCTTCTAATTATTTCCTGGATAACCTGTTATCTATTATCCATCGGGCCGCTTGCCAGAGTATGCTAATGTCTCCAGCGTTCCTGGTCTGGATTCCGAAGAGCGGGTTTTTGTTTTTTGTTTTAAAGGGAAAGTAGAGTGGGGGGCAGGCAGCTGTGAGATTCCTGGTGGCAGGAAGGCTGTCCTCTCCTCTACCATCAGCCTGCGTGATGGGGAGCGATGCCCCGCGGAACCCGGCCACCACTCCTCTTTCTCTTGGCTACTTGACTTCTGCTCTTCCGGGAGACAGCTTTATCGGAACCTTCTGGAAAAGCTTCTGAGAGAGAAATGTTTTTCTGGACTGCTCTCATTTGCTTGGAGATCAAGGAAGCTCTTCAAATAACGTTTTGTTTGGGCACAGGAGGGAAGGGAGGGTGTCAGAATTCAATAGGCCTGTTCTTCTGTTGAGTAGGGGCAGGACTTGGCTATCACCCAGGTGAGCTCCGTATCATAAGCCATCAGTTACACCCCGGCTCTATTATTTGTACTAGGGCACAATGAAATGCCACTGAGTGGGAGGAGTACACAAATATAGGGCATATTTCTTTTTCTTATTATGAAGATAGTATATCTGTGATTCAAGCAAGAGAGTCAGAAAAAGAAATACATTTAAAACTTTTTAAAAAATTTTAAGGTAGTACATGTTTATTATTGTAAGAATGAAAACTCTTATACACTGTATACATGTATCAAAATATCACAGTTTCCCATAAATATGTACAATTATTATATGTCAATTAAAAATAATGATAAAGCCTGTAATCCTAGCACTTTGGGAGGCTGAGGTGGGCAGATCACTTGAGATCAGGAGTTCAAGACCAGCCTGGCAAACATGTTGAAACCCAGTCTCTACCAAAAATATGAAAACTAGCCAGGCGTGGTGGTGGGCACCTACAATCCCAGCTACTAGAGAGCCTGAGGCCGGCGAATTGCTTGAACCTGGGAGATGGAGGTTGCAGTGAGCTGAGATTGTGCCACTGTAGTCCAGCCTGGGCAACACAACGAGACTCCTTCTCAAAAAATGGAAAATAAAATTATAATGATAAAAGCAAAAAAAAAAAAATTGAAAACTCCAAGAGAGCAAAAATAAAAAACCGCAAATTTCATTCCTCAGAGATAATCACTGTTAATATTTTGGTGTATCTTCTTCAACTTTTTAAAATAATGCTAATTTATGTCTGAAAAACAGGGTATTTGTTTAAAAAAAAAATACGGTGGTGCCCTCTGATTTTTTGACTACATCTAGGACATAACGTGCCCTTTAGCATTGGGGGTTAGGATTAACTCTCTCAAATCCTCAGAGGGTCAGTTTTATGAGGCTAAGATAAAGCAAGCCTCCTAGTTCAGCAGGCTCTAGTGATGGCTGAAACCCAAGACCTTTGGTTTTAAGCATTTATTTTCATTTATGTGCATATAGAGGAGGAAGAAGATGAGGTGGAGCTGCCCAGGAGGAGAGAAAGACTGTGTATGAATTCATGTGATCAAAAGGCAAACAGGCAGATCCTGAACCAGCCCTCCCATGGCAAACATCTAGAACACTAGACAAAGTACATGAAACACCTGTGTTCACACATCTCTGACATTCACTGAGAGATCTGAAACAAATGTGGTGATCCCTAGGTTGCCCCAGCTTTTTGCCTAGAAGCACATTCCAGACTGCTACCCGGAGACAGAAACGGGAAGCCAAGCAGAACACAGATGTCTTGCTGAGTTAAGGAGACAGAGACCCGACATGGTTGGAATTTGCCATGCGGAATAGCAGGGAGGAGAGAACCACACAAAGACCTCTAGAAACCTTTACAAGAGTACTCTCAAGTATTTGGTTGAATACTAGGCTACACATGCCCACGGTAAGGCTCTATGAGTCTGGATAAAAAGCAACACTGAGAAAAGAACAAATACTACTGGTGAGCTATAAACTGAATGCCTCCAGAAGCCTGTATGTAGTTGGAAGTGTTTTGAGCTCTAGTCAGCTAGAATAAAGAGACCTCACTGAACACCTGGGACATTAAGTAGAGACCCCAGGGGAAGCTAGGCCTTAGGAGTAAGACTCAATTAGCTCTAGAGTGAAGGTTCCTCTAGACCTGCTCTCACAAAGTTTGAAAACAAGCCTCAAAAGGATCATGATGATCATTAAAAAACTTAACCATTGAAATAAAACAGACACTCTCTCAATATTGTAACCCTTATAATGTCTAGCATCCACTAAAAAGTTTCTTTAAATTTTTGTGGTTACACAGTAATGTGTATATATTTATGGGGTACATGAGATATTTTGATACAAGCATGCAATGCATAATAATCCCATCATGGAAAATGGCATATCCTTTTCCTCAAGCCTTTATCCTTTGTGTTACAAGCAATCTAATTACATTCTTTTAGATATTTTAGAATGTGCAATTAAATTACTTTTTATTATAGTCTCTTTGTTGTGCTATCAAATACTAGGTCTTATTCATTCTATCCAGCTTTTTTTTTTGTACCCATTGACCTACCCTACCTCTCCCCCCATCTCCTCCCTGCCCCTGCCACAACCTTCTCAGCCTCTGGTAATGCTCCTCTCTATCTCTATGAGTTCCATTGTTTTGATTTTAACATCCCACAAATAAGTGAGAACATGCAATGTTTGTCTTTCTGTGCCTGGCTTACTTCATTTAACATAATGACCTCCAGTTCCAGTCATGTTGCAAATGACCGGATCTTATTATTTTTTATGCCTGAATAGTACTCCATTGTATATGTATATCTATCACATTTTCTTTATCTATTCATCTGTTGATGGATATTTAGGTTGGTTTCAAATCTTGACTGTTGTGAATAGTGCTGCAACAAACATGGGCGTGCAGACATCTCTTCGATATACTGATTTCCTTTTTTTTTTTTTGAGTACGTACCCAGCAGTGAGATTGCTGGACCATATGGTAGTTCAATTTTTAGTTTTTTGAAGAACCTCCAAACTGTTCTCCAGGGTGATTGTACTAATTTACATTGCCACCAACACTGTACATGGGTTCTCTTTTCTCCACATCCTCGCCAGCATTTATTATTGCCCGTCTTTTGTATATAAGCCATTTTGACTGGGTGAGATGATATGTCATTGTGGTTTTGATTTGCATTTCTTTGATCATCTATGATATTGAGTACCTTTTCATACATCTGTTTGCCATTTATGTCTTCTTTTGAGAAATGCCTATTCAAATCTTTTGCCATTTTTTGATTGGATTATTAGATTTATTTTCCTGTAGAGTTGTTTGAGTTCCTTCTGTGTTCTGTGTATTAATCCCTTGTCAGATGGGTAGTTTGCAAATATTTTCTCCCATTCTGTGTGTTGTCTCTTCACTTCGTTGGTTGTTTCCTTTGCTGTGCAGAAGCTTGATGTGATCCCATTTGTCCATTTTTGCTTTGGTTGCCTGTGCTTGTAGGGTATTACTCAAGAAATATTTGCCTCGATCAATGTCCTGGAGAGTTTCTCCAATGTTTTCTTTTAGTAGTTTCATAGTTTGAGGTCTTAGATTTAAGTAATTAATCCATTTTGATTTGATTTTTGTAGAAATAGAGGGGAGGGCTAAAGGGGAGGAAAGGTGGTCTTCCAGTCCACCTTCCCCCTCCTGGGTGCTTTCCTGACTAATCCCTGCTCAGTAGTGGAAGCAGAGGGAGCTTCTTCCCCTGCATCCTATCTCCAGTGCCTCCAGGGCACCTGGGGAGGACAAGCCTGAGGAGGAGAGGATGTGGGTGTTGGGGCCTCCCGCAACCAAGCCAGGACAGGGACGGGGGATTGCTTTTCTCTTGGGCCAGCAGAGGTCCCTCAGCAGAGAGAGCAGGAGAATCACCTCACGGGCAAGGTCAGGAGCAGTATCAGCACCAAGGGCAAGACTAAACATGGCAAGGCATGCCGAGAGATGTGCTCCGAGGTCCACGAGACATTAGAACTTGCTGGTGAATTGGACTCCTGGGAGCTAGGGGTGCTCAGCTTTCCAGGTGTTAGAGGGCAGTACCCCTTGGTAGGGACTGACCTCTCTGCAGCACCACGGGGTCCTGCTCCAGCTCTCAGCAAGTGTGGGGGGCCCTGGCTCTGCTGCAGCAGGGGCTACATAGCTCTGTGCTGTTGGGGTTGCACCGCCTAGGAGAACGCTCTCGGAACGAGTGTGTTAAGAGATCGCAGTGGTCGTTGAACTTGCAGTTTTCCACAACCTCGTAGTCTAGTGGGAGAGCTGGGTTCCAGTGTCTAAAAAGTTTCCGAACATCCAAAAAAGCAGGAAAAATATATTGAGAGAGTTGATGCAATCAGTAGGCAAGAAATTTAAAACAGCTATTGTAAGTATGCTCAAGGATTTAAAGGAAAACATAAATATAAGAAGAGAGAAATAGAAACTATAAAAAGGAAACAAATGGAAGTTTTAGAAGTGAAAAAATATATCTGAGATGAAAAATTATGTACTGTAAAGGAACCCGAAGACATAGCTGTAGAAACTATACAAAGGGTAGCACTCAAAGAAGAATGAGCAGAATCTGCAATCTGTGGGACATCTCAAGGGCTGACATACATACATGTAATGGGAGCAGCAGAACAAGGCAAGAGGCAGAAAAAAATATTTGAAGAAGTGACATTTTAAAAATCTTCCAATTTCAACCCATAGAGTCAAGAAATTTAACCATTCCCCTAGCAGAATAAATACAAAGAAAACCACACAAAGGTAATCAAGTTGTTGAAAACCAATGATACAAAGAAAGTTTTTAAAGCAAGCAGAGGAAATAGACACAGAAAGCAAATCAGAGGTTGCCTGGGCTAGGGAGATTATGATGCCGGTGTTCCAGGTATTCACAGCAGTGGTAATGGTGGTGGTTGTGGTGTACATGTGTTTGGATTTTAGAAATCATTAGTTCACACTAGCACATCCGATCCCACTCTAACCCATCCATAATTATATCCTCTCTCTTCCATTGTTAGGAACTCTGGCTCCTAACAACATCAACACAATTACTCTTTTGCCTAATAGTTTCAGAATTGCTACATCCATGCTATTACTTTTGCTAAAAAAGCTTCCTTAAAAAAAGCTATTTTGCAGTTTTCCCCCCCCACTAGATTGAGTATATATAAACATATTTTTTAAAATTAAGTATTATTATTATTTAGAGACTTTTTAGGGTCTTGCTCTGTTGCCCAGGCTGGAGTGCAGTGGCACAGTCATAGCTCACTGCAGCCTCAACCTCCTGGGCTCAACTGATCCTCACCTTAGCCTCTCAAGTAGCTAGGACTACAGGCGCATGCCACCATACCTAGCTATTTTTGAAATGTTTTTGTAGAAACAGGTTCTCGCTATGTTTCCCAAGCTGAGAGTGTATATAATCAAAATACGTGTTCAAAAATCACTTAGATTGGCTCTCCCCGACTTCCCTTCCATGTGATTATATTGTATGTTTATTTTTATTTATTTATTTATTTTTTGAGACAGGGTCTCACTCTGTTGCTGAGGCTGGAGTGCAGTGGCACAATCTCGGCTCACTGCAACCTCCTCCTTCTGGGATCAAGCAATTCTCCCCCCTCAGCTTTCCGAGTAGCTGGGACTACAGGTGTGTGCACCACGCCTGTAATTTTTGTATTTTTTGGTAGAAACAGAGTTTCACCATGTTGGCCAGGCTGGTCTTGAACTCCTGACTTCAAGTGATCTGCTTGCCTTAGCCTCCCAAAGAGCTCGGATTACAGGCTTAAGCCACTGCACACAGCCAATGTTGTATGTTTTTTGTTTTTGTTTTAGCTTTTTTTTTTTTTTTTTTTTTTTTGAGACAAAGTCTCACTCAGTCACCCAGGCTGGAGTGCAGTGGTGCGATCTCCACTCACTACAACCTCCCCCTCCCAGGTTCAATGATTCTCCTGCCTCGGCCTCCTGAGTAGCTGGGATTACAGGCATCCGCCACAATGCCCGGCTAATTTTTATATTTTTAGTAGAGACAGGATTTCACCATGTTGGCCAGGCTGGTCTGGAACTCCTGACCTCAAGTGATCTGCCTGCCTCAGCCTCCCAAAGTGCTGGGATTACAGGTGTGAGCCACCGTGCCCAGCCCTATGTTGTATGTTTAAAATACATTTGTAAGTCTGTCAGTGTCCAGTCAGGGGACAGAAATCATAAACATTATTTTGACAGAGAAAATATATATATTTTGTAATATATATATACATATTTTTTTGCGCCACTCACCCGCTCCCTAAATATTTGTTTACTAGGCATTAAGTTGGTAAGTAGGTAACTAAAAAAAGACAAAGTCCCTTGGTCTGTCTTGCACTTTGAATGGATCTTTTACCCACATATGATTTTATAATTCCATTCATTGGTCACTGGAAAATATCAGTTGACTGAGTAATGCACATATTCTAAACAGTGACATATTTCATTATATACTATAAAAACTGCATTTGTTAATATCACCATCAATCCTTTCAGAGAAGCCTTAAGTATCAGGAACTGTCAAGCTTGCAATGGCAGATGAACATTTTTAAAATTTCTAATTTTAGCTTGAAAACTCAAAGTTTATCATCACACAAACTCTATCAGTTGTTTTCCTTGAAGTGACAGGCTCACTTTGTTCATTTTTGAGAAAATGTCTATTAAATGTGCAAATCTGAATAACCGTTTTTGTCTGTCAGTTGTTCTTTCAATCAAAAATGGCATTCAGCTTAACAAGTGGCTACTTCAGCTAGCAACTCAAAGGATTGCACTAATGATGTTCCTTGAGGCAACACTCGTATTTTGTCATATGGTGGAAGCACTTCCCACTTAAGCATAAGAACATTGAAATGACACGTACATAAGAGGCATGGTTTTTACTTTTTATTTTTTAGAGACAGAGGTCTTACTATGTTGCCCAAGCTGGTCTCAAACTCTTGGGCTCAAGGGATCCTCCTACCTTGGCCTCCCAAAGTGCTGGGATTATAGGTGTGAGTCACTGAGCCTGGCCAGCAGCATGATTTAATAAAGTTACTAATTTTTATTGCTTCATCCAAGATATTCTTAAATGTAACTAGATTATTTTTCCATAAAGCACTTTGTGGTTAAAACAAAAATATATCATGAGCATTACTGCAATACTGCCTTTATTCGTGCTGAAGTGCCAGAAGTTTTACTCGCCATTGCTTTTGCAGTGAAACAGTCAATGCAGTGAAAAAAGGAAAATATTTTTAACGTTTGCCAAAGAAATCCCATATTCGTTAGTGCCATTCTCCCTCTTGCTGCAACCTTCGTCCCTGCCCTAGCCTCAGGCAACCATTCATCTACTTACTGTCTCTACAAATTTGTCTGTCTGCACATTCCATGTGAATAGAATCATACAATTTATAGTCTTCTTGAACTAACAGCTTTCACTTAGCATAATGTTTCCAAGATTCATCCATGCTGTGACATTCCTTTGTACATATGAAGAATGATCCATTATATCCAGTGATATTCCATCATGTTTACAGATAGTGCCCATGCTCAAGGGAGGGATTATATGAGGTCATTGGAGGTTATCTTAGAATTCTGCCTACCACATGTGTGATATACCTGATATTGCTACTGTTTTTATCCTTTTAAGAAAACAGATTGGCTGGCATGTGGCTCATGCCTGTAATCCCAGCACTTTGGGAGGCCAAGGCGGGCAGATCACGAGGTCAAGAGATTAAGACCATCCCGGCCAACATGATAAAACCCCATCTCAACTAAAAATACAAAAATTAGTGGGGTGTGGTGGCATGCACTTATAGTCCCAGCTACTCAGGAGGCTGAGGCAGGAGAATCACTTGAACCCAGGAGGCAGAGGTTGCAGTGAGCTGAAATTGCACCACTGCACTCCAACCTGGGCAACAGAGCGAGGCTCAGTTACAAAAAAAGAAAAGAAGAAGAAATAAATCACTTAATATCTCTGGGTTAGGCCAGGTGCCGAGATCGCACCACTGCACTCCAACCTGGAGACAGAGCAAGACTCCATCTCAAAAAAAAAAAAGAAAGAAAGAAAACAGGCAGGGTGCGGTGGCTTATGCCTGTAATCCCAGCACTTTGGGAGGCCGAGGTGGCTGGATTACCTGAGGTCAGGAGTTTGAGACCAGCCTGACCAACATGGAGAAACCCTGTCTCTACTAAAAATACAAAATTAGCCAGGCATGGTGGCACATGCCTGTAATCCCAGCTACTCGGGAGGCTGAGGCAGGAGAGTCGCTTGAACCCGAGAGGCGGAGGTTGTGGTGAGCCAAAGTGGCGCCATTGCATTCCAGCCTGAGCAACAAGAGCGAAACTCCATCTCAAAAGGAAAAAAAAAGAAAGAAAACAGATTTTGCCACCTAGTTACTGGGTTGGGCTGGCAGCTTGAAAACCCCTGGACTGGATGATTTTCCAGGGCCAAGAATCCATGCTCTCAAGTACAGACCAGCCCTTTGGACACTCAGAAGGCTCTGGACCCACAGGGGCTGAAGACAGCTATATTAATAAATTGTACAGAGAGCTTCACGGTATCAGTGTTAACTTGCTTGAGTGTCTTTGACTCTGACCCTCACAGAGAACTCCTACCTTTCCAAGTTGGGAGCCAAGCCTCTCAGCATGCTGGGTACTTTATCTGGACAACTCCCAAAAGGAGGGACCAATCAGGACAAACTCAAAAGCTGCCAGCTGTCATCAGTTCTCTCTGGCTCATCAGTTCCAAGGAATGCTGAGGAAGCAGGGTGATGGGGGGGGAACAGAAAACAGGCCCAGACCCAGCACAGCCCCCAGCAGTGGGCATGTGACCTGTGCTCACACTTCTTTCCAGGCCTGCTTCCATCTCCAGTTAAGGAATCTCTGAAGACTCACTCCATTCAGAATGTTTATGACTCCAAGAGGAAGTCGATATACTCCTTCTCTTGGAGGATGATGTGGGAAGGGGACCATCTCCAGAGGTGGCTTCATTTGGCTCACCAATGCAATGGCCAGGTGTGTTCCAGAGAAGTTCAGTGAGAAGCCAGACTGTGAATGGCTCAAGAGTAGGGATGAGGACTTCTCTACCTTTGAGTTCCTGCCTCAGGCATGAAACGTGGCACCTAAAACTTTGTTTAGCTGAGCAAAGGAATTCTGGAAGTGACTTTTTTGTTAGTTTGTTTTTGCTTTGATCTCCCAGCAATCGGGAATATTTTAGCTGCCTTCTGAGGAGTTGAAAAAGAATTTGAATTTGTTCTCATCAGAGGTAGTTGGGCCATAGAACAGTGCTGAAGCCGGGTGTCAGGAGACGTTGGTGCAAGTTCCTTGTGTCTGTCTGAGACCTCAGGCCTCTGCAGAGCATTATAGCCCCTCATCTCCTTTTAGAATCACTGCCATCTCCTGCCTGGGGTTGGGAGGTCACATAGGATCACAGGAGGGGAGGGAGGGAATTTCTGAGGTGAATGTGAAAGAGATGTAGGAATGGGAGGAGAGAAAGGAGCAAAGGAGAAAGATTGATTTTAACATTAGGTTATTTCCCTCCAAGGAATTTTCAAAGGCAAAACAAAACAAAAACCACAAACCTCAAATACCTTTTCTTCCCTCTTTATCTCTGCTGTGGTCTGAATGTTTGTGTCTCCTCAACATTCTTGTGTTGAAACTTGATCCCCAGTGGGATCCTATTGAGAGGTGTGGTGTTTGGAAGCATACAGGGAAGGAGGGCTCCATCGTCATGAACGGGTTGAGCGTCCTTAAGAGGCCTGAGGGAGCTTGTTCTCCCCTTCAGCCGTATGGGGACACATAAAAGGAACCATGTTCATCTTGAAGAGCAGGCTCTCACCAGACATTGAATCTGCTGATGCTTTGAACTTGGACTCCCGGCCTCCAGATGTGTGAGCAATACATTTCAAGTGTTTATAAATTACCCAGTCTAAGGTATTTCATTGCAGCATCCCAAACTGACTAAGACAATCTCTCTCCTTCCTGCCCACCTCCCCCAATCCCGCTACCCCCTTCCCCCTCCACGAACAGAAGTTGTTGAACTAGTGCAGAGATTGCTGAACAGGGGCACCCAACAATCCACTATTGGATCAATAAGGAGTTTAAGAGATGAACCATCCATGCAGAGGGCCCCTAGTCAGGAGACAGGAGGCACTCTCAGCCCCGTCACTCCCTAGCTGTGTGAGCCTGAACAAGGTGCTTTTGCAAGTGTGGATCATTGGGAAAGACTGCTTCTTCCCGCTTCCTGTTACATCCCTCCCTGGGAGGGAACTCTCCTAAGCGAGCCCTGCTAACCTCTGTCTGCCCTATAGTCACGCCTTCCCAGAAGGAGGATGCAATAGTTAATTTCCCTTTGCCCTCGTTCAGTCAGCTCTCTGCCCATAGGGTGACCTATATGGATTACATGAGCGCGATCTCTTCTGGCCTCCCTCCTGGGGAGGAGGATGCGAACCCCACACTCGCTTCCCGCAGGTGGCAGCAGGCTGGCCACAGAACACCCCTTGACTGAAGGCGGTCCATTCTATCAGACGCTCTCTCTGCTCAGCTTCTCTTTCTTCAGATTCCAGTAACTGCTCCTGCTGCTTCCATTTCAGCTCTGGGATATCACACTGTCCTTTGTGGGTTCTCCATGCTCTACCCACATGTTTGGGAAGAATCCCTTTATTAGACTTTGTTCAAATTACACAGTTTGAGTATGTCAGCTCTCCCTGAGTGACAGGAGGGGGTGACTGAATTCCATTGGTGAGTTTAGGAGAAATTTGGCCTATTTCAATACCTTCCTCTTTCTTTCTTCTTGGGGGCTGGTCTTTCTACATTGTCGCGCAATGAAGTGGCCCTACCTCCCACTGCAGAGAGGCCTGCCTTCCCCAGCACGGCCTGAGCCTGGGCACCTGCTCTTTTCTTTCTCTCTCTCTCTTTCTTTCTTTCTTTCTCTCTCTCTTTCTTTCTTTCTCTCTCTCCTTTCTTCCTTTCTTTTCTTTTCTTTTCCTTTTTCTTTCTTGACACAAGGTCTTGCTCTGTCACCCAGCTGGAGTGCAGTGACTCACTGCAGCCTTAACCTCCCAGGTTGAGGTGATCTTCCCACCTCAGCCTCTTTAGTAGCTGAGACTACAGGCACATGCCACCACACCCGGCTAATTTTTTATTTTTTGTAGAGATGGGGTGTCACCATGTTGCCCAGGCTGATCTCAAACTCCTGAGCTCAAGTGATCCACCTGCCTCGGCCTCCCAAAGTACTGGGATTATAGGAGTGAGCCACTGTGCCCAGCCTGGGTGCTAGTTCTAACTAATTCTGGGTTTTGGTAATGAGCAGCCGTAAGACAGAAATGTATTATTACTTAATATCAGCATTTGTCATTAATAAATAGGGTCTCCATTTGTTAACTAATTTGTCTTATTTCTCAGCTGGTGGAGAACTTGGGTTGGTAGGGGGTGTTACTGAGCCCCCTCAAATGCCTCACATGGGTAGACAGCCTCCGCTCAGGGCCACTGGGTGGAAGAGGCTATCACATGACCCCTTATGTAACAGCTATTAGGAAACCTCTCTCTTTTTTTCTTTTTGAGATGGAGTTTTGCTCTGTTGCCCAGGCTGGAGTGCAGTGGCGTGATCTCAGTTTATTGCAAACTCTGCCTCCTGGGTTCAAGCGATTCTCCTGCTTTAGCCTTCTGAGTAGCTGGGATTAAAGGTGTGCGCCACTATGCTCGGCTAATAGTTGTGTTTTTAGCAGAGACAGTGTTTCGCCATGTTGATCAGGCTGGTCTTGAACTTCTGACCTCGTGATCCGCCTGCCTCAGCCTCCCAAAGTGCTGGGATTATAGGCGTGAGCCCAGCCAGGAAACTCTCTTTAAGATAGCTGTGGCTTCTCTTTCCCCAGTGGCATCCTGCCATTTCCAAAGGAGGCTGCTGTGAGGTGGGAGGAAGAAATGTGTCCTGGTCTCTGTCACAGTTGTTGAGTCAGTCACTCAGCCGCTCAGCAGGATTGCTCAAGTAGACTGGGAAGAAGGAGGCCCCAGGATGGCTCATGAGTGGCTGTGTTACTGTCCCACAACAGTGCCGAGAGGAGACCCTCATGCACAAAGGGGCTCAGAACCAGGCTTGGGAAGCCCAGCCCTGCAGGCCAAGGGCAAAGGCCAGTCTGCTGCCACCTGCAGGAAGGGAGTTCATATCCTCCTCCCAGGAGGGTGGTCAGAAGATCAGAGATCCTGCTCATGTAATCCACATAGGTCACCCTGTGGGTATAGAGCTGGCTGAACAAGGGGAAAAGGAAGATAGCTGCTGCATCCTCCTCCCTGGGAAGGCGTGATTATAGGGCAGACAGAGGCCAGGAGGGCTCCCTTAGGAGAGTTCCCTGCCCAGGGATTACTGAGGAGGGGCCGTATTCTAGTCTCTCTGTGAAGAGGAGTGGACGGTTGCACAGGGGAAGAGCCCTGACAACCCCCTGAGCCTCGGGGTTCTGTAGAATCAGCTTGCGGGTTATCCAGGGGATCACTTAGCTCTTCAGTCTTCTTCCGGGTTCCTGCCTCTGCTACCAATGTGTTTGGAAATGCTCATTAATTTTAATATTAACATGGGAAAGCTAATTAGGAAGGTGAATCCACTGTAAAATAAATCCTCTGATGTGTTTACAAAGGAATGAATTATCTATTGTTCAGGATTGTCCTGGTCCACTCACCTTCCATTAGCACAGCTCAGAGCAAGCCATGGGCGAGCTGCAGTTGTTCCACTGTGAGGCCAGAGGGTGCTGTAGACAATAAGCACAAGTAAGTTTCAAGGAGGAAGAGGTCCCTCTAGGCCAGGACAGACAGAAGAGTCTTCATAGGGCTGGGAATTGAACTAATTTTTAGCTGGGGTAGATATTCTACAACATAATTTGTCATGACTTCGTATGATTTCGTATAGTTTTTATCATAATTTAGTCAATCCCCTATTGTTGAATATTTAAGTTATTTCCATTTTTTGTTGCTATAAATAATACTGTAATGAATAACCTTATGTACATGTTTTTACATATTTATCCAATATTTAAAGGATACTTATCCAATATTTAAAGGATCAAGCGATCCTCCTCCCTTAGCCTCCTGAGTAGCTGGGACTAGAGGTGTGTGCCACCACACCCAGCTAATTTTTGTATTTTTAGTAAAGACAGGGTTTTGCCATGTTGCCTAGGCTGGTCTCGAGCTCCTGGGCTCAAGTAATCCACCCGCCTTGGCCTCCCAAAATGCTGGGATTATAAGCATGAGCCACTGTGTCCAGTCCACACATTTAAAAAATTATTTTTTTTCTGATTGCCAAAGTAACGTTCACTGTAAAACATTCAAACACAAGGTTGTGCTTGAATGTTTTACAGTGAGTATTATTTTGGCAATCAAAAACAAAAATCAGACTATCATTAGTTTTGAAAATGAAAGTTTCCTATACTTTCACGTCTCAAATATTTTCTGATAACTTTTAAAAAATGAGAGACTAACATGTAACAGAAACACCTCTGAAGACTTACTTTTCATCACACTTAGAATGGATGCCAGAGGGCTGGGGGTGGTGCCTCACGCCTGTAATCCCAGCACTTTGAGAGGCCAAGGCAGGTGGCTCACCTGAGATCAGGAGTTTAAGATCAGCCTGGGCAACATGTCGAAATCCTGTATCTACTAAAAATCCAAAAATTAGCCGGCTTTTGATGGCGCATGCCTGTAATCCCAGCTAGTTGGGAGGCTGAGGGGAAAAATCACTTGTACCAGGGAGGTGGAGGTTGCAGTGAGCCGAGATCGTACCACTGCACTCCAGTCTGGACAACAGAGCTAGACTCCTTCTCAAAAAAAAAAAAAAAAAAAAAAAAAAGAATGGACCCCCTCACTATGGCTGGGCCCCAGGGGCCCCTGTGGCCTTATCTCCCTCCACCCTTTCCTCTCCCTATTTTGCTCCAGCTGCTCTGGCTTCCTTGTACTTTTAGAACCAGTTAAACTTGCCAATAGTATAGGCCTCTGTGATGGCTGGTTCTTCTGATCAGAATGTCCTTTCCCCATATATTTACCTAATTCCTGCCCTCACTTTTATTCAGATCTCTGCTCAACTGTCATTATTCCCTAAGCATCCTACCCAGCGAATAGCACATCTCGTAATTCAGTTTCTTCATAGCACTTATCATTACTTGATGTTTAATTCTATGTCTATTTATTTGCTTATTGTCTATTTAGAAAACTGTGAGAGTGGCTGGCTCTGGTGGCTCACATCTTTAATCCCAACACTTTGGGAGGCCAAGGCGGGTGGATCAGTTGAGGTCGAGTTTGTGACCAGCCAGGCCAACATTGTAAAACCTCGTCACTACTAAAAATACAAAAAAAATAATTGGGCATGGTGGCGCATGCCTGTAATCCCAGCTACTTGGGAGCCTGAGGCAGGAGAATGGCTTGAAACCGGGAGGCAGGAGAATCACTTGAAAACGGGAGGCAGAAGTTTCAGTGAGCCGAAATCACACCACTGCACTCCAGCCTGGCCACAGAGCAAGACTCTGTCTCAGAAAAGAAAAAAGCTGTGAGAGTAAGGACTTTGCCTTACTCTCTGCATATCCCCAGTACCTGGAACAGAAACTAGCACATAATAGGTACTTAATAAACACATGTTGAATGACTGAATAAAATTAAACTCTGTAGTTCTGAAACCTGTTTGTGTGTGTGTGTGTGTGTGTGTGTGTGTGTGTAACAGGAGTCTCTTAATAGATAATAGCTAGGATTTTTTCCAATTCCCTTACATATTCATTTGAAGTATGCATTATAAAATCCATTGTTCAACACACAAATGAGTATCATTGACTTTGGGATCAAAGAAAGGGAAAATTATTTAAAAGAGCACTGTATGTATTTACACAGATGCAGCCCACTATTTTTTTTTTATTTACACAAAGTCTCACTCTCTCGCCAGGATGGAGTGTAGAGGTGCGATCTCGGCTCACTGGAATCTCTGCCTCCTGGGTTCAAGCAATTCTCCTGCCTCAGCCTCCCAAGTAGCTGGGATTACAGGTGCCCGGCACCACACCCCCCCAGCTAATTTTTGTATTTTTAGTAGAGACAGTATTTCACCATGTTGGCCAGGATGGTCTCAATCTCTGGACTCATGATCTGCCCACCTTTGCCTCCCAAAGTGCTGGGATTTGTGAGCCACCGCACCTGGTCGAAGCCTGCTTTTTTACTGAACGGTATATCATGGACATTTTTTCACATCAGTGTATAAATCTTTCTAGTCTGCACAGTGGTACACTATTTTATTTACCCAATTCTCTTTTGATGAGCATTTGGGTTGTTTCGTTTTTCTATATAATAGACTATGTTGCATTGCACATCCTTACACATATATCCTTTGCATGCATTTAATGTTTTATATCTTTCATCTGAGATGATGGAAAAACCTCCAAGCATAAATGTCTAAGATGAGATTGGAAATGCAGTCTTGGAACTGAGAGCTGTCTAGCTTGGGGGTAGATTGGAGACTTCTTCACGCATATCCAGTCATTGAAGCAATAGGAATCTATGAAATATAAAGAGGGAAAGCTAGCGAAGCTGGAAAACATGAATCTTAAGCAATGTCTGCACTTAGAGGGCAGGAGGAGCAAGGCAGGAAACTATTCATTATTCGACAGTTATTTCTTGATTGGTATTTTCTACCGGCTGGAAACACGATGACACAATGTGAGTGATGTAGGCTTTGTCCCTGCCTTGCTGTGGTTTAGTCTCATGGAAGAGGAACACAGAAAATAATATATGAAATCAGATGATCATAATAGAGTGGGTAATACAATACGGCACTGAGGTACACAGAGGGGCAGTTGTCACAGACAACAGCCTTAATGGAAAGTACTCTAGAAGTTACCTTTGAGCTGAGACTGATGTAAATAGGAGTTAGCCAGGTGAGGGGGTGCAGGCCAGGAGTGAGGAAGACTTCCAGGCTGAGGGAACAGCACTCTCAAGGTTCGGAGGTGTGAGGGAACATGGCACATCCAGGGCACTGGAAAAAAAAGTTTAGTGTGTGTGACAGGAGAGCTGACAGCGAAGTGGGTGGTGGGGGTGAGGCACCAGGGGGTAGGCCGGGGCCATGTTAAGGGCTTGATTTTTATTTTAAAGGCAATGAAGAGGCTGGGCACAGTGGCTCAAACCTGTAATCCCAGCACTTGGGGAGGGCAAGGCTGGCGGATCACGAGGTCAAGAGATCAAGACCATCCTGGGCAACATGGTAAAACCCCATCTCTACTAAAAATAAAAACTTAGCTGAGTGTGGTGGCAGATGCCTGTAATTCCAGACTTGGGAGGCTAAGGCAGGAGAATTGCTTGAACCCAGGAGGTGGAGGTTGCAGTGAGCAGAGATCACGCCACTGCACTCCTGCCTGGTGGCAGAGTGAGACTCCATCTCAAAAAAGAAAAAAAAAAAGGCAATGAAGAATTTTAAGCGGGGAGGTCATGGGATCAGTTCCGTAGGTACATTAGAAAATGACTGACTGCAGTGCAGATAAGGTATTGAAGGGTGTGGCATGAGAGAAAATAAAACCACAGTGTTGCCTGGTGGGAACCAGGGAAGAGGGGGATACGCGTCCAAGTCAGGGTAATAGCACTGGATGTAAAGAGCAGTGAGTGGATTCTAGAGGCATTTGGGAGGCTTGGGAGGTAGGACTGGCAGGACTTGGTTATAGGCTGGATTGAAGGTGAGAATGAAAGTGAAGAATCAAAGATGATGAACGAAGGCAAAGAGCAGCCCCTGGTTTGGGTGATTGAGATGGAAAGATGAGCTGGTCCAGAAGGCAGTAGGGATGACGATTTTACCTCTGGACAAGTCCGGTGTGAATTGTATGTTGATGGTCAAGTAGAGATGTCAAGAAGACAGGAGAGAGCGATCTGGGCTGGAGACAGTTTGGTGTCATGGGCATCCAGACAGAATTGACACCTTGGTAAATGTGAGCTCTATGAGAGCTGGGACTTTGTCTTCTTCATTGTGATACCTCAGGGGTTGGAACCTTGCCTGATTCACGTTGGGTGCTCAGTAAATCCTTATGGAGTGAGGGAGTGGATGGGATCACTCAGGGAAAGTGAGGGAAGGAAGAAGGCCCAAGCCAGAAAGCCAAGGAGTGCAGGGAGTGCCACCACTGCACAGGAGAAAGAGAGATGGAGGGAGGGAGAGGGAAAGAGACAGGGAGGAAAGAGACAGAGAGACAGAGAGATGGAGGGGGGAAGGAGAAAGAGAGACAGAGAGGAGAGAGAAGGAGAGAAAGGAGAGAGGGGGAGAGATAGAGGGAGGGAGAGAAAGGAAAGAGGTGGAGAGAGAGAAAGAGAGTAGGGGGAAGAGAGAGGGAGACAGAGGGCATGTCGGGGCACAGAGAGGAAGCAGTGAGGTTAGGAGAAGCCAGCAGATGAGAGGCAGGAAACGGTGAATAATGTCAGAGCTGCTGAGAGTAAGTCAAAGAAGCAACAAAAATCCAAGAGATCTGGGCAACACAGAGGTCATTAGTGATCTTGATGAGACTGTGTTCAGAGGACAGAGGAGTGACAAGGAAGGGTGTGAGGGGAGTTAAGAAGTGTACATGACCCTTTCAGGAAGTTTGACTGTGAATCAGGTATAAAAGGAAGTGAAAAAAGACTGTTTTTTTAAGAGATGGAGGCTTAAGGATTTTTTCATGATTTTGAGAAAGAACAGCCAAGAGGAGGAGATTAAAGACTCAAGAAGATGGCAGGATAATTGCTAGAGAGAGGTGAGGAGATGGGATTCCCTCCCAGATGGAGGAATGGGTTCAGTCAGCAAAGAGACAAGTTCCATTTTAACCAGAAAAATGAAGTGCAGGTTAGGAAGAATTTCAGGTTTGCAGGTGAGAAGTTGGGGTGTTTCCATCTGGTGTCCTCCAGACTCTCCTTGAGGCCACCAAGCAATGACGGGGAATGGCTATGAAGGAAGGAAAAGCAGTGAAAGGGGAGTGAAGGGAAAGGAGGGTCCATCCGGAGACAGGGAAGGCAACACGGCCGAACACCATGGAGAGGAGAACATGAGGACTGATGAGGCACTGGGCTGGTAGGACGGAGATTATTCATAGTATCTGAAGTTTCTGGAAGGTGATACAGGGTAGACCTTCTACTCTCAGGATCTGAGAAATGAGCAGATATGTGAGAGGTGAAGGCAGCAGTTATATATAACTGGAGAGAATTCTGGAAGGGGAAAGCAGGAGTAAAGGAGTGCTAAGGGTCATCTGAGCTTAATTCAGGATTTTTAAAAGAAGCGCAGTTAGGTGGCTGGGCGCGGTGGCTCACGCCTGTAATCCCAGCACTTTGGGAGGCTGAGGTGGGTGGATCACGAGATCAGGAGTTCAAGACCAGCCTGGCCAAGATACTGAAACACTGTCTCTACTAAAAATACAAAAATTAACCAGGCATGGTGGTGGGTGCCTGTAGTCCCAGCTACTAGGGAGGCTGAGGCAGAATTGCTTGAACCCGGAAGACAGAGGTTGCAGTGAGCTGAGATCGCAACACTGCACTCCAGCCTGGGCAAAAGAGCGAGATTCTGTCTCAAAAAAAAAAAAAAAAAAGTGCAGGTAGGCTTGGAGATGGGGCAGGAGAGGGAGGGTTGAAATGTTGGAGGAAGAAGAAGCAGAGAAGCCAGAGGGAGATGAGATCAAAAGTGGAAGACGAGTTAGCCCTAAAATGTGGAGGGACCCTTCTCTTTGTGACAGGAAAGAAGTTGGACAGGCTTGGCACACCAGCAGAGAGGTGGAGGTATGGACTCGAAATGCCAGGGAAATTATTTCTCTTCGGGCTCTGCATGAGAGAGCAGGAGGCAGTTGTTCTCTACTTTCCCCAAACCTTACTTCACAGGCGATTAGATATTCGATGCCCACCCCATCCCCAGCAATCTGACCCACTGTTTAGGTCAAAACCGAGGACTAAGGATCTGGCAGTCTCTGCCCTGACCCTAACAGACTGAAAGACTATTGTAGCTCCTGCCTCAATGGCCCCTTTTGGGAAGGAAGAATCATAGAAAATCAGGGCAAGAAGTGAGCTCAAAAAATATGTGGTTCACATCTCAAAGTATGCAGATGGGAGACGTTAAGTCACCACCACTGGGTCTCCAAGCACTCACCTTTTCTCCCCAGCTGTTAATTTATGACTGTCTTGTCAAACTCTTCAGCCTCTGTCCATCATCCATGGAAAAAAGTCCTCAGTCTTTAGCTTGGGATTCCAGGCCCTCCACCATTTGGCCTTGCTTGGCTTGCAAGCCTCAGGTTCTACTTCCCTACTACCTATAAAACCTTTTCATCTGGGCTAATGTTCTTTCAAACTGGAGCATCTTACCTTCGTTTCAAATTAATGTTTGTGTATAGTGTGAAATAACAAAGTCATTGAGTGATAAAGCTTCTGGAAGAAAACAGAATATCTTCACAACCTTGGAGTAGGCCAGATTTTTTCTTAGGTTACAGACAACAATAACCACAAAAGAAAAAAAATATATACTTTTTCAAAATTAGAAATTTCTGCACCCTTAAGAAAATGAATAATAGGTAATTCTCAGACTGGGAGGAAGTACCTGCAAAACAAAGAATGTTTTTAATAAACTAGAAAGCATTCCTACAACTTAAAAGCAACCCATTTTTAAAAAGTGGATGGACACTTCACAAAGGAAGATATAACAGTAACTGATAAGCACGTGAAAAAATGCTCAGCATCACTAGTTAGCAGGAAAATACAAATGAAAACAATTACACATCCACTAGAACAGCTAAAATTAAACTACCTATGATACCAAATGTTGTTGAGGATGTAGAGCGACTGGAATGCCCGTAGGCCACTTTAAAAAGCAGTTTGGTAATTTCTTACTTAGACAAACACATACTCTGTGACCCAGCAATTAAATGTCTAGATACTTACCCAAGAGAAAAACACACCAGGTGTGGTGGCTCTCTTGTAATCCCAGCACTTTGAGAGGCCAAGGCAGATGGATCACTTGAGCTCAGGAGTTCGAGACCAGCCTGGGCAATATGGCAAAACCCTGTTTCTACCAAAAAAAAAAATGCAAAAAGTAGCCAGGTTGGTGGCATGTGCCTGTGGTCCCAGCTACTTAGGAGGCTGAGGTGGGAGGATTGCCACAGCCCAGGAAGTCGAGGCTCAGTAAGCCATGATCACACTACTATACTCTAGCCTGGGTGACAAAGTGTCTCAAAAAATAATAATACGAAAAAGGAAAAACATATGTCTACAAAAAGACTTTTACAAGAATGTTCCTAGCTATGCCACTTTAGTTAAGTTTCTGTATTTGTCAGGGCTCTCCAGAGAAGCAGTACCAATAAGATATACTGCCTACCTATCTATCTATCTATCTTCCTAACTTTCTATATGTATAGATAGGTAGATAGACAGATAGATATGAGATTTATTATAAAGAATTGGCTCACATGATTATGGAGGTTGAGAAGTCCCAAGATCTGAGGTTGGCAAGCTGGAGGCCCAGTATAGCTAATGGTATATTTCCAGCCTGAGCCTGAGTTCAAAAACAGGAGAGGACTGGCTGGGCACGGTGGCTCATGCCTATAGTCTCAGCACTTTGGGAGGCCAAGGCGTGTGGATCATGAGCTCAAGAGATCAAGACCATCTCAGCCAACATGGTAAAACCCCGTCTCTACTAAAAATACAAAAATCAGCTGGGCGTGGTGGCGGGCGCCTGTAGTCCCAGCTACTCAGGAGGCTGAGGCAGGAGAATCACTTGAACCCGGGTACTGGAGGTTGCAGTGAGCCGAGATGGCGCCACTGCACTCCAGCCTGGTGACAGTGTGAGACTCCGTCTCAAAAAAAACACAAAACCAAAACCAGGAGAGGACTGATGTGATTTCCTTGCTTGAAGATAGTGAGCCTAAGAGAGCAAATTCTCCCTTACTCAGCCTTCTGTTCTCTCCAGGCCTTTAATAGATTGGATGAGGCCCATCCATATTGGGGAGAACAATCTGCCTTATTTATCTACCAATTCTCATGTTAATTTCATCCCAAAACACCCTCACACACACACAGAATAATGTTTAACCAAATATCTGGGCACCCTGTGGTTCAGTGAAGTTGACACAAAGTGTTAGCCATCACATAGTCCAAATCTAATCAACTTGGCACCTGTATGCATCTCCTTAAATCATACTTAATCTCAAAATAAAGACAATAACAAGGCCATAATTCCACCCAACCTGATACAGCTATCCTGCATATAACCAAAAACATACTAACACCCTCCTCAGAAGAGGAGCTGAAGTCCTTGAGTGATATATGCTTTCTCTTTGAAATCTTGTAACATAAATACTATGGTATACAATTAACAATATGTAAATACTATGAGGTAAAGTCAATACTTTTTTTTTTTTTTTTTTTAAGATAGAGCCTCACTCTGTTGCCCAGGCTGGAGTACAGTGGTGCAATCTTGGCTCACTGTAACCTCAGCCTCCTGGGTTCAAGTGATTCTCCTACCTCAGCCTTCTGAGTGGTTGGGGTTACAGGCGCACACCACCACGTCCAGCTGGTTTTTCTGTATTTTAGTAAAGGCAGGGTTTCACAATGTTGGCCAGGCTGGTCTCGAACTCCTGACCTCAAGTGATCTGCCTCCCTTGGCATGCCTGTAATCCCAGTTATTTGGGAGGCTGAGGGAGGAGAATAGCTTGAATCTGGGAGGTGAAGGTTGCAGTGAGCCGAGATTGCGCCTCTGCACTTCAATCTGAGCGACAGAGCAAGACTCTGTCTCAAAAAATAAAAAATAAATAAAAATAAATTTTAAAAAATTACAGTCATTGGCCAGGCATGGTGGCTCATGCCTATAATCCCAGCACTTTGGGAGGCCGAGGTGGGTGGATCACAAGGTCGAGATCAAGACCATCCTGGCTAACATGGTGAAACCCTGTCTCTACTAAAAATACAAAAAATTAGCTGGGCGTGGTGGCACGTGCCTGTAATCCCAGCTACTCAGGAGGCTGAGGCAGGAGAAACACATGAATCCGGGAGGTGAAGGTTGCAGTGAGCTAAGATCACGCCACTGCATTCCAGCCTGGGCACAGAGTGAGACTCCGTCTCAAAAAAAAAAAAAAAAAAAAAAAATTTACAGCCCTCATTTATATAACTGGTCACATAATTGTAGCTTCTTTCACTATCCCGTTAGGTATTCCCTTTGCCTTCAGCAAGCACCTCAGCTGGTCATGGTTCTTTACCTCTGAAGTGAGCCAAACCTTCATTCCTGAAGGGTCTGAGCCATTCATAGTCCTGCCTGGATTGGGTTGTGGTAGTTTTCCGTTGACCTTAATCAGAGGACATGCTTTAAGGGATCATCTGTGTTCCAGACAAACTCTTCCTTTTCTCCACTGTGGAGTGGCCGTCCAATTTCCCCTAGGTAGTCAGGATTAATCATGCCAGTCAGCACAGTAACTCCCTTCTTTGCCTGTTGATTCGGAGGCATAAGGAGTCCAAAGTGGGCAGGCGGCAGTCTCAGCTTCCAGTTCAATAGGACCATTGTTGTGTCTCCTGGTAGAAACATTCCTCCCTTCAGAACTAAGACCACTAAGCCAGCAGAGCATAAGGTCATGAGAATAGGAAGCAAAAATTTTGCTAGTGGGGCACAAGGGGTAATAGTGGATGTTTCCCCCTCCTTGATTCCTGGACCTGTGAATCTTGGCTGTAGGAGGAAGAGCACATACATTGGAGTCTGGTTCAGAGCATATGTATAGCCTTCTGGATAACCTTGCCACAGACCTACAAAGTATTGTCACTTAGCTGGCATTGTAACTGAGTCTTCAAAAGGCTATTCCATTGTACTATCAAGCCAGCTGCTTCAGGATGGTACAGAACGTGATAAGATCAGTGAATTTCATGAGCATGGGCCCACTGCTGCACTTCTTTTGCTGTGAAGTGAGCTCCTTAATCAAAAGCAATGCTGTGTGGAATATCATGACGGTGGATGAGATATGCCATAAGTCTGTGGATAGTAGTTTTGGCAGAAGCATTGCATGCAGGAAGGCAAATCCATATCCAAAGTGTCTATTCCAATAAGAACAAAATGCTGCCCCTTCCATAATGGAAGCCATCCAATGTAATCAGCCTGCCTCCGGGTAGTTGTCTGTTTAGTCAGAGGAACAGTAGTATATCCGGGACTCTGTTGGTCTCTGATGCTGGCAAACTGAGCACTCAGTGGTGGCTGTAGCCAATTAGCCTTGGTATAGTGGAGTCCATGTTGTTGAGCCTATGCATAACCTTCATCTCTGCCACCATGGCCATTTTATTCATGAGCCCATTGGGCAGTGATGGGGTGGCTGGGGAAAGAGGCTGACTGGTGTCCACAGAATGAGGCATACTATCTGTTTGATTGTTAAAATCCTCCACTGCGGCTGGTGCAGCGGCTCATGCCTGTAATTCTAGCATTTTGGGAGGCCAAGGTGAGTGGATTGGTTGAGGCCAGGAGTTCAAGACCAGCTGGGCAACATGGTGAAACCCTGTCTCAACTGAAAATATAAAAAATTAGCCAGGTGTGGTGGTGCGAGCCTGTAGTCCCAGCTACTCAGGAGGCTGAGGTGGGAGAATCACCTGAGCCTGGGGAAGTCGAGGCTGTAGTGAACCGAAATCATGCCACTGCACTCCAACCTGGGCAATCGGAGTGAGACCCTGTCTCAGAAAAATAAATAAATAAAAAGAAAAATAAATAAAAAGAAAATCCTCCTCTGCTGAGGTCACCTTTTGTTGAGCATTCACAAGACACACAAATATCTTCACATCTTTTGCCCAATCAGATAGGTCTATCCACATACTCTTTCCCAAATTTCTTTGTCATCACTTCTGCAATCATATTACTTACAAGTCCGAGGCCATCCAGGAAACCATTGGCTACAACCTATGAATCAGCGTATAACCACATGTCTGGCCATTTCTCCTTCCAAGTAAATTGTGCAACCAAGTACACTGCCCAAAGTTCTGCCCTGAGGACAGTGGTAAAGGGAATTCTTCCTAATGGAAGAGGGAAGAGATCATTGCCCTGGCTGAGATGACGATGCCTCATTAGTGAACTGCACACCCTAAGAGGTAGAGGCAAAGAGGAGACACAGGAGACTTCTAGGGTCCCTCTTCCGGCCCTTGAAGGCTACAGATCCTGCTCCTTTGCCCCTGGGACCCTGGAGAGCCCCTGTCTTGAGGACCCCCAATTGCAGGTGCCTGTTTTGCTCTGGGATGCTCCTGCTTGGGTTGTAGTGCTAGAGGTGGCCTGCATGAGGCAGCAGCCTCCTGTGTCCCTGGTGCCCACTGGGCTTTGCAGGAGCAACGGGAACTAAAGGATGATGATGTTGTAGACCCAACTAATGGTACTGGTCAATGGCCTGTTCCGAACTGAGCAGCATAGCAGGAGGTGAGTGGTGGCTGAGCTCCACCTCCTGTCAGATCAGTGGTGGCGTTAGATTCTCATAGGAGCCTGAACCCTATTGTGAACTGCGCATGCGAGGGATCTAGGCTGTGTGCTCCTTAGGGGAATCTAATGCCTGATGATCTGAGGAGGAACTGTTTCATCCCAAAACCACCCTCCACCCCCACCTTTGTTCTTCCATGGAAAAACTGTCTTTCACAAAACTTGTCCCTGGTGTTAAATAGATTGGAGAGCACTGCTTTAGGGATGTCCCAGAAAGGGGCTGTAATGCTGCAGCTGTCCACTTTGGGGTGTGTCTGCATATTGTGCAGAACTATTTGTAAACCAGGCCTGATCTCTTCTTCTGTGAACTAATCACTGGGTACTCCCCACAAAGTCATAGATGCAGGCTGGGAGAGAGAAGGCAGTGAAGCAGGAGTAGGAATTATGGGCATTTGGGCTACTTCCTCATGTAATTTACTTGTTCCTCTGGACTTGCTTGGGCCTGATCACCTATATACCATTTCCATTTGATGGTGGAGTGCTGCTGTGCACATCCAACTTCATGACTTAGTGGGTCAGATAGCACCCAGTTCATGATAGGCAGCTCAAGTCACATGGTAACTTCGTGGCCCATGGTCAAACATTCAGTTTCTACTGGGGCCCAGTAATAGGCCAAGAGCTGTCTCAAAAGGACAGTAGTTACCTGTGGATGATGGCAGGACCTTGCTCCAAAATTCTAAAGGCCTCCACTATGATACACCCATGAGGGCCTGCCCAAGGCTCCAGACAGATCCCAGTCTGCCACTGATACCTCAAGCACCATAGAATCTGCTGGGTCATATGGCCCAAGTGGCAGAGCAGCCTGGACCTATTATAGAGCCTTCTCCTGGTCTAGACTCCACTCAAAACCAGCAGCTTTTCAAGTCAGTCTGTAAATGGGGCAGAGTTACACACCCAAATCAGGAACATGTTGAGGCCTACTAGGCATTGTGCCTCTTTTTCGGTTGTAGGAGGGGCCAGATGCAACAAGGTATCCTTCACCTTAGAAGAGATATCTTGACATGCCCCATACCACTGGACCCCTAGAAATCTCACTGAATGAAACCACATCTGAAATGAAACCACAACAGCAATAAAACCACATCTGGTACAGCAGCTGCAGCGGGAGTCATCACCTGATTAAGTTGATAGTCATCACCTGCCATTCTCCATCTGTCTTCTTCACAAGCCAAATAGGCATGTGGAATAAGAATGTGGTGGAAATTGCCACGCCTTCCTCTCTGCAGTCCCTCCGGGAAGTCAGTATTGCTTTTGGCTTACTCTTTTCCTAGGTAGAGGCAGTTCTAGTGTTATATTTGAAGCGAGATTAAGGGACCAACACCAAGACAAAAGTATGCCAAATAGCAGGGTTTATTAAGCCGGCGACCATGGAGGACTCGCATCTCTCCAACCCGTGGCCCTGAATGGAGGGTGTTAAGACCTTTTATACCTGTAAAAATCACTTTGGGAGTGAAGGTGAGGGGCGGGGAGGGAGTGAGGGGCTTCAGACATTCCGAGGGCTAGTGGATTCTGTAAATCACCTTCAGGGCGGAGATGAGGGTGAGGGGCGGGGGTGGGGGTGAGGGGTTTTGGACATTCCGAGGGCCAGGGAACTAAGTGATTCACAAAAAAGTTAAGATTAGCATTTGTTTACACATTGTCTGGGTAGCCCTATTTGGGCTATAGAGAGCAGTTTCAACAGAAAGCCGAGGTATGGTTGAGGTATGCAGGTTTATGGGGCTTTTTACCATGTCACACTAGTGTCTTCCACTTGGCCTTTCCCCACCAGGATAGCCCTCACCCCACAAGTTGGGGAACCAATGTGGGGATTCTGCCAGCTGCCGAGTTTATCTATTTCAATTATGCATTCTGGAACTGGGGGAAATAACCACAGGATGGCTTTGGGGATCCACTGGACCCACTGTGAGACGGACCTGGGAAAAAACCTTGAGCTGCATTCACATTAGTGATTCATAAACTGATAAGCGTGAGAGCCTTTCAGGCTATAAGAAAGGGATACTAGGGCCCAAAAGAGTGAATTCAACATAAATGAAGAAGGAACTTAACTCAACCATGGTGTTGGGGGAGAAGGTGTCTGTGAACTCACAGTGAGCAAGGCTGTATTTGGGAGGTGGAAGTACTTTGAAATGTTCTTTGAGGTTGGCTCTTTAGCTTCCTTTCAAATCAACCATGATAATCCCATTCCCCTTGGCAGGGACTAGCTAAAGAATGGGCATGTACCCAATTCCGGCCAATGGTACATAAAGAAGATTCTACAGGAGACTGCTGGTAAAAGCTTCCACGCCTCTAAAAAGCATGAAAGCTTTCTTTTTCTGTATGTTATTGTGTCTGGTGCAGGCATCGTGTTACCACAAAGGGAGCCTGCTGGAGGAAAAAGCCAATGTCCTGAGGAGAGAAAAGCAGAGAAATGAAGGCTCCTGGGCACGCTGAGGACACCTTGAGCCACTCATTGTACCATACCTGGAACCCACTACTTTTAGACTACTGCGTGAGTTAATACATTTCCTTACATGTTTGAATCTGTGTTTTCTATCACTTATGGGTAAGGCATCCTAACAACAGAGTGTGGGACTAGATGTCTTACATTAACTGGTAGGAGCTTAGAGCTCATAATATTTGGTTATTAAGGAGGTATAACTGGTATATTCACAGGCTGGTGAGACCAGGACAAAGGGGTCATTCATTCTTCTATACATATCAGGGGGAAACTCTTACACTATAACCCAGCTGAGCTAGGAATATTGGATTTCTCTGACTTTTGTTTGTATTTCCCTGTTTTTTATTATTTATTTATTTTTTTGAGGTGGAGTTTTGCTCTGTCATCCAGGCTGGAGTGCAATGGCATGAGCTCTGCGAACTGCAATCTCCGCCCCCCAGGTTCAAGAAATTCTCCTGCCTTAACCTCCCAAGTAGTTGGGACTGTAGATGTGTGCCACCACGTCTGGCTAATTTTTGTATTTTTAGTAGAGACAGGGTTTCACTATGTTGGCCAAGCTGGTCTTGAACTCCTGACCTCAGGTGATCTGCCCGCCTCAGCCTCCTAAAGTGCTGGGATTACATGCGTGAGTCACTGCGCCTGGCCTCTTTTTAAAATAAAAATAAATTTAACCTTGAACCCCAAGTCCTGTTCAGTGGGCAAATTATTAATCTGTCATTCTGTGAGTGCAACCTCTCCCCAGAATATTGTGCCTAATTGGACAAAAGTGTGGGCGCCTCCCCCACCAGTCATCAGCCAGTAGTCTGCCCTAAGTTTTCCTTTGATGCCTCACGTCCCTTCTGGTTTGTTGATTTTGCTGTTGCTGAGTCATACATGGGGCCCAGGAATTGCTGGTGAGACTGGAGACTCAATGCCCAAGGCCTAAAAGTTCCCGGAGATCTGGATGTTTCCGGGGGCTCTGGAATGGGCTCTATTCTTACAGTGAGAGAGGTTTTCTGTTTTGTTGCGGTTTTCTATCTTTCTGCTCTCTGAAGACTCTCCTCTGTCTTTCTCTCCCTGTCCCCCTCCCTCTTTCTCCCTCTGGGTATCTGCATCATCTTATCAGGAGCCAGGGCTTTTACCCAAGGCATGAAGATTTGTTATCTTCAAGCAGCTCTGCTTTCTGTCCTGCAAGGATTCGTAAGCCAAGAAAAAAAAAAAAAAAAAAAAAAAAACCTGACCCAGTACCTGCTTGGGAAAAGACGGCAATGGAAAAACACAGTAAACAAATTAATATCTTAATTGTCTTGTCACAGGTGCCTCATTGGTGCACAGGGGAGCACATAAGGAGGGCTGACTCCATGCTGAGTGGCAGCCAGCCAGCCAATGAGAGTGGGGCAAGGAGCCTAGGCGAAGAAGGCGGGAGCAGAGCAGTGTTAGGGAAACTTCCCTGCAAACGTCCAAAACCTGCCTGGCAGCCTGAGAGCCTTGGGACCTGGCTGCCTCTTCCTCTCTCAAGTCCTGGGGTGTCCTTAAAAATACTTTTTCATTTCCAGAAGCCTTCTCGCTGTACCTGTGGTCACACGTGGAGGACTATGATACCTCCTAATCTCACGAGGGAGTGAGAAGGATCAAATGAGATCCTGTGGGAAAAGTCTTTGAGTTGCTCTGCAGGAAGGAGACCCTGACAGCCCACCCCAGCCTCCTCCATGGAGCTCACCATTCAGCCCTGGTGGTTCCCTGCAGCTTGTATCTGCCACAGCCCTGCAGGTGGCACTGGGACTCCTGGGCTTCTGGACTTGGCTCAGAGGTAAATAAGAGCAGCAGATGTTCATGCAGCTTGGATTTAGATAGTATCTTCCCACCCAGAGCTGAAAGGACCTTTGAAATCATTGAGACCAACTCTCTGCTCTCACAGTTAAGGGCCCAGAGGATAAGAGAAGCCAGGAGACTTGGCTAAGGTCTCCTGAAGCTATAAGGAGGGACAACCAAACTTCCTTATTTCTCTCGGTGCTCCCTTATCACCCTGATCTCTGGGTGCTGCCCCTTGATCCTGGTTGCCTCGTGGTGCTTTTGAATGATTTACCTGTCCTTCTTGCTGCCTGTGGGGCCAGCATACCTCATCCTTCCTGCAGATGCCTACTCTCTCCTGGATGTTGGACTGTCAGATCCAAGGACAATGAAGGGTGTGTAGAGTCCACAGACCTCAGATCTTGAGCTGGGCTCTTGCTCAGTTTTTTATCGGCATCCTGAGAGCGTTGGTTAAGGGAAATGGGACTGTGGGTTACTCAGAAGCCCTGGGCATTTCCCAGTTTACAAGTACCTTCCAGAGCATGCTCATTTGTGACTTTCTGACCAAAACATTTCAGCCTGGAGATAATCTTCAAGTAAACAAGTCTGGGGTCTTTTGTCTCCTATTGTTTTGATTGGTTTAATAACTAATTAATCTTATATTCTGAGGCTGCCTTAAAATCCTCAACCATGCTGCAGGTCATTACATGTGTGCAGCACTTTATAATTCAGAATACATTATTTCATTAGCTTTATGAGATTCTTTGAATGTACCCATTTCACAGGTATGGAGATTGAGTCAGCAAGGTTAGATGACCTGCTGTTTTAGAAGGAAGAATCAGAGCCACAACTAAGATGATACCCTGCATTCTAGTGCAGTGATCTTGTCCCTGCCTCTCCACTAGGTACAGGCTGGCTACATGGTCTTCAGTGGAGTGGGGCAGTGGAGATAGTGAGGGGAGCTGCCCACCTTGAAAAAAGTGCTGATAAAACACTTGGGACTTGGCCAGGTGCAGTGGCTCACGCCTGTAATCCCAGCACTTTGGGAGGCCGAGGCAGGCAGATCATGAGGTCAGGAGATCGAGATCATCCTGACCAACATGGTGAATGAAACCCCATCTCTTCTAAAACACAAAAAAAATTAGCTGGGCATGGTGGCGTGCACCTGTAGTAGTCCCAGCCACTTAGGAGGCTGAGGCAGGGAAATTGCTTGAACCAGAACCAGGGAGGTGGAGGTTGCAGTGAGCCAAGATCGCGCCACTGCACTCCAGCCTGGCGACAGAACAAGACTCTGTAAAAAAACAAAAAACAAAAAAATAATTTGGGACTTTGGAGGCAGACTGGGATATGTTCTAGTTGAAAGGCATCAAAGTTACCCCAGAAGCAGCTCTGTTTACTCCGTGATCCACACCTCCAAGCTTCTCATCCTTGACCTTGCTCCTGGTCGTTCCTTTGACTCCATGATTTGGACCCTCAGCCCAAACCAGGTTTTACTCCAGTCCACCCAGGTTCCATCCCCATGCCCATCTCAAATTGTCAGCTCCAGTCTCCTTCCAGACCCCAGGGCCTGCAGCTGCCCCTACTGGCCTCACTGTTGCCAGTGAGGGGCACACCTGACTAGCTGCTGACCAAGCACTAGTGACCCTATTTAATTATTCTCTTGTGTTCAAGCATCTAAGAGCAGTTGTGAGAGAGCCAAATGCAAGAGGCACCAAGCGATCTCCACCCAAAGGCAAGTCCCCCAACTGCAAAAGGGCCTGTGGAGGCTAAAGTGTCAAAGTTCAGCATAATTAAGGTCAGAAAGTCCAGGCCAAGGGTCTATGGCCAGAGGCGTAGCTCCTCCTGACCTCTGATGACTCCTTATGCCAGTTTGTCCTTCCATCATCTGATATCAGCAGCCCTCAAACTTGGATGGTCAGAATATCACTGGAGAGCTATTAAAGTTACAAATGTCAACTGGGCACGGTGGCTCACACCTGTAATCCCAGTACTTTGGGAGGCCAAGGCAGGTGGATCACCTGAGGTAAGGAGTTTGAGTCCAGCCTGGCCAACATGGTGAAACCCTGCCTCTACTAAACACAAAAAATTAGCAGGGCATGGTGGCATGCCTGTAATCGCAACTCTTGGGAGGCTGAGGCAGGAGAATCACTTGAACCCGGGAGGCAGAGATTGCAGTGAGCGGAGATTGTGGCATTGCACTCCAGCCTGGGCAACAAGAGCAAAACTCCACCTCAAAAAAATAAAATAAAATAAAACATAAAGTTACAAATGTCTTTGCCCCACCTAGACTTGCTGAATTAGACACTTCAGGTTGAAACCATCCCTATAAACTTTATAAAATTAATCAGGGAAGAAGGGAGGGGAGAAATGAAAATAAGCCAAGCTTGCAGCATACTCAGCATACTCATAGTCAATAGTTCAGCTTGCTCCTGACCTGCTTCCACATAGCTGTCTGCCTGTTGTCTTAGAATCACGTAGACCCTAGACAATAGGTTCCCTAAACAGCTATAGAGATAACACCTTAGGCATTATGAAACATTATGTTTTCCATTTGAGATATTCTTTCAGGTCTTACATACCTGTGAGACTATTGATACCAGCTGATCTGAAGGACCCCACAGGAGCTGACTCAGTAAAGAATGTCGTTTCTACCTTCTGATGATTTTATCACCTTTGCCCTAACCGATCAATGACCCTAGTTTTCCAGCCTCTTTATTCTTCACAATCTCCTTAAAAATCTCACCTCAAAACTCCTTGGAGAAAAAAAAAAGAAAAAAAAAACTCCTTGGAGACATGAATTTGAGAGTTCCCTTTCTTTGCTCCTTGGAGAGATGTATTTGAGAGTCTCCTTCCCACCTCCTTGCTCAGCGCCCTGTGATCGTCAAACTCATTCTCTGCAGCAAACCCTGCTGTCTTAGAGTACTGGCCTGTTACTGTGCAGCGGGTACACAAACTTGTTCATCCTATAACAAGGTTAGGACCAAATGCCCTTGGCCGCACCTAGACTTGCTGAATCAGAGGCTTCAGTTTACAAACAAATACTGCATTTGTAACAAACACCTTAGAGCATTCTGATGCAGATAGCCTACAGAGCAGACTATAAGAAACATCAGTGTATTTCCACTTACTATGTGAGTTTGAGCAAAGCTCTTATCCTCTGTAAAATAGGGATAAGAGTATCTACTTCATAGAGTAGTTGTGAGGATTAAAAGAAAAGATGGAAAGTACTTAGCACAATGTCTTATATATGGTAAGCACTCAAAAAGGTTAACTGTTATTGCTATTGTGATTATTTGATTTTATTTTGTTTTTTTGAGACTGAGTCACTCTGTCACCCAGGCTGGAGTGCAGTGATGGGATCTTGGCTCACTGCAACCTCCATCTCCCAGGTTCAAGAGATTCTCCTGCCTCAGATTCCTAAGTAGCTGGGATTACAGGCACCTGCCACCAGCTAATTTTTGTTATTTTTAGTAGAGACAGGGTTTCACCATGTTGCCCGGGCTTGTCTCTAACTCCTGGCCTCAAGTCATCTACCCACCTAGGCCTCCCAAAGTGCTGGGATTACAGGCGTGAGCCACCACACCCAGCCTATTTTGATTATTTTGTCTCACTATTCAGCTAAATTCCCTGGTACTACTGCCTCCTTCAAATTTCTCCCTATTCTGAGAGGATTTTCTATTAGTCCTCTTCTTCTTCAACTCTCTTCTTTCTGATCCCTTCAAATAAATTTATTATCACTTATTCCCAAGCATAAACCAAAATGCAAGACTGCCAGCCCCTCCTGTCCAGCCACAGATAGACACAGACACACAGATGCACGCAGACATCCCCTCCCCCCACCCCCCCCCAACACCCCTACCCCTGACATATGCTCCAGCTCTGCACATTCCCTCCTGCAAATTCTGGTTGTCAAGGTGGTGAGGGTGTGGACAGAAGTTGTCTTTGGTGGGTGAGATTGTAAGTGGGGATTTTTAAAATTTCCTTTCTTTGCTTGTCTGTATTTTCTGATTTGTTTGTCATGGGCATGTATTGCATTTGGAAAAGTTATTTTTAATTTTTGTAAAACCTAGTTGTTGCCATGTCTAGAAACTTCCCTGAAGGGTTCTACTGCATTCTAAGCACTCCTTTTAACTTCACACCCCCTCAGCCTCTCTCTTCTCTGTGCTCTTTGCTATTATACCTTTGCATTCACTAGTGAGTTGCTCTGTAGACAGTCTTAAAGGGGTTGAGCATCCTTGAGCAGACAGGAGGCACCCTGAAGGTAGAGGCTGTGTCCTCTCTTCTGTGCAAATAGCTTGCACATTTCTTAGCTAACATCAGCTCTCTACCCTCCTCTCTTCACCACTGAGCCCAGGTGACTGTGAGAAGTTGAAGGTGCTTAGTTAGAATAGGGCTTGGTTCTACTCAGCTGAATTTCCCATTATTCTCATTTTAAAATCTCTGACACTTGGGCTAGCAGTCTTGAGTGCACAAAACACTTGGGCACAGTCTCTGGAGAACTCTGAACAATACACGGGGCAGGTTTATGCAGGGATTGACAGTGTCATGGGGCTTGGGGGTAGTGTCTTAGCCTGGTCATGAATTAAACCCAGATCTTGCAAAATGTCCAAACATCCTTTTTTCTCACTTGTTTTGTTTTTTGCAAGGCCTTTATGGCTCTGGGAGATTTGGTCTAGGCTAAGACTCATCCCCCTCTCCAGTGTATATTTAAGCACCAAACATGATTAAAAACAGATGTGATTAAGAACATGAGCTTGAGATTAAACAGACCTGGGTTTAAATCCTAGCTCTGATCCTCAGCTAGCTGTTGCAAGTCATTTAACCTCTTCTAGCCTCAGTTTCCTCATCTGGAAAATGGGGACAGAAATTGTGTCTGTGTAATAGGAGAACAGGATTATTGTAAGAATTAAGGAAAATAATGCATGTAAAGTACTTGGTGCCAGCAATTGGTAACGATCACTACTCCTGGGATGTTTTGGTGCTCCAAAGATAGAAACAAAAGAGAAACAACACCTCTGACTTGGAAAAACCTTATTTCTCAAAGGGGAGAAAGAAAGAGCCTCTGTGTGACATAGACAAAGGGAGTCTAAGGTAATACTCATAGACAGGAGAGGGGGGCACACAGTATATGGAATTGCTGGGAGCTTCCTACCAAAGGGAAATCTGAGAAATCTTCAGAAAAGAGGTAAGTCTTGGATGGACCTGGAGGGATAGGTGGAGAGGAGAGATGACAGGTGGGCTGGCGGCCAGGAGCTGGCTGCTGGGGCTTGGATATAGCTGTATAGGCTAGTAGTTAAGAGCTCAAGTGTTGGAATCAATAGGACATGTATTTGAGTCGTTGACTATGTGATGTTGAGAAAGTAGACTGGGTAGCTGAGAAACAACAGAAATTTATTTTCATGGTTCTGGTGGCTGGGAAGTCCAAGATCAAGGTGCCAGCGGATTTGGTGTCTGGTGAGGGCTTGCTTCCTGGTTCACAGACAGCTGCCTTCTCACTGTGTCCTCACACTGTGGAAGGAGTGAAGGAATCTCTCTGGGGTCCCTTTTTTGTTTGTTTGTTTGTTTGAGGCAGGGTCTTGCTCTGTCATCCAGCCTAGAGTGCAGTGGCATGATCGTAGCTCACTGCAGCTTCAACCTCCTGGCTCAAGCAATCCTCCCACCTCAGCCTCCCAAATAGCTGGAACCACAAGTACATGCCACCACGCCTGGCTAATTTTTAAATTCTGTGTAGAGACGGGGGACTCCTTATGTTGCCCAGGCTGTTCTCAAACTCCTGGGCTCAAGGGATCCTCTTGCCTCTGTCTCCCAAAGTGATGAGATTACGGGTATGAACTACTGCGACCAGCCTGGGGTCTCTTTATGACAGCACTAATCTCATTCTCAAAGGCTCTGCCCTCAGGACCTACTTACCTCCCAACAGTCCCTTTCTAAATACCATCGTTTTGGGGATTAGATGTTAACATGTGAATCTGGGGAGGACACAAACCTTTAGATCATAGCAGCTACCTCCACAAGCCTCACTTTTCTTATTTGTGTAATACAGAGAGTGGTAATTCCTTCTTATTAGGATTTTTATGAGGAGTTAGTAAAATAATGCTTGTAAAATGCATTTTAAAAATTCAGTAATTATATTTCAGAGATACAGCCGAAGTTACTGCTATTTTTGTGTTATACCTATTATAAATCCATACTTGGCCTTGTTTTCCAGAAGAATGCCATTACACAACCATTCAGGTTCTTTTTCCCCATGTATTTGGATACTTGCATTAATTCATCTATTGCATAATAATAATCTAATATATATTATGTAATAACATAATAGCTGACATTTAAATAGCATATTCTGGCAAGGACTTCATGATCAAAACACCAAAAGCATTGGCAACAAAAGCCAAAGTAGCAAATGGGACCTAATCAAACTCCACAGCTTCTGCACGGCAAAAGAAACAGTCATTAGAATGAATGGGCAACCAACAGAATGGGAAAAAAATGTTTGCAGTCTATCCATCTGACAAAGGGCTGATATCCAGAATCTACACAGAACTAAAACAGATTTACAAGAAAAAAACAACAAGCCCATTCAAAAGTGGGTGAAGGATATGAACAGACACTTTACAAAAGAAGACATACATGAGGCCAACAAACATTTGAAAAAAATGCTCATCATCACTGGTCATTAGAGAAATGCAAATCAAAACTACATTGAGATACCATCTCATGCCAGTTAGAATGGCGATCATTAAAAAGTCTGGAGACAACAGATGCTGGAGAGGATGTGGAGAAATAGGAACACTTTTACACTGTTGGTGGGAGTGTAAATTAGTTCAACCATTGTGGAAGACAGTGTGGCGATTCCTCAAGGACCTAGAAATAGAAATTCCATTTGACCCAGCAATCTCATTACTGGGTATATATCCAAAGGATTACAAATCGTTCTACTATAAGGACACATGCACACGAATGTTCATTGCAGCACAGTTTAGCAAAAACCTGGAACCAACCCAAATGTCCATCGATGATAGACTGGACAGGGAAAATGTGGCACATATACACCATGGAATACTATGCAGCCATAAAAAATGATGAGTTCGTGTCTTTTGTAGGGACATGGATGAACCTGGAAACCATCATTCTTAGCAAACTGACACAAGAACAGAAAATCAAACACCGCATGTTCTCACTCATAGGCAGGTGTTGAACAATGAGAACACATGGACACAGGGAGGGGAGCATCACACACTGGGGTCTGTCGGGGGAAATAGGTGAAGGACAGTAGGGGGTGGGGAGTTGGGGGAGAGATAACATGGGGAGAAATGCCAGATATAGGTGATGGGGAGGAAGGCAGCAAATCACACTGCCATGTGTGTACCTATGCAACAATTTTGCATGTTCTTCACATGTACCCCAAAACCTAAAATGCAATAAAAAAAAGAAAAAATAGCATATTCTATGTGCCAGACATTGTTCTAAGTACTCGATATGTATAAAACTCATTTAATCTTCCCAATATTGCTGTGAAGTAGGTACTTTTATTAGTCATATTTTATAGAGGATGAAATTGAGACCCAAGAGAAGCTAAGGCAAGAGAAGTTAAGCAGCTTGCTCACTATAAATTACACTATAATTTACACAGCTAGTAAGTAATAGAACTAGAATTTTTGGTCCCGGAGTCTGGCTCAGAATCCATGCTCTTAACTACTTGGTTAGTGGACACCCATGCTATTTTCAAAAACTGCGGGGAAGAATGGAAGCACTAAAATATGAATTAAACACTGATCCTACCAGAAGGAAGACAGTAGCCAGGAGGAGTGACAAGACACAGTAAGATCATACCCACCCATGGCAAATGATCACGTGGCATGGAGATTTGGCTAGAGCCTGTGTGGGCCTCTTGACCTGGCTGAGTTGTCCACTGGGATCAGCTTGGGTCATTGGATGAAGTCCTTGTTGCAGCCTCTGTACAGTTAGTTAACACACTAACTTGTGCATTGCTGATACCTTTTTGCCACAAGTATCGCACAATTGGTGCTCCCTGGCCCACTGGAAGGCTGGATGACAGAATGTGGCTGGATGGGTATAAACCTACTCTAGTATTAACTGAAAAAATAACTCAAAGTACAGAGCCTACTGAGTGAGGGTTGAGCCATTGCCTCATTGAGACATCATGTTATTCACTGACTGGGCACCTGTTTTTTGCCAAGTTCTCTTCTTTGTGCTGGATGCTACATTGAAAACATGTTTTTATTTTGTTTTTTCCTCCTCAGCACACTCTCAAAATCCCTAGGATTATTCCCACTTGGCCCTTCCCGGCTTCAAATGGCTTATGCCTCAGTATAAACATTTAGAAGGTTGTGGCTAAAAAGGTCCTTGATAGTGAGTGGTATCCTGGATACGAGTTTGCAAGAACGGATTGCTAAATTTTCAGGAATTTTGTAAGCTGATTGTTAAACAGAATTCTAAAAAAATTGAATTATATAAACTTACAATCAAACCATATTAAAAACAAAGGTAATAAATATTCAAAACTCATTATTTCAGTCAGGCACAGTGGCTCATGCCTGTAATCCCAGCACTTTGGGAGGCTGAGGCGAGTGGATCACTTGAGGTCAGGGATTTGAGACCAGCCCGGGCAACATGGCAAAAGCCTGCCTCTATTAAAAATACAGACGTAGCCAGGTGTGGTGGTGGGTGCCTGTAGTCCCATCTATTCGGGAGGCTGAGGCAGGAGAATCACTTGAACCTGGGAGGTGGAGTTTGGAGTAAGTCAAGCTATCGCCACTGCACTCCAGCCTGGGCGACAGAGTGAGACTCCATCTCAAAAAAACAAAAAACAAAGAAAAAGAAACCCTATTACTTTATAATTACTTTACAATATGTTATGCAATTCCATGGACAACTCTGCATTCAGTGATGTTTTTGGTAAGCTTGAATTTAGCCATGGTGGTAGTATTTACACCACTGAAATGAGCAGACACTATAAATTAGTACCCCGTGCCCCACAGCCCATTGTTGCCCAGATCTTAGAAATAATCAAATCTGGTGATTTTCAACCTGGGTTTCCGCCAAGGGGATCCACTGAGAATCCTTGGTTACTGCTAGAGGAGGAGGAGTGACAGGCAAGGTGAGAGCAGGTGAAGCTCTCTGCCCATTGTCCCCGCCCCTGAGCTAGGCCAGCCTGATGTGTGTTTGTTTGTTTTTAGTATGAACTTTTGCTCAAGTAAAGTTCTTTCCACAGTTAAAAAAAAACAAAAACCAAACTTCAAGTGACTGATCTAGTCTAATCTTACTTTATTGCTCAGGAAGTTGAACTTTTTACAGTTCAGATCGGGAGTTAAGTGACTTACTCTAGGCCTCCCAGAGCCTAATCTACTTCCATATATGAGGGAGCTGACATCATGGCACCCCAGGTGGGAGACAGACTGCTGTAGACCCTAACCCGGGACTTTTCTGGACCCCCAGCCTCAGGAGACTCTCTCTCTCTGCTCCTATCTGATATGAGGTCCTCACCAGGGCTGCATCCACTGTGCCTCTTCGCCCTGTAGACACGGTGGATTCCCAACCAAGTCTTGCAGGTAGTTTTCCTCCCCTAATAAAAACCTTTCCTGACACCTCAGGGCGACTTCCTGGTTTGCTGAACCCATCTTCCCTGACAGATTTGAAGTCAAGTAGAAAATCTTACTCTCACAAACAGGTTTTCAAACTTGTCTCAACTTTTGGTTGTAGGAATCTGCATAAAGCTTTAGGAAAACAAAACAGAATACAGCAGCTTTTTTATTTTTTATTAGGCAGAGGCAGAAATGGATATCAGGGCCTGCTCAAGGGCACATGGATGTGTTGGCGGGGGTGTGGGGTGTGTGTGTGTGTGTGTGCGCGCGCGCACGCGCGTGTGGACTGGGTGATGGGGAAAGTGGAAGGGTGTCGAAGTGGGGGACAGAAGAGGATATGGGAGTGAACAGATAAATAGAAACATTTAAAGGATTCATTTTTGGGGTTAAAAAATTAGGTGTGAAGGAGTACACAAATCCCGAGACTTCATGAAGTCTTGCCAAGTGCCCTCTAGCAAAACCTGATCCCTTGCGTTATCAGTCAGTTGTGCTTTGTTCTGTAATCTCAGTTACACAGTGCCCAGTAAGTACAACGAGCGCACCACACAAACACATCTTTGTGGTAACACCACAATGAAGAATTCTGTAATAAATGTGGAATGAGTTTGCTAGGGATGCCATAACAAAATACCACAGACGAGGGGGCTTAAACAACAGAAATGTACTCACTCACAGTTCTGGAGGCTAAAAGTCCGAGCTCAAAGCGTGCTCAGGTTTGGTTTGTTCTGAAGACTCTCCTTGGTGTGCAGATGGCCGCCTTCTCACTGGGACCCCACGGGTCTTTAATCCGTGCCTGCGGACATGCCTGTTGTCCCTCTCCCCTGTCCAAATTTCCTCTTCTTATACGGATACCAATCATATTGTTTTTGGGCCCACTCTAAAGAACTCATTTTTGGCTGGGTGCAGTGGCTCATGCCTGTAATCCCAGCACTGTGAGAGGCTGAGGCAGGCAGATCACGGGGTCAGGAGTTCGAGACCAGCCTGACCAATATGGTGAAACCCCCATCTCTACTAAAAATACAAAAATTAGCCAGGTGTGGTGGCACGTGCCTGTAGTCCCAGCTACTTGGGAGGCTGAGGCAGAAGAATCACTTAAACCTGGGAGGTAGAGGTTGCAGTGAGCCGAGATCGCGCCACTGAACTCCAGCCTGGCGACAGAGTGAGACTCTGTCGCAAAAAAAAAAAAAAAAGAAAAAAAAAAAAAACCTCACTTTCATTTAGTCATGCCTTTAAATAACTTATCTCCAAATAGAGTTACATTCTGAGGCAATTCAGGTTAGGACTTCAACGTATGAATTTTATGGGGACACAATTTGGCCCATAACAAATGTTTAGACACTGTTCATTCTATGCTGCATGAATCACACACTTAGATATTAAGGATTTCTCCTCATTGATCCTGAGAGGTTTTATTATCTACAGAAATTAATTGTCATGCCTTGGGCCGAGAGCTTATCAGATGAAATGCCTTCAAAACCAAAGTATTGATTCCTTCCTTTCCTGTTGGGCACCAGCCAGGTGAAGCAAGAATTACCCCAAACTTCCTGTTTTCATTGTGTAGATAGCTCTACCGCAAAGATGGTCAGTGTGCCTAAAGCCAGAAGAGCTTTCTGTAAGAAGTGTGGCAAGCATCAGCCTTACAAAGTGCCCAATATAAGGGCAAGGATTACCCCTTTGCCCAGGGGAAGAGCCACTGTGATGGGAAGCAGAGTGGCTACGGTGGGCAGACAAAACTGATTTTCTGGAAGAAGGCTAAAACTACACAGAAGATTGTGTTAAGGCTGGAATGTGGTGAGCCTAGCTGCAGATCCAAGGAGATGCTGGCCATTCAGACATGCAAATATTTGTCTTTTTTAAGCCAGGGCCTCACTCTGTTGCTCAGGCTGGAGTTCAATCATGGCTCACTGCAGCCTTGACCTCCCTAGCTCAAGCAATCCTCCAACCTCAGCCTCTCGAGTAGTTATGCTTGGCTAACTTTATTTTTTGTAAAGGTAAGGGCTCACTATGTTGCCCATGCTGGCCTTGAATCCCTGGGCTCAAGTGGTCCTCCCACCCCGGCCTTCCAAAGCACTGGGATAATAGGTGTGAGCCACCACACCTGGCTGGGATTTTTTGGTGGTGGTTTTTTTTTGAGGAGAAAATGTTGAAGCTATAGGAAAATTACCTGTTCATACCCCAGACCTCAGCATCATGCAATCTACCCAGGTACCAAACCTGCACATGTACCTGAATCTAAAATAAAAGCTGAAAAAGAAAAAAAAAGAAAAATTACCAGTAGGAAAATAAATACAGTGATGTTCTTACTTTAAAAAAAATCTTATGCTGACTTAAAGAATTTTGAAGGTCCTGTTTCGCCTTCAACTTGCCTTTTTGTCGTGTTTTTACAGGAATTAATTTTCGTAGTGGGAGGTCCTGAAAGGGTTTGCAGTGTTTGCGGAAGCTGCTAATGCTGTAGAAACAGGTGCAGTGGCTGAGCACAGCTGAAAGGGTGTGGCAAGGAGAGATCCCTGGTCAAGGCAGATGAGTGTCCCTCACTTAAAATACATTGAGTATTTCCTCTTGGACTGTGGCGCCCCTTCCTTCACTCTTCCCTAGATCTGTCTGCATTTGTCAGGCATCTAACAAAAATGGGCTTGGCAACTGCAAATACACAAGTGAGTGACATCATCAACTCCCTGCCTGTATGACTTTACACTTCAGCTGGGTTAGCTGCTAAAAAAATAATGATTTAAAAAAACCAGTCCTATAATGTCAGCACTTTGGGAGGCTGAGGCGGGCGGATCACCTGAGGTCAGGAGTTAGACCAGCCTGGCCAACATGGTGAAACCCCGTCTTTTAAAATATATATATATTTAAAAAATTTAATAAAAAAAAAAGAAAACAGTCATGAGCCAGGCGTGGTGGCTCATGCTTGTAATCCCAGCACTTTAGGAGGCCCAGGTGGGTGGGTCATGAGGTCAGGAGTTCAAGACCAGCCTAACCAACGTGGTATAACCTTGTTTCTACTAAAAATACAAAAATTAGCTGGGTGTGGTGGCATGCGCCTGTAATCCCAACTATTCAGGAGGCTGAGGCAGCAGAATTGCTTGAATCCGGGAGGCGGAGGTTGCAATGAGCCGAGATTGTGCCATTGCACTCCAGCCTGGGTGACAGAGACTCTGTCCCCCCAAAAAAAACAATCCAAAAAAACAACAACAAAAAAACCATAGTCATTTTCTTCCAAGCAGAGAGGTTCCTAAAAGGGCCGTGACCAGTAAATCTCTTTCAGTTTCCAGAAAAAGACTTAAAAGATTGTAGGTTGAGTGTGGTAGCTCACGCCTGTAATAGCAGCCCTTTGGGAGGCTGAAGTGGGAGGATTGCTTGAGTCCAAATGTTTGAGACCAGCCTGGGCAATAGTGAGACCTCATCTCTACAAAAAAATTAGCTGGGCCCACATGGTGTCATGCACCTGTAGTCCCAGCTACTCGAGAGGCTGAGGCAGGAGGATTGTTTGAGCCCAGGTGGCAGAGGTTGCAGTGAGCCATTATTATTCCACTGCACTCCAGCTGGTGCAACAGAGTGAGACTGTGTCTCCCCACCCTCAAAAAACAGATTGCAGTATAAAGTTTTTATGCACTGAAGTAAAAGTCCTATCTCCCCCATATGCACACATTCAAATGAATCGGAAATAAGAATTTTAGTTATTCCTTTAATGACCTGAGTAGTGAAAAACAAATAAGAAAAAGCATTGTTTTGACATGCCCCCTGCTCCATTAGATGGTAAGCCACTTGGGGATAAGAAACAAGATGTGTACTCTGTAGCCCGTGCATTCTTTGCGTGAAGCAGATACTCAATACATATTCACTGATTTTATCTGAAGCTCCAAGAGGAAAGGTAATTTAACTCAAACCACTACAGTCCTTAAGAAATGTCATCACTGTGCCAGACTGTGGAAGGAGGTGAGGCCTGATTACTCCAGAAAGCAAGCCCAGGTGACTGCAGGGAACATGGCACTCTTCTTCTTCAAGGGCATCTAGAAGTCTTTGTTCTTTTTCAGGTAATGAGTTGGAGACAAGGGTGTGGCAATGAGTTCCATCTGACCTTCCTGCTGCTATTCCAAGGCATGGACTTGAGCAGCCTGTAGCTGAGGTGTAATGGCTTTGTGGTCTACTCTCCATCAGTAGTAACCCAGGGTAACTCAGGGCTGCCTCTGAAACTACCGGACTCCGAAGTTAAATCCACTCAACTCAACAGATATTTATTGTGTTGTTCATAATAACAGATATCCCAATTGATATTATTCAACAGATATTTATTGTGTTATAGAAGAGTGCTAGTTTCAATTATAATTAGAGAAGAACCCAGGAATCTGGAGAGGTAGCTTGAAGGAAGATTGGCTTTTAAATATTGAAGATTCTCTCTAAGACCTAGGCATGGGGTCCCAAAATAACAAGCAGAACCTAAGCTGCTAGATGAGAAAATATAAGTCTGAAAAGCTGGGGTGCTCACCATTCCACACTGGTTATTTGATGATGAGTGTGATCTGAACAAGGACAGTGCTCCCTTGGTCAGTGATAGTTTTAGGTACAGGTATGTGACCCAATGCTGGTCAGTAAGAAATGAAAAGAACCAGTGCAGGAAGGAGTTGGGGACAGGAAAAGAGAAGGTTTCCAGGAAAGGCTAATACTGATAAAATGCTTCTCCATCGCTGTTATATTTTAGATAACAACCACCACTTGAGCACTCTAGAAGAAAAGAATTTAATTAAGGAAATTAGGTGCTTAAAAATTCACTGGTAGGCTAAAGGAGTCGGTCCAAGGTTGTCTACAGCAATAACCAGCAGAACATAGCAGACATGTCGCTAGAGAAGCTGCTACCTGTGTCCCATCAAGAAGCTGGAGGGGCCAGGCGTGGCGGCTCATCCCTGTAATCCCAGCACTTTGGGAGGCCAAGGCAGGTGGATCACAAGTTCAGGAGTTTGAGACCAGCCTGGCCAATATGGTGAAACCCTGTCTCTACTGAAAATACAAAAATTACCTGGGTGGAGGTGGAGGTTGCAGTGAACCGAGATCATGCCATTGCACTCCAGCCTGGGCAACAAGAGTGAAACTCTGTCTCAAAAAAAAAAAAAAGCTGGAGGGACCAGGAAGCCACCACAGCAAGTGTGACTCCTGAATGACACCTGCAGAACCCTGTGCCCATATTGCAAGGAAACAGCAGACAACACAGACCACAGCCTCCTTCCAAATTTCAATCAGGTGCAACTGATGTGCATTCTTCTGTGTGAAGAATTCCACCCACTAGTCTGTTAGTGGAACATTCCTGCCCCCTGTTCCCTCCCATCTCTCACTCCCTCCCAGGAGAGGTAAGTGAGGTATCAGGTATATAACTGGCAAGTGTGGAAGAAGAAACTTGACATGCATGGACCCATCCCCTCCACTTCTCTTTCTGCCCACAGGGAGTATGCTTTCTGCTCTGTACAGACGTTTTCCTCTGCAGGACAGGAATAGCTGGAGTTGCCCATGACTGGCTGGGAAAATTGGCCTGACATAGGGGTATGGTGTTAGGACACTCACTTGCCTACAGATAATGCTAATATCAGAGTTACCTCTAGAAGTAAGGATGATGTTTTGATCACCATGTGCCGACTCCCTCTGCCCCCAACCTTGTTTTTCCACTAATTCAAGAATCTGGTGAAGAAACTAGGGCTAGAGAAATGGAATCAAACTCTCCTGTGCTGCTAGATAACACCAGGCACTTGGTCTGTCATGAGGCCTCCTGCTTTATAACTCCCACAGTTTTCACAGCATTTCACACCTGTATCTCATATGATCCTCTCAACAACCTGTTCACAATGGCAGAATGGCCATTATTAGCTGAGGAGCTAATGCTGCAATTCTTAGTGTTCATAACCTGTTCCACAATATGATACACACAGGAAATTGAAAAAAACATATATATGCACACACACACACCCACACACACACACACATTTCTCACTATGGAAAAAGTGTGAGGCTGCTGGCACCAGAGGTAATGAACCCAGAGGTTCCAGTTGCCCTAGGCCTTGCCTTGAGAGGATCAATATCTTATCATACCTGTAATCCGCTCCCTGCCCACCAGATAGGAAGCTCTGGCTTGGAGAAGTGTGCTAATTAGTTCAAGTTTGCAAGGTTAACACATTAATAGTTGACCCTTGAATAACACAGGGACAAGGGCACCAACTTCTGTGCAATAAACAATTCACATATAACTTTAAACCCCCCAAAACTTAACTATTAATGGCCTGCTGCTGACTGGAAACCTTACCAATATTATAAACAACGAATTAACATGTATTTTATATGTCTTATACACTGTAGTCTTACAATAAAGTAAGCTAGAGGAAAGAAAATGTTATTAATTATTAATTATAGGCCTTGCATGGTGGCTCACACCTGTGATCACAGCACTTTGGGAGGCCAAGGCAGGAGAATCACTTGAGGCTAGGAGTTTGTGGCCAGCCTGGGCAACATAGTGAGTCTCCATTTTTACAAAAATAAAAAATTTTTTAAAAAATGGCTGGACGCGGTGGCTCATGCCTGTAATCCCAACACTTTGGATGGCTGAGGTGGGCGGATCACCTGAGGTCAAGAGTTTTTGAGACCAGCCTGGCCAACATGGTGAAACCCCATCTCTACTAAAATTAGAAAATTTAGCCAGGTGTGGTGGAGGGTTTGGTCTTCTTGTCTCTGGGGTGGCAGAGGCAAACAAAAATTTACGTATAAGTGGACTGTGTAGTTCAAACCTATGTTGTTCAAGGGCTAATTGTACATAGAAGTTTAAGCTCAGCTCCTCTGCATCCGAATCAGAAGAATCTCAAACACAGTCTGAAGTGGAAGAGGCACTTGTTACCTGCACACATCCCCCACTATAGCTTACTGGGTCAGAGAAGGTTCAAAGGGATGGCCTTTCCATCCTGCCTACATCTACTGGACGAATCTCCATCTAGAGATGCAATCTGCCTCCTATCAGGTCTCTTCTCTTCTGAGCTAGAGCAGGTTTTTGTAGTTACCTTCTGGAGAGGGGGAGATCAGAGGAGTCTGCATTAAGGCTCATGATCTGGGTGGTCCTCTGCTGGTCTGGAAATCCACTGTGGGGTCGGCAGTGCCTGTTAGATAACCAAGATGCTGTTCCCACTTCTGAATACAAGCTAAGCCCCGCTGTCCAATGTACTCAGGACAGTAGATGGTGCACTAAATAAAAATGTCTAAAAGGGGAACCATCAAACATGGTAAAAGCATACCTTAAACTTTCAATTTTAACTTAAAGCACATCAAGATAAGTTTAGGTACCATTTTCTTTAAAGGTAGGATCAAGGCATTTTCTTGGAGCAGGATCTATTAATTGGAGTTCTGCCTTATCTTTCTTGCAATAACTGTATCTAGAGTTTATTTATTCTATAAATATGTATTGTATTCCTACTATGTGTCAGACACGATCTAGGTGATAAGGACACAACAGTGAACAACACGAAGTCTCTGCACTCACAGAGCTTGCCTTCTATTGGAATCTATCATACATTCCGGTTTGGGTTTCTTTAGAGTAGAACGAGAACTTAAACACACAAGGCAATCCAAGTCTTACTCTACATTACCGAGAATTACCCTAAAATGTTTATGATTTTTTTTTGCTAGTTTTCACCACACCTTTCTCACACTAATTCAACAGCAACTTTTGTGTGTAACTTGTTTTTATCAAATCTTTCCAAAGCATACAACTCCAGTTTTCATAGGAACAAAAACTCTTTTTGCACTCATATTTCTTTGGTTTTCATGATAATTTGATTGCACAATCAGAATTGCAAGTACAATGGGCAGATGTGGGTTGGGAACAAATAGCCCTGACCTCTGGTGAGCATCTAGCTCAATTCATGGGAACAGAAGTACCTCTACTAGCTGGGTATCTAGCACGGCGTGCGCACTAGCAGTTCTATAGCGGCAACGGGGAGCATCTGCTAACTGGATGATTGGGTCAAGTGGAGGTTGGCTTCAAGAGCTTCTGCCATATTGACTCACCTCTCTTCTTCAGAGCAAATGGCACTCTTCTGTTGAAGGGTACAAGTACTTTTTCTAAAGCTTTACAAAGGTGGAGGAAACAAGACGTACCTTTGTTTAGCTACATTTCATTTTTTATAAAATTCATAAAGGTGACGCTGTGTTTCTGTGCCACCTTTTGTGTGATATCTTATGTGAATGTTCTCCTTTTCTCTGCAATCATCTCTTACATATGGCCCTTGTCAGGCACCCCAGGCATACCACTTCCCTTAGGATAATGCAGTCCCAACCCTGCAGTCCCTTCTTCTTGAGCCTCACAAATTCTGTCTCTTCGGGCATCAGCTGAGATCACTGCATTTTCCCTTAGCTCAGGCTTTTGCTGGCTCTGTAAGGGAAAGAGGCAAATTCCGACACATGAACGGGGCTACAGGAGTAGAAGCAGGAGAACGCTGGCTTCCTTCCGTCTGAAGGCAAATGTACATCACCACCACCAAATAATGTAGATTTCTTCAGAAAACCCTCCAGTCTGGTCTTCTTTACTTTTCATGAAAAATGCATATTTCTCTTATTATTATAGCTCGGCCCCTATTTTTCTGCCCCTGAATTTCATGACAAAGAACTCCCCACCACACACACATTAACTGAAATGTCGCTACCCTGGGGAACAATTTGGAACCAAAGACACGGTGCTCAAATAGCATACACGGACGTCAAAGCTCCTCCCCAGTACAGTAGAGGTGGATAATTCAGCTCATTCTCTACAATAGAGCACCCGCTCTACAGGAGAGCCCATTGCCCTCCCTTTTGTAAAGGGATAAGAAGAGAATATGTTCTATTTATCTGACAACACAACAGAACAAGCCATATTAGAGAAAAGCAGGAAAAATAATGATGCTAAGAAGTCAATGATAAAGACTGTTCCATGCCCCTCAGTGTTCCTTAGGTGACAATGAGGTGACAGAGATCATTCAACCAGCTTATGTCAAAAATAAGAAAACCAAGACACTTGAGTGAAATGGCTCACACAAGACAGAGCTAGCCTGAGGCAAAGCAGGGGTAAGAAGTCGCTGACATTTAGTCATTTGTAGCATCCACTACACCAGCTGTTCTCAAAGTGTGATCCATAAACCCCTGAGGGTTCCTGCCGTTCTATTGAGATATTCCTGAAGTCAAAACTACTTTCATAATAATAACATGATGTTCTTTTGCCTTTTTCACTGTGTCGACAATTTACACCCATGGCGGGTAAAACTACTGGCATTTTAGCATGAACCAAAGCCTGAGCATCCAGCTGTACTAGTCATCACTGTCACACACTTGCAGGAAAAACAAATGTCAGTTTCACTTAAACGAATGCCCTTAGGCTGGGTGCCTTGGCTCACCCCTATAATCCTAGCACTTTGGGAGGCCTCAGCCGAGGTCACAGGATCCCTTGAGGCCAGGAGTTCAAGACCCTGCCTCTACTTAAAAAATTAATTCTGTTAAATATTGACAATTTTCAAAATCTGTGTGCTATGCTTTTAGTGTGTCCCCCCCCGAAGTTCTTGTATTAATCCCCATTGCAACAGTGTTGAGATGTGGAACTTGGCAGAGGTGCCTACGGTCATGAGGGCTCTGCCGTCATCAATGGATTCATGCCATTATCACAGGAGTGGGTCATTTATCGCAGGAGTGTATTCCTGATGAAAAGGAGGAACCCAGCCTCCTTTCTTCTCTTGCACGAGCAGCTCTCTCACCCTGCTGCCTTCTGCCATGGGATGACGTAACAAGAAGGCCCTCCCCAGATGTGGGCCCCTTAACTTCTCAGCCTCCAGAACTGTAAAAAATGCATTTCTTTTCTTTATAAATTATCCAATCTGTGATATTCTGTTATGAAAACACACAACAGACCGAGACACTGTGTAAAAAATGAGAAGTATGAGTAAAGTACTTCCGCTGTGTTCCAACTATGACAGTTATCTCTAGGAAAAACACTTAGGCGATTATCTGGGTTGTGAGTCGAACAAGCCACTTTTTTCATGGAGCATCTATTTTTTTTTTTTGGTTGAAAGAACAAATGACAAAGAATGCTATTTCAGACTAAGTGTTTGGCAGACATTTTCTTAAAAATGAACAAAGGGAGCCTGTCACTTCAGGGAAAACAACTGATAGTATTTGTTGCTGACGATAAAATTTGAGCTTTCAAGCAAAAATTAGAATTTGGAAAAACTTTTGTTTACCCCTGTGGAGCTTGACAGATTCTCAATACACAAGGATTTTTAATGAAAGAGGCTGGTGATATTAACAAATGTGATTTTTTTTTTCTGATAAAAATTAAATATGTCAACATTTAAAATACCTGCATAATTCAAAGACAAATATTTTCCAATGACCAATGAATGCATTGTATTACAAAATCATGCATGAGTAAAAGATCCATTCTAAGTGCACAACAAACCAATTGATTTTAATATAACAATACGAAAAATTCATTGACAGAATTTCATATTTCACATTGCAACTAACCTTTAAGACACCATCAAAATAGAATATCCACAATTATCTAAGAGGACTATTGAGCACTCTTCCCTTTTCCAGCTACATATCTGTGTGAAGCTGGATTTTCTTCACACACTTTGACCAAGACAACATATTGCAATACACTGAATGCAAAAGTAAATATTTAAGAATCCATTTTAAAAATTTCAAAATATTTCACAATGTAAAAACAATGCCTTTTTCAAAAATGTAAAACAATGTCATTTTTCTTGCTGAAAAGTTTGTTTGGGAGATATGATTTTTTAAAAATAGAAATATGGGCCAGGCAGTGGCTCACACATGTAATCCTAGCTACTCAGGAGGCTGAGGCAGGAGAATCACTTGAACCCAGGAGGCAGATGTTGCAGTGAGCCGAGATGGCAGCACTGCACTCCAGCCTGGGTGACAGAGGAAGACTCCATCTCAAAAAACTAAAATATTCTGGCGCCTCCACCCTGTCCCCCGCCGGTGTGCTCTGTGTGCTATGCTCTGTGTGCATTGTCCCAGATATAGCAGTTGGTACAAAGCGGGGATCTGACAAGCTTTTTCTACTTGTGTCACTAACGGACTGTTTATTATGAGCAGCAGCTTGGCCTCTGCAGCAAACGGAAATGACAGCAAGAAGTTCAAAAGTGGGAAAAGACAAGTTGTGGCCGCGTTGCCGACCTCGAGCAGCAGTTGGCTTCTCCACGTAGAACCCGGCAGTAGGAGACTCAGGATTGAATCTCTTCTCCCTCCCCACTCCTGGTTACAAAACACTTGAAATATCTAAGTTAGTACAACTTCGCTTGAGTGAGAATTTTTGATCTTCAGCTACATTTTTGGCTTTGTGAGAAACCTTATCATCAAACACAATGGCCAGCAACGTAACCAACAAGACAGATCCTCACTCCATGAACTCGTGTGTGTTCGTTGGGAATCTTAGCACTCTTATGGTCAAGAAATCTGATGTGGAGGCAATCTTTTCCAAGTGTGGCAAAACTGTGGGCTGCTCTGTTCATCAGGGCTTTGCCTTCATTCAGTATGTTAATGAGAGAAATGCCCTGGTTGCTGTAGCAGGAGAGGATGGCAGAATGATTGCTGGCCAGGTTTTAGATATTAATCTGGCTGCAGAGCCAAAAGTGAACTAAGGAAAAGCAGGTGTGAAACCATCTGTAGTGGAGATGTACCGCTCCTCTTTTGTCTTGGACTATGACTTTCCACGGGATTATTATGATAGGATGTACAGTTATAGCACGTGTACCACCTCCTCCTCCTATTGCTTGGGCTGTAGTGCCCTCGGAAACGTCAGCGTGTATCAGGAAACACCTCACGAAGGGGCAAAAGTGGCTTCAATTCTACGAGTGGGCAGCAGGTATCTTCCAAGTCTGGAGAGTTGAAAGGAGATGAGCTTCAGGCTATTAAGAAGGAGCTGATCCAGATAAAACAAAAAGTGGATTCTCTCCAGGAAACATGGAAAAAACTGAAAAGGAACAGCGCAAACAAGCAGTAGAGATGAAGAACGATAAGTCAGAAGAGGAGCAGAGCAGCAGCTCTGTGAAGAAAGATGAGACTCACGTGAAGATGGAGTCTGAGGGGGGTGCACATGACTCTGCTGAGGAGGGGACCTACTGGATGATGATGACGATGATAATGAAGACGGGGGATGACCAGCTGGAGTTGATCAAGGATGATGAAAAAGAGGCTGAGGAAGGAGAGGATGACAGAGACAGCACCAATGGCGAGGATGACTCTTAAAGCACATAGTGGGGTTTAGAAATCGTATCCCATTATTTCTTTACCTAGGCGCTTGTCTAAGTTCAGATATTTCACCAGATCTCTCCCCCGAGTATCTTCAGCACATGCTCACTGTTCTCCCCCATCCTTGTCCTTCCCATGTTCATTAATTCATGTTTCCCTGTGCCTAGTCCCATTTTCACTTCCTTTGATGCTCCTAATAGTTTTGTTAAGTCTTACCCTGTAATTTTTGCTTTTAATTTTGATACCTGTTTATGACTTAACAATAAAAAGGACGTATGGTTAAAAAAAAAAAAAAAAGTAGTTCAAAAGTGACAGCAGAAACACCAGCCCCTCCGGAGTAATCCACATCTGGAAGCTCCCCATCGACGTCACCGAAGGGGAGGTCATCTCCCTGGGGCTGCCCTTTGGGAAAGTCCCCCAGTCTCCTGATGCTGAAGGGGAAAACCAGGCCTTCATGGAGATGAACATGGAGGAAGGAGGCTGCCAACACCACGGTGAACTACTACACCTGGGGTGACGCCCGTGCTTCGGCGGCCAGTCCATCTACATCCAGTTCTCCAACCACACGGAGCTGAAGACCCACAGCTCTCCCAACCAGCCACAGCCCCAGCTGGCCCTGCAGGCTGTGAACTTGGTAAAGTCCGGGGAACCTGGCTTGGCTGCCTCGGCAGCGGCCATGGGCACAGGGATGGCAGTGACCTTGCCCCATGCTCAGGATTATCGTGGAGACCCTTTTCTTACCCCGTGACCCTGGATGTGCTGCACCAGATTTTCTCCAAGTTCAGCACAATGTTGAAGAACATCACCTTCTCCAAGAACAACCCGTTCCAGGCCCTGCTGCAGTACGCAGACCCCGTGAACACTCAGCATGCCAAGCTGAGGCTGGACGGGCAGAACATCTCCCACGCCTGCTGCAGGCTTCTCAGCCACTTCTCCAAGCTCAGCAGCCTCAAGTACAACAACGACCACACAACCAGACCACGACTACACACCCAGACCTGCCCTCCGGGACAGCCAGCCCTCGCTGTCCAGACCATGGTGGTGGCCATCGGCCTTTCTCTTCCCAGCATCCACAGCACCCTGGCCTCCCTGGCCATCTCCTCGGCGGTGGCGGCAGCTGCAGCGGCAGTTCGGATCGCCATCTCGGGCCAGGTGGGGGCAGGAAATTCTGCCTTGCTGGTCAGCAACCTCAACTCAGAGAGAGTCATTATTCCTTTCAGAGTCTATGGCAATGTGCAGCATGTGAAGATACTGCTCAATAAGAAGGAGAACGCCCTGGTGCAGATGGTGGATGGCAGCCAGGCCCAGCTGGCCATGAGCCACCTGAACCAGCACAAGCTGCACGGGAAGCCCATCCCCAACGCTCTCAAAGCACCAGAACTGTAGCTGCCCCACGAGGGCCAGGAGGATCAGGGCCTGACCAAGGCCTTGGCCACTCACCCCTGCACTACTTCAAAAGGCAGGTCTCCAAGAACTTCCAGAACATATTCCCACCCTTGGCCACCCTGCATCCCTCCAACATCCCACCCTTGGTATCGGAGTAAGATCTCAGGGTCCTCTTCTCCAGCAAGGGGGTGGCATCAAAGGATTCAGTTTCTTCCAGAGGGACTGCAAGATGGTGCTGATCCAGATGGGCTCCGTGGAGGAGGCACTCCAGGCCCTCGTTGACCTGCACAACCACAACCTCAGGGAGAATCACCACCTGCAGGTCTCCTTCTCCAAGTCCACCATCTAGGGGCACAGGACCCCCCCAGGCCCAGGCCCCCTGGTGACAACCTCCATCATTCCAGAAAAAAAGCCACTTTAAAAAGCAGCTGAAGTGACCTTAGCATACCAGAGATTTTATTTTTATTTTATTTTATTTTATTTATTTAGAGACGGAGTTTCGTCTTGTTGCCCAGGCTGGAGTGCAATGGCGCGATCTCAGCTAACTGCAACCTCTGCCTCCCGGGTTCAAGTGATTCTCCTGCCTCAGCCTCCCAAGTAGCTGAGATTACAGGTGTGCGCCACCACACCTGGCTAATTTTTGTATTTTTAGTAGAGACGGTTTTCTCTATGTTGGTCAGGCTGATCTCGAACCCCCGACCTCAGGTGATCCACCCACCTTGGCCTTCCAAACTGCTGGGATTACAGGCGTGAGGCACTACACCCAGCCCGATTTTATTTTATTTTATTTTTTAAAGATGGGGTTTCACCATGATGGCCAGGCTGGTCTTGAACTCCTGACCTCAGGTGATCCACCCACCTCGGCCTCCCAAAGTGCTAGGATTACAGGTGTGAGCCACCGTGCCTGGCCTGATTTTATTTTTTTTAAAAGAGAAATCAGTTTACCTGTTTTTTAAAAAAATTAAATCTAGTTCACCTTGCTAAAAATAAAATAAAAATAGAAAGATGTTATTTAGGCCGAGCACAATGGTTCATGCTTGTAATCAGCACTTTGGGAGGCCGAGACGGGTGGATCATGAGGTCAGAAGTTCGAGACCAGCCTGGCCAAGATGGTGAAACCCCGTCTCTACTAAAAAAATACAAAATTAGCCAGGCGCAGTGGTGGGCACCTGTAATCCCAGCTACCCAGGAGGCTGAGGCAGGAGAATTGCTTGAACCCAGGCGGTGGAGTTTGCAGTGAGCCAAGATCGCACCACTGTACTCCAGCATGGGTGACAGAGTGAGACTCTGTCTCAAAAAAAAAAAAAAGTTATTTATATTAACATTAATGGGTTTATTATCGTGATTTTAAAATTGACAAATATTTTAAAATTTCTGCCACTAACCTACATACATTTTAAGAGTGTATAAAGGCGTCCTGAGACAAAAAGCTTTGAGAACTGCTGTATGACCACATCTTGCCCTCCAGAATGTGGCCTGAAGGGAAATACTTCTTTCCCTTCTATTTAAATAACCCGATGCTGCTACTGTTTTATTTTAAAATCCAGTCTACCCTCTTCCTCTAGAACTATTAAAAAGTAAACTGCAAAAGAACCATAGCTTCCTGAAATCAAAGGACCCAAAACAAAGAGAAGGCAAAAGCAGCGAATAAAAGGACTTCTGCAAAGACGGCAGGCTGACCAAAGACCACTTCCCCTCCAGCTAGCCTGGTAGGAGTTGCCTATTCCTTTTTGCTTTGTTTTCACACCCAGTCACCCACTCCCACCTCCTGCACCTCAACATCCATCCTGGAATGCTATTGTTCTTCAGGGCCTCCAAACACAAAGGCACTTTATAAATCTTTGGGCTCACCCCCCACCACATCCCCCATTCTGAGATTACAGTGCAGGGAAGGGCACTTTCAGATTGTGCCTGAGCCTCCACCAGCCCCCTGTTCTCAGGCTTGGGGCTGAGATGAAAAGCGAACACCACTGTTTCTGGCCTGAAAGGAAATGTAAATCCCTTGCAAGCCAGAAGCTGCCAGAAGACCATTTCCCTGTTAGTAAACAGGGCTGCCTGAGCCATCTTTCTCCTCTTTAATAACCTGTGGAGCATCTATTGATTGCGCATGCTGGTCCCTCATAAATTAGAACAGGGATGCCTTCCGGTTGCTCTGTAGCTGCGTAGATGGTGAAATTGGCTCACTAATACTTCATGCTCATGGAGCACAGTGTATTACGTCACATAAACATGAAGAATATGTATCATCAGGCTCTGGGAATGCATGGAAAACAACCCCGGAAGCTTCTGGGCATGCTGCAGACTTTAATTAGGCAGTTTCTTCCACTAGGATTGGAGATCCGCAGAAACACCAATTGCATGCCTCCTGCTGCAGCCTGTTCTGCTTTCAAATGGGAGGGAGGAGCAACCCTTGGTGGGTAGGAGATGAGCCTGCTTCTCTCTTACCCCCTCACCAGGATGGGTACCAGCAAGCAGAAAGGAATATTCATCTTTCATGCTGTGGTAGACAGAGCACCAAGTTAGCAGTCACAAAACATTCAAAACTCCTGCTTTAGCCACTTATGGCTACATGATCTCCGGTGCAAGTGCCTTAACCTCTTAGAATCACAGCATCTCATCTGGAAAGTGATCAAAGTAATTAACACCTAGCTGCTTGTGAGGCTTGAGGAAAATAAGTCCTTCCTGGTGCCCAGTGTGGTCTCAGTAAATACTGAAACTGAAATTGAAGTAGTTGAAGAACAGGGTGGCAGGTACAAGGCTGTTACTATTTCTTTCTCCCCACCTCCAAAATCTGGCATCAGGAACTTTCCACCACTACCCCTAGCCAACATTTTGCTCTTTAAGTAAGAAGTGAGGCCCTGCAATTCATAGCTTTGATTCATTGGAACTGTTTCTCTTACCCTTCCATCTTTCTGTACCCTCTCCTGAGCTGGCTCTGAATTAAAAATTCATTTAGCAGGAAATCTCTCTAAAATGCATGGTAAACATCGAAAACATGCTAGCATAGCTTCCCATTCTACCAAAAACAGCTTGGCACCCCACATGCCAACACTTGGCAGAACCTTCCCAGTTGCTCTAAGTTTAAACAGGCCCTAGGCAACTGGATCCGCTTATGCTTCCCAGAGTGTGTAGCATTTCATTAAAGTTTTACCACAGTCCCCTTCATCTGCCATTGCTAATTAAAATGAACAAGGACAATGTGGAGAGACATATTTTGCTATTTCTGGAAATATCTGTTGCTCCAGGGTGGGTGGAGGACATTGAATGGTGTCCCCCTCGCTATGAAGGACATGGTTGCATCCTGGAACTCATGGATGGGTCCAGGATGTGATTGGGTGTGAGAAAAATGAAGCAAAAAAGGTCTTTGCAGATGTTAAAAATAAAGCATCTTGAAATGAGATAATCTTGAATTGCCTGGGGTGGGGGGCCTTAAATCTAAAGACAAGTGTCTTTATAAGAAACAGAAGAGGGTCGGGTACAGTGGCTCACACTTGTAATCTCAGCACTTTGGAAGGCCAAGGTGTGAGGATCGCTTGAGACCAGACCAGGCAACATGGTGAGATCCCATCTCTACAAAAAATTAGCCAGGCACAGTGCCACACACCTGTGGTCCCAGCTACTCTGAAAGCTGAGGTGGGAGAATTGCTTGAGCCTTGGAGATCGAAGCTGCAGCGTTCACGCCACTGCACTCCAGCCTGGGCAACAGAGCGGGACCCAGTGTCAAAAACAGACAGAGAGAAGAGGAGAAGGCACAGAGGGGGAAGTCCATGTGAAGATGGAGGCAGAGGCTGAAGTGATGCAGCCACAAGCCAAGGAAGAAAAAAGTTCCTGGAAGCTGGAGAGGCCAAGGTGGACTGTCCAGTAGAGGGCTTTGGAAAAAGTGCGGCCCCGCCCATACCTTGATTCTGGAGTTCTGGCTCCAAAACTTCGAGACAATCAATTTCTCGTGTTTTAGGCCACCCAGTTTGTGGTCATTTGGTTACGGGGCAACATACATAAAAATGTCTGGTAGGATACATTCCATGGCAGATTGCTGTAGTTGCCCTGTCCATTTTTCCTTCCTTTTTGGTAACAAAAAACTGACTTTTGGGGGCATGGTCATGTGCTCAGTGAAAGCCTCCCTTCCACAGAATCCCTGGCAGCGAGGTGTGGCCGAGACTAAGTTTTGGCGAAAGAAGTATAAACAAAGAAGTGTAAGAGACTTCTACAAAGTCTCTTTATGGGAGAGTGTTACGGGTTAAATTGTCTCTCCTCAAAATTTATATATAGAAGTCCTAATCCCTCGTACCTCAGCATGTGACCTTATTTGGAATAGGGTGCTTGCAGATGTAATTAGTTAAAATTAGGTCATGAGGGTGGGCCTTATCCAATATAAAAGTGTCTTTATATAAAGGGGAAAATTGGACACAGAAACACACAGGGATTACGCCATGTGACGACCAAGGCAGAGACTGGGGTGATGCTTTACAAGGTAAGAAAACTCAAAGATTTCCAGCCAATCACGAGCAGCTAGGGGAGGGGCATGGAACAGATATTTCCTTACAGTTCTCAGAAGGAACCAATCCTGCCTGATACATTGATGCTGGACTTCTGGCCTGCAGAACTGTGAGAATTGTGAGACAATAAGTATATTTCTGTTGTATAAGTCACTCAATTTGTGATCCTTTGTCACAGCAGCCCTAGCAAACTAATAAAGAGAGCTATGTCCTTCCACTTTTCCATCTTGCTACCTAGAATATAGGTAAGAGGGATGGTTTTCCATTAGTCGTTGTGGACCATGAGGATGAGGACCACCTTCACAGATGGTAGGGCAGGGAGCTAGAAGGGACTTGGTACCCTAAAAACTTCATGGAGATGCCATACTAGCCCTGGGCTGCCTATCCCTTGGCTTATCTTTCTGAGAAATAAATAATGCTAAAGCTTTTGTTGTTATTTGTTGAAACTTGTAATTGAATATAATTTTTTTTTTTTTTCTGAGTTGGAGTCTTGCTCTGTCACCCAGGCTGGAGTGCAGTGGCACGATCTCAGCTTACTGTAACCTCACCCTCCCAGGTTCAAGCAATCCTCCTGTCTCAGACTCCTGAGTAGCTGGGACTACAGGAGCACTCCACCATGCCCAACTAATTTTTGTATTTTTAGTAGAGATGCAGTTTCACCATATTGATCAGGCTGGTCTCAAACTCCCGACCTCAGGTGATCTGCCTGACTCGGCCTCCCAAAGTGCTGGAATAACAGGTTTGAGCCACGTTCCCGGTCAGTTGAATATAATCTTAACCAATACAAACACAAATTTGATAACTTAGTTCTTTGGGGGAGAGGACTGGGATTGGACTGTTTTGTTTGTTTGTTTGTTTGTTTGTTTTTTGAGACAGTCTTGCTTTGTTGCCCAGGCTGCAGTGCAATGGCACGATCTCGGCTCACTGCAACCTCTGCCTTCTGGGTTCAAGCAATTCTCCTGCCTCAGGCTCCTGAGGAGCTGGGACTACAGGCACATGCCACCATTCCCAGCTAATTTTTGTATTTTTAGTAGAGACGGGGTTTCACCGATAACGAGGATGGTCTCCATCTCCTGACCTCGTGATCTTCCCGCCTCAGCCTCCCAATGTGCTGGGATTACAGGTGTGAGCCACCACGCCTGGCCTGGACTGTTATAGATAGGAAATGTTTGCTTCTCCTGTGCATTTCAATTTTGATATCAGGAATGTACTCGTGTACTCTTTTGCAATTAAAAATCAATCTGTTTTATAATAAATAAATTCCAAGGAAAAAAGAGGGATGAGAACCTGTATATTCAAGGAGACCTAGGAAATCTATCAACCATAATGGATGATTGGATGCAGGAAAAAGAAAAAGAATATATCATCCAATTGCAGTATGTGAGTCTTATTTGGATCTTGATTTAAACCCCCAATTTTTTAAATTTACAGAACAATTGGGGGAAATTTTAATATTATCAGATAATTGATGATATTAAGGAATTATTGTTAGTTTTTTATGAATGCTAACAATATTGTAGTGATCTATTTAGTGTGTTCTTATCTTTTAGACTCTGAAACATGGTTTTCAACGTTGTCACGGTTGTTATTTTGAGCCACATAGTTCCTTGTCGTGAGGTGCTGGCCTGTGCCTTGTAGAATGTTTCACCCTGTTTCACCTGGCTTCTATCCACTAGGGTGCACACCCCCTCCCCCCAACCTTGTACAAACACAAAAAGGTCTCCAGATATTGCCAAATCTCCCCTAGGGGGGCAAAATTGCCCTAGGCTGAGAATAACAGCTCTTAAATTTAGAGAGACTGACTGGACTCTTTATGGGTGAGATGGTTCCATGACTGGGTTTTGCTTCCAGATAATCCAGGTGATGCGGGGCAGTGGGTAAAATGTTCCATAACGGAAAGTTTAACATACATTTAAAATTTTCAAAAGAGTCTGTTTGGACTCTTTATTAAGTTCCATCAATACAGGGGACTTAATCTTCTTAAATATTGTCTCACTATAAGGTGAGAATATACTGGATAAAATACAAGCAGATATTTACCTCCTCTGTCCAAGATCTTGTCTTATGTCTCCCACATGATCGTTAAAATCCAAGGATCTAGGTTCCCAACCTGACTGGGCAAAGTGAGCCCTCCCTCCCCAACCCTCTCCCTTATCACTGACTCAGCACTACCCCCTAGGCATCCTCGGTGCTGCCCCTGGGGGCATACTCAGCTAGGAGCTGCTCCTGCGTCTTCTTCAGTTGCTTGGTAACCCTAACTCCTGAGGTGTCATCCCAGCTCTGCCCCCTGGGGCTCCTCCTTTCCTAGTCCCCAAGCTTAAGCTGGATGGGGTGTGCTTGGAGCCAGATTCATTAGGGCCATGCCTTGCCCATTCCTGTGAGGGCCCAGCCCATCAGCCTCCTCCTCACTGTTTGCAGGTGCTCTCTGCAGAGCACTGCCCAGCCCACCCTTTCACCAGGCTCACAACTGCATCCCTGTTCTCCACCAGCTGCTTCACTCCAGCCCCTGCTTGGGACAGCCAGGCCTCCCTAGGGCCCATGAACCCCGGGCGTCTCTGCTGAGACTGACTTTCAGGCCCATCTGGTCTTCCCCAAGACCCGGAGCCTTCAGAGCTTTCATCAGGATTCCCTCAGCATGTGGGTTATGAGTTGTGATCCAAGCCCATCAGGAGCCAGACTGTAGGTGGGCGCAGGGGCCTCTGAGCTGGAGGCAAATGGGGCTTTCAAAAGGTCTCTGAGCAGAGCCGTGAACCCACCTTCTGGGGGCCTGGGAGCATGGCTACCTACTCAGGTCCCAACACGAGGTCCAAGGTGTTCTCTGCTTGCTTCAGGGGCCGCAGAGGGAGGCTGACCACAGCTGTGACACTCCTCAGTGCTGGACACCGGGTGGGAAGCCCCCTCTTGCACTGACTGGACCAGAACCGCAAACATTTTCCCGACAAGGAGAGGGAGCAAGATTGAGTAAGATCAGTCGGTTATTTTTATACAAATATTGTTCCAACCACAACGACTGTTTTCGAAGGTGGGTGGTATTTGTTTGGTGGAAGGATCTTCGAGATGAGAGGCAGCAGGATGCTTTAGCACAACCACTTCCTCTACCTTTCTGAGTGTTCCCTTGCCAAGTCACCAGTTCTGGTTCTGCTCCATTTGTCTGCCCAGCAAAGAGGCAGAATGAGGTGAAATCTGTCTACCTACTTACCCTGGGGGGGACAGTCATGGCCGCTGGTGAGTTTCAAGTGATTTGAGAGGTGTGGTGACTTATATGAGGAGCTCTTTTCCTCCCCTTCATAGAAATGGAATAATGTACGGGTTTCTAAGGGGACTTAGGAGTCAGAGAGCGCAGTGTTCAAATTCCAGAGCCTTTATATTTTGATTGTGTGAAAAAAATAGTGGGCAAGGTGGTCAACATGTCTGTGCCTCACCTTCCCCATACACAAAATGGAAATAAGCCTACTTATTTCAAACGGTTGTTGTATAGCTATTAAGTCTCAGTAAATGCCTACTTGAAATATTTGGGGGGGACAGCTGCGGCTGGGCACGGTGGCTTATGCCTGTAATCCCAGCACTTTGGGAGTCCGAAGTGGGTGGCTCACCTGAGCCCAGGAGTTTGAGACCAACCTGGGCAACATGGTGAAACTCCATCTCTACCAAAAATACAAAAAATTAGCTGGGCATGGTGACCATCCCTCCTCCATCCTGAATACTAAATGTTCCTTTGGGAACCACCCGTCTTCCACTCTCTATCCATGTAGTTCAAGTGAGGTTGGCCTCAGTCCCTGACTCCAGGGGTGGGTGTATGACCCAGGACTGGCTAACTGTGGACATAATGAGTGGTTGAGGAGTAATCCCTTTGTCCAGAGTAAGCCAATGAGAGTCAGCATTGGGACTTCTGTTGAAAGAGGCACTCTTTCTCCACTGGGGTTGCAAAGCTGAAGACAATGGTGGCCCTCTTTACCACTGCATGAGTAGAGTCTGCTGGAGAACAAGGACAACGGAGAGAAAAGCAAATCTGAGAGAGAATGGATTTCTTGTTGCCCTGGCTGAACACCTGGATCTAGCCATTCCTGAAGATGTCATATATTCATCTATGTGAGCTAACATATATCACTTTTTGAAAGATACTTGAACTGAGTTTCTGTTAGTGGCAATGAAAGGAACTGTGACTAATTCATCTTTATTTATTTTTTATTTTGATGAAAAGTTTGCAGTTTTTACATGATGGCATAGAAACAGAACTCTGGCATGTTTGACAACGTACTTTTGACAGTTCTATCTATTTCTGACAAGGACATGCTGGGGAAGTTGTAGGAACACATCTCCTGTGTCCGTCCCCCTCCTTTCAAAGTCTATTTTTATTCAGAGATACATAAATGTATGCTAATGATCTTATGATGATGATGGTCAGAACTGTGCTCCAAGAAGATGATAGCAACCGTGAGCCGGGTTAGAGCAGGGAGAGACGAGGGGCAAAAATAGCCCTCAGGAAGCCAACAGAATAATTCAAATGAGAAGTGGGAAGGATTGTCTCAAGGTGGTAGCTGCAGAAATGGGAAAGAGACCAAGGGTAAATGAGTGAAAATAAAATGCTTTTATCTACAAGGCCCTACAGAAACTGATTTTATCCCTGATTTCTTTCTTTTTCTTCTCTCTTTTTTTTTTTGAGATGGAGTCTCACTCTGTCACCCTGGCTGGACTGCAGTGGCAAGATCTCGGCTCACTGCAACCTCCGCCTCCTGGGTTCAAGCAATTCTCCTGCCTCAGCCTCCTGAGTAGCTGGGACTACAGGTACATGCTATCATGCCTGGCTAATTTTTTTGTATTTTTAGTAGAGATGGGTTTCACCATGTTAGCCAGGATCGTCTTGATCTTCTCACCTCATGATCCTCCCGCTTCGGCCTCCCAAAGTGCTGGGATTACAGGCATGAGCCACGCACTCAGCCCCCCTTATTTATTTCTTATCATTCTTTCCCTTGTCTGGTCTGCCCAGCTACCTCAGTCTTTGCATTTACTGTGCCCTCTGCTTGGGACACTCTTACTCCAGTGGTCCCTGGCTCATGTCTTCACTTCCTCAGACCTCTGCATCACATCAAAAGGATTCCCTTTAGTCCCCATCTATTATTGCATTCCCCCATTCTGAGCATTCCTTATACTTGCTTATTAATTTTTCCCCAAGTCAGGCAAAAATTAATCTTAGCACTTCTTAAGAGCTCAAGGTGGGTGGGTCACTTGAACTCAGGAGTTCAAATCCAGCCTGAGCCCCAGAGGCAGAGGCTGCAGTGAACTGAGATCACACCATGCATTCCAGCCTGAGTGACAGAGCGAGAGTCTGTCTCAAAAAAGAAACTTCAAGGAAATAATTAATTTTTTCTTTTTTTGAGTGGCATCTCCCTTTTTTGCCCAGGCTGGAGTACAGTCACGCAATCTCAGCTCACTGCAACCTCTAACTCCCAGGTTCAAGCGATTCTGCTGCCTCAGCCTCCCAAGTAGCTGGGATTACAGGTGTGCCACCACACCCAGCTAACTTAATGCATTTTTAATAGAGACAGGTTTTCACCATCTTGGCCAGGCTGGTCTCAAATTCCTGACTTCAAGTGATCCACCTGCCTCGGCCTCCCAAAGTGCTGGGATTACAGGCATGAGCCACCGTGCCTGGCCGTAAAAAATTTTGAAAAATAATTTTGTCCCTAGTGCTTAACTCTCTCTCTCTCTCTCCTACACACACACACAGACACACACACAGACACACACACACACAGACACACGCACAGACACACACACAGACACACGCACAGACACACACACAGACACACACACACAAAGACACACACACACACACACACACACACACACACACACATTTCTGTCTCTCTTGACTAAAATGTAAGTTCCATGAGGGCTCCATGACTTTTGTTCACTGCTGAGTCCCCAGCACCTTGGACGGAACCTGGGCACAGACGAGGTACTCAATGAATATGAGTCAATATCACAAATCTTGAACAACTGGAACAATGATATGGCATTGACAAATGAGGAAATACTGGGAAGGTGACTGGGAGCAGGGTTGGTGGGGTGGAGGGGTGAGAGGGTTTAGAACCCATGGAATTTAAGGTTAGTCGTGTAAATGACCATACAGCCTGGTGGTTGAAATGCTGGCCTGGTGCTCAGGAGCAGCCAGAGGTGAGGGTCAATTGGAGAATTATGTGTCAAAGGTTGGTGGAAGCTGTGGAGTCAGTGAATCTCTCGGGAGATCATGGAAAGAGAGAGAGGTGAGACCTAGGGATGGAACCCTATAAGTTAATGACCCACTTGTTTTTTTTTCTGGGACTTTACTGGCTTAAAATCTAAAAGTCCGGGCCAGGTGTGGTGGCTCTCACCTGTAATCCCAGCACTTTGGGAGGCTGAGGTGGGTGGATCACCTGAGCCCAAGAGTTTGAAACCAGCCTGAACAACATGGTGAAACCCCATCTCTACTAAAAACACAAAAATTAGCCAGGCATGCTGGCAGGTGCCTGTAATCTCAGCTACTCAGGAGGCTGAGGCAGGAGAATTGCTTGAACCTGGGAGGCGGAGGTTGCAGTGAGCCAAGACCACGCCATTGCACTCCAGCCTGGCAACAGAGTAAGACTCCGTCTCAAAAAAAAAAAAAAAAGAGAGAGAGAGAGAGAAACACAAAAGAACTCAAAGGAACATTTCCAACTTCTTTTTAACTTGGCAGTACAGCGAGTCCTGAACCAGGTATGTGGAGCCTTGATTACTATAAAGAGCCAATAAGACAAAAATTAGAAAATATCTTGTATATTTTAAATAATGCTGCAAATATAAGGTCCTGTGACTGAGTCTTGCTTGAAATAAAATAATCATCGCGGCGCAGAGTGGTGGCTCATGCCTGTAATTCCAGCACGTTGGGAGGCCGAGGTGGGCAGATCACAAGGTCAAGAGATCAAGACCATCCTGGTCAACATGGTGAAACCCTGTGTCTAATAAAAATACAAAAATTAGCTGGGCATGGTGGTGTGCACCTGTAGTCCCACTACTCAGGAGACTGAGACAGGAGAATCACTTGAACCCGGGAGGCAGAGGTTGCAGTGAGCTGAGATTGTGCCATTGCACTTCAGCCTGGGTGACAGAGCGAGATTCTGTCTCAAAAAACAAACAAACAAACCAAAAACTATTAATATTTGATCAATAGAAAACATGTCCTTGTCCTTAGAGAACTTTATGGCTTACCTGCAGCAGCTTGCAAGAATTTAGCTATATTTACTCAACAATATATGAGGGAATAGAAATAAATATTTTGTCAACTCCCTGACTCTCACCCCTTCCCAGCTCCCTAACCCACAACACATATATCCTCCTTTCTTTCTTTTTTTTTTAAAACAGGGTCTTACTCTGTCACTCAGACAGGGTGTAGTGGCACAATCATAGGTCATTGCAGTCTCAACCTTCAGGGCTTAAGTGATCCTCCCACCTCAGCCTCCCAAGTAGCTGAGACCATAGGTACATGCCACCATACCCAGCTAACTTTTTTATTTTTTGTAGAGATAGGGGTCTCACTATGTTGCCAGGTTGGTCTTGAACTCTTGGGCTCAAGCAGTCCTCCCACCTCGGCCTCTCAAAGTGCTGGGATTACAGGTGTAAGCCACCAAACCCAGCCATATCCACCTTTCTAGTGAGCATGGACAAAGATGCCCTAATTCATTCAGACCAGAAGGTGATGGGGAATGTTTCCAGTCACCTTTCTTTATGCACAGACCTATTCTGGGAAGAAGGGGTCAAGAATGTGGCAAGCCTGGACTTTAATACATTGACTAGAAAATTTATTCAATAAATATCTATAGGCCATCTACTTGAGGCCTAATGCTGCTTTAGGCCCAGTAGTGATCTAAAAGAAGGTCCTTGTCCTTAATCTCACCAGAGTGATGAAGCGAAAGTCCCCAAAACAAGGTCTTATATTACTAAGTGCCAACGTTAACTATAAGGCAGTGAGATTCTAGAAAAGGGATGGAGTTTCACTTTTGTTGCCCAGGCAGTATAAAAGAATCCAAGGCTCTTAGGAAGTTAAGAGGCTTAAATGGAGAAACCTCCACACTCCAGGACTGGAGTAGATAACCTAGCACTTTAGGCATTTAAAACTCTAAGTCTTTCTGGAACACGAAGGCCCGCGGTGCTGGGGAAAAGCATTTGCCACATCTCCTATCCTGGTGATTCTGTGAATTAAGGATATGAGAGGTTATGCTTTGGTAACAATGAATCTTTTATCTCAGTGGTTTGATACAGTAAAGGATTCATTTCTTGTTTATGCTGCATGTCCAGTGTAGATAAGGATGGCGTGGAGGGGAGATTTCCTCCATATAATCTCTCGGGGACCCAGGCTGATGGAGGTTCTACCACCCTAGAATGTTGTCATCTCATATGACTTTCAGGATTGCTGCAGCAGGGGCAAACAAACAAACAAACAAACAAAAAACTGTAGGAAGGCCGGGCGTGGTGGCTCACGCCTGTAATCCTAGCACTTTGGGAGGCCGAGGTGGGTGGATCTCCTGAGGTCAGGGGTTCAAGACCAGCCTGGCCATAATGGTGAAATCCCATCTTAAAAAAAAAAAAAAAAAAAAAAAACTGTAGGAAGTTTATAAGTGCCAAGACTGAGGGTGGTTATCATTTCTACCAATAATCAATTGGCTAAAACCTAGCTATATGTGCAAGGAACAATGCAATATATAATCTTCCTTTCTGCCCTGAAAGAGGAAAAATGAAATAGGATTTCATAAACACATATAATATCAATCATGACCGATTATACAAAGAATCTTACTTTGTTAATAATAGCTAACACTTACATTTTGCTGATCTTTGAAATCCACCTGTGAGGCAGCTTTTATTATCATTATCTCTATTTTATTCTATTTTACTTTATTTTATTTTTTGAGACAGGGTCTTGCTCTGTGGCCCAGGCTGTAATGCAGTGGTGTGATCACAGCTCACTGTAGCCTGGAATTCCTCGGTTCAAGTGATCCTCTCACCTTAGCCTCTTGGGTAGCTGGAATTACAGGCATGCTGCACCACACCTGGCTAATTTTTTGTTTTGTGGAGATGAAGTCTCACTATGTTGCTCAGGCTGGTCTTGAACTCCTGAGCTTAAGTGATCCTCCCGCCTCAGTCTCCCAAAGTGTTGGGATTACAGGTGTGAACCACTGCACCTGGCCATCTCCATTTTAAAGATAGGAAAGTGAAGCAAAAAGAAATTGAATCATTTATTCAAGGGCCCTCAGCTAGTAAGTGGCACAACATAGAGTCACTCAAGAAGTTTTTCTCAAGAGTTCATACCATGCCCAGGCTGGAGTCCAGTGGCACAATCATAGCTCACTGCAGCCTCAATTTCCCCCAGGCTCAGGTGATCCTCCTAACTCAGCCTCCTGAGTAGCTTGAACTACAGGCATGCACCACCATGCCCAGCTACAGATTTCCTGTTCTTAACAACTATGTTCTACCTCCTTTGTTATAGGCTTAGTTAAAATGGAAGTCAAATCATGAATCCATGTACCCTGCATCTCTTACGTTGGGGTATAGAAAACTTCTAGCAATGGTGTCATACTTGACTCTGACTAGTCCACCCTGCCAATATTTCCACAGCCTCAGTTGTATAAATATACTCACCATGCTCTTGACCGGCGTGTCTTGGTATACCATCTATTCAAAGGGTTGTGGATGACAGTTTGATTATGTGTAAGCTATATGGATATGTATCACCTATATGGGTATATCTACTATATAGGTATATATATGGATATAGATGCTGTTTCTAAATGTAACACATTCTTGCATAGGCATCAGCAATTGTCAAGAGCATTGTGTCCTCTGTCCTTGGATGAGGCATTCTTGTTCCCCTGTTCTCAACTGCTCTCCAGCACAAGTTATTCTCATTCTTTGGAAAACAGAAGTGAACTATGTTTTTCTCCTAAATCAGTGTAACGGAGCAGATTATGTACAGATGACTGGTAGGGGAGACATTGACAGCTGGCCCTGAGCAGGGCTGAGTAATGGAAATCCAAGTTATCTCAAGCCTCAGAATTATTCAAGTTTCCTTATGTAACCTGTGTGTCCAAGGTCAGACTAGGCTGAAAACAACATGAGGTTACAATTTCAATAATGTCCAGTCTTTAGACCTAATGTGAATAGGAATTTTGTTTATGTTGTTCATTATTATATAGTGAGTATCTAGAACAGTGCCTGGAATATAGTAGACATGCCATAAATGTTTGTCGAGTAAATTTATTGACCAAATTCTGGTCCTCTTTGGAGGCATGATGGTGTAGTGGTAGAGTGATACTGTTTGGCTCGGTGTCCCCACCCAAATCTCATGTCGCATTGTAATTCCCAGTGTTGGAGGAGGGGACCTGGTGGGAGGCGATTAGATCATGGAGCAGACTTCCCCGTTGCTTTTCTCGTGATGATGAGTTCTCATGAGCTCTGATGATTTAAAAGTGCGTGGTACTCCTCCCCCCTCCCCTTCCCCACTGCTCTGACATGGTAGGATGTGCTTGCTTCCCCTTCGCCTTCCACCATCATTGTTAGGTTCCTGAGACCTCCCAGCTATGCCTCCCATACAGCCTGCAGAACTGTGAGTTACTTAACTGTTTTCTCTCTATAAATTGCCCAGTTTCAGGTATGTCTTTATAGCAGTGTGAGAACAGACTAATACATAGATCATTGACTTTAGAATCCAATAGACTTGTGTTTGAACCTCACAAGCTGTGTGACCCCTTGTTAGTTATTTACCCTCTCTGACCTCTTCCTTCCTCATTGGCAAAATGAGGTTAATATTACCTACCTCTTGGATTGTTATGGGAATTAAATCTGATACTTAATGTCAGGCACTCAGTACACGGAAGCTAGCTATGGCTCTGCCCTGTATCAGAAAAATCCCTGGAGCCCAGCCTTGTCACACATACCTGCAGTCCCAGCTACCCAGGAGGCTGAGGTGGGAGGATGGCTTGAACCCATGAGTTTGAGGCTGTAGTACACTATCATCATGCCTGTCAATAGCCACCTGGGCAATATAGCAAGACCCTGTCTCTAAATAAATAAATAAGTTTTTAAAAAGAAAAATCACCAGGCACGGTGGCTCATGCTTGTAATCTCAGCACTTTGGGAGGCAGAGGTGGGCTGATCACGAGGTTAGGAGTTCCAGACCAGCCTGGCCAATATGGTGAAACCCTGTCTCTACTAAAAATACAAAAATTAGCCAGGCATGGTGGCACATGCCTATGGTTCCAGCTACTTGGGAGGCTGAGGCAGAAGAATCGCTTGAACCCAGGAGGCGGAGGCTGCAGTGAGCCAGGATCATGCCACTTCACTCCAGCCTGGGCGACAGAGTGAGACTCCATCTCAAAAAAAAAAAAAAAAACAAAGAAAAATCTCTGGAGATCTTGTCATTCCTCAGGGTTCCCTGCAGACATTTCTGTAAGTCGTTAGGGGTGTCTCAGCTTTGTTCACCAGTAAGTCTTCTTCGCTACCAAATCTCACATTTCTTTTGGATTCTCCACCAACCTCCTCCTCCTCCTCTATTCTGCTTTCTTTTGGTCGTGTCTGACTCTGAGCTCTCGCCTACCATTTTGCAGTGCCCGCCATGTAGGGTGTTAATATCTGGGCAAATAGTGGTGCCTCCTGCTTAAAGTCAATGACTCAGTGAGGTCAACAATGACTCAACAGGACCGAGGCTGCTGCAACCACCACTCCCTAAAGCTTAAGGTATTCACCAAAGTCACCACCATACCCCGTTGCAGCTGCCTGTCTCCTAGGCCACCTCAATGAGCCTCCTAGATGAGAATCTACCCACTGAAGCAGGAAGTGTTCCTCAGTGGCTCCCATTCCACAGGTCCCAAGTGGCTCTGCAAATTGAGGAGTATCCCTGAACTATACTCATTTCTGCTTGTGCCCACAGTGCTGCAGATGTCCCCAATATCTCTAAGAAATTTTGTGTGACAGTGCCCACATCAGCTCTCCATCACCTAAGCCCCCATCCTATCCTATGTGATTAGGACTTCATCACAGCCATTGGGTGCTGGGTGGGAAGCAATCGGAGAGGTATACACCCAGCAGTTACTTGAAACCACTCCTTCCCCTCCAGAAGCCAAAGCCATTATTATCAACTAGTGTCTTTCAGTTTCTCTTATTTATTTATTTTTTAGAGACAGGGTCTTGCTCTGTTGCCCAGAGCAGAGTGCAGTGGTGTAAGCATAGCTCACTGCAGCCTTGAACTCCTGGCTCAGTACATTGCAGCTAGCTATGGCTCTGCCCTATATCAGAAAAATGCCTGGAGCTTGGCCTGGTTGCACACACTTGTCCCAGCCACTCAGGAGGCTGAGGCAGAAGGATGGTTTGAGCACAGGAGTTTAAGGCTGTAGTACGCTATCATCATGCCTGGCTATTGACATGGGGAATATAGCAAGACCCTGTCTCTAAATAAATAAATAAGTAAATAAATTTTTAAAAAGAAAAAATCTCTGGAGACCTTGTCGTTCCTCAGGTTCCCCCTCAGACATTGCTGTAAGTCTTCAGCGGTGTCTCAGGATGTTCACCAGTAAGTCTTCTTAGCCCAGGAGTTTGAGACTGTTGTACACTATCACCGTGCCTGTCAATAGCCACCTGGGCAATATAGCAAGACCCTGTCTGTAAATAAATAAAGACATTTTAAAAAAGGAAAAATCTCTGGAGACCTCCCACCTCAGCCTCCTGAGTAGCTGGAACTACAGGCAAGCTCCACTATGCCAAGCTAATTTTTTAAAAAATCATTATTTTTGTATAGACAGGGTCTCACTATGTTGTCCAGGCTGATCTCAAACTCCTGGTCTCAGTGATTCTCCCACATCAGCCTCCCAAAGTGCTGGGATTATAGATCTGAGCCACCGAACCCAGCCTCTCACTCTCATAGAGAGAGTTCTTTCCTGGTGGCTTCCAGGTCCCTCATGCAAAAGAGGCTCCTGACAGGCTTCTCCACTGGCCCTCTACCCAAAACCAGACACGTCTGAGCCCCCAACTAAAGATAGCTTGTTTCCAGCCTACAGCCTTATTACTTTTAAAAGGGAAAATAATTAGACAGTAAAATCTAAAACCATTAACTTTCTTAGGCCTTTTCAGATTTGATCAACAAAAAATTAATACCGAGATTTACAAAATTAAGGACTTCTTGGATAAACATTAGAAAAACAAAACTAATTAAGATTATTTGGTAAAAAGCAGAGGTAGAAAGTTTTACCCCTTATGAACAGATTAGAGGAAAGATTGCACAGAAGCCAGTAAGGGAGGAGTTGTCTGCAGTGCTGGCGTGTGATATGCAAAATGCTGATAAGGCTTAGACCTGGAGGAGGCCCCCTTTGACACTGTTTGATAAACCAACCAGTGTGATCACAGTGCCAGGGCCTGTGCTAGGAATTGTATGTACCCTGTCTTTAATCTTCAGACAACTTAGTGTTACTGGAAAAAACACCTGCCCACACCCACTCCCTCCTCTACTCACCCAACAGGGAGGAAAAGAAGGCCTTTTTCTCCGAGCAAATGTAACCTGGCAGCCCTTACAATACAACTGGTAATTTTAAAGCTTTAGCAGTGTCCTTGGATATGTTGAGGGAGAGCAGAGTTTGCAGCAGGAACCGGAGAGAGACGCACTGGTTGAGTTATGTTATGCAGTTATTATCCTAAAGGAAGGATTTGTGTTTCCTCCAGAAGGGGAGGGCAGAGTAGGAAGAGAAAGGAAAGAAAAGGAAGGCAAAGTGGCTTGAGAGCACAACGGGAGACTGAGCTGGAACAGGGAAAGATGCCAAGGAACAGACCAACCGAGAGAATATATAATGTACATATAGCTTATATCTATATAGTGCCGTGTGTGTGTGTGTGTGTGTGTGTGTACATTTTTTGTAGAGAAAGGATCTCGCTTTGTTGCCCAGGCTGGTCCCAAACGCTTCAAGTGGTCCACCCACCTTGGCTACTAAAGTGCTGGGATGACAGGCATGAGCCACCATACCCACACAACAAGATTAATTTTTTAGTATGCCTAGCAGGACACAAATCCCTCCATGCCAAGCTGGTCTAACCCGCGGCCTGTGGGCTGCATGTGGCCCAGGACGGCTTTGAATGTGGCCCAACACAAATTTGTAAACTCTCTTACAACATTATGAGATTTATGCATGGACTTTTTGTTTGTTTTTTAGCTCATCAGCTATCTCTAGTGTTAGTGTATCTTATGTGTGGCCCAAGACAATTCTTCTTCCAATGTGGCCCAGGGAAGACAAAAGATTGGATACCTGTGCTCTATGAAAAGCCTTAGGTAACTGAGTTTTTGTTGAAATTAAGGAAAGAACTGAACTTTACAACTGGATTGATATGGCATAGGTCAGAGGCAGCGTGAGGGGGGATGAACCAATATTCCAGAATTTAAATAATCCTGGGGAAGCAGGAGCTCACAGCCAGGGTGACTGCATGCATAGGATGGTTGTATGCATCTTTAGGAAGTTTTCAGAAATCCCACAGGGGTATTGGACTGCCCATACCCCTGTGATGGGTATTTGAGAACATCTTACCTAAAAATTAAGGGTCACTCTCCCACTGACCTCTGTTTATACCTAAAATCACACGGTATGTATGATTTTTTAAATCAAGTTGTCATTTTGCATCACATTTATAAACAGTGTCATTAGAATATCCTCACTTTAAAAGTTTTGTGCAAGGTGGGCACATCTTAAATTTAATTCTATAAAACTGAGTATTCTGGCTGTTTCCAGCCTTGTTTTATGTTTTGTGTTTTTTGCAATTATGATTACTGCTATGATAAACATCTGTGGGATAGATTTTTACAGCAGCTTAACCATGCCAACATAATCCAGACTGACAAGGACTCTCAAATTTAGTCTCCGTGGAGAGACCGAATATGCAAATGGACAATGGCCAGACCATGGATGAAAACTGAACTCTGATCCACAGCCTCTGTAGCGACCAGCCCAGGAAGCCAACCACAACCTCTATAGCAATCAGCCCCCAGATGGTCAGGGCTTGGGCAATCATTGCCAGCTTCCCTAAATTTTGGCCCTCCTTCTAACTCAGGACCAACCAGAGAAAGCCAAATACACTCTCCACACCAATCCTATAGGGCACCCTGCTTCGTGCTAGCCTGCGTCCTGCTCTTTCATGCCAGCAACCTCCTATCAGAGCACACCTGAAGCCCTCCCCCTTTTTTTTCTCACTCTAAAGCTCGCCAACTTCCCCCGCCTGTCTTTGACTATCTGCCAAAACCAAGTGCTAGTGGCTGAGTCCCTCGCTATAGAAAGCTCTCCATAAATCTCCTCTGCTTGTTCTCATTCCGGTTTATATCTACACTCCTGGCAAAGCCTAGCTCAGGTCAACCTGGTAGATACTGAACCCAGAGGAATATCACAGGCTGAACACGGCATAGGAGGCTTTTCTACCATGAGCCATTAGAAAATTCCTGGCTATTTCTAGAAGGACATTTAGCAGAAAAACCACCTCCACACACCATGCATACCTACCAGGGAGAAGGCCCTGGGTCCCATGTTGTCTTTGACCACTTGATGCCTATGCAGTAGCAGAAGCGGCAGAAGCAGGAAGCTACAGAAAATAAATCAGCTGCCGAGTTCAAATCGCCCCAGTCCATCATGCTGCCGTGTCACCAGCCCGTGGTGCCAGGCCAATTACCACCACAAGCACTGAAGTCACTTTTCAAAACATGGTCAAACAGACTCCAGCAGGGTCAGCCAGGCGTTAAAACACTCAGACACAATTGTCAAAGCAAAGAATTATGTGCCAGTAAATATAAATCAGGGCTGCAGTTTAGCAATCACCTGGCCGACAGCCTGAATGTTAACCCTTTCTGGACAGACCTGACCCATTGTCAATTCAGAGGGACATGGATAAAGGGAGGGCAAAAGGGGATGGAGTGAGAGGGACCAGGCATGGGGTTCAGTCAGACTGAAACTGGGGTGATTTTCTGTGCTGTCATTCCTGGGCCACCACAACTTTCGGGGCTGTGGGTAACTGTCAACTCAGGTCGTCTTCCCATGTCTTCTTAAGCCTCTTGAGTTCACACAGTTATCCAGAACCATCAGGAAACAGAGGGAGATTTTCTCCTGCTGTGTGTCCAGCACTGAGATTCCCTTAAGGTTTGCACGTTTCTTTTTAGTATTTAACTCCTTGAAGGGCACATGACAAGAGACCCACCTTTATTTCATTAGGGCTCCCTTGCCAGGGGTGTTACCAGTGCCATTGCAGATGCTTAGATTCTGGGTGCCCAAGAAAAAAATCTGACAAGCTCCTCTCTAGCCCAGCATTCTAAGAAATGATGCTGTCTAACAATAAATAGGCTTTTAAAGTCTATTAAGCATCATTTACAAATCCTATTAGGTTTTAATCTCTGCAAACCTCCCAACTTGGTATCATCATTATCATTATCCCCTTCTGAGGCTCAGAGAAGGGGATAACTGACTTGCCCATGATCACGAAGCTAGGAAGGGACACAGCTGGGACTCATCTGACTCCAGAATCCAGTAGTACTTTGAGGATGGGGCTGGAGGGTCAGGGGTCGGGGGTGGGTAGGAAATCCAGCTCTCACTAGAGCTGGAGGTGTTTGCCCAAAGCTCCCTGAAGGAGGGTGGTGAGTTTGAGGGTTTACAAGGCTCACAGGGGAGGCCCATGGCTGGAAATAGCCTCTGGGTACTCTTCAAGCCCTGGAAAGGGAGTGCTCGCCAACAGCTCTTCTGGTATTTTAATGAAACAAAAAGCAGGAAATACAAGGAGTTGGCTGGTTGCTGGGATGGTGCCTAACATAATCTTTAACTGTAATGAACTGGTCATTTCCTGGATGTAAAGGAAAAGTTTAAGAAAAAAGTGACAGAGAAAGAACCCCCTCCCAGCCACCCAGCCCAGCCAGCTGCAGAGAGGAAAACAAATGAGCTTCTATAGATGGAATCCTTTGTTTGAATAGAGGCTAATTGTGGCTCCTCTTTGCTTGTAACCTGGGGTCAGATGGCTGACACCCAAACGCTTCCCTCAAGGCTGTAACTAGGAGCCCCTGGAAGAATGAGCACACTGGGACTCAGGAGGGGACCACTTACTTAGAAGAAAGGTCTGAATCTGGAAGAAGCAAAGGATCAACTCAGACGTGTGAAGAGTAAGCAGCCCATGGATCTAGAGAGAAAGGACATTTTTCTGCAAAGATTCCCCTCCTTATCCTCTGTCGCTGTCACATTTAGGTAAAAAGACCAAGTGATAAATAGCACCTGCCAGCCATGGTAGGAATGGCCAGAGTGGCAGGCGGCCTGTGCACAGGGGGCTGGATTAGGGCAGAGGTGCCCACGGAGGCCCAAGCCTGTTTCGCTGCCCTCCTGACCCCAGCAGCCCCAGCCACCAGTGTGATAAAGCGAGTGCCTCCAGGGGGCCAGGAAGGCAGAGACCCTGCCCAGCCCCCTCCCCTGTCCTCCAGCCTCCTCAACCGCCTCACACCACTTCCCCTCACCCAGCTCCTTTCTCCTGGCCAGCCTCCCACACGCAGGTGCCAGTGGGAATGCACTTAGATTGATTCTGTACTCCCCTCGGGGTGCTAAACACCCTCCTGGGCTGAGAACAAAAAAGAACAAATTGCTGGAAGTGGAGAAAGCCATTCTGCTTTTCTTGCTCTCTGGTCCTATCCCCTTTTAGCACCCCAGCCAGGTGGTGCCCTCTGAGAGGCAGCTTCCTGCTGTGAGACTCTTGTGAAAGCCATGTCAGGGCCCTGTGGTAGGGACGGGGAGACAGCTACCAGTGATTCTGATGGGAAGTCGATCTCTCTGTGCTGTCTGCCATCACAGGGCTGGACCATGTGCTCCAGAGACTGCCTGAGAGAAAGGAGCTCAGGATGCTTGAGTTGGGACTGCGTTTTGACCGGAAGACCTTTGAAATGTTTATGAAGAGACGAGAAAACACACATGGAAATTCAACAATAAACCCAGGCTTTTAAAAGAACCCAGAAGTGAGTCCTGAGTTTTCTAAGAGGCAAGACTTGGATACAGCTTTAGGGCAGATGGTTACTTAGTTCTGGAAAAACCAATGTAATGGCTTATTTAATTATGCAAATGTGGGGCTATAGGAGCTGGAAGGGAAAAGTGCTCTGGTGGTAGGGTGAGTGGGTATGTCTGCGCGAGAGTCCTGCCGTAAATCTCCGCTTCTTCCTTAGGAAAAACTAGATTTGCTGGGAAAGACTTTGATCTGTGCCAGACTGATGCTCTATTATAGCTATCTATGTTCTTTTATTTATTTATTTTGAGACGGAGTCTCCCTCTTGTTGCCCAGGCTGGAGTGCAGAGGCACAATGTTGGCTCACCGCAACCTCTGTCTCCCGGGTTCAAGTGATTCTCCTGCCTCAGCCTCCCGAGTAGCTGGGATTACAGGCACATGCCTCCATGCCCGGCTAATTTTGTATTTTTAGTAGAGATGGGGTTTCTCCATGTTGGCCAGGCTGGTCTCAAACTCCCGACCTCAGGTGATCTGCCTGCCTCGGCCTCCCAAAGTGCTGGGATTAGAGGCACGAGCCACCATGCCCGGCCATATGTTCTTGTACCACTCATCATAGATGAAGAATCTGCATTTATGAAGTCTTTGTGGGGGACCTGGGTATACACGGTTGGGGAGATTCTATATGCAGCCCGGCCAGCCCTATAGACTGTTTTGGGATTTCCAGGAGGGACCCTGTTGGCCAAGACATTGGTGTCCCCATCATGGGCACTATTAATAATGAATCCCTTTTGAGTGGCTTCTCTAGTATCAAACATTCACTAGGTAAGGCTCAGGAGTTCTTATCCTGAGTCCATGGATCCCCATGAGGTCAGTAAATAAAATTCAGAGACTCTATGTATTTGAATGAAAAAAAAAATCTTCATTTTTTTACTAACTCCTAAATGATTTTAGCATTTCCATAAGTAGTAATACAGGTAGGAAACTGCAGTAGTATTAGCAGAACTGGTGACCTTGCTATGGTTTAGATATCTTTTTTTGCTACCCCCACCACAAAGAAATTTGATCCCCAGTGCTGGAGGTGGGGCCTAATAGGTTTTTGGGTCATGGGGCTGAATCCCTCATGACTGGCTGGGTGCCTCCTCAAGGTAATGAGTTTTTACTCCACTAGTTCCCATGAGAGCTGATGGTTAGAAAGACCCTGCACCTTCCCCCCTCTCTCTCTGCTTCCTCTCTCACATGATTTCTACACACCAGCTCCCCTTTGCCTCACACTGTCAGTGGAGGCAGCCTGAAGCCCTCACCAGAAGCAGATTCTCGTGCCATGCTTCTTGTACAGCCTGCAGAATCGTGAACCAAATCAACCTCATTTCTTTATAAATTACCCAGCCTCAGGTATTGCTTTATAGCAACAAAAACAGACTAAGACAGTCACCAATAGAAACTATAGATATTTTCATGTCACTTTACTGTTTTTTTGTTTTTTGTTTTTTTTTAGAGACGGTGTCTCACTATGTTGCCCAGGCTGGAATGCAGTGGCTATTCACAGGTGCAATCCCACTACTGATCAGCATGGGAGTACTGACCTGCTCCGATTCCGACCTGGGCTGGTTTACTCCTCCTTACGCAACCTGGTGGTCCCCCGCTCCAGGTAGGTCACCATATTGATGCCGAACTCAGTGTGGACACCCGATCAGCATAGCGCACTACAGTCCAGAACTCCTGGGCTTAAGCGATCCTCCGAGCTTCAGCCTTCCGAGTAGCTGGGACTACAGGCACGGGCCACCGCACCCCCGGCGTCACTTTACTGTTGTTGGTGTTACCTCTGAAATATTGTATACATTCATTACCTGCTTCAAATTTACAGTATTAGGCCTGTCCCCAGAAACTGGCAGGGTTAAACCCAACTTCCAGTTGGCATCAGGTGATAGAATTATCTGCACATGGCTTAACACTGGACCAGACTGAATCCTTGGCTTAGGCCGTCCTGAAAGCCTGTAAGCTACTGATCCGTTTGGGCAAAGGTGAGAATACCTACGTGATGTTTCCAGCCAATGGACCTATCTTGAACACAACTCACGTTACCAGTGAAAACTAATATCTAACATGTATTATGCTAGCTAACGAGCCCTCTGGTGTTAACAGAAAATAAAGATGGTTGAAGCTGTAGTGGTATCACCCTCTGGTTAGATCTTTTTTGCTTAGAGTTCTGCTTAAAATCTTTCAGATGTTATTCATTTCTGAAGAGTGCATTTCTTTTAGAAGACTCCAAATGTTAATTAACTGCTCCTAGTGTGTAGATGACATATATATCATACTAACTATGCTGAAATATTTAAAAGTAAATGATAGCAATATAATGCAAATCAGAGCTGACCCAGAAGTTTGATAGAAATTGTAGGTTATCTGATACACCCAGTGAATCCTTGTGCTCTTTTAAGGGGCTAAACATCGAATGTCTTCTCTGAATTTACAGTTGAAACCACCTGGGAAAAACCATGGACTCATGGAATAATAAAACATGGCCTCATGTATTAGTCTGTTCTCATGCTGCTATAAAGAACTGCCTGAGACTGGGTAATTTATAAAGGAAAGTGGTTTAATTGACTCACAGTTCAATATGGCTGGGGAGGCTTCAGAAAACTTAAAATCATGGCAGAAGGGAAAGCAAACACATCCTTCTACACATGGCAGCAGGGAGAAGAAGAATGAGAGCTGAGTCAAGGGGGAAGCTTCTTATAAAACCATCAGGTCTCATGAGAACTCACTATCACGAGAGTAGCATGTGGGAAGCTGCCCCCATGATACAATTACCTCCCACTGGGTCCCTCCCATTACTTGTAGGGATTATGGGAACTACAATTCAAGATGAGATTTGGGTGGGGACACAGCCAAACCATATCACCTCACATACTGCTGTACCCCTTGGTCAGGAGTGGACTGTCAGAGCAAGTCTGTCAAACTTTCTAGTACTGGGTCATTAGAAAATAATTTCCTGGAGTGGGAAACCACTGCTGCATCTCTTTACTCTTTCCTTGGAAAGAAACATTATTTCACAGAAAGACAACAGAAAAATGCTGAATGGTTGCTTCCCCTGCTCTTAGCTATATATCTAAAATGTCCTATTATCAAAGACGCTCGCTCCAGCTAAATATAGCCAAAGTATTGAGTCCAAGAGCAGGGGATGCCGATCTTTACCACTCTTGGTATCACTTTCAAATGTAAAGAGGCTCAGTGCCCTTTAGCAACTAGAGACCAGGATTCAGTTTTCTCCCTTTTGAAATTGAACTGTCTTTTGGCCAGAAAGAATGAAGTTACTTAAAACCTCAGCATTATTAATGCAAGAAGGGACCACAAAGAGTACTTGGTCCACCTTCCCCACTTAACAGATGAGGAAGCAAAGGCCAGGAGAGATCCAGGGTGATCACCCCTAATCTGAAAATCTGAAATTCACATCACTCCAAAATCCAAAACTATTTGAGTGCTGCCATGATGCCGTAAGTGGAAAATTCCACACCTAACCCCGCATGATGGGTTGCAGTCCAAACACAGCCATGCGACATGCAGTTTGTATTTGCGGGGTTCTTAACATTTGTTTTTATTTGTAGTTTGTGTAGAAGCAGGGCCACCCAGGTTGGAGTGCAGTGGCTCTATCATAGCTCACTGCAGCCTTGAACTCCTGGGCCCCACTGATCCTCCAGCCTCAACCTCCCCCGTAGCTAGGACTACAGGTGCATGCCACCACACCTGGCTTGTGGTGTTGTTTTTAAATTAATGCTACATTATTTTTTACTTTTAAGTACTTCTGGGCAAGTAAATATTAGGAAATGATTGCTGGTCATGCATGGCAGCTCACACCTGTAATCCTGGCACTTTGGGAGGCTGAGGTAGGAGGATCACTTGAGGCCAGGAGTTCAGGATCAACCTGGGCACTATAATAAGACTCCATCTCTAAAAAAAATTTAAAACCGAGCTGGGTATCGTGATGTGCACCTGTAGTCCTAGCTACCTGGGAGGCTAAGGTGGGAGAATCATTTGAGCCCGGGAGGTCAAGGTTGCAGTGAGCTGTGATGGCAACACTGCACTCCAGCCTGGGGAAGAGAGTGAGACCCTGTCTCAAAAACGAAAACCAAACAAAGGAAATGATTGTTTATCGGTAGCACACAAATTCAGTCAGGAATGATGGTGATGCTGAATAACTACAGTTGTCCACATAGGTGGCTGCAATAATGACACCTTTGCTTTCTGATGGTTCAGTGTATGCAAAGTTTTTTCAAACACAAAGTTGTTATTACTATTATTTTTTAGAGACAGGGTCCTGTTCTGTCACCCAGGCTGGAGCACAGTGACAAAATCATAGCTTACTATAACCTTAAACTCCTACACTCAAGGGATCTTCCCACTTCAGCCTCCCGAGTAGCTGGAACAACGTGCTGGCTGTTTTAAATTTTTTGTAGCCATGTGGTCTCACTGCGTTGCCCAGGCCCGTCCTGAATTCCTGGACTCAAGCAGTCTTCTTAGGTAGGCTTCCCAAAGCACTGGGATTACCGGTGTGTGCCACTGTGCCTGGCCCAAGCACAAAATTAATAAAAATATTGTATAAAATTACTTTCAGGCTATGTATATAAGGTGTAGATAAAGCATAAATAAATTTCATGTTTAAACTTGGGTGGATATAGGTAAATACTACAAAATATGAAAAAAAAAATCTAAGGCTGGGTGCGGTGGATCATGCCTGTCATCCCAGCACTTTGGGAGGTTGAAGCGGGTGGATAACCTGAGGCAAGAATTCAAGACCAGTCTGGCCAACATTGTGAAACCCCGTCTCTACTAAAAATACAAAAAATTAGCAGGGCAGGGTGGCAGGCGCCTGTAATCCCAGCTACTCGGGAGGCTGAGGCAGGAGAATTGCTTGAACCCTCAAGGCAGAGGTTGCAGTGAGCAGAGATTGCACCACTGCACTCCAGCCTAGGCACCAAGAGCGAAACTCCAACTCAAAAAAAAAAAAATCCAAAACATTTCTGGTCCCAAGCATTTCAATTAAGGGATACTCAAGCTGTATTTGTTTAATGGCTACATAGCAGGCATACTCACCAGTCTGAGAGGGTCTTCCTTCAACACAAAGATTGAGTTTCTGCTGAGATGAGACAGTGGGAGATGATAAAATTGTACCTTCAAAGTAAATGTGTAGCCTGTATGCTGGCGATAACCACTCAGAAAATGTGACGGGAAAAATACCTCACTTACAGTGGCAGCAAAAAATCATAAAATTCCCTGGGTAGATTTCTTCACATTGTCCACAAAAACACATTCTGGATAAAGAGCTAAGTGTAAGGAAAAAAATCCACAAAGTTATAAAGTGCTAGAAGAAAAAAACTGGAGATTATTTTTACCATCTTTGAGGAGGAATGAATGACCTTCCTAAGCAAGAAACAAAACCCAAATCACAAATGAAAAGATCTAACGATATGACTGAATAAAAATGAAAAACCACTGTGAACAAAGGCAAATGACAAGCAACAGATTAAGAGAAAATATTTGCAATATTTATAATAAGCAAAGGATTAATACTCACAACATATAAAAAAAAATTCAGCCAGGCTGACTCCTGTAATCCCAGCACTTTGGGCAGCTGAGATGGGCAGACCACCTGAGATCAGGAGTTCTAGACCAGCCTAGCCAACATGGTGAAACCTCGTCTCTACTAAAAATACAAAATTAGCTGGGCATGGTGATGGGCACCTGTAATCCCGGCTACTCAGGAGGCTGAGGTGGGAGAATCGTTTGAACCCGGGAGGCAGAGGTTGCAGTGAGCCAAGATCACGCCACTACACTCCAGCCTGGGCAACAGAGTGAAACTCCATCTCAAAAACAAAAAAGAAAAAAAAATTCAACAAATAAATATAAAAAACAAAAACAATTCAATTAAAACAATGGACAAAGAATATGAACCAGCCAATCACATAAGAAATACAAATCTTCATTGGGCATATGAACAGATGATTTTAGGGAAACAGATTTTTAGTTGTGGTTTTCAGATTTACACTCAGCTTTAGAACCATCCAAACAAGAGCATTAAATCGTAGGCTGCATTCTCTGCCTTTAGAAAGTAAAAATAAAATCATAGGCAAAGGGTGGTCTTCAGGGGAAGTGGGCTTTCCAGAGAGTTAGAAAGGTACAGGCAGAGTTATAGTTCAAGGACAGCTGAACATGTTAAGTTTGTTTCAAGAGCCAGGAGAACACAAGGTGGATAACATCCCTGTAGACAGAAACATGGCTTATGTGTGTAAAGGTCTTCTTAAAAGGCAGTAAAAACCCTGGGTATAGCGAGATTAAAGCATGGAAAGACTTGAACTCTTCCACACCTGGTTTGACTCCCCTTGGGTGCATAGTCTGCCCCACCCTGAGGCCTGGGGACGTGGGAAAGCTGCTTGGAGACATCCACCTTTGCTCCATGCAGCCAATCCACTGCTGATAAGATTTTATATCATCAGGTAGTTAAATCCAGACCTTAATTTTTTCTACATTGAGTGTGTATGTTTTCTATGTGTTCTCATCCTATCATCTGATAACTACCTGATATGCTGCAACGTTTATCCTAATTAATCTGAGAAATGCAAATTAAAATGCGCTACAACAAGCCTAAATTAGAGTACATCTATTTTTGTTTAATTGATCAGAGAAATATTTAAAATACTTTTTTTGTGTGCGTGTGATGGAATCTCGCCCTGTCACCAGGCTTGAGTGCAATGGTCAGCTGTTCTCAAACTCTTGACCTCGTGTGATCCACCCATCTTGGCCTCCCAAAGTGCTAGGATTACAGGCATGAGCCACCACACGCTGACTTAAAATATAAATACCCAGTGTCGGCAAGAGGTAGGGTAAAGTACATTCTAATAAACTGTTGGTAAGAACATTATTAATAAAACCATTTGGGGATCCAGTTTGGCAGTATCTCTTAAATACCAAATGTTTGTTCCCTTTGACCTAACAATTAAAATTTAGGAATATGTGAACATTTTTTATGCCACATGGATGAAGGTTTTCTTGCAGTGTTATTTTTGTTGAAAATCAGAAGCAACCTAAAAAGGGCCATTAATAAGAAGTGATGAAATTAACCACAGCATATCCGTGCTGTTTTAGTTTATGTTCTCTCAGAATCAGACCTTGTAAGTAGGATTCAAGTGCAAGATGTTTGGGAAGCAAAAGTAGGGAAATGAGGAAGTGACACAGGGAAGGGCAGGCAGTCAATGAAGGGTATGTTATTAAGCCAGTTATAAAGATAAGCAACTAGAGTTTCATCTTTTAGGGAAACTCCAAAAACAATGCAAAGCACATGCCTCAGAATTAACCTAGCCAAGGGGTCAGAGAGCTGGAGTATTTATACTCCTACAACTTTTAGTCATTGGCTAAATGCTGCCTTCCAGAGACCTATTAATTCCCAAGTACTTCCAGCCAACCATCCACGGGCAAACTAATTCCAGTGGCTGGCGGGAGCCATCTAACAATGATATGGTTTGACTCTGTGTCCCACCCAAATCCCATCTGGAATTGTAATCTGAGATTAGGGTGTGGCCTGGTGGAAGGTGATTGAGTCATGGGGCAGCTTCCCCCTTACTGTTCTTCTGATAGTGTTCACATAAGATCTGGTTGTTTTGATAAGTGTCTGGTGCTCCTTCCCCACCATGGACTCTTTCACTCTCTCTCTCTCTCTCTCTCTCTCTTGCTGCCATGATTGTAAGTTTACTGAGGCCTCCCCAGTCATGCAGAACTGTGAACCTCTTTACAGGTAGTTCATTATAGCAGTGTGAAAATGGACTAACACAAACAAGATGGAGGGACTGGCCACTGGAAGTCAGGCTCTTACAGGTGGAAACGATAAGAGTTTCTAAGAGGATATGTGCATAACACAGTGTCTGCTACACATGCTAACAAATACAAAGAGGCCATTAAGAGGAACGAGGCATCCATGCAACAAGCTGGACTAAGGAGCAAATAATTAGATATCAAATGCTTCTATCTGTTTTTGAGACAGAGTTTCACTGTTGTTGCCCAGTCTGGGGTCCAATGCTGCCATCCCAGCTAACTGCAACCTGTGCCTCCCAGGTTCAAGTGATTCTCCTGTCTCAGCCTCACAAGTAGCTAGGATTACTGGTGCATGCCGGCTAATTTTGCATTTTTAGGAGAGACGAGTTTTCTCCATGTTGGTCAGTCTGGTCTCAAACGACCTTAGGTGATCTGCCTGCTTCAGCTTCCCAAAGTGCTGGGATTACAGGCGTAATCCCACCACGCCCAGTCAAAATGCTTCTATTTTAGCAATACAAATATACATCAAATTGTCCATAGTGGTTATCTCTAAAAAAAAAACAGGCTGAAGGATGTGAATTTTCATTTTTTATTTTATACATTTTTAGGTTTTATTTTGTTTTTACAACAAGCCTATAGAATACTTTTTAAATTAAAAGAAACAAGGAAAAAAATGAGAAAACGTTTATGAGGAAATAAGAAAAAGGCAAGGAAACAGAAAACGCATTCATTAGTTTAGTCATTCCACAAATTTGTATGACGTGGCTTCTGTGCAGAGGCTCCACATTAGGGACTGGCTACAGTGGCCAGGAAATACTTTCCTAATGAGTGTACTACACGCAACCTAAGAATCACCTCTTGCAAGTTCTTGGCATTTGTGGAAAGCTAGGATTTTTTCCCTAACTTTTGAAACAGTCATGTCATTCCCGAAGCTTCTGAAGCTAAATGTTTATGCTTTCTGGAGGTTTCTAGGTCCAGTTAAAAGGGAAAAAAGCACAAAGCTTTAGAATACATGAGAATATGCTTTAAAAAGTTGAAAACACTATGTACATAGTAAATTGTGATTGTTTTCTTATGTATACTGAACAGAAAAGTGAAGCGTTCATTTACAAGTAAAAAGGGTGGTGGCTTTTCATCCACTTGAGAATTTTAACTGTATTTTCCAGGTACAGTTCATCAGTGTTTGTGCTATGTGTTAGCAATTCTTCTTCTTATTTTTTTTGAGGCAGAGTCTCTGTTGCCCAGTGCAGTGGCATGATCTGCAGCCTCAGTCTCCCAAGTAGCTGGGACCACAAGGGCAAGCCACCATGCCCGGCTAATTTTTGTACTTTTTTTGTAGAAATGGGGTTTTGCCATGTTGCCCAGGTTGGTCTTGAACTTCTGAGCTCAAAGTGATCAGCCCACCCTGGCCTCCCGAAGTGCTAGGATTACAGGCATGAGCCACCACACCCAGCCAGCAAATTCTTTCTGGAAAAAAAAAAATTCTGTGTTCCCCTTTCCTGAAATCAAAGATGCCAACACTGTGGAAAAGATGAAATGCATATGGAGAGCCCCTTTTAGTTCTCAAACATTGACCTCTACAACTTTTGTTATTTCCTGTTGAAAACCTTAAGAATTGTTTTTAGCCGGGCACAGTGTCTCACGCCTGTAATCCCAGCACTTTGGGAGGCTGAGGCAGGTGGATCACCAGGTTAAGAGATCAAGACCATCCTGGCTAACATGGTGAAATCCAGTCTCTACTAAAAATACAAAAAATTAGCTGGGCATGATGGTGTGTGCCTGTAGTCCCAGCTACTTGGGAGGCTGAGGCAGGAGGACTGCTTGAACTCGGGAGGCGGAGGTTGCGGTGAGCCGAGATTGTGCCATTGCACTCCAGCCTGGTGACAGAGCGAGACTCCATCTCAAAATAAAAACAAAACAAAACAAAACAAATCCACCTGCCTTGGCCTCCCAAAGTGCTGGGATTATAGGCATGAGCCACCATGCCCAGCCGAAAACCTTAAAAATTTAAGAGCAGGTATCTGTGTGGCCTTGGGTGAATGGCTTCAACCCCTTTGCTCTTCAGCCTCCTCATTCTGAAGGCGGGGATAATAGTGGACACTCACAGGGACATTAGAGGACCAAGGGGAAAGTGGAAGAGAGCACAATGCAGAGCCCAGAGCAAGTGTTCAATTTGTGCTGGGCCCTGTCCTTTCCTGCTGGCAAGAGCCCCTTCCTGACCTCAGTAAAAACTATCAAAGAAGCTGCTGAATGAGTATTGCCCCACCTTTTGATGAGACCTCTGTGGCCGACAGACCCTAAGGTGACTGCTGATGGCTTCCTGTCTCCTCGTGTCCACACCTCTGTGTAATCCCCTTCCCTTAAACCAGAGATAGAACCTGTGACGTGCAAAGGTAAAGGCGTGTCACTCTCTTAATTCGGTTACATTATATGGCAAGGCAAAGGGATTTTGCATTTTAACTAAGGTCTCAAATCAGTTCATTTTGAGTTCATAAGAAGGGAGATTAAGTCAGAAGAAAGCCCTTTAAAGAGTGAGTAGGACCTCTCTGTAGTCAGAGAAACTCTCCTCACTGCCAATCTTGAGGATATAAGCTGCTATGGGGTGAGAGAACCTAACAGAGAAGGTCACATGGTGATGAACAGTAGGCAGCCCCTAGGAGCTGACAGTAGCCAGCAGGTAAACTGAAACCTTAGTCCTATAGCTGCAAAGAGATTAATTCTATCAAGAACCAGAGGGATCTTAGTAGTAGATCCTTCTCCAGCCAAGCTTCTGATGAGACTGCAGCCCTAGCCAACACCCAGCCTAATGAGATGCTGAACGCAGAGAACCCAGCTGATCCCCGAGAAACAGTGAAATAATAAGTGTGTGTTGTTTTAAGCTCTAAGTTGTGCAACTTGTTATACAACAGCAGAAAACAAATACAGTCTCCCCCAGCTCTTCTGCTTTATATTGAGATCATAATAAAAAGAATTAAAAGGGCGATGAGAATAATAAAAGAATAGAAGGAGAAGGAAGAGAAATAGGAAAATTTTATTGAATACTTATCAGGCACATCAGTCAAGGTCCTGAAAGGAGACAAATGGAACACTCAAGTGGTAAAGTGAGGCGAATTTAAAATAGGAATGATATGCAGAAGTGTGCATAGGATTAGGGTGCTCAAGAAGGAATGTTGAGACCACTAACGTCTCTAGGTCTGAAAGAGTAAGAGGAGACAGCGGAGTTAACCGGACCCTTATGGAGCTTCTTTGAGGAAGAGGGCTGCCTGACAGTGGCTGGGGATGGAGGTAGAGGTATGCAGCCTCTGTTGAAATGGTGACCCAGCATTGTGAAAGCCAGGGGAATAAACACTTTGGGCTCTTTCTTATTCTTCTGAGTAGCCAATGTCTTCTGCCAGTAACTCCTTTGGATGAATCCAACTAGAAGCCAGACAGCAAAGGACACTGGGTGATACAGTCTTAGAGACTGGTCTCTTAGGGCACAGAGCAGGGATGAAGAAATGGATATAGAATGGAACTGGAAGGGCAAATGGAGAGTGATGAAACTTTATGGATGAACTCATTGATTTTCATGACTTTTGGCACAGGAGAATTGAAGCACAGCAATGTTAAGTAACTTGCCCAAGGTAAGGTAACTAGCAGGTGGTGGAACCAAGCTCGGAACCCAGGCAGATCTAGCCCTAGAGCCTGGACTCTTTTTTTGAGACAGAGTCTCACTCTGTCACCCAGGCTGGAGTGCAGCGGTGCAATCCCGGCTCACTGCAACCTCCACCTCCCTGGTTAAAGCAATTCCCCTGCCTCAGCCTCCCAAGTAGCTGGGATTACAGGCACACACCACCACCCGCAGCTAATTTTTTTTGTATTTTTAGTAGAGATGGGGTTTCACCACGTTGGTCAGACTGGTCTCGAACTCCTGACCTCAGGCAATCCGCCTGCCTCAGCCCTTCAAAGTGCTGGGATTACAGGCGTGAGCCACTGCGCCTGGCCAGAGCCTGGACTCTTAACCACTACAAACACAGTTCTCAGGCTGCCTTTCTATTCTGGGTTTTCCTTTGAAGCCAGACAATCCCTTCTACTGTCAGCGGCAGTGCAGGCCTGGCACCTCTTTCTTCTCAGTGTCTGGCCGCATTCACATTATCGAAGTCAAATGCTAGCATCTTGCTTATGGTTGACAAGACGGACCCTCTATCATCAACATGTGTGACCAGATGAGAAAAGAAACAAGTCTTTTCTCATGAGATTTCCAGCCTAGTTGTTCGGGACCAACAAGATCAGAACTCTCCAGTGTTGTAAGAACCATGAAGCACAGCCTTTGACATTTCCTCTCAGGCATCCCCAGATTACTTCAAAGTGTTCGTTCACACCTGGCAGGCAGGCAGGAGAGGCAGCGAGAAAGCCATCTGTGGAGATCTGCAGCCCTCACTTTCATCGGCAAAGCCTCCCCCTCTGAAGACATGATGAATTCAGCTATTTTGGGAGCAGGGATTATAGATGTGACCCGCCTGGCTCAGCTCTGAGTAACTGCCTAGAATTCTTGACAATAGCAAAAAGAAAGGAGAATGAAAGTTAAAAAAAAAAAAAAACCCTCTCAGTATAGTTGACAAACCTGCCGAATGCTTGATTAGCTTCTTTATAGGTCCACAGTTCACTTTCTTCCAGAAAATGTCCCAGGAGAATGGCAAGGATATGGAATCTGGGGAAACAGAGGTCTTGGTTCTGGTCCCAGCTCTGCCACGTTTTAGGAGTGTGACCTTGGGCAAGTCATTCATGCGGTAAACATTTATTGAGGGCTTTATGCTTGAGAATCATGGAAATGAAAGACACAGTTCCTGCCTTCAGTGAGTGCACAGAAAATTGAGTAGAAAAAGACATAAGTAACTGTATCACAGTGTGATAAATGCTAAGACAGAGGTCCCCTGAGAGAAGCCTAGAAGAGGAGTACCTAGCTCAGCCTGAAGATGTGGGCAGGAAGTCTCCTAACCTCTCTAAGTTTCAGTTCCTCACCTGTAAAACAGGGAGCTTTTATATATTTGTGAAGGGAGCCGATATAATGAAATGCACTTCGTCTCCTAAATGAAGCCCCTTCAGTGACTCACACGTGTTTCTGTTTGTGAAAAGAAAGCATGTCACTGTTCCCCACTATCCCTCCACTCAGGACTCTCTCTCTCTCCCTTTTTTTTTTTTTTTTTTGAGACAGGGTCTTACTCTGTCACCCAGACTGGAGTGCAGAGGCATGATTTCAACTCATCACCCAGCCTCCCAGACTCAAGCAATTCTCGTGCCTCAGCCCTCCGAGTAGCTGGGATTACAGGCGTGCACCACCACCGCCTGGCTAATTTTTGTATTTTTAGTAGAGATGGGGTTTCATCATATTGGCTAGACTCGTCTTGAACTCTTGACTTCAAATGATCCACCCGCCTCAGCCTCCCAAAGTGCTGGGATTACAGGTGTGAGCCACCGCGCCCGGACACACTCAGGACTCTTTAGAGAAAAGATTCTTGCCTCTCCCTGCTCCTACCTCAGTTTTCCCCCCACACACTATGTACTTTCTTGGCTACCCATATGATCCAGATGTATTAAGTACTTTCCATGTAAAAGTGCTAGACTGAGAGTGATGAGATTTACTGTATCGGGAGAGGCAGGGAGCTGCTGGGCAAAAGGGATCGAAACTCAACTAGGGCAAAACAAAGAACAAGGAGGAGAGGTGAGACTCGAAGGGAGGAGGACCAGGAAAGCTGGAGGCAATTTAGATCAGCTCCTGGGAGAATCCTGACCTGTGCCCAGTCAAGAATATAGGAAATACTCTGATGGTTCCAGAAGTTTAGGACTGCTTGACTCTACATGAAGAGAAAGAAAAGCCCCAGAACTGTTTCTTTTTAGCAGCCAGATTCGTTTAGCAAAAGCTCTGTCTTCTAAGGGAACAAAATCAAAATGAAATTGAGAAGATAACACAGACTGCTTGGATAATTAGGAGGATGATACCACTGCTTGCAAAGGCATATGCTTTCCTTCAAAGGCAAATCAAAAAGTGCATTTCTCATTCATTAATGCCTGCAGGCACTCATTCACTTAGTGCTGGGCACTGAGTGGAATACGAAATTGTACAACTCTCAGCTCTTGCCTTCAATTTTGTCCTAGTAAACTTTTCAATATAATTGTTTAAAATTTTTTTTGTAGAGATGGGGATCTTGCTATGTTGCCCAGGCTGATCTCGGACTCTTGGGCTCAAATGATCCTCCTGCCTTCGCCTTCTGAAGTGCTGGTATTACATGCATGAGCCACTATGCCTGGCCCTAGCAAACATTTACTGAGCATCTGCTCTGTGTCAGACATTGGGCTCCATCCCAGGATTTAACTAAATAACTGGGCGTGGTGGCTTATGCCCGTAATCCCAGCACTTCGGGAGCCTGAGGTGGGCAGATCACCTGAGGTCAGTAGTTCAAGACCAGCCTGGCCAGCATGATGAAATCCCGTCTTTACTAAAAATACAAAAATTAGCCGGCATTGTGATGAGTGCTTGTAATCCCAGCTACTCGGGAGGCTGAGGCAGGAGAATCACTTGAACCCAGGAGGCAGAGGTTGCAGTGAGCTGAGGAGATTGCATCACTGCACTCCAGCCAGGGTGATAGAGTGAGACTCCGTCTCAAAAAAAAAAAAAAAAAGGAAAAAGAAAGAAAACGAAATAGAGCACAGTTTCTTACCTTGAGGAGAAAATCTGGTGGATTTGCTAATAAAATGTCTTCACACTTCTAATCTTCTAAACATTGACTTGAACAGATATTATTCTTGCCTGTGATTCTGTCAGTTTTTTGGCCCTTGTTGGGAGAATAAATCCTCTGAATTTATTCTAGAGGCCTAGCAGTTCAGCTCTGAGCTTACAGTAGTTGTGACTGAGAGAGAGAAAAAAAATGTCCTGTTTCCCTATCTCTCCCCTGCAGGTCTAACAATGCACCTGGCTGGATCAGGAACATCGACCTTTTTCTCTAAATGAAGTGTTACATACAGTGAGTCATTTTTCTGGCTTTTAAAAAGCTTGATTCAACCCTCCAATTTCCCACCTTTCTCTTCCACCTGCCTTGTTTAATAATTAGGCTGCTTAATAAATGTGTTTGATGAGGAGGAGGGGGAGGAGTATAGTGATTGTTAGGGCTTACAAGTCCCTGAGGAATGCAACAGTGCCCTAGGCCAGATTCACTATGTTCTGGGTTGTTCCCTGGGCATCTTGCTGAGTGAAAAGGCCAGAGGCCCTTCCTGTTTTAGGGTCCAGGTTTGACTGACCTTGGGTCATTCTGTCCCTAAGGGCCCTGGCCCTGCCAAGAAACCAGGTTTGGTTTCTGTCTCTTCCTTTTGTTTCTGCTCCTAGTTTAGCTTACGTTTTTCCTACTTGGATCTTTTATTAACAGCAGATGACCACTGCTTTTCAAGTCCCTGCTGGGTTTGGAAGGTAGAGAGCAAACTAAACTGAGTGGAGGTGAGAAAAATAATCCAGGCCAGCTTGTGACAATGCAGAAGGATCAGGAGGCCTCATTGGTGAAGCACATTTCAGCAGGAAGGCACCCAAGGCGTGGACCAGGAAAGGAAGTGATAGGAACCTACCCACAGAGGATAGAGAAACAGAGACAGAGAGACAGATGGAGCTGCAGCTGGAGACAGACAGACAGACACATGTACAGGGGGCTGCTGGGGAGGAGAGACAGGCTATATATCCTGGGGGGGAAAAGGAGTCACAGATGTGTGTTCAGATTCCACCTTCGCCATTTACTAACTATATATGACTTGCATACTACGAAGCAGCTCACTTTGCCTTCTCTAGCTTCTGTTTCCTTATCTATAAAATGGAACTTATAATACCTATCTTTTGCACGGTCATTGTGAGAACTAGTGATAAAATATGCCAAGTCACTTGCATGCAATAGGCCCTCAATTAGTGGTAGCTGTAGTTACTTTTTGAGTACTTTTTATGTACTTTTGAGCACTTAGCTAGGTTTGGGGGATATGGGTAGAAAGTGTGGTGTGACAAATAGGAATATCCAATGAATGGTCCCAATAACTCTTTTTGGGCTTGCCTGGCAGTGGGCTAGCTTCCTCTTCCCCAAGAGGAGAGGCTGGCTGTGCCCAACTTCAACTTCTTATGGTACCAGAAGTCCTGAAGACACTAGCTGGGCATTTCATAGTACTTCTTAAGCTATGGGTCCCTAAGCTCATGCGGATGAGTGTCTGAACCCTGAAATACTTACCCCACCACAGCAAAGGCCCTCTCAAGTTGACCTATGAAAAGGAAGAGTCACCAGGGGTCCCTCCTCAGATGCTTGATGGTGCATCCAGCTGCACCTAAAAGGCCCACCTCTCTACAGGGTCCAGGGGAGAGCGGAAGACCTGGGTACCTGCACCTTCTTGAGTTTTACCTGCCAACACCAATTACCTTTTGTTTTAAATATACCTTATGGCTAGGTGTGGTTGCTTATGCTTGTAATCCCAGTGCTCTGAGAGGCCAAGGCAGGAGTATTACTTGAGGCCAGGAGTTCAAGACTAACCTGGGAAATATAGCAAGACCCTGCCTCTACAAAAAAAATTTAAACTAGCTGGGTGTGGTGGTATGTGCCTCTAGTCCCAGCTACCCAGGAAGCTGAGGTGGAAGGATCACTTGAGCCCAGGAGTTCAAGGCTGCAGTGAGTTATGATTGAGCCACTGTACTCCAGCCTGGGTGACAGAGCAAGACCCTCTGTCTTTTCAGTTATCAAATAAACTGCTATTTCTTTGTAAGACCATATCGAAGGGTTTCCCTGACTGAGACATGTTCTGGAGAACTTCAGCACCGCCACTAGTTACTGATGGCTCAAGATCATAGAACATGGTGGTAAGGCTTGTGTGCAACTGGATCAATTAAGAGCATGGATCTGAGCTCACTTTACAAACTGTAGGGTGCTGTGCTAATGTTAGCTAACAAAATGTCTTATGTAGTATGATGACTACATTTATGCAGATGTTGGTTGAATGGTTCTCACAGTGTTTTTGTGCAATACCTAGGGAGATATTTTGCACTCTGAAGCAGGGGAAGAGTAAATGCTGAGGCTGATATTGTAGGTAGCTATGTCTGCTGTCAAGTGCCTACCATGGAAGGAGCCTTTATAAAGCCTCAGTGTCCTTTTGCCTCTGACTGCCTCTGGCAGCTAGCAACCTGTGTCTCCCAAACCACTCGGGTGATTAATCTGAGGTGGTTTTCTTTTCTTTTGCTTTTTTTTGAGACAGAGTCTTACTCTGTTGCCAGGCTGGAGTGTAGTGGCGCAATCTCGGATCACTGCAACCTCCACCTCCCAGTTTCAAGCACCTCCCGCCTCAGCCTCCCGAGTAGCTGGGACTACAGGCATGTGCCACCACGCCCAGCTCATTTTTATATTTTTAATAAAGACAAGGTTTTACCATTGTTTCACCAGGATGGTCTACATCTCTTGACCTCGTGATCCGCCCGCCTCAGCCTCCCAAAGTGCTGGGATTACAGGTGTGCGCCACTGCGTCTGGCCTAATCTGAGAAGGTTTCTTAACCACATGTATTTCACCAAACCACCAGATCCTACCTGCAGTGGGAGCAGAAATTCCTCCCAATTTCCCCTGGGCATCCAGGGTCTGAGTGCAGCTCTCCCTGTCACATAAGGAAGGTTGACTTGGTGGAGAATAGGGGGACAAGTATAGCATCTTCTTTGCTCCTTAAAGCACCCCTCAACTTAACATTTTACTTCTCTCTCTGCTTCAGCTGATAGCTTGAGAAAACCAAATTGGTGGTTGGCTGGTTGGGGTTTTTTTTAACCTAACAACAAGCCTGGCTTAGAACTATTCATTCTTCAGCTCCCAATACTGTGTGTCTACAGATAAACAGGCATATATATTATCTACTTTTGCTTACTTCTCCCCAAATGGAAGTCCATTAATTTCCCAATATATTTTACAGAATGACTTGCCCGTTGCCAGCACTGGGAGGAGAAATTAATCTTTAGTCCCGAGATGTTTAAGTTAGAAAATAATGGGAAATAGAAGAAATAGAAGGACTGAGATGACTCATTTATTTCAGATGCTCACCCTAAACTATTTCAGAAATGCCAGCCGTGAATTAAAGCCCAAATTCTAGAAGAATGACCTAAATCGCACTTTACCAGAGAGACTCTTTAGTTCCTTAGCAAGAATTGCACTTTTTGTCTAGAATGGAAGAGGTTGGTGATGGCTTGAGTCAAGTAGCATGAACTTAACTCCATCTGATCTGGGGATAAGGAATCAATATTGTCTCTCTAGAGAGGGCAGAAACCTCTTTAGAAGAAGATAAAGGGAAGCCACAGTCAAGTATAAGATACTGACATCCCGGGCTGGGCATGGTGGCTCACACCTGTAATCCCAGCACTTTGGGAGGCAGAGGTGGGCAGATCACTTTTGGTCAGGGGTTCGAGACCAGCCTGGACAACATGGTGAAACCCCATCTCTACTAAAAATACAAAAATTAGCTGGGCATGATGACAGACACCTGTAGTACCAGCTACTTGGGTGGCTGAGGCAGGAGAATCGCTTGAGAACTCTAGCCTGGGCAACAGAGCGAGACCCTGTCTCAAAAACAAAAAAATTAAAAATTAGCCCAGCACGGTGTGTGTGCACCTCTAGTCCCAGCTCCTCAGGAGATTGAGGCAGGAAGATTGCTTGAGCCCAGGACGTTGAGACTGCAGTGAGTCCTGTTCGCATCACTGCAGTCCGGTTTGGGCAACAGAGCGAGACTCTGTCTCAAAAAAAAAAAAAAAAAAAAACCCAAAAAACAAAGATACTGACATCCTGTAATATGTTAGTGCTGAGAAAAAGAGAAGGAGAGCTGGCTTGGGAAAAGAGCAAAGAGAACTTTTTTGCTCACTGAATCACAGGCCAAACCTGCTCCCCTGTTTATTCTGTGGTGATCTTCCTAACTTAATTTTCCCTAGGTACAAATGAGGTGGCCCTACAGAGATACATTAACTGATTTTTCTATAAGGTGATCTGAAGTCTAGGGATCTCAGGATGCAATGGAGAGTAAAGCCCACGATTGTGGTTTAGGCAAAAATCAGGAGAAGACTCAGGTAATGGAATAAAAATTCTCTGTGTTGAAAGTTAATAAGAATTCATATCTGACTAGCTACTGCAGGGAAGCAACTAATCTTACAACATAACAGATGTTGTTAATAATGTTCATTACCTCCTTGGATGCCGCCAATAAGTGACTTTCAATTTTATACACGTATTGTCTAAGTTGTAAATTTGGCCTTGGAATTAACAGGTGGTAAAATCCTGGAATGCTTAATAAGGGAGGTTGTTTACTTTGTATATAAATAAAGAGAAGGCTTTGAAGGAATGAAGATTACTATGTGGGAACGCAAACTGGCATAGCCGTTACGGAGAACACTACAGAGTTTCCTCAAAAAACTACAAATCGACGCTGGGTGCAGTAGCTCACGCCTATGTCTTAGCACTCTGGGAGGCCAAGGCGGGTGGATCACAAGGTCAGGAGATCAAGATCACGCTGGCTAACATGGTGAAAACACGTCTCTACTAAAAATATAAAAAAATTAGCTGGGCGTGGTAGCATGTGCCTGTAGTCCCAGCTACTCAGGAGGCTAAAGCAGGAGCATTGCTTGATCCCAGGAGGCGGAGGTTGCAGTTGCAGTGAGCTGAGATCTCCGCCACTGCACTCCAGCCTCAGTGACACAGCGAGACTCCATCTCAAAAAACAAAAAACTAAAAACTGAACTTTCATATGGTCCAGCAATCCCCCTACTGGGTATATACTCAAAGGATATGAAATCAACATATCAAAGAGACATCTGCACCCCCATGTTTACTGCAGTACTATTCACAATAGCCAAGACAGGGAGTCACCCTAGGTGTCCAACAACAGATGAATGGGTAAAGAAAATGTGGTATATATACACAATGGAATACTACTCAGCCATAAAAAGGGATAAAATCCTGTCATTTGCAACAGCATGGATGGAATGGAGGACATTGTGTTAAGTGACATAAGCCAGATAATTTGAACAGAAAGTTAAATACCACATGTCTCACCCATATGTGGAAACTAAAAAAGGTTGATCTTAATAGAAGTAAAAAGCAGAACAGAGGATACTAGAGGCTTGGGGAGGTAGGGAGAAGTGGGTGTAGGGAGAGATTTGTTAAAGGATACAAAATGACAGCTAGATAGGAGGAGTAAGTTGGAATAAATTCTAGTGTCCTGTGGCACTATAAGGTGACGATAGTTAACAACAGTGTATTATATAGTTTCAAATAACTACAAAGAGGATATTGAGTGTTCCCAACACAAAAAAAATGATAAATATTTGATTAGCCAGCTGGCGATGAGTGCATATAGTCCTAGCTATTCTAGAGGCTGAGGCAGGAGGATTGCTTAAGTCCAGGAGTTTGAGGTCACAGTAAACTATGGACTACGGTCACGCCACTGCACTCCAGCCTGGGCAACAGAGCAAGACCCTGTCTCTAAACCAAACAAAACAAAAACATAAATGTTCAAGATGATGAATATGTTAATTACCCTGATTTGCTGATCACTATGTATGTATTGAAATATCACTATGTGTCCCATAAGTATGTATAGTTGTGTCAGTTAAAAATGATTTTTAATAAAAAATACTTATAAAAAGAAGAGAGAGAGAAAAGGAGAAAGAGTACAGAGGAGGGAGGGAGAAAGAAGAGAGAGAGAGAGAGAGAGAGGTGTGTGTGTGTGTGTGTGTGTGTGTGTGTGTGTGTGTGAAAGTCTAAACCTAGCCTAACCTAATCTTGGGCTGGGTTACTTAGGTGGGCCCCATGTGAGAGCAGCCTTATGTTGGGTGAGGGTGGTCTTGGGGCTGGGACTGGTCCTCAGCCTTGCAGATGTGGGATCTTCATCTTACTAGTATACCTGGCAGTGGGCAGGCTCTAGCAGGGTTGACAGAAAAATATAGGATGCCCAGTAAAATTTGAATCTTAGAAAAACAATGAATAATTTTTAGTATAAGTATATCCCATACAATATTTGTTTTGTGTTAGAGACAGAGTCTCTCTCTGTCGCCCAGACTGGAGTGCAGAGCTGCGATTGTAGCTCACTGCACCCTTGAACTCCTGGGATCCGGAGATCCTCCTGCCTCAGACTCCCAAGCAGCTGAGACTACATGTATGTGCCACCATGCCCAGCTGCTAAGTTTTTAAATTTTTTGTAGAGACAGAGTCTCACCATGTTGTTCAGGCTGGTCTAGAACTCCTGGTCTCAAGTGATCCTCCCCACTTGGCCTTCCAAAGTGCTAGTATTACAGGCATGAACCACTGCACTTGGTCCCAATATATATATATATATATTTTTTTTTTGAGACTGAGTCTTGCTCTGTCACCAGGCTGGAGTGTAGTAGTGCAATCTTGGCTCACTGCAACCTCTGCCTCCCAGATTCAAGTGATTCTCCTGCCTCAGCCTCCCCCTCCCAAGTAGCTGGAACTACAGGTGTGCACCACCACGTCCAGCTAATTTTTGTATTTTTAGTAGAGACAAGGTTTCACCATGTTGGCCAGGATGGTCTCGATTTCTTAACCTTGTGATCCGCCCACCTTAGCCTCCCAAAGTGCTGGGATTACAGGAGTGCGCCACCACGCTCGGCCCAATATTTCTATTTGTATTTGCTAAATCTGACAACCCTATCTAGGAAGCATTCATTAATTAACTCACCAGAGACTTATTTGTAAACTAGAACACCAATGGGTGGATTTACAGGGCAGGACACACCTTTCAACATAGAAGAGCCTTTGTGACTACTATTTGCACCTCTCTCCTTTATGTGTTTGGAAAACCAAGTTTGTCATTGGTGAATTTCAAATTGTAGTAAAGCAAGTTAAGTAGCTTCATGGGCTATGCATCCAGTTCACAGTAGAACATAGGAACTCTGGGTGTTTGACTGCAGAGACACCACCCAGAACCTGGAATAGCAATCCAGTCTAACCGACACAGTGTCTTTCTCCCCCCAGATGGTGTTGCAATACTGCTGGGCTTCCAAACCCCTTTTTCAATATTTATTTATTTATTTTTATTATTATTATTTTTTGAGATGGAGTCTCACTCTGTTGCCCAGGCTGGAGTATAGTGGCTTGATTTCTGCTCCCTGCAAACACCACCTCCTGGGTTCAAGCAATTCTTCTGTTTCAGCCTCCCAAGTACCTGGGATTACAGGCACTCATCACCATGCCCAGCTAATTTCTGTATTTTTATTGGAGATGGGGTTTTGTCATGTTGGCTAGGCTGGTCTTGAACTCTTGACCTCAAGTGATCCACCCACCTCAGCCTCCCAAAGTGCTGGGATTATAGGCATGAGCCACTGCACCTGGCCTCAATATTTAATTTTCAATTTTTTTATGTCACTCAAAACTCCTTGTAAGCACACTGCCATTTTAAAGATATCCGCTGATTAAATCTATTTCATATTGATTGTTGTGCTACTTTTTAGGGAGCCATACTGTCTTGCTGAGTTTTGGGAAACTTGATAGTTCTAATAATGAGCAGGCATTAATTTTATGAGATAGTTTCAGATATGTATGAATACATTTTTGATTTTCTAAAACAGAACATAATTTTTAGCCTAGACTCTCATTCTGTGTAATGCAGGAAAATTAATCCAGTAGGAAATTCATTCATGCTCATCCTCTCTCCCTTGATTTCCTTTAGCCAGAATCTCAATTGCAGAAGAGTGGGAAGGCGGGACCCATGTAACACCATGTGCTCTGAGTTGGCAGCTCCAGAGATGGGGAACAGCTCATCTCTGGGCATCCGGAGGTACTAGCATAGCCCCATGTTGTCCTTTAAAGCGCTGCATGCCCATCTGGTTTGCTCAGCCCATGCTGCTATTGATGAAGAGTCAAACTCTGTAAACTATTTCAAGAGATTTATTCTGAGCCAAATATGAGTGACCAATGGCCAGTGACACAGCCCTCAGGAGATCCTGAGAACATGTTCTAGAGGTAGTCAGGCTACAACTTTTGTGTTTTTTTTTTGAGATAGAGTCTTGCTCTGTCACCCAGGCTGGAGTGCAATGGCACGGTCTTGGCTCACTGCAACCTCCGCCTCCTGGGTTCAAGTGATTCTCTTGCCTCAGCCTCCCAAGTAGCTGGAACTACAGGTGCATGCCATCACACCCAGTTGAATTTGTATTTTTAGTAGAGACAGGGTTTTACCATGTTGACCAGGCTAGTCTCAAACTCCTGACCTTGTGATCCACCTGCCTTGGCCTCTTAAAGTGCTGGGATTACAGGTGTGACCCACCACACCTGGCCTACAACTTGGTTTTATACACTTTAGGGAGACATAAGATATCAATCAATACCTATAAGGTGTACACTGGTTTGGTCCAGAAAGGACAACTAGAAGCAGGGACTTCTAGATCATAGGCAGATTCAAATATTTTCTGATTGGCAATTGGTTGAAAGAGTTATTGTCGATAGAAAGGAATGTCTGGGGCCAGTTGTGGTAGCTCATGTCTGTAATCCCAGCACGTTGGGAGGCCAAGGCGGGTGATCACGGGGTCAGGAGATTGAGACCATCCTGGCCAACATGGTGAAACCCCATCTCCACTAAAAATACAAAAATTAACTGGGCATGGTGGGTGGCAGGCTCCCATAATGCCAGCTACTTGGGAGGTTGAGGCAGGAGAATAGCTTGAATCAGGGAGTCAGAGGTTGCAGTGAGCCGAGATTGTACCACTGCACTCCAGCCTGTTGACAGAGTGAGACTCTGTCTCAACAAACAAACAAAACAGAAAGGAATGTGTGGGCCAGGTGCAGTAGCACATGCCTGTAATCCCAGCACTGTGGAAGGCTAAGGCAGGCAGATCGCTTGAGCTCAGGAGTTCAAGACCAGCCTGGGCAACATGATGAAACCCCGTCTCTACAAAAACTACAAAAATGCCCTGGGGGTGGTGGCTTGTGCCTGCAATCCCAGCTACTAAGGAGGTTGAGGCAGGAGAACAGCTTGTGCCCAGGAAGTGGAGGTTGCAGTGAGTGAGACTGCGCCACTGTACTCCAAACTCGGCAACAGAGTGAGACTCTGTCTAAAATAAAAAAAAAGCCTCTAGGCAGCAGTCTTCAGAGAGAATAGACTGTAAACGTTTGTTAGACTTAGTCTGTTAACGTGTCTTAAGGTCTGTGTTGATGTTAATGCTGGTCAGCTTTTCCTGAATGCCCAAGGGGAAGAGGGCATAATGAAGCATGTCTGACCCTCTTCCCATAATGGCTGGAACTAGTTTTTCAGGTTAACATTGGAATGCCCTTTGCTGAGATGAGGGGTCCATTCAGGTCGCTGGGGGCTTAGAATTTTTGGTCTGCACTGCCATCCATCATTGTTCCTCCATGGCATGACCACCTTGAGCTGCCAACTCTCCCTCTCAGCTCACTTCTGAGCACTTCTTAGGGCATGATCGGCGTGGGGGAAAGGGAGTCCAGCTACTTTCCCACAGCTACCACAGCCAGAACAAGGCTGTCATTGAGTTCTCTCCCCCATCACCCAAACAACCATCTCTGCTCTGTTGACCCCATATCACTGTAGCATAAGCACATCTGTGGGATCAGCTGCCCTCCCCTAGATAGGAAGTAGACACAAGTTTCCTCTATTTTTAGTTTCCTCAAGGCTTCTCTTCTCTTCTGCTTGCCAGCCAGAGTTCCCCTCTCTGCTAAAGGAATTCACCTTGGGAAGATGATAGGGGGCTGGGTCTTCCTTTGAGACTACACATCTCTCATGTCTGGATAACCCTAGGATAGTATCTAAGGGCTGGTAATCTTGCATGGAGGTGTCAGGGGGAGTTCTTCTGGACCACTCTTATTTGGTTCAAAATAACTAGTTAGGCCCAAATATTTCCTGAATGCTCAGAAAGTCCTTCCTCTCAAATCTAAGTCTTGTGTTCAGCAATCTCATTTGAATCTCAAAAGTTAAGCACTGACTTTATTTTTCTTGGCGTTTCAGCTATGACAACCTCACTTTTCCCTGGGGCAGGGCATGCTTGGGACTGCAGAGCAGAAGAATGCGGTGAAGTGTGTGGTGTTGCTGGTAGAAGGCAGGACCTGTTCAATGTCTCAGAATGCTCTTCTAGAGTTGCTGCGTTCCTGCCTTTATCTTTATGCTAAGTGCCTTAAACCCATGTAATCCTCAGAACAATCTCAAGAACTAAGTATACTCATTCCATTTGCAGATGAGGAAGTGAAAGTTCAAAGGGAGACTGGGGAACTTGTAAAAGATTCCAGTTGTACGTGGTGGAGAAATAATGAACCTAGCATAATCTCATTCCAAAGTCTTCATTTTAAACCCTAATAGTGAGGCTTAATCCAGTAATCCTAGAATTTTGGGAGGGTGAAGCAGGAGAATCACTTGAGGCCAAGAGTTCTAAACCAGTCTGGGCAACACAGTGAGACTTTGTCTCTACAAAAAAAAAAAAAAAAATCAGCTGGGCATGGTGGTGTGTACCTGTAGTCCTAGCTACTCGGGAGGCTGTGACAGGAGGATCACTTGAGCCCAGGAAAGTTGAGGCTGTGGTGAGTCATGATAGTGCCACTACAATCCAGCCTGGGTGACAGAGAAATCTTATCTCTAAATAAATAACTAACCCCCAACAATGGCCTCATGTCTTGTTCAACAACTAACTCTCTAGGGAATTTGTTAAAAATAATTTTGATAGGCCAGGCAAATTGGCTCCCACCTATAATCCCAGCACTTTGGGAGGCCAAGGTGGGTGGATCACTTGAGGTCAGGATCCTCCTTGCTTCAGGTTGTCCCACCTTTCTAATTGAACCGATGTACATCTTACATATATTGATTGATGTCTCACGTCTCCCTAAAACGTATAAAATCAAGCTGTGCCCCAACAACCCTGAGCATATGTTGTGGGACATCCTGAGGCTGTGTGCGTCCTTAATCCTGACAAAATAAACTTTCTAAATTGACTGAGACCTGTCTCAGATATTTGGGGTTCACAACCTTAATTAACGAAATTCTGAAGAAGTGATTAAATAGAGAGTTCGTAACCATAATCGTTCCATTGCCTAATGTGCACAGCCAGTCAATATGCTGAAATACCTAGCTGCAGCAGAGAAAGAGATTTAACTGTAGGGCAGCTGAATGAGATGGGAGGAAACCTCAAATCCTTCTCTCCAAGGAATTCGGGGCTAGAATTTTGAGTGATTTTGGAGTGGGCTGAAGTGTAGAGACCTTTGCTTGGCCCAAGAGTGCAGGGTGAAGTCACAGAACAGGGAGATGAAGAAACTGTATTCTCATGCTGATTCTGCTCCTCTCTGGGGGACTTCAAACTTGTTAGCATCAGCTGGAATTTGGGATCTGAAAAACATCTTAAACAATTCTTAAACAAAAGTCTTATGATTCTGATGTCAGAGAGTCTATCTCAACGAGAAGCCTCATGATTCTAACTTCAGACAGAAATACTGTCTGTAGGAACGATGAGAATGCAAGTGCTCGGGATCTAGTACTCCATAACTTTCACTTTCTGTTACCAGGAAGTGGGCCAAAGTGCAGCCTAATTAATGCTTAATCGTAACTGTATTTCTGTCCAGAATGCTTGTTAACATGGTGAGGATGGCTTCCAGTTTATTCAAGCTCAAAGCTTGAGGGTGGCCACCCAGGAGCATAGATTCAAAATGTCCTAAACACACATTCTGATTAGAAGTAGCTACAAGAGGATTTTTAAGGAAAAAAGAAGAGTCAGTTCCTAAATTGTTTACCAATAATTTATACTAAAATAACATAAGCTATTGATTGGCTTATTGTTCTTTGCAACGCAAATTCCAGGAACATGAAGACAATGGGGCGGTGAAGAGGGAACAAAATACCTTTAAACAGTTGCCCTGGGCATGGGCGCAGAGATGTGACTGAAGTCCCATACTTGCGTCTCTCCGGCTTGATAAATATTGCATACTTCACGTAGCTCGGACTGCTCTGAGCTAGTTTTCTTTCCCAACAGTCTCTGTAATCTCCATAATTCAGAGGCACACCAAAGTTTGAAAGCCAGCTCTGCCACTAAGTGCGTGGTTTTGGACAAATGAGTTCATCTCCTAGTATCTCAGTTTCCTCATTTGCTAAATGGGGGATAATAACAGCTGCAACACCATTGAGCTGCTGTGGGAATTAAATGAATTTAAAATGAAAGCCCTTGGAAGAGTACTTGACATATAATAAATGCTCAATAAGTATTAAAGATGGCTAGTTTTCCTTTCTCTTAGCAGCAACTAAAAAATATCTTTTAAGGAGTGCCATTTCCTGGACATATTACAAAAAAGGGGAATTGCCTGCATTTACATAGATTTTTTTGGTAGTTGATGTCTCAGAGAGCAATACTCTTTTAGCCTCTTCTCTAAATCTAGGTTTATGCCTGATTTAGATCCCTAGTCTCCTGTGGTCCTAACTACCCTGAGAACATGTTATGAAGGTAAATTGAAATTAATTTAGGGATGTAATGATGAGAGCAGGTAAAAGAGAAATAGCTCAGTGGTTCTCAACCTTGGCTGTACCTTAGAACTATCTGGAGAGCTTTAAACAATGCCCAAGTCAGCTGGGCATGGTGACTCACGCCTGTAATCCCAGGTCTTTGGGAGGCCCAGGCAGGAGGACTGCTTGAGGCCAGGAGTTTGAGACCAGCCTAGGCAACATGGTGAGACCTTCTCTCTATTATATATTAAAAATAATTTTTAAAAAATGCCTAAGTCACACCCCAGACCAATTAATATCAGAGTCTGTGGGAACAGGGCCCAGCTATCAGTCTATTTTAATCGCCAGGTGATTCCAGTGTGTAGCCACTCGTCTCACCTTAGCTCAGCTGAGCCGGTGAGGCCCAGTAATCTGTATCCTAACAAGCCTTCTGCAAACCTCAGGACCTTTAGTGTGAACCATTCCGTCATCCTCCAAACGTCCAGGCCTCTGTTTTCGCTTATCTGCCCAGTGAGTGTGACTTGAAAGCAAGAGAGAAGGTGCAGCAACCCTTAGTTTCTGTAAGAAGGTACAGGAGATCAGTTCTGTATGTCAAATGCCTGTTTATTCTAGCCAGACCTGCCTTAGACAGGGACAATGAGGGTCCTTCAGCCAACAGGAACAATGAGGGTCTTTCAGCCAAAATGGTTGCTTCTCCAGAAGGAGGTGAGCCAGTGAAGAAGGGCCCCCACTCTCTGAGAGTGGAGGCTATAGCATTTGCCTAAAATACCCCTTCTCTCCAATCCTAACTGCCCTGGAAGCTTCTCAGAGGCCAAATACGTAAACAAGTTCCAAACCAACACATCTGCTTTTCATTTCCTGCGGAATGCTAAAACGAGTCTTTTAAGGTTGCTTAAAATACGTCCCTCTCCTCCCGCCCCACCCCCCACAGGGCGTTTGCTGCGCGTCCTCAGACCACCTCCGCTCCTCCTCCCCTACACCTGGGACTCTGCTGCGCAGACTTGGCTTCAAACGAGGCTCACGGTTCTTCCTGGCATTTGCTTTTTTGGCTTAGTGAGTGCACATTCAATATCTTTTTCTTCTTCTTTTGAAGCGCTGTCCTCAGTCTCCTCACTTGTCCCTTTCTCTTCTGGCAAGTGTAATGCTACTGACATTTGAAAGTGGCCTGGTTCCTTTGTGTCTGGTAAATGGCCTTGCTGCTGAATTTCCGTAGAACTGTGCAGAAACTAGAGCACGGGGGGATGAAGGGAGCTGCTCTCTCGGGGCTCAGCCGCCCTCCTGGGGCCCCACCTCACTCTAGGGGCTCGTAGGGGGTGGGACCTGGAGTTTCCTTCCTAAATTTGAGCAGTGACTCGACCTTAGCCACCCTTGACTTTGCTCTGCTTCTGTTTAGCATCTGTTAAGTAGTGACCTTTGCCACCAATTAATGAGGGTGAGGCCCCATTCGGTTGCAAAGAACGTGGAATTGTAAACAAACTTCCAAGTGGAAAGACTAGTTCTAGGGGAAATGTGGGGTGGGAAAGGTGCTCCTGTGTTCTCCTTTTAGTGTCAGAGAGATGCCTCCTTCCTCCTGTTCAAGAGCTCAGATTGGTCCCTCCTCTGGGGCAGAATCCTAAGCCTGACACCCTCTCCTAAATATGCTGTTGTGTCTCATATGTCAGCTTCTCAGGGTCCTGCCAAGAGCGGGTGAGGTAACATACAACAGCTGTTACTGCCCTGATGTAACCTCCCTCCCAATGTCAACAACATACGCTTTGGAGTGCCCTCTTTATGTAAGGCCTTGAGCTTTAAGACTCAGCTCTGGCCTTTAAGAATCGTATGTTCCTGTTGAAGAGACAGGATGTGTGTAAAGATAACAGCTAGAGACCATGGCAAACAGATGATAATAAAAGTTAAAGGAATACCTAATTATTCAACAAATATATATGGAGGACCCATTATATTCTATGTTTGGTTGTAAGCTCTGAGGCTAAATTGTGATAGGACTTTCTCCTTAGTTCAGCTAATAGCCGGGTTCTTGTCACACAGCCATGAGAGATTAGGCTTGCAGACACTTTGAAGGGTGAGAAAAATGGAACTTATTGGGCAAAAAGGAAAATAAATGGAAACAGGGACTCAGCAAAGTGAGAGTCTGGCTAGCTGGTTTTTCCTGCCCCACAGATTGAATCCCAGGTACTACCCTGGGTCAGGAGAGGCCAGGTTCCTCCCTGCTGCAAAGGGCGTGAACTTCTGCAACTCCACCCCATTCCCCCAGTGTGCAGGCCAGTCATAGTTTCTCAGGGGACCCCTTTATACTTGGCTGTCTCAGAAACAGGGAGCAAAACAGATAAAACCCCTGGCTTCATGGATCTCATGTTCTAATGAGACAAGACAGCGTATGAGCAAATAAATAAGTATAATATCTCAACTTGTGAGAAGTAATTTGAAGGAAAATGAAGCAGATTAGGGAGGGTAGAGTGACATGGTTGAGGGAATGTGGTTTTTTTAGATGAGAGATCAGAGAAGACCTCTCTGGTAAGGAGACCGTTGAGTCACAACCTGAGGAAGGAGTGAGTGAGTCATCTGGGTCTGTGAAAAATTTTCTAAGCAGCAACCACGAAGGTCTTCAGGAAGAAGTGTGCTTGGGGGAGTTCCAAGAACAAGCAGGCCAGTGTACCTGGAAGGTAGCGAGCAGGAGACCGTGGGCAGGAGGTGATGTGAAAGAGGTGACAGCAGGTCACTGAGGTCCCTGTGGGTGGTGATAAGGACTTTGGATTTTATTCTGAAGCCATTGGAGGGTTTTGAGCAGAGCGGTGACATGAGTGGACTCACAACTTGGAAGGATCACTCTGTGCACAAGGAGAATCCTGAGGCCAGTGAGAAGGGTGCCGCAATAATCCGGGGGTGAGATGATGATGATGATGGTGGCTTGGACCAGAGAGACAGGATTAAGGGTGGTGAGATGAGGTTAGATTCTGATATATAATGACGGTAGAGTAGACAAGATAGATGAGATAGAGGGTTATGATTTATGACGTAAGGAGAGAAATCAGGAATGATTTCAGTGTTTTTGGCCTGAACTCAAGGTTTTAAATTCATAGGCTGGACAGGCTGCTTCTGGTTAAGATAATAAGGGAAGGATTAATGAAAGACCCGAGATTTGGATTTTGTGACATAAAAATTCTCAAGGGCTTATTCTGAGACCATTTTATTTTCCTGGACCTCAGCCTCCTACCCCATTCCCACTTCTTTAAATTACATCAAACTGGGGCCCTGGGATGGGGGACTCAGCCAGCCCAAGGAAGGTGAATCTGGATACTTTAGGCCAATCGTGAAAATTCTGTACTCTTGCCAGTGGTTTAAAAATGGGCTGGTTTTAAAATGGGCATGTATTGGCCTGGGCACAGTGGCTCATGCCTGTAATCCCCATACTTTGAGAGGCCAAGGTGGGAGGATTACTTGAGACCAGGAGTTTGAGACCAGCCTGGACAATATAGTGAGCCCTCCTCGCTACAAAATGAAAGAACAGAATAAGCAGGGTGTGGTGGTGTGTCTCGTTAGTCCCAGCCATGAAGGAGGCTGACGTGGGAGAACTGCTTGAGCTCAGGAGTTTGACACTGCAGTGAGCTATGACTGAACCACTGCACTCAAGCCTGGGCCACAGACTGAGACCCTGTCTCTAAAAAAAAAATAAAATAAAATAATGGGCATATGCTATAGTTCTGAACAATGGAACATAAAAGGGAACTCTGCAGAAGGGATGTCTGGGAAAATCTCTAAGTCTTCAAAAGGAAGCAGGGTACTCTGGACTTGAGATGTTATTAAGGACATAGAGCTTAAACTATCTTGCAAACATAAAGGGGAAGCTAAAAGCAACAGCAGCAGGGAGGCAGAGAGAAAAAGTAGGCAAGAATGGTTCCTTGAGAACACTGTTGAGCCACCCAATTACCCAACCCTGGAACTGCACAACTTCTGAACTTCTCTGTAAGATTAAAAAAAAAATCTCCTTATCATGAAATGCTTTGAGTTGGGCAGTTTGTACTTGAAGTGCAAAGTACATCATTTTAGATAAGTAATAAAGATTCTGGATAGGAGGAAGGCAAAAGCAAACACGCTTTGAGGCAAGACTTTATTGGAGACAAGAAAGCTCAAAGCATATTTGGGGAATATTGGTGGAATAACTTGACATTCATTCATAAACTCATTCGACAAGTAATTGTTGATGCCTACTGTGTGCCAGGCACTCTTCTAAGATCTAGGATTCTGCAGGAAACAAGATTGACAGGGTACCTCTTATGGAGTTTATTACCTTGTGGGGGAAACAGGGGTGCATGTGGACTGTGGCTGCTGTGTTGGACAGCACAGGCGTAGGGTCTGGGAAGGCATAATTCAGGGAAGGCCTGAAAGGATGAAACTGAGTTTGGCATTGGGTTCAGGCATCTGCTGCTCTGCTCTGGATTCATTCTCCAAAGAGATTTATTAGGTCAAAGGTCATAAACATTTTTAGGACTTATAATTACTTTCCTAATTGGTTACATAAATTTATGGTACTACCCAAGGAATACAGGTCCTGATATTACTGGGTTCAGATTTGGGGATTTCCATTTTAATTTGATAGGGATTAATTTAGTAAAGGAGTTCATTTAATAAAGCTAATTCAATTAATTTAGTGAAAAAAACATGCTTCTTTTAATTTGCTTCTCTTTGATAATTAGTAAAATTGATTATGTGTTTGTTAATATTTGTTCTTTTGTGAATTTTTTTGTTAGTTTTTGTTCAGTTACCAGCTGAGGTCTTAATGGATTCTTACCAACTTATCTGAGTTCTTGACATAGCAATGATATTAATCTTTTTTGGTCATGTTTGTTGTAAATATGTCTCATGGTATGTTGTTTGTTATTAATTCTGGTGATAGATTATATATAACATTTCTTCTGTCTATTCTTTTTTTTTTTTTTTGAGATGAAGTTTCACTCTGTTGCCCAGGCTGGAGTCCAGTGGTGCTGTCTTGGCTCACTGCAACTTCTGCCTCCCAGGTTCAAGTGATTCTCCTGCCTCAGCCTCCCGAGTAGCTAGGATTACAGGTGCGTGCCACCATGCCCGGCTAATTTTTTGTATTTTTGGTAGAGACAGGGTTTCACCATGTTGACCAGGCTAGTCTTGAACTCCTGACCTCGTGATCCTCCCTCCTCGGCCTCTCAAAGTGCTGAGATTACAGGTGTGAGTCACTGCACCTGGCCTGTCTATTCTTTTTTATTCTTCATGCAATTCACTATTTTACCATGTTCCTCTCTATTCTTAAATTAAGACTTCAATACAGGTGTGGTGGCTTATGCCTGTAATTTCTGCACTTTTGGGGGCTAAGATGGGAGATTGCTTGAGGCCAGAAGTTCGAGACCAGCCTGGGTAACATAATGAGACCCCCATCTCTACAAAAAAAAAGACTTCAGTATTTTATTTTATTTTTTTAATAGGTTTTTACTTTTGATAGATCTGGTTCACTGTCTTTCATTTCCCTCCGCAACAGGTTTTCTTTCTTTCTTTTTTATTTTCTTATGAGTCAGGGTCTCGCTCTGTTATTCAGGCTGGAGTGCATTGGTGTAATCATGGCTCACTGCAGCCTCGAACCTCTGGTCTCAAGCAATCCTGTCACCTTGGCCTCCCAAAGTGCTGAGATTACAGGTGTGAGTCACTGCACCAGGCCTGTTTTCTTTCTTACCTATTTAGAATTTTACTTTTCTTCCTTTCGTCATATGTTTAAAAACATCCTTCTGGGATTTTTACCAAGATTCTGCTAAATCTATAACTTAAATTTTAGGAAACACATATTTATATAATATTTAGGTTTCCCATCCAGGAGCTTCTATTTTTCCATTCATTCACATCTTCTCAGACAACATAGAAGTGTTTTTTTTTTTTTTTTGTTGTTGTTGTTTTTTGAGATGGAGTTTTGCTCTTATTGCCTAGGCTGGATCTTGGCTCACTGTAACCTCTGCCTCCCAGGTTCAGGCGATTCTCCTGCCTCAGCCTCCTGAGTAGCTGGGATTACAGGTGTGAGCCACTGCACCCAGTCATCACATAGAAGGTTTTATAGGTTTCGCAGCCTGGCCAGAATGGTGAAACCCCATTTCTACTAAAAATACAAAAATCAGCCAGGTGTGGTAGCTCACGCCTGTTCCCAGCTACTTGGGAGGCTGAGGCAGGAGAATTACTTGAACCCAGGAGGCAGAGGTTGCAGTGAGCCGAGATTGTGCCATTGCACTCCAGCCTGGGCAACAGGGCAAGACTCTATCTAAAAAGAAAAAAAAAGAGAAGGTTTTATAGATTTCTTTATAAAGAAATGTATGTATATATGTTTGCCTACATACATAGTATCTTAGACTGGGTGCCATAGAAACAGACTCTGAGATGGAGAGTTGTCTGCAGAGGGTTGTTTTTTTTTTTTTTTTTTTAAAGAAGACACACCTGTAACAAGCTGATCTGCAATGGAGTTACAACTGGGACCTCAGCTGATTCCAGGATGGGAGATAGTGGTGGGGATTGGGGGACATCCTCTGAAACTGGAACAGGACTTTGAAATTTAGCAGTTTGCAATTAAAATACAATCTCTGAGTGGACTAGAACACTCTAGTCAGCCTGACCGTTATATGTTCGCTCCTTAGATAAGCCTCAGAGACAACCGGATTATCCAGAGATGCTTAGGAAACATGAAATCAGACCAAGGGGTGAGCTAATTTCAAGAATTATCTCCCAACTAAGGCAAGTTCTGGCTATTCAAGGCTGGAAGTATACATGGAAGTCTGCTTAGCAAAGAGATTCCAACCCCCTTAGCCATGTTCAGGGGGCACTGATGTGTTTGCTGGGTTGACTGATTCCCCCTCATGCACTAGGTCTTTTTCCAACTAGGGTTCAAGTTTCTGTTGGCAGCATTACTCTTACCTTCTTCTCCTGCCTCCCTGAAATTACTCCCAGAACACCTGGACTGGAATACTGTCTCTTCTTAATCTCTTCAGTCACCAATTACAATCTTTAGATTTACCTTCAAATATGTAGCTAATCACATTTCTGGTGTGAGGATCTTACTAATTTAATTTTGAGATTAGCTTTCTTTCTAGTTTTTTCTGGAGGCAACTTATTGTGATCTTTAAGGATTGACAATGGCTTCTACAAAAATCATAATTTAATATGTCCAATATTAGGTACTCTTTATTAAGAAGACTCATTCTATCTCTACTAACACTTAAAAATGAATGTATATTGAATGTTAAGTGCCATTTTTGCATTTATGGGAAAAATCAAATGATTTCTCTTGAGCTTAATAGCTTGTGATATTTCCAATTAAGATATTCTTTTATTGGGGGAATTAACTCCTCCTTTTATTAATGAATTATTTTGATTATGCAGTGTGTGTACATGGCACAAAATTCAGAAGGTATGTGTAGGTGTACAGTGGAAGTCAATCTCCCTTCCTCCTCTGACTTCCATCCACTTAATTCCCTTCCTTAGGGCACCTGATGCTATCAGTTTCTTGTGATTATTCCAAATGTGGCTTATGCATTTTCAAATATTCTTCCCTGTGTATATAAATAGTAGCATACTGGCTTGAACTCGGGAGGCGGAGGTTGCAGTGAGCTGAGATTATGCCACTGCACTCCAGCCTGGGCGACAGAGTGAAATTATGTCTCAAAAAAAAAAAATTAGTAGCATACCATTCTGTATTATTTAACACATTGCTTTTCTTGATTGACAATATTTATTTGATATAGTTCCATAAGTATAGAATTGTTTCATTCCTTTTAATGGTGGCATATAACTCAGTATAAATGTAATTATTTATCACTCCCTTATTAATGAATGATTAAATAGTTGTTAGCCAATTTGCTTTTACAAACAGTGCTGTAACTAACATCCTTGTGCAGGTCATTTTTCATACATCCAACTATGTCTGTAGGATAAATACCTAAAACTGGAATTGTTGGGTCAAGTGCATTTTTGCTTTGAAAGTTGTTGCCAAATTGCCATCCATAGATTTATGCCATTTACCATCCCATCAGTAACAAATGGGCGTGCTGGTTTCCCTCTTGACAGTATTGGATAGAATGAAGCTTTTTGATCTTGTCAATTTGGAGGTAAAAAATGACATCTCATTGTAGTTTCAAAGTGCATTTATCTTTAATAGTGAGGTTGAGTTTTTTATATGTTTACCAGCCATTTGTATCCCATGTGGAAGCTAAAGTCTGTAGTATAGTATGATTTAGCCTCTGGATCTCAATTTTTGCCTTGCAGAACCCAGAACATGTCTTTTCCATCTCTATAGCTTTTGCATTCATTTAATTATTATTATTATTGCCTTCTCATCTGTCTGTGATCTGAATTTATTATTATTTTTTTAAGAGATGGGTCTCACTATGTTGTCCAGGCTGGCCTTGAACTCCTCAGCTGAAGTGATTCTCCTGCCTCAGGCTCCCAAGTAGTTAGTAGTGCAGGTTAATTCAACTGTACCCAGTTCGTTTAAGTTCATTTTGACTGCAAGTAACACAAAACCCTGACTCAACTTACTTTTATGATGAGGAAAATCGATTAGCTTATATAACATCATGTCATGGGATAGATAGAGTAGTAGGGTTGGTTAATTCAGGTACTCAACAAGATAATCGAGGTCCCTGGCTTTTCTGTCTTTCTGATTTGCCACACTTCAGGTAGATTACTTCATGGTCGTGAAATAATCACATCACAGCCAGGAATTTCATTGACACAATAAAGCATCTAGTTGAAGGAAACAGACTGTTTCTTACCCTGAGTCTCTTTAAGAACAAGAAACCTTTTCAAACACCTGTTCCTGGAATTTCTTTCCTCAAATTTCAGTGGGCAGAGTCTTCTTATGCTCTTTCCTAACCCAATGATTGGCAAGGATCCTGTGATATGGCGATTAGCTCATGTGAGTCAGGATTTCCCCCTAAATTATATGGAATCATAGTAGAACTCTCTCTCCATGCCTTCCCAAAATAATTGACATACTGCCAGCAAGGAACATAGGGACTGGTTATGGGATAGACAACTGTGACTTCCACAGCATTGCACATGCTATTCCTTTTGCCTGAAACCTCTGTCCTCCATTTATTTTCCCATCTAACTTATGTTCTTTCAAGTCTAGGCTCTGAGTAGCTGCAGGGAAACCATCTTCATGCCCTCTAGGTTGGGTAGATAACATCCTCCTACTCCCTGGCAGCCTGTGCCACCCCAATCACACTGCACTGCAGGCTTCACTCCTCAGCCTCCCACCACTCCCCAGCTCCTTGAGGGCAGGGACTGGATCTCATTTGTTCCTGTATCTCTAGCCGCTAGGACAGTGCACAGCACAGGGCAGACACTTAACTCATGCCTGCTGAAAGAAATCTATTTGCTAGTATTTTATTTTAAAATTTCAAGTCTAGAGTCACAACAGAAATCCATTTCCAGGTTTTTCTTGGTGTGTGTGTGTGTGTGTGTGTGTGTGTGTGTGTGTGTGTGTGTGTGTGTGTGAATGATTTGTTTGTTGGGATTTGGAATTGGGATGATCTTTTCCACATAAACCAAACTGGAGTGTTTCCAGAACAAGTTGTTTAACTTGTGGATTATTTGTTCCTTAAAAGCCCAGAGGCTCAACAAGTATTTCCTGAACACGGACTGTGTGTTGGGGCTCTGTACAAGCTGGCACTTTATACAAGAGTAGTATGAGAGCTTGTCTCTGAATGCGTAGTTTATGCTTTAAGGCAGCATTTTTCAATTGTGGGTAATGAAATCAATTTCGTGGGTTAAACAATCATTAAAAGGGGGAAAAAGAATTCAGTGAAGTAGAACAACATATATCAGAGTATATTACTCTTGCTAAAACTTTTGGCCGTGTGTGTGTGTGTGTGTGTGTGTGTGTGTTGTGTGTGTGTGTGATGTACCAGGTCAAGATATAAAATGTCTTAAATGGGTCACATTTGTAAAAGTTTATAGCCATTGCTCTAAGGGTCAGTGTATTTTCTTTGCTCTTTCTCTTTGAAATATTTTTTCTTTTTTTTTTTTTGAGATAGAGTCTTGCTCTGTCTCCTAGGCTGGAGTGCAGTGGCACAATCTCTGCTCACTACAACCTCTGCCTCCCAGGTTCAAGCAGTCCTCCCACCTCAGCCTCCCAAGTAGCTGGGACTACAGGAGCTCACCACCATTACTGGCTATATTTTGTATTTTTAGTAGAGACAGGGTTTTGCCACGTTGGCCAGGCTGGTCTCGAACTGCTGACCTCAAGTGATCTGCCTACCTCAGCCTCCAAAGTGCTGGGATTACTTACAGGTGTGAGCCACCATGCCCAGCCTTTGTTTTTTTTTTTTTCACTCCCAATGTCTGCGCTCTATGAAAAGAGGGAAAGACAAGGATTTGAGATTCTGTCTCCCCCTACTACACTCCTGCCCTGCCAGCCCCCACCCAGAGATTTGTTAGCCTGGCATAGACTTTAAAGTCAAGAGGCAGAAGTCAAATTCTCAGTCCAAGACTTACAAACTCAGCAGCCTTGAGCAAGTCACTGGACCTTTCAGAATATCTGTTTCTCTCTTGTGGAATGGACATAATAATACCTGTTTCACAAGGCAATTAAGAGGATCGAGTGAAATACGTGAAAATATTGTTTAGTAAACTCCCTTTAGGTCCTCAGAGGAGAAAAGCAAACTTCATCTGTAGGTTAAAAAACATCCTGTCCCCTGTGAAGAGGGGGAAGGACCTCAGGGAATGTCTTCACAGAGAAAGTTGACAAGGGATGCTAATACCCAGGGGCTGCAGATATTTAAATCAAAAAAGGGGAAAAAATGGGAAAAGGTCAGGACCCTGTCGTGTTTCTAACGAGCAGTTATTTTGTATTTCTCCATGGAGTGCACTGTGCCGGGGGAGGCTGGACGTGCTGATGCTGCACGCTGCTGAGTCAGGGGAAGGGAGGCATTGCTGACACTGTTCCCTTTTCATAAACTTTGCAGGAAGGACCAGCCAGTGGACTCTGTCCTCCCTTTCACCCTTGGCAGGGGGTGTGGAGGGGGTCACCCAGCCTGGTGATCACTCAGGTTGGGAACTGTGGTTGAAGGGTGAGGGGAAGTAGGGTGGGAGTGAGAGCTCTCAGCAAGGCCAATCAGAGCGGCGGGTCTATGGGGGAGGGTCATACCTCATACTTCCGAAATTCTCTCTTAATGGCTGTCTCCGAGCAACCATCACAGTGGAGAAGGTGGGCCCAGGCTGTCCCATGGATCATTTTCTCCAGCTATAGGCAGCCTACCTCCCTTGCAAATGCTCTGTAGGCGTCACAGCCTGGCTTCTCCTGTTGTCAGCTGTATTAACAAGGAGCCATAGATGGACTTCCTTAAATAAAAAGTTATTTTTACTTATTTGTTGTTACCCTCGAATTGATGAGACTTTTTTTTTTTTTTTGAAACAGGGTCTTACTCCAGGCTGGAGTGTAGCAGCACAATTGTGGCTCACTGTAGCCTTGACCTCCTCAACATGATCCTCCCACCTCAGCCTCCTGAGTAGCTGGGACTACAATGTGTACCACTTTGCCCAGCTCCTTTTTTTTTTTTGGTAGAGATGAGGTCTTGTTATGTTGTCTAGGCTGGTCTTGAACTCCTGGCTTCAAGCAATCCTCCTGCCTTGGCTATTGCTGGGACTTGGAAGAAAGACCCTGTAGGGGGTCCTGCCCTGCACGCGTGCACACGCACACACACACACACACACACACACACACACACACACCCCTTGAGGCAAGACGAGGAAATGGGAAGCTGGCTCACCTTAGCAGGCAGGCAGAGCAGCAGAGGTCGCTACCTACCTGGGCTGGGACTTGTCCTTAACTATCCTAAGGGAATGCAGAATAAGAGGAAGAGGTAATTCCCAGTGTTTCAAGTAAAGACTATGGATCCCCCAAAACCCAGTGGTTCTTCAGTTGGTTGGTTGGCTTTTTCCAGACACTCTGTCCTTAAAGAGTCACATCCATGATCGTGGCACTTCACTCCTGTTCTTTAACACACTTCAAACCTGCCTTGGCCCCAGGGGTGCCAGCGTTCCCCAGCATGCTCAGTAGAAGGAGGTGGTGAAACAGGCAGAGGGGTCATACTCACACCGTACAGGGCAGGAGAAAGCCCTGGGCCATGTGTGAACAGCTGCTGCTCCATCTCCCCAGCACAGCTGGGCGCATCCGTCTGCCAATACTTGTCTCTAGTTGTGCTTTCTTGACGGTCAGCGGTGACCTTTTAGTCATCAATAATTCCAGTGATCTTTATGCAGGCCTCATCATTCAGCCGACCAGCTCTTCTTTCTGAAATGCTCACCCAAGTGAGCGAGTTCCTCCCCCTACTCCTATGACAACTCTTTCTTGGGTTCTTTTTTTCTCTCTTTTCTGCATCTTAAGTTTATGTTTTCTCAAACCTGTCTTAGCCCTTTTCTTTCTCTGCCATCTCTCTCTCTCTGGGAAAACTTCGGTTTCTTTGCCACATGAAGTAGTGTCTTGTCAAGACTTTATTTTTGTCAAGTGACAGTAACCTACTCCAACTAGCTTAGGCAAAGAAGGGTCTACATTCTAAGGGGGTCTATAGGGCCCAGTAGAGGAGTGTAAGCACTCTGGGCAGGGGCTGAACCCAGGACTTGGGAGGTTCCCAGGAAGTCAGGTAGAATTTACTGAAGCACTGGTTTCTGTATTCTACGTGTCTGCTCACATCTGCTTCCTAGGTATCTCTCTCCCTCCTCTCCTCTCCTGGACCACCATTTTACCTGGTGCTTTCATGATCTCTTTAGTGATTACCCTACTGTTGGTTGTATCTGCCATCTAAGCTATCTTATTTCACTGGCTATGCTCTCTGCCTATGGTCCCATGTTTTAAAGGGTCCCATGCTTTGGAGGGACTCACTCTGGCCCACTTTGACTATACCTCTCATGGAGGAAAGAACACACAAGACCAATGGGATGTTCCCACGCAGGGCCCATATTCCCCTTCTAGAGCCTAATTCCTGGGCCTGGGCCACTTCTTCTGCAGGTACACTTCCCCGAGGACAGAGCATACTACTATTGTACTAACTCCTAGGCATGAAAGGTGCACAATGAGTGTGATGAGGTGAGAGTGGGAATGTGGATGGAGCTTGGTCATGTCTACAGAATGTACTCAAGGCCCCTTGTCCTGTGGGACAGAGCCTGGGCTAGGAAGAGAAGTCGGTGGGTGGGTCAGGGGCCAGCTTTCTCCATTCCACCATGTGCCAGCATGGAGCTCTGAGAAGTTCAAGAATTACATATTTGAACCTGGCCTTCCAGATTAGCCTGTTTCTTTCTCTTTTCAAGAGCTGTATATTTGTATCTGTGTGTATATTTTGTGTTTATGAAGGTATATTTGTTAGTATAAGGGAATTGAAATATTTTATCAGTTTGTTAGTAAAATTTACAATTTTTATATAGGTGGTATGTGGACTTCCATCTGTACTCACACCCTGGGCCCCTCAGATCTTTGGGGCAAGTCTGTATGTTAGTATGGTCTGATTTATACAAAATTATAGGCTGGGCATGGTGGCTCACACATGTAATCCTAGCACTTTGGGAGGCAGAGGCAGAGGCAGAGGCAGAGGCAGATAGATTGCTTGAGGCCAGGAATTCAAGACCAGCCTGGCCAACTTGGTGAAACCCTGTCTCTAGTAAAAATACAAAAATTAGCCAGGCATGGTGGTGCTCACCTGTAATCCCAGCTACTCAGGAGGCTTAGGCAGGAGAATCGCTTGAACCTGGGAGGTGGAGGTTGCAGTTAGCTGAGATTGTGCCAATTCACTCCTGGGCGACAGAGCAAGACTGTCTCAAAAAAAAAAAAGTGGCCAGTCTGAAGTTGCTGAGAACAGGTCACACATCAGTGTAAAGGAGACTTGATTCCTAAGGTCACATTTTACCTCTGTTCTAGATTTTCCTATAGTTCCCATGTGCTGGAACTCATCCCAGCCTAATTCATGTAAGGCCCTTCTAGGGTTCGGGAGCAGACCACAGGAACCTGGCTTAGTACTCAACAACAGCTTCTAAGGAGCAACTCAGGACAATAATGAGCATACAGTGTGGATAATCAATCTTCTATTGATATCTTTAAGGGGAAATATTAGTGGGATAATCCATCTGGACCACGAAGAAGTATAAGTGGGTAGGACTGGAAGTGAGGGGGAGGTGAACTAGGGCAAGATGAAGTTCCATAATCTTCTCCACACTTCCGAAGTTGAGTCAGGTGCTCGTGCTGGGACAGAAGACCGAATCCAGGATAAAGCTTCTGTTCAGCACAGCTCCATCTGCCAACACAGATAACTTGGAATATTTTCATGCCAGATGTGGAAGGATCAAGAGCTTTGCAGAAAAGTTGTTGTTGAGCTTGAGAGACAAAGAGATAATTTTTAAAATAGGGAATAGGGAGGAATGTATATTCTAGGAAAAGCCTTGAGTGTAAAAAACTTTTAAAGTTATATATATATGATTTAAATCTATAGATATGCATATTTAATTTTGTTTTCTTTGTTTTGAGACGGAGTCTTGCTCTGTCACTCAGGCTGGATGCAGTGGCGTGATCTTTGTTCACTGCAACCTCCACCTCACAGGTTCAAGAGATTCTCTTGCCTCAGCCTCCTGAGTAGCTGGGATTACAGGCATGCGCCACCATGCCTGGCTAATTTTTGTATTTTTAGTAGAGGCGGGTTTTGCCATGTTGGCCAGGCTGGTCTTGAACTCTTGACTGCAGGTGATCTGCCTGCCTCAGCCTCCCACACTGCTGAGATTACAGGTATGAGCCACTGTGCCCAGCCCATATTTAACTTTTTAAGTTAAATAACATACACAGCTTTTCTGGACTTCAAAACCGGTGTTAAGGACAGACTTTCCAAAATGGAGCTATCAGGCTGTTTTTACATAAAATCGCTTTATTTCAAACTCATTGGTGTAGGCTCCAATGGAGGGAAGGGGATGCTGATGTCTCAGGACAGCCGCCTGTGAGAAGCTTGAAGAGCTGACTTGTGCAGTGCTTCTTAAGCCATAGCATGCGTCGGAAACACCTGTCAGTGCTGGTTTGAAATGCAAAATTTACAAGACTTTTTTTTTTTTTCTTATTTATCATCTACTATGGTTTGAATGTGTCCCCCAGATTTCATGTGTTAGAAACTTAATCTCCAAATGTGACAGTATTGAAAGGTGGGGTCTTTGAGAGATGATTGGATCAAGATGCTTTAACCTTTATGAATGATTAATCCATTTATAGGTTAAGGATTAATGGGTTAAAGGATTAATGGACTAATAGACTAGCAGGTAATCTTGAGAGTAGAACTCGTAGTTTTTTAAGAAGAGGAACAGAGACCTAACCAAGCATGTGAGCTCACTCAGCCCCTCACCATGTGATTGCCGGTGCGGCCTTAGGTCTCTGCAGAGAGTCCTCACCAGCAAGAATCCCCTCACCAATGCAGCGCCTCAATCCTGGACTTCTCAGCCTTCATAACTGTAAGACATAAAGTACTTTTCTTTATAAATGACCCAGTGCCATATATTCTGTTATAATCAACAGGGAACAAACTAATACATTATCCAAAATTATCTATTGAAAGCAATTATAGTAAGGATCTTGCTGTTTAACAAAAAATTGTTGTGTATGTTTTAAATTAAAAAAAAACTACTTTAGCAATACTAAGAGAAAATAAGCCCAAGCCTGGTGGCTCATGCTGCTGATCCCAGCACTTTGGGAGGCCGAGGTGGAATGGGGCTTGAGGCCAGGAGTTTGAGACCAGCCCCGTCAACATATCAAGACCCCATCTCTACAAAAAAATTTTAAAATTAGCTGGGCCTGCTGGTGCATACCTGTAGTACCAGCCACTTGGGAGACTGAGGCAGGAGGATTGTTTAAGCCCAGGAGTTCACCACTACATTCCCACCTGTGTAACAGAGCAAGACTCTGTCTTAAAGAGAAATAAAAAGAGAAAATAAAATTTTATGTGCAGAAAGTTCGGAGAGGGCAAAATCAAGTAAAATTTCCCCATATTAACTCAGAAATAGTAATAAGGGCAAAATGTTTTAAAGGTTTCATCCGGTAGGGTCCTAGCCAAAAAAAAAAAAAAAAAAAAAAAAAGGATGGCCTTAAATTGAGTCATTTAGGAAGAGTGCAATAAAGTTACTATTTACAAAGCATGGACTGGGCTTAGACAACGCAAAAGGGACGTGCACTACCCTTGGGCTGGTAAGTGCGGGAGCCACTACGATGTCTGTAAGGACAAGGGGCTGGAACCCATTAAGGGAATTCAGAAAGCTAATAGAGAGGGCCACCTGGCAGGAAGGAACCAGAGAAATAAATATGCTGAGCTCATTGGCCAACCCCTAGAGGCTGGAGGGCAAGGGCAGCCTACTGATGTCATCCTTGTGACTCAGCCTCATGGGCAGAGAGCAGGGTAAAGAAGGGTGGAGAGCAGATCATGAGGAGCAAATGGGGACAATCTAGCACCTGTCAGAGATGGTTAAGGCACTGGAGTGGCTACTGTGTATCTTAACAAGCACTGAAGACAACAGTACAGAGATTTCCTTTTCTATCATCTTGCTTATATAACCATGAAGGAGGTTCATAAGAAACATATCATTAGGTGGCCGGGTGCGGTGGCTCACACCTGTAATTCCAGTACTTTTAGAGGCTGAGGTGGGCGGATCATTTGAGGTCAGGAGTTCAAAAACAGCCTGACCAACATGGTGAAACCCCATCTCTACTAAAAATACAAAAACAAGAGCTGGGCGTGGTGGCAGGCGCCTGTAATCTCAGCTACTTTGGGAGGCTGAGGTAGGAGAATTGCTTGAACCCAGGAGGTGAAGGTTGCAGTGAGCTGAGATTGTGGCACTACACTCCAGCCTGGGTGACAGAGTGAGACACCATCTCAAAAAAAAAAAAAAATCATTAAGTGTTATGGTTTTGTATTGTGTTTCATTCTGGAAGGAGCCCAGAAATCTGAACTTGACGTAAGTACTCCGCTGAGGGCAGTGGTTCACATCTGTAATCCCAGCACTTGGAAGGGCGAGGTGGGAGGACTGCTTGAGCTCAGGAGTTTGAGAACAGCCTGGGTAACATAGCAAGACCTTGTCTCTACTAAAATTTAAAAAGGAGTCCCTATAATTCAATGACAGTCTCTGTTCTCTTGGTCCCTGTCAGAGCTGTGCAGAAACCCCAGAGTCTCCCAAGCCAGCTCAGTCCTGCAACAAACATGCAGAGGGAACATCTGTAGCCTGAAAGAGGAAGACCAGACCCTGAGCTGGCTTCACAGGACCCTACGAGTCTTTTAGGTATGAGTAGGCCCAGGCTGTCGGCACTAACAAGTTCACCTTATCTCGGCTCCTGCGCTGAATGGCTGAGCTTTCCAGACTTGGGCTGGGGAGGCCCCTCCTATTTAGCTTCCTTGTCAGCAATTTTCAGAAGGTAAAATTTACCTGCCCAAGGTAGTAACCTTAAACTGCAATAGAAATAACCCTCTGGGCTAGAGATACCAAGGTTGTACCCAAAGTTTCCAAGGCAGGATAGCACTTAGCCCTGTGTCTGTGTCCCTGTGAAGACCCTAGTCTTCTTTAACTGGTGTGTTGGTGACCTGTAAAGCTTGCGCACAGGCAGAGCAGGCTGCAGGGCCCAGCCTGGCTTCCCATGGAAGCCAGCGAGTTTCCTGCAAAGAGGAAGTTCTGGCTTGAAGTCCTCAAGGACAGTGAGAGAGGCCTTCTCTAACACCAGCAGTAAGGAACTGCTCATTCTATTCCATATAAAGGGACCCCTAGTGTTTCCTGGGCTGACACAGAGAAGAACTATTTATTTCCCAGCTATAGTTGTCTGAACTGGCAAGCTCAGGCTGGAGTGGGGAAAGCAGATCCAAGACAATCATGTGATGGAATTCCACCTGCTGAGATAAAGAACAGTGCTGCTCCCCAAGCAAACACTCTTACAGACTCTGCACTGCAAACTCGGCTCAGGAGGCTCTGGGCTAATTTGTCTTTTGCCAACTAAAGGCAAATGCAGGGGGGCAGAGCCTGGCAGCTTCTCCTGCTGCCTGGTGATTTGAGGATCACTCTATCTCCCTCCCCTCTCCACCACTCTCCCACTGATGCCTAAATACCAGGTACAAATTTGCTCCACTTCGCCAAGGAGCAAGGAAATGCACATCTCTTTACTTTTTCAAATCAAGTGGAATCATGCTCTGAGCCCCACCTTGCCCCGGCTGGTACAATCCCCAATTTTAATGATTCTTGAAATCCCCCTCTTTTCTGTTGGGCCACACTAGAATCCAGGGGCCTGCTTGGTAATAGAAAAATGGGCAGGGGATTGAGTTAGCCAATACAATAGCCACCATTATTAATGTTGCTTCTTTTGTTATGTGACACAGATGTTGGACTAAAAGGTTTCCCCCTCAAAGTACCTTTTTTACCTACAGGCTCAGCCACAGGGACTCTTGTCAATGTTTTCAAGGTTGTATAGTTAGAGATTGTCCTTGAGGTATTAGTCATGTGCCAAGTTTGGGTGCCGGTGGTGGTAGAAGGATTGTTGAGGAAACTTTAGATCTTTTCCCCCATAATCTAGGTCAGCATCTTCTGTTCTTTGTTATATGTAGTTAATATTTTCTCATTTTCATGTATGTAGCCATGTAAACAGCTTAGAGCATCCTCCACCCCTCCTGGCCTTTCAACAAACTAGCTGCCTGTAAATCTCTCCTATAAAGACATTCTGACTGCCAAGCACCAAATGCTCCCCTAGGCACCTGCAACCTCCAGAGCCCTTTATAGAAAAGGCACAAGTCTCTATTATTTGAGGATGCCTCTCCTTAATGGCCTCCCAGACTCAAGAGAATCCATTCTCTCTCTCATCTACAAAGCCCTAGCTTCTCTCAACCCAATCCCCCACCTCATCCTCTGGGGCACTGCCATCTAATTTCTTCTTGGGCTTGACCCTTGAATTATAGAGTAACCATTAGCTAACTGCTGCCACCACTACCCCCAAGACAAAATGAGCTAAGACTGACCACTAAACACAAAGCCTTGGCTAACTGGGAAGCTAGGAGGTCAGTGAAGACGAACAGAAATTTTATTTTTCCAACCAGGCACGGTGACTCACACCTGTAATCCCAGCACTTTCAGAGGCCGAGGTGGGTGGATCACCTGAGGTCAGGGGTTCAAGACCAGCCTGGCCAACATGGTGAAACCCCATCTCTACTAAAAATACAAAAATTAGCCAGGTGCGGTGGCAGGCGCCTGTAATCCCAGCTACTCAGGAGAATCACTTGAATCTAGGAGGCGGAGGTTGCAGTGAGGAGAGATCGCACCATTGCACTCCAGCCTGGGTGACATGAGTGAAACTCCATTGCAGAAAAAAAAAAAAGAAAGGTTTTTTTTTCCTACAGCAGAAAGGAAATAAAAAAGCCTCATTCTATTATCATCATTTGATTATCATTCTGTTACCAGAGTCATTCCTTTGGGTGAGACATTGCTGCCTCCAAGGGATCCCATATTAGGATGTCCCCTTGGGAGAGGTGAGGAAGCATGACTAACACCTGACTGTGAAGAGGTTCACCTGACACTTCCTGACATGGCAGGTGGGAGAGTATGGGTGGGGGGAATTGGGAGAGGACTGCCTTTCCTTGCTTTATACCCCTGTCCAGTGGCTGGCTTTGTAGTTGGCTCATCAGGTAGGACCCACCAGGAAGCCTTCTCTTCTTTCCACTGAAGACAAGCATGCAAGTTTTCTGTGGTTTGTTAGGACTGGGCCACCACATCCTCAGCAGTCAGCAAGGTGGGGTGATGATCTCTGATATCAAACCACCTGGGAGTTACTGCTGTTTTGTAAAAACAAAGGCCCAAAGGTAAAATTTAGAGAGAGCAGGGTATGCAACACAAGCTCACATATCTGGCAGAGGCACTGAGGCCACTATTGCTGGCCTCTTTCAGTGCCACCTGGGTGGGGGGTCAGCAATGACTTCATTCAACTCATGTGGTCAGGGGCAAGCACTGGGACAAAGGTCTCCCCAGGAGAGGTAAGAACCAGAAGGCAGCTTCTGGGTCTCATCTGGATTAATAAAAGCCCTGAGCACTGACTCTGGCAGGAGCCAGTTTCCTTCACTTACTAGGTGGTGGCCTTGGGGGATTTACTTATGTTCTGTGACTCAGTGTTCTCATCTCTAAAATGGGGGATAATATATCCACTCCATAGAAATGTTGCAGGGCTTTGCACTTGGAAGAGTACTTGACACATAGCAAGTATTACACAAATGCCAATTGCTGTAGTTACTGTTGCTGTCTACAGAAGCCAGGTGTGGACCACAGAGCCAGAAGCCTCGGGCAAGTCTCCGGAGCTGAAACTAGAAAGAATTATTTATACCAGTTCCCATCCCGCCTAGGGCTACAGATGAGATAATAGCTGTAAAACAGTCTCAGCTTCCCTGGGAGGGGCAAAATACCCAGATTCACTTCTAGAATACACGGAACAGAGGCTATTACTTTTGGGCTCTTCAGCCTAAGCAGACCCTACCCTTGAGGTACCCCCTTAATGACTGTGATTTGAGGGTTCCCCACACATCTCCATCATAGGCTTGCCTCAGTGTCTAAAATTTTCTTCAGGGGCGTCCAGTTCGGAAGATGTAACCCATTCTACGGTCATACTGTGTGTAAACTCTGGCTCTGTCACTCACTAGCTGTGTAATCTTGGAGAGGTTACCTAATGTCTGCACCTCAGTTTCTCATCTGCAAAAGTAAAGGTAAAGACAATAGCCTCTTGATAGAGGCAAGAGGCAGAGTGCGAATCACATAAAATACTGTGTGTGAACGTTTAGCGAAGTGCCTGGTACACCCTGCACTGGTGGTAATGTTGGTTTGACTAGAGGAGGCATAAATTCACAATTTAATAGTGACCACTGGATGAGCTTGGAGGACATGATGTTAAGTGAGGTAAACCAGGCACAGAAAGACAAACACCACATGATCTCCACATATATATGAAATCTAAAAGAGTTGATTTCATAGAAGCAGAGAGTAGAATAGTGGTTACCAGAGGCTGGGGAGGGTAGGTGGGGGAGGAGAACGGGAGAGATTGGTCAACAGGTAAAAGGTTACATTTAGGAAGAGTAAGTTCTAGTATTCTATTACATGGTAGGGTGACTGTAACTAATAACAATTCAGTGTATGCTTCAATATAGCTAGATTTTGAGTGCTATCATTATAAAGAAATGATAAGTGTTTAAAGTGATAGGTATAGTAATTACCTTGAGTTGATCATTATACAGTGTATACACGCATTGAAACATCACATTGTACTCCATAAATATGTACAATTATTTTGTGTCAATTATAAACAAAAATTAACAAAAATATTTATTAAACCAAAAATACTCAATTTTTAAACACTTTATAATAAAAATTATCACATGTACAAAAATGTTGAAAAACCAATACAAGTAACGCCTTTAAACACATAATTTATTCTTTTTCATTATTATTATTATTATCATTTTTTGAAATAGGGTCTCACTTTGTTGCCCTGGCTGGAGTACAGTGGTGCGACCTCCCCAGGCTCAAGAGATCCTCCTACTTCAGTCTACAGAGTAGCTGGAACTACAGGTGCGTGCGCAGCTAATTTTTGTGTTTTTGGTAGAGATGGAGTTTCTCCATGTTGCCCAGGCTGGTCTTGAATTCCTGTGCTCAAGCGGACAGCCCCACCTTGGCCTCCCAAAGTGCTGGGATTACAGGTGTGAGCTACCACACCTGGCATCATTTACAGTGAATAATTGTTTTATCTATGTCTTTGCCATTTTGTTTTTTCCTATTACTTATGGGTTTTTTTTTGTGTGTGTGCTATTATTTTACTGTTTTGTGAGTACATATTATATTTCCCTTAACAATTTGAAAAAAAGTTGCAAGCATCATGATAGTTTATCCCTAAATACTTCAGCATGTGGTTACCCCAAATAAAGAGATTCAGGAGAATCACTATTACCACATCTACAATAACTGATAATTATTCTTTAATAATATTATTATTATTTTGAGATGGAGTTTCGCTCTTGTTGCTCAAGCTGGAGTGCAATGGTGCCATTTCAGCTGACCACAACCTCCACTTCCCAGGTTCAAGAGATTCTCCTGCCTCAGCCTCCTGAATAGCTGGGATTACAGGCATGTGCCACCACACCCAGCTAATTTTGTATTTTTAGTGAAGACGGGGTTTCACCATGTTGGTCAGGCTGGTCTTGAACTCCTGACCTCAGGTGATCCACCCACCTTGGCCTCCTAAAGTGCTGGGATTACAGGCGTGAGCCACTGCAACCGACCTCTTTACTATTACTTAATACTGAGTCCATATTCATACTTTTTCAGTTGCTCCCAAAATGTCATTTAGAACTGTTTTTTCCTATTAGGAACCAATCTTTTCACTGACTTTTGAAGAGACCAGGCCCTCTGTTTTACTTTTGGGATTTGTCTTACTGTTTTCTTATGGTGGTGTTTTTAGTGAAGTTTTGAAGAAGGATGAAACAACCTGGAGCTTGAGTTGGAATCCCTGGGTTGCCCCAAGGACACATGCTCTACTGCCCATTGAAAATGAGGGAAGAAACCAATAAACAAGGCAAATTCATTTTCTTGTTTATTGCAGTAAAACGTGTAACATAAAATTCACCATTTTAACCCTTTTTAAGTGTACTATACAGTTCAGTGGCATTAAGTACATTTATCTTGTTGTGCAACCATCATCACCATCCATTTCCAGAACGTTTTCATCTTCCCCAGCTGAACCTCTGAGCCTGTTCAACACGAACTCCCCATTCTCCCCTCCTCTCAGCCCTGGCAGCCACTCTTCTACTTTTTGTTGGGCTGAGCACAGTGGCGTACGCCTCTAATCCCAGCACTTTGGGAGGCCGAGGTGGGCGGATAACCTCAGGTCGGCAGTTCGAGACCAGCATGACCAACGTGGAGAAACCCCGTCTTTACTAAAAATATAAAAAATTAGCCAGATGTGCGCCTGTAATCCCAGTTACTCAGGAGGCTGAGGCAGGAGATCGCTTGAACGTGGGAGGCGAGGTTGCAGTGAGCCAAGATTGTGCCACTGCACTCCAGCCTGGGTAACAAGAGTGAAACTCTGTCTCAAAAAAAAAAAAAAAGGAAAAAAGTACTTTTTGTCTTATGTGAATTTCAGTACTCCAAGTATGTTACACACTACTTGTCCTTTTGTGGTTGGCTTATTTTGCTTAGCATAATGACTTCAGAGTTTATCCATGTTATACCGTGGTCAGCATTTCATTCCTTTTTAAGGCTGAATAATAATTAATTATACGCATGGAACACATTTTGTTTAACCATTCATCTGCTGACTGACACTTGCATTGCTTTCACCTTTTGGCTAATGTGAATAATACAGCTATGAACATGAGTTTACAATTTTCTGATTGCATCCCTGCAAGGCATACTCATTTTTACCTTATGTTGTGGGACTAGCCCTCATGCAGCCTCTGTTAACTGGTAAATTTAGAAATCACGCTTCACATCTGCATGATTCTCTCCCTTTTACCAAAATCTATCATGAAACAACTCTGTCAGTCTTGCCATTATCTGGGTTTACAGCCATCTATACCAACAATAGAAATGTGGGCACAACTCACAGCAGGTGTTTCTGCATTGCTTAATGTGGTACGTATACCGATTATACTATTACGGAGTAAGAAGACAAGCATTGCAAGCTTTTAAAGCTAAACTCAAAGGCCAGAGTTGCCTTTCGAAATCAACCTAAAGAATTTGTAATCTGTTAGGCTCCCATACTTCAGAGGAGTAGCCTATTAAAGGCATTTATTCCAAGATTCCAAATGTGCACATGTGATTTATATCTAGCCATCCACAAAGTATGAGAGGAAGCAGGGCAAAGTAGAATGAGCTCTGAACTGGATAATGAGGAGATGGGGATCCAGTATCTGGGTTCTGTTGATAACCATGTGATCTGGGGCAAAGCCTCAACTTTATCGCGCCTGGATTTCTTGTCTGTCAAATGGGAAGCTGGCTTATAGCCCTCAACTGCTATGATTGACTGAGCTACATTGCATTTATTATTTTTTACAGAAGTCTGTAATAGGCAGGTATGGAAAGGGGGAAGTCCTGAAGTTGAGGTCACATCTTAGTGAACACAAATTAGCTGGGTGACCTTGGGTAGATTCTGTAATTTTATGAGCCCATATTTTCTCAACAAATTGTGCAAAATAGGGATGGTAAATGCTGTAGAGCAGTGATGAAGATGATAAGTCATAAGGTATGATGAAAGAGCTTTGGAAACTTCAAGGTGCTGTATGGTCACATGAGAGTGATTATATGGTGATTTTTTTTTTTTTTTTTTTGAGACGAAGTCTAGTTCTTTCACACAGGTTGGAATGCAATGGTGTGATTTCGGCTCACTGCAACCTCTGCCTCCTGGGTTCAAGCAATTCTCCTGCCTCAGCCTCCTGAGTAGCTGGGACTACAGGTGTGCACCACCACGCTCAGCTAATTTTTGTATTTTTAGTAGAGACAGGGTTTCACCATGTTGGCCAGGATGGTCTTGATCCCTTAACTTTGTGATCCACCCACCTCGGCCTCCCAAAGTGCTGGGATTACAGGCATGAGCTACTGCGCTAGGGTACATGGTGATTTTAAACTGTAAAGAGCTCTACAAATGTAAGGGACTACTAGAGACCTTGTAAGGATACTTAGTAGGACTAAATTACGATTGTCCTAAGTAAAGGCACTAATCTTACTGACTCATACAAACTCAGTATTTTACTTTAAAAATAGATTATGGCCAGGTGCGGTGGCTTGCACCTATAATTCTAGCATTTTGGGAGGCCGAGTGGGGCAGATCACCTGAGATCAGGAGTTCGAGACCAGCCTGGCCAATATGGCAAAACCCCATCTTTACTAAAAATACAAAAATTAGGGCTGGGTGCTGTGGCTCACACCCATAATCCCAGCACTTTGGGAGGCAAAGGCGTACGGATCACCTGAGGTCAGGAGATCGAGACCACCCTGGCCAACATGGCGAAACCCCATCTCTACTAAAAATACAAAAATTAGCTGGGTGTGGTGGCGCATGCCTGTAATCCCATCTACTCGGGAGGCTGAGGCAGGAGAATTACTTGAACCAGGGAGTCGGAGGTTGCAGTGAGCCGAGATCGCGCCACTGCACTCCAGCCTGGCAGCAGAGCGAGAGTCTGTCTCAATCAATCAATCAATTTAAAAAATGGATTATAACTTCCATTCTCCTCTCCCCCAAAAATCAACTTTTAGTGGCCCTGGGTATTTTCTGAAATTGCTGGGGAAATTGTGGTAGGTCCTCCCCTATCTCTATTTTATAAACGTTCATCAGCTGTTTGAAATGCTTTCTTTCTTTCACTGGAGAACTTGTTGCAGCATATCTTGTTTCAACAACCCTCCAGTCTGCCAGTGGAGCTTTGGTTTTGCCAGTTGTGATGACTCTGAAGCTCTTTGTCAGTTCTTTTTATTCCTGGAACACTTGATCATGTTGGGTTGCATGTTGTTTTAACCCCTGAAGAGCAGATTCCCTGGCTTTGCTGTGTTTTACAGTCTACGATTTAGCCGTGATTGTTTTAACAAGTGTTCTCTGCCAGAGCTTCAAACAGTCCCTGTCAACAGTTGTTCCCTCTACTCTTTACAATAGCACAACCCTCTCTTCTAAGGAACATGCTGTGATTTCAGTTCAAAGGGGGCCTATTTGAGGGAGAGAATACAGGAATTCATGAGCTCAGAATTAAGCTAATGACTCAATGGAGTACAGATTGCTTTAGAAGCTGGGTGTGGGGGCTATAGTCCCAGCTACTCAGGTGACTGAGGTAGAAAGATTACTTGAGCCCAGAAGTTCGAGGCCAGCGTGGGCAATATAGCAAGACCCCCCCCATCTCAAACAAACAAACAAATACCCCAAATTGCCTTAGGATCAAGGGTAATACGCAATGCTAAACAATTACTATGCATAGGCATCACCTGGAATTCAAAATAAAAGTACAGATTTCTGGACCTGACCCCAGATATCCTCTGATTAAGAAATTCTGTCCTCATAAATGAGACCAAAAAAAAGGAAAAGAAAAAGCACTTCTAGAGTGGGTGATGAGGTTCAGGACATACGACCTTGGCATAGCGAACATTTTAAACTGAAGGAATTTGAGACATGGCAGGTACGGAAAAGACTTTCTTTTCTTTTTGAGATGGAGTCTTGTTCTGTCACCCAGGCTAGAGTGCAGTGGCGTGTTCTCGGCTTACTGCAACCCCTGCCTTTGGGTTCAAGTGATTCTCCTGCCTCAGCCTCCTGAGTAGCTGGGATTACAGGCACACACCATCATGCTTGGCTATTTTTTCACCATGTTGATTAGGCTGATCTTGAACTCCTGACCTCAAGTGATCCGCCTGCCTCAGCCTCCCAAAGTGCTGAGATTACAAGTGTGAGCCACTGTGCCCTGCCAGGAAGGACTTTCTGACTATCCCCTGAAGGAGGTCATAAAACCCTCATGTGAGAGACACCCTCTCTATACTGGCAAGAAATGAGCATCCTTACTGCTAAAGACAAAGGGACACAGAGAAGACTCTGAACTCACAGGCCTTGCTGTTTTCCTCAGTTAACCATGCTTACCTCACATCCTTTGGTCCTGTCTCATTTCTCCACCAATCCCTACTCTTCATCAAACCTAGCATAAAACTACTCAGGTTTTACCACTTCTTTGAGTCTACATTTCTTTCTCTCCCCTACTCCCCCCTCAGAGGAAGTCTTGCTCTGTCACCCAGGCTGGAGTGCAGTGGTGTGATCTCGGCTCACTGCAACCTCCGTCTCCTGGGTTTAAGCAATTCTCCTGCCTCAGCCTCCCGAGTAGCTGGGATTACAGGCACCCACCACCACACTCAGCTAATTTTTGTATTTTTAGTAGAGACGGGATTTCACCATGTTGGCCAGGCTGGTCTAGAACTCCTGACCTCAGGTGATCCGTCTGCCTCAGCCTCCCAAAGTGCTGGAATTACAGGTGTGAGCCACCGCACCCAGCCTGAGTCTCCATTTCTTTATGAAGGCTGCCATGCTTTGTTTAAAACTTGTTGTTTAAAACTTACACTTATTAAATAAATGTGAATGCTTTTCTCTTGTAAACCTGTCTTTTGTTACAGGGGCCCGAGCCAAGACTCAGAAGGGTAGAAAAAAGCTGTTTTTTCTGCCCTACAGTTGGGTCATTTTACATGTGTTCCTGAGTGATTCTGATGCCGGGGGTCCACATTTTTAGAAACTTGGTGGAGAGCACTGGTTCTCCTACTATTGTAAACAAGTTGACTCTGGACAGAACACAATTTACTTTGCTTCAGTCTCCACCCTCACAAATGGCTACAAAAGCAGTTACCACCTTCCCTGCCTCACAGGTTTAAAATAAGAATACAATGAGATAACAGATCCAAAACCTTTTGTTTGTTTGTTTGTTTGTATTGAGAGTCTTGCTTTGTTGCCCAGGCTGGAATGCAGTGGTGGTATCTCAGCTTACTGCAACCTCCATATCCTGGGTTCAAGTGATTCTCCGATCTCCTACTCCCAAGTAGGTAAGATTACAGGCGCCCGCCACCACGCCAGGCTAATCTTCTATTTTTAGTAGAGATGGGGTTTTACCATGTTGGCCAGGCTGGTCTCAAATTCCTGACCTCAGGTAATCTGCCCACCTTGGCCTCCCAAAGTGCTGGAATCACAGGTGTGAGCCACCGTGCCTGGCCTCATTTTGAAAAGTAAAGGGCTCATGTTAGTGCAAGGCACCCTTATCCTTCTCAGCATTCTTTTGCATCAATGGAGCAGACCCCAGCCAACAACCCATCTTGCCCTGACTCCCATAGACACTTCAGGTATTCACTTGAAGGGACGAAAGCCTCGAGAATCTGCCTTTGTCCACCTGGTCCAGACAGGCTCACATAGGTTTATGCCTTTCCAAACAGAGTATGACAGAACCACACACATTTCTGTGTGAAATCTTACCAAGACAGAATCTGGAATGACTCTTCTAATAGGCCTAAGTCTTCCTTGAAATCTAGGGACACCTGCATCTTTAATGAGCCCATTAACTTCATTTTCCACAGTGTCACATCGTTCCTGGGCCACACTCAATTGCACATGTGTCTTCTCTGTGAAGCAGGGCTTACACCGGAGGGCTTGTAGTCCACATCCACCCCTCATGCTTTGGCTGTGTTCCCAGGTACAGTGTGTATCTTTTGAAGTTTAGAGTGATCAACTTCACATTAATCTTTTCTCCCTCACTCTATTCTAATCCCCTTTTGGCAAGAACCTGTTCCAAGGTATTCTCCCCTTTTTGGCCACATTCAGCTTGAAGCAAAATAATCGGAGTATCACTTCCAGTTAAAGCACACTGCTGTTTTAGATATATTGGATAGCCTACTGCAAGGCCCTCAGCTGCTTTGTAACTTCATTAAATATTCTGCAATGTGTGATGAGTGTCTGAGTATTTGCAATTACTCTGCCCTCCTAAAGAGCAAAGAGGGGCATGATTTCCCTCCTAAGACCTAATAAATTCTTTTTCTTCTCTCTCTCATTCATTTGACAGGTAATTATTGAGCACCTAGTATTGTCAGAGGCATGTGAATCAGAGCAACTCCATCTTGAATAGCAGCTGGGTAAAATGAGGCTGAGACCTACCGGGCTGCATTCCCAGATGGTTAAGGCAGTCTAAGTCGCAGGATGAGATCAGAGGTCAGCACAAGATACAGGTCATAAAGAGCTGGCTGATAGAATAGTTTGCAGTAAGGAAGCTGGCTAAAACCCACCAAAACCAAGATGGTGATGAGAGTGACCTCTGGTCATCCTTATTGCTACACTTCTACCAGCGCCATGACGGTTTACAAATGCCACAGCAGCATGAGGAAGTTACTCTATATGGTCTAAAAAGAAGAGGTATGAATAATCCACCCCTTGTTTATCATGCAGTTAATAAATAACCATATAAATGGGCAACCAGCAGCCCTTGGGGATGTTCTGCCTATGAAGTAGCCATTCTTTTATTCCTTTACTTTCTTTTTTTTTTTTTTCCTTTTGAGACAGTCTCACTCTGTCGCCCATGCTGGAGTGCAGTGATGCGATCTCGGCTCACTGCAACCTCTGTCTCCTGGGTTCAAGCAACTCTCCCGCCTCAGCCTGTAGCTGGGACTATATGTGCGCGCCACCACGCCCAGCTAATTTTCGTATTTTTTAAAAAATAAACTTGCTTTCACTTTATGGACTCACCCTGAATTTTTTCTTGCTCAAGATCCAAGAACCCTCTCTTGGGATCTGGATCTGGACCCCTTTCCTGTTACGGTACTTGTCAAGCACTGGAGAGACAGCGCAAAACAGACAAAGTTTCTACCGTTATGGAGTTTATGTTCTAATAGAGCAGACAGTAAGTGAATGAGAAAACTTAAGGTAACAGTAAATATTACGAAGCAAATGAGACACTACAATGTTGTGCAGAATGAACAGGGCAGGGAAGTTGCTACTATAGACTGGGTAGTCAGGGAAATGCATCTCTGAGGAAGTGAAATTTGAGCTGAGACCTAAATGGACCAGCCTTGGAAAGACTGGACGTTGGAAAACTATTACACTAGTTTTTCCCCCTGTTGGCTTCTGCGGGGTTTGTTTGCTTGTTGGTTGGCACAGAAAAGAAATCCCCTATCTTATGCTTTGATCACAATGACATTATCATATGTTACTGCTAGGATATGTACCCAACAGCACACCAGAATGAGTATTCAACCTATACCCTACCACAGCTCTATGCATTTCAAAGCATCATTTTGGTTAGTAGTGGCAAGATGATCCAAAAGATCCCTCAGAAGAGACTCCTAAAAGGCCTACCTCATCCAGTTAAATTAAGCAGCTTACATTGGTGTTGTATCTTAGAGCCCTAGGAAATGACTCCAGCCCCTCAAAATATCCTAGACTTTCCGGCTATGCTCTGGAGATTGAAATTCTTTTAAACCAGTTTTTCATCATACGGTCAGTTAAAAGGTTTAAAATGTAATACCCTCAGGAGAAGTGGCAAATTGGTCCTGTGCACACGCCATGGTTCTGAAGAGGCTACAGATTTTTTCTGTAAGAAGGGAGGGGGAGGGGGAAGAGACACATGCTAGAGAACTGGAAAAGGAGATGTAGAGAAAAGCGAAGAGCTGAGAACAGGAAATGGAAGAGAGAAAAGGCTGTGTTCTTGTGCAACTGATTCCCTAAGGATTGCAACATCTCCAGATTTCTCCAGAGCTCTAAGAAGTCAGGTGTACTTGGAGCTGGTTAGAGGGGTTGTTGATGGATGTTTCTCTCTTCTCCTGCCTCTGTTCTGAAGACTTGTTTCTACGTTACAGAAAGTGGATTTCCCCATGGGGTGGAGCAGTGTGTATCTTAAGACTATTTTGCCTTGGGGGAAGTTTAAAGGGAAGGCCTGAATCATTAATTTATGAGAAGGGTAAGAAAGTGGCATCTCATTAAACAAATGACTCTTCCTCTTTAGAAAGAAAGCCTCAGTGGGATGAGATCTCCATTAGGAAGGGACCACTGTTAGAGTCCATTCCCGGGGACACTGTGTGAAGTCTAACTAGGCAGGAGATGGGTAGGATTGAAAATCTAGAGGGATCCTCCCAGCACTGAGCAACCACCCTCATTTTGTAACCCTGGGCCCCATTTGGAAGGGTGGTAAGAATGGGAGAAAAGGATGGAAAAAAAGTCCTAAAAAGCTCTGTGGAGTGATTTAAAGACTATTTAGAATAATACAGTAGCCCGAATAAATTCTGAAGCCCTCAGGAGGCTCAGTTTCCCTGAATCGTGATCAAAGAAGGTAATACAGAAACCAAGAAGAAATTAAACATGCACTCCAATCTTTAGAGATACAAATCTCTAAAAGAACATTACAGGGAATTAGTTTCAGAACACAGAGAACACTTCTTAAATTCTCTTTTCTCTCCTTGATCTCCATCTGACAAAGACTTTTACTCACCAAATCCTGCAAATTGTCCCCAATACCCAGGCCGTGTGTTTATTCCCTCCCTTCATCTCCCCCAGCCCTTTCGTCCCACCTCTCCAATCCCATCTCTTTATCTCTCCCAACTCTTTCTTCATAAGAAAAGCTGGCAAACTGATTTGGAAAAGAAAGTATCTTTATAGCAGTGCTGTTTCATGATAATATAATGTGAGCCACATAAATAATTAAACATTTTCTAGTAACCACTTTAAAAACGTAAAAGAAAATGGGCAAAATTACTTTTTTTCTTTTTTGGAGACAGTTTTACTCTTGTTGCCCAGGCTGGAGTGCAATGGCACAATCTCAGCTCACTGCAACCTCCAACTCCCTGATTCAAGCAATTCTCTTGCCTCAGCCTCTCGAGTAGCTGGGATTACAGGCACCTGCCACAGCCCCTGGCTAATTTTTGTATTTTTAGTAGAGACGGGGTTTTGCCACGTTGGCCAGGCTGGTCTCAAACTCCCAACCTCAGGTGATTCACCCGCCTTGGACTCCCAAAGTGCTGGGATTACAGGTGTGAGCCACCACGCCTAGCCATAAAATTACTTTTAATGATATATTATGTTTAACTATGTCCAAAATACTATTATTTCTACATGTAATCAATATACAAAACTATTGAGATATTTTCATACTATATCTGAAAGTCAGCATGTATTTTACATGTAGAGCACTCAAAATGAACTAACCACATTTTAAATGCCTAATAGCCACATGCGGCAAGTGGCTACCCTGTTGGACAGTAAAGCTTTACAGATTAGGTGAATGGGCAGGAAAAGAGGAAAGACTGGGCCCCAAATATGGGGACATGGCCTGATTCATGAAGAAGTTGTCACAGGTTGGTGCAATGGCAAAGTGATAAGAATAAGGACAGTGTACTGAGTCGTTCTTAAAGGCAAATATATTCAATTTTTAAATTTTGAGACTGTGTCTCTGCCAAAGTGTCAGGGATGTTTAAATCAGAGTGACTTCATCTTGTATAGGGGCTGGATAAAATAAGGATGAGACCTGCTAAGCTGCATTCCCAGGAGGTTAGGCATTCTAAGTTCCAGGATGAGATAGGAGGTCGGCACATGATACAGGTCACAAAGAACCTGCTGATAAAAGGAGGCGGTAGGAAGCTGGCCAAAACCCACCAAAACCAAGATGGTGACAAACGTGACCTCTGGTCGTCCTCGCTGCTCATTATATGCTAATTATAATTCATTACATGCTTAAAGACTCTGCTACCAGAGCTATGACAGTTTATAAATGCCATGGCAATGCAGGAAGTTACCCTATGTGGTCTAAAAGGGACAGGAATCCTTAGTTCCAGGAAATGCCCACTCCTTTCCCAGAAAACTCATGAATAATCTACCCCTTGTTTGTATATAATCAAGAAATAACTATAAGTATGCTCAGTTGAACAGCCGATGCCACTGCTCTGTCTATGGAGTACCCATTCTTCATTCCTTTACTTTCTTCATAAACTTGCTTTTACTTTACAGATTCACCCCAAATTCTTGCTTGCTTGCAGTCCAAGAACCCTCTCTTTGGGTCTGGATCAGACCCCTTTTCAGTAACAAAGGTGAGATGGTCCTCACAGAAACAGTCATTTATGAAATTATAATAATGATAGATGCTAGTATTATTCTTCTTCACGTCATTGTGTGGCTAAATAAAAAAATGGTAACTACAGTGTTTCTCCCATTAAAATAGTTTTATAGGACCATGAAATCCAAATGGCAGGAAGTCACTGCTTTGTAGCACACAGTCTTTTTTGAAACACATTGGCCCATTTAATTATCACAACAATTATATGATGCGTATATGTATATAAAACAAAATATATATATGTAACTATATATGTGTAATTATCACTATGTATAGTTATATATAATTTGTCTACAGATAAATTATATATTATATATATAATTTGTCTTGGAACTGTGTAGGAAGAAAAAACTTTTTCCTCTGTTCTCCTAGGATCTCTAGCTGGAGCTCTGGGAATTAAACTGACAAAAAACAGATTAACAAGAGAAAAACAAATTGTTTATTAACGTGCAGAATGCAATAGAAACTCAGTGATGAGCAGTGATGAGTAACTCAAAGTGGGTGGCTAAAACTTGGGACTTTATAGCATCTGTTTTTTTTTCTTTTTCTTTTTGAGATGGAGTCTTACTCTGTCACCCAAGCTGGAATGCAGTGGCGCGATCTTGACTCACTGCAACCTCTGCCTCCCAGGTTCAAGTGATTATCCTGCCTCAGCCTCCTGAGTGGCTGGGACTACAGGCATGCACCACCATGCCCAACTAATTTTTGTATTTTTAGTAAAGACGGGGTTTCGCCATGTTGGCCAGGATGGTCTTGATCTCTTGACCTCGTGATCCACCCGCGTCAGCCTTCCAAAGTGCTGGGATTGCAGGTGTGAGCCACCACGCCCTGCCCCTTTATAGCATCTGAACAAAGAACAATATGGTGAGAAGTGACAAGGCAAAGGAAAAGAAGGGGTTTAGGCTTTTCGGGGCAGCAAACTGTAGGAAGCTAAATATATGGGTGAAACTCGCAGAAGAGTTGGTTTAGTAATGTTTGTCATGGAGATTTCTCTCAGTGCCATCTCTCTGGGCCAACAAGAGTTTCAGATGACTGAGAATCTAAATCTTCTTTTAGTCAAATCGGTGTGTGGGAGGGGGTGGGCAGAGACCTTTTTTTCTGTTTCTCAGTTGTCTTCAGCTTAAAATAATCCTTGTGTCAAAGGGGTATATTAGGGGGTGGCACATTCTAGTCCCCTGTAAAACAATCACATGCTTTCAGAAAGTTTCAAGTACAGTGTACAGAACTTTTCCTCCTGAACTATTCGAGAGTTAATTGTTGATCTGACGCCCTATCACCCTCTAAATTTTAATGTGTATTTCCTACAAACAAGGATGTAACCTACAAAAACCATAATAAAGCTGTGAAATTTAGGAAATTGATGTATTACTATCATTCAATATTCAGATTCCATTTGAGTTTTAGTAATTGTCTCAATAATGTCTTTATCCTCCTTCAGTCTAGGAGAGTTTGTCAGTCTCTTTGACTTACATGATCTTGACACTTTTGAAAATTACAGACCAGTTATTTCATAATTAATAAGTGTTATGAGGAAGTTACTTAGAAACTGCAAATACCCCACTCCTCATCAGACTTTTAATTTATTAGTTATCTATTTTGATGCTCAAATTGTTTCCAGCTTAGTCACTAGGAGTCCTTCAAGCTGACTTCCATGTTCATTGACATGTCACTATCATTCTTTAAGCACTTTCTTGTTTTCTGGCATAACATATTTTCCAGGCTTATTTTGTACTTTTGTACTTTGGAGTCAGCCATTTTTCCAAAGAGTCCTGGTGATCAACTAAGTTTAGAAGCCAAGATCTGGGTGCTAGGTGTGCTTGTTACTACTGAGGTGTCACTGTTGCCCTGGGCGGCTCACTGAGCAGAGCTAAGGAATATATGTATATATATGTACAAACACATACATTTACATCTCTAGTTTTCTGTTTATCTCTCCTGTATCCATGAGTTCATAGTGATACCTCCAATTCTAATTCAATATCAGAGAGCACATCTTCATTTTCTCTTTCTGTATTTGTACCTCCCTTCTCTAGCAGTGGAAACCTGACCCTCATTATCTGTAATTTATTTACATATTTGATCAATCCCCCATATGTAACCAAGCTCCTGTTCGCACTGGCACCTCCTCCCCTGCACAGATTCTTTTCTCTCCCCATTTGACCTCTGATGCCTTGTACTGGGGCATCCCCCCACGTGGAGATCCTCACCTACCTTGGCCTTCAACAGCTCAGACCAGGACTCCTCTATGTATCTTCCAACGCTTCTAGGAAATTTGTAAGAAAACTGAGGAAACTGATTTCTGATTTTTGTAACTGAGATAATTGAAAATATGATCTTCTCAAACTGAGAAAGTAATGATTTCTAATAATTTCTTTTCTTCTTTTTTTTTTTTTTTTTGAGACGGAGTCTTGCTCTGTCACCCATGCTGGAGTGCAATGGCACAATCTTGGCTCACTGCAACCTGTGCCTCCCAGGTTCAAGCGATTCTCCTGCCTCAGCCTCCTGAGTAGCTGGGATTACAGGTGCTCACCACTACACCTGGCTAATTTTTGTATTTTCAGTAGAGACGGGGTTTCACCATATTGGTCAGGCTGGTCTTGAACTCCTTACCTCATTATCTGCCCGCCTTGGCCTCCCAAAGTTCTGAGATTACAGGAGTGAGCCACTGTGCCTGGCCGATTTCTATATTTTCAAACTATCTTAGTTTCATAACTAGCTTCTTTCCTCCCTCTCTCCCTTCCTTTTTTTTTTTTTTTTTTTTTGTAACAGAGTCTTGCTCTGTCACCCAGGCTTGAGTGCAGTGATGCTGTCTTGGCTCACTGCAACCTCCACCTCCTGGGATTCTCCTGCCTCAACCTCCTGAGTAGCTGGGATTACAGGTGCCTGCCACTATGCCTGGCTAATTTTTTCTATTTTTAGTAGAGATGGGGTTTTGCCATGTTGTCCAGGCTGGTTTTGAACTCCTGAGCTCAGGCAATCCCTCCCCCTCAGCCTCCCAAAGTGCTGGGATTACAGGTGTGAGCCACCGTGCCCGTCCTCCTTTCTTTTATAGAATGCTATTCTTGTCTCATGAAGCAATTTTTCTCCTATCTCTCTGATAATAATTTTAGTTTGTTTAGTCTCTTCTGCTTCCTTCATTGTTCATTTCTTCTGAGTTCCTTCGTACTGTTAGTTGGTTTTGGTCTCTGTCTTTCTGGTTGGAGGCTTTCCTCACATTCCTGGTGTGTTCCTAGCTTTCTGTTCCTGTTTGAGAATGAGGCACTAAGGAGCCAATTAGAATAGAATTTCGGGGTAGGGAGTAGAGATGCCAGATAAAATATAGGATGCCCAGTTAAATTTGAATTTCAGATAAATAATAAATAATTTTAAAATGTAAGTATGTCCTAAATATTACTATGAACATATTAATAATAAGAAATTATTCATTGTTTATCTGAAATCTGATTTTTTTTTCTTTTTTGAGATGGAGCCTTACTTTGTCACCCAGGCTGGAGTGCAGTGGCGCAATCGGGCTCACTGCAACCTTCGCCTCCCAGGTTCAAGCAATTCTCCTGCCTCAGCTTCCCTAGTAGCTGGGATTACAGGCACCCCACCACCATGTTCAGCTAAGTTTTTTGTATTTTTAGTAGAGATGGGGTTTCACCGTGTTAGCCAGGATGGTCTCGATCTCCTGACCTCATAATCTGCCTGCCTTCACCTCCCAAAGTGCTGGGATTATAGGCGTGAGCCACTGAGCCCGTCTGAAATCTGAATTTATCTGGCCATTGTAGATGGGATCTTAGTCAACCTTTTACTTCCTTCAGGGTGACTGTGATGTGGACAGGAAACAGGAGGGTGGGGTCCCTGGGGAGGGCTCCACCCTCAAGCCTGGACCTGCAGCCCTAAATGACAACAGGCATTCCTTTTTCTGCACCCCAAATGTTGCCTTTTGACCTGCCATGTCCCCATTTTGTGGCCATATAAACCAAACTCCAGGCTCCACAAGCAGAAGAGTGGCAGAGTGACAGAGCAGCAGAGGGGCACGGCAGAGAAGAAAGAGAGAAGGCGTCTGGATGTTGACAGGAGTTTGGCTGGGGTAGTCAGAGAGGAGATAGGATGCAGAAAGACCCGAACTCCAGGGAAACGGCAGGGCTAAAAGACCATTGTAATGCCACTAGACACCGCCGTGGGGCCAGATCCCAGAAGTGCTCATCCTGGCCTGCACCTGCTCACCTCGTGCTTCCCCTCCTGTAAGAGGTTTGAGCATTTTGCAGCCAAATAAATGAGCCACACCCTTGTTGCATGTCCCACGAGGGGTCAGGGAACTTTCCCATTTCAATATAGAATTGATCGCAATTTTTCATAGGCTTATTAGTTTTTCCAGAGTAAAATTTCTCCATTTGCTCCTGGGGTTTATAAGCCTAGGTGCTAATGTGCCAAAAGCCAGTTGTAGGAGGGGAACAGTGTAGAGACGGTCTTCAGTGCCACCATCCATCTGCCTTTCTTCCGGCTGTGCCAGGTCTCCCTCTCCCAGGCAGAATCCTGGAGGAATGGGGCAGGGACAGTTTGCCTGGGAAGGAGGGTTAAGAGGAGGAGAACCAGAAGGATCTAAATTGGTTTTATACAAACTTTCAACCAATCCTCCTGGTGTCAGCCTGCCCAGCACTCCCACCTTTGGAGGAACCAGTCACCTCCAAAGGCTGAATCTTTGTGGGATTCTCAGACTCATGGATCTGTTTTTCCTGTAGGTTGTTTCAGCTTTCTCTTAATATTGTTTATTTCTCTCATTTGCTGTGTCTTTGTCTAATGCTCTGTTTGTCTTTGTGGGTTTATATAATTTAAAAATTTCTTTGTTGAATTTGTTTTGTGAGAATAGAGATAAATGTGAGTGTACAATCTGCCATGTTTCACTGGACAATAATGATTTTTCCATTTATTTTATTGGTTTATATACTTGGAAGATAAATTGTCTATAATGTATTACATACTCAAATGTCCTGGGAAAAAGGGGTTTGGATAAACATGGATTTTTCTCTGCTTTTCTTCTCTCTTTCTTCTATACCTCCACTCCCACACCATGAAAGCCCCAAGGTGACCCTGACTGATGTGAGTTCTTTGGCTTTCCATACTCAGTATTTGGGCACTATTGGTTTCCCAGACAGCTGGACTATAAATCCTATAGTATGCCTATACATCTTCAATCTTAACCAATGGTGAGTTTTAAACCTAACTATTTCTTGCAGGTCTGTGGCTTAGAGCAATGAATTTAGATAAGGTCGGGCTTTACTGCCGTTTGTTGCCTTACAATAAGAGCTGTTTGTTCATTGTAATTGGTTTACAAAAACTCTTGAGTTACTAATAAATAAACACAGGGGTGGGGTGGTCATTTCTTAAGTGTAAGGTGAGAAATCCTAAGGGTATATGAGGTCTAAGTACCCTGTCTTTGTCTAGTTCCTTAGATACAACCTCTGAGATGAGCCCAGGAAATTTCAAAGATAATCTGATTACTTCCAAAAAATTTTTTTCTGCCAACTCGTATCATCATAATTAAACTAGTTGCCACACATGGCAAATATTGTAGGCAATAAAATTCGGGCTGATCACCATAGTTAAGACATGGACATAAATAACAAGAATGGGGTGGGAGGACCAAGTGGAGTGGCTCATACCTGTAATCCTAGCACTTTGGAAGGCTGAGGAGGGAGGATTGTTTGAGCCCAGGAGTTTGAAATCGGGCGGGTAACATAGCAAGACCCCATCTTTACAAAAAAAACAGTTTAAAAATTAGCTGGTTGTGGCAGTGCGTGCCTGTGGTTCCAGCTACTTAGTAGACTAAGGTGGGAGGATCGCTTGAGCTCAGAATGTCGAGGCTAGAGGAGAGATCCAAGATGGCCGATTAGCAGCAGCTAGGATCGTAGCTCCCACTGAAAGTGCAGAGAGTAAGTGGACGCCACATTTTAGACGAATTTTTATTGCCCACGGACCAAGAATTCTTGGCGGAGGAGCCCCACGGGTCGCCAGCGCGACTCTTTTGGAGGCCGAGGCCGTTTTGCAGGCGCCCCGGCACGGCGGTTCTCAGTCCGGAGTATACGGGACTGAGTGCCCTTTGGTTGGCGTTGGAGCTCCGGGAAGGCAGAGTCTCCCATTCAGCTGATTGAAAAGCGGACTGAAGTGGGGAACCAGACTGGGAGATTCCCGGGCAGAAAAGCGCCACGAATCTTAACGCCTCTGTTTCAGCCGGCGTAGTGGGTCACCGCAGGGGAAGGCTGGTCCCCCCCGACAAAAAAAATTAAGAAAACAGCAATTGGAACCGCTGAGGATTGAGAGTTTCACAGCAAGTACAGTTGAACCCGGGAAGGTCCAGCTCTGTGGGGAGGGGGGCGTCCGCCGAAGGAAAATTAAGAAATAGAAAAAACTTTATCACCAACAAGCTGGACGTCCACTCAGAGACCTAATCTGAAAGTCAGCAATTACACAGACGACAGGTGGATAAATCCACAAAGATGGGAAGAAACCAGCGCAAAAAGTCTGAAAACACCCGAAATTAGAATGCCTCTCCTCCTACAGAGGATTGCAGTGCCTCATCACCAATTGAACAAGGCCTGATTGAGAATGAATGTGAGGAATCAATAGAATCAGGCTTCAGAAGGTGGATAATGAGAAACTTCTGTGAGCTAAAAGAACATGTTCTAGCCCAATGCAAGGAAACTAAGAACCTTGAAAAAAGGTTTCACGAAATGTTAACGAGAATGGACAATTTAGAAAGGAATATAAGTGAATTAATAGAACTGAAAAACACAATATGAGAACTTCGAGAAGTATGCACAAGTGTTAACAGTCGAATTGATCAAGCAGAAGAAAGGATTTCAGAGGTCGAAGACCAACTTAACGAAATAAAACGAGAAGATAAGATTAGAGAAAAAAGGGTAAAAAGGAATGAGCAAAGTCTCCAAGAAATATGGGACTATGTGAAAAGACCTAATCTACGTTTGATAGGTGTACCCGAATGTGACGAAGAGAACGAATCCAAGCTGGAAAATATTTTTCAGGATATTATCCAGGAAAACTTTCCTAACCTAGCAAGGCAAGACAATACCCAACTCCAGGTAATACAGAGAACACCACAAAGATATTCCTCAAAAAGAGCAACCCCAAGGCACATAATCATTAGATTCATCAGGGTTGAAACAAAGGAGAAAATACTACGGGCAGCCAGAGAGAAAGGTCAGGTTACCCACAAGGGGAAGCCTATCAGACTCACAGCAGATCTCTCAGCAGAAACCCTACAAGCCAGAAGAGAGTGGGGGCCAATATTCAACATCCTTAAAGAAAAGGACTTTCAACCCAGAATTTCATAGCCAGCCAAATTAAGTTTCATAAGTGAAGGAAAAATAAAATTTTTTATGAACAAGCAAGTACTCAGAGATTTCATTACCACCAGGCCTGCTTTACAAGAGCTTCTAAAAGAGGCACTATATACAGAAAGAAACAACCAGTATCAGCCATTCCAAAAAACCCATTGGTAAGCTGCATCCAGACCCATCTCACATGCAAGGATATACAGAGACTTAAAACAAAGGGATGGAGGAAGATTTGCCAACCAAATGGAGAGCAAAAAAAAAAAAAAAAAAAAAAAGCAGTAGTTGCAATTCTCATCTCTGATAAAATAGACTTTAAAGTAATAGAAACCAAAAGAGATAAGAAGGACACTGTATAATGGTAGAGGGATCAATGTAACGGGAAGAGCTAATGATCCTAAGTCTATGTGCACCCAATATAGGAGCACCCAGATACATAGGGCAACTTCTTGGTGACTTACAAAGAGACTTGGACTCCCACACAATAATAGTGGGAGACTTTAACACTACATTGTCAATATTGGACAGATTAATGAGACAGAAGGTTAACAAGAATACCCGGAACTTGAACTTAGACCTCGAACAAGTAAACTTAATAAACATTTACAGAACTCTTTACTCCAAATCCACAAAACGTACATTTTTTTTCAGTAACACATCACATTTATTCTAAAAGTGACCACATGGTTGGGAGTAGATCACTCCCCCAGCAATTGCATAGCATTTCATAGGTTTAAATGAAATATTGGTTGGCTGTTTGTTATTTTCCTCCCTTATTCCTTCCTGTCTCCATTGTATAACACAATTATTAGTTTAAAAGAGCTTTTTAATATCCATTTCTAGACTGCATTCTAGCCTGGGCAATACAGCAAGATTCCCGTTCTCTCTCCCTCTTTTTCTCTTTCTTTCATTCTCTTTTTCTTCCTTCTTTCTCTCTTTTTTTCTTTTCTTTCAAAAAACAAAATGCACATACCCTTTGATCAGCTCTGTTTCTGAGATTATATACTAAGGAAACAATCCAAAAAAAAAAAAAAGAAAAATGTCGAGGCTACAGTTTGCCATGTTCATGCCACTGCACTCCAGCCTGGGTGACAGAGTGTTAAATACAGTGAGTTCCAATTTTCTCTTCAAAGAATCAGCAGGTCAGTATGTTCAGCTCTCTTGTTCTTTGTTCTCCATTTTAAAGTTTAACTTTCTTGTTCTCTTGCGCCTTGCCCCTAGTTTCAGTAAACAACCTTCTCGCCAGTTTTAATAAGTAGTTCACATCTGTTCCCCCCGGTTACCTGCACCTATTCTTCTCACCGAAACTGCACATTCCCCCTCCTAATCCACATATTTAGAGTCCTGACTCATCCTGGTAACCTGCTCCATCCTGACTCTGCTGGTCCTGCCTCCGTCCTGAGTCACCCCGGTCACCTGCTCTGACCTCAGTCACCTTTAGTTACCTGTTCCATAAGCGTCTTTTCTGCCAAGACTGCTCACCCTGCCACTCTGGCTCATACCCCTGCTCTCTTTAAAACAGCCAATAGGAATTAGCTTAGACTGTGCAGTCCAACCCTAGCCAATAGGGTAATGACACAGCAGGAGGGGCGACCTGCATCAGGGATGAGAACTCCTTCCCCTCTCTTGTTCAGGTGTGCTCTTGCCATTTCTGCATCCACGAGATGCACCGTTGTATAGAAGTAAAAATTGCCTTGCTGAAAAAATTTATGTTCAAGTGCTATTTCTTTTGTGGCACCAAAAATTTGCTTCTAACAATTGCAAGACCCTGTTTAAAATATAAAAAATAGGGCAGGAGCACTAATAGCTTTCACTAGACTTGGCCCCATTTTACAGATGAAATAGGCTCAGAGAGCCTTGTATCAAGTAAGTGGTGTCACCAGTATTCAAACTAATGTTTTTCAGACATTGCCTCTTAGAGAGGAATATTTTGAATTCAGAATCTAAAAGGTTTGTATTCTGTGGCTAAGTGCAGTGGCTCACACCTGTAATCACAGCACTTTGCGTGGCCAAGCTGGGCAGATCACTTGGGGCCAGGAGTTCAAGACCAGCCTGGCCAATATGGGGAAACTCTGTCTCTACAAAAAATACAAAAACTAGCCGGGCATGGTGGCACACACCTGTAATCCAGCTTAGGAAGCTGAGGCAGGACAATCACTTGAACTGGGAAAGCCAGGCTGGTCTCGAACTCCTGACCTCAAGTGATCTGCCCATCTGCCTTCCAAAGTGTTGGGATTACAGGCATGAGCCACCATTCCCTGCCCACAGTTACTAAAAGCACTAATTTTTTTTTTTCCTTCACAGCAGACAAGTTCCTCTTCAAGAAAACTAAGACATCTCTTCCCCTGAAAAAAACTACTCCACGTTTGATGGGATGGGACTCAGACCTGGGCTCTTTTGTCACCTCTAGGTAGGGAGGTGTTGGAGAGCAAGGTGAGTTCCTGTGAAGAGTTTTATGTGAGGGAGAAAAAGATGGATATGTCAGTTACTCTCAGGTAGCCCGGAAGAGCCTGACAATGTTAGATTTTTATGTTCATTTTCATTGTTTTGATGTCTTAACCTAGTAATCAATTGTCAGTTAATCACTTTTAAGCAATAATAAAAGGTACATAAAATATTATTGCTGCTTCCTGCCCAGGCCCCCCCCAGCATGGAGTGTTATTGAGATACATTTCATTCAGGTAAGTTGGCAGTTTTATCAGAGCACAAAGGATACCCCGACAATTATCCTACATGCTGCAGCAGACAATACGAAAAGCTTCTAGGTCCAAACTCCCGCTGGATCCCTAGAGTATATTTTGCAAACAGTGTAGCTTTGGTGGAACTGGAGAGTTTGGTCACCTAGTTATTTGATTGTAGAAAAAGTCCATATTCTGCTCCAGAACTTAGAGACTAAGTTCAGTAAATGGGGAGATAAGTGATTAACAAATGTGATATTCTTACCTGGTGGTAAAAATAAAAAATTTAAAAAAAATCCAAATATGATAAAATGGGCATTCAGTGCTAAATCAAAGCTGCATGGGTTTTAAAATCAGGTTTCTGTAATAATATTCTGGAATTCTTTCCAATTATAATGAGATCAGAGTGTTCATGGAAAGCCACCATCCATAGAGAGAGCAAAAATAGTCATTTCCAGTTTCTGCTATGTGACCCCAGTATGGCCTTGCTGATTTGTTTGCTTTCTAATTCCTTTGTTTAAGTGGAAAGGAGGACCCTTTTTACAGTGTTACTGTGCAGAGTAGTAATTATCAACCTTGATTTTGTAAAAAGCAAGAATCTTTCCAAGGATGTTGCAAACTCTTCAGAGGTTTGACTCTGTCCTAGTATGCCCCTCCCACTAAGCGCATGACATCAGGAGAACCAGTTGTGAAATTAAACAATGATAGGGTGATGCAACTTCAAAGAGGTTGAACATTCTTGATATAATAAGGTTATAAAGCTACAGAGTGTAAGAATACGTGACTTGAATTTATGATGAGTTATATGACAATCTCAGCACTTCACTTGGTGGCTGTTTCCAAAGAAGGGGGGGGGGGAGGAAGAAAGAAAAGATAGAGAGATGAGGGGCAGAGGGAGAAGCGGCCTCAGTTGTGACAATTCTACCAGACCATAAATTAAGCTAATTATTAGTATCAGCTGTTACTTATTTAACTCAGTAGTGCTGCGCTATAATTCTACAACTCAACTTGGCAAAGCATATTGTAATGGAGCTAGCTATATGAATGATTCTATATAAAATTAACTTTACTATTCTTGTTATTATGGTTTAGGAGTCACCCAGCAAGTGGGTATGATGATGAAGGTGAGCTGCTAAGAAAGAGGTTGAGAGACAGCTGATGTTTGTCTCAGGCCAATCTTCTTTAACCCTAGGCACCAGGATCAGAGGGCCAGTGGGTTAAAGTTTAAGTAGGATGGAATCTGCAATAAAGCCAAATGTGTGGGTTCTATTGCTGATATTGTCATTATTTTGGATTTTTGGAGTGGAGATGAAATGAAAATGTTTGCTTTGTATCTACCTAGTCAGGATGTAAGTAAGAGGGAAGAACAAGACTCTAGGAGAGAGTCTAAAAAGACACATTATGTAAATGTCAGGTGATGTCACCTATAAAGTCTTCCAGTCATAATAATTTCACCTGAAAGCTATTTATTTTGGAAACAGAAAGCCTTGTCTGTTTCACGTGAGAGTTTGACATGTGAATATTCCCCTCAGTTTGCCAATGTTAGAACGCTTTCAGGACTATAGGTGAAATAAGTCTACTAGAACATTAGCAAAACATCTGTTTGTCTGCATAGCGACCCTTACAGCATCAAAATTTTTCTTTGACTCTTCCAGGTGAAGAATTATAAAAAATATAGTAATTATTCTAAAAATATTTCACAAGAAGATTTTTAAACAAAAATAACATACAGAAACACAAGAAAGCAACATCATATAAGCAAGTTTCAAACATTCAATAAATATCTAGTGAGTGGCCGGGTGTGGTGGCTCATGCCTGTAATCCCAACACTTTTGGGGGCTGAGGCAGGCAGATCACTTAAGGTCAGGAGTTTGAGACCAGCCTGGCCAACTTGGTGAAACCCCATCTCTACTAAAAATACAAAAACATTAGCTGGCGTGGTGGTGCATGCTGTGGTCCCAGCTACTTGGGAGGCTGAGGCAGGAGAATCGCTTGAATCCGGGAGGCGGAGGTTGCAATGAGCCGAGATGGTGCCACTGCACTCCAGCCTGGGCAACAGAGGGAGACTCTGTCTCCAAAAAAAAAAAAAAAAAAAAACGAAAACAAGAAGAAGAGAGGACATAGCACATACAAAGACAGAGAGAAGACAGAACAGAGGCTACCTGGGGCCACAGCCAGCAGGCCAGCTCTGCTGGAGCAGGTTGACTTAGAGGAATGTTAGAGGGGGATCAGACCAGGAGGGTCTTTAGTGCTAGTCTATGGACTTGAGTCTTGAAGATACCAGGGAGTCATTGAAGGTCTCTGTGACATGGGCCAGGTGAAATTTTGGAGGTGTTTATCCTGGCCAGACCCTGGTTTGGATTCTAGTACTCTTCTCAGAAAGGGGAGTTCAGCTCACAAAACCCAGGCACCTGGTCTGGGTAGCGGTGCCTGAAAGTTTCACAATTACACTTAAGATCCCTGAGATGACAGGGTCTGTGTATCTGCCTCTGCTTCCTCACTGACCTTGCCTACATCCCCCTCTGCCACCAGACCCCGGCCTCAAAAGACAAAAAATCTATTGAGTACTAATTACTTTATGTGCTTGGAGCTGAAATTGTAGTGGGTGAGTAATGCAAACCAGGATCCAGTCTCCACAGCACTTAAAAGCTGCATGCTGTTCTGGGTTCAAGAAAAGGGGGCCTGGTTATTTTGAGTCTGGTTTTTGTAAGTAGGTGTCTTAGTCTGTTTTGCTATAACAAAATATGATCGACTGAGTAATATATAAACAATTGAAATTTATTTCCCTTAGTTGTAGAGGCTGGGAAGTCCAAGATCAAGGTCCTGGCATTTGATAACTGGTGAGGGCCATCTTGCTGGGCATCCTCACATGGCAGGAGGGGCGAACACTGGGTCCTCTAATGAAGAAAGCAAAAGGGCAAAAAGGGCCTGAGCTAGTTCCCTAGTCCTTTTATAAGACACTAATCCTTTCAGGAGGGCTCTGCCTTCATGACTGAATCACCTCCCTAAAGGCCCCACCTCTTAATACCAGTACAATAGGGATCAAGTTTTAACAGGAATTTTGGAGGAGACACATTGTATCAGTCCGTTTTCGAACTGATAAAGACATACCCGAGACTGGGAAGAAAAAGAGGTTTAATTGGACTTACAGTTCCACATGGCTGGGGAGGCGAAAGGCACTTTTTACATTGCAGTGACAAGGGAAAAATGAGAAAGGAGCAAAAGCAGAAACCCATCAGATCTCATGAGACTTATTCACTATCATGAGAAGAGCATTGGAAAGATCAGCCCCCATCATTCAATTACCTCCCCCTGGGGCCCTCCCACAACAAGTGGGAATTCTGGGAGATTCAGTTGAAGTTGTGATTTGGGTGGGGACACAGCCAAACCATATCACACATTAAAACCACAGTAGAAGCCTAGACAAAAATAATAAATGAATAGGGATAGAATAATGTAATCTGTTAGAGCCATGGCTCAGCAGCCTATAGCAAGGGGTCCAACAGCAGCTTTGGAAACAATTTCTAGTAGTTCAGTATTCAAGCTGTGGAGAGCCAAGTAGGGATGCCACTCTGATTTTATCCCAACTTCTCCCAGCCTTCTGCAACCTCATCTCCAACTTTACTCCCACTTGAAGGGTCATCCCTCTTGGGTCCCCTAAGGCTCATTCAGGCAGGCTGGTTGTGTTTCTTGCATTTTCTTGCAGCTATTCCCAATCCCAATTTGATTCACTTCGATGTCAATGAAGGAAACCCTTGGCAGCTACTTCTGAATGTATTGATCCTAATTTTGGAAAGTGTTTCCCAGGGAAAAGGACAGCCAATGTCACAAGTTTCCCATTTAGAGGTTTCCATTTACTATGTTGAAAATTAGAAGCCTTCTAGCTTGCTGGTCTGCCTGCCCGTACCATGTGGCATAGATAGTAATGAGAGGGTCTGGCAATGCAGGATGGCTCAACCTCAGCTGCCATCCACTGAGCCTCCACAATTGCCCAGCCATTGTAGAAAGAGGTGGCACAGTCCTAGCCCTTGATAGATTTGGAATCTAAAGTTATATTTTTTACCTTTAAAAGAAGAACTTAAAAATATGCAGGTTAAATCCACTTCCTAAATATTTATTAATTGCCATTAACGTGGACCATTAAACACTATCTTTTTGAAGCCCCATCTCCCTTTGCTCTCACTAATGGAGTGTTCTCAATGATAGGCTTTTTTTCTTTTTAAATGGTCTTTCACAGCTATTTCCTTTAAATTAAACTAAAGGAATATTTTCATAACTGAAATCTTTTTCTATTCAGGTAGAAATGAGCATTTAATTTAAAACAAATTGCAGGCCAAGCTTTAAAGGGCCATTAATTAGTAATGGTACCAGAGGAGCAAGGTGACTAGATGGGTGAAATTGGGCAAAGTGGGCCTAATTTTTGCTTCTTATCCCATCTGACAACATCTGTCCTTGAAGAGCACATTTAATTACTGAATGAGGTAATGTGGTAGAATTTCAATATGGTGTCTGGCACACGGAAAGCACCAGTAACTATTCCTGGCCTCTTGCCCCTTTGCCTTCTACCTTCTTTGCTCTCATAATGAAAATAATGGCTTGAGCTCACTCAGCTTTCCTCAACTTAAAGCTTATCTTTTTGGTATTCCTTTCCCAGGATAACTACTCCCACTGATAATTTTGATGCCACCCACTCCAGGCTGCTCCAGGGCTGTGTTCTTCCAACAGCTTTTTCTCTACTGTGTATTTCACTCTCTCTTATCTCCTTACCCACAGTCAACTCTTATGCTCTACCTTAAAATCCAGTAACACTTTCTCTCCATCTTTTTAATTTGGAAGTTACTGGCTGTTTTCTCCTACCTATTGCACCAAACTTCTTGAAAGAGTAGTCTACACTCTCTCTGTCCAGGTCCTCATCTAAAATCTACTCCTTACCTATTGCAACTTGGCTTCTGCAACTACTAAAACCGTGTTCCCAGAGATCAGTAATGACCTTCTATTTACCAAATCTAGAGGCCTCTTCGCATTCTTCTTTCACCTCTCTGTGGCATAGAATGTGCTGGTCCACTTCTTTGATGAAATTCTCCTTGCTGCCTTTATCTGCTGTTTTTTTTAGCATTTGTGTTCTTTATCACGTCTCTGTCAGTACCTTAAATGTTTGTGTTCTTAAATGTCTACCCTTAGCTGTTTCTGTTTTGCTCTGGATTAGTGCTTCTCGATCTGGATGCATCTAAGAATTATCTAGGGAGCTCTTTAAAAACCCAGATTAAATCCTATTAAATCTGAGTAAATACATACTAATTTTTTTTTTTTTTTTTTGAGATGGAGTCTCGCTCTGTCACCCATGCTGGAGTGCAGTGGCGTGATCTCGGCTTACTGCAACCTTTGCCTCCTGGGTTCAAGTGATTCTTGTGCCTCAGCTCTGAGTAGCTGGGACTATAGGCACGTGCCACCAGGCCTGGCTAATTTTTAAAAACATTTTTAATAGAGGTGGCGTTTCACCATGTTGGCCTAGCTGGTCTCAAACTCCTGACCTCAGGTGATCCGTCTGCCTGGACCTCCCAAAGTGCTGGGATTACAGGCATGAGTCACTACACCTGGCCAATTACATCTGATTTCTGGCTTTACCAATTTCTAGCTTCAACAGTTAAACAGAAATCCTGTTTAATTGATCTGGGGTTGGGCCCTGACATCTCTTTTTTGTAACACTCCTCAAGTGATTCTTAAGTGCAGCTAGGAATGAGAACCATAGCTCTAGAATAGCTGCTTTTATCCTTAGTTCTTTCCTCATTCCTGGTACATAGACTCCATTGTCTAGCTCTTTGCTGAGCATCTCAGTCTAAATGGTCTGTAGTACCCCACTTTGTATGTGGTCCAGATCAAATTCATTATGCCCCAATTCTAAAAACTTCTTCTGTGTTATAGGGCCACCATTTTCTCATGCTGCCAAGGTGGAGACCTGGAACTCATCTTTAAAAATCCCTTCTGCTTTGCCCCTTATCTTACTTTGTTGCCATATCCTGTAGATTTTATTGCAGTCCTGTTTGAAATCCATTCTCCCTACCACCAACCAATGCCCCATTTTAGCACCTTATTGCAATCACTTCTTACCTGGCCTCCCTGCCTTCAGGCTCTTTCCTCTTCTCTCCATCCTACACATGCTAGTAGAGAGATCTTTCTGGAACACAGTTCTGTTGATACCTACTCAATAACCACCACTGGATTTCTTTACCCGAGAATAAAATACAAATTCCATAGTAAGGCCCTCATTATCTGGCCCCAATTCTCTAAAACCATTCCTAGATTCCCATCTCCATGATGTTACCTAAATTGCAGTTGTGTTTCCCCAATCACAAGTTTCTTCTTGCCTTTGCTTATACTATTATCTTTGATTAGGACTGGTTTCAACTCAGATGGTTCAAATGAAGGGATTATTTACAGAGATATAGTCAGGGTAAAGGGAAACCACAAGAGTGGCTGAGGTAAACAAAGGCTAGCAAAGTGGAAACCTCTTATCTTCCCTAGGCCCAAAGGTCTCATGGGATGAAACACTGTCATCACAGCTCATTGCAAGTTGGAGCCATGGGATAGAGCCACCAATAGTAAATGCAGGCAGGGAGGGTGGCAGCCACTACCAGAATCACAGTGTGGAAGCAGAATGGGCACAGTGAAGAAATATCCTAACTTCTCTGTCTTCCTGCCCTCTAATCTCCAGCTAGTGTCTTTCATTGGCCAAACTCAACCAGAGGCCAATGAACCACCAAGGATAGTCAGGTAAGGCAGGTTACTAGTTAGGAAGCAGGGCAGTGAGAGGCAGGGAATAGATGGTGGTGCAAAGGAGAAATTAAATGGAGAATAACTAGAAAATCCTCTTTTTAAAATTAAATTTATTAATTTTGAGATAGGGTCTTGCTCTGTCACCCAGGGTGGAGTGCAGTGGCGCAGTCATAGCTCACAACAGCCTCCATCTCCTGGGCTCAAGTGATCCTCCTGCTTCAGCGTCCACCATGCCTGACAAAAATTCTCTCTTATGTATAGTAAAATTCTTTTTCTCTTACAGGACACAGTTCAAATGTCACCTTTTATATAAAGTCTTCCACCATTTTTGTTACTCCAAGATCCAGTTATTTCACTTTTCTATGTTCCTTTAGCTGTTGTAATGCCTTCATTATTGAAGCTATCAGTCTGATTTATGATACAATTATTTATGAGATCTGCATCCATCTGTTGCATAATATTTGTGATTTTTGGATAAAGGGATAGTGCTTCATTTGGTGCATTTTTTTTTTTTTTTTTTTTTTTGGAAACAGAGTTTCACTCTGGTTGCCTCAGTCTGGAGTGCAATGGTGTAATCTTGGCTCACTGCAACCTCCGCCTCTCAGGTTCAAGCGATTCTCCTGCCTCAGCCTCCCGAGTAGCTGGGATTACAGGTGTGCACCATCACACCCGGCTAATTCTGTATGTTTAGTAGAGATAGGGTTTCTCCATGTTAGCCAGGCTGGTCTCGAACTCCCGACCTCAGGTGATCCGCCTGCCTCCGCCTCCCAAAGTGCTGGGATTACAGGCATGAGCCACTGTACCCAGTTAGTGCAGTGTCTTGCAGGTAACAGGCACTCAATAACTGTTGGTTGAATTTAAATGCATTTTTGTGTTATCACCTTCTCAGCCTCTGTCAGAAAGATTTGTATATACTTGTAAACCATTGTCCTCACATTTTAAAGTATTTCTACTTTTCATATGAGTTTCTTTATTGGTTCTACTTCTGCTTCTTGCTGGACTTTTCCCTTCTCTTTATCTACATTTCTTAGTTTAGATTTTTTTTTTTTTTTTTGAGACGGAGTCTTGCTCTGTTGCCCAGGCTGGAGTGCAATGGCGTAGTCTTGGCTCACTGCAACCTCCTCCTCCTGGGTTCAAGCAATTCTCTTGCCTCAGCCTCCCGAATAGCTGGGATTACAGGTACCTGCCACCACGCCTGGCTAATTTTTGTATTTTTAGTAGAGACAGGGTTTCACCATGTTGGCCAGGCTGGTCTTGAACTCCTGACCTCGTGATCCATCCACCTCAGCCTCCCAAAGTGCTGGGATTACAGGCGTGAGCCACTGCACCCAGCCTTAGATTCTTAATTGTAGCTCATCAACAGTTTGTTGGGAATAAGCCCTCACTGATCCTGGCAAGGGTCTAAAAATCACTAGCTTTTTCCATATTCAAAGTGTTGCATATAAAAATACTTTTCTTTAATTTTTGCATGCACTAAGCTTAAAAATGAAGTCACAGAACCCAATTTTTATTTTCTCTTGGACTCTCAACTCTTCTGACTAGAAGTTATGCTTGGCTTAACGTGTTTTGCATATAGAAAAGGCTGTGTGATGCTCTTATTCTTTATAAATACCAACACCCAATGCAGACAACATATTTTTACTATGCAAACACTATTGTACATTAATGGCTTTGCTGCACATTTGTATTTGGCTTTTAGATTTTTTATATGACAATGGCTGTTTTGAGGCTTAATGAAAATATTATTTTTATATTTGTGGTATTGAAAATGATAAAATAATGGCAGAAGTTATAATTGTCATAGCAGTTCTGAGTTTTCATCTCAACTATGGTATTTTTCTTTGTCTTTTTTTGTAAAGACAGTGTCTCACCATGTTGCCCATGCTGGTCTCGAACTCCTGGACTCAAGTGATCTGCCTGCCTCAGTCTCCCTAAGTGCTAGGATTACAGGTGTGAGCCATGGCACCCAGCCTATTATATTTTTCATTTTAAGAAGCTGAGGACCAGGCACAGTGGTTCACACCTGTAATCTCAGCATTTTGAGAGGCCAAAGTGGGTGGATCACCTGTGGTCAGGAGTTAGAGACCAGCCTGGTGAAATTTCATCTGTACTAAAAATACAAAAATTAGCTGGGTGTGATAGCATGTGCCTGTAATCCCAGCTACTTGGGAGGCTGAAGCGGGAGAATTGCTTGAGTCCACAAGGCAGAAGTTGCAGTGAGGAGAGATTGTGCCATTTTACTTCAGCCTGGGCAACAAGAGCAAAATTCCATCGCAAAAAAAAAAAAAAAAAAAAAGAAGAAAAAAAAGAAGTTCAGTGGTGCACCCCTGTAGTCCCAGCTGCTCAGGAGGCTGAGGCAGGAGAATTGCTTGAACCCGGGAAGCAGAGGTTGCAGTGAGCTGAGATCGTGCCATTGCACTCCAGCCTGGGCGGACGGTTTGAGCACAGGCATTTGAGACCAGCCTGGGAAACATGGCGAAACTCTTGTTTCTACAGAAAAATTATCTGGGCATGGTGGTGCACACCTATAGTTTTAGCTACTTGGGAGGCTGAGGTGGGAGGATCCCTGAGCCCAGGGACGCAGAGGCTGCAGTTAGCTGTGATCAAGCCACCGCCCTCCAGCTGGGCCATCAGAGTGAGACCTTGTCTAAAAAAAAGGGAAGTTCAACTTGTGTCTTTGTTTTTCAATATCTTTTCTTAACATGCTCATGCCTTCCTCTACTTTCTGGAACATATGGAACATAGTTATAATTGCTTTTTAATGTCTTTGTCTACTGATTTTATTACCTGTGTCATATCTGGATATGTTTCTATTGATTAATTTAGTTTTTCCTCATTATGGGTTATATTTTTCTGATTCTTTGTATGCCTGGTAATTTTTTCTTGTATTCCATTATTGTGAATTTCACATTGTTGGATGCTGAATTTTTATTTGTTTTTGTCTTCCTTTAAATATTTTTGTGTTAAATATTTAAATATCCTTTAAGTATTTTGACAATGAAATTTAAGTGACTTGGAAACAGTTTGAGCCTTCTGAGGCTTGCATGTAAACTTTGATAGGCAAGTGCAGAGCAACTTTTAATCTAAGGCTAATTTGGCCTCCCCTTTCTGAATCAATGTGAGGCCCCACATATCACCACATTCAAGGAGTGTGAGCTATTTCCATTCCTGTGTGATTGCCAGTCACCACTCCATTCAGGTGTCTTTCCCTGGTCAAAGGTAGTTTCCTCACACATGTGAGCTGACAGGTACTCAGCTGAAGACTCAAGAGGAAGCCCCTGCAGAGCCCCAGAACTAGCCGCCTTTGTGTAGCTCTTTCCTATCCGGTAATCTATGAGTTCAAAATGTAACAGGCACAGTTATCAACAGTTGAGTGTCTTTCACTTATAAATTCAGGACTCAGCCTCTCTGAATTCTCAGCTTCATCTCTTCTTTCAAAGTTCATCATCCCATGTTGCATGTTGCCCAACATCTGAAAACTGTTTTGTATATTTTATCTCGTTTTCAGTTGCTTAAGGTACAGAGTAAATCAGGCGCATGTTATTCCAGCATGACCACAAAAGAAGCTGTAGTTTTAGTTTTTAAATAGGGGCTGGGAAGGTATGTTTAACCAATTTTGGGTCAGAAAAAGAAGCCGGGGTATGATCATGGCCCAGTTATTTATCTTCTTAGTCTTGCTATCTTTATTTATAAAATGAAGAGGGAAGTCTATATGATTATAAAGTTCTTCTCTGCCTCTTAAATTCTGTGATTTTGTAAGTAAGCACAGGGGTATCTTTATAGAGAAATTGCCATATCTTCCCAAAGTGATAGATTAAAGTTTCAGTAGTATGGAACTCCCATTTTGCCATAGTCGAGCAAATTTAGCAGAGAAGATTTGTGTTTTAATAGGTAAAGAAGGAGTCTTTAGTTAAAAACTTGAAATGGACAATACCAATCCCTCAGTAGACACATGAAAAATGGCCAAACAATCTGAAGATGAGGAAATGTGTAGGAATATTCTTTGTTTCATTACTGGGCCTAGGCAAACTGTATTAGACACAGTAAGTGTTCAGTACGTATCTGTTGACTGTCTCAGTGGTACATGGATTCGTTTTCCTAATAAGGAAAACTAATTGAAAAAGCTTCTACTATAACAAAAGTAAAAATCCATCAATATCAGATTTGCTAGTGGTACATCCACATAATGGAATATTGTGCAGCAGTCAAACATACTGCAGCTGAGCGGTATGCACTAACATGGAATAGTTTCAAATAAAAACTGTTAAATTTTGTTAAATAAACAAAACAAGATCACTACATTGTGTATATGTATAAATGAATATGTTAAAAATATATAAATGTATATATGCACATATAAATGAATACACACACACATATATATTTGACACAGGGGCTTGCTCTGTCACCCAGGCTGGAGTGTAGTGGCATGATTCTAGCTCACTGTTGCCTTGGGCTCAAGTGATCCTCCTGCCTTGGTCTCCCAAAGTGCTGGGATTCCAGGTGCAAGCCACTGTGCCTGGCATACTATATATATATATATACACATATATATAAAATATTTTTTTATTTTTTAAAATTTTCTTTTTGAGACGGGGTCTCATTCTGTCACCCAGGCTGGTGTGAAGTGGTGTGATCATGGCTCGCTGCAGCCTAAACCTCCCATGGCTCACGTGATCCTCCCACCTCAGCTTCCCAAGTAGCTGGAACCACAAGTATGTACCACCACACCTGGCTAACTTTTTTTTTTTTTGAGACAGAGTCTCACTGTTGCCCAGGCTGGATTGCCTCAGCCTCCTGAGTAGCTGGGATTATAGACACATGCCAACATGCCCAGCTAATTTTTTTGTATTTTTAGTAGAGATGGGGTTTCACCTTATGGCCAGGCTGCTCTTGAACTCCTGACCGCAAGTGATCCACCCACTTCGGCCTCCCAAAGTGCTAGGATTACAGGCATGAACCACTGTGCCTGGCCCTGGCTAATTTTTGGATTTTTAGTAGAGATGGGGTTTCACCATATTGCCTAGACTGGTCTCAAACACCTGAGCTCAAGTGATGCACCTGTCTTAGCCTTCCAAAGTGCTGGGATTACAGGTATGAGCCACCATGCCCAGCCATGGCATACTGTATATGTTTTTGTTCTCTTTAACTCATATAATAATTTGGTAATAAAAAAGATTTAAAAAGGAAAAAGCAATGTGCATAATAGTATATACATACTATGTATATAAATATGTTTAAAAACAACATATAAGTACATGCTTGTATTAAGAAAATATATCTAGAAGGATATACAAATTGGTGAGACTGTTGCCTCAGGGGAGGAGGACTGGGGGGATAGTGTAAAAGAAAGAATCACCTTTCCTTTTATGCCTTTTCATGTAACTTTTAAATTTTTTATCATGTGCATGTTGTATAGTTTTCAAAAAAATGCATCTACTGGATATATATAAATAGACTTTTTTCAATGAAGTAATTAAAGTTTTCTAAAAGGGTTATATTCCTACATATCAGTTTGAGAAAATTTCCACATCTCTAGACTAGATGATGTCTTTAAAGGAGCCAAACCACACCCATTTTATTTACTACTATCACTCCAGGGAAGTACAGGGCACTGCCAAGTCTATGATTAATTTCCTATTCTTTATGAAAAGAATCGCCATGCTGGTGATACCTACTGGCATCTGGAACATGGATGTTATGAGGGAAGGAACAAGACCATTTGTTTTTTATGGTAACTATGTACATTTTATACTATTTAATTAATCTCTATAATCTAACCCACCATACTTCTGGCTTCCAGAGAGGCTACCAAGAAAGCACAGGTGTGAGAGCTGGACAGTCTCTGATTTACAAGACATTAACTTTTGGCCAGTGTACTACTTTCATATTCTACAGATGATGTCTGTGTTTGAAAGAGAATAAAATTACACCCAGCCAGTGGAGATGCTAACTTTGTTTTTTTTATTTTTAATTTTTTGAGATGGAGTTTCATTCTTTTTGCCCAGGCTGGAGTGCAATGGCATGATAGTGGGTCACTGCAGCCTCCGCCTCCTGGGTTCAGGCGATTCTCCTGCCTCTGCCTTCCAAGTAGCTGGGATTACAGGCATGTGCCATCATGCCTGGCTAATTTTTTTTTTTTTTTTTGAGATGGAGTCTGGCTCTGTCGCCCAGGCTGGAGGGCAATGGCCTCAGACTCAAGAGTAGCTGGGACTGCAGGCGAGTGCCACCATGCCTGGCTAATTTTTGTGTTTTCGTAGAGATGAGGTTTCACCATATTGACCAGGCTGGTCTCAAACTCCTGACCTCATGATCCGCCCTCCTCAGCCTCCCAAAGTGGTGGGATTACAGGTGTGAGCCACCGCACCTGGCTAATTTTGTATTTTTAGTAGAGACAGGGTTTCACCATGTGTGGTCAGGCTGGTCTCGAACTCCTGACCTCAAGTGATTCACCAACGTCAGCCTCCCAAAGTGCTGGTATTATAGGTGTGAGACAGTGTGCCTGACCAGCTTTTTTTTTTTTTTTTTTTTTGAGATGGAGGTTTGCTCTTGTTGCCCAGGCTGGAGTGCAATGGTGCGATCTCGGCTCACTGCAAACTCCGCCTCCTGGATTCAAACGATTTTCCTGCCTCAGCCTCCTGAGTAGCTGGAATTACAGGCATGTGCAACTACGTCTGGCTAATTTTGTATTTTTAGTAGAGATGGGGATTGTCCATGTTGGTGAGCTGGTATCGAACTCCCAACTTCAGGTGATCTGCCTGCCTCGACCTTCCGAAGTGCTGGGATTATAGGCGTGAGCCACTGCACCCAGCTAACTTTTTTGTTCTAGGGGAGAATTACTCCTCCGGCAAGCTAACTTAAAAGAAGGACTTCTAGACATAACCTGTGTTCCTTTGAGTGTCTGATACCCCTCAGGTGAAACCCAGCTAAGTATTCCCTAGAAGATATGGGCAAATATTAGGAAACATATGTGTAAGGCCAAAGTTATAAAATCCATGGCTTATTATGCAAGTCAGAAAAAGTGCTAAGCCCAAGGTTTTTTCTTCTGATTCTTATCTGCTTTAAAATTTCTGGTGCTATTGCTGGTTTTGACTTCCTCAAATGCCAGTGCAGCAGGTAGGTAGTCAGTTCATGAAAAATGCTTTCAAGATCCAGCCAGCCAATGAAAGAATATGAAGAATAACATTCCGAACTTCACGAAGTTTATTTTATCACATGAGAGGCTAATTATTGTGTATAAATCACTATAATACATGAATAATAATAGGAGGGAAAACCGTTTTCCCTCCATTGCTGTTGAGGGAGAAAAATGTTATTTAAAATGGCAGTGTTTTTGGTGGATTATGCATTGGCTGGAAGTGTCCTGCTTCTTCCCCTAATCTGAGCAATAGATTAAGAAATTAACAAAAAGGGATCTACTGTTAGGGTTGCCAGATTTAGCAAATAAAAATACAGGACACCAGTTATATCTGAGTTTTAGAAAACAACAAATGATTTTTTTTAGCATAAATATGTCCCAGGCTATACTTGGGGCATACTAAAAAATGATTAGCTGTTTATTTGAAAGGCAAATTTAATGAGCATCTGCATTTTATCTGGCAATGTTAGCAGCTATAGAGTATGAGTGGATGTATTGTAGGCTGTCTTTCCTTGCCTTTTGGTTTCTTTGTGATAAGGTGAGTGCTACGGACACCCTCCACACAAGTAGGATGCAACTAGGGGTGAGAACACAGCTGAGTTCTTGCTATGCTGCAGAGCCAGGGTGGAAGAACAGGTATAGAGTGAACTAACTTAGAAACAACTGCAAGACATACCTCCATTTTGCCCCCAGATATTCCAGATGGAGGTTTCCTTATAATATATAAGATGGAAATTTAGCCCTTTAATTTCAATACTGAAGGGAAGGGTGGCCCAAGAAAGTGGAAGGACCCAAAGAGATTCCATGCTGTGGACATTGTGGAGTAAGTGATGGTGGAGATTCCATAAACTGGGAGGATGTGAGATGGGGTGCACTTGCTATATGGAGTCAGGCTGAGGGAGCTCTTTGCCTCATGCCAGCTAGATTCCAGAGCTGGAGAACATGGGTATGAGAAGAAAAGATAGTGACTGGGCTGATAGGTGGATTTTTTCCGTGAATTGCGGAGGATCTTGGAGACCATGTTAAGGATTTGAGTGTTAATCCATGAAGCCATGAGGCCTTTCTGAGGGTTTCTGAGTAGGAAATGGCATTAGCAGAGCTTTGCTTTAGAATCTGGCAGCTCTTTATAGAGGGATGATAAAGGGGAAATAGAGTGGAGACTGAGTTATCTGTGGGAAGGAACTAGTCAGGGCTACTGCTAGTTTGTGTGGCATCTGTATTAGTCTGTTCTCACACTGCTAATAAAGACATACCCAGCTGGGCACAGTGGCTCATACCTGTAATCTCAGCACTTTGGGAAGCTGAGGCAGGTTGATCATGAGGTCAGGAGTTCGAGACCAGCCTGGCCAATATGGTGAAACCCTGTCTCTACCAAAAATACAAAAAAACTAGCCAGGCATGGTAGCGCGTGCCTGTAGTCCCAGCTACTCGGGAGGCTGAGGCAGGAGAATCACTTGAACCCAGGAGGCGGAGCTGCAGTGAGCTGAGATTGTGCTACTGCACTCCAGCCTGGGCAATAGAGAGAGACTCCATCTCAAAAAAAAAAAAAAAAAAAAAAAAAAAGACATACCCTGTGACTGGATAATTTATAAAGAAAGAGAGGTTTAATGGAATCACAGTTCCATGTGGCTGGGGAGGCCTTACAATCATGGCAGAAGGCAAAAGACATGTCTTACATGGCAGCAGGCAAGACAGAATGAGAGCCAAGTGAAAGCGGTTTCCCCTTATAAAATCAACAGATCTCATAAGACTTAGTCACTATCATGCAAACAGTATTGGGGAAACCACCCCAATGATTCAATTATCTCCCACTGGGTTTCTCTCACAACACATGGGAATTATGGGAGCTATAATTCAAGATGAGATTTGGGTGGGGGCACAGCCAAACCATATCATTGTGCCTCTGGCCCCTCACAAATCTCATGTCCTCCCATTTCAAAACCAATCATGCCTTCCCAACAGTCCCCCAAAGTCTTAACTCGTTTCAGCATTAACTCAAAAGTTTACAGTTCAAAGTCTCATCTGAGACAAGGCAAGTCCCTTCCATCTATAAGCCTATAAAATCAAAAGCAAGGTATTTACTTCCTAGATACAATAAGGTACAGGCATTGGATAACTACATGGGAGAAAGTGGACAAATGAAGGGGTTAATGGCCCCATGCATGTCCAAAATCCAGTGGGGCAGTCAAATCTTTTTTTTTTTTTTTTAATGGCAAGATACTAAAAGCATATTTTTTTTTAGATCGATTCTTGCTCTGTTGCCCAGGCTGGAGTGCAGTGGCATGATCTTGGCTCACCAAAACTCCGCCTCCTGGGTTCGAGCAATTCTCCTGCCTCAGCCTCTCAAGTAGCTGGGACTACAGGTGTGTGCCACCATGCCCAGCTAATTTTTGTATTTTTAGTAGAGACAGGGATTCACTATGTTGTCCAGGTGGTTCTTGAACTCCTGACCTCATGATCCGCCCACGTTGGCCTCCCAAAGTGCTGCAATTACAGGTGTGAGCCACTGTGCCCAGCCACAGTCAAATTTTAATACTCCATAATGATCTCCTTTGATTCCATATCCCCCATCCAGGTCACACTGATGCAAGAGGTAGGTTCCCATGGTCTTGGGCAGCTCTGCCTCTGTAGCTTTGCAAGGTACAACCTTGTTCCTGGCTGCTTTCACAGGCTGGCATTGAGTGTCTATAGCTTTTCCAGGTGCACAGTATAAGCTGTTGGTGGATCTACCTTTCTGGGGTCTGGAGGACAGTGGCCCTCTTGTCACAGCTCCACAAGGCAGTACCCCAGTGGGGACTCTGTGTGGGGGGATTCAACCCCACATTTCCCTTCTGCACTACCCTAGCAGAGGTTCTCCATGTGGGCTCCTCCCCCACAGCAAACTTCTGCCTGGACATCCAGGCATTTTTGGGTATCCTCTAAAATCTAGGTGGAAGTTCCCAAACCTCAATGCTTGATTTCTGTGCATCTGCAGGCTCAATACCATGTGGTAGCGGCCAAGTCTTGGGACTTGCACCCTCTGAAGCCACAGCCTGAGCCATAGCTTGGCCTTTTAGCCATGGGTAGAGTGGCTGGGATGCAGGGCACCAAGTTCTTAGGCTGTACACAGCAGAGAAGCCCTGAGCTCAGGCCATGAAACCATTTTTCCCTCCTAGGCCTCTGGGCCTGTGATGGGAGGGGCTGCTGCAGAGGTCTCTGACATGCTCTGGAGGCATTAACATTTCACTCCTGGTTACTTGTGCAAATTTCTGCAGCCAGCTTGAATTTCTCCCCAGAAAATGAGTTTTTCTTTTCTATCACATTGTCAGGCTGCAAATTTTCCAAACTTTTATGCTTTGTTTCCCTTTTAAAACTGAATGCTTTTAACATCACTCAAATTGCCTCTTGAATGTTTTACTGCTTAGAAATTTCTTCTGCCAGGTACCCTAAAACATCTTCCTCAAGTTCAAAGTTCCACAAATCTCTAGGGCAGGGGCAAAATGCCCCCCAGTCTCTTTGCTAAAACTTAGCAAGCATCATCTTTACTCCAGTTCCCAACAAGTTCTTCATCTCCATCCGAGACTGCCTCAGTCTGGATTTCATTATCCATATGAGTATCAGCATTTTGGTCAAAGCCATTGGACAAGTCTCTAGAAAGTTCCAAACTTCCCCACATTTTTGTCTTTTTCTGAACCCTCCAAACTGTTCCAACCTCTGCCTGTTACCCAGCTCCAAAGTCACTTCCACATTTTCAGTTATCTTTACAGCAGCACCCCACTCTCGGTACCAATTTACTGTATTAGTCTGTTCTTATCCTGCTATTAAAGACATACCTGAGACTGGGTAATTTATAAAAAGAGGCTTAATGAACTCACGGTTCCATGTGGCTGGGGGAGGCATCACAATTGGCAGAAGGTGAAAGGCTCGTCTTATATGGCACCAGGCAAGACAGAAGGAGAGCCAAGCAAAACGGGTTTTCCCCTTGTAAAACCATCAGATCTCATGAGACTTCTTCACTACCACGAGAATAGTATGATTCAATTATCTCCCACTGGTCCTTCCCACAACACATGGGTATTATGGGAGCTACCAATTCGAGATGAGATTTGGGTCAGGACACAGCCAGACCATATCAGCATCTGTGTGTGAATTAGAAAAAGCTGGGCGAATGCAGCCTAGGGTACTCAGTTTGGCAAAAGACTATGCCAAGGAACATGGTTTGCTGACTAAATTAGGGCTAGATTTCAGCTCCCCATTTTCCCCTTAGCCAGTATAATAGTTGATTAAGTAACATGAGTGGCTTAATGCAATAAGGATTTTTTTGAGTTTTAGTTTTGGTTTTGTTTGTTTTGAGACGGAGTCTTGCTCTGTCACCAGGCTGGAGTGCAGTGGTGCAATCTTGGCTCACTGCAACCTCCGCCTCCTGGGTTCAAGTGATTTCCCTGCCTCAGCCTCCCGAGTAGCTGGGACTATAGGCATGTGCCCTTGTGCCCAGCTAATTTTTTTTTTTTTTGTATTTTAGTAGAGACGGGGTTTCACCATGTTGGCCAGGATGGTCTTGATCTCCTGACCTTGTGATCCGCCTGCCTCAGCCTCCCAAAGTGCTGAGATTACAGGAGTGAGCCACCGCATCCGGCTAGTTTTAGTTTTTTAAGAGATGGAGTCTTGGTAGTTTGCCCAGGCTGGAGTACAGTGGCTGTTTATAAGTGTGATCATAGCTCACTGCAGTCTCTCACTCCTGGGCTCAAGTGATCCTCTCACCTCAGCCTACTGAGTAGCTGGTACTACAGGCCCATGGCACCAGGCCTGGCCAAGATTTATTTCTTGCTCATGTCACAGTCCAATGCCGATAGGGTTGCTCTCCTCCTAGTAGATAATTAAGGATCTAGTCTACCTCTATCTTATAATTAACTGTTAATCAAGTTAACCAAGTACTGTTAACCAAGATGATGAAACACCCTAATTAATTTTTTTTTAAGTAGAGATGGGGCCTTGCTGTGTTGCCAGGCTGATCTTGAACTCCTGGCCTCAAGTGATCTTCCTGCCTTGGCCTCCCAAAATGTTGAGATTATATGCATGAGCCACCATGCCCCAACTCTAAAACTATTTTTTTTTTTTTTCTTTGAGATGTTGTCTTGCTCTGTTGCCCAGGCTGGAGTACAGTTATGTGTTTTCAGCTCACTGCAACCTCCGCCTCCTGGGTTCAAGTAATTCTCATGCCTCAGCCTCCCAAGTAGTTGGGATTACAAGGCATGCCCCACTAATTTTTGTATTTTTAGTAGAGGTGGGGTTTTACCATGTTGGCCAAACTGGTCTTAAACTCCTGACTTCAGGTCATCTGCCTACCTTGGCTTCCCCAAGGGCTGAGATTACAGGTGTAAGCCATTGTGCCTACCTAAAACTATTTTTTAAAACATACACCTGGCCAGGTGTAGTGGCTCATGCCTGTAATCCCAGCACTTTGGAAGGCCAAGGCGGGCAGGATCACCTGAAGTCAGGAGTTCAAGACCAGTCTGGCCAACATGGTGAAACCTCATCTCTACAAAAATACAAAAAAATTAGCCGAGTATGATGGTGGTTGCTTGTAATCCCAGCTACTCAGGAGGCTGAGGTGGGAGAATCACTTGAACCCGGGAGGTGGAGGTTGTAGTGAGCCGAGATCATGCCACTGCACTCTAGCCTGAGCGACAGAACAAGACTCTGACTCAACAACAAAAAAACAACAACAAAAAACACACACCCAAGTTGGCAACTACATGTAAAAATGCTCTTCTTTCATCTGCATATGACACTAGAGTTCTAGGTTTACTGTGATGAATGTAGAATTTATCCTAGGTCTTTTGGTGAGCAAAGTGGTAAGTTGTGATTGGGAGACAGTCAAGGAAGGATAAAAATTTCCCCACCACAAAATCAAACTATCTGGGTTCAAACCTGTTTATCATAGCTTCAGTTAGCTTCTCTGTTACTAAAGTAAGCTCATGGAGGATAAAGATTTTTTTGAATAGTATTGCATAGGCTCAGACAATCAGAATAGACTGCTGACCAATGAAAATTTTGCAATATTGTTGAACATCAGCCCTGACAACACAGCACAGGAGACTAAATCCAAGGCTATGAATGTTCATAGGTCTTGGACTTTCCAGGAAAATCCAGATTTTTAATATTAGACTTAGTTGTTCGATCACTTGCCATTTGGTAAAGAAAAAATATGGTCATCACAGCCATATTTACAGGGGAGGAGCCAGCAAATGCATTCTTTGTAAGTTGCAGAGTAAACTTAATTATGGATAGTTTTGTCTTAGAGGCACATAGAATATTAAAGGTAAAAGGACTGCATGGATTATTTTATTAGGATATGAATATTTTTCATCTTTAAAATAAGACCAAGGAAGGACAAAGTTAATTAGATTTCTTCTATTATTTAGGAATGGGGGACATAAGCATGTATAAGCTGTTTTAAAAGCAGCTATTTTAAAAGCTATTAAAACTTCCTTGGAAACCATTTGCAAGATCTAATAACATGTAAAGACAAAAATTCTTTTATTTAGTCTCTTGTAATAAAATCTACTTTCTTCATTCATTTCTTCATTCATTCATTCACTCACCCACTTATTCAATAACTGTTCGTTGAACATTTCCCATGGTCCAAGCACTGTTCTAGACACTGGGAATATCATGATCAATCCATCTGATTCCAGAATTTTAAAAAATATGTATTTTACTATGTTGTACATGAAATATGGAGCCTGAAAGAGTGAATAAACATTGGGTTTAGGATCGGAAGACCTGAATTCTAAATGCAGTCATGCACAACCATAAACTATTTTTCTTTTGTTTTCATACTCTGCATGTGGCATCCAATCAACCATAAACTATATCAATGGTATTAAATAACTATTCGACCATGCCCCAAATATCATTAATCTTTAGTCACTTTTTTTACCCAGTCATCAAGTTCTTCAAAATTTTTGAAATTTGCCTTCTGCTATCCATTCCATTATTCTCATTATTTCTTGTTCAAATTATTATCCAGAGCCACACCACATATGGTTGTGTATGTCATGTACCACATGTGGCAGAGACATTAGTGCCCATCAAATATCCATATACTCCTCTATATTTCCTGTTAATTCCCTGTTAGTCTCCCTGTTGGTTCGGGGCTATATGACTTCTACTGCCATTATTTATATAAACTCTTCGACTCAACACATGATAGCATTAGTTTTTGATAAACCTGTTCTGGAGATTAGCTTTTGAATGGCTGTCTCAAGGCTGGGTGCGGTGACTCACACCTATAATCCCAGCACTCTGGGAGGTTTGGGAGGGAGAATTGCTTGAGCCCAGGAGTTTGAGACCAGCCTGGGCAACATAGAGAGACCCTATCTCTACAAAATCTAAAAAATTAGCTAGGCTTGGTGGTGTGTACCTGTGGTTCCAGCCACTTGGGAGGCTCACGTGAGAGAATTGCTTGAGCCTGGGAGGTCAAGACTACAGTGAGCCATGATCGTGCCACTGCACTCCAGCCTGGGCAACTGGGAGACCCTGTGTCAAAAAAAAAAAAAAGGGTGTCTTTCTTATATGAAGACAGTTTTGTGCCATTATCATACAGCTTTCACCTTTCTGCTATTTTTAAAAGAAGCCATGAGGGTTGCACTTATATAACTCATGATTTCTCCTGAGCTCACTTTTACCATACCAATGTAAAGGATGCTGAGTCAGTTGGTGAGAAGCTAGATGGTACAAAGATGAGCTCGAACAAAGCCCACTTGACTTCATAAACAAAATCAAATCCAACAATTATTGGAAACAACACATTGGGGAATTTGCAAAAACCAGTATGAGGACTGATGCTGAACTGAATTGCTGAGTATTGAGAATAGAAAGAGGGAATGATAAGATCTAGGTGTGAATACTAGAGAGCTTAGGACAATTGCAGAAAACTGAAGGAGAAAGCAAGGGAAACGAGTATAGCAGGTACCAAAGATGTCAGTCAGTTCCTGTTTGCTACACCCATGCCCATAGCCCTTGCTGTGGGGGGCAGCCACCACTGCCTTGAAGTAGTTTGGACCGAAAGTAACACCTGATTCAAGGCCAGAAGACCCATGATGTGGCTTGGAAGAAAGATATGCAGGCCCAACAAGACTTCCTTCACTGGAGAATGTGTACTAGGAAACTGAGAATTTGCAAGTTAAAGTAGTATCTATGCTGTAAGGAAGATGAAATTATAAGGGATCCAAAATTATAAGGAAGCAGCAACCAAAGGGTAGAATAAAAAATAAAAAGGCTGGGCATGTTGGTTCACACCTGTAATCCCAGCACTTTGGAAGGCCGAGGTGGGCAGATCATTTGAGGCCAGGAGTTCGAGACCAGCCTGGCCAACATGGTGAAACCCCGTCTCTACTAAAAATACAAAAAATTAACGGAGTGTGGTAGTGCATGCCTGTAATCCCAGCTATCGGGGAGGTTGAGGCACTAGAATTGCCTGAACTCGGGAAGTGGAGGTTGCAGTGAGCCAAGATCATGCCACTGCACTCAAGCCTGGGAGAGAGTGAGACCCTGTCTAAAAAAGAAAAAAAAAATGGGAGTGAGTTGGTATTGAGAGAAAAGCAGGAAAAGGAATGCTATGGGGCATGCGGAAATGTGAGAGATGGAGACATGGAGGGGCAGCTCTCTAGGTGCCTCAGTATCCAACAGTGTTTCAGCTCTGGAGTAAGTCTCAGTTTTTCTTTTCAAACAAGCCCCTCTTTCTTTGAAGTAAACTGAGTGATTCCTGGGTCCTTGTACTGTAAAGCGCTCAAGTAAGTTGCACAGTCTTCTCAGCCATGTGATATATGAGTGTAGGAGCCCAAAAAACCGAGTGTGATTTTTTTTTTCTTTTTTTTTAGAATGGGTCTTGCTCTGTCACCTATGCTGGAGTGCCATGCATGAACACAGCTCTCTGCAGCCTCGACCTCAGGCTCAAGTGATCCTCCCATCTGAGCCTCCAAAGTAGCTAGGACCACAGGCACGCACCATCATGCCCAGCTAATTTAAAAAATTTTTTGTAGAGATGGGGGTCTTGCCATGTTGCCTAGGCTGGTCTTGAACTCCTGGGCTCAAGCAATCTCCTGCCTCAGCCTCCCAAACTGCTGGGATTTCAGGTGTGAGCCACTGTGCCCGCCCAGAGTGTATTTTAAACTAAATGATCAGTCTTGAAATAAACACAAGTTAACCCCACTTGACCTTTATCTATGTAGGTTTATAAGTCTACTTGTAAATCACACCAGCACAATTTATAGGGAGTTGTTTTTAGAACCTTTACTCCTTGCTTTAAATACCAACAGTTGTGTTATAGCAAGTACTGCAGAACTGAAATGACATTCAGACTTTGGTCTAGGAAATCTTGTCAATCACTCTTTCTTTTGCTTCCTTAGTTTCTGTTTTCATGTTATCTTGACTTTGGATTTAGATCAGATAATTATAGGGTCTGTGAAGGCTTGCTTTAGCTTAGGGTTTTCGTAGAGCTATAAATGGCTAAAATTTATGGTGTACTTATTCAGTGTCAGGCTCTGCTCTTAAGATCATTATACGTAATAACATATAGTAACAACAACCCTATGATGTAGATAGTATTATTATTCCTACATTGCAGATATGAAAAAATGAGACAGAGAGAGTTTTAAAGTTTCCCAAGGTCTCACAGCTATTAAGTGGCGAGCAAGGATTCAAATATAGTTAAAATCTATATTCTGAACCATGACTTTATATGGCCTCGTTCCCATGGAAACTTTGGAAGATCCTGACTAACCAAAGGTTATAAGTTTCTCAATCCTGTTGGCATTTATATTGCAATGAAAATTAATTAACTCATTCAATAAATATGCTACATGGTGGTGATCAAGACAGATAGGCAGGATCTCTGCCCTCAGAGGGCCTTCTGGTTTTCTGGACTTTTGTCAGTTTGGTTAGAGTTAGTGTTTTCCATCGGAATCTAATTTGCCCTTGGGTTAATGCATAAGGTAGAATTTTTGCCTCTGAAAAGCTGAATGTTGGAACTTTAGTGGCTTTAGCAAGATTTACTCTTGCTGTAGCAAGTATTTATATCATACTGATAGTGGTTAATTTTTTGGCCGGGGGGGGGGCTGGAATTTTTTCCTCTGACCTTGTTCCTACCCATCCTTCCCCAGATTGTATCTCTATTTTTGGATTTTTAATTAAAAAAAATTTTTTTTTTTTTTTTGAGACAGAGTCTTGCTCTGTTGCCCAGGCTACAGTGCAGTGGTGTGATCTTGGCTCACTGCAACCTCTGCCTTCTGGGTTCAAGCAGTTCTCTGCCTCAGCCTCCCGAGTAGCTGGGATCACAGGCGCCCACCACCATGCCTGGCTAAGTTTTTGTATTTTTAGTAGAGATGGGGTTTCACCATGTTGATCAGACTGGTCTTGAACTCCTGACCTCAGGTGATCCACCTGCCTCGGTCTCCCAAAGTGCTGGGATTACAGGCATGAGCCACCGTGTCGGGTCAGATTTGTTTCTTTTTATACAGCCTTATTGATCCAGCCTAACTCAATATAATTTATTAAACTGCAGTGGTATTGTATCAATAGTATGAGAATTAGTGACATATAACAGTAAAACCTAATAATAGTAGCTTAAATAAAACAGCAGCTTATTTATTTTTCACATAAAATAATTCTGGAAATGAGCAATCCAGGACTGGTGTGGAGGCTTGACAAAGTTGTCAAGGACCTATCTCCTCCCAGTCACTATTATGATATCCCCAGGATACAGCTATTCTCCTCATGGTGCAAGATGTCTGCAAGGGCTCCAGTCATCACATCATCATGCCTCAGGTAGTAGGACGGAGAGAAGCAATAAGAAGGGTGTATCTCCTTCATTTTAATGATTTTTTTTTTTTTTAAATATAAGCACTGTACAACATTTCTGCTTAGATCTCAACAGCCAGAATTTAGTCATGCACCCATACCCACTACAGGGGGAGACTAGGAAAAGTAAGATTTTAGTTGAGTTGCAATAGAACCATCCAGAAATGGGGATTTGTTATTATGGAAAAATGAGAGAAAAGATATAGAAAGGTAGGTAATCTGAAGTGTTTGCTATAGGTACCTTACATACGGTTGATATCTTATAAAAATTTGTTGATTCACTTTCATAGACTTGATGATCTATTCTTAGTGGTATCATCCAGGTCATTAATGAAGGTAATACACCTAAGAATTTTTCTAGGGCCAGGTGCAGTGGCTCATGCCTACAATCCCAGTACTTTGGGAGGCCGAGGTGGGCAGATCATGAGGTCAGGAGTTCAAGACCAGCCTGGCCAAGATGGTGAAACCCCCATCTCTACTAAAAATACAAATTAGCTGGGCATGGTGGTGAATGCCTGTAATCCCAGCTACTTGGGAGGCTGAGGCAGAAGAATCGCTTGAACCCAAGAGGTGGAGGTTGCAGTGAGTGAAGATTGCACCATTGCACTCCAGCCTGGGCAACTAGAGCAAAACTAAAAAAAGTATTTATCTAAAAAAAAAAGTATTTTTCCTTTTTCTTATTTTTTTTTAACTTTATGATAATATAGCATATCATTGCATTAATTGCTTCTAAAATAAACCCACCTGGAAATAGCTTAGGCAAGATGGAAACAATATCACAAGGATACAGGGAAAGCCTAGAAAGAGATGAGCCTAAGCAGAAGAAAAGGCAGAAATTCAACTACTGGTCAGGAAAACCTGGAACTGAGCATTCCACTATGATAAGGATACTTCTGTCTTCTCTGCTTCCTCTGTCCATTGACTTTATTCTCTAATGCAGAATGAGTTTCTCCACTTGGCAAATGACTAATGACTTCTTCCAGATTTTATATCTAGGTGAGGCTTGAGATAATCTCTCTTCCCAAGTCTAAACATCCTGGAGGAATGGGTTCATTGGCTCATCTTTAGTCAGGTGTCCACCTCTTGACCAATTAGGTGTGACCAATGGACAGCAGTAACACAGCTCTTCTTGCTGCCATCATGATAGAAGTGTGGGCATGAGAGCAGTAGTTCCTATAGGAAAGGTGGGTGCTGGCCACACACTAATATGCATTACAATTTTGTGTGATGAAAAACACAGGTCAGTGGTCTGAATTAAATTAATGGTAAAGGATTACAGGATCTAACCTAATGTATAAAAATGGTTTAGCTATGAATAAAGATCATTTAATAGAGCTGTAATGTATACAACATTTACTATATGTCAAGAATAAGTGATTTTTATATGTTGAGTAATTTATTCCATACAACCCCATGAGCTAGGGGTCATCATCCCTTCTTACAGATGGAAAAAAACAGAGCTTAGAGAGGTTAAGTAACTTGCCCAAGGTCAGATTGTTACCAAGCACTATTTAATGTGCATAGAGGCCAATGGCCAATACCATGGCACTGGCTTTTGAGAAAATAAAAGATTTATTGCAAATCAACTGCAAGGAGACAGGAGGATATACTCTGTTGCCCAGGCTGGAGTGCAGTGGTGTGATCTTGGCTCACTGCAACCTCTGCTCTTGGGTTCAAGTGATTCTCCTGCCTAAGCGTCCCAAGTAGCTGGGATTACAGGGGCCCATCACCATGTCCGGCTAATTTTTATATTTTTTAGTAGGTTTCACCATGTTGGCCAGGCTGGTCTTGAGCTCCTGGCCTCAAGTGATCCACCTGCCTCCATCTCCCAAAGTGCTGGGATTATAGGTGTGAGCCACTGTGCCTTACCTGGGCCAGATTTTATAAGCATAAAGTAATGAGATGTGATTGGATTGGGTCCTGCAATGAGACGATACTGGGAGGTATGATTTGATTGGATCCTGCCATGGGGTGATGCCAAGCTTGATATGATTAGATCTTGGATCCTGCCATATGGTATCCCCTTCTTAATTCAGTCCCCCACTCCTCAGTCAGAGCACTTAGGTTCTCACTGTGGTTGCAGACTCGGTTCCTCTGGGCATGTTCAGGTTAGGTGACCTTCAACCTGGGGGCACATGGTAACTGGAAAACAACTCACAACTTTGTTACATAAAAGTTGAACCAGATTGGTGTGATGTGGTTGCAAGATAGCTAGTAAGTCTGAGGGTAATATACTGGCTCAATATGTCTCTGTCCTGAGTTGGAAACCATGGTCAATTTTGATGAAGCAATTATTAGTTATTTATCTATCTCTGTTTGCCATACCAAAGCTATATGAACTTGATAAACCTTGTAATATCTTACAAGGTTTTAATCTCTTCGTCTGTAAAAATATTGGATTAAATCAAATTACTTTCTCCTTGTTAATACAGACAATACCTTATTTCTGAAGGCAAGAGTATGAGCTATTATATTTAAAATTTTTTAATTTATCCAATATATTTTAAAAAATAGAGACAGGGGTCTTGCCATGGTTGCCCAGGCTGGTCTAGACTCCCGGCCTCAAGTGATCCTCCCACCTCGGCCTCCCAAAGTGTTGAGATAACAGGCATGAACCATCATTCCTGGCTATATCCAATATTTTTTAGTGCTTCTTGAGACATATCTGTGTTAGGAACTGAAATGAAATTAAATATATACAAGATAGAGTTTATGCTTACAGTGTTATGGGGGAACAAACAAACAGAATTATTGGTTTGTGGAATAGTCCAGGAAAGAGCAGTTTTCAGGAGTGGTATGACCACAGCTCAATTGTATCTTCAAGGGTTTTCTATCTCTCTGCTATCCCCAGTAGGCTGACTTCATTTTCAGGTTAGTTCCTCTTGCAAGATTGCTGCCAATGGCAATCTGGGTCACAGTCTGACTTGCTCATATCAGGCAGGAGAGAACTTCTTCCCCCAGGTATGGACTGAAAATCCTTTCTTTCGATCTGATTGTGCTAGTTTACCCTGGTCCTAATAGTTTTCAAGCATATTTTAGTCTAGCATAACCTAGATGCTAGGTCATACTGCAGTGAAAAATACTCCCAAATCTCAGTGGCTTAAACCACAAAGGTGCATTTCTTATTCAAACCAGATGAAGATTGGAGTCAGGCTGCTTTACATTGCCCTTTTTTTTGGGACTTAAGCTGAGAGAGGTTTTACTAATACTCAAGATAATACTGGTCTTGAGTCTGGGGGAAGAGTAAACACTGTAAGGACTTAACGCTGGCAATGAATTGTTCTACCTGGAATTGACACATACCACTTCTACCCACAACCCACTACAGACTGGTGGCTATAGCTAGTCAGTCACATGGTCCAGCCCAACTGCAAGGGGAGGAGGATAGCTGGGGTGAGTGTGGAAAATGTATTCCTTTAGTATGTCTGGAAGGAGAGAATAAGCATGATAAATCTCCTACCATATTAGGGAATCCATTTACTTGCTAATTGAGTTGCCTGTCTATATTGGAGTTTGGGCAGTTACCTAAAATATTGGCAGATAAAAAGAAAAATAAAGAGCCCTATTAATAAGGAAGGACAGGAATGAATGTTGAATAAGAAATCAGTAGTGTGAACTATAGGCTGCTTTATCCCAATGGAGAAGACAGAAATTTGAGCCATGGAGGCAAGTCATAGGGAGGGATAGTCTGGCTAGTTTCATCAGTCTTTAAATTAATTACTTCATTTACTCCTCTAACGGGAAAGATTTACTCTGGCTTTTTAATGAGTAGGTATAGAGTTTCTGTTTAAGGAGTTGGCTCAAAAGTGACTTATAACACATTGAATTTGAAAATATAGATTCTTAGTTACTCAGGAGGCTGAGCGGGGAGGATAGCTTGAGGCCAGGAGTTCAAGACCAGCCTTGACAACATAGATTATCTTGTCTCTAAAAAAAGAAAAGAAAATATGGACTCTTTTTTTCGTATTTCATTTCTGTAGTTATTGTCAATGGCATGTCAAGTTGGCTAGATTTATAGTTTTAGAACTGGTGAACAACTAAAACTTACCTAGTCCAACGCTTTTATTTTACAAATGAGAAAACTGAGGCACAAATGGGTAAAATGATTATCTCAAGGTCACTCTTTCTTGCTCATGGCAGTAACAATGCTGCCTTTTGGATGACTTCCTGGAAAATGGGATCTTAAAAGTGAAAAGTAGCTAGAGCAACAATTATAAAACAACAAGAACAATTCACAATTATTCAGAATGCTTCCATGACTGATAGTCAATTGGTACACATTGTAGAGATAGAAAAATTTCTAAACTATTTGGTAACTAGTTTATGCTAAGCCTTCTGAATGCCTCAACCCCTTACTGGAACTTCACAGATGTCCCCCACTATAAAAATAGGATCCACCTCAAAGGTTTATTTGAGAATTAAATGGTGTAGGTAGAGTTTTGCATGGGGCCTGGTGCTCAGCAATGTTATACTTTGGCTATTATTTTTATTACAGTCATAATAAAATGGTAGTAAATTTCAAACTAGTTTCTACATGAATGTTCACAACTTAGGAAATGTGATAGGATTCAAGTTCATTAACTTTGATCTAGCTAATCTCTCAATAAAATGGCCACTCATGTACTCACTTTAACTTTCATTTTGATCTTTTCCATTGTCTAAGGGTTGACTCCTTCTTGCTCCACACCCAAGTCCCCATAGCTCTGGCTGACGGTTAAGAATCTGACTGAGGCTATGTAAAAGAAAACAATGCATTGACACAGTATAACAGATCATAAAGATTGTTCTGCCTAATCTTTTGTTGAGCAGAACTTGTCTTTAACTTTTGGGATAAGCAAAGATGGGCCCAAAACCTAGTCTGGTGAGGGAGAGGTGGAGTAAGAGGTGGAGTACTTACACTTACTTAAGTATCACAAACTGGGAGTGATGAGCAGCAGAGGCAAGCAGTTGGGAGAAGAGAATGAGAGAGCTCAGGAACAGGGTGGTAGGTTGCAGCTTGTGGAAAAAACGCTTTTGACACAGATATTTTCTGATGGCCAGTGATGTTTAGAACTTTTGGGAATTCCTTCTCTCTCAGAATTTAACCTGGCAAGAGAAAGACTGAGTTCTAGGAATTTTCCTCTTCAGAGAGTAAAATAAATGTATTTCTTAAAAACTGGGACTGTTGTCCACATTGAGAAGAGGCAAGTAAGCATCCCTTTTATAAGCAAATTTCCTGGAAATTCATGATTGGCTTGGAACTTCATGTGTAAAGACTTGTTCTCAAATATCAGTTGTTTGACAGAGACCTCCAGTTTTGAGATGGCAGCTAAATCCTGAGCCTCCCTTGGAAAGGGTTTTGATAATAATGCTTCATCACAGTGGAGAAAGACATTGATTCAACAAAGCAGACTTTAAAATCGTTCAAGAATTAGTTTCTGAGTGTATTCAAGAGATACCAAAGTTATTTGTTATTTTAATGTACATTATACTGTTCTATACAAATATTCCAAATCCGGGGGCAAAACATTCCTAGGAAAGGTTTTTTTTTTTTTAATTGGAAGGAAGTAGGGAAAATAAGTGCTTTAATTCCTAGCATTTTGGAAGCAAAAATGTAAGGCCAGACAAAAATAGAATTTTGAGGCAAATGTAAAGCTTTGAACTTAGATATCTCAAAGTATTATACAGTGTAAGCTATCATGACTTTTAACCAACCAGAAATAGTTATTTCCTTTCTTTTTTTAAATTTAATTTTTTATTTTAGAGATGGGGGTCTTGCTGTGTTGCCCAGGCTGGAGTGCAGTGGCTATTCACAGGCACCATCATGTGGCACTGCAGGCTGGAACTCTTGGGCTCAAGTGATCCTTCCTGCTTCTTCTATCTTAAAAAAAAAAAAAGTTACACTTGATTGTTAAAATATTTAAAAAATGCTGTGTTTAAACTAAAAAGTAAATATCCACCCCACCTCTTACTTCTAAAAATTATCTAGCGTATGACTGATAAGATTTGACCTCTAATCCCACATAAGCCTAAAATTTGTGTAAATTTCCAACAACCAAAGCGTGTCATTTTTATACCAGAATTTTGTTCTGCTTGTACACTTAGTACAGAAATCTCATGGGAGAGAGCATCCATGCGTTTACAAATTGTTATTCAATGACTGTATTGAATGATGACACACAAACTGAACTAGAACATAATTCTGGCTCTGCCAGTATATCTTTTGTGTGATCTTGGATAAGTCACTCCACTTTCAATTTTCTTTTCTCACAGGGAGGTAACAATCATAAAAACGACTGCAAAGTACAGCACGTTATAGAGTGTTTTTTGTTTAAAGAGCTGACAATAAATACGAGTCACAAGGTCTAGCAAAGCCTCCCTCGGAACCTGAGTTGCTTGAGGACAAGGGATTTTCTTGTTTTGAATCAGCAGTACCTTATTTGTGTATCTGTAATAGAGTTTCTGGTACATAAGGTCTCAATAAATATGTGAATTTATGAATATTAGGCAGATTGCAGTCTTGACAGGCCACTGCCTCTTAAATCTCTTTTCTGTGATCTTTTAATATGTAACATCTAAAAGGCCGCCGCTACTTGCTTTGGAATAAGTATCCCCGGTATGTGCTATAAAATGCCCAAGCCTAGAGAAATGATTCTTGTCTTCAGGGCACCATTTCGCTTACTTCGTCCCAGGCTTGGGATCTGGGTCCCAAAGCTACAAGGGAAGAGTTTGGAACGGGAAGCTCATCTTCCGGCCCTCTGATTGGCCGGCTCGCACTCCACTCACGCGGCGCGCGACTCTGATTGGCCCTGGCGGCACCCCCCTCGGCCCGCGACTACTTTGCGTGCCGGGGCGACGCGCTCCGGTCCTCCCGCTCAACTGGCGGTCTGGGCTGCTCTGAGGCAGCCCTTCGGCCCACTGCTCTGCATCGCGGGCGCCGGGAATTTTCCGAGTCCGAGCGGGTAGGACGCATCTTAGGGCAAAGCCTCTCCCCCTCACCCCATGCTGTTCTCCTTGCCATACTAAATAAACTTCCGCCTCAGAGGGGCTGTCGCAGCCGCGGGTCGGGAGAGGCCGGGCATCGAACTCAGGCCCTCGTGGGGGGTCTTTCTCTTCGAGCGAATGTAGAAACACAGCTCTCACAAGATAAAGCAGGGCTTCGCTGAATCGCCTGGGGGGGACCGATGTCATTGTAGGATCCCGCTGGAAGCTGTAGCCGAGCGGCCAAACGCGGGCTGCAGGGGCTGAGGAGCAGCAGCGGCCACCCCGAAAAGTAGCAAGGAGCCAGCTTCAAAAGCCCTAGTGCGGGTGCCCCCTAGGGCCGCCGACTGAGCTGGCACAGGCCGGTCAGTCCCTGGCGCTGTAGGGAGCACGGCATTCTCTGGAGGCGGCTCTCCTGGGATCCTGGATCCGCTGGCGCCCCACTCAGCCTCCGGCCTTCAGGCGGTAGAGGGCGGCCTACGCCTGTGTGCGAGCCGGCGCCCGCGTGCGCAGCCGCTGCCCTGCTGGAACCCTGCCGTCCCGCTGTGGCCCGCGGCTCTGCGAGGCGGTGGATGCTGCAGCTACGCTCTACACGGGCGCAGCGAGGAAGGGGGCGGGAGAAGCCCTGGCACATGCCAGGGTCGCCGTAGGTGGCAGCGGCCGGCGCATGCGCGCCCTCTCCCAGAAGCCAGGAACGCCGAGGGGCGCGCGCCCCCATTCGCGCGCGCACGCCGGCGCTGGCCGAGGCTTCCCCGCCTGCGCTCGTTGTCAGAGCCGCTCCGGCGCGTGCGCGCGTTATCTCCTGCCGACCCGAGGTGCCGGTTCCCTCCGCTCCAGGCCCCCTCCCCACCCCGTTCCCCCCTCCCGGCCCCAGACGACCCGTCTCTTCCTCTCCCCCGCGGAATGGGGCCGGCGCTGCTCGGGGTCGCGCGCCCTGGACCCGGCTCGCGCTCGGTCTCGCGCTGTCAGCCACTGCCCGGCTCGCGCCGCCTCGCGCTCTGCCTCAGTCAGTGGCGCCGAAGGCTCCGTTAAGCGGCGGCGGCGGTTCCTGTTTCCGTTTCTTCCTCTCGGTTCAGTCGGGAGTAGCATCCTCCACCCAGCCACCCTTCCCACTCCGCCAGCGTGGGGCAGCTACGGCTGAGGGCTGTGGCTTTGGCGGCTGCGACCGGGGACGGCGGAGACCGCCTCTGCTCCCGCTTCGGGTAAGGGGGTGTTTTGGAAGCCGGGCCCCGCGCGCCTCGGGGTCTTGGGTTGGGCAGCGCGCGGGATCTGAGGAGGCTCGGCAGCAGTCCCTGCTCGTTTCCCCGGACGACCCCCGGGCCTGTTGCTGCAACTGCTGCTGGTTAACCAGTGGCTCTCGGAGAAGTGGGGAGGGAGCCACCGGGACGCTCTGGCGGATGCCTTGGCGCAGACCCCGGGGCGCGGGCAGAGGGTGAGGGGCCCGGCTCCCCAGCCGGGACGCGAAGAGCGGCGCTGCCGGTGCCCACGGCGTCGCGCATCCTTGCCTAGGGCAGGGGCCGAAGCCTAGGGGGAGGAAAAGGGATGGGGGCGGGGGTGGGAGGTGTCAGTCGTCTCCCCCCTCCACACCTACCTTCTCTTCACCAGCAGCTCGGTCCCTGGAGTCGCGGTCTGTGGGGGAGGAAGATGCCGGTGCGTTATGGGCTCTCTGTGAGTGCTGCTCGGGCTAGAAAGCAGGGAGTGGACCCGCACAAAGATCCGCGAGGGACCGATGAAGGGCAGTTAAAGGCTTCAGTGCAGCTGTACTCCCTTTTGGTGTGCAAATGACGAGCTGGCGGCTTTTGAGTATCTAAACTTACTTGGGAAGGTTAAATGAGTCCGCATTTATTAGTTCTAGGAGGTTTGTCCTGCAGGAGTGAGTGGGTTGTCGGGTGCAGCACCTGTTCTTCTTCACAGTGGGGATTGCAATCTTCAGAGACACAGTGTATTTCTTAAGTGGCAGTGTCATATTTAGGGTTTGTCCCTGATGAGCTTTTAGCATTTTGCCGTATAATATTGAGGCCTTGGATAAAGGTATGGAGAGGTGGTGGTTTTTTCCTATGTTTGAATTATTTACAGTTTATTTAAACCCACTCCAGAAGGTGGACCCAGAAAAGCCAAATTCTCCGGTAGATAACACCAAATTTCAAGGTTTTGCGGAACAAATGCAACACAAGTTTTGGGTCAGTTTAGAGTTAAACGCATCTCAGGTAACTGACTTAACTTTGGCTTGGCTGTATGAAAACTGGGCAGGTTTCATTGTAGTTTTTTTTTTTTCTTGTTCCTGGAATTAGCTGCATATTTATTTTCTTGATTAATTTTGCATTCAATGTCTAATAACAAATTCTTTAAAGAGGTACATAATATAGAAAGTATTTTAGGCGAGAAATTATTATTTAAGCACTGCAATATATCAGATATGTAAGAAATAATGGAGTGAGTTGTAGTCTCTGGTCTTTAAAATAACTGTAAAAGCATCCTAAAACCCTATGCCAAATAATAAGGCCCTATGCATTGTTATCCTTGTGAAATCTGCTGTGTGTAGAAAATCTTAATTACTTGATTTGTAAATACTACAGTAGTAGTGAGAAGGTGAGAATTTAAGCGTTTGTAATTGTCATTTTACAGGATTAGTGCTTAAAAAATGCAGGGAGTTAGAGATGAATAAGACACATACAAGGGTAGTTCCAAGACATAGATTTTCTTTTTGTTGCTTTATAAATTGAGAATTCTATTTGAATTCCATAGATGAACAGCTGGAATGAAACTTGCATGGATTGCAGAAATAGATGCAAAAACGTATCTTTGGTCAAATTGTGAGTTAACTTGAGGGGTACTTGTGTAATAGGATAGTGATTCAAAATAATTTCCATAAGATATGGCATTATATAGATTTTATTTTGAGGTTATTTTGAATTTAAAAAGTCACCTGAAGTTGTTTTCCTACAAATTAGTTCTATTTAAGATGTATAGAATTGAAAAAAACAGTAATTCTGATTACATTCTAAATAGTTTTGTTGCAAATTCTTATGAGTTATTTTTATGAAATTGGAGTGTCCTTAAAAGTGGTGATTCTTAAAATTTGCTAGTGGATTGGAAAAACTTGTTATTATTTTTTTAAATGCAGTTATATTAGTACATTGGTCTGGAGGGGGAGCTAGTGCCAAAGCAAAGTATAGCTTGATAGCTGTTTGAACTTCTAAAACACCTAAAACCAGATTTTTATGAGTAGGAGAAACATACATTTTTAATTAAAAGGGTAAGAAAATTGATGTGGGCTATATATGTACACAGTTATTTGTGGAGTGAATATATTGTGTATTACAGATTAGTTTAAAAAATCTTTTCATGAGCTGCAATAATGGAAAGCTAAATGCTTAAACATTTATTGGCTTTCTCATTTAAAAATCTCTAAAACGTATCCCCAAACTTCTTAACCTTCTTGTGCTGTTCACCAGAAGAGAAGGCATGTATTCTTAACCTGTTGTGTATGTTGTGTGTTCTTAAATTTTGTTTTTCTAGTAGCTATAATCCTAAAATTTCAAAAACAAAGCCTCAAGTAGAATCTTATGTGGGCAAAGGTATTAATTGTTTGACAAGCTAGGTGTTTATCAAAAGTAGATCTAATTCTTTTTTTTTTTTTTAAAGTAGAGATAATTCCAATAAAATAATGGACCCTTTAGCCATCTAGAGAACAGTATCCCAAGGTCACTTAACCCTTATCTCCTGCAATATAATGCAGTGAGTCCAGCTGATCTAGCAAATTGAACTTGTGCCTTTGAATATGAAGCAGTTGTTTTGTGGCCTGTGGCATTTCATTTCGATTTCTGAACTGTAATAAATTAGGTATGTTAATTTATTTCTGACCATTTATATATTTTGTAAATCCAAGCCTAGAAATTGATAATTATATGTATATTAAAATCACTGGAATATTGAGTTTTCTGCGAATAGTGTTTGGGCTGTTTGTTACCCATAGCTCTTCATTATGTAAATAGAATCTCAATGCTGATAAATAGATTTTTCATTTTGTTAATGGTTATTTTTGATTTATGATAAACTGCATTTAATAAATTTCTTGATTCAGTTAAACGGCAGATACATCCATTTCATATTATAGCACATTGATAAATGTAAAAGAAAGTTTTACAATCATAAGAGTAAATATTTAAAAAAACTTGAACAAGTTACTTTATTAAACATAAGATTTTAAACAACTCTGAAACAAAAAGTATTACTATTACTGTACTATTTTTTTTTTCCAAAAGAGGTGGGATCTTGGGATCTTGCTGTTTTGTCTAGGTTGCCCTTCAACTCCTGGGCTCAAGTGATCCTCCTGCCTTAGCCTCTTGAGTCACTGGGACTATAGGCATGTGCTACCACATCCAGCTTTATTATAGTACTTTTGTTTCCTGCATCAATACTGCTTCTGTTGATCCTTTTCAAAGGAGATAATAACTTCTGGTCTTCAACAGTAGTGTAGCATCCTCTTACTGATTCTCTGGCTTATATTTCACTATCATATAGTATAGAATTTCTTTGTTGGAGTTTGAATTGTTTTTACATTGTAGCTTGTTATAATGAGACAATTAAAGATATTAAAAGTAAAAGATGTTTACAACTGATTTTTAAAGAACCTTAAAAAAAATTCCCAACAGAAGAATATTATATGGGATGTGTGTAGATTTAAGATTTTATTTTCTTTGAGATTGGGGTGGGGAGTTGTCTCACTGTGTTGCCCAGGCTAGAGTGCAGTGGGATGATCATGGCTCACTGCAGCCATGACCTCCCTGGTGCAAGCCATTCTCCCGCCTTAGCCTCTGGGGTAGCTGGGAATACGGGTGCATGCCACCATGCCTGGCTAATTATTTCTAATTATTTTTTATTATTTGTAGAGATAAGACCTTGCTATGTTGCCCAGGCTTGTCTTGAACTCCTGGGCTCAAGTGATCCTCACTCCTTGGCCTCCCAAAATGCTGGGATTACAGGCGCGAGTCACTATAGCCGGCTCTTTTATTTTATTAAAAAGATTTTTTATTTTTATTTTTTAAGTTTAAAAGAGACAGGGTCTCGCCACGTTGTCCAGTCTGGTCTTGAACTCCTGGCCTCAAGTGATCGTCCCAACTTGGCCTTCCATAGGTGTGAACCAGCATGCTTGCTTGTAAGATTTTTAAAAAATTGATTAGTTTCAAGTCCCAACTTTTCTTTCAACATTCTAAACTCCTGCCATTATTTCCTTTCCCCAGCCACCTCCATCATCCAACATTTGGAAAGATGGGAAATCAAACCAATAAAGTTAACCTTACCACCCACTAGGCAAAGGTTTTTCTTAATCTCTACGATATTCTGAACATAAAACCCATGTAAACTTTATATAAGACTGCATGTTTTCCTTTTAATGAAAGAAGAGCAAATAGGACCTATGGGATTATGCCATGTTTGTCAATGTAAGGGTTACTTTTGCACTCTTTACTGAAAGCCGAGTTATAGGATTAATTTCATTTAAATTTTCTTAATCATCTTCTTTTAAAAAAATCTCTTTGTAGTGTCATGAAGTTTATTTGTTAGAAAAACTAATTCTAACTACCTTTACGTGCCTCATTGCTACATGATATAAACTCGTTACTCATTATTCAGGTTTTTTTGGTCAGAAAATGACAAAGTGAAGGAGAAATATGTTTTGGATTTATAAATCTTTTAATTAACAAATTATACCAATATAAATGGTGCTGATGTGGTTCAAATTTGCCTTTGCTATTCTGCCTTCTTTATTGGTTCTATAGTATAACTTCATTGAAGCATTGGAATAAAAGAAAAACTTTAAAGATCACTACTGAAATGCTCACTGTATTTGTTGTATTTTATAGCTTGTATTTTATAAATTTATTTTTCCATAAACTGAATAAACATGGAAACGAACTTGAAAGATCTTGTCACAGCCTTGATGATTGGTCAGTATAAATAAAGTTCGTATTATAAAATAAAAAACAGGCTTGGCTCAGTGGCTCATGCCTGTAATCCCAGGACTTTGGGAGGCTGAGGCAAGAGGATCATGAGGTCAGGAGATTGAGACCATCCTGGCCAACATGGTGAAATCCTGTCTCTACTAAAATAGAAAACAAAAAATTAGCTGGGCTTGGTGGTGCACGCCTGTAGTCCCAGCTACTCAGGAGGCTGAGGCAGGGGAATCGCTTGAACACGGGAGGCGGAGATTGCAGTGAGCGGAGATCACACCACTGCACTCCAGCCTGGCAACAGAGTGAGATTCTGTCTCAAAAAATAAATAAATGAGAAAATGTTGATATTAATCTTAGATGAAAATGGAAAATTAAGCTAATGTTTATTTTAGAATCTGAGTAATAAGTTTATGTCATGTAGCAATGAGGCACATGAAAAAGGTTAGAATTAGTTTTTCTAATGAATAAACTTCATGGTATAAACTTCAAAGTGCATAAATGCTGTAACTTTCTGATTATAAACTTGAACAAAAGGAAAATGAAAATGGGAGAATCCTTTTAATTACCTTAAACATGTAACTAAAATGAACCTATATATCTATGTAAGTCTTATTTGATTAAGACTTTCAATGGACAATGAATGAGTTTTAAATTTTTATCAACGTTGTGACTGATTTTCTATAATATCCCTTAAATGAGATATCAAATTCTAATCTCTAGAACCAGAATAAATTTGCTTAGAGTATAAACAATATTTACAAACCATCAAAATGATAAAAGCATTGCAATGTTATTTAATGACTTAAGTCAACATTCCACAAGCTAATCTAAACAATCGTTTTTATAATTGTTTAATATAATTGATAGTAATATCTTGACTAGTGGTAAAGTGGACAGATGTAATTTGTAGCTTCTGTATTGTCTGGGACCTTGGTGCGGTCAGTGAAGAGAGGGAGAGAGAGAGAGGAGAATACTGGTTGAGGAGCTTGCCTTATTTGGAGATGGAGATTTATTCAGTTTTTCTCTCTCCCTCTACTTTCTTCTCCTTGTTTGTCATCCTCTTCCAGCAATGGTAAGAAATGCAGGAATTGACCATCTTTAAAGTATACTTTTTTCCTTAGAGTTCATAGAACTTTTCCAGGGAAAACATTAGTTTTTGTCATGATAGGTTTATTATAATGATTTCATTTTCTTTTGAGTTAGTAGGCAAGAGACTAGAAGAACTTCAGTTGTATTGCGTTTAATTTTATTTATTTATTTATTTACTTACTTATTGAGCCGGAGTCTCTGTTGCCCAGGCTAGAGTGCAGTGGTGCGATCTCGGCTCACCGCAACCTCTGCCTTCCGGGTTCAAGCAGTTTTCCTCCCTCATCCAGGTAGCTGGGATTATAGGCGAGTGCCACCATGCTCGGCTAATTTTTGTGTTTTTAGTAGGGGGCGGGGTTTCACAATGTTGATCTGGCTGGTCTCGAACTCCTGACCTTGTGATCCACCTGCCTCGGCCTCCCAAAGTGCTGGGATTACAGGCGTGAGCCACTGTGCCGGCCTTCAAAATTATTTATAAAAAATGACTTTATGTGCTGGGTACGGTGGCTCACACCTGTAATCCCAACACTTTGGGAGGCTGAGGTGAGGGGGAAGCAGATCACCTGAGGTCGGGAGTTCGAGACCAGCCTGACCAACATGGAGAAACCCCATCTCTACTAAAAAATACAAAATTAGCTGTAGTGAGCGCTTGTAATCCCAGCTGCTTGGGAGGCTGAGGCAGGAAAATTGCTTGAACCTGGGAGGCGGAGGTTGTGGTGAGCCGAGATTTCGCCGTTGCGCTCCAGCCTGGACAACAAGAGCAAAACACCATCTCAAAAAAAAAAAAAATTATAACTTCATATAAAAGGGATGTGGGAAATGGTTCATTCTTAACACATGTCAGTTACATTATTGATCTACTTAATATTTATCATTTCAATTTTGTGGAATGTATTTCCATTTCCCCCAAGTTATTTCTGTCTTCATTTATAGTGTCTCTAACCAGAAGGAATTAGTTTTTAAAAAAATTCTAACCTTCATGTGCTTCATTGCTATAATGTAAAAAACACAACTATGTTCATTGACGAGAACTAACATCTTAAACTAAAATGAAGCTCAATGGTCTCCATTCATGGGAGTACTGTTAACAGGTTTAAGACAGTTATTGTGAGAAGTTCACAAGGTGAAAGTGTGTTTGACAATTAGGGCCTAATCAGTTGGGATCTGACTTACTCAATTTTTCCAACACATGAAATTGTACTGGCACCTAAAGGAGAAATATATGTAATAGAAATTGTATTAGCTTTTATGTCTTGAGCTCTTTGAATAACTACTTAATTCGTTCAGTCGCCAAATGTCAAAAGATTGTAATTTTGAGAAAACTGATTATTTACAACTAGAAGTAAGCCAAGGTAAACAATTTGCTTTCTTTTTATAAGTTTTAGGTTTTTCTTTCTCTCTTAGGAAATTTAGTGAAACTCCAGGGGTTAGGCAGGTTGTAACTGAAATTCTTGAGGCCAAAAGGCCTGTCTTATCCTTGGTAAACTGACCCCCTCAACAGCATGAGAAATGCAGGTGTACTGATAATCCTGATTGCTTCCTGACATAATTACAGACATCTAGCCCTCTATTAACTAAAACTTCATTTATTTTTAAGGTTCAAATATTAGAAGTATCTGCTTGATACCTCTCATAGGTTGTCAAGTGTGCACAGGATGAGAGATACAATGTTACTTTTAATTTGTAAGCAAACAAATAATACTATGTTCTGAATGCTGAGTAAGCTGAAAAGATGTATACTTACTGAGGATGTACCAAATAATGAACTAAAGAACCCTGGTAATGTGCAATTAGGAATAGTTCCCCTTAATAAGAATAATAATAAAATAAGCATTTGGGTTATAATGGCATAAAGATATAGTGAAAATGAAATCACCAAAGCAGTCTTATTTTGGAGAAATTTTTGTCAGAATAGACAACAAAGAAAAGAATATATCCTTTTTTAATTTTAATTTTTTGTTTTATTTAAGAGATGGGATCTTGCTCTTCCCCAGGCTGGTGTCAAACTCCTTGGCTCAAGTGATCCTCCTGCCTTGGCCTCCCAAGATGCTGGGATTATAGGTGTGAACCACCAAACTTGGCCAGAACACATCCTCTATATGACTATTTACAGGGGCTTACTTAGAGTAGTACAGAAGTACCTAAAAGAAAATAATGATAGTAACTAAAGTGTTTTAATAGGATCATGTGTTCATTTATACATATATATTTGTATAGTACCTGTCATTTGCTGTTTCCATTTGTAAATGCAAGGTTGGAAAATAAGGTACCCAACTTCTGGAAATTATGAAGGGAAGTGCATCTAACATTTAGAGAAAAGTTGATTTCTTCATATTTTAGTGACACTTTTCAGCATACATAATTCACCCTTGAACAGCATGGGGTCTGAGGCACAGACCCCCATCAAGTTGAAAATCCACATACAACTTTTAACTCCTCAAAAACTTAATTACTGATAGACCTGACTTCCAGCCTTACCGGTGACATAGTCAACTAACACATTACACCTTACATGTATTATATACTGTGTTCTTAAAGTAAGCTAGAGAAAAGAAAATGTTATTTAAAAAATCATAAGGAAGAGAGAATATATTTACTGTTCATTAAGTGGAAGTGGATCATCACAAAGGTCTTTATCCTCATTGTCTCCACATTGAGTAGTCTGAGGAGGAGGAGGAACTGGAGGAATTGGTCTTACTGGTCTCAGCATGGTAGAGGTGGAAGGGGGAAGGGGAGGCAGGAGAGGCAGGCACACATGGTATAACTTTATGGCAATAGATCATACTTCTGTATTTTTTGCTTTTTCATTTCTCTAAAAATGTTTCCGTATGGTACCAATCCTTCTCCACCGTTTGCTTTAGCTTCAGTGCCCATATCAGAGAAGGGTCCGTGTCACTGAAGGAGTCAAAAGCAGTCTTGAATAATCAGAACCCTTCTGCTAGATTGTCTGATGTCATTTCGTTTTTGGCATTCCTTCTACGTCTTTTTTATCGTCTGGTACTGGATTGGAAGCACTCATCGAATCATATTTTTAGAATTCCACTTGTATGGTGTCTGTTTCTTAAATTTTTCCAAGATTCATATCTTGAAACCCTTTAACTCATACTTTGTTTTTTTTTGCCATATTCACAGTCTTTTTCAGGATTTCCTAGATTGGACCTATGGCAAATCCTGTGAAGCCATGTACAACGTCTGGACACAGTTTTCTCCAGCAGGAATTTATTGTTTCAGGCTTGATGGCTTTCATGACTTTTTCCATAACAACGGTGGTGTAATCCTTTCAGACTTTCATGATGGTCTCTTTATTGGCATTCTCTTTCATAGAGTGACAGTACTGTAGTGCACTGTGTTTCTGTAGTGTACTGTGTCCAGTCAGCCTTAAAGGTCCTCATGACCCCCTGATTTAGAAGCTGAATTAGAGACATTGTGTTTGGGGGCAGTTAGGCTACTTCAGCACCTTTGGTGTTGAACTCATGGAGTGCTGGGTGGCCAGGGGTATTGTTCAATAATAAAAGAACTGACTTCAAGGATAAAGCATCAACAGAACCAATCCAGAAAAAGGGTTCTCATTGCCCAGGCCTTTTTGTTGTACGACCAAAAGACTGGCAGCGGGTGTTTATCTTTTCCCTTCAAGGCTTGGGGGTTTATAGCTTTATAGATAAAGGCTGTCCTGATCATAAACCCCACTGCATTTTTACAAAACAGTAGAGTTAGCCCATCCCTTCTTGCCTTAAATCCTGATGCTTTTTCTCTTCCTTACTAATGAATGTTTTTTATGGAATTGTTTTCCAGAATAGGGCACGTTTGTCTGCATTAAAAACTTGTTTAGGCAGATATTTTTTTCTCCATATTTCTTTTTTTTTTTAAGAGATGGGGTCTTGCTCTTATTGCCCAGGCTGATGTGCAAATGGCATGATCATAGCTCACTGCAGCCTCAAACTCTTGGACTCAAGTAGTCCTCCTGCTTTTCAACCTCCTGAATAGCTGGGATGCAGGTGTGGACCACTATGCCTGGCTAATTTTTAAACATTTTTTATTTTTTTGTAGAGACAGGGTCTGACGGCGTTGCCCAGTCTGGTCTTAAACTCCTAGCCTCAAGTGATCCTCCCACCTGGGCCTCCCACAGTGCTGGAATTATAGGTGTGAGCCATTATGCCCTCCCCTCAGCTAATTAAATTTTTTTTTTTTTGTAGAGGTGGGGTCTTGCTGTATTGCCCAGGCTGGTCTTGAACTCCTGGACTCAGGATCCTCCTGCCTCATCCTCCCAAAATGCTGGGATTACAGGAATGAGCCAGTGGACCTGGCCTCCTCAATGGGTTTTCTTAATGGCATCTGGAAAGTTGTCTGCTGCCTCTTGGTTGTCAGAAGCTGCTTCTCCTGTTATTGTGACATTTTTAAAGCCAAACCTCTTTCTAAAATTATCAAGCCATCCTTGGCTGGCATTATGTTCTTCAGCTTTAGATCCTTCACCTTCCTTTTGCTTTAAGTTATTGTATAATGACTTCCTTTTTCTTAAATATTATTAAAGTTTATAGGGATGCCTTTCATTATAGCAATCCATTACCCCTATAAAAGTACCCCAATATGAGATAAAAAAAAAAATTTCATAAAACATGCACGATTTTTACATCTGCTGGAGTACCTTTAGCAGTGGCTTCATGAATTCTTTTTTTACAACGGCCCTTATGCTGGATTCATTTATCTTGAAGTGGCAGGCAACGGCAGCTGCAGACCTCAATCTGCAGTACATATCAAGCAATTCAACTTTTTCTTGTAATGCCATGATTTTTCTCTGCTGCTTGGGAGCACTTCTGGCATCACTAGTGGCACTTAGGTGTCATTCGAGGTCTATAGTATCCTACTAAACATGATGAAACCGGGAGAGATCACTTTTTACTGGAATAGACAATTTATTGGAGAGATGAACTGCGTGCTTTGAGATGATTAATGTCACATGGTACTTTAAGCAAATACTCACACTTGAGCTCACCTCATTAACAGTAGGTGGCTACAAAATTATTTCAGTAGTACAGAGTGTAGTATAGTTAATTTTATGTAGTTATGATTTCATACCTCACCTTTTTTGAGACAGGTTTTCTCTCAGTTTCAAATGGTACCATGTATGGCTAAGTGTGTGGTGTAAGTTGTGACAAATTTTAACTTTTTATAATAGATTTGCATATATTTTGTTGTTGTAAATGATAAAATACACTAGTATCTACATTTATTTTAAGGACTCATGGCATACCTCTTTATCTTTTTTTTTTTTTTTTTTTTTTTTTTGACAAAGTAGGTTGGAGTGCAGTGGCATGATCTCTGCTCACTGCAACCTCCACCTCTGGGGTTCAAGCAATTCTCCTACCTCAGTCTCCTGTCTTTTTCTTTTTTTGACAGGCTGGAATGCGGTGATTTAATCATAGCTCACTGCACCCTCTGCATCCTGGCTTAAGTGATTCTCTCATTTCAGCCTCCTGAGTAGCTGGGACTGCAGGTGCATGCCACCATGTCTGGCTCATTTTTGTATTTTTTGTAGAGACAGGGTTTTGCCATGTTGCCCTTGCCCAGGCTGGTTTTGAACTCCTGAGCTCAAGTGATCCTTCTGCTTCGACTTCCCAAAGTGCTGGGATTACAGGTGTGAGCCACTGCACCTGGCCTACTTTTTTGGTATTTCTAGGTTATATGGTTTGTCTGTGAATTTTTTCAAATTGTCACAAACCTCCCCCTAATTTTTCAACATAGTTATTGAAAAAAATTAGCATATGAGTAGACCCTCAAAATTCAAACCTGTGTTGTTCAAGGGTCAACTGTAGTTTTAAGCCCTGAGAGCTCTAAGAGATTAAAGCTAAAAAAAAAAAAAATCTGAGTTCCTTTTGTTTTTTGAACATGAAATGTTCTCCTCCCTACCCCCTGGTTTTATTGAGGTATAATTGGCAAATAAAAATTGGATGTATTTAAGGTGTACAACTTGATGTTTTGGTATATGTATAGATTGTGAAATGTTTACCACAGTCATGCTAATTAACACATCAATCACTTCACATAGTTACCTTTTTTTGTGTGTGTGGTGAGAACGTTTAAAATCTACTTTCTGGCTAAGTGTGGGAGCTCAGGCCTGTAATCCCAGCACTTTGGGAGGTTGAGGCGGGCAGATCACTTGAGGTCAGGAGTTCGAGACCAGCCTGGCCAACATGGCGAAACCTCCCCTCAGCTAAAAATACAAAAATTAGCTGGGTGTGGTGGCATGTGCCTGTAATCCCAGCTCCTTAGGAGGCTGAGGCAGGAGAATCACTTGAATATAGGAGGCGGAGGTTGCAGTGAGCCGCCACTGTACTCCAGCCTGGGCAACAGAGTGAGACTCTGTCTTAAAAAAAAAAAAAGTAAAATCTACTTTCTTAGAAGATTTAATGTGTACAGTAAATATTATTAACTGTAGTTGCCATGCTATACATTAGATATCTAAAACTTTCTCATCCTGCATAACCCTTTGGCCATCATCTCCCCATTTCCCCCTCACCCCAGCCCTTGACAGCCACTATTCTGTTCTCTACTTCTATGAGTTTACCTTTTTAAGATTCCATATATAAGTAAGATCATGTAATATGTGTATTTGTCTTTTTCTGCCAGTCTTATTTTACTTAGCATCATGTGCTTCAGGTTCATCCATGCTATTTGCAGATAACATTGTAGGAGGGAAGCAAACTTTACCTCTACTTTTCTAAAGGTTTTTTGTTTTTTCTGGCTTCGCCTGATAATTGAATTAACGTAAGATAGATTGTCAGGAGAAAAGCACACAAATGTATTGAATACAAGTTTTTTTTATGGCACAGTAGCCCTCATAAGGAAATAAAGACCCAAAGATACAGTTAGAATTGAATACTTACGTACTATATTGGACAAAGAATAGTAACTTCAAAAATAAACTGGATTATATGGGGAGGCTTAAAAGATAAAAGTTATTTTAACAAAGTCTGTACAGAATTCTCTTGGTCTCCATATCCCATCCTTGATGATAAAAACGTTGCTTTCCCTTTAGTTTAAGGAGGGCATCTTTCACATGGGAATTTCATCTGCTTTTAAGAAATACAAGGAAGGTCAGAGTGATCTTTTACACCTGCTGTTTTTCAAGTGCCTTTAACTCAAAATAGTCAGTATGTCGGAATGGCATATTTTAAACTCCATCAGGATTGTCTTACTTTTTTAAAGCTGAATATGATTTGTGTGTGTGTGTGTGTGTATGCATGCACACACCCATGCATACATAACACATTTTTTTTTTACCCATTTATCCATTGGTGGACACAGGTTGACTCCACAGCTTAGCTATGTAAATAATGCTTTCATGAACATGGAGTGCAGATAGCTCCTTGACATACTTACTTCATTTTCTTTGGATGTATACCCCAAAATGGAATTGCTGGAGCATATGGTAGTTCTATTTTTAAAATTTTTAGGAACATCTACACTGTTTTCTCATAATGGCTGTCCCAATTTATTCTATTCCCACCAACAGTGTACAAGATTCCCATTTCTCCATATCCTCTTTAGTACTTATCTTTTGTCTTTTTGTGACTAGCTATCCTAACAGGTGTGAAGTGATACAGAATTGTGGTTTGGTTTGCTTTTTTGTGATGGTTAATCAGTATTTTTTCATATACATGTTGGCTATTTATATGTCTTCTTTTGAGAAATGTCTTTTTAGGTTTTTTGCCTACTTTTTAATTGCATTATTTGTTTTCTTGTTGTTCAGTTCCTTATATATTGAATTATTAGTAATTTTAAAAACAGCATTATTAAGGTATAATTTATGTATCATAAAATTCACAGTTCAAGTTTTAGTAGATCTACACAGTTGTGCAACAATTATCACAATTCAGTTTTAGAAAACTTTCATCTTCCAAAAAGCTCATTCTTGCCCATTTGCAGTCAATACCTGTGCCTATCCCTAGCCCCACACAGCCACTCACTGATCTGCTTTTTGTCTCCATAGTTTTGCCATTTCTTGAAATTTAGTATTAACGGAATCATACAGTATGTAGTCTTTTGTGTATACCTCCTTTCATTTAGCATACTCCTGTTTAGTAATTGGAATGAATGGACAAAGTAGAAAAGCTTTAAACTTGGAATCAGGAGACTTGAATACTAGCGTCGGCTCTGCCACCAAATATATAAACATGGGTTAACCACTTGTCCCCTCTCAGCCTGTGATTTTTCTCCATAAAATGAATTATTTTGAGTTTCTTATTTTCCACTTTTCACAGCTGTGTAGCCATTCACTGACCTTTTTCTAAAAGGTACATTAACTCTTCCTCTTAAAGATAGCCACTGTGTGTGTGTGTCTTCTTCTGGATCAAAAAAATGAGGCTTATGTCAGCTATGGTCTGAATGTCTCTTCAAAATTTTTATGTTGAGACCTAACCTTCACTTCGATGGTTTTAGAAGGTGAGGCCTTTGGGAGGTACTTAGGTCATGACAGCAGAGCTCTCAGGAATGGGATTACTGCCTTTATTATTAACAAGGCCTGAGGAACCTTGAATCCCCCTTTTCTGCCAAGTGATGACTTAGTGAGAAGATGCCATCTATGAAGCAGAGTGAGTCCTCACCAGACACCAAATCTTGATCTTGCACTTCCTAGCCTCCAGAACTGAGAGGAATAAATTTCTGTCATTTATAAGTTAGCCAGTCTAGGGTATTTTGTTTTAGCAGCCTGAACAGACTAAGACATGGTCTAAAGGATGATTCAGCAATGAACAAATTTGGGATTGTTTGGAAGAATCAAGACGGGTGATTAAACATTTTTTGGCATTTCTTAGTTCAGGATGGGGATAATCTTAAATGCTGAGTTAATAAAGATTTTTGAAGAGAACAAAGGCATAGTTGAGTAATTCTGTGAGGTAGAGCTTCAGAAGTGAAGCTTGTTACAGAGAGAAGTACAAGACTATGCTGTTTTAGTTTTTTGTTTTGGGAGTAGAAAGTGGGGTGGAACAATTTCAGTGAACTTTGTGCCAAGCTGCACTCAAGGTAAAGTGGAATTCGATTGTTTTTCAAAGGAGAACAAAAGAAGATGCATGACTATCATTGGGAAGATTGTCCTAGAGGCAAAACTGACAGGTAACATTCAGGTTATAAACTAGGAAAAAAATACATATATAGGGGATTAAAAAATAGGAGTGTACATGTGTATATGTGTGTGTTTGTAACAGGAGGAGACAACTGAGTGAGTATGCTGGTGTGAGATGCATGCTAAAAGAGTAACATTCATTTTCAGTATAGTATAAAAAAAGAAGAGGATTGAATCACAGCTGCCTAAATTTAAAAATCAGTGTTGTAACTACTTTCAAATAATCAATAATTTGACATATAGAAACCTTCAGAGCTTGTTATTTTACCTATAATAGTAGGAAGTATGGCTATTAAATGGTTGAACTTAATTTTTACCCAACATACTAGAGCATATGAGTGATAACCCACAGAGCAGACACTGGATGAGGGGAATGTAGCTATAAATATATTCTAATAATGGTGTCATTACAGCAGCACAAGAAAATTTGTTTCATGTTTTACAGTCACACCTGTTGTTCAAAAGTGGCATTTCTAATGTAGGTAAACCACTTTTTGATAATAAGAAATATCTCCAAATCAAACCTGCATTTATCATATGAAGATTTGTCACTTCTGACAATATTATAAACATTATATTAAGACTTTAAAGCAGGCCAGGTGTGGTGGCTCATGCCTGTAATCCCAGCACTTTGGAGGCTGAGATGGGAGGGTTGCTTGAGCCCAGGAATTTGAGATCAGCCTGGGCAACATGGTGAGACCCATCTTTATAAAAAATTAAAAAATTAGCTGGCTGTGGTGGCGTTGTGAGGGTGAGATGGGAGACTTGAGCACAGGAGGTCAAGACTACAGGTGAGCTGAGATTGCATCACTGTGCTCCAGCCTGGGTGACAGAGTGAGACTGTCTCAAAAAAAAAAAAAAAAAAAGACTTAAAGACTGTAAAACAGTTACAAAAGTTGAATCCCAAAGCTTTTTATGAAATGTCAGTGTCAGCGTTACGAAAATAAATGTAGAACTTTCTGAGGCAACTGTTTTTATTGTAAATTTTTTTTTTCTTTTTTGAGACAGGGTATTACTCTGTTGTGCAGGCTGGTGTGCAGTGGTGCGATCATGGCTTACTGCAGCCTCAACCTCTGGGGCAGAATCTGCCCTCCCAGCTCCTCCTCCTGAGTAGCTGGGACTGTAGGCACATACCACCATGCTTGGTTAATTTTTTCTTTTTGGTATTTTTTGTAGAGACAGGGTTTCGCTGTGTTGCCCAGGTTGGTCTCGAACTTCTGAGCTCAAGTAATCTGCACGCCTTGGCCACCCAAAATGTTGGGATTACAGGCGTAAACCACTGTACCAGCCAAGAATGTTCTTTTGGATGTGTCTTAGGCCATATTTATTTTAAAAGTCCCACTGAATTTTTAATACATGTAAAATACCAAAATATGAATTGTATAATTGGAAAAATATCAATGTAAATGAAAAGAGACACTTTTTCTATTACTTCTGAAGCTTCAAAATATTAAAGATCATTATTCATCTTTTCCTGGGGAATTTTTATTTTTAGTCATAATAATAAATGAGCAGCTGTCAGAAGCTATAGCCATTTCTAGGTTTATTTATATAGTTTTCTCAAGCACTTGTCTTTAAGAAAATAGACATTAAGGATTTCTTGAGTGATCAGATACTACTCTGATATCTGTACAGAGCATGAGAACAAGACTAGAACCACATAAACAGTAAGAATGCTTAAAAGTTTTGTGATTTAGTCTTCATGCATGACAGAAAAAAAAGTATTGTAGACTGGGCACAGTGGCTCACTCCTGTAATCCCAGCACTTTGGGAGGCCAAGACGGGCAGATCACGAGGTCAGGAGCTGGAGACCAGCCTGACCAATATAGCGAAACCCCATCTCTACTAAAAATACAAAAATTAGCTGGGCTTGGTGGCGCGTGCCTGTATTCCCAGCTACTCAGGAGGCTGAGGCAAGAGAATCATTTGAACCCGGGAGGCGGAAGTTGCAGTGAGCTGAGATTGCACCACTGCACTCCAGTCTGGGTGACAGAGACTTCATTTTAAAAACAAAAAAAAAGTTTCATAACATAGCAAAGAATACATGGGGTAATTTACTGTGGAAAGGAAGACATACAGAACATTGTTAGGTGGAATATAGAAGGCTGTCTTTAAAAAAAGAATATCAGATTAAATAGACTGAAGAATTTCTATCCTTCTACAAGTAAAATTGAGATGAATTAATGAGAAAATGTGTTCTAAAATATAGTGTGAGCAATTAATGAGAAAATGTGCACTAAAATATCAGACCTTTTCTACTAAGTTTTTTTTTTTTTTTTTTTTTAATGAGACTGGTCATGTTCTGTTGCCCAGACTAAGGGGAGTGGTGCAATCCCAGCTCACTGCAGCCTTGACCTCCTGGGCTCAGGTAATCCTCCTGGTTTAGCCTTTTGAGTAGCTGGGACTACAGGTATGCACCACCATGCCCGGCTTATTTATTTATTTTTGTATTTTTTTTGTAGAGTCTGGGTTTTCCCATGTTGCCCATGCTGGTCTTGAACTCCTGGCCTCAAGTGATTTGCCTGCCTCAGCCTCTTAAAGTGTTGGGATTATAGGTGTGAGCCACTACTGTACTTTTTTGGAGGACCTGTTTCCAGTGTACTGCTCTCAGACTTTGTAGGTTCACTTACTTTTTTTTTTTTTTGAAAAATGTAAGTAGATCAAGACCATCCAACAGAAGCTTCTTAAGCTTTGCTTTTCTTTCTCTCTAAATTGAGTAATTTCTGTCTCCCATTTGGTGTCAGGCATATGACCTTTAGGCTTTCATGGCTACATCTTTATCCCTTCTACTGTTAGAATGTATAGGACTGTTAATTAACTCTTATCATTTTTATTTTAATCTTCCCTAACAACAATTTAATGATTTAAACAAAAACCTTTCCATATTCTTTCTTCTTTTTCCTTTCTTTAAAAAATATTGTGCAACAGGCCAAAGGGAAAAAAAGCCAATTTGTGTCTGTTGTTTCAGTTTGGTTACCTTCTTTTTCACTAAAACTCTTCTTTCTGTTGTTACCAGTGACCTTCTGAATTCCCAAAGGGGGACTCTTCAGTCTTGTTGCTTCAGATTTAACCCTTTGAACCACTTTTCCTCCTCCCTTCTCCTTATAACGTTGCTGTCCTCGTGGCTCATTTACAAAGTCAACTTATTTCTCAAGTATTTGCCTTACACATTTTTCATTCTCTAGATTCTTTTTCTTGAAATGGTACCTGTTCTTTTGGCTTTAGTGAAAATCTATAGGTGACTCCTGTAAGTTCCTGAACTTCAGTTTCCAGCTGGAGATTGTCACCTAATTGTCATGCCATCATGCTTAACCCACTCAAATTTGAATTTTCTTTTCCCTTGAAATGTATTTTTTTCTACTTTCCTTTTTTTATTACTGGCTTTTCTTTCCCATTATCCAATCTTGAATTGTGAATCATCTTTGTATTCCCCATCAGATTCATTTGCTTGTCAAACTGTCAGAGGCATGTGAACCAGAGCAATTCCACCTTCAACAGGTGCTGGGTAAAATGAGGCTGAAACCTACTGGGCTGCATTCCCAGACAGTTAAGGCACTCTAAGTCACAGGATGAGATAGGAGATCTGTGCAAAATACTGGCAATAAAGACCTTGCTGATAAAACAGGTTGCAGTTAAGGACCTGGCCAAAACCCACCAAATCCAAATGGCAACAAGAGTGATCGCTGGTCATCCTCACTACCAAACTCCCATCAGCGCCATGACAGTTTACAAATGCCATGGCAATGTCAGGAAGTTACCCTATATGGTCTAAAAAGGGGGGGGCATGAATAATTCACCCCTTGTTTAGCGTGCCATCAAGAAATAGTTGTAAAAATGGGCAACAAACAGCCCTCAGGACTGCTCTGCCTATGGAGTAGCCATTCTTTTATTCCTTTACTTTCTTAATAAATTTGCTTTCACTTTGCACTGCAGACTCACCCGGAATTCTTTCTTGCCTTTCTTGCATGAAATCCAAGAACCGTCTTGGGATCTGGATCAGGACACCTTTCCTGTAACGTATTTCTTTGTCCTGTAACATATTTCTGGCGACCATATAAGCGACTATAGTGCAGAAACCCTGACCCAATGGCTACCTTTGGGTAAGTGTTGGGATTCTGTAACAAAACTGTAAATTCTATCACTACAGTGTTTCTCTAGTTTATCTGCTTTTTTCTGTTTCATTTTATTTATTTATTTTCGAGACGGCGTTTTGCTCTTGTTGCCCAGGCTGGAGTTGCAATGGCATGGTCTTGGCTCACTGCACCCTCCGCCTCCCAGGTTCAAGGAATTCTCCTGTCTCAGCTTCCTGAGTAGCTGAGATTACAGGCACCTGCCACTATGCCTGGCTAATTTTTGATATTTTTAGTAGAGATGGGGTTTCGCCACGTTGGCCAGGATGGTCTCGCTTTCTTGACCTCGCGATCTGTCTGCCTTAGCCTCCCAAAGTGCTGGGATTAGAGGCGTGACCCACTGTGTCTGACCACCCCCCCCCTTTTTTTTTTTTTAATAGTTTAGGTTCTCATTACCACGAACATATAAATAAATAATTATAATTTGGTAGTTGCTACGATAAAGGGTGAAGTGGCAGAGGAAGTTCTAGTAGGATAATGGTACATGGTGATGATTATACTGAAAAGAGATGATGTTTAAGCCTAGCATCAAAAACAAGTCAGGGCATTCCAGGCAGACAAACTGAAGAAAGTCTTATTAGGAATTTGTTACGTGTTGTCAACTCTTGAGACTTTTTCTTTAATCGTTACTGCAGTTGTGTGCTTTTCCTATTTGCATATGCTATTGCCTTTCTTCAGATATTGATTAAAATCTGTGAATGAGCATGGAAAGACAGAATGACACACAGTACATATATCTTTATTACCTAGCTTGAGTGAGTAGAGTGGTAAAATGTAAGGTAGTGCAAAGTGAGCACTGCCTGCATTGAAGATTTAAAACCTGATATAATTTGTGTTAAAAGTTGTCTTGAAGGTTTTTCACTACTTGTAATGTAAATCTTCAGTAGGCAGCTGTTTTCAGTCTACTGTTGTTATGTGTGGCTTTATCTTTTATTTCTACCTGTTTTTTTTTTCTCTCGCTGTATTGCCCAGGTTAGAATGTAGTGGCTGTTCACAGATGTGATCATAGAGCACCACAACCTAAAACTCCTAGCCTCAAGCAGTCCTCCTGCCTCAGCCTCCTGAGTAGCTAGGACTAAAAATGTGTGCCACCAGGCCCAGCTATTTCTACCTCTTTCAAATGTGTGTGATTGCCCTACAGTGTGGTTGGGTAATATCTTGATATGAGTAGCCACTAATACTAAATATAAATTAATTGAAGGCCACAGCAAGTAAAGAGATAATTTACTATTTTTGCTTCCTTAGAGAAACCAAATATTTTGTGATTTTAAAATGAGAAGCATTAAAAACAATTCTAAAATGACTTAAACAGAAAGGCGATTTATTGCCTATATAAATAGGAAGAATAGAGATGGAGAAATCCAGGAACAACCAGATCTGGGAAATTAGATGCTGTCTTGAGAGTATTCTTCACTTCCTAGCTTCATTTGTTTTTCCTTTGTTGGTCTCATTTTCTGCTTATGTTAGAAAGCTGCTTTCATGGCAAAAACAGCTGAGAACTTAGTTTCCTAGGATGACCTCTGATGGGCTTATTTCTGGGCTAATCACTGTGGGGGATTTTTGTTCACGTTAACATCGGAACCACATAAATGGGGTAGTGTCAGTTCCACAAAGGATACTTACTATTAACCAGAGAAATAGGGAAAAGGAATTTAAAGTAGCAAAAACAATTTAAAGCCATTATAGAGGAAGAAAAAAGAAATGGGAAAAAAGGGAGTTGTAGACACAGTGAAGAGAAATATTTACATAGGAGAGAGAGAAGCAGGGAAAGGAAGGGAACTAGTATCAGTTAAGAATTTACCGTGTGGTGACCAGGCGCAGTGGCTCATGCCTGTAATCCCAGCACTTTGGGAAGCCGAGGTGGGTGGGTCACCTGAGGTTGGGAGTTCAAGACCAGCCTGACCAACATGGAGAAACCCCATTTCTATTAAAAATACAAAATTAGCCAGGCGTGGTGGCACATGCCTGTAATCCCAGCTACTTAGGAGGAATTTACTGTGTGGTAAGCCTTGTGGTAAGCATCTTATGTTTTATCTTTACAGTTCAGTGGAGGCAGCTATATTATCTCCAGAGGATAACCATTTCTAGATCTGGTAGTTGAAAACCTTTTCTTTTTCCCAATTTGGCATATTTCCTTTATTTTTTATTTAATTTATTTTAAAATTTATTTTAAAAATCTTTTATTTTAAAGACTGAGTCTTGCTCTGTTGCCCAGCTGGAGTGCAGTGGTGGGATCTCGGCTCACTGCAGCCTCTGCCACTGGGGTTCAAGCAGTTCCTCTGCCTTAGCGTCCCGAGTAGCTGAGTAGCTGGGACTACAAGTGCACGTCACCACACCTGACAAATTTTTTGTAGTTTTTAGTAGAGACAGGGTTTCACCATGTTGGCCAGGATGGTCTCAATCTTCTGACCTCATGATCCACCCACCTCAGCCTCCCAAAGTGCTGGGATTACAGGTGTGAGCCACTGCGCCCAGCCTCCTTTATTTTTTATCATTTTTTCATTTTTAAATTATGTATTAATACATTAAAATTTACGCTTTATGATACACAGTTCTGTGGATTTTGGCAAATGCATAGAATATGTATCTACCCTCATAATCAAGGCACAGAGCTCCTGCTGCCCCTTTGTAGTTAACCTCTCCTCTTAAGTTCATCGCCCTGGAAAACGCTGATGTGTTCTCCATGGCTGCTGTTTTACTTTTCCAGAATGTCATATACAGTTGTCCCTCCTTATCTGAGGGAGATTAGTTCCAAAACTTCTTCAGATACTAAAATTCACAAATGCTTAAGTACCTTATGTAAAATGACTCAGTGTTTACATATACACACATCCTCCTGATAACTCCAATCATCTCTAAATGTAATACCTTATACAATGTAAATACTATATACATAGTTGTTATCCTGTGTTGTTTATCTATTTGTATTATTTTTTTGTTGTTGTATTATTATTTTTTCCTGCAATATTTTCTATCCATATTGGTTGAATTCTCAGATATGGAACTAGTGGATATAGAGGGCCTACTGTAAGTGAAATTGTAGTTATATAGACTTTCGGATCAGCCTCTTTCACTTAGAAAATGTATTGAGATTCATTCATGTTGCGTGTATGAATAGTTTGTTCCTTTTCATTGCTGAGTATTAATCTATGGTATGAATGTACTGTGGTTAGTTTATTCATTTGTCTGTTGAAAGACGTTTGGCTTGTCACTAGTTTTGGGCAATTATGAATAAAACTGCTATAGACATTCATATATAGCTTTGTGTGTGATCGTAAGTTTTCCTTTCACTTGGGTAAATACCTAGGAGCAGAGTGCTGGATCGTATGGTAAGTATATGTTTACTTTTGTGTGAAACTGCCAAACTGTTTTCCAAAGTGGTTGTACCATTTTGCATTTCTACCACCAATGTTTGAGAGTTTCAGTTGCTCTGCATCCTTGATAGCACTTGATAGTATCTGGTTTTTTGTTTTTCTTTCTTTTTCCTTTTTGTTAATTTTTTAAGTCTAAACCTCACAATGTTTATTTTTAATTTTAGCTCTTATAATAGGTGTATAGTTATATATCATTGTGCTTTTAGTTTGCATTTTCTTACAAATGACTTTTGATGTATTTTTATTTTCATGTGCTTTAAGATGTCTTTCCTTTTTTTTTTTTTTTTTTTTTAAAGACAGAGTGTTGCCGTGTTACCCAGACTGGAGTACAGTGGTGTGATCATCACTCACTGCAGTTCAAGCAGTTCTCTACCTCAGTCCCCCGAGAAGCTGGGACCATAGACATGTGCCACTATGTCTGGCTAGTTTTTTATTTTTTCTATAGAGATAAGGTCTCACTGTATTGCCCACGTTGTAAAGTATCTTTCTTGAGCTGGTCATGATGGCACAAGTGTGTAATCACAGCTACTCAGGAGGCTGAGGCAGGAGGATCGCTTGAGCCCAGAAGTTTGAGATCAGCCTGGGCAACATAGCAAGACCCTGTCTCAAAACAGCAACAACAGAAACCTTTCTTTAACATTTTGAGAATGCTTATTGGCTTTAAAAAACAATGGTAGTTCTTTTTTTCCAAAACAGAATAGTAAATGGCCCTGACAAGGTCTATGATGAGCATTTGGGTTACACCCTCAACTGTATCACGTAACTCCAGGGGACATCATTCACATAAAAAAAATTTTCTTTTTTCTCCACTGGAGCTGTGTAGTACTGCAGTCCGGGCTGTATATTTATAGTTATTATCTAGGATTATTGGTGATTAGGTTCCATGGAAAATTTGAGTACTACCAAATGATGTATTTAAAAAGCATTTCTCAGTGTTTCTCTGAAATGAAATTTTGTCCAGGAGCTGGTTCTGAAGAAATGCCCTACAGTCAGTATGTCTATTGGATCAGACTTGGGAGACATAAATGCCTGTTTCAGATACCCACCTCTGGCATTTACAGCATGAGTGACCTTGGGCATCTTGTCTAGCTTCTTTGAGTTCTTTTTTTATCAGCAAAACAGGGTTGATAATCTCTCCTTTTTGTAGATGTGACAAGAATTATAAATAATGCATGTAAAATATCTGATATAAAGTAGATCTCCTCAAGTTGCAACTGCTTTTACTTCTTTTTTTTTTAGCACTTAGTGCTGATTAGCCAAACAGCATATCAAACAAAAGCTTAGGGTATCAGCAAAGCAGAAGAAAAAGAATTTGAAAAACAATTGAAAGCATTTAATATCTTAACATTTAAAAACAATACTGTAGAATCAGGAAAGAAATAAGAATTTATTGGATTAAATGTTAGCTGTTTAGTATTATTTTTATTTTGAATTTAATAGGGAGAGAATAGAGGGCTGTACTATTATATTTTTTTGTACTTGGGACCTCCAAAGGTCTTAATTTGGTCTTACCACCACTACCACCACCAGAACTGCATCTGGCAGGAAAGGAGATCCTCTCTGCCTTTGAGGCTATAAGGATGTGGACGAACTGGTTTAAGAGTATCAGACTAATACTCAGAACAGAAGTAGAGATGGAGGGAAACAATTCAGTCTTCCTCAGAGAATGGACATATACCTCATTTAGGCTAATTAGAATCTTTTCTTTAGTAACTTCTGATAAATGATAGTCAGACTGTTGGACACGTGAACCAGAGGGTCATGTGAAGGACAGAAGTTTCTTTAAAGCCATACTCCTAAATGTAAATAAATATATTAAAAAATTTTAAAGGGTGATAGAAACTATATTTTTTGTTACTTTGAAGGGGATTCCCACCTGCTACATAATTCATATTGTCTCAATTACTGAAACGAATTACTCATTTGATAAAGCGTTTCATGGTGAGGAGAAGAAACTACAGGTTTTTTCTCTATGGATGTGGAATGCTTTTAAAGGAAAATAAATGCTCACTTAAACAGCATTAGCAACAATAAATTATGCACAAAAGTCCTCCTAGTGTTGAGAAACCATCATGTAAGTGCTGAGCACTCTAATTTGCTCTTGGTTCTCTTTACAAATAGAAAATGATCTTATCTCTTGTGTTCATTAAAGCTTTATTTGTCATAGCTAAGATATGGAATCAACCTAAGTGTTCATCAACACATGAATGGATAAAGAAAATGTGGTATATATATACACAATGGAATACTATTCGGCTTTTCAAGAGAAGGAAGTCTTGACATTTATAACAACATGGAAGAACTTGGGGGACATTTTGTGAAGTGAAATAAGCCAGACACAGAAAGACAAATACTACATGATCTGACTTGTATGTAGAACCTAAGAAAGTTAGACTCATAGAAGCAGAGAATAGAATGGTGATTACCGGGGGCTGGGAGCTGGGGAGAAATGGGGAGATGTGGTTAAAGGGTACAAAGTTTCAGACATATAGAGGAATGAGTTCTAGAGATCCAAGGTACAGCATGGTTGACTGTAGTTAATAATAAAGTATTATATACTTGAAAATTGCTTGGAAAGTAGTTTGTTGTTTGTTTTTTTTAAATTTAAATGGGATCTCGTTATGTTGCCCAGGCTTATCTAGAATTCTTGGGCACAAGCAGTCTTCTTGCCTCTATCTTCCAGACATGCACCACCATGCCCAGCTAGAGAGATTTTAAGTGTCCTTACCATTAAAAAAATGGTTGGATATATGAGATAATAGGTATGTAAATTAGCTTGATTTAACCACTCCATAACATATACAGACATAAAAACATCCAGTTGTATGCAATACATATATACAATTTTTATTTGTCAAAATAAAGTTTAAAAATTGTATCCATCTGGAGTTCCTTTTGTGGGAAAATGACTTCTTTGACTACTTAAGGTCTTTTTTTTTTTTAACTCCTAAATTTTAGACATTTGTAGTTGGTATAATTGGTAAGTCACAGTTATTAGTGAGAATTTTATTTGGGTTCATGAAGAACCAACAAAGGCAGTAAAACACAGCAAGAATTAGGGAAAAGCTAAAGCATAATCCAGTTATCTCATTTATTGTAAATGAGAAGTACCCTTTACCTAAATGAGATTGAACAGAGACTGCCTTACCTCTGCAACAGTTTGTAACTGTGGAATTAGAATTTAGATTTAAGCTAGCAAAACTAGAGCTACATTTTATACTCAAAGCTATGTCTGCCACTTAAAAGAGAAAGAAATGGGCCAGGCGTGGTGGCTCATGCCTGTAATCCCAGCACTTTGGGAGGCTGAGGCAGGCGTATCAGGAGGTCAGGAGTTCGAGACCAGCCTGACTAACACGGTGAAACCCTGTCTCTACTAAAAATACAAAAATTAGACAGGTGTGGTGGCATGCGCCTGTAATCCCAGCAACTTAGGAGGCTGAGGCAGGAGAATTACTTGAACCTGGGAGGCACAGGTTGCAGTGAGCTGAGATGGTGCCATTGCACTCCAGCCTGGGCAACAGAGCAAGAGTCCATCTCAAAAAAGAAAAGAGGAAAAAAATGAATGAATATAAGCTGGTTATACAGAAAGAAGTATATTTTACACAGATTTATTTATTTATTTTATTTAATTAATTTATTTATTATAGACGGGGTTTCACCATGTTGGCCAGGCTAGTCTTGAACTCCTGACCTCAGGTGATCGCCAACCTCAGCCTCTCAAAGTGCTGGGATTATAGGAGTGAGCCACCACGCCCAGCCTCACAGATTTTTTTTTAATAGTTAATTTCTTATTTAGATAACTAGGAAGGATAAGTGGATATATTTTTGTGTGTGTATATATATATATATATATTTTTTTTTTTTTTAAGAGGAGCAGGTAACTTTTAATTCTCTTTGTAACTTAGAATTTCTTTCTTTCCCCACTTGATATATGGAGACCTGTGTAGGATGTTTGTGGAGTTAAAAGAGATTAGTTAGGGTTGTTGAAATATAGATGTCATTTTAGTACTGAACCTTAGAATAGTGACTGTTTTCTATTTTCATACATTTTAGAAAAGTATACATATATGTTGATAATTATTAAAAAATTTGAACCAAGCTTTGGTTCGTAATGAAATTTGCTTACTGGGTAAATTATTTTATGTTTAAAAATGAGTACCTGGCTTGGCGTGATGGTTTATACCTATAATCCCAACTCTTTGGAGGCCAAGGCAGGTGGATCACCTGAAGTCGGAAGTTCAAGACCAGCCTGATAAACATGGTGAAACCCTATCTCTACTAAAAATACAAAAAAAAAAAAAAAAAAAATAGCTGGGTGTGGTGGCACATGCCTGTAATCCTAGCTACTTAGAAGGCTGAGGCATAAGAATTGCCTGAACTTGGGAGGCAGAGGTTGCACTGAACTGAGATCGTGCCACTGTACTCCAGCCTGGGTGACAGAGCAAGACTTCATCTCAAAACAAAAAAGTATGTCGTTTACTCAGATTTAATAGGATTTAATCTGGGTTTTCAAAGAGCTCCCTAGATAATTCTTAGATGCATACAGATTGAGAAGCATTAATCCAGAGCAAAACAGAACAGCTAAGGGTGAACTTTTTTTTTGAGATGGAGTCTCGCTCTGTCACCAGTCTGGAATGTAGTGGCGCAATCTCGGCTCACTGCAGTCTCCGCCTCCCAGGTTCAAGCGATTCTCCTGTCTCAGCCTCCCAAGTAGCTGGGATTACAGGCATGCGCCACCACACCCAGATAACTTTTGTATTTTTAGTAGAGATGGGGTTTCACCATGTTGTTCAGGATGGTCTCAATCTCCTGACCTCATGATCTGCCCACTTTGGCCTCTCAAAGTGCTAAGATTACAGGTGTGAGGCACTGCGCTTGCCCAACGGTGGACATTTGAGGACACAAACATTTAAGGTACTGACCATCTCATAATGAATGAATGAATAAGTGAGTGAGTACAGTATAGGCCAGGTGCGGTGACTCACACCTGTAATCCTAGCACTTTGGGAGGCTGAGGCGGGTGGATCACTTGAGCTTAGGAGTTTAAGACCAGCCTGGACAACATGGTGAAGTTTTGTTTTTACCAAAAATACAAAAAATTAGCTGGGCATGGTGGTATGTGCCTGTGGTCTCAGCTACTTAGGAGGCTGAGGTGGAAGGATTGCTTGAGCCCGGGAGGCGGAGGTTGCAGTGAGCCAGCTGCACTTCAGCCTGAGTGACAGAGTGAGACCCCATCTCATTTACAAAAAGAATAAAGAATACGGTATAGAGGGGCATCCTACAAGGAAACCTGACTAGTGCATCACAAAACTCATCATCAAAAACAGGGAAATCTGTAAAACTGTCATAGATGGGAGGAACTTAAAACTATGGGCTTTAGTTAATAATAATGTATCAGTATTCATTAAGGGTAGAAAATGTTCCATACTAATATAAGATGTTAATAATAGGATCAGGGAGTAGTATGTGGCAACTCACTGTATCATCTTCAGAATGTTTCTGTAAACCTGAAACTTTTAAAAAATGAAGAGTTTTTAAAAATGAAGGCTGAGTGCAGTAGTTCAACCTATTATCCCAGCACTTTGGGAGGTTGAGGCAGGAGGATTACTTGAGGTCAGGAGTTTGAAACCAGCTTGGGTAACATAGTAAGACCCCATCTCTACAGCAAGTTTAAAAATTAGCTGGGAGTGGTGGTGTGTGCCTTTGGTCTCAGCCACTTGGGAAACTAAGGCAAGAAGATTGCTTGAGCCCAGGACGTTGAGGCTGTAGTGAGCCAAGCTTGCACCACTGCTCTCCAGCCTGGGCAACAGAGCAGGACTGAATTAAAAAAAAAAAAAAAGACAAAACACCCAAAAAAGTAGTTAATTTTCAGAAGTCGTGAGTAATATAAACACGTTGAGGTCAGAGTCATTTGACTTGCTATTGGTATGCTTAGGATTTAGCAGAGTTAACACAAAGTAAGCTTTAAGGAAATGCTAAGTGACAGTGTTATTTATGTTATTTTGTAGAAATGACTTTTGGAAAGATAAGAAGTAACTTGACAAGCTTTTTAATTTTGTTAATAATTTTTTACTAAAAATTGATTAAAAATTTTAATTTAGTACAACAAATTGAAAATATGTGCGTAAACTTTCTTTTACTGCATGAGAGGCCAGTTTGAAACTCCTAGTGTTGTACATGGTTCTGAAAAGACATCAAGCTTAGTTTAGTTTATAAAAGCATTTCATTTCATTAACAGGCTGGGTGGTAAATAGTAAACATAGTCCTTTGACAAGTAGAGTTAAATGTAAGTATTTCTTTTAAAAAACTGAGTACATAAACCTATTTAGCTAGTAGGAAATGTAAATAGAAATCACAGGATACCATTACATACCTATTAGAAAAGCAAAACAAAAACAAACCAATAAACCCAGACAGTAGCAAGCTGACAGACATAGAGTAACTGGAACTCTCCTGTCTTGCAGATGGAAATGCAAAAAATATACAGCTACTTTGGATAACGATTTGTTAGTTTCTTATAAAGTTAACCTATGAGCTGACTGTCCTACTTCTAAGTATTTACCCAAGGAAATGAAACATGTGCATGCAAAAATCAGTAATGCTCTGTGCATAATTGCCAAAAACTGGAAACAACCCAAATGGTAATGTATAAATAGACAAATATTAATGTGTGAATGTACAAACTATGGTACATCATACAATGGATGATGTACCAATTATAAAAAGGAGTGAACTGTTGATATGTGTAGTGTAGCAGTTTGGAGAAATCTTCTTTTATACTTTGTGAAAAAAGCTAGTCTCGTGATTCCATTTACATGATATTCTCAAAAATACAAAATCATAGTGGTGGAGAATGTGTACTGATTATCCAGTGCTGCGGCTTGAATGATTTTGTCCCCTCTGAAAATTCACATTGAAACTTAATCACCAATGCAACAATGTTGGGAGGGAAGGCCCAGTGGAAGGTGTATGTGTTGGTTCATATGCGGGGAGCCCTCACGAATGGATTAATGTTATTATAAAAAGGACTTGCTCTCTTCTGCTTTTCTGCCATGTGAGGGTGTAACATTTGTCTCCTTTTGTCCCTTGCTTTTCACCATGAGCGTTCACAGCCAGAAAGACCCTAACCAGATGCTGGCACCTTGATCTTAGACTTAACCGCCTCCAGAGCTGTGAGAAACAAATGTCTGTTGTTTATAAATTACTCTCTCTCAGGTATTCTGTTATGGCAGCACAAAATGGACTAAGATACCTGGGGTTATGAGTGGGGAGAGTGTGTGACTATGGAGAGATAGCATGAGGGAGTTTTTTGGAGTGATAGAACTGTTCTGTATCTTGAGTATGGATATACATGTGTTGAAATTCATAGAACTTTATACTCCTACTTCCCCCCAAAAATCTGTTTTACTGTATGTTAACTTAAGAAGTAAAATTGAAGACGTACAAAGAAACTAAATGTGTGTCTACTTTATAAGGCATTTGGCCTAATTACTGGTCAAATAAACTTATATAAATACTGTCTAATGTTTTCGCTATTAGATTTTTTTTTTAAGTCTCAAGGATTTGTATGAAAAGTAACTGACACACAGAAAACCTTTATTTTTAATTAAAAAAAAAAATAGAAACAGAGCCTCACTATGTTGCCCAGGTTGGTTTGAACTCCTAGGCTCAGATGATCTTCCTGTCTTGGCCTCCCAAAGTGTTGGGATTACAGGTGTAAGCCACCGTGCCCAGCTAGAAAACCTTTCATATCAAAATAATTAGCACTATAATCTTGTGCAGAGAATCGGGATGGTCACCTAGTACAACTTTACATTTTTAAACAGGTAATAACTATCATTTATTGAAATAATACTGTTCAGTGGTTTTATCACCCAAGTGACACAATATCCCTAGACACATATATATTTTGAATTTGCTGTGTCTTTTAAGTCTTTTAATCTACAGGTTCCCCCTCTCATCTGTCTCTTTTTCTTACAAGTTAGCTATTGAACCCTGGACCATTTGACTTGTAGGGTTTCCCATAGTTTGCATTCTGCTGATTGCATACTAATAGTGCAGTTTAGCACTTACATCTGTTCTCTGTATGCCCTGAAGATTTTCAACTGGATTCAGAGGCTTGATCCAAATTAAGTGTGATACCTTTGACAAGGCAATAGGAAGTGTGTCATCAGAAGGCACTTGGCTATTTGGATGACTCTCTTTGTGACGTTAGCAGCCATTGATACTCAGTACTTAGATGCATTAATTCATTGGAGGTTGCAAAATAGTGATAGTGATATTCTAAATTCTTTCTTTTTAATTTATTACTTAGCATACTTCCATAGAATACTCTCTTCATCACTGTTTGGTTATTGGAATAGTATAATTCACAAGGAAGGGTAGGATGAATACTTGATTTTTGATTTTTATTTTACCAGTTTTCAAGATACTGAAATTGTTTCATCTAAACCTGTGAAGGTATTTTAGGGCTTGTTTTTTGTTATTGTTGTTGTTTGTTTTTTACATGTTTGGATTTTCATTCATTGCAATTAATATGCTTAATGAAGCTCAAATTGTTGTTACATCTTTGACCAGTGGGAATTTGCCCTGCCACTGCTTTATCAACTAAGTTTATGTAATCTTCTAAATCATTTGTCATTTCAGTAGTGTTTGCAGTATCCTCACCAGGAGTCAGTTCTATCTCAAGAAACCACTTTACTCATTCATAAGGAGCAACTCCTCTTTTATTCAGGTTTGACCATGTGATTGCAGCGATTCAGTCACATCTTCAGGCTCCACTTTAAATTCTACGTCTCTTGCTCTTTTCACATCTGCAGTTAGTCCTTCACTGCAGTTTTGAACACCTTAAAGTAATCCATGAGAGTTGGCATCAGCTTCTTCTAAACTGTTAATGTTGATATTTTGACTTCCTCTCATGAATTATGAATGTTCTTAGTGACATCTAGAATGGTGAATCCTTTACAGAAGGTTTCCAGTTAACTTTGCCCAGATCCATCAGAGAAATCACTACCTGTGGCAGCTATGGCTTTGTGAATGTGTTTCTTAAGTAATGAGACTTGAAAGTTGAAATTACTCGTGGATTTATAGGCTGCAGAATGGATGTTGTGTTAGCAGGCATGACAACACTATTCATGATATAGTTTGGATTTGTGTCCCCCTATCCAAATCTATGTTGAATTGTAATCCCCAGTATTGGAGGTGGGGGCTGGTGGGAGGTGATTGGATCATAGGGGTGGATTTCTCAGGAATGGTTTAGCACCATCCCTTTGGTACTGTCATTATGATAATGATGAGATCTGACTGTTTGAAAGTGTGGCATCTTGCTCTCTGTCTCTTGCTGTGCTTTTGCCGAATGACAGTCCTGTTCCCCCTTTGCCTTCTGCCATGATTGTATTTAAGTGCTTTGATATTGGGTCTGTATATACTTAAAATTATTATAGCTTCTTGATGAATTGATCCCTTTATTATTAAATATTAACATTCTGGCCAGGTGTGGTGGCTCACTTCTGTAATCCCAGTGCTTTGAGAGGCTGAGGCAGGCAGATTGGCTTGAGCCCAGGAGTTTGAGACCAGCCTTACCAACAGGGTGAGACCCCCATCTCTACAAAAAAATACAAAAATTAGCCAAGCATGGTGGCACATGCCTGTAGTTCCAGCTGTTTGGGAACTGAGGTGGGAGGATTACTTGAACCTGGGAGACAGAGGGTGCAGTGAGCCAAAATTGCACCATTGTGCTCCAGCCTGGGTTAGACTGAGACCCTGTCTCAAAAAATAAGTAAATGAAAATAAATAAATAATGACATTCATATGTTTTCTTAAAGTCTGTTTTTTCTAAGTATAGCCACCCCTGCTCACTGGAGTAAGTTTGTTTTTTATTTGCATGAAATATCTTTTTCTCTTACTTCACTTTCCGTCTGTGTGGGTTCTTAAAGGTTAAATGCTTCTTTTGTAGTCTAAAGTTGGCTCCTCATATACAGGGGTAGACAGGTGTTGCATCCATATTCAACCAACTGCAGATTGAAAATTTTCACAAATAAAAGCAATACATTATAACACCTATTACATAGCATTGAGATTGCTTTAGATATTTTAACTAATGTGAGGATAATTTAAAGTATTTGGCAGGATTTGCATAGTTATATGCAAGTGCAATGCCATTTCATGTTCCAGACTTGAGTAGCCATAGATTTTTGTATCTGTGGGTGATCCTGGAATCAAACTCCTGTGGATACCATGGGACAATATTGTTGGGTCCTCTTCTTTTAAAATCCATTCAGCTACTTTCTGTGTCTTTTGATTGGAGAATTTAATACATTTACATTCATGATAATTGATAGATAAGAACTTACTACTGTTATTTTGTTGTTTTCTGTTTGCTCTGTAGATATTTTGCTTCTTCCTCTCCTGCTGTCTTCCTTTGTGATTAGATGCTTTTCTCTATGGTATGGTTTGATACTTCACTTCTTGTCTTTTGTATATCTACTGTAGGTTTTTGTTATTTCGTTGTCATGAGGCTTACGTAGAACACCTTGTAGTCATAACTGGCTAGTCAAAGCTAATAACAGCTTAACTTTGATCACATAAAAAAAACACCTATGCTTTTTAATACCCTCATTTAATGTTTTTGATGTCACAGTTTACACCTTTTTGTATTATCTCTTAATAATTCTTTTAGCTATTATAATAGTTTTTTCTTTTAACCTCACGCTAATGACGTAAGTGATTTACCCAGCATCAGTATAGTATTTGCATATTCTGATTTTGACTCTGTGCTCACTTTTACTAGTGAGGTTTTTTATTTTCATATGTTTTTGTGTTATTAATATTTTTATTTCATTTTGAACAACTCCTTTTAGCATTTCTTGTAAGACAAGTCTAGTGGTGATGAGACATACCACCACCAAAAGAATCTAACACTAAAGAGCTTTTGTTTGTGAAACTGTGTCATTTATTTCTGAAGGACAGCTTTGCCAGGTAAAATATTCTTGGCTGACAGTTGTTTTCCCCCATCAGCCCTTTGAGTATATTATCTCACTGTCACCTGGCCTGTACATTTTTGCAGAGAAATCTGCTGCTAGCCATATTGAAGCTCGCTTATATGTGATTTGCTTTTTTTCTCTTGCTGCTTTCAGGAACCTGTCTTTGACTTTTGACAGTTTGAGTTCAGTATATCTTGTATTTTGAGTTGGATTGAATTTGATTGGAGAACTTTGACTTTCTTGTACCTGGATATTTACTTTTTTTTTTTTTTTTCACAGAGACAGGGTGTCACTCTGTCACTCAGGCTGGAGTACAGTGGTGCAATCATAGCTTACTAAAGCCTCCAACTCCTGTGCTCAACAACTTTCCCACCTCAGCCTCCAGAGTAACTGAGACTACAAACACATGTCACCACACTTGGCTCATTTTTTCTTTTCTGTAGAGATGGGATCTTACTATGTTGCACCATCTGGTCTTGAACTCCTGGACTCAAGTAATGCTCTCACTTTGGCCTCCCAAAGTGCCGGGATTACAGGGGTGCACCACCATGCCCTACTGATGTTTATATCTTTCCCCAGATTTGGAAAGTTTTCTACTTTTCTTCCTTTTCCTTTCCTTTCTGTTTTCCTTTCTTTACTTTTCAGGCAGAGTCTTGGTATGTTGCCTAAGCTGGACTTGAATTCCTGTGCTCAAGCAATTTCGCATTCTCAGCTTCCTGAGCAACTGGGCTACAGGCACATACCACCACACTCGACTCGGCTATTATTTCTTTAAATAAACTTTCTGCCTTTTTTTTTTGTCTTTCTCTTCTCTTTCTTCAGCTCTTGTAATCTGAAAATTTTCTCTCTTTATGCTGTCTTATAAACATTATAAACTTTTTTTTTTTTTCCCATGTTTTTCCCTTTTTTCTCTTCTGGGTATATATTTTCAAAGAAACTATTTGGAGTTCGTGGATTTGTTTTCTTTTATTTGGTCAATTCTACTTTGAAGTTTGCTGAACTTTAAAAGCAATTATTTTGAAATTGTTTTTGGGCAGTTTTTATATTTTCATTTCTTTCTTTTTTTTTTTTAATTTGAGGCAGGGTCTTGTTCTGTTGCCTTGGCTGGAGTGCAGTGGCATGCTCATGGCTCACTGCAGGCTTGACTTCCTGGGTTCAAGCAATCCTCCCACCTCAGCTTCCCGAGTAGCTAAGACTACAGTGTGCCACACTCCTGGTTAATTTTTGTATTTTTAGTACAGATGAGGTTTCACTGTATTGCCCTGGCTGGTCTCGAACTCCTGAGATCAAGCGATCTGCCTGCCTTGACTTCCCAAAGTGTTGGAATTACAGGTGTGAGCCCTTGTGCCTGGCCTATACATCCATTTCTTTGGAGTCAGATACTGAGACATTATTGTATTCTTTTGCTGGTGGTATGTCTCTGACATGGTTTGGCTCTGTGTCCCCACCCAAATTTCATTTCGAATTGTAATCCTCATGTGTCAAGGGAGGGACCTGGTGGAGGTGATTGGATCGTGGGGACAGTTTCCTCCCTGCTATTCTTGTGATGATGAGGAAGTTCTCATGAGATCTGATGGTTTGAAAGTGGCAGTTTCCCTTGAGCGCTCTCTCTCTCCTTCCACCTTATGAAGACATGCCTTGCCTCCTCTTTGCCTTCTACAATGATTGTAAGTTTCCTGAGGCCTTCCCAGCCCTGAGGAGCTGTAAGTCAATTAAACCTCTTTCCTTTGTAAATTACCCAGTCTCAAGTAGTATCTTTGTAGCAGTGTGAAAATACAGTCTCTTTGTTTTTTCATGTTTCTTGTTGCCTTATGTAAACATCTGTGTATTTCATGGATCAGTCATTGAGCTGAGGCCTGAAGCACAAGCATGAGTGGAGAATCTGTGGCTCTGGGATCTGGGGCAGGAAGACACTGCTCCCTGGGGTGCAGGTACCCCTGCTCCTGTGTTAGTAACATTACGCAAGATGTAGATGCTTGTAATTGAGCTGGGGAGCAGAGAATGGGGAGCACAGAATTGCTCAGTTAGTGCAGCTCTGGGTTGTGGCAGGGCTTAGTTCTTTATGGCTGCTGGACTGGTGTGTAGAGTATGGGCACATGCAGTGAGAGCTGCTAGGGTTCCAGAGTGTGAAACATCTCGTTATGGCAATAGTACGAGTGTCTGAGATGTGGGGGGGTCCCAGTACTGCCACAGAATCTGGGTCTAGATTGTGGATATTTATGAGGCAGCTGCGTCCCTGAGTTTGGGGCATGTATAAGGGTTGGGAAAAGTGGTGGCTTCTTTTGTGAAGTGGCTCAACAATGGCCCCTTCTTGGGTGAGGTGTGATGTGTAACCACCTCTTTCTCTTCCTCAGTGGGAATGGCTGTTGGTTCCTCAGTTGCAAGAGATGCTAGTGTCCTCTGCAGAGTATGCCACTGTGAACCATAGTGGTTCCTGCCATGTGGCTTATACCAATAGCTTCTGCCTTTCTTCTTTGTTCCTAGCTATCTCCTGGCATCTCAGATGTGTTGAAGTTACCAGTGAGCTTTTCTATGTCTGTCTGGTTGCTCCACTGTGTTTCTGTAGATTCTTTAATGCACCTGTGAGTACTCTCTGGGATATTTGGTTTGTGGATAGTTTCTCTCTCTCTCTCTCTCTCTCTCTCTCTCTCTCTCTCTCTCTTCTTACGGTGAGATGAAGGCTGGTATGTCCTACTTTGCCATCTTGGTGATATCACCTTTGAAAAATTATTATTATGTTATTTTAGGAATCTGAGATCAAATCATGGTTTAGGAGGTTATAGCACAAAGTTAAGGTCATACTGCCTGCTAGACTTGGCCAGTGTGTGCTCGTAAGACCATTGTTAACTAGGTTATAAACCTACTTCCCATAGGTGTTCTGTCCCTTAACTAAAGGGTTTTTAGTTTTTGGGTTTGCATTATCATTTGGTTTTAAATGCTTATCTTACAGGACTCTGATTAAGCAGGACAAAGAACATTTACGTGGGCTTCTTGAGAAACTATTTATTTTGAGGGATAAATTTTCCTTTTCCCTCTCTCAAGAATTGACTGGTCTTCTGCTCTGAGACACACTTAAGAACCTTACTTTTTTTGTCATAGAGGCACATTTAGTAAAAATGCTTTGACCTTTGAGTATATTGAGACACTAGAAGAATCATGGTGAAGATTTTTATTGTGGTCTTCCCAGACCATGAACCCTGAACATGGTCTTAGTATTGAGGATAAGCATCTCTCTGAGCTGTCATATTGAATTGTAGATAATTTTGTGACTTAAATCTTTTTGTCTCATCTAAGATTTGCCCTGACAAAGACGTGATACAAGCATATTTTAGCTTTTGAAAAGCAACTTAAAATTATAAAAATTGAATGAATTGCTTAGCCTGAAAGGGAATAAATGAGAAATGGTGTATCTTTTTAGTTGATGTGTGGTATTATTTTCAAAGTTTGTGGTAGTACAAGGCAAAGAAAAGAGAGAATTTATTAATTTGGCACATGAGTCATGAAAGATGAATGTTGTCACAAAAGTAGAATATTATCTATAATCTTAAGCTGTCATTCAGAAGAAACTGTTTTACCAACTCTTGGAATTTTAACCATTTTTTTCTTTTGCTTTGAACATTTCGTGAATTAGCTTTAAGAAAAGTGTTTTGCCAGTTTGGAAAAAGTAAAAACAAAGGGCATTGTATGTTTCACTAACAGTAGAATTTTAATAGTATCTGTTAGATCGGGGTCCCCAGTTCTGCTATCACAGTCCATGGCCTGTTAGGAACTGAGCTATACAGCAGGAGGTGACCAGTGGTGAGCAAGCATAGCTTCATCTGTATTTACAACCACTCCCCATTGCTCACATTACCACCTGGGCTCTGCCTTCTGTTATCAGTGGTGGCGTTAGATTCTTATAGGAGCATGAACCCTATTGTGAACTGGACATGCAAGGGCTCTAGATTGCGCACTCCTTATGAGAATCTAAAGGTCTGATGATCTGTTACTATCTACCATCACCCCCAGATGGGACCATCCAGTTGGAGGAAAACAAGCTCAGGGCTCCCACTGATTCTCCATTATGGTGAGTTATATAATTATTTCATTGCATATTACATGTAATAATAGAAATAAAGTATACAGTAAGTGGAATATGCTTGAATGATCCCGAAACTACCCCTCTTCCTGCCCCTCAGGTCCATGGAAAAATTATCTTCCACAAATCTGGTCCCTAGTGCCAAAAAGGTTGGGGAACACTGTGTTAGATCATTTAGTTTGAGGACTGATTAAGAAAGGGGGAGAAATGATGATCATTTCAGTTATCTCTCCCCCTCTCCCAAGGTGAACTTTAATTGTATTATTTCTGTGTTGGTGGGCTTAACATTCAGGGAATAATAAAAATTGAATGGCAAAATTATGATTCACATATAACCCAGAATATTTTTAGTAGAATATTACGTACATATCTCTTATTTCATCATAGACATCAAGAACTTGAAATCAACTTAAAAGCAATATATGTGAGATTGAGTAGCTGGGTCCTAAAAAAGGAAAATTGGTTAGCAACTGGTAGTAACTTCAGCTTTAAGGACTTTGATATTCTGTTTGCAAATCAAAGAAGATATGGCATTCATTGTGGTATATTCTATTTAAAAAGATTGTATAAATGGAATACGTACTTGGTTATAAAATGATTTTTTAACCCTTTTAAGAACAACTATACTGGCCACAGTAGCTCATGCCTATAATCCCAGAATTTGGGAGGCCAAGGCAGGAGGATCACTTGAGGCCAGTAGTTAGAGGTTGCAGTGAACTGTAATTACACCACTGTACTCTAGCTGGGTCAATAGAGTAAGATCCTGTCTCCGCGAAAAATTAAAAAATTAGCTGGTGTGGTGACATGCACCTGTAGTCCTAGGTCCTCTGTAGGCTGAGGTGGGAGGACCGCTTCAGCCTAGGAGTTTGAAGTTGCAGTGAGCCATGATTTTGTCGCTAAACTCTAGTCTGGGTGACAGTGAGACTCTGTCTCAAAAAAATCCAAAAACAAAAAAACTGAAATATCTCTAAAGAGTATTTTCTTACTGTATATTATATAGGCTTAAAAACTTTTTTTTCCTACTTATTTGAACTAACTTTGTTATTTCTTTCCTCAGTTTAACCATTCTCCCTGAGGGTGTTTGTTTATAATATAATTTATAGAAGATTGCCCAGTAACTTCATGGCATGAAGAAGACCCAGAGCTATAAATGAAAGATAGGAGATTTTTTTTTTTTAAGACGTGGTCTTGTATGTTGCCCAGGCTGTAGTGTAGTGGATCTTGGTTTTGACATTGAACTATGTGAGAGAAGTTAGTTATCTCACTGATCCTCAGTTTTCTCAACTATAAAATGAGGATTTTTTCAGATCAGGATGAAAAGAGGAACGAAAAATGGAAAGAGTGGTAACTGTGTACCCAGTTGCTTTCTTTTCTTTTCTTTTTCTTTTTTTTTGTGATGGAGTTTTGCTCTTGTTGTCCAGGCTGGATTGTAATTGTGCAATCTCAGCTCACTGCAACCTCTGATTCCCAGGTTCAATTGATTTTCCTGCCTCATCTTCCCAAGTAGCTGGGATTATAGGCATGTGCCACCATGCCTGGTGTATTTAGTAGAGATGGGGTTTCACCATGCTGGTCAGGCTGGTCTTGAACTCCTGACTTCAAGTGATCCACCTGCGTTGGCCTCCCAAAGTGTTGGGATCACAGGTGTGAGCCACTATGCCCAGCCACTTTATTGTCTTTATCTTTATCTCTGTATATATGTGTCATACTTTTTTTCAGCGAACTATTTGAAAAAAATTGAAAATGTGATTCATCCTAAATACTTCAGCATACATCACTTGAAAATAAGACATTCTTTTGTAACCACGATATCATCATCACAGCTAAGAAAAGTAATAATTTCCTAATATCATTTAACATTAATTCAGATTTCTCTAGTTATCCTTGAATATCTTTTATTTATTTTTATTTATTTATTTTTGAGACAGAGTCTCACTCTGTTACCCAGGCTGGAGTGCAGTGCAGTGGTGCGATCTCAACTCACTGCAACCTTTGCCTCCCAGGTTCAAGTGATTCTCCTGCCTTAGCCTCCTGAGTAGCTGGGATTATAGGCATGTGCCATGACACCCAGCTAATTTTTGTATTTTTAGTAGAGACAGTTTCACCATGTCAGCCAGGCTGGTCTCAAACTCCTGACCTCAGGTGATCCGCCCATCTTGGCCTCCTAAAGTGTGTGAGCCACCCAGCCTCCCTGAACATCTTTTAGATGTGTATTTTTCAACCAGGATCTAATCAAGTCTCATACATTGCATTTGGTTATTAAGGATCTTCAGTTATTGTGCTCTGGAGAAGTCACCCTAATATTTGTAACTCATGAGATTTATTTTTCAAAGAGATCAGGCTGATCGTTTTATACAGTGTTACACATTCTGGATTTATTTTCTTGTGGTTTTTCTATTTCTTTATATACTTGTAGATGGAAGGTAGACTTGCTTGATTTGCATTAAACAGTTTTGGGCAAGATACTTTGTAGATGATATTGTGTAGCTACCATTATTTTATATTTCAAGGCACATAAAATTATTTCTCCACTGGTAGGGATGTTAAATTTGATATCTTAGTTACTATGGTGATCCTCTAGATCTCCCCATTGTAAAGGAACATTTATCTCTTTGCAATTGAGCAAATAAAATATGGGAGGATACTTTGATGCTCTCTTAAAGTCTGTTCCATAACTATCCTTTACTTAATGTTTTGAACATTCATTGATGATCCTTACTTGAATTAATTAGTTGGGAGATACAAAATGATGGTTTTTAAAATTGTAATATTTTCTTCAGTATTTATTAGTTTTCTTCTATAATGAGTAGATTTTCCTTGTCAATTGAGAGTATACTATAGCTCCTTCTAAAAAGTCAGGATAAATGCTTAATATAGTAGTGTCTCCTTACGTGCAGTTTTGCTTTCCATGGTTTTAGTTACCGGTGATCAACTGAAGTCTGAAAATATTACATGAAAAATTCCATAAATAAACCATTCATATGTTTTAAATTTCACTCCATTCTTAGTAGCATGATGAAACCTCATGCTACCCCTGTCCAGGATTGAATTATCCCTTTGTCCATTATATCCATGTTGTACAGTGTGTATATATTTAAAAAAAACATGGTAGACCAGCTGCGGTGGCTCATGCCTGTAATCCCAGCACTTTGGGAGGCTGAGGCTGGTGGATCACTTGACATCAGAAGTTTGAGACCAGCCTGGCTAACATGGTGAAACCCTGTCTCTACTAAAAATACAAAATTTAGCTGGGCGTGGTGGGCACAATAATAAGTAATAATAATGCTAATGAGTATTACATAATAATAGTAATCCCCAGCTACTCAGGAGACTGAGGCAGGAGAATCGCTTGAACCTGGGAGGTGGAGGTTGCAGTAAGCTGAGATAGCGCCATTGCACTACAGTTTGGGCAACAAGAGACAAACTCCGTCTCAAAAAACAACAAAAAACCCCATGGCACATATAAGGTTTGGAAGTATCTGCAGTTTCAGGCATTCACTTGGGCGACTTGGCCCCCACCATGGATAAGGAGTAACTACTATATTGCCAGATTTTATTATACTACCATATTATTAGCTGATATTTTTGTTATTTTTGTATGTCCGTTCATGGAAGATAATTGGTCAGTAATTGTATTAGTCTGCCATAACAAAATAGTACAGATTGGGTGATATTAAACAGAAATTTATTTTCTCACGGTTCTGGATGCATTGCATTGTTTGTGTATTCATATCTAGTTTGTGTTATTTCTACCCTTCAACTTATTGAGATTTATGACCTTATCTATGGCCAATTTTTGTGAATAGTCTGTGTCTACTTGAAATGAGGTATTCTCTATCAGAACACAAAACTCAATGTGATAAATACAATACAATATAGTAAGATCTACCTTATTGATTGTATTGCTTAGGTCTTCTGTTGTTTTACCTACTGCTTCCCAAAGTGGTTCATGCCCGCAATCCCAGCACTTTGGGAGGTCAAGGCAGGAAAGATCATTTGAGCCTAGGAGTTTGAGACCAGCCTGGGCCACACAGGGAGACTCCATATCTACAAAAAATAAAAAAAACTTAGCCCGGCTAAGTTTTACATTGTAAAATTTTACATTGTGATGTATTAAGATCTTAACTTGTGTTTTCTTTCTTTTCTTTTCTCTTTTTTCCTGAGTAGTTTAGTGCTGGGATTGCAGGCATGAACCACTGCATCTGGCCGGTTATTCTGCTTCCATTAATTTCTCAGTGCGTCTACTATATAGATTTTTGCTTTGCAAGCTTGCAGCTGTGTTATTTGGTTAATAGGTATTCATAACTAATTTGTCTTCCTCATTGTTAATTTGGCCTTCAGCATAAAGAAGTGTTCTCCTTTATCTTATTAGGTGCTTTTGCTTTTTGGCTTGAATTTTATATTGTGAGGTATTAAGATCATAATCCATGTTTTCTTTTTTTTTGAGATGGAGTGTTGTTCTGTCTCCCAGGCTGGAGTACAATGATGGGATCTTGGCTCACTGCAATCTCTGCCTCCCAGGAGCAAGTGATCCTCCTGTCTCAGCCTCCCTAGTAGCTGGGGTTGCAGGCACCTACCACCACACTCATCTAATTTTTGTGTTTTTAGTAGAGACGGGGCTTCACCATGTTGACCAGGCTGGTCTCGAACTCCTGACCTCAAGTGATCTACCTGCCTTAGCCTCCCAAAGTTTTGGGATTACAGGCATGAGCCACCGCACACAGCCATATTTGCCTGTTATACCTTTGTTCCTCTTTTTTCCTTTTATATTTCTTAATTACTTTGTTTTAGGTGTATGCCCTTATATATAACATACTATTGGTTTTACTTTCTGAACCAATCTGAAAATCTTGTTTCAGTGGAAGAGTTAAGCTCTTTGAATTTATTATTTACATTGATATGCTTAATCTTCAGACAATTATTTATTATGTCTTCTGCATATATTCTATTTATATATCTTTCATTATGTTGTATATTTTCATCTTTTGGTTTATTTTTAAAAAAGAAAAATTTTACTTTTTGCATTGGAAATTTTTTTTGGTGGGCGTGGGAGGGGGCATGGGGGACAGAGTCTTGCTCTGTTGCCCAGGCTGGAGTGCAGTGGTGCAATTTTGGCTTCCTGCAGTGGTGAAATCTTGGCTCACTGCAGCTTCAACCTCACAGGCTCAAGCAATCCTCTCACCTCAGCCTCCCAAGTAGCTGGGACCTCAGGCATGTGCCATCATGCCCAGCTAAGTTTTTATTTTTTGTAGATACGGAATCTACCTATGTGGGAGCCTTGACCTCCCAAAGTGCTGGGATTGCAGGCATGAACCTCTGCATCTGGCTGGAAATTATTTTTTGATGTTTAATATATTTATCTGAATAAATTACGGAGTTTAATGAATAATAACATTGTTTTGTTAATTGTGACAGATGTCCCAGGGTAGTGCAAGGTTTTAACAATAAGGGAATCTGGGTACATGGTATATAGAAACACTCTGTACTATCTGCAACTTTTCTGTTAATCTAAAACCATTTTAAAATTAAAAAAATTTTTAAATATAAAGTGCTGTGTGTGTCCTGGACTGGTGTTAGAAAGTAAATTTTGGGCTGGGTATGGTGGCTCATGCCTATAATAATCGCAGCAGTTTGGGAGGCCAGAGCGGCTAGATCACTTGAGGTCAGGAGTTTAAGACCAACCTGACCAACATGGTGAAACCTGGTCTCTCCTAAAAATAAAAAAATTAGCTGGGCATGGTGGCACATGCCTGTAATCTCAGCTATTTGGGAGGCTGAGGCAGGAGAATCACTTGCTCCTGGGAGGCAGAGGTTGCAATGAGCTGATGTCCCACGCTACACTACAGCCTGGGCGACAGAGACTCCCTCTCAAAAACAAACAAACAAAAAAATAAAACAAAAGAAAATAAATTTTGTTTGAGTTTGTGTTTGTTACTAAACTTGGTGAATACAAGCTGTATTTTTTAGTTTCTATTTATGTTGAAGGTTTATAGGAAAATACCTTTATTTTATAATAATGAAGGAAAAGGACTTTTTGGATTGAAAAGGAATGTTTTGACAACAGATTAAAGAAAATTTTTCTTCTAGAACTGGTTATTCAAATGGTATCTTGTCTGATTGAATTATTCAAATATTTTTGGCATGTTTAGTAGCAAGTGGTAAAGGTCAATTGAAATACAAGCTGAAAAATTCTAATGGCCCCTGGAAGGTGGCAGTGTAGGCTTTTCATCTTAGAATTTTAGATCTGGAGGAGACCTTTAAAATTTATTCCAATTCCTTCATTATAGGAGAATATCTATAAATCTAGGGACATGATATGTTATTTCTGAGATCACAGAGTAAATTGCTGTTTAGAGCTGGGACTAGTACTAAGACTCTTCATTTTTATTTCAGGATTAGTTTCTCAATGCCAGAATGTGTTCTTGAAAGACACAATAACCCAGATCCTGGGCTCCTCATATCCTACCTAAATTAGTACAGCTAAGGCAGTGTTATATATTTATATTGGTATTTTTATAAAGGAGCAGAAATAGACATGATTTATTCAGTATCACAGGGATAGGATTAGGTCATAAGACCCCTGCCCTGTTGATTCTACCTCTTTATCTTACCCAGTAAGAGACAGCTTAGAGATAGTAGCCAAAAAAGCCAATGGTTATGAACTATAGATTGGGGAGCTGGAAGTGGAGCTGGTACTAGAAACCATAAAAATGCCAGATGATGTTTGTGGTGTGGTGAAGAGTGCTGGGATGATGTGGGTAGGGGCTGATGAAAGCTTTGGTCATGAGAAAGTGGGTCTAGAACCTGTAGAATAGGGGGCAGAATAAAGGAGGCAATGGAGCCACCATCAAACTGATGCTTATCAGGAGGATTGTTTGTTCTGTTCTCATGCCCTAGAGCATATCACTACTTGCCAGCTAAGATTTAGACTAATCATAGACAGTAATGAAATAAAATACATCTGATATCCACACAATTTTAAGCTCAATACTCTTATAAATATTGTACTATTTGATCCTTGCAATATCCTCATGAGATAGGTAGAAGGGATATTGGTGAGTAGAAAATATTAAATATAATGTGTGTTAAGGTAGTGTGCTAGAAACCACTAAGGGATATAAGGTTGAATAGACCCAGGCTCTGTTCTCATGGTGTGCCTAATCTTTTGGGGATGGGGTGGGAAAATAACCAATTATAATATATAGGAAGTTGAAAAAGATTTAGAAATTCAAACTGTGTCCCATGGGAATTTAGAAAGAGTGATGATATTGTAACAGAAATTGTGGTATTTTGCCTTCTTAATTCAGACTAACTGAAAGGTTAATGACTATAAAAGTATCTTGACTGTAATAGATATTGATATGATTTTCCTTTATAATTTTCAGATTATTGTTTATTTTAGGTGATTTTACATATTTATATGAATGAATTTATGAATTAAGGATGACAGAAATCACTTAAATTTTTTTAGTGATTTTGGCATATTAGCCTGGTTTGATAAGGAAGAAGAAAACAAAGGAATTGATTTTTGTAATGTCAAACAGAACTTACAAATTTAGGACAGACTTACCTAGACCAATATGAATAAATAAATAGACTCTTTTAATTGGTAAAAAACTAGACAAAATTTAATATACTTGATTTAGTATTAGTTTATGTTGATGATGTAGACAACTTCAGCAAACGAGTGGGAGTAGTGAATAAATTAGTTACATTATTTTACTGTAAAGTAATGTTAATTGTCAGGATAATTATAGGAAACGTTTGCTTACCAATAAATATGAGTTTGACAGTCTTACAATGATGAATTTGTGTTGAAATAGCAAATAAAACAGACTTTTTCATTTTTTTCACTTACTCCTGGAATCTGTTTTAGTCTCTAGTTTTTGTTAGTATGAAATACTCTACTGTTTTCATCAACATCACCTACTTTAACTATTTTTCTCTTTGCCAAAACAGAATGCAGCTTCCATTGATATATTGGAGTTACTTAGAATATCAACACTACAGAGAAAGGAGAAGGAAAGGAAGCAATATACCATTGTCAGTGTGCTTTTCTCCTCTGAGGCTTTCATCCTTCTTGTGTTTTCTCTTAACATTGGTCCATAGCTACAATACACTGAGATCCTGCCTTAGTGCTTTTTTTTATCTTTTTTTAAAAAATTTATTGCGTTTTAGGTGTTGGGGTACATGTGAAGAATATGTAAAATTGTTGCATTGGTACATACATGGCCTTCCTCCCCCATCACCTATATCTGACATTTCTCCCCATGTTATCCCCTCCCCAAGTCCCCAGCCCCCCACTGTTCCTCCCCAATTTCCCCTGACAGAGCCCAATGTGTGATGCTCCCCTCCCTGTGTCCATGTGTTCTCATTGTTCAACACCCACCTATGAGTGAGAACATGTGGTGTTTGATTTTCTGTTCTTGTGTCAGTTTGCTGAGAATGATGGTTTCCAGGTTCATCCATGTCCCTACAAAGGACACGAACTCATAGTTTTTTATGGCTGCATTGTAGTCCTTGGTGTATATGTGCCACATTTTCCCTGTCCAGTCTATCATCGATGGGCATTTGGTTTGGTTCCAAGTCTTTGCTATTGTAAACAGTGCTGCAGTGAACATTCATGTGCATGTATCCTTATAATAGAACAATTTATACTCCTTTGGATATATACCCAGTAATGGGATTGCTGGGTCAAATGGAGTTTCTATTTCTAGGTCCTTGAGGAATCGCCACACTGTCTTCCACAATGGTTGAACTAATTTACACTCCCACCAACAGTGTAAAAGTGTTCCTATTTCTCCACATCCTCTCCAACATCTGTTGTCTCCAGATTTTTTAATGATCGCCATTCTAACTGGCGTGAGATTGTATATTAATGTAGTTTTGATTTGCATTTCTCTAATGACCAGTGACGATGAGCATTTCTTCACATGTTTGTTGGCCTCATATGTGTCTTCTTCTGTAAAGTTTCTGTTCATATCCTTCACCCACTTTTGAGTGGGCTTGTTTTTTTTCTTGTAAATCTGTTTTAGTTCTTTGTAGATTCTGGGTATTAGCCCTTTGTCAGATGGGTAGATTGCAAAATTTTTTCCCGTTCTCTTGGTTGCCGATTCACTCTAATGACTGTTTCTTTTGCTGTGCAGAAGCTCTGGAGTTTAATTATGTCCCATTTTGTCTATTTTGGCTTTTGTTGCCAATGCTTTTGGTGTTTTAGTCATGAAGTCCTTGCCTACGCCTATGTCCTGAATGGTTTTGCCTAGGTTTTCTTCTAGGGTTTTTATGGTGTTAGGTCTTATGTTTAAGTCTTTAATCCATCTGGAGTTAATTTTAGTGTAAGGAGTCAGGAAGGGGTCCAGTTTCTGCTCTCTGGACATGGCTAGCCAGTTTTCCCAACACCATTTATTAAACAGGGGAATCCTTTCCCCATTGCTTGTTTTTGTGAGGTTTGTCAAAGATCAGATGGTTGTAGATGTGTGGCATTGCCTCTGAGGCCTCTGTTCTGTTCCATTGGTCTATATCTCTGTTTTGGTACCAGTACCATGCTGTTTTGATTACTGTAGCCTTGTAGTATAGTTTGAAGTCAGGTAGCGTGATGCCTCCAGCTTTGTTATTTTTACTTAGAATTGACTTGGCTATGCGGGCTCTCTTTTGGTTCCATATGAATTTTAAGGTGTTTTTTTCCAGTTCTGTGAAGAAGGTCATTGGTAGCTTGATGGGGGATAGCATTGAATCTATAAATTACTTTGGGCAGTATGGCCATTTTCACAACATTGATTCTTCCTAGCCATGAGCATGGAATATTTTCCCATCTGTTTATGTCCTCTCTTACTTCGTTGAGCAGTGGTTTGTAGTTCTCCTTGAAGAGGTCCTTTAGATTCTTTGTTAGTTGAATTCCTAGGTATTTTATTCTCTTTGTAGCAATTGTGAATGGCAGTTCGTTCTTGATTTGGCTCTCTTTAAGTCTGTTACTGGTGTATAGGAATGCTTGTGATTTCTCTACATTGATTTTGTATCCTGAGACCTTGCTGAAGTTGCTTATCAGTTTCAGGAGATTTTGGGCTGAGACAATGGGGTCTCCTAGATATACAATCATGTCGTCTGCAAATAGAGACAATTTGACTTCCTCCTTTCCTAACTGAATACCCTTTATTTCTTTTACTTGCCTGATTGCTCTGGCTAGAACTTCCAATACTATATTGAATAGGAGTAGTGAGAGAGGGTATCCTTGTCTAGTGCTGGATTTCAAAGGGAATGCTTCTAGTTTTTGCCCATTCCGTATGATATTGGCTGTGGGTCTGTCGTAAATAGTTTTTATTATTTTGAGATACGTTCCATCAATACCTAGTTTATTGAGAGTTTTTTTTTTTTTTTTTTAGCTTAAAGAACTGTTGAATTTTGTCAAAGGCCTTCTCTGCATCTGTTGAGATAATCATGTGGTTTTTGTGTTTGGTTCTGTGTATGTCGTGAATTATGTTTATAGACTTGCATATGTTGAACCAGCCTTGCATCCCCAGGATGAAGCCTACTTGATTGTGATGGATAAGCTTTTTGATGTGCTGTTGCAATCGGTCTGCCAGTATTTTATTGAAAATTTTTGCATCTATGTTCATCATGGATATTGGTCTGAAGTTTTCTTTTCTTGTTGAGTCTCTGCTGGGTTTTGGTATCAGGATGATGTTGGTCTCATAAAGTGATTTGAAAGGATTCCCTCTTTTTGGATTGTTTGGAATAGTTTCAGAAGGAGTGGTACCAGCTCTTCTTTGTATGTCTGGTAGAATTCAGCTGTGAACCCATCTGGACCTGGGCTTTTTTTGGTTGGTAGGCTATTAATTGCTGCCTCAACTTCAGACCTTGTTATTGGTCTATTCAGGGTTTTGACTTCTTCCTGGTTTAGGCTTGGGAGGATGCAAGTGTCCAGGAATTTATCCATTTCTTCCAGGTTTACTGGTTTATGTGCATAGAGTTGTTTGTAGTAATCTCTGGTGGTGGTTTGTATTTGTGTGGAATCTGTGGTGATATCCCCTTTGTTGTTTTTTATTGCATCTATTTGATTCTTCTCTCTTTTCTTTTTTATTAATCTGGCTAGTGGTCTGTTTTGTTGATCTTTTCGAAAAACCAGTTTTTTTTTTTTTATCTTGCTCCTCTAGCTCTTTCAATTTTGACAGTAGGGTGTCAAAATAGGATTTTAGATTTTTCTTGGTTCTCATGTGGGTATTTATTGCTATATATTTTCCTCTAGATACTGCTTTAAATGTGTCCCAGAGATTCTGGTATGTTGTGTCTTCGTTCTCATTGGTTTCGAAGAATATCTTTATTTCTGCCTTCGTTTCATTGTTTATCCAGTCAACATTCAAGAGCCAGTTGTTCAGTTTCCATGAAGCTGTGCGGTTCTGAGTTAGTTTCTGAATTCTGAGTTCTAACTTGATTGCACTGTGGTCTGAGAGACTGTTATGATTTCTGTTCTTTTGCATTTGCTGAGGAGTGATTTACTTCCAATTATGTGGTCAGTTTTAGAGTAGGTGTGATGTGGTGCTGAGAAGAATATATGTTCTGTGGATTTGGGGTGGAGAGTTCTGTAAATGTCTATTAGGTTTGCTTGGTCCAGGTCTGAGTTCAAGTCCTGAATATCTTTGTTAATTTTCTGTCTCATTGATCTGTCTAATATTGACAGTGGAGTGTTAAAGTCTCCCACTATTATTGTGTAGGAGTCTAAGTCTCTTTGTAAGTCATTAAGAACTTGCTTTATGTATCTGGGTGCTCCTGTATTGGGTACGTATATATTTAGGATTGTTAGCTCTTCTTGTTGCATTGATCCTTTTACCATTATGTAATGCCCTTTTTTGTGTCTTTTGATCTTTGTTGGTTTAAGGTCTATTTTATCAGAGACTAGGATTGTAACTCCTGCCTTTTTTTGCTCTCCATTTCCTTGGTAAATCTTCCTCCATCCCTTTATTTTGAGCCTATATGTATCCTTGCATGTGAGATGGGTTTCCTGGATACAGGACACCAATGGGTTTTGGCTTTTTATCCAATTTGCCAATCTGTGTCTTTTGATTGGGGCATTTAGCCCATTTACATTTAGGGTTAATATTGTTCTGTGTGAGTTTGATTCTGCCATTTTGATGGTAGCTGGTTGTTTTGCTTGTTGGTTGATGCAGTTTATTCATTGTGTCGACGATCTTTACCATTTGGTACGTTTTTGGAGTGGCTGGTACTGGTTGTTCCTTTCTGTGTTTAGTGCTTCTTTCAGGAGCTCTTGTAAAGCAGGCCTGGTGGTGATGAACTCTCTGAATAACTGCTTGTTTGTAAAGGATTTTATTTCTCCTTCGCTTATGAAACTTAGTTTGGCTGGATATGAAATCCTCGGTTGAAAATTCTTTTCTTTAAGGATGTTGAATATTGGCCCCCACTCTCTTCTGGCTTGTAGGGTTTCTGCTGAGAGATCTGCTGTGAGTCTGACGGGCTTCCCTTTGTGTGTGACCCGACCTTTCTCTCTTGGCTGCCCTTAGCATTTTCTCCTTCATTTCAACCCTGGTGAATCTTACGATTATGTGCCTTGGGGTTGTTCTTCTTGAGGAATATCTTTGTGGTGTTCTCTGTATTTCCTGGACTTGAATATTGGCCTGCCTTGCTAGGTTGGGGAAGTTTTCCTGGATAATATCCTGAAGAGTGTTTTCCAGCTTGGATTCATTCTCTCCGTCACATACAGGTACACCTATGAAATGTAGATTAGGTCTTTTCACATAATCCCATATATCTTGGAGGCTTTGTTCGTTTCTTTTTACTCTTTTTTCTCTCATCTTGCCTTCTCGTTTTATTTCATTGAGTTGATCTTTGACCTCTGGTATCCTTTCTTCTGCTTGGTCAATTCGGGGTGTTGAAACTTGTGTATTCTTCGTGAAGTTCTCGTGTTGTGTTTTTTAGCTCCATCAATTCATTTATGTTCCTCTCTAAGCTTTTTATTCTCGTTAGCATTTCATAAAACCTTTTTTCAAGGTTCTTAGTTTCTTTGCATTGGGTTAGAATATGTTCTTTTATCTCACAGAAGTTTTCTTATTACCCACCTTCTGAAGCCTTTTTCTGTCAATTTATCAGACTCTTTCTCCATCCAGCCTGGTTCCCTTGCTGGTGAGGAGTTGTGATCCCTTGTAGGAGGAGAGGCATTCTGGTTTCGGGTGTTTTCATCCTTTTTGCGCTGGTTTCTTCCCATCTTTGTGGATTTATTTACCTGTTGTCTTTGTAGTTGGTGACTTTCAGATGGGGTCTCTGAGTGGACGTCCTGTTTGTTGATGATGAAGTTATTTCTTTCTGTTTCTTAGTTTTCCTTCTAACAATCAGGCCCCTCTGCTGTAGGTATGCTGGAAGTCCACTCCAGACTCTACTTGCCTGGGGCTCACCTGCAGCGGCTGCAGAACAGTGAGGGTTGCTGCCAGTTTCTTCTGCTATCTTTGTCCCAGAAGGATACCTGCCAGATGTCAGTCTGAGTTCTCCTTTATGAAGTGACTCTTTGGATATATGGGGGTCAGGGAGCTGCTTGAGGAGACAGTCTGTCCTTTATAGGAGCTCAAGTGCTGAGCTGTGAGCTGCTTTGTTCCATTCAGAGCTACTGGGCAGGTATGTTAAGTCTGCTGCAGCAGAACTCATAACAGCTTTTTCCCCCCCCAGGTGCTCTGTCCCGGGAAGGTAGGGCTTTATTTATAAGTTTCTGTCATGCTGCTGCCTTTTTTCAGGGATACCCTCCCCAGCGAGGAGGCAGCCTAGTCACAGTCTGCCAGCAGAGGCATTGTTGATCTGCTGTGGGTTCCCCCCAGCTGCCATGTGAACTTCCCTACAGTCCTGTTTATACGGGATATAGTTAGAACTGCCTCGGCAATCACGGCCCGCCTCTTTAGTGGCGGACTCTCTCTGTAATGGCGGACTGCCTTGGCATTGGCAGGGTGCCTTGGTAATGGCAGACTGCTTCAGCAATGGCGGGTTACCTCAGTAGTGGTGGACTGCCTCGGTAATGGCGGACACTCCTCCCCCCACAGAGCTGGACTGTCCTGGGGTCAGCTGTGCTTGCTGTGAAACTCTCAATCCAGAGCGTTTCAGATTGCTGGTCTTTGTGGGGGTGGGTCCAGCCGTGCCTGATGACCTGACTCCCTGCCTCTGACCCCTTTTTTTTTCAGTTGAACGGGTGACTCTTTCTCCCAGGCGTTCCAGTCACCGGTTGAAATGGTACATGGATTTGTGTGAGTTCTTGTGCCGAGACCTGCTGCGACGTCTGAAACAGCCACGCTGGAGGCTCGTGGCGCTTTTTCGCCCGGGGAATCTCCTAGCGTTGGCTCCCTGTTTCAGTCTCCTTTTTTTCAGTTGAACTGGCGACTCTTTCTCCCAGGCGTGCCGGTTGCCAGTTGAAAAGGCACCCGGATTTGTGTGAGATTTTGTGCAGAGACCCGCTGCGCCTGCTGTGCTGGAGGTGCTTTTCCATCCGGGAATCTCCTGGCCTGGCTCCCTGTTTCAGTCCCCTTTTTATCAGTTGAATGGGCGACTGTTTCTCAGGCACTCCAGTTGCTAGCTGAAACAGCGCCAGGACCCGTATGAGTTTTTAGTGTAAAGCCGCTGCGCCGGCCGAGAACAACCACACTGGAGACTCATGGCGCTTTTCACCCTGGAATCTCCTCGCCTGGCTCCCTGTTTCAGTCCCCTTTTATCAGTTGAATGGGTGACTTTGTCTCCCAGGCGCTCCAGTTGCCAGCTGAAACGGCGCCCAGACTGGTGTGAGTTTTTGAGCGGAGAGCCTCTGCGCTGGCCGAAATAGACAGGCTGGAGACCCGTGGTGCTCCTCCGCCCGGGAATCTCCTGGTCTGTGAGCAATAAAAATCCGTCTGGAAATGCGGCAACCACTCACCCTCCGCCCGCTTGCTGGGAGCTGCAATCCAGAGCTGCTCCTACTCAGCCATCTTGGATTCCCCCTCTCCTGCTTTTTTTATCTTAGCTATGAGCAGCATATCCTATACTATATTTAGGTTGATAAATTTTCTGTAGTAAAATTCTTCATAGTGAGCAGCCTCTTATGGGCTGTCCCCACCCCCTACCTTATCCTATTTCACTGTGGAAGGCTCACCTTCTGGTTGAACACCTCCTTGTTTGAAGTACAGCTTTGGGGAAATCTAGAATTGCTGTAGGACCATTAGTGTTATGAGACTCAGTGCCTGAGTCATACTTAGCTTTTTAAAGATGTTTGTAGCTTTCACTTTTTGTAGGTAAATAGCCCTTTTATTATCAACACAGTACTTTTCTCTTCCTTTTTTTTTTTTTTTTTTTTGTGACAGAGTTTCACATTTTGTTGCCTAGGCTGGAGTGCAGTGGCGCAATCTCGGCTCACTGCAACGTCTGCCTCCCCCGGTTCAAGTGATTCTCCTGTCTCAGCCTCCTGGATAGCTGGGATTACAGGTGCCCGCCACCACACCCGGCTAATTTTTTTTTTTTTTTAATATTTTTAGTAGAGATGGGGTTTCACTGTGTTGGCCAGACTGGTCTCAAACTCCTGACCTCAGGTAATCCTCCTGCCTCAGCCCCTCAAAATGATGGGATTACAGGCATGAGCCACCGCACCTGTCCTTCACCGCACCTGTCCTTTTCTCTTTTTCTTAAAAATGACCAATTTCACCACTGATAGAGTTTATTTTTGTCATCTGTTAAACATGTTTTCCCATGACTTTAGTTTTTTCTTCATTTCATATGTGATTTTGTGTATATATGTATGCATGTGTGTGTGGTTTCCTTTTTTAGAACAAGATGTGTTTCTTTCAAGATGAGACTCAATGGGCTATTTGCTGTTTTTCTTTCCTCACCTAGGATATTTTCAATTTAGCTTACAGTCTTCTTCCTAATGATATGGGTAAAAATGACTGACTGTTCAACATTACAGATTGAAAATAAAACCTGTGATTCCTAGCCTCTTTTTTTGTACTTCTTTATTTTAAAATCTAACATATTTTTCTTTCTTTATGCTTTCTTTTTTCTGTCATGGAGATAAGGTGTTTAGTTCTATAGGTAGTCAGTGTCCAGTATCCTGAAGACTTCTACCTATTATTTTGCTTGTCTTCCTTTATTATGTTCATGTTCAATTAGTCTAGAGAAGATCTTGTAATGTTGGACTGAATTCTGGCACCACTAATGATAAGCTTGTATAGCATTTCCTCTTGAGTGAATGATTTCTTCCGTATTTTGATGTGAATATATATGATATCATATGCTGCACTCTTGGTTGTATCTTTCCAGGTATATTTCTTTTTCTCAGAGAAATCTTTCAGTTTGTATCTTTCCTAAAATGGGGTTTTTCTTACATTGGGTTTTTGTTATTGCTGATTACTGGATATTATTTATTCTTTGCACCCTGTTGATATTCACCTATTTCACTTTCATGGTTAATCATTTTTTTCTACTATATAATGAAGCAGGATATTTACCTGACTCTTTTGTGGGACTCACAACAGGGCTGCCTTGTTTACCCAGCCCAACACTCTTAACTACTTGTGGAAGGGAGTGCACAAGTGAACGGCTGTGGGAACTGGAGTGAATGAGTGCTGGAACCAGCCGGCTGCTTCGGTGCCAGAGGACTCAAACTCCACTCACTCGGACCCACTGTGTCCCACCCCTTGCAGGAGGGTGTGTGCATATGAGTGGGTGCTGGAACATATGACTGGATGCCTTAGCCACAGCAGGAGCGAACACTGCAGGCCCCGCAACAGCATCTAGGAGTGGGTGCCTGCGACTGTTGAAGCCCCAGAGGGCATGTTACAGTGCTCTTTGAGCTCTGCTGTCTGTGGACAGCTTAAGTGTTAACAGCTCAGCAGACCTTTTGCCTTTTTGTTTGTGGTGGCTGCCCTCTGCCAGTGAGGGCAAAGGGCCAATGTGAAAGCCTTTTGTATCCACACTTGTGGCTCTTGAGCTCTTGTCTGACCCCCAGGAAAAAGGAGTTTTCATGAACAAATTGAAGGATAGTAAATGCAGGGGATTTTATTGCCAGTGAAAGTGGCTCTCAGAGGGATTGGAAGCCGAAAAGGGGACAGGGTGGGTAGGTAATGTCCTGAAGTTCAGCCATCTCTGACCAGATTTTCTCTGTAGTAACACCATCAACTAAGTTGAAATATGAAGCAAATTAAGCCACTGAGTGTTACTGAGTTTGGGTATAATTTGCAAAATGGAAACCCATTCCTTGTTGGCATTTGGAAAATGCTACTTACAGAATAAGTCAGTGTACAAAGTAAGTGAATTTGCATGTTATGACTGGCTACATAAGGAAAAGTTAAAGGGATTTTTTTAAATATATGATAATGCTAACTGAAACTTGAGTAGGGCTGAATATCATATATTTTTCTTTTGTTCCAGGTTGCTGCTTTTGCTCAGAGGACATCCATGACCCTAATGGTCTTTTTGTTCAAGATAAAGTGATTTATTGCCTTTATTGATTAACTGGACAAATTCAGGTTAGTGTATTTTGTGGACAGCACTTCCTTCTTGTAATTATATGTTAATGTTTTGAGAAATAGATAATTTTGTGATTAAAGCTCCATATGTTGTGAGTACCAGTAAAGTAGAAAGGCCAAGTCAGTCTGAAGTCTGTTGACTTGTGTATTAGTTAAGAAACATTTTCTGACTGACTACTGTGTACAATATTTACTGCATAAATTGAAAAATCTTTTACTTTTAAATAGTTTTTTACTTTATGGGCTGGATAAAACCAGTTGTGGTTGAATGCAGTACATTGAACTTTTGGCATCGTTATGTAGCATATTTTACTAAAAATAAGCAATTCATCTTAAACATTTCTGACATTTTTAGTAGCTGGTCATTTTGAATATCAAATGAGAAATGATGTAAAATTATTAGAAAGGGAATATATTGCAACTTTCACAGTATCTCTCTAGATAAATGGCCTCCCGTATTGTGTTCTCAGAAAACATTTTTTTAAAACTTTTTTTTTTTTTTTGAGACCAAATCTCGCTCTGTTACTCAGGCTGGAGTGCAGTGGCTTAATCTCTGCCCACTGCAACCTCTGCCTCCTGGGTTCAAGCAGTTCTCATGCCTCAGTCTCCCAGGTAGCTGGGATTACAGATGTGCATCACCTTGCTGGGCTAATTTTTGTATTTTTAGAAGAGATGGAGTTTTGCCATGTTGGCCAGGCTGTTCTCGAACTTCTTGGCTCAAGCAGTCTGCTCGCCTCAGCCTCCTGAAGTGCTGGGATTATAGACGTGAGGGACTGTGCCCCGTCAGAGAACATTTCTTAAATAGGCAAAACATTTTAGGCAAGAGTCAGAGAATTTTAGAGATATTTCTGAAAGAGAATAGTTATTTGTTCAATGGGCAAATGCAGCACAGAGTCAAAGATAATGCTGTGCTCAGAAGTCATGATTTCTTCATGATTTTAGGGTATTTAGATTTTAAACCAGAATTCTAAGGTCAATATTTATCTAAAGTATTTATGAAAATGAAAGTCATATTTAAATTTAATATACTTTAATTCACAAAATATTTTTTGAGGTTGTTACAAAATAAAAAGTTTAGATTTTTCTAGCTACATATTCAATATTAGCATATTTTTTCCCATATTTGAAAATTGAGATCCTATCTTGTACCATTTAAATAATAACCTGTTTTAGCTTAAAATTAACTGCAAAAGAAATAAACAAAAACTGAGTTTTGTAAAGAATATTAAATTGAATAATTTAACTTTATCTTACCCGTTAGGTTAAGCAATGATCCCAGGATAAAGAGAGAGAGAGAATGATGAGTAAAATGAACCTTACACTGCAGTGTCTCCAGATAGCTGTATGAGTAAAAGCTTACCATCTCACCTCTCTGAGTCTTTATATTCTTATTTACAAAAAAAGGCATTAAGGTCCACATTATAGTCAGGTATAATTGGTGAAGTTTAAAACTACTGGTTTCTTCTATTTCTTGAACACTGCCAGGCTTTGGAAATTAGTGATACAACTTGGTTCACAGTGAGAAACAGCCAAAAAATAAAACAATAAAATAACATTATATTTTAAAATGTTAAAAAATAATAAAATTAAAATAAAAACTTGTTTGAGATACTTTTCTAGAAATGGAACATTTTAAAATGAAAATAGGATCCAAACATATCATAAGTATTTACTTTTGGATATTTGATATATAGGCTTGTTATAAGATTGTGACTTAGTTGAAGTGGTTTTAGTTTATACAGATTATTGAGAGAAGAAAGTATATGTTTTTGCTCTGTATGTTTTCTCTGGAAACATCTTCTCATTGTATTGCAGCAATTTCATCTTGATTCTCTAAAAATCTTTATAGTCTTTTAGGACAAAGGAAATAGGTATTGGGAGACATTTCTCTTCAGTCTTATGGATCTCTTCTGTTTCTGCACATTTGCTGAGCAAAGTATTGATAGCTTTTGTTGGTGACTATCTTTTTCAAAGAAATCTATTTAGCAAACAGCCTAGGAAGGTATAAATAGTGCTTCCGTTAGGACAGATGGCACATTTCTTTCCTGTGCAGGATAATTAAGATAATCTCTCTGGGGAAAATGTTGGGCATATTTGCTTGTAGCTCCTTTTAAAGATTGGAGTTTCATAAGCTCAGGTTTTCTTGTCATGTAATGCAACCCATAGTATGTGCACTTGGTTTTCCTTTATTGGCCTTTAGGAATTAGAGCCTGAGGAACCAGTACAAAATGTGTTACTCTGTCTGTCTATGTTACTGTTGTGAGTAGTAAACTGTTCTTTGTTTCTGACCTAAGGGTGTCATAACTTCTGCCAGTATTATCTGCTACTAGCTTACCAGATACCGCTAATACATCCTATTGATAAAACAAAGCTGAGTTTATTTCTTATTGTGGTAAGGGAGAACACCCCCTTGAAAGATCTTTGGTAGTGTCTTAGAGAGGTCAAAATTTGAGAATTTTGAAGTTTGGTTTAAGTTGGATCTTTTAGTGGTGGCGATGGGGCTTGATTAGGATTGGGTAGATATCATGATAAAACAGTTTAGCTTTGGTGGAAACAGTAAGATAAAGATTTTGAAAACTGCTGAAGGATTGATGGGTCTTTCCAGAAGGTCTATAATGAACAATCACATTATATTTCTGCAAGAGTCTCCTAGAGTAGCAGTTATGCTAATTAAGACAGTGGACTGGTAAAGTCACATTAATGTGCATAGAAAGCTGTGTGTGAGTGTATTAGGGCTGCTGTAGCAAAGCACCGTAAACAGGGTGGCTTAATATAACAGAAGTTTATTCTTTCACAGTTTTGGAGGTTAGCAGTATGAAATCAAGGTGTTGGCAGGGCCACATTCTCTCTGAAGGCTCTGGGTAAGAATCCTTTCCTCCTTCTAGCTTATGGTGGATGCCAAAAATCCTTGGTGTTTCTCGACTTGTGGTAGCGTCAACTCTCATCTCTACCTGAGTATTCACATGACATCTTCCCTCTGTGTGTGTCTGTGTTCAAATTTCCTTCTTAAAAGTATACCAGTCATGTATTAGGGTTCATCGTAATCAAGAATGACATTTTATCAACTTGATTGTATCTGCAAAGACCGTATTTCCAGCAGTTATAAATTTTGGGAGGACACTTATTTAATTCAGTATAGGGGGCATGTAGTTTCAATCCTCAGTGTCCCAGCTGTATATAGGTAGATGGTGTTCACTCTCAGTGTCTATGAAACTATGGCAGACTGATGTTAGCTTGCATGTAGGGTAAAATCTTAGGTTCTTCAGAGTTCTTGACAACAGCATGGTATAGTAGAAAGAAAACCAGTCTGGAACTCAGAGTACCTTAGTTTTGCTCTATTTTTAACTAGCTTAAGAAAGTTACTGTCTTCTTCAGCTATTAGTTTGTTTCTGAGACACCAGGGGCTCAGTCTAGGTTCTACCGCTTGCTGCATAGAAAGCCAATCACTGAGACAACAAATATTGCCAAGGAAGGAAGCTTTAGTCAGGTGCGACTGCTGAGAAAATGGGAGCTCAGTCTCAATTCCATCTCGCTGACTGACTATAACCAGGGTTTATATAGCAGGGAAGAAATATATTATAACAATGTGTAAGAAGACAGGAACTTGGGAGGGGCAAGGAAGCAATCATGGTGAATGAGGCATCTGGCATCTAGTGGTATGATCTGGTTTCAATTCTTTGATACTTTTGTGCCAAAAGAACCATCTATGGGACTATTGGGTTGGTTTCAGTTTCCCTCATGGAGGGAATTGTTTTCCTCATGAGGCCTGAGGAAGAGAAGAAGAGTAAACCAAATGATCTTTAACACATTTCTAGTTCTCAGATTCTAATGTTCTGTAATTGTTGAGTGCCTGCTACATACCGTATTAATATTAGTTTTGTTGGAGTCACACAGTAGAGAGAGACTGGAGAATGCTTTAAGTGCTGATCAGATAGGCTCTAACTTGTGAATGCAGCATGCATAAATTAATTTGTTTATTTGGGTGAAGATCATTAATGAAGACATTAGGTAAACATGCTGTTTGCCCTGATCTCTCTGACTTACCATTTTGGTTTTCAACTTGAATAGTATATTTGGAAGAGGAGCATTCTTCAGGTCACTTGAAGTTAGAAAAATGCTACACTCTCAGGCTGAGTTCACAAAATGAAAGAACTTTTCCTGAAGTGAATATGAAGATGTGAATATGAGACAGTTTTGCCTTCATTGCCCACGCTTGTCTGTCATGTCATTCTTGTGGTCAAGAGATCTTAGAAAAATTCTTACTAGAGAATGGTAATCATACCGTGAGGTGGAGCATGGTGTTAGAGTTCTAGGTGTAAGTGATTCATGTGCTATTGAATTTTCTTTATGTTTTGAATAGATCACTGTAGTATTATATTTGAATTCTTTCTTTGAATCATGTTGAAAGTATGTAATAATTACTTCATAGAGATAATGTGGGTGCTAAAAAAGGAAATTCCTTGGTACTACCAAAACCCGCTGTGGTTGTGTACGTGCTTATTCTTTGAAGGTACAAATGAACAGTGTCTGCATATTGATAAGTATAAATATAGGTTGAACCAATGTTTTTTGATCTGGACAAAAGTTACTGAAATAGGAGAAAGAGGATTTTTATTCATTCCATATGGAAGAAATGCAAAACCATATAGAGGGGGTGATGGGATTCTCTCACCACTTGAAGTTAAGGATCTTCTTTAATATAGCCCTTCCATTACACACAAATTGTACTAAGTGTTTTCATAGTGGATATTTGAGCAATTCAGAGACTCTCACTAGGTGTTATAACAATGGTAATTTATTTAATTAATTTTAGAAGATACAATAGAATATAGAATTAGCAGTAACACTATAGCAATACCTGAAAAAAATATTAAAACAGACAGAATATACAAATTAAATAGATGCTATAATTACAATAATAAAAAGATATACATCTATCATATTTCTATTCACATTTCTATTCTAGTCAATTTAAAAAGTAGAATAATGTTGGTCTGTCTGTCCATCCATCTGTCCCTCCTTCCCTCCCTCCCTCGCCCCTTCCCTCCCAACTTCCTAACTTCCTTCCAGACAGGGCCTCACTCCATTGCCCAGGCTGCTGGAGTGCATTGGCATAGTCATGGCTCACTGCAGCCTAGACCTCCTTGGCTCAGGTGATCCTCCCACCTCAGCCTCCAGAGTTGCTGGGACTGCAGGTGTACACCACCATGCCTGGCTACTTTTTTATATTTTTTGTAGAGACAGAATTTTGCCATGTTGCCCAGGCTGATCTTGAACTCCTGTGCTCAAGCAATTTCCCCCTCCTCAGGCTCCCAAAGTGCTGGGATTACAGGAGTGAGCCACTGTGCCTGGCTACTATATTTTCTTAATGTTAAAGAAACAAATGTTAAGGAGTTACTTAGAAAAAGTAACTTGACCTTTTGGTGTGGGCTATTTTGATGATTCTTGAGAAGATTTTCTTTTTTTCTTCATTCCTAGGATCATGGTGGCTGATCATCCAAGCCTGGATTAAACTCTCTTCCTTGTACTTTTCCTTCTCGTTTTACGCTCTGGAATTGGTATACTCATATTACCAGGAAAATAAGATTCCTCCAACTTACAAGAAATATTTTCTAGTTTCAGAGAGTTATGAGTTGGTAAAGATTAAAAAAATACGGTATGGATGTGTTTGAATTATTCACTTTTATGATGTGTAGTCTTCACTTTCCATGTTGTGTTTTGTTGAACTCATAGATGCTTGAGAAATTAAAGAGATTCTCCCTGGCTCCCCCAGCCACCCCCTGTAGCCCCGTTGGGGAAAAAGGAAACAAGGAAAACCATGTCAGACACTCAAACACATATTTTTTCTTTTATCTCCTTTTTTTTTTGAGATGAAGTCTCGCTCTGTTGCCCAGGCTAGAGTGCACTGGCATGATCTCGGCTCACCATAACCTCCGCCTCCCAGGTTCAGGTGATTCTCCTGCCTCAGTGTTCCGAGTACTGGGATTACAGGCACTCGCCACCATGCCTAGCTAATTTTTGTATTTTTAGTAGAGACGGGGTTTCACTACATTGGTCAGGCTGGTCTCAAACTCCTGACCTCATGATCCGCCTGCCTCGGCCTCCCAAAGTGGTAGGATTACAGGCAAGAACCACAGTGTCCGACTCAACACATATTTTTCTTGAGTAATTTCTTAATTCCTGTACTGAATTAATGTATTACTGTGAAAGTTGTTTAATTGGAAAGTTGTTTCATCTATTTTTTAAAAAATATATGTTATTTCTTGGGGCAGTTTTAGGTTTACAGAGAAATTGAACAGAAAGTACAGAGAGTTCCCTTATATCCCCCCTTTTATCTTGTAATCTGTTATAATTGCTTATTCTTTCCAGGAGTTTGTTGGTCAGTACTTTGGGATTTTTTTTTTTTTACATCGATGATCATATCATCTGCAAACAAAGAGTTTTATTTCTTCCTTACCAATTTGTGTACCTTTTATGTCCTTTTCTTGTCTGATTGCATTAGCTAGGATGTCCAGTATGATGTTGAATAGGAGTGGTAAGAAGGGAAATCCTTGCCTTGTTCCTGATCTTAGGGGGAAAGCTTCTGGTTTCTCACCATTAGGTATGGTGTTTGCTGTAAGTTTTTTTTGTAAATTTTATTTATCAAGTGGAGGAAATCCTCTATTTCTAGTTTGCTGGGAATATTTAATTATTAATTGATGTAGGATTTTATCAAATACTTTTAATACATCTACTGATATGATCTGATTATATAATTTGTTTCTGTTTCCTGGATTGCACTGATTGATTTTCAAATGTTGAACCTACCTTGTATACTTGGAATATACTCTACTTGGTTGTGGTGTATAATGTGATTTGCTAAGATTTTTGAGAACATTTGCCTCTGTGTTCATGAAAGATACTCGTCTGTAATTTTCCTTTCTTGTAAGGCTGTTACCTGGGCTTATTATCTGGGTAATGCTGGCCTCTGAGAATGAGTTAGGAAGTGCTCACTCTGCTTCTACAGATTGTAGAATATTGGTATCATTTGTTCCTTAAATATTTGATAGAATTCATGAGTGAATTATCTGAGTGTAGTGCTTCCTATTTTGAAAGGTTATTAATTATTTATTCAGTTTTAAAAAATTGACTTAGGCTTATTCAGATTATCTGTTTCTTCTTGTGTGAATTTCCTAGATTGTGTCTTTTAAGGGATTGTCCATTTCACCTAAGTTATCAAATTTAAAAGCATAGAACCAGCTTTGAGTTTTGTTGATTTTCTTTATTTTCCTGTTTTCAATTTTGCTGATTTTTGCTCTGTTTTTTATTACTTTCTTCTCCTTCCTTTGGATTTAGTTTGTTCATTTTCTAGTTTCCTAAATTAAAAGCTTAGATAATTAATTTTATCTTTCTTCCTTTTTTTTAACAGATATATTCAGTGCTATAAATTAATCTCTTAGTCCTGCTTTGCTGCATCCCACAATTTATTTATTTGTTTATTTTTGAAATGGGGTCTCATTATGTTGCCTGGGCTGGTCTGGAACTCCTAGCCTCAGGTGATCCTCCTGCCTTGGCCTCTCAAAGTTCTGGGATTACATGCATGAGCCACTGCGTCCGGCCATAAATTTTGGTGTTTTGTTTTCATGTACACTTAGTTTAAAATATTTTATAATTTCCCAAGACTATGTTTTTGTCCTATGAGTTATTTGTAAGTGAGCTGTTTAAACATCTCCAAATATTTTGAGATTTTCCAGCAATTTTTTTGTTTAATTTAACTAGTTTAATTCCACTGTGGTGTGTCTATTTGTATGGTGTCTATTCTTTTAAACTTGTTAAGGTATGTTTTGTAGTCTATCTTTGTGAAATGTTCCCTGTGGATTTCAGAAGAATGTATATACTGCTGTTGCTGAATGAAGTGTTCTATAAATGTCAGTTAGATCCAGTTGATTGATGGTGTCATCAACTCTACGAGATTTTCCTGATTTTCTGCTTCTGTCAATTACTGATAGAGGGTTGTTGAAGCTCCAACTGTAATAATGAATTCATGTGTTTCTCCTTGTAGTTCTGTCAGTTTTTATTATACCTTATGTATTTTGACACTCTTGTTAGGTGCATACATATAAAGATAATTATGTCTTCTTGGTGAATAGTAACAGATTGACCATCTGTTATTATGTAATGCCTCTCTATCACTGATAATTTTTCCTGGCCTGAAGCTTGCTCTGTCTGAAATTAATATAGCCATTCCAAGTTTCTTTTGATTAGGTTTAGCATAGCCTATCTTTCTCCATCCCTTTACTTTTAATCTGTCTTCGTCTTTAGAGTGGGATTTTTGTAGACATTGTATAGTAGGGTGTTGTCTTTAGATTTATTCTTGACAGCATGTATCTTTTAACTGGTGTATTTAGACCACAATGTTTAAACTAATTATTGATGTAGTTGGATTAATATCTCCTGTATTTATAACTGTTTTCTACTCATTGTCCTTGTTCTTTCTTTTTTTGTATTTCACTCCATCTCTGCCTTCTTGATTTTATTTGAGCATTTTATATGATTCCATTTTGTTTTATTTATTTATTTATTAATTAATTTTTTTTTTTTAGAGACAGGGTTTCACTATGTTGGTCGGGCTGGTCTCAAACTCCGAACCTCAGGTGATCTGTCCGCCTCAGCCTCCCAAAGTACAGACGTGAGTGACCACACCTGGCCTATGATTCCATTTTGTTTCCTGTTTTAGAATATCAGTTATACTTATTTAAAATTATTTTTTAGGGTGAGCCTGGTGTCTCACGCCTGTAATCCCAGCACTTTGGGAGGCTGAGGTGGGTGGATCACCTGAGGTCAGGAGTTTGCAACCAGCCTGACCAACATGGTAAAATCCCGTCTCTACTAAAAATAAAAAAATTAGCTGGCGTGGTGGCCCGAGGTTGAGGCAAGAGAGTTGTTTGAACCTGGGAGATGGAGATTGCAGTCAGCCGAAATTGCACTACTACATTCTAGCCTGGGTGACAGAGTGAGACTCTGTCTCAGCAAATAAATAAATAATAAAATTACTTTTTAGTGGTTGCCCCAGAGTTTGTAATAATTACACAGTTAAACTAATCCAAGTTCACTTTTTAAATAACACTATACCCCTTCATGTGTAGTACAAGTACTTTATAACACAGTATTGTCAATTCCTTTTTCCCATTCCTTTTAACATTACTTTTGTTTCACTTTTCCATAATTTACAGTCACTAAATATATTGTTGCTATTATTATTTTGAACAAGTTGTTATCTGTTAGATGAATTAAGGATCAGAAAAACAAAATATTTAATTTTACCTTTATTTTTTCTCTACCCTCTTGCTTTCTTTTTGTAATACATATTTCTGATCTACATTATTTTCCTTCTTTCTGAATAACTTCTGTTAACATTTCTTGCAAGTCGTGTCTATTGGGTTTCATTTCTCCCAGTTTTTATTTGAGAAAGTCTTCATTTCTTCTTTTGAAGGGTGATTTTGCTGGGATTCTACAGGAATTCTAGTTTTTTTTTTTTTTTTTTTCAGTCTAGCGGTGTATGTTATGTTATTTTTGAGACCGAGTCTCACTTTGTCACCCATGCTAGAGTGCAGTGGTATGATCTCGGCTCACTGCAGTCTCCATCTCCTGGGTTCAAGTGATCCTCCTGCCTCAGCCTCCTGAGTAGCTGGGACTACAGGTGTGTGCCACCATGCCTAGCTAAGTTTTTGTAATTTTTAGTAGAGACGGGGTTTGACCATAATGGTCAGGCTGGTCTCGAACTCCTGACCTCATGATCTCCCTGCCTCAGCCTCCCAAAGTGCTGGGATTATAGGAATGAGCCACTGTGCCTGGCCACTTCAGAAGTCTTTTATTTATTTGTTTTTTAAACACCTATTATGCTGTGAATTCAAAGGAATATGTTCCAGCAGCTCAGGCTCCTTCCCATTGGTTCTCACAAAGTGTGCTTATCTGGGTGAAGCAGGCTAGTGCTTCAGTTGAACCCAGGAACCTTTCTCTTTGGCTTCTTTCTTTTTCTGATCATTTTCCTTTACACGTTTCAGGAAGCTATCTTGGCTCTTATGTTGGCTCTTAGAGTGCTTAATTTGCTCAATACACACATTAATTCTCTTGGCAAGAATATTGCCCTTAACTTGTTTGTTTACAACAGTGCCAACAGCCTGCTGGGTAACATTGTAGACTCTTCCAGTTTTGCCGTGGTAACACATGTGGGGCATTCCTTTCCGAACAGTACTGATTCCCTTGATGTCTACAATATCACCTTTCTTATAGATTTGCATATACCTGGCCAAAGGAACAACCCCATGTTTACTTAAAGGCCTAGAGAATCTATATCAGGTGCCTTTCCTCTTTTCCTTTGTGTTCGTCATTTTGGTGAATTACTGGAAGATGGCAGTTCCAACTGAAAGGACTTTGTTTTTTAAACACTAAATATTTCACTTCACTCTTTTTGCTTGCATGGTTTCTGAAGACAAAGTTTGATCTAATTTTTTATTTCTCTGTGGATAAGATAATTTTGTGTGTGTTGATTTTTTTTCTTTACCTCTGGTGTCTTTCGAGATATCTTACTGGTCTTAATAAGTAAAAGATTAAAGTTTTTCTTTTGATTTAATTTTCTCTTTGTCTGATTTTCTGCAGTTTTGTTATCATTTGTCTATATGTAAATATTTTGGTATTTATCTTGCTAGGTGTTCTCTGAACTTCTTGGTTTGGTGTCACTGAAGACATTGTTTCCTGTTACAGTATTATTGATTTGTACACTCCTCTTCCTCACCTCCCCCCCTTCATTATTTTTTCCTTCTCTTTCCTCTTCCTTTCTTTCACAGGATCTCACTCTGTCACCTTGGCTGGAATGCAGTAGTAGTGTGATCATAACTCACTGCAGCCTTGAAGTCCTGGGCTCAAGTGATCCTCCCTCCTCAGCCTCTCCAGTAGCTAGGACTACAGGTGTGTGCCACTGTGGATGGCTAATTAAAAAAAAAAAGTAGAGATAGGGTCTCCCATGTTGCCCAGGCTGGTCTTAAAAAAAACAACTTAGCTGGGCATAGTGGCATGCACCTGTAGTCTTACCTGCTTGGGAAGCTGCGGCAGGAAGATCGCTTGTGCTTAGGAGTTCACGCCTACAGTGAGCTGTGGATCACCACTGCACTCCCGACTGGGTAACAGTGAGACTCTGTCTCAAAACATATTAAAAAATTTTAAAAATTCCTGGTGGTTATTTGATAATTCCTGGTAAAAATTCCTGCCACATCTGAGTCTGTTTTCAAGGCCTGTTTGTTTCTTCAGATTGTATTTTTTGCCTTTACAATGCCTCATAATTTTTTTTCATAGCCAGTCAGAATGTATCAGGTAAAAGGAACTGAGGTAAATAGGCCTTTAGTGTGAGGTTTTATGTTTATCTGTTTAGAAGTCAGGCTGTGTTTACTCTGGCTATGGTATCAGAGGCAAGTATTATGGGATCTTTAGGGTGTTGCTTTTCTGGCTAGAAACCTCTGTGGCCGCTAGCACCTTTGCCCTAGTTCTTGCCCTATGTCCAGGAAGAATCAGGTATGTAGACAAGTGGAGGGTGAGCAAGACAAAGACAAACTTTATTGAGTGTTAGAACAGCTCATAGGAGACCTGCCGGGGGCAGCCCCTCTCTGTAGGCGGGTCGTCTCATCCAGTGTTCAGCTCTCAGCAGAGAGGAGGCCCTGGAATAAGTGGCTCCTCTTTGCAGGCAGGTTCTCATTGATTTCCCAGCTCTCAGCTGAGAGTATACCTCCTCTCTGCAGCTGGTCATCTGGCTATCTAGCTGTCCTTTCCCCTGCTGTGGCTAATCTGGGGGCTTTTATGGACCTCAGAGGGGAGGAGGTGTGTGCCAGTTGATACATTGGTGGCCATGGGTGGGCTGGAAAAAGGCACCACAAGTCCCCATTCCAGTCTGTGAGTCTGGCAGCCCGGCCCCCAACCTTCAGGCCCTCCCTGGCTTGAAGGTGGGGTCTTATGGGGGACCTGCCCCCCTTCTAGCCAGGAGCCTCTCTGCCTCCTGCCACCTTCCATGGTGCCCAGGCTGCTTGTGCCTGGCACCTGCAGGCCAGCGAGGAGTGGCTCGCCTACCTCAGCTTCCCCAGAGGGGAGGAGTCAGGGCCTGAGCATGTGAATACCCTGCTGGGCTGTGATGGTGTCTAGGCTTGGCTCCAACCCTACTCTGAGAACCTCCCAGATTGGAGCTGATGTGGGAAGTGGCAGCAGGAACTGGCAGTGGGAGCAGGCATTTCTGAGTCTGCAGGGGCCAGGGGAGCCTTCCTGAGCCCCCAAGAGCACACGGAAGCCTGGGTCCACAACCTTGACTTGGATAGCTGCAGCTGCATGGGGTGGGGGAACTGGGTTCCTCCCCTGCTCCCAGTCCCCAAGAGCACATGGAAGCCTGAGTCTACCACCCAGGCTTAGGTGGCTTGGGCTGCTGCCTGCTCCTGGCTGTTACTGGCACTGTGGAGCATGAAGCCCTGGCTGCGCACCCCCTGCAGCCTGAGGCGGGGACTCCAGGTCCTTCCTGGGCCTGGGCTGGCGTCAGGGGCAGGGGTGGAATCGCAGGGGCTACCTCAGTTGCGCTGGCACTCGGGTGGCCTGAGCAGAGCAAATCACTGTGTGATATGGCTGTTGGGAGTGGCAGGCTCAGCAGTTGCCTGATGTGGGGTGAACCCTGGGGACGTGGCCCCAGGCGGCCCTGCGCAGAGCCTCCTCCTGAGACCCAGGAACCTGGCACCCTCAGCAAGGTGAGTGCAGTGGCTGTGTCACTGGCCAGTCCCTGAAGTTGGCACTGCTCCCACTTCCTGCCTCAGGTCACTGAGCTCAGCCTCAGCTCTGCATCGGGCCCCTCTCTGCCTGACTGTGCTGCACTGAGGGCAGCAGGCTGTTGGAGGGGAGGAGGGGGCTGTCCGCTTTCTCCCTGTGGCCTCCCTGTCACCACTACCACTATCAGAGACTAAAATGTCTTCTAGTGTCTTTGCTTTTATCTGCCCTGTTGTCTTTGGGTTTTTTTAAAGAATTCTTAAATGGGGTCTGAGGCTTGCAGGTTTTTAAGTTGTAATCTTGTGTTGTACAAGAGCTGTATTGATGTGGTTATAAGGGTAGAGGGATGCAGGTGAAAGTTCTGTAGTCCTGTAATTAGATTTCAGGACTATAGAACTCAGGACTATAGAACTTTTCCCCCTCATCCCTCTCTGCCCTCTACCAACTGTGAGCCTGAGTTGGATATCTATCTCTTTTTCCCTGTCAAAGGATAGATGGGGCTGGAGTTTGGTATTTCCCTTCCCTCAGGTTGGTTAGGCACTGTAAAACCCTAGTAGGTTAGGCAATCTAAAAGCCCAGTTGGTTAGGTTCTGGTAAAATAGTTTTCTTTTCTGGAATGTCTTTTAAGAGAAAACAGAAAGCCCCTGGCATATTTCAAAACGGTTTTCTTCTTCCCCTGCTGCAAGCAGGAGGGTATTTTTTCAGATCTTTACCATGAGAACCTGGTAGGGCTCCTGGACGTAAAACTCAAGAAAGTATAGGGACCCCTCTAAGACTGGTCCCCTTGCAGTTTTTAACTCTCAAGCTAGTTTACAATTACTGTTTAAGGTGTTTCTGCTGTTGCTGGCTTTGCTTGAGAGCTTGCATTCCTGCGCTTCTGTTTTCCTCACACTGTGATACTCTGTATCTGCCTGTCTGTCTCTCCAGTTTTTAGAGCAGCAGTTTGCCCTCTGATCTCAATTCTCTGATGGCTCTAAGAAGAGTTGTTGATTATCAGTTTTTTTCTGCTAGTTTTTTTTCTTGTGAGGTTGGGAGTGATGAATTAAATACTTAAGGTTATTTTTTGACCATTTTTGATGCTTTTGTAACTAGTCAAAAGACTTACTACAACATCCTTTATTTGATTTTGCAGTATTGTTCATTAAGAATTTTATTTCTTCCTGACATCAGGATTTTGGGGATAATGTGTTCTAATTTGCAAGAAAGATTAAAAAACCCTTCTAGAGGGAAGTTGATCATGGGACTGATTGTTATTATTGATGAGTTGACTACGTTTTCTGTTTTGTGTTGCTATATAGGAATACCTGAGGCTAGGTAATTTATAAAGAGTTTGATTTATCACACAGTTTTGCTGGCTGTACAAGAAGTATGGCACCACGATCTGCTTCTAGTGAGGGCCTTAGGCTACTTCCATTCATAGCAGAAGACAAAGAGGAGCCAGCTTGTGCACATGGGAGAGGAGAAAAGGGTGGAAGGAGGTGCCCTGGTTCTTTTTAACAACCAGCCCTTGGGGGAACGAATAGGATCAGAACTGAAGCATGCCTGAGGAAGAGTATTAATTTATTCATGAGGTTTCTGACCCCCCCAACCCCCCACCAACATCTCCCATTTGGCCCCACCCCCCAACATTGAGATTGAGATCAAATTTCGACAGGAGGGACAGTCATCTAAGTGATAGCCTAGACTCAGGCTATTTACTGTTCTGTTTCTAGTATAGATTGAGGGCAACAGCAAACTTTTGTTTCCTTTGTTGAGGGCCAAAGGTTTATTTTTATATTCTTACACTGTAAAAAAAAAACCAAAACTTTATTTTATTTTTTTCTATATATACAGTTAAGGAATAATAATAACATAAATATCTGTACACTCACTATTTGGCTCACGAAACAGAACATTTTTTTTTTCTACATGTAATTTTTTTTTTTTTTAGAAAAAAGAGAAAAAGAAAGAAGGAAGAAAAAAAGAATGAAATAAAGAGAAAAAGACGAAGAAAAAAAAAGGGAGAGAGAACGGGAATCTTGCTGTATTGCCCAGGCTAGAATGCAGTCTACAAATGGATATTAAAAGCTTTTTTTATACTAATAATTGTGTTATACAATGGAGACAGGAAGGAATAAGGGAGGAAAATAACAACAAACAGCCAACCAATATTTCATTTAAACCTATGAAATGCTATGCAATTGCTAGGGAGTGATTTACTCCCAACCATGTGGTCACTTTTAGAATAAATGTGATGTGTTACTGCAAAAAAAAAATGTATATTTTGTGGATTTGGAGTAGAGAGTTCTGTAAATGTTTATTAAGTTTACTTGTTCGAGGTTTAAGTTCAAGTCCCGGGTATCGTTCTTAACCTTCTGTCTCATTAATCTGTCCAATATTGACAATGTAGTGTTAAAGTCTCCCACTATTATTGTGTGGGAGTCCAAGTCTCTTTGTAAGTCACCAAGAAGTTGCCCTATGTATCTGGGTGCTCCTATATTGGGTGCGCATAGACTTAGGATCGTTAGCTCTTCCCATTACATTGATCCCTCTACCATTATACAATGTCCTTCTTATCTCTTTTGGTTTCTATTACTTTAAAGTCTATTTTATCAGAGATGAGAATTGCAACTACTGCTTTTTTTTTTTTTTTTTGCTCTCCATTTGGTTGGCAAATCTTCCTCCATCCCTTTGTTTTGAGTCTCTGTATATCCTTGCATGTAAGATGGATCTGGATGCAGCTTACTGATGGGTCCTTTGAAGTGGCTGATACTGGTTGTTCCCTTCTATACATAGTGCCTCCTTCAGAAGCTCTTGTAAAGCAGGCCTGATGGTAATGAAATCTCTGAGTACTTGCTTGTTTGCAAAAAATTTTATTTTTCCTTCACTTATGAAACTTAGTTTGGCTGGATATGAAATTCTGGGTTGAAAGTTCTTTTCTTTAAGGATGTTGAATATTGGCCCCCACTCTCTTCTGGCTTGTAGGGTTTCTGCTGAGAGATCAGCTGTGAGTCTGATAGGCTTCCCCTTGTGGGTAACCTGACCTTTCTCTCTGGCCGCCCGTAGTATTTTCTCCTTCGTTTCAACCCTGATGAATCTAATGATTATGTGCCTTGGGGTTGCTCTTTTTGAGGAATATCTTTGTGGTGTTCTCTGTATTACCTGGAGTTGGGTATTGTCTTGCCTTGCTAGGTTAGGAAAGTTTTCCTGGATAATATCCTGAAAAATATTTTCCAGCTTGGATTCATTCTCTTCGTCACATTCAGGTACACCTAGCAAACGTAGATTAGGTCTTTTCACATAGTCCCATATTTCTTGGAGACTTTGCTCATTCCCTTTTACCCTTTTTTCTCTAATCTTGTCTTCTCGTTTTATTTCGTTAAGTTGGTCTTCGACCTCTGAAATCCTTTCTTCTGCTTGATCAATTCGACTGTTAAAACTTGTGCATACTTCTCGAAGTTCTCGTATTGTGTTTTTCAGCTTCATTAATTCACTTATATTCCTCTTTAAATTGTCCATTCTCATGAACATTTCGTGAAACCTTTTTTCAAGGTTCTTAGTTTCCTTGCATTGGGCTAGAACATGTTCTTTTAGCTCACAGAAGTTTCTCATTATCCACCTTCTGAAGCCTGATTCTGTTGATTCCTCACATTGATTTTCTATCAGGCCTTGTTCAATTGGTGATGAGGCACTGCAATCCTCTGTAGGAGGAGAGGCATTCTGATTTCGGGTGTTTTCAGCCTTTTTGCGCTGGTTTCTTCCCATCTTTGTGAATTTATCCACCTGTCGTCTGTGTAATTGCTGACTTTGAGATTAGGTCTCTGAGTGGACGTCCAGCTTGTTGGTGATATAGTTTTTTCTATTTCTTAATTTTCCTTCGGCGGATGCCCCTCCCCCACAGAGCTGGACCTTCCCGGGTTCAGCTGTACTTGCTGTGAAACTCTCAATCTTCAGCAGTTCCAACTGCTTTTTTATTTTATTTTTTTTTGTGGAGGGGGGTACCAGCCTTCCCCTGCGGCGACCCACTACGCCGGCTGAAACAGCGGCGTTAAGATTCGTGGCGCTTTTCTGCCCGGGAATCTCCCGGTCTGGTTCCCCCACTTCAGTCCGCTTTTAATCAGCTGAATGGGAGACTCTGCTTTCCCGGAGCTCCAACGCCAACCAAAAGGGCACTCAGTCCCGTATACTCCGGACTGAGAACCGCCACGTCGGGGTGCCTGCAAAACGGCCGCGCCCTCCAAAAGGGTCGCGCTGGCAACCCGTGGGGCTCCTCCGCCAAGAATCTCTTGGTCCGTAGGCTATGAAAATTCGTCTGAAAATGTGGCGTCCACTCACTCTCTGCGCTTTCAGTGGGAGCTACAATCCTGAGCTGCTGCTAATTGACCATCTTGGATCTCTCCAAAACTTTATTTTTATAGCCTTTTTGGGTGTAGGGTCATGTCGTGTTTTACTAATTGCACTTCTGATAAGTATACTGATGATGCTGCGGATGGTTATTAAAGCCCTATTCTGATACTTTGGATTTATGGAACCAATTAATTTGATGACTCATTTACATTGAGTTTCTTAATTAGTAGATTGCCCACTAATTATTTTTAAGAGCAGAGAATAAGGTAATGATAATTCTTACTTTTTGTGATATGGTGAAAACTTAGTTCATATAATGAATTTAGTGCTCAAATATTTTAGTAGAAATTGAAGTAGAAAAAGAAAGATTGTGGTAAATTAAATGTAAAATATAATTTTATTTTCTTTAGAAAACTTCACATTGAAAAGATCACCACATTATAGATAATTTAGACAACTTATTTGTTTATAACTTTTATTATTATTGAATGTAAAAGAGTTACACTCAGTTTCATGAACTTAACATAACTGTGGTTATCATGTTGGTATATGTGCCTTTTAGTCCTTTTTCATATACAGATTTTTTTTTTTACAAAGTTGTGATAATTTCTTTTCTAATTGGTGCCTTTCTTTTTTCAGTTAATAGTGTAAATGTTTCCCATTTCTAACAATGTTTTCTTATTGAGTGAGTTACTGTTAGCTTGGTCAGACTGAGTTTATTGTACATATTGCTGTAGTGAACATCTTTGTGCCTTTAGCTTTTCCATATTTGTACCATATCTTTGGCTGGTTTTCAGAAATCTTCTCTCTCTCTCTCTCTTTCTCTCTTTGCCTGTCTTTTCTCTCTCTTTCATTTGGGGAGGATTTTGTGTTCTCTTTTACAGGACTAATTAAGTTTTATTGGATCTTGAAAAATGGGACTAAAAATTTTTTTGTTACTTTTGTAATTTGAAAAAAAAAATGCTTTTGGACTTACATTGCCACAGTGGTTTATACAACTTTATTCCAAAAAATTGTAGTTTTGTGACTAGGTGATAAAAATGATTTCCTGTATATGTGCCAAACTTGGTATTCTAGACTCTCATACTTAGGATGTAAAGTGACTATAGTCCAATAATTTAATATCTTATGTTTAATTCTTATAATATTTTACTCACAAATTGAACTTTTCCAGTTTAATGTTTATGGACTTAATTTGGTATCTTTGTTAGGATTACTTATTAGATTTCTTTTCATTCTTCTGACTTCTCCCTAAACTAATGTTTCAAGTTGAAATGGGTCTAGCAATTTAAGTAGGAAAATCAGTATGAGTAGAGACTTCTAGAAACTTCTGTTGTCACTGAGATGCTGAATTTGATGATTCTAACCCTACTTGCTCATCTGTAAAAGCTATTAGAGGATTATTTTAAGAGTTTCTATTCTATACAGGTATATATACGCCACGTAATACCACTCAGCCATAAAAAAGAATGAAATGATGTTTTTTTACAGCAGTTTGAATGGAGCTGGAGGCCATTATTCTAAGTGAAGTATCTCAGGAATGGAAAACCAAATACCATATGTTCTTACAAGTGGGAGCTAAGCCATGGGCATACAGAGTAGTAACATAGACTTTGGAGATTCAGAAGCAGGGAGGATAGGAAGAGGGTGAGGGATAAAAAAATGATATTGTGTGCAGTGTATACTAGTTGGGTGATGGGTGTAATAAAATCTCAGACTTCACTACTGTACAGTTCCTCCATGTAACCCAAAACCACTTGTACTCCAAAAGCTATTGAAATAAAATAGATGTTTAAAAAGAGGGCCGGGCACGGCGGCTCATGTCTGTAATCCCAGTACTTTGGGAGGCCAGGGCAGGCGGATCCCGAGGTCAAGAGATCAAGACCATCCTGGCCAACATGGTGAAACCCTGTCTCCACTAAAAATACAAAAATTAGCTGGGCGTGGTGGTGCACACCTGTAGTCCCAGCTATTCAGGAGGCTGAGGCAGGAGAATTGCTTGAACCAGGAGAAGGAGATTTCAGTGAGCCGAGATGGCGCCACTGCACTCCAGCCTGGCAACAGAGAGAGACTCCGTCTTAAAAAAAAAGAGGCCAGGCAGGAGGCAGGGTGGCTCATGCCTGTAATCCCAGCACTTTGGAAGGCTGAGGTGGGCAGATCACTTGAGTTCAGGAGTTTGAGACCAGCCTGACCAACATGGTGAAACCCCATCTCTACTTAAAATAAGAAAAAATTAGCTGGGCATGGTGACTTACACCTGTAATCCCAGCTATTTGGGAGGCTGAGGTGGGAGAATCGCTTGAATCTGGGAGGCAGAGGTTGCAGTGAGCCTAGATTGCACCACTGCACTCCAGCCTGGGTGACAGAGCAAAACTCTGTCTCAAAAAAAAAAAAAAAAATTAAAAAAAGAGTTTCTGTTGTACATAACCTTCTAGCCTTATTATTTCTTAGGGATTTTATAAATGCATGTAGCTTTTTTACTCTTGTCATCTTCAAGTTATTTGCCAAGATTGAATAATAGCCATCTTTCTTCTAAAACCCTGGTGAGCCTGAAAGAAGAAAATGTTACACAGTTCATTTTATTGTAAAAGTAGTAAAATTTCTCAACTGATATTCATTCTTGGTTTTTGTGAATTTGTTCAGGGAAGATAGGATTTATTTTTATTTTTAATTTTTTAGTAGAGATGAAGTTGCGCTATGTTGCCAGGCTGGTCTGGAACTTCTGAGCTCAAGCAGTCCTGCCTTGGTATTCCCAAGTGTTGGCATTATAGGCATGAGCCACCACACCTGGCTGGAAGACAGGATTTCTTAAAAAGTAAATATCACTTAAAAATATACTGATATGGAATCTGAAGTTGTGTATACCAGGATGTTCACATATTTCTTTGTATCTTGTTCCCAGTCTTTGCCCCAATCTTGTCTCACCTTTTCCCCCAATAAGTTTAGTTAATAACTACTATGAAATTTGGAATACAGAATGATAACAACCCTACCTTTAGGAAGCTGAAAATTTAGAAGGTGAAGTAGAAATATAAGTTAATAATTACAGTACAGTAAGTCCCCTAATTTCCTCTATAATAACATGTCTCCCAAAATGTGATTGAAAATAAAAATTCCACATGTCATAGGTGTAGGAGGTATTTGGGTGTTTGTATGGAGATTCATTTCATAGAGCTAAAATTTATTATTATAAAATATTCAATTCTAGTTCCTGGATGTGTTACCTCCTTTGGAACCAGAAATCATAGTTGCTGCTTAACATTAAAAGCATCAGGATGATGCCTGTAATCCCAGCACTCTGGGCGGCAGAGGCAGAGGATTGCTTGAGGCCAAGAGTTCGAGACCAGCCTAGGCAACATAGTGAGACCCTATTTCTATCAAAAAATTTTTTTAAAAATTAGCCAGGCCTGGTGTTGTGTGCATATAGTCCTGGGTATTTAGGAGGCTGAGGCAGAGGACTGCTTGAGCTCAAGTGTTTGAGGTTGCAGTGAGCTATGGTAGAAACACTGTACTCCAGTCTGGGCAACAGAGTGAGACCCTGTCTGTGGGGGAAAAAAAGTGTAAGGATGGGATTTCTAGGCATTTTTGGGGCTGAGCAAATCAATCTTGGGCCCAACCTCCTTGTAGGGGGTGGGGTGGCAGCCTCTGGAATTTGAACCCTGCTGCTGGAATTGTAGGTATAGGAAGTTGAGAGGGGAAGGGTCTTTCTCACCCTGCTGTGGTAGTAAGAGCTTGGTGCTTAATGGGTGCCTTTCACTAATTTGATCACCTAGGATTTCTGTTCAGAACCCAGCAATACTTGTAGGCCTGCACTGTCCCAAGAGAGAAATCAGGGACTTCTGGTAATAAGTCAAGGATAAGAGATAAGAAAACACCTATACTTTAAGATACTAGAACTACAACTCCATTTTCTCCTTCACCCTCACCTTTTTCCACCTCCCAGCTTCCAAGTATATGTGATTAAGGCTTTGTCCAGAGCAGGACTGGAGGATGATGGGGTAGGAAGAATTACTTTTTTTCATCATAGGTCACGGTAGTGTCATGTCCCCCTAAACTTCAGGGAGGCCTGGCTTCATACCTCTTCTCCTAATTTCCTGGCATTGTGAAATAACAGAGCTTCATGCAGTAACTCAAAATTATTGTTAATAAGGTGATATCTAAAAGATTGAATTTGGTGTTCTGAAGTTAGTGTGAGGATGTCAGTCTGTTAATGTGTGAAATATTTTGAGCTGTGTGAAACTCAGTTTTGCTTAGTGTGGTAAGTACAACTGAAGTATGTATAAAACTCAATAGTAGCACACAGGAAGGAGTAATGAATTGTGTCTAGAGAGTCAGGAAAGATCTCACAAAGGAGAGGATCCTTGAGTTCTTTGTTTAAGTGGTAGATTTAAAGAAGTTTGCTCCCTCATTCATTCATTCATTCATTCATTCATAAATGGGGTTTTGCTGTAGGTCTCCCAGGCTGGAGTGTAGTGGTGCTATCATAGCTCACTGCAATCTCTAACTTCTGGGCTCAAGTGTAGAAGTAGATCCGATAGTTGAAGTCTCTGCGCAGTAATACTGATCTCTTGGAACCTTACTCATTTCAGAAATGGCTCTGGTCTGAATACATTATATGGGACTAAGCTCTTCTAAATATCTTTATGCCTTAATTCTTTATGCATAAACTTCAGCAACGTCTAAGCTACCATTAGTAAATTTTCACTATAAATTATATACTTGATGATTGAATTTTTAGAATTAGATTTATTCCAAATATAAGTCAACCTAAATATAAAGCTTTTCTCTACTTAAATGTAAGCTTTTTTGGCACTCTTGAAGATTCTGAGTATTTCTCTCGGCAGTTAGGCCATCAGGGTGTTTGTATGAATTCTGGAATTGCCCTAGAGAGCATAAGCTGTGGAATAAAGCAGGCATATGGTCTGACTCAGTCACTCAAGATCTGTGCATCCTTGGATAGTAACTTGGATGCTAATTTTCCACATCTGTAAAATATGGATAAAGAGTGAAGAGTCTTTAGCACGGTGCCTGGCATGAAGTAATGGCTAATAAATGTTAATTATTACTGTTGTTAACTAAGTAAGAGTTCTCTAGGTCTCTGGCTTGAAACATAGATGTTGGAGACTCTGAATACCTTGAGGCCACCTTGCGCTAAGACTAGATGCTCAGGAGCACCTTTTTGATTAGTCATTTATTCATTGAGCATATCTTTTTTTATTGTTTTAACTTTACCAAAATACTTAAGTCAGTCAATTTTATTTCTATACATATATTTCTATGTAGAGGAGATTTCCTATAGGATGACCTATTCTGGGTGTGTCTTTCTGACCTGCAGCTAATCAAGTGGCTACAGCTTTGCTAATTTTTTTTTAAACCCTAATATCGTAAAACAGTAGTACAGAGGAAATAGGCTGTTGGTCGACTTCTAAATTCTCGCATGGGTTAGATTTGCCTAAAAGCAAATCATATAGCAAGAATTGATGAGGGAACTTTTCTCATAGCTTCTAGCCTGGTAAGTTTGTTTCACTTGGTATAAGTCAGAGGAATCTGAACTATAGAACCAAATTGTAGGGAAAGATGACTCAGGGTCGTGATGTCTTTTTGTCCTTCCCTCAAGGGAGTTCTAGATGTAAAAAGCATCGTGTTTTAAAAGTTATCAGTCATCAGTGAAGGCAACAGAAAAGTCAGAAACTAATATAACCAAGTCTAGATTATATCTGTTATAATCTTTTTGATCAGAAGATTCTAGGTTCTAGAACCAGGTCTGTAAAATGTTGAGAGCCTTCTAAGTAAACTCCATTATAGTCATGTAATTGATTTTTCTTTGTCTTTCTTCTTGGACATACTCTTCTTTATAAGAGAGTAGTTCCTCCTCCACTCCAGATAGTATCTATCTTGAAGTTTTGAGAACAATAGTATTCTTGTGCTTTAGGTTCTGAGTTGCTGACTTTAGGGAATTTGATACGCAATAGTCCTGCAGGCCTCCTAGTAGATACCTGAAACCATGGATAGTACTGAGCCCTGTACATACAGATCAGGCATCCCAAATCTAAAATCCAAAATGTTCCAAAATATGAAACCAACATGACACTCAAACACTCATTGGAGCATTTTGGATTTGTGGATTTGAGATGCTCAACTGGTAAGTATAACACAAATATCCCAAATTCCCTATTCCTGTTAGTTTTTACTTGATATTCTGAATTCTTAAGTGTGCCTTTTTTCTAATTTGGCGATAGCTCCTATTTTTATGAAAGAAATTAATAGGAAATTTTGAGATGGTAACTAGAAATTGTCTTTGTAGTGTTAAACTTTTAGTTGGGAGGCTACAAGGCTGGGGTCTCTATAGCTGTTTAAGTTCCTGTCTAAGCAAACTAAAGCCTAACTTAAAAAGTAAAAGGAAACTAGGTATTTTGCCAGCTGGAAACCACCCAACTAATCTCTAACAAGTGTCTTTCCACTCTAATCAACGAGATATGTTTTCTTTGTCTTCCTTCTGTGTTCAGCCCATAAAGCTTGCAGCCCACACTGCTGCGAATGAAGCTCTTCAAACCTCTTACAGTTCAGAGTGCTGCCTGATTAATGAATCATTCTTTGCCCACATAACTCTTTTATTTTGTCTGTTTTTGCTTTAAACAACAAAGGAATTCTGTTAATTGAGCTTCTGAATGTAACAGTGAAAATTCCCTTTAAGGCTTTGATTACCAGTATTTCAGGAATATAGATCTTTTTAAAACATTAGCTTTTAATGTGTTTTGGTTAAACATGATGATTTATGTGTCATTATAGTGCCACACTCACAAAAGTTGCTAACTAAATGTTAGTTCCTTCAATACATATATTCATTCACTGGGATATGGTTCCAAAAGTAGATGATCTTAAGAATTCTCTGGGAGCTTTTAAAAACTACAGATGTCTGTGGCATATATTAATACATGGCATCTATAGTAATACATGTATGTAAATGTATGCAAACAATTTTATATTTTTTCCTTAACATTAACTCCTTCAGATAGAATGGTTGGCTCAAATGATTTAATTTTTTTTGAGGTTGTTGATTCATAGAAACAAATCCCCTTCAGAAAGATTGTACTAGTTTACACAATTACCTTTAACACAGGGTATTCTTGAGCTTTTAATATTTCTCGGTTAGTGGAAAGGATCTCTTAGTTTGTTGGGATCTCTTTGATTATGAGAAAGATTTAGCATTTTCCGTAATTCATTGATATCTACATTTCTTCCTCCCTCCCTCCTTTTCTGCTTTCCTTTCTCCTTGTCCTACTTCCACTCCCCGCCCCTCCACCGTCTTCCCTTTCCCCTGCTCCCCCTCCTTCTTCCCCTTCTATCCCCCCTCCCCCTCCTGTTTTTCCTTCTTTGCTTGTTTTTGGTCTATGTTCTTTCACATATGGAGATTCTGTTTGGCCAGCAGTAAGTTGAATCATGGGGCTAGAAGATGAGGACTAAAAACAAGAATTGGTGTCCAGAAAGGTGGGGTAATTTTGATTACTGTGCCTGTTGCAAATATGAGCAAGATGTTAAATGTATGATAGATCTGTGAGATTTTTTTATACCTATTTTTATTATCTCATTAATGTTATCTTTGAGAAATGGTTCTTTTCAGTTTGAGATTGGGGGAATTAGATTTAAAATTTTCTTATATGAAGAAACCAAATATTTTGCTACTATCATTTGGAAACCTCTTGTTATGATTGGTTCTGGGTGGTATTGGAATCAGTTTGAAACATGTCATTAATGACCACTTGTTTTCATTTGTTGACTATGGGTAAATGTGATTAGAACAGAAACCCCTTAATAATAGGGATTTTTAATCTTTGTGTCCCTAGTGCCTCATAGTATCTGGCCCTGATTAGGGGTTTTAGAAGTGCTTATTGACTGTGATGGCTTTTTTAATCTGAGTCTGCCCCTGGACTTCTTGAGTTATCTCAAGATAACATCCATCTTGAGAGTAGTAAAACTATTGCAAACTGCAGAAATGAACTGTGATTTTTTTTTTTTTTTTTTTTTTTTGAGGCAAGGTCTCACTCTGTCACCCAGGCTGAAGTGCAGTGGCATGATCATATTAATAGCTTACTGTAGCCTTGACCTCCCCAGGCCCAGGTGATCCTTCTACCTCAGCTGCCAGAGTAGCTGGGACTACAGGCACACTCCATCATGCCCAGCTAATTTTTGAATTTTTGTAGAGACAGGGTTTCATCATGTTGCCCAGGCTTGTTTCAGTCTCCTGGGCTCAAGGGATCTACCCGTCTCAGCCACTGTGCCTGGCCCAAATATCTTTTTTCAGACACCGCTTTTGATTCTTTTGGGTATGTATCCAGAAGTGGAATCGCTGGTGTCATACTGTAATTCTTTTTTTTTGAGATTGAGATTCACTCTCTGGAGTGCAGTGGTGCTATCTCCCGGGTTCAAGTAATTCTTCTACCTCAGCCTTCCAAGTAGCTAGGATTACGGGCTCGTGCCACCACACTGGCTAATTTTTTTTTGTATTTTTAGTAGAGATGGGGTTTCACCATGTTGGCCAGGCTGATCTTGATCTGCAGACCTCAAGTGATCTGCCTGCCTTGGCCTCCCAAAGTGCTAGGATTATAGGTGTGAGCCATCATGCCTAGCCTCTGTAATTCTTTTTAAAATTTTTTGCGGAAACAGCATACTGTTTCCACAGTGGTTACACCATTTTACATTCCCACCAGCACCACACAGGGTTCTAATTTCAGCACATTCTTACCAACACTTATTTTCCTTTTTTTTTTTAAATAATAATCATCTTAATGGGTGTGAAGTGGTATCTCATTGTGGTTTTGATTTGCGTTTTTGAAATGATTAGTGATGTTGAGCACCTTTTTTTATGCTTATTGTTCATTTGCATATTTTCTTTGGAGAAATGCCTGTTTAAGTCCTTTGCCCATTTTGAATTAGTTTTTGTTGTTGTTGAGTTTTGGGATACTTTTTAAGATACTAATCACATGAACTCTGTTTTAAGTGATTTATAATTCTGTAATATATACTTTTTTTTCTGATAGACTTCTATATAGTTTGCGTTCTGGCAGGTCAGTGGAGTGTGATTTTTTTTAAATAGCTTTGCTGAGGTATGATTGGCATACAAAATACTGCACACATCTGAAATGAGCCATTTGATTAGTTTTGACATATGTATACATCTGTGAATCCATCACCACAATTAAGATAGTAAACATACTCATTACCTCCACAGATTTCTTCTTGTCCCCTTGTAATCTTTTCTCCCACTACTTCGTATCCTTCCCTGCCTCCAGGAAAATCCCAAATTGCTTTCTCTCATCATAAATTTAGTGCATTTTCTAAAGTTTTTTTGTTTTTTTTTAATAGGACTTACATACTTTTGGGCAGTGGCTGTCTGTTCCTGTGTTTATTTACCATTTGTATGTTTTCTTTGGTAAAATATCTGTTTAAATATTTTGCCCATTATTGTTTAAATTGGGTTGGTGGTTTTCTTATTGAGTTCTGAGAGCTGTTTATATTTTTGATCAAAGTTGTTTATAAAATACATGCTTAGCCAGGCGTGGTGGCTCACGCCTGTAATCCCAGCACTTTGGGAGGCCGAGGCGGGCAGATCATGAGGTCAAGAGATCGAGACCATCCTGGCCAACATGGTGAAACCCCATCTCTACTAAAAATATAAAAATTAGCTGGGCGTGGTGGCGGGCGCCTGTAGTCCCAGCTACTCGGGAGGCTGAGGCAGGAGAATTGCTTGAACCTGGGAGGCGGAGGTTGCAGTGAGCTGAGATTGCGCCACTGCACTCCAGCCTGGCGACAGAGCGAGACTCTGTCTCAAAAAAAAAAAAAGATACATACTTTGCAAATGTATTTTTCCTGGACTGTTGCTTGTCTTTTCTTTCTCTTAATAGTATCTTTTGAAGAGCACACATTTTCATTTTGATGAAGTCCAGGTTATCAGTTTGTTCTTTTGTAGATTGTGATTTTGCTTATGCATCTGAGATATATTTGCCTAATCCAAGGGCATAGAAGTTCTCTCCTGGAAGTTTTATGATTTTGTGTTTAGACCTATGATGCATTTTCAGTTAATTTTTTAATATGGAATAAAAGTTGGATAGAAATTCTTTTTTGGCAGGTAGGGACATGTGATTGTTTCGACATCGTTTACTGAAATGGTTTGTCCTTTTGACTTGTGTCAAAAATCATTTGATAGTATATGCGTGGGTTTATTTTGTTCCACTCATCTTTTTGTCTTTCTTATTTTTTTGTCCGTCATACCAGCTCAATTTTAATTTTAAAGTGACAAATATACAGGTGGAATAAAATGTTAAGCAACACCATCCAAATTCCTCTTACATGACAAGAAGGAGCTGAATGTACTTGCTCTATAACCAACTAAACAGTAGTCCAGGATAGACATAAAACCAATTTTTCCAACTAAGCCTATGTGAAAATCAATTTATAAATGGACCACAACTCCAGGGTGTTGTTTCTGTGCTGTGATTTCTTTCTTTCTTAATGCTACTCTCATGCTGACTACTACAGCTTTATAAGTCATTAAGTCAGGTCATGTTAATCTGTACAACTTCTTGTTCCTTTTCCGAGCAATTTTGGTGGTTGTGCTAGTTACCGATCTGTTGCCTCTCAGCTCCAAATGCATCCTTTTTGCCTGCTTTGTGAAAATAGATCAGGCCCTTTAAATATTTTTCTTTGGTCAGCTGACAGTGTTAAGCTTTGCCAGTAGAGAGTGCTGGAGAAACACTGCAGAAAAAAGCTTGGCTTCTTTGTTTCTATATACTTGCTTAGTGGACTGTAGCAACACACTCAGCTTCTCCAGTGTCAACACACATTTGCTTCCCCCACTCTACAGTTTCTGTAGGGTGTATGTTTTCACCATTACCAGGCTTCTGCAGTGCTCAGAGGGCAGCGGAACCAGCAACCAGTGACCCAAGACCAGCAACTTCTTTTACTTTCCCCCTCAGGTGGATTTGTAACAGTGTCTTTTGGTGGGACACTTCTGTGTGAAGAGATTTTACTAGCACCCTAAAGAATGGATTTCTGGCAAGCTCCACAAGGTAGATTTCCAGTAAGTTCTGCTGGTGCAGCACTAGAGCAAATTCTCTGCTATTCAGTGAGAGGACTGTGTTCTCTCCAGCAAGGTCTGGATCTCAGCCCTGGGATGGGTTGGAGGAAGCTCTTGCCTTGGTGTTCTGTGTCAGCCTGGGGAGCATGGACTACTCTTAGAGTTCTCTTTCTCATTAGTTAATTGGCTGTTTCTCCAACCCCATGTTAAATAGTTAATGATCCTTTTTATTAAGCTTTCACTTTTCAAATTACTATGTGGCTTTTCTCTCCTGAATGGTTTTACATTTCCATATGAATTTTAGAAACAGTTTGTAAATATTTGATTGGAATTGCATTGAATCTGTAGATGAATCTGAGAGAGAACTGACATCTTAACAATATCGAATCTTCTGACTCATGAATAAGATGTCTTCATTTATTTGGATGTTTAATTTTTTTCAGCAGTATTTTATTGGTTTCAATGTACTGATTTTACTCATATTTTATTAGGTTTATCCTTAAGTATTTTGTATCTTTTGATGCTTTTGTAAATATTTTAATAACATACCAACTTTTTTTTTTTTTTTTTTTTTTTGAGACAGAGGCTTGCTCTGTCACCCAGGCTGGAGTACAGTAGCATGATACTGGTTCACTGCAACATTCACCTCCTGGGTTCAAGTGATTCTCCTGCCTCAGCCTCCCGAGCTGAGATTACAGGTACATGCCACCATGCCCGGCTAATTTTTGTATTTTTAATAGAGACGGGATTTTACCATGTTGGCCAAGTTGGTCTCAAACTCCTTACCTCAAGTGATCTGCCCTCCTTGGCCTCCCAAAGTGCTGGGATTACAGGCATGAACCACCACATGCAGCCAATAACATAGTTTTTAATTGTTCATTACTAATACATAAGAATGCAGTTGATTTTTGTATAGTGGCATTGTATCCTGAAACTTTGCTGTACTCATTCTGGTAGCTTCTTTTGTAGATTACACTGGCTTTTCTGCATAAACAAGCATGTCTTCTGTGAATAAAGAGAGCTTTATATCTTCCATTCTATAAAAAAAGACAATCCTTTTATTTCTTTTTCTTGCCTGACTTCACTGGCTAAAACCTCTGTTATAATGTTCAATAGAAATAGTGAGAGCGGACATCTTAGTGTTATTTCTAATTTTAGGGGGAAAGCATCTTTTCTTTCACAATTAAATATGATGTTAATTGTAGATTTTTCAGGATGCACTTTATTGGGTTGAGGAAGTTTCTTTCCATTCCTAGTTTGGGGAAAGTGAAAAAAAATTAGGAATGGATTTTGAATTTTGTCAATTTTTTTTATGTGTTGTTGAGATGATCCCATGTTTTTTTGTTTTTTTAAGTTTTTTTTATTAGCCAGGCATGGTGGTGCACACCTGTAGTCCCAGTTACTTGGGAGGCTGAGGTGGGAGGATTGCTTGAACCTGGGTGGTAGAGGCTTCAGCGAGCTGAGATCGTGCCATTGCACTCCAGCCTGGGTGACAGAGTGAGACCATGTCTCAAAAAAAAAAAGAGTTTGTTAATATGGTGGATTACATTGCCTGATTTTTAAAGGTTAGTTCAACTCTATGTTTCTGAAATAAACCCACTTGGTTATGATACATATTTGGCTGCTTGATGTTGCCCCACAGTTCACTGATGCTCTTTTTATTCTTTTTGTGTTCTTTTCTTATTTTTAGATAATTTCTGTTGATGTTTTCCCAAGTTCATGAATCTTTTCTTCTGTAGTGTCTAATCTGTTGTTAATTCTTTGTAGTATATTTTTATATTAGATACAGTTTTCATCTTTAGAGGTTTGATTTAGATCTTTTTTATGTCTTCCATTTCTCTTAATGTTTTGGCTATGTGAAATGCATTTAGAGTAACTTTTAGACTAGGGATGGTGGCTCATGCCTGTAATTCCATTACTTTGGGAGTCAGAGGCAGGAGAATTGCTTGAGCACAGGCATTCAGGACCAGCCTGGGCAACATAGTAAGACCTCGTCTCTATTTAAAAATAATAATAATAATAACTTTTAATGTCCTTGTTTCCTAACATCTGGGTTGGTTTCAGTCAACTGATTGCTTTATTCATGTTTTTATGCCTCTTTGCATGTCTGGTTGTCTTTAACTGAATGACAGACATTGTGAATTTTACATTTTTTGAATGTTAGATATTCTTTTATTATTAGAAATACTGTTGAGTTTTGTTCTGGATATGTAGTTATTTAGAGACAACTTGAGGCTGGCTTTTATGATTTTTTTTTAGGAGGCCTGGAATATTGCTCAGTCCAGGGCTAATTATTCCTCACTGCTGAGGCAAGACCTTCTTAAGTATTCTGCTCAATGTCCTGTGAATTAAGAGCTTTCTCAGTTCGGCTAGTGGGAACAGGCAATATTCCTAAGTCTGCATGATTGTCCGTCACTGTTCTCTCAAATTCTTTCAGATGTTTTTCCCCCAGCCTCCAGTAGTTGTCTCACACTTTGATTGAGCGGATCAGCGCTGTGCTGAATATTTGAGAGGCCCTGCTGCAGATCTCTGGGTTTTGTTCTCTGCGTAGCCACCCTGCTACTTTCGCAGGGATTAGATACCTTGGTCTTCATGGACTCTTAGCTCTTCTGCTTCATCAACTCAAGTTAGTTTATCCAAGTGCCTAGCTCCGCTTGGATTTCTTTCTCTTCCCTGGGCTTTAGCCTGAAAAGTTTCTAAAGGTTATGAGCTGGGACAGTTGAAGGGTATTGTTCGTTTCCTGTCTCTCTAGAATCACTGTTCTTTGTTGCTTGATGTCCAGTTTCCTAAGAATTGTTGTTTTCTATATTATGTTCATTTTTGTTTTATTTTAAGTGAGAGGATAAATCTGGTTGTTACTGCATCCTGACCTCCATATGCAGTGTATTTTTAACCCCATTATTTTCTGTTTTTTAAAAGTTTTTTTTCCCATTATTTTTGGTGAGAATTACAATTTATGTTTTAGCACTAGCTAATGCAAGTATCTATTATATACAAATTGTATTGGCAATTTTTTTTTCTAAAAAATTCCCCCCCCCCAAACTATTATTCTGCATATATAATAATACCTAGGTTTTAAAGAGTATTTTATTTCCAATGCCATTTTCAATTGGCTAAAATAAACTACAGTACATACTAGTGGAGTCTAATTATTGAACTGATGTGAAGAATACGGAAAAGACTTAGAAATGTTTAGAGAATACATCTTGGTGCAGTCTGTTAGGAGTACAGTTATTTTAACTGTAAAGCTTGGCATTACTGGATGGGACACAGCTATAGGATACTTAAGCCTTATTGGTGAATGTATAGGAAGAGATGGAAATAAGAGATGAATTACGTGAAGAAGTTTTTAAGTCATGGAGGTTTACTAAAAAAAGCAAATAAGTAGATCTAACAAGACAGAGGGGGCTCAGAAGAATGCAGTTGTTTCTTATAGACAGTAGTTGGAGCTAGGGCAGTGAGCTTGTGATTTGCTTGAATAGAAAGAGTTGACTTGGAATAATTGGTTTTAAATCCTCTATTTACCACGTGCTAACTGGGTAAGTTTCTTAAAGTAAGTTTCTGATTTTGCATGTGTAAAATGTGGATAACATATTTATCTCAAGGGTTGTAGTTAGCATTAAATAGAATCAATTACATAAAAGAATATAGCAGTATATTTATGTGCTTAATAAGTGTCTTTATTATTTTAAAAAATGACCAGAGAAAGCTTTACTTTTCTATTGCATATTTCCCTAGTGATTATATGGACATAGAAGCAGTGCTTAGAGTTACCTTGGAACCCATCAAAAAAAAAAAAAAAAAAAGTGAAGCAAATTCCTACTCTGTTGCCCTCTTGGAACATTTCATAATTTGGATGAAAATCAGCCAAAGCACTGTTAGTCTTTATTAGCATAAGACTATGTTAGAAAATGGTGGTCATGAGAAGGCTCTGAAAGAGAGTTCTAACTTGGAGAAGGATGGTGGAATTTTTTTATAGGCCTTTGACAGGAGGGGTCAGGTAAAATTCAGTTAATTTGAGGAGTAATTGGTGAAGGATTGCTCTCAGAGGAGGGGAGAATTGATTATGTAGATAAGCAATTATTGGGCAATTTAATTTTTCTTTTTTTCTTTTTTTTTGAGATGAAGTCTTGCTCTACTCCCCAGGCTGGAGAGCAATGGGTGATCTTGGCTCACTGCAACCTCTGCCTCCCGGGTTCAAGCGATTCTCCTGCCTCAGCCTCCCAAGTAGCTGGGATTACAGGCACCTGCCACCATGCTTGGCTAATTTTTGCATTTTTAGTAGAAATGGGGTCTCACCGTGTTGGCCAGGCTGGTCTCAAACTCCTGACCTCAGGTGATCCTCCCACCTTGGCCTCCCAAAGTGCTGGGATTACAGGCGTGAGCCACCGCACCCATGCCCAGCCTTGAATTATATTAAGAAGGTTGGGGCTGGGCATGGTCTGGCTCAAGCAGTCTCCCATCTTGGCCTCCTAAAGTGCTGGGATGACAGGAGCGAGCTACCTCACCCAGCCTGCACTGTGTTTTGGATCTCACTATGTAGGTGCTCTGTAGCAGAGGAAACAGTAATATATGATAATGAAAAGCTTTGAAGTAGACATATGGCTGAAAGGGAGATTTGAATAGGGTTTTGCAGCAGCTGTTTTAGTTGATGACACATCTTCAACTTAAATTGCAACTGCCTTTTTTCATTTTGCCTCATCCTTCTGTGATAATCTAGTAGAAGTTAAATGAGATCATTTTTGATAGTTGGTTTGCAGGCTTTGGTGTATGCTCCCAACCTTTCAAAGCCTGCCTTTGCTTTTCAGGGAGCTCAGTTTGTGACTGAAAGGTTCTCTTCTGCCTTTTTAATGCACTGCTGGTTTCTAGCAGCTGCTGCTTAACACTGTTCATTCTTGAGTTTGGTGAATTGTTTTCTGTGCTCCATGTGATTTATTTGTTTTTATGAGGTACTTTTTGACTACAGGTGAGCCAGTTTCCTGGGAATATAATCTATGCTTTGAAATTAAATTACCTTTATCCTCTTTAAATAATGTAAATCCTCTTATTATTTGCTAGTTTGCCTCTTGCTTTGTGACTTCTTGTGTTTCTCTTGTAATGCTTGCTTAGCTTTTAATTTAAATACCAGACTGTGTTGGTTAGCATCCATAGAAGACATAGGCCTATTCATATATTAGGAAAGTGTGAATATTTGGCCACCATATTTAGGATTATTGGGGCATTTCTTTACAACTTTACAGAATACAGAAAAAGAGGTGAGTTTCCTATTCCTTCCTAATCAAGTTCACCATCGACCTTGTACTTTTTGAACCAACTTGAAAAGAAAAAACCACATGAAAAATAATATATTTACTATTTCTACATGGATATACTGACTATAACTATGGAAAATATATTTGATTAGTTATGTGAGGCTCTCAAGGGTAAATGTGTCCGGTATAGTCAATATTTTAGTGTTGTCATATATTATTAAGTATTTTTCCATAAATGATTAGAAAGTTATTTATGATTTTTTATTGTTCAACTAAATATTATGAAAATTTCAGTACCGTTGCTTTTTTTTTGATAGCCAGAGGAAGTTAGAGAACAGATTTATCAACACTAAACAGTCACTGGCAAGAACCATTTCTTTGTAACATGTTTGCTCCTTAAACTCTTTCTCTTCCAACCTGTAACAAAGGTGAATATGAAGCAAGTGTACAGTATCCTAGCTTTCTTTAATTTTCTGGGATTTATCTCTTTTAGTCTCCATGTATAAAATCTTAGGGAATCTTAAAGCCTTCTTTATTATCCTTTTTTATTTCTTCCCAAGAAAGTATTGATGATTTTGTAGGAATCTCTGCTATCCAGGGATAAAAGTAAAAACATACAATTAAAAAAATTTCAGCCATTGAGGATTTTTTAAAAAAATGAACAGATCAGTTACTTAAAAAGTACTATAGATTTGTGATAAAAAAAAAAATCCCTATTTGAATAAATAATCGTCCAGGAAATTAACTGTTGATCATGTTTAAAAAAAATATAATGGAAAAATGAGTCTTAAAATGTGTATAACTTCATTTGTGTTGATTCATGTTGTCACTTTTTTTGAGTAAAATGCATCATTAGAGAACGTGTTTGGAATGATGTTAAAAAGGATTTTGTGTTTTGTTTATTGGTATCACACATATATGTCTTGTGGGTCAAGACTTGTTTCATAGTAAAACAGATGGCATGGCAAGGGAGAAGAAACCTAAAATGCAAGTTTTTGCACAAATACCAAAGAAATTCTGTGTACTTTCTTTTCAAAAAACATTTAAAACTCCAAAACCCAAGGAAGAAAAAGCTTCTTGCATTTATCCAACAATTCTTATCTATTAGTTGTAGGACAAAAATAATAAAATATTAATTATATAGTCAAAAAATAGCTTTTAACTATGAAAAAGTCTTTTTATCAAATTCTTCTGTTCATTAAACCTACTTTTGGTTATTATTTAAATGTAATTGGGCAGTTCCAAGAAAAGCTTCAGAACAGCTGTAATTACAGCTGCAGATTTAGTCAAAATAGCGGCTATAAAAGGCCCTTTACTGTCCTTTCGAGTCTGTTTCACCCCCACCCCAAATAACCCAAATTTAGTTGTCAAAGTTTTTGGTAAGCTCAGGATTTCTGAAACTGGAGTGCCATGTGTTTAACTGCATGCAGATGTGATGATTACATGTGACTCTTAACGTTCCCATAACCTTTTAGTTCTTCTGTTGCTCTATGCAGTTAAGTGATTTTTTTCAGCTGTGTTTGTATTGAATTTTACAGATACACATATATTTTAAACACAGTTTAATGATTTTCATCAAGGCCCAGGCATCTGCTCAAACTACTGAGAGGAGTAACAGTTTTAAATCTAAATTTCAGCTAGTATTAACATTATTACAAATTGACTGGTAACATTTACAAAAGCCTGTATCTGTGTTTAAAAAAAATTATTTAAATTTTACTCTACTAGGAAATTGCCTTTGACCTCATCTAAAAACAAATTTGTCAAATCTCTGAATTTTAAGAGAAAGACCTATTATGATAAATCAAAAACTGAATACACATCTATGTCACATCTCTCCCTCTACCCAGAGCTTTGATCTCAGGAGTTGATGGCATTCTAAGGTCTGGTTTTTAGTTAATCAGTCAGGTATATAGAAGACTGTGGCTAAGAGCAAGGTTTAGAGCTTTTTTCCCTTTCCCAGTTAATTACCATTTCTTTAGCAGATGGCAGTTATGCTGAATGTTGATCATGAGATATAATAACATATCTTGGATTCTTACCACAATTTTACAGTGTTATCTACTCAGAATCTGGTTCAGAATTGTACTGACTTGTTGAATCACACATAGGGAAATTTGAATAGCCTTCTGTTAAAGCCAACGATTTAACACTTTTAGTTAGAAAACCAAGTGAAACTTACCTGTATTTGCATAGTACCGTATTAAAAGTGGTAGTGTATAAAATTGTATAGGACATGGTTTTCACCTCAAAGTACGGTGGGTAGACAAAATACAGTGGGTAGACGGTGGGTAGACAAAGTACAGTGGATAGACAAAGTACAGTGGGTAGACAAGTAATGTATGCATTAAAATAATAATAAAAATAATGCATTAAAATAATGATTACAGAGTAAATAACCCTAGCTTTAAATCCCCAGACTCAATATCTCTTTAAATCTTAAATTCTAAAGATTGAGACCAACTTTCTTACACATGAGGAAACAGATTCAGAGAAGTGCAGTGAATTGTCATTAATTAAAAGAAGTTTATAGGACAGTTGACTTGACTTTTTAAATCTTGGGTGTCAGTTAATGTTTACTGATTTCTTGTTTCAAGTATTTTTACAGGGAAACTTCTGGTCCTTTTCTCATGTGAGTCCAGTGGGAATATCAGCAGCATGGGAACAATAGGTTATTTTCAAACTGGGTAAAATTGAACAGAAGCCATTTCAGAGAATACTGGAGAGCTGAAATGAGTAATAAAACACATTCATTAAGACAGAATAAAGGAATATATTTATAAAATCACATAACATTTAAAGCACAAATTGATTTATAGATGTGAGGAAAGATAGCAGGTAAAATGTGTGTGACATGGAATATAATTTTGATGATTAAGTATAACTTAATAATTATGTGAGGAAAAAGAAATTAACAGAAAATCTTTTAGGAAGGTAAACAGAACTTTGAGACCTTAGTAAGATAGGAAAAGTGAAATGTGAAAAACAAGCTAATTTTATATAGGAAGGCCGTAGATTTAACTCATTGTTAAAAACTTTCATCATCACAATCCTCTGCCTTCTTCCTTACCCCACTGGTTCTCTCTAAGGGAAGCTCTGGTGTGGTGTGAAGCTCTGGTGTCACGTGGTGTGATGTAATATAATGCCATGAAGTTCTGATTTTGTCACTTTTGACCAGCCTGGTCTTAGAATAAAAGTTTGCTTATGAAGACATAAAAAAATGAATAATTTTGAATAAGTTACTTGGACTTGTGAGCTTCAGTTACTTAGCAAAAAATGAGACTATGTCTTCAATGTGCCTAAGTATACAGTTGTTGGGAAAATCAAATGCAATCATGTGAAAGTGTTTTAAAAACTGACAGTAATTTTTTTTTTCATATTAAAACTGTAGATTGAATCCAACATGACAAATATTTATGAGTATGTTAAATCAAGTTTAGCCAAAAGCTGCCTCCTTACTTAAGTTCAGCCTAAAGGTTTTTCTGTACATTGTGACCTATAACAAGTAGAGGTGTAAACACTGTGGCTACACTTGTGCCGGTCACTAAGTTTTGGCCAATCAAATGTAGTCAGCTGTTTGAACTATGTTCAAATAAGGCAAACAGCAACCTGTAACCAGTCTAGCTGTTTTTGTACATCATTTACTTGTTCTGTACATCACTTTCCTTTTTCTGTCCTTAAATCTTCCTTTTTCTTGTCCTTAAATCTTGGCTGTGCTGGAGTCTCAGAGCCTACTCTGGCTTGGGAGGCTGCCTGATATGCAAAGAGAAAGGAAAGAAAACACATATCTGTAATATATGACGGAATATGAAAAGAATAATGTGAGATTCAGTTTACCTGTATTTTGGCTTAGGCTAAAGAGCTACCCACCTGAATCTGTTCTGAGTCCATGAGGCTTGGTTTACCACAGGTGGCAAAGTAGGAATTTTGACTGTTTCGTGTCTCTCTCTCTCTCCCTACCCGCTGCTTCCCTCCTCGCCTCCCCTTTACCTCCCGCATTCCCTCTTTCTCCCCCAACCCCCGTGGCTTAAGGTGAAAGTTTAAACTTGGGCTCTCCAACAGTTGCAGATAGGAGTTGGTTGATTTGCTGATTTGTGCAGGCATGAATCAATTGCCAAGTCAGAGTGCCAAAAAGAATGTACAATTTTTAGACTTTGGTGAGTATTGCCAATGAGATAGCTTCTAGACTTTAATATCTGCATTGGATACCTTACCAGGACATAGCTGATTAAAGGGGACTTTAGAAACACTTCTTTCAGTCATCTGTGAAGATACTTAGCTTGACTACTTTTTATAGTGAGCAATCTTTTTATCATGTAACGCAGACCACTTTGTTATGGGCTCCATCCAGCATTTGGAGTTCTTTGTTTTTGTCAGTCCCAGATGACCACCTTCTCCCTCTGTTGTTCTGTATTCTTTACATTTTATTAGATATGCTTTAGGCTTGACTGAGAAGAGAACATGTTGATGGGGAAGCTAGGAATAGAAAGAGAAGGGATAAGTTCAGGAAGCATGACAAAAAAGGAAATAACGGTAATAATAATGGTTAATACATATTAGCACTGAAGTCTCAGGTACTGTGCTAAATCCTTTTCTTATATTATTTCATAACCTGTATAATTGATGTTTTAATGTTAAGTATTAAATGAAAGAAATTAAATGAAAAATTTAATATTGATAGCAAATAATAGTATTTACCTCTGTTACACACAAAGAAACTGAGCTACAATAATTTGCCCAGTGAAAGGTAGACTTCTTGCTAGGCTATTGATTCTAGAGACCAAACCTTTAACATTGATATGTATTGTCTCTTTGTGATAACCTTGCAGGCCTCTTTGGGAAAAATTTTCTCTTTCCTTTTCTCTAAGTATGATAATCTTTGGTGATAAAAGATTAATATTTCAAGGCCAGTAACTTGGGTGGAAGTGGGGGAGGAGGTGAAGAAATATAAAATTTATTCAATATTTTAAGGTTAGATGAAGCGATAAGAAAGGAAAGAACCTGGAAACAGATAAGTGAATGTAATATACTTTGCAAGTCAGGTGGAAAGGAAATTTTGGTTCAGCTGTTGTAATGACTGTATTTTATAATACTATATAAACATAAAAGTTTGATCTAGGTATAGTTTAGTAGAAGCTATGGTCATTAGCTTATAGACCAGTGCTATCCAGTAGAAATATAAAGTGAACCACACATGTAATTTTAAACTTTTTGGTAGCTACATTAAAAAAAATTAAAAGAAGCAGTCAAAATTGGTTTCAGTTATTTAACATAACGTATTCAAAATATTTCAATAACTAATCAAAATAAAAGTATCAGTTAGATTTTTACATTCTTTTATTCATATTAAGTCGTTGAAATCCATGTATATTTTACACTTATGTCACATCTCAATTCAAAGTGACCACATTTTATATGGCAAATTTGGCTACTGATTACCTTACCAGATACTGCATTTATGTACCATTAGAAGAGAAAAGATTTATTGTAGTTGCTATGTTTATAAAAAGTTTCTGATTGAATTACAAGTAGATGGCTTAGTCTCCCTATGTAACAAACAAGGAGTGAGAGGAATCTTGGGCTGCAAAGCATCACTCTTCAGTTGTGTCCAGAGAATCTGCTGAGGAGGGACAACATATTTTTTTAATTTTAAAAAATTTTACTTCAAGTTCTAGGATACATGTGCAGAACGAGCAGGTTTGTTGCATAAGTATACATATGCCATGGTGGTTGGCTGCTCCTGTTAACCCTTCATCTAGTTTTTAAGCCCAGCATGCATTAGGTATTCGTCGTAATGCTCTCCCTCCCCTTGTTGCCCATCCTCCCCCGAGATTGTTTTATACTTAAGGAAGTGGATTTACCAAATATTTAGGTTTCCTGTGGATTGAGATTTTGTGGGTGTTGTATAGTTAGAAGGCCTTCCAAGAGACTCTAGAATTTGTGCTATTGTAGTTCTGGGCTCTGGTTTTACCTGAAGACCTCTCAATGCTTTTTCTCTAGACAGAGCTCTGTGGGAGAGGCACACAGTTCTTACTTTGTGTGAAACATGGTGTTTGTTGGTTTAGGAATTTTGTGTCTCTGTCAGGAACCCTTCACAACCTTACTTTTTTTTTCTTTTTATGACATTTAATATATTTTATGGTTTCATTCCTCAGGTGGGAGTTACTAAAATTTGCTTTTTCCTTTAAAAAAAGAACCAACAGTAAATTAAATAAACTTACCACACTTTAAAAAACTATAGCAAATCTTTTCTAACTATGAAAGTTAAAAGAAGTTATGTATTCTTTGTGAAAATTTAGGTTATTGAGATACCTGTTTTTACCTATTAAGTGAACAGGTCTCAAGTAGAGTTTTCTCTTTGGCGTCTTCTTGTAGCGCTGTGCTTCCTTGGCAGTAGCACTCTAGTGAATCACCACCTCTGGTTTGGATATAGTAGTACTGGAGATTTGGTTTCCTTTAAGGAGAGTGTGAACAAATGGGGGTTATGTGTTCCTCCAGGCTAAGGTCCATTTGCATATTGCTCTTTATCTATATATCATATTTTATTTGGTTAAGAGCCTAATTCTAATGCATTTAATTTTAAAAAATCTTAGAGAGCTATTTGTAGGGTTTAAGAAACTAAGCAACAGCCATAGGATTTGTATTGCTTATTGAAAGATACCAGTGAGATAGAATACAAGTTTTCTATACAATTTAGCAGAATAGAACACACTTTTATCATTTTTCCATTTTCTGAATTTGTAATTTTAGTGATATGTTAATGTTATTATGTAATATTTTTTGCTATGACTAGTTGTGTTTTATTTGTTGTGAATGTAGTCTTTGTTCAAGTAGGGGTAAGGAGGGATTTTGGAAACCAGTGCTTAGCATTTTGGGGATAGGTGGTGGGAACAGACAAGTTAGAAATACACTTGGAAGAAAGAAAACCATTTAGTAGGAACTTGAGATGAGGGGGAGAAACAGACATTTTTAGGAAAGTTACAGAGTGTTTTAAAAATAAAAAATTTAGACACAAAAAATTAATCATTAGGAACATAATGAGATTTTAGAAAATTTGTTTAAGTAGAAAAAAATATGTTAAATAGAGAACTTTGAAGTAAATACTAATTATGTTTATATTTTGCAGGGAGGAAGTAAGTCTCTTAGTTGGCCCCCCTGAGGCTGCTTGGATGTAGAGAACTGTAAGACTGAGTTTGTACTGTCTGAGTTAAACAGCTAACCCTGAGTGATTTCAGGATAGATTCCTTTAACATATTTTCAGTTGTATTCCTTTTAGAGTTATTAGTACATAGATTACCTAATTTGTAATTCTCAAGTGCTGTGAAACATTAAACATTCTTAGCAACCTCAGCCCATCATAGTCCTATGACTGCCTTTCTTTCACTCTTAGTCATATAGGAACATTGTAAGAGCATGAGATATGGTTAGACTTCGTCTCCTCACCCAAATCTCATTTTGAATTGTAATCCCCATAATCCCTATGTGTCAAGGGAGAGACCTGGTGGGAGGTGATTGGATCATGGAGGTGGTGTCTCCATGCTGTTCTCATGATAGTGAGTGAGTTCTCATGAGATCTGATGGGGTTTTATATATGTTTGACAGTTCCTTCTTCACATACTCACTCTCTCTTATTGCCACCATGTAAGCACATGTGTCTTCCCCTTCTGCCATGATTGTAAATTTCCTGAGGCCTCCCCAGCCATGCAGAACTTTGAGTCAGTTTAACCTCTTTTCTTTATAAGTTACCCAATCTTTGGCAGTTCTTTATAGCAATGTGAGAATGGACTAATAATACAGCATGCTTTGGCCATGACTTTCCTGGTATAACAGAAAATTCTTCTACGGAGTATGACTGTGGAGTGGTTTTTGTACCTGCTATTGTTGCCCTGGTGCTTCAGGAAGTTAGCTTAGATTAAAGAGTTCAGGTTTTGGAGTCAAATGGGTTGTCTTGAATTCTGTCTCTGATCCTTATCTAGCCCTGTGACTTTGGGCAAGTTACTAGACCTCAGTTTCTCAACTGCAAATTGGAAAAAATAGTAATCACCTCCTAGGGTTGTGATGAAGATTAAGGATAATAGCAGCTCCTTTTATTGAGCATTTATTTATTCCAGCCAGACACTGTGTTACATACTTTATATGCAGTATATAATTTAATTTTTTTGTGTATAACAGAGTATGTAAAAGTTCATTGCCAACAGCAATATATGTCCAGTAACTGGTTGCTATTATTTTTTCTATATGTTGACTCCTTAATCAGAAGTTGATGCTCCTAAGATGAAAGATGGGAATGGGTATTTTGATCAGACCTGAAGGATTGTTTGGAAGTTGACAGTGGTTTGAAGGTGAAATATTTACTAGAGAGTGGTTCAAGGATAATCTGCATCATAATTACCTTGGAAGCTTGTTAAAATGTAGAGTTTTGTGTTTGTTGTCTGAAACTCTTGAGTCTGAATCAGGATTTCTGTCCATGGAGCACAGACTCTGCAGTTTCATAAACTTAATCATAATTCCTATTATCTGTGAAGTTTGAGAATCATCTTTTTAATTTATTCTTTCTGATGATTAAAAAATGATTCTAATGATTTTTATTTATTTTTCTTTGATGTAAAAGCTTTCCATTTTATTGGTAATGGAGGTGGTAAATTTTTTTCCATTTAAATGTTTATATATATGTGATTTTTCTATGTTATAAGAGTTTAAGGGATGATGACATTTATTCATTCAGCTGTTTAGTAAATATTAAAGTATTATACATATTAGGTTATAAATATTAAAATTTATAAAATACAACTAATTTACTTATTTGTGGTATTTTAAAATGAATATATCATATTTTATTCAGTTACTGAAACAAAATAATTATTGAGACTATGAGCAAAATAGTCTGTTTACTATACATATTTTACTCAATGTATAGTCTCCAGATAGGGTGGGGAAAGGAAGGCAGATTGAGAATGTGCTGTTATGAAGCCAGGTGGAGAGGAAAAGGGAGTGATTTTCTGCTGCTAACTAGAAGAAAAACATAACTACAAATAATTTATATAACTAATATGAATAATGAAAAGCTGATAAAAATTTTCAAAGAATTTTGGTCAGGGTTATTAGTCATATTATTTAATGAAAGAATAATCTGGAATGCTCAGCCTCTGTGTTTCCAACTACTGCTTTGTACCCTAAGAACAGTCTTTGGGTTTTATCTGTCTATTCTTTTGAATTATGTCTTTGCCTTCCTGGGAAGTCTCACTCTACTTTTTAGGAAATCAAGTTACATCCCTACAGTGCTTCACATTACCTTATCTTTTTTAGATTCTTCAAGTAAAATCTTACTCAAAGGAACCAATAAATTTCTTCAAGTCATAATTTTAAACTTAGGAGTTTGGAAGACTGTATTTCAGTGAGTCTTTGCATTGGTATCTTTAGCCCTCAAATCTTTTTGGCTCCAGTATCCACTTTAATAATTCTTATGGGTTAAGCAACTGTATTTTTAATATGTGTAGTTTTGTTCATTATCAGAAACTAGGTCACCACGGTTTGTTTCATCATTGTTAATGAAAAAGGTATTGTATGCTTTTATTTTTAATTTTTTTAATTTTTTTAGGAATATGCTTGTACTGAGTGAAGCTAAAATATCTTAGTAATGCTCTGCTTTAAATACTCATAGAATATAATTTTGCATCTTTTAAACTCTATCTGCCAGTATAATGTTATTTATCTTTGAGAATTTTGACTGTTCTTTCATGCTATTTAGAATTCAATGAATTCTTAAAACTTCTAGTAGGCTTTTTACTGACAGCCTCTGTCTGACCTCTTTAGAAGTTTTCCTCAATATTTTCAGAAGTAACATTTGGGTCTTACTGAAATAGGAATTTTTGCTTGTATAGTAACAGATGGAAACAGTAGACTTTTTTAGAGGTTGGAAGCAGTGGGATACAGAGGAGGAGAAAAGTCAGTCTAAATTTATGTCATGCCTCTTTCATTGTGAAAAATAATTATAGCCTCATGTACATGATTTTTCTGAGGATTGTAGTGGTGGTAATGGTTGTGGAAGTAGTAATAGTTGTGGGGGATGTTTTAAGGAGGCACTGGGGAAGAATGTATCTCACAACATAGGGTTTCAGTTACTTCCCAAATATAAATAACAGTGGTTATTACCAAAAATTTTTCTTTAAGAGACAGGGGATCTCACTATGTTGCCTGGCCTGGTCTCAAACTCCTAGGCTCAAGTAATTCTCCTGCCTCAACCTCCCAAGTAGCTGGGACTACAGACACACACTGCCATACCTGGCTGAATTTTTTTAACCAGAGAAGAGCACACTAATTTTTTCTTTACTCTTACAACATTTTCATTACCAGTAATTATTACATTCCTTCTAAATGACTTCAGAATGTTTGGGGGATGGTATTGATAAACTAGTATTATTTTGTGGTTAAGTATAGGCCTTAGACTACAGCATAAGTCTCAGGTTTACTTACCACTTGTTTTTTAGTAGTACGTGGGGCAAATTGTTTAATATCTCATTTTGCCTTAACTAATTATTAATAAATACCTACTTTATACGTGTTGAGGATTAAATTAGTTTGTAAAAAAGAATGGGCTGGGTGTAGTGGCTCATGCCTGTAATCCCAACACTTCAGGAGGCTGAGGTTGAAGGATTACTTGAGCCTAGTAATCCCAGGCTCAAGATCAGCCTGAGTAACATAGCGAGGCCTTGTATGTACAAAAAAGGAAAAATTTAGGCTGGTGTGGTGGTGTGTGCCTGTAGTCTCAGCTACGTGGGTGGCTGAGGCAGGAGGATTGCTTGAGTCCAGGAGGTCCATCCAGGCTGCAGTGAGCTATGATTGTACCATGGCATTCCAGCCTGAGCAACACAGCCAGACCCTGTCTCAAAAAAAAAAAAAAAAAAAAAGAGAAAGAGAATAATGCCTGCAAAAAGTATGTGTTGAATAATTAGTTATAATTATTATTATTCACTCTCTAAAATAGTATTCTTAGTAAACTCTAATCGACTTTAGGGTAAAATTTTTTTATATTTAAAAGTTCAGAAAAATTCAGTGTAGTTATTTTTAGGTTGGTATTTGTCTCTCACACACACGCCCCTTTCAAACTGTCATAGAACAATGTTTTTCAAACTTCAATGTGCAGATAGGATTGTGTAGGGATCATAATAATGTGTAAATTCTTAGTAATTTTGGAATAGGATGAGATGTTGCCTTTCCAACAAGCTCCTGTTGGTAATCTGGATGTAGCTCATCCTTACAACATACTTTGAGTAGCATAGTTATGCAATGTTCCATTAAGTGGTTCTCATTTCCACTTTCAGTATATTATAAACACTTGGGTATTTTTTGTTCTTTATGCCTGGGCTCTGTGTTATACCAGTTAAATCAGATCTTTGGCTTTGGGGTTCTGGGCATCATCATCATCATCATCATTTTTTTTTTTTTTTGGGAAAAATATCCTGGGTCTTTCTCTGGTGAAACCAGCATGAAGAGCTAACACTGTAGTTATCTGAAGGAGAGTCTTAAGCTAAGAAGCTACATTTTATGTCTTCGCTTACTTTGTTGTCTTCCATTTTAAGCTCATTTCCTCTGGAGAGATGATGGTGGACAGCTGGTTAGAACTCTTAAACTGGGAGGCAGTTAATATGTTGACCAGAAGTTTTCTTTTCACTAGACTAAAAGACTTAACTAACTGCTGAACTTCCTTTATGGATCCTGTTTTTTATCCCCTTTCACCATCTGTGTAATCTTTGGACTTTCCCTAATTTATCAATAGCTTCCTTAAAGTATAATAACCCAAACTAGATATAAAACTGCTGTAACAAAACTGAACAATGGTAGAGGCAGAAGAATCACAGATCTACAAATCTGTCATTTTCATTAAAGCTGAAAACTTGTGTTTGTTTCAGACTTTTTATTCGCCTTTTCTTTATGTTTTTCAGGGTTAAAATGTGTTTTATACCGTGATAGTTGTTTCAGTATATTGCTTTCTTAGGTTGTGTTTTTTCTTCTTCCTTCCTCAACTGTGGTTCTTGTATTCATTTTTCATCTTGCACCTATTTTGGAGGAGAGGCAGTGAATATTTTCTTACGGACTATCATGTTTTGGGAAGACCGTTTTCCAAAGTGATCAAGATCATGTTGAATTTTATTCCATCTAGCCATAATGGCTCAATTAGGATCAGGTCAGAAAAGCAGTCCACACTAAATACTCAAGGCAGGAGGATTTCTTGAGGCCAGGAGTTTGAGACCAGTCTGGGTAACATAGTAAGACCTGTCTCTACAGAATTACAAACAAAAACAAAAATTCAGCCCAGAAAATTTAATATAGGCAATGGATTATACAGGTGTTGGAGGGCTGAAAAAGCAAACAGGGAATACTGGGGTAGCACAGAGACTGTATTTGCAGGAATCATCCACTATTCATATGGTTGAGGAAAAAAAAGAACTTGGGAGTTGGGACCTCATAGAATTGGGGTTCAAAACCTCTGGAGGGGGTACTTCCTGATAGCTGTTGGTATGTCTGAGGGGAATCTCTGGGAGTGCCAGTAAAAGCTGGTGGCTATCACTGCTACTGCTGGGGTGAAAGACCTATGCTGGGGCAGTACTGACTGGAAAAAGCATGTACTGCATTCTCCCTTTCCCCTTTCCCCTTCCTCTTCCCCTCCCTCCTCCCCTTTTGCCCTCCCCTCCCCTTTCTCTTCCCCTCCCCTCCCTCCTCCCCTTTGCCCTCCCCCTCCCCTTTCTCTTCCCCTCCCCTCCCTCCTCCCCTTTGCCCTCCCCCTCCCCTTTCTCTTCCCTCCCCTCCCTCCTCCCCTTTGCCCTCCCCTCCCCTTTCTCTTCCCCTCCCCTCCCTCCTCCCCTTTGCCCTCCCCTCCCCCCTCCCCTTCCTCTTCTCCCTCCCCTCCCCTCCTCCCCTTTGCCCTCCCCTCCCCTCCCCTTCCCCCCTCCCCCTTCCTCTTCCCCTCCCCTCCTCCCTTCCCCTTCCCCTCCCCCCTCCCCTTCTCCTCCCCTTCCTCTTCCCCTCCTCTCTCCTCTCCCTCCCCTCCCCCTCTTCTCGCTTTCCCTGCCTTGCCCTTTGAGGATCTTGCTAAAATACTGATTCTGATTCAATGTGTCCATGGGTAGGACCTGAGATTGTGCATTTCTAACCAGCTCCCAGAAGAGGACGAAGCTATTGGTCCCTAGACCAGACTTTTTCCTCCCTGCCCTCCCTTGAGAACTACTGTTGGCTTAGATCCAGTGTTGGACTTGGATGGCTGAGTGGTGAGTGATCATAAAGTAAGCCTGCCTTTCTAGAATTATTTTGAGCAATTTTAGTAGATCTATTTATAGCTGTTTCTTTCCAGGTAGGATCAGAGAAGTATATGCTTCTGAATAGGTTAAATTTTCTTCTATAACATAATGCTGCCCTGAAGGCAGAAACACGCCTATCACTTGTTATTTTCCTGGAAGGCATGAGGCTGCTTGGTAATTGTGTACATGTTTAAGGGAAACTGAGTAATTGAGGATAGGCTGGAATAATTAACAAATTCGTACATCAGATAATTTGCTTTCATTAAAGTCATTATTACTCTTATTTATTGGTTGTTCCTGATGATAGGGCATCTGTAGATTTCAAAAAGTGTGAATTTCATACTGATTGCTTTTCTCTACTTTTGACAGTTTCATATACTTAAACTTGTTGTCAAAACATAGTCTCGCTTTGAGCCAAATAAATGGTAGTCTTTCTTAATGAAACTTTGAATAAAGCCCAAATTTATGAAATTGTTAATTACTCTTTACATCTAGATTTTACTTCACTAAAAGTAAAGTAATTTTTATCTGCTAATGCAAATAGAAAAATAATCTTTTATTTGGTTGCCATCCTTCAGGGACCTCTCTCTGGCCTTCTCTCCCTCCCTTCCTGGGTCTTTCCTTTTGTGTTTGCAGCCTAGATTTTGAAAGGTTCTGGGTTCCTTTTGTCCATTGATACGGACATGAATGTTATCCTTAAGTTTTTAATTCAGGCTACGAGTAGACATAATGTGTCCCTTAATTAGTTGGGGTGAGGGAGTTAACTTGAAAGTTAAGGATTCGGGGGATTCCTACAGATCGGTGGAAAAAAGAAGCTCAATCAATGTTAGGATCCCTAACAAAGCATTTTGACTGGCATATGGACCTTTGCATGAACACAAACGTTCATATTTGAATATTTATAGAAGATAATCTGTCAAAATTACTGTTATTTTAATTTGCCAAGCTTGGCTGATTGCCACAGTTGGATGTTAGTTGAATTCAAGATGAAGAGTTGTAAATATGTTCTGGTGTGGGACATGCTTTTTGTCTTTGAAGATGTTTGAATTTCTTGCCTCTCCCACTTATAGCCCCTTCTTTAAAACTGTGAGACTTTTTTGTATCAGTTGAACTTCGTGTTCTTTTTTTTAGGAAAAAATAAAGTAAGATGTTAACTGTAAGGATTAAAAAAATTTTTTTAACTAAATTTGTTGACATTGGTGATCAGGAATTGTTTAAATAATTTTACTGTTTATCCATTCAAAAAGTTAAAATTTGTGCTTTAAAGGACCTATCCTTGAAGACTCAAACCTAGGGATATGTATCTTATTTGGATGGTTTTGTGTGAGATATGGTTCACATTAACAACAAAGAAAATGTAGACTTCTAGATAATTAATGTTTCCCCTTTCTTTTGTCTCATTTGAACAGCTGATAATTTTAGTGACCCAGATTCAAGCAATAATACTTCTCTTTGTAATTGTCATGTGGTTTTGTCAGCTTCTTATGTTCTAGGGGAAGGAAGCTAAGACTTTTTTTTTTTACATATTGAAGTAAGTTTGTTAATAAATACTTTTTTTCTCTTTTTAAAAGCCACAAACCCTGTTCTCTTTCCATAGTGTCTTATCATTCAGAAAACATTGTATTCTTCTGCCTCAGCCTCCTGAGTAGCTGGGATTCCAGGAGCCTACCACCATTCCCAGCTAATCTTTTTTTGTATTTTTAGTGGAGACAGGGTTTCACCTTGTTGGCCAGGCTGGTCTAGAACTCCTGACCTCAGGTGATATGCCTGTCTTGGCCTCCCAAAGTGCTGGGATTATAGGCATGACCCACTGTGCAGGAGAATCGCTTGAACCTGGGAGGCAGAGGTTGCAGTGAGCCAAGATCATGCCTTTGCATGCCGGTCTGGGCAACAAGAGGGAAACTCCGTCAAAAAAAAAAAAAAAAATAGAAAGAAAACATTGTATTACTTGATGATGAAGTATCACTTTTCCTGAAAGGATTCTACAGACTACATTATTTTAGCTTTAGAGATGATACAGTGGCTTTCTCAAAGTCATAGGACATTTTTTTGGGAGCAGGGCTGTATTCTGTGCTCCATGTGCTAAGCTATCCTGTCTCATGTAACTGGCCATTATTTTCTGAATATTTTATTTTTACATGTATAACCACTTGACATGACTTGTCTTCATTTTTTTCTGATTTTTTTTTTTAATGTCTTAGAAAGTGACATAATTGAATCAATTTTGTTGGTTATTACTTTAGCAAGTACTATGTCAAGTCCTACATCTCAGTTTTTTTTCGTTTTTTTTTTTTTTTTTGAGACAGTGTCTCTCTGTGTTGCCAGGCTGGAATGTAGTGGCGCAATCTTGGCTCACTGCAACCTCCGACTCCCTGATTCAAGGGATTCTTCTGCCTCAGGCTCCAGAGTAGCTTGGATTACAGGCACTCACTACCATGCCCAGCTAATTTTTGTATTTTTAGTAGAGATAGTGTTTTACCATGTTGGACAGACGTGAGCCACCACTCCTGGCCTACATCTCTCGGTTTTATTTAGACTTTTTTTGGAGTTTCAGTAATGTGAGGTCTCAGGAATATATTTTGTATTAGAAAATTGAGTGGAACTTTTATAGTATTTTCTGTCTTTCACAAGCATCCGTCTTCATTCTTATTTGACTTTTTTTTTGATACATTATTTCTTTTCTGGGAGATTTTATAAATCTTATATAATTCTCCTAGATTTTATAAATCTTATATAATTCTCCTAGATTTTATAAATTAAAATATAAATCTCCTAGATTTTATAAATTTTATATAATTTTACTACTTTTGCCTTTTCTTTTTGTGACCATCTCCAGGTCTCCCATGTATCACACCCTAATTCCTTATTATCTTCCTAGGAAAATTTATGTGTCCAACTCTGTAGCTATCCTCTGGCTGGATAACAAAATTACTAATAATTCCATAACATGTTACCCTAGCTACTAATTTTGTAATAATCCATCATATGTTCACTGTGTAGATTGTTCAGAGGTGACTGTTGTACATAATGCACCACAGATGTGGAAGTAATAATAAAATTTACATAGCTGTAAAGTGAGGATATTGCTAATATGTTCCCTCTGGTCTACTAAGTTTGGAGGCTTATTTTGTAATGGTTCTTTCAGATTTCTTAAGGTGAATGAGATACTATGTTTACTTTAAATTTTAATTGGTATGATTTTGGTTAAGTAGGTTAAAAGTCAATGGAATAAAAGTTAAACCAGCAATATAAAAAGTAATAAGCCACTTTTCAATATGATTTGAAAAACAATTTAGCTGTATTTCTTGCTATAAAAAAGCAGCAAAGAACGCTATACAGTGGACTGATTTTCTAAGTAAATTAATTTTGGTAAAGGTTAATTTCATGGTGATAGAAATATTAGGGATTGGCATCCAGATGTCAAAATTTCACACAAAAATTTAGCTTTCTACTGTTTTTTTTTTCCTTTAGAGGAAGAACTATAAAATTTGCGTTGACGGTATGATAATGCTATTTTAATAATCAGGATATGTTATTTTGAAAATTGGGCAGTAAGACAACCAGTGAATTGTAGTACTTATTGATTTTTTTAAAATTTTATTTTTAATTTTCATGGTTACATGGCAGGTATATGTATTTATGGGATACATGGGAAGTTTTGATACACGCATGCAATGTGTAAAAATCACATAATGGATAATGCAACCCTCCCCTCAAGCATTTATCCTTTGTGTTACAATCTAAATATACTCTTAGGTATTAAAAAATGTACAGTTAAATTATTATTGGTTGTAGACACCTGGTTAAGCTGTCAAATACTAGGTCTTATTCATTCATTCTATATTTTTTGTACCCATTAATCATCCCTTCCTCTCCCTCATCCCACCACTACTTTTCCCAGCCTCTAGTAAACATCCTTCTACACTCTTTCTCCATGGTTCAATTATTTTGATTTTTAGATCCCACAAATAAGTGACAAGATGAGATGCTTGTCATTCTTTGCCTGGCTTATTTCACTTAACGTAATGACCTCTGGTTCCATTCATGTTGCAAATGACAGGATCTCATTCTCTTTTATGACTGAATAGTACTTCATTGTGTATATGTACCACATTTTCTTTGTTCATTCGTCTGCTAATGGACACTTAGGTTGCTTTCAAATCTTGGCTATTGTGAACAGTGCTACATGTTCACGGTAGCCACGGGAGTGCAGATACCTCTTTGATATACTAATTTCCTTTTTAGGGGGTATATACCTAGGAGTGAGATGGCTGGATCATATGGTAGCTCAATTTTTAGTGTTTTAAGGAATGTCCAAACTGTTCTTTATAATGGTTGTACTAAATTTACATTCCCACCAACAACATATGAGGGTTCCCTTTTTCCACATCTTCACCTGCATTGATTATTGCCTGTCTTTTGGGTAAAAGCCATTTTAACTGGAGTAAGATGATATCTCATTGTAGTTTTGATTTGCATTTCTCTGATGATCAGTGAGGTTGAGCACTTTTTGTGTGTTTGCTATTTTTTTTTTTTTGAGAAAGTCTATTCAGATCTTTTGCCTGTTTTTTAATTGGATTATTAATTTCTTCCTGTAGAGTTGTTTGAGTTTTTTTTTTTTTGTTTGTTTGTTTGAGACAGAGTTTCCCTCTTGTTGCCCATGCTGGAGTGCAATGGGGCGATTTCGGCTCACTGCAACCTCTGTCTCCCAGGTTCGAGCCATTCTCCTGTCTCAGCCTCCCGAGTAGCTGGGATTACAGGCACCTGCCACCACACCCAACTAATTTTTGTATTTTTAATAGAGATGGGGTTTCACCATGTTAGCCAGGCTGGTCTTGAACTCTTGGCCTCAGGTGATCCGCCCACCTTGGCCTCCCAAAGTGCTGGGATTACAGGCATGAGCCACCGTGCCTGGCCAAGCTTCTTTTATATTCTGGTTATTAATCCCTTGTCAGATAGGTAGTTTGCAAATACTTTCTCCTATTCTGTGGGTTGTCTTTTCACTTTTTTGATTGTTTCCTTTGCTGTACAGAAGCTTTTTAACTTGATGTGATCCCATTTGTCCATTTTTACTTTGGTTGCCTGTGCTTGTGGGGTATTACTTAAGAAATCTTTGTTCAGACTGATATCCTGGTGAGTTTCCCCAGTTTTTTCTTTCAGTCATTTTACAGTTTGAGGTCTTAGATTTTTGTCTTTCATCAACATATTGATTTGATTTTTGTATATAGTGAGAGGAGTCTAGTTTCGTTCTTCTGGATATGGATATCCAGTTTCCAAGCACCATTTATTGAAGAAGGTGTCTTTTTTGCCATGTATGTTTTTGGCACCTTTGTCAAAAATGAGTTCACTGTAGGTGTGTGGATTTTTTTTCCGGGTTCTCTGTTCTTTTGGTCCATGTATCTGTTTTTATGCCAGTATCATGTTCGTTTTGTTTACTCTAGTTCTGTAATATAATTTGAAGTCTGTTAATGTGATTCCTCTAGTTTGGTTCTTTCCGCTTGGAATAGCTTTGGTTATTCTGATCTTTTGTGATTCCCTATAAATTTTAGGATTTTTTTTTTTTTTTTGTACCTTTGTAAAGAATGTCATTGGTATTTTGATAGGGATTGCATTGAATCTGTAGATTGCTTTGGGTAGTGTGGACATTTTAACAATATTGATTCTTCCAATCTATAAATATGGAATATCTTTTCATTTTTTGGTGTCCTCTTCAATTTCTTTCATCAGTATAGTGTAGTTTCTATTACAGAGATCTTTCACTTATTTGGCTAATTCCTAGGCATTTATTTATCTATTTATTTTGGTGGCTATTGTAAATGGGACTACTTTTAAAATTTCTTTTTCAGTTTGTACACATTCCACATATAGAAATGTTACTTATTTTTGTATGTTGATTTTGTATCCTGCAACTTTACAGAATTTGTTTATCAGTTCTTAATACTATCAGTTCTGATAGTTTTTTGGTGAATTTTTTAGGTTTTTCCAAATATAAGATCTTACCATCTGCAAACAAGGATAATTTGACTTCTTCCTTTACAGTTTGGGTGCCCTTTATATCTTTCTCTTGTCAATTGCTCTAGCTAGGACTCCAGTACTATGTTCAATAACAGTGGTGAAAGTGGGCATCTTTGTTGTGCTCCAGATTGTAAAAGACAGGCGTTCAGTTTGCCCCCATTCAGTGTGATACTAGTTGTGGGGCTGTTGTATATGGCTTTTATTATGTTGATGTATGTTTCTTCTACTCAGGTTTTTGAGGTTTTTATTATCAAGGGATGTTGAATTTTATCAAATGTTTTTTCAGCATTAATTGAAATGATCTTATGGTTTTTGTCCTTCATTTTGTTGATATGATGTATCACTTTGATTGATTTATATGTGTTGAACCATTCTGGTAGTCCAGGGATAAATCTCACTTGGTCATGATGAATGATCTTTTTAATGTGTTGTTGAATTCAGTTTGGTACTATTTTGTATGGATTTTTGTATGAATATTCATCAGGGACATTGGCCCGTAGTTTTCTTCTTTTGATGCATCTTTTTATATTTTTGGTACCAGAATAACACTGGCCTTAAAGGATGAGTTTGTATGTATTCCCCCCTGCCTCTTTTTATTTGGAATAGTTTGAGTAGGATTGGTATTAGTTCTTCTTTAAATGTTTGGTAGAATTCAACAGTGAAACCATTGGGTCATAGGCTTTTCTTTACTGTCAGACTTTTAATTGAGTCTTCAATTTCATTATTTGTTATTGGTCTGTTTGGATTTTGGATTTCTTCATTTCAGTCTTGTTCATGTTCAGTCTTGGTAGGTTGTATGTGTCTAAGAATTTGTCCATTTCTTCTGCGTCTTCCAATTTATTGGCATATAGTTGCTAATAGTAGCCTCTAATGATTCTTCAGATTTCTCTGGTATCAGTTGTAGTGTCTCCTTTGTCATCTTTGATTTACTTGGATCTTCTCTCTTTTTTTCTTAGTCTGGGTTAAGGTTTGTCTGTTTTGTTTAACTTTTCCAACAACCAACTTTTTAATTCATCTTTTGTATTTTCTTTATTTCAATTTCATGTATTTCTGCTCTCATCTTCATTATTTCTTTTCTTCTACTTTTGGGTTTGTTTTCCTCTTGCTTTTTTAGTCCTTAAGATGCATTGTTAACTTGTTTATTTAAAGTTTTTCTTCCTTTTTTTTTTTTTAATGTAGACACTTGTAGCTATAAACTTCCCTCTTAATACTGCTTTTGCTGTATTCTATAGGTTTTGGTATGTTGTATTTCCATCATCATTTGTTTCAAGAAATTTTTGAATTTCTTAATTTCTTCATTGACCCACTTGTCATTCAGGAGCATATTGTTTAATTTCCATGTATTTGTATAGTTTCCAAAATTCCTCTTGCTATTGATTTCTTGTTTTATTTTATTGTGATCAGCGAAGATGTTTGATATTTGTTTTTTTGTTTAATGTTTTTTTTATTTTTTTTATTGCATTTTAGGTTTGGGGGTACATGTGAAGAACATGGAAGATTGTTGCATAGGTACACATATGGCAGTGTGATTTGCTGCCTTCCTCCCCATCACCTATTTCTGGCATTTCTCCCCATGCTATCCCTCCCCAACTCCCCACCCCCCCACTATCCCTCCCCTTTTTCCCCCCGACAGACCCCAGTGTGTGATACTCCCCTCCCTGTGTCCATGTGTTCGCATTGTTCAACACCCGCCTATGAGTGAGAACATGCGGTGTTTGATTTTCTGTTCTTATGTCACTTTGCTGAGAATGATGGTTTCCAGGTTCATCCATGTCCCTACAAAGGACACGAACTCATCGTTTTTGATGGCTGCATAATATTCCCTGGTGTATATGTGCCACATTTTCCCTGTCCAGTCTATCATCGATGGGCATTTGGGTTGGTTCCAGGTCTTTGCTATTGTAAACTATGCTGCAATGAACATTCGTGTGCATGTGTCCTTATAGTAGAACGATTTATAGTCTTTTGGATATATACCCAGTAATGGGATTGCTGGATCAAATGGAATTTCTATTTCTAGGTCCTTGAGGAATCGCCACACCGTCTTCCACAATGGTTGAACTAATTTACACTCCCACCAACAGTGTAGAAGTGTTCCTATTTCTCCACATCCTCTCCAACATCTGTTGTCTCCAGATTTTTTAATGATCGCCATTCTAACTGGCGTGAGATGGTATCTCAATGTAGTTTTGATTTGCATTTCTCTAATGACCAGTGATGATGAGCATTTTTTCATATGTTTGTTGGCTTCATGTATGTCTTCTTTGTAAAGTGTCTGTTCATATCCTTCACCCACTTTTGAATGGGCTTGTTTGTTTTTTTCTTGTAAATGTGTTTCAGTTCTTTGTAGATTCTGGTTATCAGCCCTTTGTCAGATGGGTAGACTGCAAAAATTTTTTCCCATTCTGTTGGTTGCCAGTTCACTCTAATGACTGTTTCTTTTGCTGTGCAGAAGCTGTGGAGTTTGATTAGGTCCCATTTGTCTATTTTGGCTTTTGTTGCCAGTGCTTTTGGTGTTTTGGTCATGAAGTCCTTGCCTACGCCTATGTCCTGAATGGTTTTGCCTAGATTTTCTTCTAGAGTTTTTATGGTGTTAGGTCTTATGTTTAAGTCTTTAATCCATCTGGAGTTAATTTTAGTGTAAAGTGTCAGGAAGGGGTCCAGCTTCTGCTTTCTGCACATGACTAGCCAGTTTTCCCAACACCATTTATTAAACAGGGACTCGCTTCCACATTGTTTGTTTTTGTCAGGTTTGTCAAAGATCGGGTGGTTGTAGATGTGTTGTGTTGCGTCGGAGGCCTCTGTTCTGTTCCATTGGTCTATATCTCTGTTTTGGTACCAGTACCATGCTGTTTTGATTACTGTAGCTTTGTAGTATAGTTTGAAGTCCGGGAGTGTGATGCCTCCAGCTTTGTTCTTTTTGCTTAGAATTGACTTGGCTATGCGGGCTCTCTTTTGGTTCCATATGAAGTTTAAGGTGGTTTTTTCCAGTTCTTCGAAGAAGGTCATTGGTAGCTTGATAGGGATAGCATTGAATCTGTAAATTACTTTGGGCAGTATGGCCATTTTGACAATATTGATTCTCCCTAGCCATGAACATGGAATATTTCTCCATCTGTTTGTGTCCTCTCTTATTTCATTGAGCAGTGGTTTGTAGTTCTCCTTGAAGAGGTCCTTTACGTTCCTTGTTAGTTGTATTCCTAGGTATTTTATTCTCTTTGTAGCAATTGTGAATGGCAGTTGGTTCTTGATTTGGCTGTCTTTAAGTCTGTTATTGGTGTATAGGAATGCTTGTGATTTTTGCACATTGATTTTATATCCTGAGACTTTGCTGAAGTTGCTTATCAGTTTCAGGAGATTTTGGGCTGAGACGATGGGGTCTTCTAGATATACAGTCATATCGTCTGCAAATAGAGACAATTTGACTTCCTTCTTTCCTATTTGAATACCCTTTATTTCTTTTTCTTGCCTGATTGCTCTGGCTAGAACTTCCAGTACTATATTGAATAGGAGTGGTGAGAGAGGACATCCTTGTCTAGTGCCAGATTTCAAAGGGAATGCTTCTAGTTTTTGCCCATTCAGTATGATATTGGCTGTTGGTTTGTCGTAAATAGCTTTTATCATTTTGAGATACGTTCCATCAATACCTAGTTTATTGAGAGGTTTTAGCGTAAAGGTTGAATTTTGTCAGAGGCCTTCTCTGCATCAATTGAGATAATCATGTGGTTTTTGTCTTTGGTTCTGTTTATATGCTGAATTATGTTTATAGACTTGCGTATGTTGAACCAGCCTTGCATCCCCGGGATGAATCCTACTTGATCATGGTGGATAAGCTTTTTGATGTGCTGTTGCAATTGGTTTGCCAGTATTTTATTGAAGATTTTTGCATCTATGTTCATCATGGATATTGGCCTGAAGTTTTCTTTTCTTGCTGAGTCTCTGCCAGGTTTTGGTATCAGGATGATGTTGGTCTCATAAAATGATTTAGGAGGGGATTCCCCTCTTTTTGGATTGTTTGGAATAGTTTCAGAAGGAATGGTACCAGCTCCTCTTTGTATGTCTGGTAGAATTCAGCTGTGAACCCATCTGGACCTGGGCTTTTTTTGGGTGGTAGGCTCTTAGTTGCTGCCTCAACTTCAGACCTTGTTATTGGTCTATTCAGGGTTTTGACTTCTTCCTGGTTTAGGCTTGGGAGGATGCAAGTGTCCAGGAATTTATCCATTTCTTCCAGGTTTACTAGTTTATGTGCATAGAGTTGTTTGTAATAATCTCTGATGATGGTTTGAATTTCTGTGGAATCTGTGGTGATATCCCCTTTATCATTTTTTATTGCATCTATTTGATTATTTTCTCTTTTCTTTTTTATTAATCTGGCTAGTGGTCTATTTTGTTGATCTTTTCGAAAAACCAGCTCCTGGATTTATTGATTTTTTGAAGGGTTTTTTGTGTCTCTATCTCCTTCAGTTCTGCTCTGATCTTAGTTATTTCTTGTCTTCTGCTAGGTTTTGAGTTTTTTTGATCTTGCTCCTCTAGCTCTTTCAATTTTGACGATAGGGTGTCAATTTTTGATCTCTCCTTCCTTCTCATGTGGGCATTTATTGCTATATATTTTCCTCTAGAGACTGCTTTAAATGTGTCCCAGAGATTCTGGTATGTTGTGTCTTCGTTCTCGTTGGTTTCAAAGAACATCTTTATTTCTGCCTTCATTTCATTGTTTATCCAGTCAACATTCAAGAGCCAGTTGTTCAGTTTCCATGAAGCTGTGTGGTTCTGAGTTAGTTTCTCACTTCTGAGTTCTAAGTTGATTGCACTGTCGTCTGAGAGACTGTTTGTTATGATTTCTATTCTTTTGCATTTGCTGAGGAGTGATTTACTTCCAATTATGTGGTCAATTTTAGAGTAGGTGCGATGTGGTGCTGAGAAGAATGTATATTCTATGGATTTGGGGTGGAGAGTTCTGTAAATGTCTATTAGGTTTGCTTGATCCAGGTCTGAGTTCAAGTCTTGGATATCCTTGTTAATTTTCTGTCTTGTTGATGTGTCTAACATTGACAATGGGGTGTTAAAGTCTCCCACTATTATTGTGTGGGAGTCTAAGTCTCTTTGTAAGTCATTAAGAACTTGCCTTATGTATCTGGGTGCTCCTGTATTGGGTGCGTATATATTTAGGATCGTTAGCTCTTCTTGTTGCATTGATCCTTTTACCATTATGTAATGTCCTTCTTTGTCTCTTTTGATCTTTGTTGGTTTAAAGTCTATTTTATCAGAGATGAGAATTGCAACTCCTGCTTTTTTTACTCTCCATTTGCTTGGTAAATCTTCCTCCATCCCTTTATTTTGAGCCTTTGTGTATCTCTGCATGGGAGATGGGTTTCCTGGATACAGCACACTGACGGGTTTTGGCTTTTTATCCAATTTGCCAGTCTATGTCTTTTAATTGGGGCATTTAGCCCATTTACATTTAGGGTTAATATTGTTATGTGTGAATTTGATCCTGCCATTTTGATGCTAGGTGGCTGTTTTGCCCGTTAGTTGATGCAATTTCTTCATTGTGTTGATGGTCTTTACTGTTTGGTATGTTTTTGGAGTGGCTGGTACTGGTTGTTCCTTTCTATGTTTAGTGCCTCTTTCAGGAGCTCTTGTAAAGCAGGCCTGGTGGTGATGAAATCTCTGAGTACTTGCTTGTTCGCAAAGGATTTTATTTTTCCTTCACTTATGAAGCTCAGTTTGGCTGGATATGAAATTCTGGGTTGAAAGTTCTTTTCTTTAAGGATGTTGAATATTGGCCCCCACTCTCTTCTGGCTTGTAGGGTTTCTGCTGAGAGATCTGCTGTGAGTCTGATGGGCTTCCCTTTGTGGGTAACCCGACCTTTCTCTTTGGCTGCCCTTAGCATTTTCTCCTTCATTTCAACCCTGGTGAATCTGACGATTATGTGCCTTGGGGGTTGCTCTTCTTGAGGAATATCTTTGTGGTGTTCTCTGTATTTCCTGGACTTGAATATTGGCCTGCCTTCCTATGTTGGGGGAAGTTCTCCTGGATAATATCCTGAAGAGTATTTTCCAGCTTGGATTCATTCTCTTCGTCACATTCAGGTACACCTATCAAACGTAGATTAGGTCTTTTCACATAGTCCCATATTTCTTGGAGACTTTGTTCATTCCTTTTTACCCTTTTTTCTCTACTCTTTCCTTCTCGTTTTATTTCATTGAGTTGATCTTCGACCTCTGATATCCTTTCTTCTGCTTGGTCGATTCGGCTGTTGAAACTTGTGTATGCTTCGTGAAGTTCTCGTGTTGTGTTTTTCAGCTCCATCAATTCACTTACATTCCTCTCTAAGTTGGTTATTCTCATTAGCATTTCGTCAAATCTTTTTCAAGGTTCTTAGTTTCTTTGCATTGGGTTAGAACATGTTCTTTTAGCTCACAGAAGTTTTCTTATTACCCACCTTCTGAAGCCTGATTCAGTCATTTCATCACACTCGTTGTCCATCCAGCCTTGTTCCCTTGCTGGTGAGGAGTTGTGATCCCTTGTAGGAGGAGAGGCATTCTGGTTTCTGGTGTTTTCCTCCTTTTTGCACTGTTTTCTTCCCATCTTTGTGGATTTATCTATGTGTGGTCTTTGTGGTTGGTGATTTTCAGATGGGGTCTCTCAGTGGACGTCCCGTTTGTTGATGATGAAGTTATTATTTCTGTTTCTTAGTTTTCCTTCTAACAGTCTGACCCCTGTGCTGTAGGACTGCTGAGGTCCACTCCCGGCCCTGCTTGCCTGGGGGATCACCTGCAGCAGCTGCAGAACAGTAAGGGTTGCTGCCAGTCTCTTCTTCTGCTATCTTTGTCCCAGAAGAATACCCGCCAGATGTCCGTCTGAGCACTCCTTTGTGAGGTGACTCGTTGGATATACGGGGGTCAGGGAGCTGCTTGAGGAGACAGAGTGTCCTTTATAGGAGCTCAAGTGCTGAGCTGTGAGCTCCGTTGTTCATTCAGAGTTGCTGGGCAGGTACGTTTAAGTCTCCTGTAGCAGAACTCATAAACCCCTTTTTCCCCAGGTGCTCTGTCCCGGGGGAGTTAGAGCTTTATTTATGAGTTTCCCTGGTGCTGCTGCCTTTTTCTCAGGGCTGCCTTGCCCAGCGATGAGGCAGCCTAGTCACTGTCTGCCTACAGAGGCTTTGCTGAGCTGCTGTGGGCTCCACCCAGCTGCCGTATGAACTTCTCTGTAGTCCTGTTTATACTGGTGTAGTGAGAACTGCCTCGGCAATGGCAAACTACCTCTGTAGCGGCAGACTGCCTCAGTAATGGCGGACGCCCCTCCCCCCCACAGAGCTGGGCCGTCCCGGGCTCAGCTGTGCTTGCTGTGAAACTCTGGATCCAGAGTGTTTCCGATGGCTGTTTTTTGTGGGGGGTGGGACCAGCCGAGCCCGATCACCTGGCTCCCCTGCCTCAGAGTCTCCCAGGTGTTCCAGCGGCCTGTTGAAAAGGCGCCGGGATCTGTGTGATTTCCCATGCGGCTACCCACTGCGCCGGCTGAAACCGCGGGTGCTGAGATTCGTGGCGTTTTTTTGCCCAGGAAATCTGGCCTGGCTGCCTGTTTCAGTCCCCTTTTTTAATCAGATGAATGGGCGGCTCTGCCTTCCCGGAGCTCCAATTGCCAGCTAAAACGGCACCCGGACCCACGTATTTTGTATGGGGAACCGCTGCGCCGGTATGCCGCCCAAAACAGTCGCACCGGCAAAACAGCTGCGCTGGCCAAACCAGCTGAGCTGGTGACCCGTGGGGGCTCCTCCCCCCTGGGAATCTCCTGGTCTGTGGGCAATAAAAATCTGTCTGGCAATGCCGCGTCCACTCACCCTCCTGGGAGCTGCAATCCTCAGCTGCTCATAATCGGCCATCTTGGATCCTCCCCTGTTTAATGTTTTAAGACTTGTTTTGTCGCTTAACATATGATTTATCCTTGAGAATGACCCATGTGCTGAAGAAAAGAATGTGTATTCTGTAGCTGTTGGATGAAATATTCTTTAAATATCTATTAGATCCATTTGGCCTATTTCTTTGTTGATTCCATGCCTGGAAGATCTGTTCAGTACTGAAAGTGGGATGTAGAAGTCTCCAGCTATTATTGTATTGGAGTCTTCCTCTCTTTAGCTCTAATAATATTTGCTTTATATATCTGGGTGCTCTACTGTTGGATGCATATATATTAAAATAATTACAATTTTTATATCCTCTTGCTGAATTGATATCTTTATCATTATATAGTGACCTTCTTTGTCTCTTCTTACAGTTTTTGTCTTGAACTCTATTTTGTCTGATATAAATATAGCTTCTCCTACTCTGTTTTGGTTTCCATTGGCATGGAATATCTTTTTCCCTTTCTTTATTTTCAATCTGTATGTGTCTTTATAGATGAAGGGTTTTTCTTCTAGGCAGCAGATTAATGGGTCTTCTTTTTCTTATCCATTCAGCTATCCTGTGTCTTGTAATTGGAGGGTTTAGTCCGTTTATACCCAGTGTTACTATTGACAAACAAGGACTCACTTCTGTCATTTTGTAATTTGTTTTTTTGGAGGTTTTGTGGTCTTACCATAGATCTTCCTTCCTTCTTGTCTTCCTAGATGTTACAGCCTACTACACACCTTGAGTATATGGTATAGCCTATTGCTCCTAGGCTACAAGCCTGTACAGCATATTACTGTACTAAATATTTTAGGCAGTCGTAACACAGTGGTAAGTATTTGTGTACCTAAACATATCTAAACATAGAAAAGATACAGTAAAAATATGGTATTAATTATCTTGATTTTTGGAGACAGTCTCACTCCGTTGCCCAGGCTGGAGTGCGGTGACGCAGTATTGGCTCACTGCAACCTCCGCCTCCTTGTTCAAGCAACTCTCGTGCCTCAGCCTCCCAAATGGTAGCTGGGATTACGGGTGTGCACCAGCATGCCTGGCTAATTTTTGTGTTTTTAGTAGAGACGGGATTTCACCATGTTGTCTAGGCTGGTCTTGAACTCCAAGAGATCTGCTGTCTTGGACTTCCAAAGTGCTGCGATTATAGGCATAAGCCTTTGGGCCTGGCTGGGTATTTATAATTTTATGAGACCACTCATATATGCAATTCATTGTTGACTAAAAACATCATTATGTGGTGCATGGCTTTACTTTGTATGACAAATTGCTAAGCATTCTAAAGGAGAGAAGAAAATAACTTAGGTTTGATATTTTGTTTGAAATTATAATGTTTCATTCCCATTCCAAGACCATCCTTTTCTTACTCTTCTTTCTTTCCTTTAGAGCTAGGCTAGTGGGGGAGCAGAATAATGAGCTTTAAATTGGTGGAATGTGTGGACATTGAATAGCATGGGGAGAAGTGTTTCAGCTTCTTTCTCTAAACTTTAACTTTCATCCTTGTTACTCAAAGTGGTGTTTCAGTCGCTTGCATCTAGTTCAAGAGGGTGTCTGATTCTTTGCAAAGCTATTCTATTGACAAAAAGCATTCACAGTGTTTTCCTGGTGGATTAATATTGGGTTGACACCTGTTTGCATGCTAAGTGCTGTATCATTGTTATCATTTGGCATTTATTAACTAGCCTTGATATACTGTGCATTAGTTGGCATTTATACGTGTCTTAGTCCCTGCTCTAGAGGAAATATCCTAAAATGGAGTTAATTGTGGGAAACACAGCCTTTTCTCACATACCTAGCTGCCTGGGAGCTTTCCACTGAAGACTTTTATTTAAGCATTGGAAAGTCTTTCTTCTCATGATTAAGATAGGAAATGACAGTCGTGTAAAACAGGGCCTTAAAAACAACTGCCAGGTAGACTCATAGTGGCCCTACAAGGAATTACCAACATAGATGTGATTTTCTCAAGAAGTTGGAAATCTTCTTATTAAAATTAGTGCAGTGAAATTGTTCCGTTCCCTGTAGAATATATTAAAAAAATCAAAAACAAAAATAAACAAACAGACTTCTCTTTTTGTGTTAACAAAACGACCATGAGATCTTTGGAGGAAGGAAAAAGGAGAAAAGTTTATTTTCAGAGTAGCAATCTGCAGATGAGGGAAAGTAACCTCTGGTGGAACTGTAAGGCACGTGCTTCACAGAAGGGAGTAAGCAGTAGTATTTAAAAGCCTTTTAGGGTTTGTTTTACATCATATTCATCATGTAATATGAATTGCCTGGGGAATACCTATGAATATATATGGGGAAGTCTAGTGCATGTGCAGTGAGTTAACATGTAAGTAACATACATCCCATCTTCTCTTCAGGGCACAATTGAAGTAGAATTTGGCTCTTTATGTTGACAGGTAAGCTATAGAGCAACAAAGATATTTTGTATGCACTCTCTGCAAGCTGGCTGAAACTGGCTTAGGATCTGTAACCTTTTACCAGGAAAGAATGTTTGTAATGCTGGCCTCCTGTCCTATCAGTGCTGCTGGCAGGACCCTCAAGGCAGGGTTGTCCCATTTGTCTTATATCAGGCAGTCCGCCAAGGTCAGTTGGGCAGTGTTTCTCTAGAACAGATGTCTGCCTAATAGATCAGGAAAACTTTATGGCAGTTAACATACCCTTTGGTAGTTAGAAATATACGTATGTATGACCAAACCCTTGTTCCTGCTATGGGCACTTAATTTTCTCTCTCAAGGGTCTTATCTTAGCCAAAGAAAGTCCATCTTACTGGATTAAAGATTTAAACATAAGACCTAACATCATAAACACCCTAGAAGAAAACCTAGGCAATACCTTTCAGGACATAGGTATGGGCAAGGACTCCATGACTAAAACACCAAAAGCAATGGCAACAAAAGCCAAAATAGACAAATGAGATCTAATTAAACTTAAGAGCTTCTGCACAGCAAAAGAAACTATCATTAGAGTGAACCAGCAACTGATAGAATGAGAAAAAATTTTTTCAATCTGTTCATCTGACAAAGGGCTAATACCCAGAATCTACAAAGAACTTAAATTTACAAAATAAAAACAAACATCCCATCAAAAAGTGGGCGAAGGATATGAGCAGACACTTCTCAAAAGAAAAAACAAAGATATGCGGCCAACAAACATATGAAAAAAATTCATCATCACTGGTCACTAGAGAAATGCAAATCAAAACCACGTTGAAATGCCATCTCATGCCAGTTAGAATAGTGATCATTAAAAAATCAGGTGACAGATGCTTGAGAGGATGTGGAGAAATAGGAATGCTTTTACACTGTTGGTGGGAATGTAAATTAGTTCAACCACTGTGGAATACAGTGTGGTGATTCCTCAAGGATCTAGAACTAGAAATACCATTTGACCCAGCAATCCCATTACTAGGTATATACCCAAAGGATTACAAATCGTCCTATTATAAAGACACATGCACATGTATGTTTATTATGGCACTGTTCACAATAGCAAAGACTTGGAACCAACCCAAATGTCCATTAATGATAGACTGGATAAAGAAAATGTGGCACGTATATACCACGGAATACTATGCAGCTGTGAAAAAGGATGAGTTCATGTCCTTTTCAGGGACACGGATGAAGCTAGAAACCATCATTCTCAGCAAACGGACACAAGAACAGAAAACCAAACACTGCATGTTCTCATAAGTGGGTGCTAAACAATGAGAACACATGGATACAGGGAGGGGAACATCACACTGGGGCCTGTTGGGGGGTGGGGGGCTAGGGGTGGGATAGCAGTGGGGTAGGGGTCTAGGGCAGGGATAGCATTAGGAGAAATACCTAATGTAGATGATGGGGTGATGAATGCAGCAAACCACCAAGGCATGTGTATACCTATGTAACAATCCTGTTCATTCTGCACATGTACCCCAGAACTTAAAGTATAATAATAAATAAGGTGAAAAAAAAAGTCCATCTTACCTATCATTGTTGACACTTGGATCATAGCTAGTAGTGGTAGAAGACAGAATCTATCAATGTATCAATAGTTTCTGTCTTGTCTTGGCTGCTGAGTAGGTATACAAAACTTAATCAGGTCAAATCACTTCTTTACCTCAGTTTTCTCCTCTTCAAAATGGAGATAATGCCTACCTTACAAATTAATGGTGAGAATTAAATGAGGAAATGTGTACAAAAATATATTGTATGCCTGGTACCTGTTTGGCATGCAACTTTGTATTTTCCTCCTTCCTTTGGGCATCAGTAATATTTGGATTTTACTCTTTGAGTTCAGTGGTTACTGGTTGTGGAATCAAATTATTTTGTCTTTCTAAACCTCATTTTTCTCTAATGTAAAATTAGTAATACACACTTTATGAAGTGGTGATTGAAATTCAGTTCCTAGTGTAGTCTAGGAAATTTTTCTTGAATCTGAGTGTCAAACTGCTAAAAACTTGTATGAATTTGTGAGTTTTGCTGTGTAGATCTTTTGGATGTGAAAATAATAGTTTTTTAAGGATTAAATAGGAGAAATATACTAAGGAAAAGTTAATGACTAGAGTGTTTTTATGGGGAGAACTTTACAATAGCTTACTACATTACAGTTAATGTAATTTATCGGGATAACAGGGGAAATTATGCATCCAAAGGATTTATGTACTTGAAATAGCACCTCTAGAAGGGGTGTTCATAGAGCAGTAATTCAGGAAGTGAGACACTTGAACATACCTTTTTCTTTGCTCTTTTTTTTTTTTTTAAATCTTAGGTAACTTTAGATTTTACTAAGATTTCAATATATAATGTTTTGTGGGTAGATATTGGAAAATAAATCTACTGAAAATTTTCCAGTTTAGTAATTACCAAAGAACTCTAATAAACCAATATTAAAGTTTAGTTGCAAAATTAAAGTCAGGACTCATAAATGAATTATGTTAAATGAGTTAGGAGTTAATATCGTTGAGTTTAATTATGTGTCAAATCAATATAATTTCTTTGACATAATCACAGAATAGAAATCATTGTATGTGTGGTATGTTGTATTGAAGGGTTATAGAGTGGTGAACTAGTGAGTTTGTATTTTTAAGGTTGTTATAGTCCTATGAATTTCAATTATATTTGTTTAAATGTGAATCACTTTTATAAGCAGCAGCAAAATATCATTGCCATTGAATTTTGTAGCAGGCGAGTCAGCTTTTGTGTATACCCAGATACACAGCAAGACCTTATCTCTTAAAAAAGAAAAAAAAAAGAAATTTCAGTTTGTAATTTTATTTGACATGTTACAGCTCATTTGACCCTGAAAATGTTGCACCAAGAATAGTCTTTGCATGCATAGTCCTTAACTCTGAGGAAAAGGATAAGAGAAAATAAAATCAAAACTCAGTTGCAAATCAATAAGTGCAGACAATCTGCTGCTGAGAAAATAGAGTTGAATTTATTTGTAAATGTTAAGTAAGACATATGGATATGTTGATTATAGCCATCTTTAAGTGTTTTTGTTATAGGCAAAGGGTTTGCAGAGTTAGAGTAAATGCATTAAAAGTATTGCTAAAATTAAATTAACTTTATTTTTCAAGTTTTTTTTTTGTATTATGTTTGTTTTTTCAGGAAACCAGATACTTAAATATAAAACTGGGTATTTATTTTTGTAGCTATTAATAATTTAACGCTAAGGACTACTAGAAGTCTGATTTTACATTTAACATACAAAGTATTGTTTGGACAAATGATTATTAAAATAATATCATAGTAATATACATCCCCAATATGTGTTATGTGGTAAAATATACATAACAAAATTTACCATTTAATCATTTTTAAATAAGCAGTTTAGTGGCATTAAGTCCAGTTACATTGTTACGCAGCCATCATCACCATCCATCTCCAGACTGCTTTCATCGTCCTGAAATGAAACTGTGTACCCATTATACAATAATTCCCCATTACTCATTATCTCCTCTAATCACTATTCTATGTTTTCTCTATGATTTTGACTATTCTAAGTATCTCAGATGAGTGGAACCACACAAAGTATGTCCTTCTAGGACTGGCTCATTGCATTTAGCATAATGTCTTCAAGGTTCATCCATATTGTAGCATGTGTCAGAATTTCAGTTCTATTTTAGGCTGATTAATATTCCATTATATGTATATGCCACATTTTACTTATCCATTTATCTATCAGTGGACATTTATATTGTTTCTACTTTTTGGCTATTGTGAATAATTCTGTCATGAACATTGGTATGCAAGTATCTGTTTGAGTGTGGTAATATCTTTTTCTATATATTTTAACAGAATTTTGTTAGTTTAAATGTTTTTACTTAAATGAGCTAGATAAATATCTGAATATTCAGTGTTATCAGTTAATATTTATTGAAAACTCTGTATATCATAAGTATTGTGGGGTTATAAAGAGTTACAATATCATGAAACTATTGTTTTAAAGAATTTACAGTCTAATAACAGTAATAGGGTATGTTTATAAAGACACACAGAGCCTGGTAGCATACACTTTTTGAGGCTGAGAAGATATCTAAGCTCCGATGCAAACCAACATCTTCTCTTGCCAAGACTTTTGTCTGTTACCCTGAACAGAATACATGGCCATAATCAATATATGCATATTTCATTCAAGCATAGCATTTAACCTTCCAGGATGAATTTTGGGGTGACTATATCAGCATGGAAATTAGATCATGACATTCTTTAAACTGTTTTCTCTATGGATCTGATCTTTAGGTGACTTACATTCCTTCTCTCAAACTGTCACCTTAACTCTGACCTCATCTCATATCCCCACTCCCACCTTGAACTGGGTAATTTTTTGTTGTGGATACATTTCTTATGTATGTAAACTGGCTTAAGTGTAAATGAGGTAAAAGACATAAGAAGGAACTACATACATGTTTCAAGGTTCTTTCCAGCTTTGTGATTCCAATTTAATCCCTCTGGTACCTGTGTGTTGCCAGTGAAAGAAAACAGAATCAGCACGCTTAGAGGTTTCACAGCAGATCTGCTTTGTGGTGATTTTAAAGGCTAAAACTTTGAAATAACATTTTGGTATGTTTCAGTGGTCTCTTTTTTCTCCTTTTTCAGAGTACTTTCCCTGGAAAAGCAAAATAAATCTTTTATGAATTCAGTCATAACTTTGCAGTTTAATTGGACTTTTAGGGTTTTTCTGGGTGAGCAAGCTGGACCTTTTGTAGTTTAACACTGGAATGCTAGCATGAGAGTGCTCCTACTCTTAATTTCCACTGAGTTAGACCAAAAGAAAACATATATTTTAGATTCATATTTTCTTTGAATGATGTTTTGAAACTCAAGATGAACTTTAAAAAACACAGCTCAGCAGAGCTTCTAAAAGATAATACTGTAGTATTATTTTTTCCTCCATATTAATCTACTTGGCTCCTCATAGTGAGCTTGAATTGTGAGTGGTAAAGACTCATTACTTGTAGGGTGTCCTGGCCCCAAAAATAAAACTTCTTTCTCCTAGTCTTCAGCCTGTGAGTGTGATGAATTCTGTAAACTGCTTAAGAGCAGGGACTATGGCTTCGTTTTTATTTATTTTACTTTTCTATATCTATCTATCTATCTATCTATCTATCTATCTATCTATCTATCTGACAGAGTGATCTTGGCTCACTACAATCTCTGCCTCGTGGGTTCAAGTGAATCTTGTGCCTCCACCATCTGAATAGTTGGGATTGCAGGTATGCGCCACCATACCTGGCTTTTTTTTTTTTTTTTTTTTTTTTTGTAGAGATGGGGTTTCGCCATGGGCTTGTCTCAAACTCCTTGCCTTAAGTGATCTACCCGCCTCAGGCTCCCAAAGTTCTGGGATAACAGGCATGAACTACTGTGCCTGGCTTGTGGTTTCATTTTTGTAAAACATTTAGTAGAGTTGGTGCCTTGCACATAATAAAATGTTTCTTCTAAGGTTATGAATCCACATAAAAAATGAAAACTTAAAAAGGAGATAATTGCAGAAGTGAAGAAAGATGAATGAACAAGGATGGCCATCCATTCATTCAGCATATAATGAAGATCCACTATGTATCAGACACTGCACTAAAAGTACCGGAAATATAGCAGTGATAAATTAGACTCATTTCCTACACTTAAGGAATTTAGGTTGTCTAGAACAGTGAATAGCTTGTAATAGGCACTTAAAAATATTTGAATACATGAATATCTGTTTTGTAGAGAATGATTCAGGGTATGGAACATCATAGTGAGGAAGTGGAGTGTCCCATTGTATTAGAGATAATTCATTAAAAAAATGGAAACAAACTATTAATACAGAAAATAGTTGTCAGTTATGGTAATACATAGAAAATGTAGTACAGAAGAGCCCTTAAAAATAATGAGCTGTATATTGGCTGACACAGAAAGGTGCTCTAATTTACCTAATGTCGAATTAAACAAAGTAAGCTATTGAATAGGATGTATGGAATGATTCCTTTAATGTAAGTTATTTATATTTCTATAAAATGTCACAAGATATTGTGGAGAAATAACTATGAATGATTTTTATAGGAGGTAAGTTTTTCGCTGATCTTTGCTCTATTCTTTATGCACTTCTGTGATTGTTTTACCATGACCATTTGCTACTATTTAAAAATAATAAAACTACTTAAATATGTTTTTGGATAACTTTTTTTAAACTTAATATCTGTATGTATAAGTAGAGTTACTGGTTGATGGTCCATTGTCCTATAAATGTAAAACATGTCATTAAAGAATTCTACATTTTTCTCCTAAAGAAATATAGTTAACCAGAATTAACTTTTAACACTCAACATTTACCTTTAATGTTTATTGTTTATTTTTTGTTTTTTAAAGAGACAGGATCTTGCTCTTTAACCGAAGCTGGAGTGCAGTGGCGTGATCTTGGCTCACTCCAGCCTCCACCTCCAGGGCTCAAGTGATCCTCCCACTTCAGCCTGCCAAGTAGCTGAGGCTACAGGTGCATGCCACTACACCTGGCTGATTTTTATAGAGGCTGGGTTTTGCCATGTTGCCCAGGCTGGTCTCAAACTCCTGGGCTCAAGCAGTCTGCCTGCCTCAGCCTCCCAAAGTGCTGGAGTTACAGGCGTGAGTCACCATGCCTAGCCTACCTTTAACATTTACCTGTAACACTCATAGGGTATAGTTTTAAAATGAATAATAACATTTAAAAATGTGTAGTAGCAGGAATATGTTGAATAATAATTTTAATTTTGTTTTGGAGGTACTTTGAGGTATATCTACATAATTAAGTGTCAAAGAACAAAATTTTTTTAGCTTTTTTGTATACTTAATTTGGATTTAGTTATTAATAAATATTAGGTTGAACTATGCTTTTACTCTAAAGATGTATTGTGGCACACTTCTTTGCTTATTATGACTTCTTATTTTCTTAATTAGAGTGAGAAGACATGCTCTTTGGGTGTCCTGGTTATATCTAGTCAATAGTCTTAGTTTTCACAGGTTAGTAGGGAATGTTAAATTATTACTGCCTCACTACTTTTTAAATTTATTTTAATAACTTGTTTTTATCAGGAAAAATTAATGGGCTAATCAGAATGTTCTATTTCATACATAGTTTGCTCGTAACAAACTCGTTTTATTAGAAATGTTATAGCAACCTTATTTTTTTATCCTCCACAAGATCATTTTAGTGTAGTTATTGGAGTTTCAAACCATATACAGTTTGAAAACTGTTTATAGTTCTGTTTAGTAACATTTTAGATGATATTTTTTAAAAAGGTTAACATTGCTTAGTTAAAAGTTGTCATAATTCTTTTAAAACAAAAATTTTATTTTTAGACCACACAGTCCTTTGAATTCTGATGCATCAAGTTTCAAACAATTTCGTTTGTTTTTGGGGATATGTACCTATAAAATCTCCAGAAATTGTATATTTAGCTATAAAATTTTTCAGAAACTGTGAGCATATGAAGCACAGATATATGACTATAAACTTTAGAGGATGATTTTAGATTTCGTTCTCTTTTTTACTTTTTTATTTTGGGAAAAAAAATCTTGTTCTAGATTAATGAATATGATAATTTGAAATCCAGGTAGAATAAAATATCTAATTTTTGTCCTCATTTTTTAAGGTGAGATAGTTTATAAAATGGAGAATAAATCATCTTGTTAGATGTTGACTCTCAACAGTATAAAAATATTAATCTTATACAGTGATGCCATTCTATTTTAAATGCTTTATATGTTTAAATAATTTATAAGAAGGGAATTAGAAAAACTGAAACGAAATGCTTGAATTAATACTGTAAACATGATGTTAGCATTTATAATATTTTTAATTGTTACGTAAGGACATGTATGAGTGTGCATAAAAACATATATATTAGTCTAAATGAAATTAATGGCTTAAACACTCACAATATTTATACTTTTCTTTATGTCAGATGTTGATAAGTGTTGTAGAGAAAAGTAAGTACATTGGGGTTGGTGATAAGGTATATTTGAGTTGGGAGCATGCCATTTTTATACAGAATGGTCAGGGAAGGTTTCTCTAAGAAGGTGGTAGTTGAGTGATGCCCTGAATTTGATGAGGGACAGAGCTGTGGGGGATATTTGGACAAGTATGTTTCAGACAAGTTCAAAAGCCCTGTGTTGACTGGAGGCTCTGCATATTTAGAAACATAAGAAATTTAATCATGCATGGTATAAAGTGGTCTTATATGTTTAAAAAAAAGTATTTTTTTTTTGTTGTTGTTGCTTCAATTTTGTTTTCCTGGTAGATTCTAAGTTCTGCTGTAATTGGGATTTATTTGTCTTGCTTATTGTATCTTTGGCACCCACTACAGTGCCAAACACATTTAGGCAATGTGTTACGGATGGTGAGAAAGAATTTTCGAGGAGTCGTCTTAAGTCATAGTACCAAATTACTTCAAGCTGCAGAGGTCTTTAGAGATCATTTAGATAACTCTTTTTGATGTTATGCATGAAAAGTCACATCATTAAATAGAGTGACTTCCAAAAGTCATCAATTAGTAGTGATCTTGAGTTGGCAAAGATTTTTAGTTTCTTAGTCTAACTTTAGTCCATTGATGGTGAGATCCTTTTGTTTCAGATGTGTGATCTATGCATGGGAAGGTACTTGCTATGGAAAACCTCTTTGCTATGGAAGACCTCCTTGCATCTGGAATCAGATTGGTTGAAATTCCTGTTTGACACTGCTAGCTTTGTGATACTCTCCCTCTCCCAACTTTTCCTTTCAGTGCCCTGGTATTCTTGTTCACTAGACAGATATTGTTATTCTCATTCCAGTATTCTTTACACCATAAACATTTTCTCATTAATCTTCTAATTTACCAACTCAGAGTGTTATTTCCTTTTTTTTTTTTTTTAAAGGGAATTATGATTAAGAGAATAGGAATTTGAAATCAGACGTACTTGGGTTCTATAAAAAGTTAATTCTTAAAGTTATTTGTTAGTATGTATCCAACTTTTATTTAATGAATGAGGAAAACATCAGGAATACAAAAGAACTGCTTTCAGGAGTACTGAGCATCAGGAGTTCATGTATGAATTTAGGAAAAGGATGTCAAAATAAAATTATTAAGATACATAGAAGACTGGTTAACTTTCTGTATGACAATGAAACCATATAACTTCCGGGTTAACAATCCAAAAGAAACTTGGATGTAAAACATTGAGTTTAATTTAGATATCATCAAGATCTTTATCATCATCTCCAATATCATAAGACACTGGATTTTTATCATCTCTAGGACCGAGTATATTGGTTTTATGGATTTTAGCAGATTCTAGAAACTTGCCATATGCCTTAAGACTTCTAGCTTTAGGTGCATTGTATTTTAAAATATCATCAGCTTTGTTATCCTGATAGTCTCACAGAACAACCAATATAATGTCTGAGGTATTTATTCACATCTTTTTTTCTCCATTTTCCTCTCATATGACATAACCTATTTATACCATCAAAACACATTGATTCGAATTGTCTGTTTCCCATCATTTTGATTACCTACTCTTGTCCACCCCCTTTACATACCAACTCTCCTTTTTTGGGTTCTGTCTTATTTCCACTCCTGCATCTATTATTATTATTATTATTAATTAATTTTTTTTTTAGACAGAGTTTCACTCTTGTTGCCCTGGCTGGAGTGCAGTGGCATGATTTCGATTCACTGCAGCCTCTGCCGCCTGGGTTCAAACGATTTCTCCTGCGTCAGCCTCCAGAGTAGCTGGGATTACAGGCATGTGCCACCATGCCCAGCTAATATTTTGTATTTTTAGTAGAGACAGGATTTCACCATGTTAGTCAGGCTGGTCTCGAACTCCTAACCTTAGGTGATCCACTCGCCTCGGCGTTGAAAGTGCTGGGATTACAGGCATGAGCCACCATGCCCGCCCGCCCTTCATCTATTTTTACCTCCCTTGCCTTACTTTTGGTCATGGCAGCGATGGTAGCCTTACAGTGTCCTGGACTCCTTTCTGGTGGTGATGTTGGCTATGGTGGCTGCTATTTTGAGGGGTGTGCATGAGTATGTAGTCCCAGGAGGCTTGGTCACCTGTGAGGGATGTTTTGCAACCAAGGTCTTTAGAGGCATGCTCAGCGGCAGCAAATCTCCTTTAACGTCTTTTTTCATCTTTTTTTGTGCTAACTTTGTTAAGATTTTCTAGGGCAGTCTAGAGTAACATTTACTCTTGTGCATTCTTTTTTTTTTTTAGACAGAGTCTCACTCTGTCGCCAGGTGCCAGGCTGGAGCACAGTGGCGCAATCTCGGCTCACTGCAATCTCCACCTCCTGGGTTCAAGCAATTCTCCTGCCTCAGCCTCCCGAGTAGCTGGGGCTACAGGCGCACGCCACCACGCCCAGCTAATTTTTGTATTTTTTTAGTAGAGACAGGGTTTCACCATGTTGGTCAGGATGGTCTCGATCTTTTGACCTCGTGATCCGCCCGCCTTGGCCTCCCAAAGTGACTCTTGTGCATTCTTAACCTCATTACTAAGATGGACCTCTGTTAAGTGGATCTCTATTGAATGTCCCAAGGATTCATTGAGAACTCTATCTTGCTTTTGGGAACTTAAATGATTCCTGGTTCTTTGTGAGCTCTAGAAATTACTCAGCACTAGCTACGTGGTAATGTTTCTTTCCTGGAAATTGTTTTTGCTCTATCTCATGGGTTTTCACCCTATGCACATGTAGATTACTATTGATACTGAGATAATTTAAGGAGATCCTTTAAAAAAAAAAAAGGTCTTTCTGTAACTCTTCACTTGAGGAACTTTTCCCCAGAATTCTTGTTGTTTTGGCCTTTCTGTATTATGACCTCTTGTATTTTTCAACTTAGCAATGGCAGTAGACTCTATTAGGGTTTCACCTCCTACATACTACAGTCCCAAACATGCTTTCAGAAAGAAATCCCAGGCAATTATAGGGCTCACCATTATTTTGTTGTTGTTTGTTTCCCTTATTTCAGAAATCAGTTTTGAGCTGACTGTTCCATGTCAGATCATCGATTGTCCAATGTCAGATACATAGTTTGTCCAATTTTCTAGTTGTTTATATTTGGAGGGTAATTCTGTATCCTATTACTGCTGCATGAGTGAAGGTAGAGGTTTTTTAATACTTTAAAATTGAGAAAATCCTTAGCAAGTGATATGTCTCACCCATTTCAAAGTTAGTTCAAATGTTATTGTATGTAAAATTTCATTTTTAAATGTTTAAATTTATTTTAGTAACAACATTTGTGTTATTCTTTCATTCATAGCTGTAAGTAAAGCCTGCTTTGACTGCTTTTCATCTATATTGGTTACTGGTCAACTGATGCATTAAACTGAAGTTGATATAACTGTGATGATTTATAAGAGTTGAATCTCTTTGGTGCTTTTATGCCCCACTGAAGATCACTGCCTGTTTGATGGTGCTTTTGCATGTGTTCTCGCACTCGCACTTGCTCTCCCCGCCCGCTTCGCCCAGAATTTGATGTAACAACAACAAAAACTCAATGACTCTTAGTATAGGAACTTTTTACCAATAAAAAAAAATTAGTCTTATATTCTGTCTGTTGAGATACAGTGAAATGTGGTGTAAGTTTACTGCTTATTCTTTCAGATTCCTTCAAGTAGCTTAAAAGCATTGGAAATTATAAGTAGAATGCAGATGTAAATTGATGTGAAGTAATTGAGAATGTCTCATTAAGTATGTTATTAAAAAAGATGTTTAAAACAATTTTTTAGAAAGGATATGAGGTACCATGAAAGAGTTAAATTATTGGCTCTCATGCTTATGATTGACTCATTTGGTGACATGAGCTTCATTCTTTATCATTTAGTTTTTTTAGTGTTTCAGTTACTGTACTAGGTATGAAGTGTACCATATCTGATCATTAAAAGTCTATGCTATTCTTAGAAGAGGAGCTTGAAAATATTAGGGGAATGTTTGAAGATGAGCCAGTTAATTAGCATTGTAGTTTATTTGTTGTGTGCCCAGGACATCAGAATTGTACAGTGTGAGTCTTAAAAAACTCTGGGCCGGGCGCGGTGGCTCACGCCTGTAATCCCAGCACTTTGGGAGGCCAAGGCGGGCGGATCACGGGGTCAAGAGATCGAGACCATCAGGGCCAGCATGGTGAAACCCCGTCTCTATTAAAAATACAAAAATTAGCTGGGTGTGGTAGCACGCGCCTGTAGTCCCAGCTTCTCGGGAGGCTGAGGCAGGAGAATTGCTTGAACCTGGGAGGTGGAGGTTGCAGTGAGCCGAGATTGCGCCACTGCACTCCAGCCTGGCGCCTGCTGACGGAGCAAGACTCTCTCTCAAATTAAAAAAAAAAAGAAAAAACTGTGAAGAAATACATAGCCATAATTTGGATACCTCTGAAGAGATGAGGGTCAGGGTTGTAATTTTAGGTGAGAAAACTACAAGTGCATTAATTTTGACAAATGTCAACAAAGTCTCATTTCATTAGTTTAGGTTCAGAGGTACCTGTACGGGTTCGTTACATAGGAAAACTTGTGACATGGGGGTTTGATGTACAGATTATTTCATCACCCAGGTACTAAGCGTAGTACCCAATAGTTATGTTTTCTGTTCCTCTCCCTGCTTAGAGTCTCCAAGCCTCTGGTAGGCCCCAGTGTCTATTTTTCCTTTCATTGTGTTTATATGTTCTCATCATTTAGCTCCCACTTATAAGTGAGAGCATGTGGTATTTGGTTTTCTGTTCCTGCATTAGTTTGCTAAGGGTAATGGCCTCTAGTTCTATTTGTGTTACTGCAAAGTACATGATCCCATTCTTTCTTATGACTGCATAATGTTGCATGGTGTATATGTACCACAGTTTCTTTATCCAGTCTACCTTTGATAGGTCTTTAGGTTGATTTCATGTCTTTGCTATTGTGAATAGTGCTTCAGTGAACATATGCATGCATCTGTCTTTATGATAGAATGATTTATATTCTTTTGGTTATATACCCAGTAATGGGATTCCTGGTTCAAATGATAGTTCTATTTTTAGCTCTTTGAGAAATTGCCACACTGCTTTCCACAGTGGTTGAACTAATTTTACACTCCCACCAACAGTGTATAAGCATTTCATTTCTCCGCAACCTTGCCAGCATCTGATATTTTTTTACTTTTTAGTAATAGCCATTCTAACTGGTGTGAGATGGAATGTCTTTGTGGGTTTGATTTGCATTTCTTTAATGATTATTAATGTTGAGTACTGATCAGTGTTGAGTTTCTTTTTCATTTGCTTGTTGGCTGTATGTTTGTCTTCTTTTGAAAATTGATCACATCCTTTACCCACTTTTTAATGTGTTTATTTTTTTTCTTATGGATTTGCTTAAGTTTCTTATAGATGTTAGAAATTAGACCTTTGTCAGATTCATAGACCTTTGCAGCTGCAAAATTTCCTCATTCTGTAGGTTGTCTGTTTTCTCTGTTGATAGTTTCTTTTGCTGTAAAGAAGCTCTTTAGTTTAATTAGATCCCATTTATCAGTTTTTGCTTTTGTTGCAGTTGCTTTTGGTGTCTTTGTCATGAAATCTTTCCCAGATCCTCTGTTCAGAATGATATTGCCTAGGTTGTATTCCAGGGTTTTTCATAGTTTTGGGCTTTAAGTCTTTAATCTGTCTTGTTGATTTTTGTATGTAGTGTGAGAATGCATCCAGTTTCAATCTTCTGCATATGGCTAGCCAGTTATCCCAGTACCATTTGTTGAATAGGAAATCCTTTCCCCATTGCTTGTTTTTGTAGGCTTTGTTGAAGATCAGATGGTTGTAGGAATGCGGTCTTATTTCTGGGCTCTCTGTTCTGTTCCATGGGTCTGTGTGTCTGTGTTTTTTTTTGTTGTTGTTTTGCTTTGTTTGTTTACCAGTACCATGCTGTTTTGGTTACTGTAGTCCTATAATATAGTTTGAAGTTGGGTAGCATGATGCCTCTTGGATTGTTCTTTTTGCTTAGGATTACCTTGGCTATTTGGTCCCCTTTTTGGTTTCATACGCATTTTAAAATAGTTTCTCTAATCCTGTAAAATGTCATTGGTAGTTTGATAGGAATAGCATTGAATCTGTAAATTTCTCTGGACAGTATGGCCATTTTTATTTTAACAACATTGATTTTTCCTATCCATGAGCATGGAGTGTTTTTCCATTTGTTTGTGTCATCTCTGATTTCTTTGAGCAATGTTTTCTAATTCTCCTTGTAGAGATCTTTCACTTCCCTGATTTAGCAGTATTTCTAGGTATTTTATTCTTTTTGTGGCAGTTGTGAATGGGATTCTGTTCCTAATTTGGCTCTTGGCTTGGCTGTTGTTGCTCTATAGGAATGCTAGTGATTTTTGTACACTGAATTTGTATGGTGAAACTTGTGCTCAAGTTGTGTATTAGCTTAGGGTGCTTTTTGATTGAGACATTGGGGTTTTGTAGATAAAGAATCATGTCATCTTCAAACAGTGGTAATTTGACTTACACCCTTTATTTTTTTTTCTTTTGCCTGATTGCTCTTGCAGTGACTTCCAATACTATGTTGAATAGTAAGTGGTGAGAGAGGGCCTCTTTGTCTTGTGCCAGTTTTCAAGGGGGAATGCTTCCAGTTTTTGCCCATTCAGTATGATGTTGACTGTGAGTTTGTCATAGATTTGCTCATATTATTTTGCTCTGTGTTCCTTCGGCACCTACTTTGTTGAGAATTTTTAACATGAAGGGATGATGACTTTTAGTAAACACCTTTTCTGTATGTATTGAGATGATCATGTGGTTTTTGTCTTTAGTTCTAGTTGTGTGATGAATCATATTTATTGATTTGCGTAAGTTTAACCAACCTTGCATAAACCCTACTTGATCATGGTGAATTAGTTTTTTGATGTGCTGTTGGATTTGTTTTGCTAGTGTTTTGTTGTCGATTTTTGCATCAGTATTCATCAAGGATGTTGGCTTGAAGTTTTCTTCTTTTTTCTTGAGAAAAAAAGTACTTTTTATGCTTTTTCTTTTTTTGTTTGTTTGTTTTTTGAGACTCTTGCTCTGTTGCCAGGCGCTAGGCTGGAGTGCAGTGGCGTTATCTCGGCTCACTGTGGCCTCCGCCTCCCAGGTTCAAGCAATTCTCCTGCCTCAGCCTCCCAAGCAGCTGGGACTACAGGCGTGCGCCACCACGCCCAGCTAATTTTTGTATTTTTTTTTTAGCAGAGATGGGGTTTCACCATGTTGGCCCTGATGGTCTCAAATCTCTTGACCCCGTGATCCACTCACCTCAGCCTTGCAAAGTGCTGGAATTACAGGTGTGAGCCACCACACCCAGCCTTTTTCTTTGTTTTTTGAGCCAGGATCTCACTTTGTCTCCTAGGATGGAGTACAGTGGTACAAACATGGCTCACTGCAGCCTTAACCTCCCAGACTCAAGTGATCATCCCACTGCAACCTCCTGAGTAGCTGGGACTATAGGCATATGCTATACCATGCCTGGCTAATTTTCATTTCATTTCATTTCATTTTTTTGCAGAGACAGTGTTTCACCATGTTGGCCAGGCTGGAGTTCTCTTTTTTGTTGTGTCTCTTCCAAGTTTTAGTATCAGGATGATGCTGGCCTCATAGAATCATTTAGGGAGGACTTCCTTCTCCTTCTTAATTTTTTGTAATAGTTTTAGCAATTATGGTACTAGCTCTTCTTTGTACATCTGGTAGAATTAGGCTGTGAATCTGTATGGTTTAGAGCTTTTTTTTTTTTGGTTGGTAGTGTAACCAGATTTGCATCTTGGTCTCTGGGCTCAGGTTCTTGGCTTCCCTTGCTCAAAGAATCAAGCAGAAAGCCTTATCCCCATGGTGAGTGTTCCAGCTCCAAACAACCATTCCCGGACTGAGAGAGTGAGCAGCAATGCAGTTTACTGAGCAAGTGAAAGTAAAAGCTTCCATAGCATGGAAGGGTGGAAGGGGACCCGAGAGGGCTGCCATTGTTGGTCAGGGCTTCCTGGGCTTATAGCCCCAAGTAATCCTGAGTTGCTTAGTGTTTGTCCACTAGTCCTGTGTTGGGAGAGGGCTTGTGACCATGAGTCCCCTGATCTTTACTCTGAGTTACCAAGTGTTTGCCCCCAGTCCTGTGTGGGGGAGAGGGGCTTGTGACCATGAGTCACCTAATCTTTCCTCTGAGTTACCAAGTGTTTACCCTCTAGTCCTGTGTGGGGAGGTGGCTTGTGACCATGAGTCACCTTATCTTTCTTCTGAGTTACCAAGTGTTTGCCCTCTAGTCCTGTGTGGGGAGGGGGCTTGTGACCATCGTTCCTTCTGGTGGTTGTTTCCTAGTTTCTATTGAACTTGCAAGCAGTATCGGAATGTGGTTGAACGGTTAACTGATACTTTGAACACAGCCTCCTGATATGGTTGAAGTACCATGTTGACATTTTCCCATGCTAGAATTTCCAAAAGGTTCCTCATTGACCCAAAAGGTTTTATTCCCCTCAGTAGGCTATTTATTACTGATTAAATTTTGGATCTCATTATTGGTCTGTTCAGGGATTCAATTTCTTCCTGGTTCAGTCATGGGAGGGTGTATGTGTTCAGGAATTTATCCATTTTTTTTTCTAGACTTTCTAGTTTTTGTGCGTAGAGATCTCAATTTTGATGAGGGTGTTTAGTGCTATACATTTCTCCCATAACGCTGCCTTAACTGTGTCCCAGAGATGCTGATATGTTGTATCTTTGTTCTCACTAATTTCAAAGAACTTATTTGATTTCTGCCTTACTCAAAAGTCATTTAGGTGCAGGTTGTATTTCCATGTAGTTGTATGGTTATGAGTGATTTTCTTAGTCCTGAGTTCTATTTTTATTATGCTGTGTTCCCAGAGAGTAGTTGGTATGATTTTGGTGATTTTGGCTCTTCTGCATTTGCTGAGAATTGTTTTATGTCTGCTTGTGTGGTCAGTTTCAGAGTATGTGCCATGTGCAGATGAGAAGAATGTATATTCTTTTGTTTTGGAGTAGAGTTCTGTAGATGTCTTTCAGATTCTTTTGGCCCAGTGTTGAGTTCAGATCCTGAATATCTTTGTCAATTTTCTGCCTCAGTGATCTGTCTAATACTGTTGGTGAGGTGTTGAAGTCTCCCACTGTTACTGTGTAGGAGTGTAAGTCTCTTTGAAGTTTCCTAGGAACTTGATTTATGAATCTGGTTACTCCTGTGCTGGATGCATATGTATTTAGGATAGTTAGGTCTTCTTGAGTTAAACCCTTAACCATTTTGTCATGGCCTTCTTTGTCTGTTTTATCTTTGTTGACTTAAAGTCTGTTTGTCTGAAATTAGGATTGTAATCCCTGCCTTTTTCTGCTTTCCATTTGCTTGGTAGTTTTTTCACCATCTCTTTGTTTTTAGCCTATGGATGTTATTACATGTGAGATGTGTCTCTTGAAGGCAGCATATCATTGAGTTGTGCTTCTTTATTTAGCTTGCCACTCTGTGCCTTTTAATTGGGGCATTTAGGCCATTTACATTTAAGGTTAGTATTGATATGTGTGGATAGATCCTGTTATTGTGTTTTTAGCTGTTTATTATGCCGACCTTTTTGTGTGGTTGCTTTATAGTGTCACTGGTCTGTATACTTCAGTGTGTTTTTGTAGTGGTTGCTAATGGTCTTTCCTTTCCATAATTATTGCTTCTTTAAGGGGCTCTTGTAAGGCAGGTCTGGTGGTAATGAATTCTCTCAGCATTTGTCTGAAAAGGATCTGATTTCTCCTTCACTTATGAAGCTTAATTTGGCCAGTTATGCAGTTCTTGGTTGGAATTTCATTTCTTCAAGAATATTGAATATAGACCCCAATCTCTTCTGGCTTGTAAAGTTTCTTCTGAGAAGTCTGCTGTTAGTTTGTTGGGCTTTCCTTTGTAGGTAGCCTGTTCTTTCTCTCTAGCTGCCTTTAACATGTTTTCTTTCATTTCAGCCTCATAGAATCTGATGATTATGTATCTTGGGCATGATCTTCTTGAAAGTATTTTGCAGGGATTCTCTGCATTTCCTGTGAATGTTGGCCTCTCTCGATAGGTTCAGAAAAGTTCTCATGGATGATATCCTGAAATATGTTTTCCATGTTGCTTCCATTCTCTCCATCTTTTTCAAGGATACCAATTAGTTGCAGATTTGGTCTCTTTACATAATTCCATATTTTTCAGAGGTTTTGTCATTCCTGTTTTTTTGTTTGTTTGTTTGGTCTGACTGTCCTATTTCAGACAGCCAGTCTTCAAACTCTACAATTTCTTTTTTCCTCAGCTTGGTCTGTTTTGCTGTTAATACTTGTGATTCATATAGAGGGGTTTTCAGCTCTACCAGATCAGTTATTTTTTTTTTCTATACTGGCTATTTTGTCTGTCAGCTCCTGTATCATTTTATTGTGCTTCTTGGCTTGCTTAGATTGGTTTTTGGCATTCTCCTGAATCTTAATGATCTTCTTTCCTATCCGTATTCTGAATTTTATTTGTGTCATTTCAGCCATGTCAGCCCAGTTAAGAACTCTTGCTGGAGAACTAGTGTAGTCATTGAGAGGAAAGAAGACACTGTCTTTTTGAGTCATTGGAGTTCTTGTGCTGGTTCTTTCTCACCTTTGTGGGCTAATGTTTCTTCAGTCTTTGAAGTTGCTATCGTAAGAATGGGTGTTTTTTCTTTATCTTATTTGATGACCTTGGGGGTTTTATTGTGGTATAACATGGGTTCTGTGAACTGGCTTTGTTACCAGAAAATTTTAGGGGGCTGGAGTACAGTTGAGGACTCCTGGACTGCATGCTTTAACTCCTGGGGACTGGTATCTGGCCCTGGCTTTGATCTCTGCCTCCTTGAGGTTAGGAAACTGTTGTGCTGGAGTGGCCTAGGTGCTCTCAGGCTGCCAGTCACAACACTTGGATAGGTGGTGCCAGCCAAAGCACTTCATAGGGTGCTGGCAGCAGGATCTATCCTGTTCACGTGTGGCAGTGGCAGTGGCAGTGGCAGTGTGGCACGGTGCATGTTCATCAGCTGTACCAGGGTGTTAGTGGGTGCTGGCCTTCCTGCAGGCGTTTGCAGCAGTGAGTTCAGGTCTGACTCTTTAGTCCCCTAGGGCCAAATTCTCCTGTGGGAGCAAGTCGAGCCTAGTGGGATAGGCATTCCTGGCTGTGCTCCACTACAGATGCTCCCACACCAAACCCTCTGGGCTGTATCCTTACCACTTCTCTAAGCAGCTTTTCCTGCCAACTCAAGTGCCCATGGAGGTTGACGAGTCGTCTTCTGCTGGAATTCCAGAGGCCTGTTGCAAAAGTGGGTTACTCCTTGCCTGTTCAACTCGCCCCCTCTGCTGGAGTTGTTGGGGGCCAATAATGACCCCCAGTGTGCGGTAGCCCCCTGAAGGGTTTCCAGCTCCCTCTCTCTTCAGCCCCAGCCTCTGTGTCTTCCCCCTTGTCTACTTTCAGTGCCTTCACTCTGAAGATCTTCTAGGAGTGTGGTAGTCTTCCCAATGTTCTGATCCCTCAGTGGGAGATGTTCCTCCTGGCTGCATCTAGTTGACCATCTAAGGCTCCTGGAGCCAGGATACAGAGCAGTGAATACAAAACCTCAAGCTCTGGCTTGAGTGAGACAAAGGCCCCCAACACATCCGTGGAAGTCACTACTGATACTTTACAAATTCCTGCTTCTAGGCCAGGCACGGTGGCTCACGCCTGTAATCCCAGCACTTTGGGAGGCCAAGGCAGTTGGATCACCTGAGGTCAGGAGTTCTAGACCAGCCTGGCCAACATGGTGAAACCTGTCTCTTCTAAAAATACAAAAATTAGCTGGGTGAGGTGGTGCATGCCTGTAATCCCAGTTACTCGGAAGGCTGGAGCAGGAGAATTGCTTGAACCCTGGAGGCAGAGGTTGCAGTAAGCTGAGATCATGCCATTGCACTCCAGCCTGGATGACAGAGCAAGATTCCATCTCAAAAAAAAAAAAAAAAAAAAAAAATTGCTGCTTCTATATAAATCCATTGAGTTTAGTATAGCAAAAAATTATTCCTCTTTAATTTTTTGCTGGCTAATATAAAATGAAGACATCTAATTATTCAAGATCTTTTAGATATTAATGATTATTCACTTGTGAAAAAACTCACATTGATACATGGTAGTCACTGCATACATTTGCCAAAACTGCTTGTTTTTGTTCTATTATGGCTAAAAGAGATGGGTCTACCTGTAGTGTTACCTAGGCAATATGGATGCTCACTGAATTTCATCATCCTAAACTGCTTACCTTTGAAATTCATTTATTTGTTGCTTTGGTAGTGTGTTCCCTTATAACTCTGCCTCTGAAGAGTAATAATCTCTTGGTCAGTCAAACCATGTTTCCTTGATTCATTTGGAGTTGAGAACAAGGACTTCATCATTAAATAGATCTGCCTGTGAATATTTGCTCTTCCTGGTTTTGTGATCTTAGGCAAATTAATTAACCTTTTGTATTTTATCCGATATTAGCATAGTTTAGTAGTTGAGTAGACTCTAGAGCTAACTTGTAAGGATTTGAATCCTGACTCTACTACTTAAAAGTATGTATGACTCTGGGCAAGTTACTAAATTTTCTGCTTCTTTCTCATCTGCAAATTAAGGATAATATGGGTACTTATCTATGTACTAATAAAGATAATATTTATTGAGTACTTACTATGTGTCAGGTTTAAACCTAGGTAAAAATAACATAATAGAGTTGTTGTGAGGGCTGAATGAATAAAGTAAGTAAAACACTTTTTATCGGGTCCTAGTACATTTTTGGCCAATTATGTATAAAATGGGGTTGTGATAATTATAATGAAGCATATATGTCTGTGGAATAAGTATAGATCCAATATTTGTGGCAGAAAAAGACCATACTGTGGCTAATTGGTGGAGACACACAGAAGGAGTCCCAACATTCTGTTCAGTAACTTGTATAAAACATAATAACTTTTCTCTCCCAGGTGATGCACAAGATATGGTGAATCCAAGAATCCTATCCAACGATTCTTAGTTGGATAGGATTACAAAATTATAATCTTAGTATACCTGTTGTGGTAACAGTATTGTTTAGAATTGGCTACACTCCACAGATGGCCATGGAAGTAAAAGCACTTACTGGAGATAGCTTTGACACCAGCTGTATTATATTAAGTATATGATCTAAAACTTCTCTCAGTATCAGTAGTGATTCTGAAGCTGTGAAAAATAGATAGGGAGTCATGATGCTCCTAAAGCTCATTTCCCCTTTCCTCTATAGTAATAGAACCCTGACTTTTTTTGTTTGTTTTAACTGGGTACATTGATGCCTGGAAGAAAAGACTGTATTTCCCAGCCGTGTGATTAAGTTCTGGCAAAAAAGAGATGAAAGCAGAAGTATTATGTGTGTGCTTCTAAAAGGCACTGACTCAGCTGGCATCCTTTTTTTACCATTCATTTTTCTTCCCCTTTATTGAAAGCATAATAACTGGAGCATTAACAATCATTTTGTACCGTGAGGTGATCTTAAAGATGGAAGGCAGGTACCTGGAGAGGTGGAAGAGAAAGCTAGCAGCTTGGGTCCCTGAGGACATTGTGCAGCCATCATCTTTGTATCACCTATCTCCAGACTTCTTTTACAAAAGAAAAAAACAAATCTCAATATTGTTTAAACTATTGCTACGTTGAGATACTCTGTAATGTGCAGAATTGTATACCTATACTAAGAGGAAGAAGTGTAAATAATAAAACACTGTTGAGATATAATGGTTTCTGTAAACAGGAGCATGTGTTGTGTAAGGAAAAGTTGAAGGAGAGTAGCATGAATAAGTAAGGAAGTGAGAAGATTGTAGATCTACTTTGATCATGCTGGTGAAATTGGAAAATTGTATTAAAGGAAAACGTGAAACTTTAAAATTTATTTTATAGAAAAAGGAAATATGTAATAATTCAGTGACATTTGTACAACTAGCTATCAAGTCACATTTTGTTGGATATTGGGGATGGTTAAGAAAGCTAGAGGGCACAAATCACTCTGGTCTTTGGAATATAGATAAATGGGTGTTCATATGATTCGTTGTTATGCCATTGTTAAATGAAGTATTTGTAACTTTATAGTTTTTTTCTAATAATGTACATCTTATTAATGACACTTCAAGTGTCTTATCTCAAAATGTTGGATTGGTAAATTTGAAAAAAATGTTAGAAAACTTTAGCTATTTCCTTAGGGAGTGGTTGAGCCTGCACAACAAATGTTGATATTCTTTTACTTTTTAATATACTGATGTGTAATTGTCAGGGTTCTTTAGAGAAACAGAACCAATAGGATATGAATATATAGATACATTAGAGGAGATTTATCATGGGATTATAGTCATTCAAGAAGTCCTACCATACGCCATCTGCAAGCTGAAGAACAGGAAAGCCAGTGGTGAAAACCAGGGGGAGCACAAGGTCTAAGTCTCAGTTCAAGGCCAAAGGCCTTTGGAGGGGATTGCTGCTGCTGGATAAGTCTTGGAGTCTGAAGGCCCAAGAATTAGGAGCACTGATCTTTGAGAGCAGGAGGTGAATGTACCAGCTCAGGAAGAGAGTGAGAATTCACCCAACCTCAGCCTTTTTGTTGAGTTCAAGTGCTCCCTCAAGGGACTGAATGATGCCTGCTCACATTGGTGAGGTCACATTTTCTTTACTCAGTTTACTGATTCAAATGCTAATCTCTTCTGGGAACACCCTCACTGACACACCCAGAAATAATGTTTTACCAGTGATCTGGGTATCCCTTAACCCAGTCACATTGGCATAAAAATGTTAACCACTATAAGATATTTTGGTTTTCACTCACAAATCATAAAAGTATTTGTGGTTTTCATTCACAAATATAAAAATAATTGTGGTGTTGCCTGTCCTTGTGTTAAAAGTATGTGTAGAAGGAGATTTTCTAGTTTTCTTTTGCAATTCTTAAAGTCAGCAGATTCTTCTTAATAGTATGAAAAAGCTGCAATTGATTCTGGTTCTGCTACTTACTGGCTTTATGACCTTGGGGAACTTATTTAAATCGAATGAGCCTTAATTTTCTTCACTGTAAAATGGGGATAATAATACCTACGTACTTTGTAAGAGTGTGAAGCAGTTGGAAAAGGGTCTTGCATTTAGGAAACGTTATATAAATGTAATCATTATTATACATAATGAGAGACCAGCATAATAGGAATTAATACAGTCATTTTAAAGACAAAGTAATTCAGGTTCAGAGATGGTCCTGCTTGATTCCTTACTGTCCCATTTCTATATCAGCATTGCCAGGATTTAGACCTTGTTCTGTCTAGCCTTAGAGCCTGTACTTTCTAAGATCTTATACCATCACCCAACATTATCAGAACCCTCTGTTTCCTACTGTTCACCTAACATATTATGTGTGTTTATCTTTAGCTTATCAAATTGAGCCATAGTATCCCACAATGTTTGTACCATAATTTATTTGTTTCCATTATTTCATGAGATAGATACTCTATGGCACTAATCTGGCCTATGTGTTAATGAATTGAATACCAGCCAATGATACCCTTATGATATTCTTCATACATGCAGTAGTAAAGATTAGCCTTTAAAGGGATTTCATGCCTCTTGTATGAAGAGTACATGTTTACTGCACTTTTGAATCCCTACTATTTTGTAGAAACAGTTTTAAATCTGCTTGAATTTGCACCTTTGCATCTGTTGTTCTTTAGAAACTGTTCTCTGGAAAGATTGTTATTGTTTATTCATTATTTGTGTTGCATATGACTGGGAATTTTTTTTTTGCCATACATTTCTCTCTCCTTATTAACTATTAAATGTAGTATTTAAGGACCCTGCAGCTTATCAAGAGTTGATTCGAATGCAAGTTATTTATTCAAAATTATATTTGGACATATTTCTGAACATCTGCTTTTGACTTTTTATGCACGTAAATGAGTAAACATGAAAATGATTTTGAATCTTAGTTCTAATTCTTTTAAGGCTTGATTTTTTATTTTGCTTAGGATTTTGAGTATAGGTATTAAATATATATACATTTGGATAATATGTATGGACTTATTCAATAAATATTAATAAAGAGCTTGCTCTGTTTTAGGTGCTATCCTTTTAGCTCTCACTCTACTGATACATACCTGTTAGTATAGGAAATAGATAAATAAGCCAGTTTGTGTTGTAAGAGAGAATAATGGAGGAAGGTGAATGTTTTTTTTTTGTTTTTGTTTTTTTTTTTAATAGGATGTTGTAGCGTTCTTGTAAGGTATTATAGTCATTCTTTGATTCTTTCTTGTTTTTAGGGTCCCAGTTTTTTTTCTGGAGCCAGCCTTCAGGGATAAATTCTGATTAGTCTAAGTGGTAATGGGAATCTCATTCCCTTTGTCTGTGATTGATTTTACAAGGGACGGGTGACTTAATCTTGGCTAATAAGATGTGTAAATCTTCAGGGGGAGACATCTGTCAGTAGTTTCCTCTCTCTTAAAATGACACAGATTCCCAGTTGTTCTTTTGCACATAATTGCATGTTGCTGGAATTGAGGCAGCTAACTTGCTTCTAGGAAGAAAGTTAGCTTGAGGACAAAAACTGATATGCTAAGACAGGATAGAAATATGGAATAGAAATAGAATAGAAAGATGAAAAGGGATTTTTCACAGTTTAATTGAAGCCCATTGAATTAACTTTTTTGCTATTGAGAAACTAAAATTTTCTTATTTTCAAAGCCACTTTTGAGTTGCAATTTCTCGTGTATCCTAATGTAACAATGATACGGGTTGTCAGGGACTTTTTTTGGAAAAGAGGTGTTATTTAAGTAGAGATCCAAATTATAAGAATGAGCCAAATGTGGAAAGAATGGCACGAACAAAGGGGGCATGTTGGGTAAGAACTTGGCATATTCCAGAAACTGGCAAAAGGCTGATCTACTTGATTTCTAAGTAAGGGAAAGATAATAACTAATATTCATAGATTGTTTTACTGTATACAAATCACTTTTTGCTTATTATTATATGATCTTCACAATTATATGAGTTTCTACTATTGTGATTTCTACTTTATAGCAGAGTAGACTCTCCGTATGTTACAACCTGTGACTGATTTGAAATGGTTGCTCTCTCTTCTAATAATGGTGCCAATCAAGTATATATTATTTGTGGGCATATATATACACAGACATACACAATCAAAAAATGGTGATATATACACATTTCATTTGAATTTATTAGTATTACCATTTTCCAGCAGTATTAATTTATTTAGGGCTGAAGGTAGAGATGGCAAGTCCAGATTTCTAGACCCATTTGAGTAGTTAATTGTATCAGTAAATACAACCTGGTGTGCTATTGTGTGTAATTGTTAAGGTGAGTGATAGGAACCTTATGAATCTGATTATGTGTTTGTGCTTTATAACTAGGAAGATTAATTTCTAAGATATTGGCTGGTTTTGTGAATTAATATTTTGTATTCATGTATTTATGATGCTGGCATTTTAAATTCATGTTTGTATACTATGACCCTTCTGATAAGAAATGTGAAATATGATAGGTTACTGTAAGTAATGAATGAAAATCAAATTTTATAACCTTGGTAGGAGTTATATAAAAATTTTCTTTCTCTCTCTTGCCCTGCCTCTCTTTTCCTCTCCTGTCTTACCCGCTTCTTTTCTCCTTTCATTCTCTCCTCTTTCTTTCCCTCCCTTTTCCCTCCTCTCCTTCTTTTTCTTTGTTTTCTTCATTTCAGTTTAGTTGGTTTTACCAAGTTCTTTTACATGAAGTAAAAATTTATTTCAACTAGTGTTAAAGGACCATTTTAATTTATAAAACTATTTTTACTTGTTCCTTTCTACTTTCTTACATTAATAAACACGTAATTTATAAATTACCCTTTTCCCATATAGGGAGCAAAGCAGTAAGAAAGATTTTAATAAATTCTGTAATAATATTTAATTAAAAAATGAATTGCGATCAAAGGAGAAGATGTTTAAAAGATAGAGTCTTGGGCACATATTAATCCTAAATTGGATTGGATTATATATGTACTATATATGGCTCTTTAAATGTTTGTACATTATAACTGATAATTACCTTTTTTTAAAAGGTTTTATTTAAAATTCTCTTTATCAACCTGAAAAATTTTTGTTTCCTAGTGGTTTCTTAATGAAGAAAATGACTTTTAAATATGTCATACTTAATCTGTTACCTTGTAACAGTCATTCATTAAATTTGTTAAATAAATGACTTCACTTTTCTGTTAAATTTTTCAGTTTATTCCATCATATTGAATTACTTCAAGAAACACTTTGTAATAATGATTCAGTTGTTAAAAAAGTAAATTGGTGGATGAGTGCCACAGAATTGATATGTCCTTTTTTAGTATCATTTAAAATCGTTTCATCACTCTAAAAATTACCCTTGAAGGCACTTTATGATCATCCCTTCCTTGTACTTTCAACTCTTGGCAACAACTGAACCATTTTTCAGCCTATGGTTTTTCCCTTTCCATAATGTCATGTAAATGAATCACATAATGTGTAGTCTTTGGTTTTGTCTTCCTTCACTTAACATACATTTAAGATTCATTCATTTTGTTGAGTAAATCAATGGCTTGTTTTTTTTTTATTGCCAACTAGAATTCCTTTGTTTTCCATATACCATGTTTGTTAATCTTTTCACCTGTTGAAAGCCATCTTGATTTTTTTTTTCTTTTGCAGTTTTTGTCTATTATGAATAAAGCTGCTGCAAACGTTTGAGATTGAATTTTTGTGGAAAAATATGCTTTCATTTTTCTTGGGTGGATTAACTGAAACCTCAAACTAAACTTCTTAAAGAATCTATAGGAGAAAATGTATGGGACTTTGGGTTTGGCATTGAATTTATAGACATAGTACCAAAACCACAGTCTGTAAAAGAAGTCAGTATATTGTATTATATTTCAAAATTTTAAAAATTTTGCTGTGTGTAAGACATTGTTAACAGAATAAAAAGATAAGCCACAGACTGGGAGAAAATATTTGAAAATCCTATATTTGATAAAAGACTTAACATCCAGAATATATAAAGAACTTTTAAGTCTCAGCAGTAAGAAAACAATCTAAAGAATGGGCAAAAGATCTCAAAAGACACTTCACCAGAGAAGATAGAAAATAAGCACATGAAAAGATGGCCAGATGTTCAGTGTCATTTGTCACTTGAAAAATACACATTGAAACCACACTTTGATACCACTGCACAGCTACTAGAATTGCCTTTAATCAAACTAACAATACCAAATGCTAGGGAGATTGTGGATCAACAGGAATTCTTACTCATTGCTTCTGACAACTCAGAGTGGTACAGCTGCTTTGGAATACATTTTGGCATTTTCTTGTAAACATACATTTTTTTATATGACCCAGCGATCCTACTCTTAGCTATTTGACCTAAGTCAGCTGAAAGTTCACATTCACAGAAACCTACTTTTATTTTTTAATCTATTTTTACTAAATAACAAAGTGTAGTTTTGTCATTTTTTTCTGCATTTTTAAAAGATGTTACTCCATTGTCTTACTAGATTACACTTTTTTCTGATGAGAAGCCCTCTGCATTTCTTTGTTACCATGTATGTCTTGTTCACCCCCAATCCTGTGGCTGTTTTACCCTCTAAATTATGGTTTCATCTGTATTTAAAAATAGATTGGAAATTCCATATATGCCCATGATTAAACTTATTTTCAACGTACATTACTTCAAATTTGATGATAAATTTTGTTCTCAGAAGTCCTTTTTCGAAGCCAAACTCAGAAATGGGGGAAATGCTTACAGATTTCCAACTGGCCTTAAAGCTGATATTGTAAATGGCTTTTCCCCTAACTAATGATGATGGATGACTTTCATTTGCCTTTTATCATTTGAACGAGTTTTTTGTTCATAATGACAGTTACTGTAAGGTGATGCAGCTGTGGTGAAGCTGTAAAACATTGTAGTATCTGACAGTAAGTCCTATTAACAGTGGCTACCTGTATTAGTCTGTTTTGCTTTGCTCTAAAGGAATTCTTGAGACTGGATACTTGATACAGAAAGAGGTTTACTTGGCTCCCGGCTTTGCAGGCTGTACAAGAAGCATAGTGCCAGCATTTGCTTCTGGGTAAGAGCCTCAGGAGAATTCCTCTCATGGTGGAAGGCAAAGGGGGAGCCAGCATATCACATGGCAAGAAAGGGAGCAAGAGAGAGAAGCGGGGGGGATACCAGCCTCTTTTTAACAAGATCATTGTGTGTCCTGATGAACCATCAGAAGTTGAAAGTATCATAAGTTGCAATATGTTTAATACACCTAATCTGAACATCATAGCTTAGCCTACCTTAAATGTGCCCAAAACATTTATATTAGCCTACAGTTGGACAAAATTATTTAACACAAAGCCTATTTTATAATGTGTTGAATATTTCTTAATTTATTGAATACGGTACTGAGAGTGAAGAACAGAATGGCTGTAGGGTTACTCAAAGAATGGTTTCTACTGAATGTATATTGCTTTTGTACCATCATAAAGTTGAAAAATTCTAAGTCGAGCCATTGTTAATTTGAGGACCGTATATATGGTATTTTTTTTTTTGTTCTACAAGTTATATATTTTTGTTATAGTTTGTTTCTTTTTTCAACATTTTCATTTTTTCCTTTAAATTCTAGCACGTATTTTGATACTTGTTTCTGTGCTCTTGTCTGCTGTCATCATCATCATTTCTGTTTTCTGGGTCTGTTTAAATGGACTGATTTTCTTCCTGGTTATAGGCTACATTTTCCTTCTTGTTGGGCATCATAGTAAAAAATATATATTTTTGGCAAAGTAATTAATAATTTATTCAACCATACTTCTGTTGATGGGCAATTATGTTGTTTTTCCAGTTTAGTGCTGTTGCAGACAATGATGTAATGAATAACTATGTGAATGCATTTTGTTTACATATTAAAATGCATCTTAGCATAAATTCTTGTGAGTGGAATTTCTTGTCAAAGGGCATGTGTATGTAAATATGTGATATATAATGCCATATTTCCCTTTGCGTAGGGTATGCATATTTATATTATTTAAATAAGTGCTGAATTATATTTGAGTTTAAAATACAACTCTCCTTTGACATGGTTCATAGCACAACAGGCCAGACTTTTAGTCATTTGGTTCTTCAGCAGATTGTCGCATACTCATCTTCTGGCCTTAGCATCAAAGTCAAGCTACTTGAATGTGATTCTTGGAAACATCCTTTCCACACAGTCATATGCCAAATGTGGCCATTAGTCATTTTCTTGTTAGACTTACTGAAGAACTGTCAGTCTAATAGTGTTATAAATGGTACTGCATTTTTTGTTGTTATGTCTAATGGAATAATTGAGCGATATCTATCTTTAGAAAATGTAGGAGGGGGAACTGAGGTGGTAGTATTAGTCAAAGGGAACAAAGTTTTGGTTATAAAGATAAATGTCAGAAATCTGTTGTGTACAGCATGGTGCCTATAGTTAATAATACTGTATTGTTTAGGTAAAAATTTCCTAAGAGGTTAGATCTTATGTAAAGTATTCTTACTATACACATGCAGATTAATAATAATAAATAAGAAAGTGGGAGAAAACTCTGGCAGATGATGGATAGGTTTATGGCATAGATTGTGGTGATGAGTTCATAGGTGTCTACTTTGCAAACTCATCAAGTTGTAATATTAATTGTGTATAGCTTTTTGTATGTAAAAAATGTTTGAAAGAATGTTGAACTTTAAAAAAGAAAAAAACACATCCTAGCCTGCTTATATTTTCGGTGAGTTAAGGTGATGGTAATGGTTACAACGATAGCAACACACGTTATCGTAATCTTTGTAAATTTAATAGAGACTTGGTTCTACCTTGGAAGATTTTTTTCAGTATGATTCGATGTTATAAAGGTGCTAAATGTTTGTGATAAAACTTTGAGAGTAGTTTCAGTTCTGCGGTAAAATCTTGACATAATGATCATCTGTTTATAATTTTAAACATTCTATAATATGTAAGGATTTTGAAGATTACAGCAATAAATTTATCATGTTCTATCTTGACAATGTACCTATATTTTGATTTTCAAATTATAGTATTATAACATTTTATGGTATGCAGGTGGCATTGTTCAATTTTATGCTTAACCATAAAATGATAGCAAAAAATGCAATTATTTGTGGAATAGTTTATATTCAGTTTCTATTGTGTCACTCAGAATGTTAGTTGCTATAAGAAGAGGATTTTTTTTTTTTTGATGTTTGTTTTAGTGGCATTACTTCTCTTTGCAATTAGAATCCACTATAATATTATCTGTTGAAGGTAGGGATTTTTGTCCGTCTTGTTCACTGCTACGTCCTCAATGCCTACATCCTCGATGCCTTGTTCACTACACATCCTCAAAGGATATATAGTGTGTGTTATGTAATAGAAACTGAGTAAGTATTTTTTGAATGAGTGAGTGAATGGATCATAGTGTTGTATAAATTTAGGTAAAATGCATGGTGGATTTCTTCCAGTTGCTTTCCATTATAAACGTTAATAAGAATTTTTAAAAATATTTAAATATTTTAAAAATAAATAAAACTTATATAACATAAATGACTGCACTAAGTGAAGTATATTGTTTAGGAGGTCAGTTACTTACTGGTGGCACAGTAGAGAATGCTCAGAAGTGAACATCCTGAAGAACGGAGACCGTAGCTCATTTGTGATTTCTTTTATTAATATTTCAAATGTGCTCCCTTCTGTATTGCAGCTGTAAAACTTTTCCTGGTCTTCTCAAGAACTCTCCCTTTTCTTTTTTCTGTTGTAAATTATGCTTTCATTTTTTATTCCATTTTATCTTTAAAACTGGCTTTTTTTTGGCTATACCTTTTTATTTAATAAAAATTACATGTCACTCTGGGGGGAATGCCATATGATGTTGGAAATGCTCTGTATCTACACTTTTCATAATGGTAACCACTAGACACAGGTGGCTATTGAGCAATCAAAATGTGGAAGGAAATAAGATCCCTGCTCCCCCTCCTTCCTAGACAGGGTCTTGCTCTGTCACCCAGGCTGGAGTAGAATGGCATGATCACAGCTCACTGCAGCCTAAACATCCGGTGCTCAAGTGATCCTCCCACCTCAGCCTCCCAAGGAGCTGGGACTATAGGCATGCACTACCAGTTTTTAATTTATTTATAAAGATAGGATCTCACTAAGTTACTCAGGCTGGGGAAATAAATTTTAATTTTAATTCTAATTTTAATAGTTGCGTGTCATAGCTATTAAAGCAGACAGTGTAGCTCTGGGTCTTACTTTGTCTGTCTATCTATTTATCAATCTATCTATCAATCTAGTTATTAGTTTACCTTCAAAAAATATACCAGTTCATGTGTAGTTAGAACTTTACTTTTGTGTACTTCCATTTCATCCCTCTCATTTTTTGTGTGTTTTGTTGTCATATGTTTTACATCTACATATCTTATAAACCCAATGATACGTTATTGCCATTTTTCAGTTAAATAGCTTTTTATCTTTTAATGTGATTAAATTAAAGGGAAACATCTCTGATTTTTTAGATTTTACCCTTTCTGGTGCTATTTTTGTCTGTGCAGATATGCATTTTTATCTGGTATCATACTCCTCTTTGAAAGATTTTATTTAACACTTTTTATAGTACAATTTTGCTGGCACAGAATATTTTTTAACTTTTTTTTTCTGGAAGAGTTTTGATTTTGCCTTTATTTGCCTTTGTTTTGCCTTCATTTTACGCAGCAAAAGGTATTTTCACTGGATATAGAATGCTCAGTTGCCTCTTTTCCCACCCTCAGTATTTTAAAGATGCTGCTCCATTGTTTTTTGACTGGTATTCTTTCTCAAATATAGTGTGTTCTCATGTTTTTTTTCCTCTGTATGTAATTTTCTTTTTTTCTAGTTACCTGAAAGATTTTTCTCTTTGAGTTTGATTTTTAGCAGCTTTTTGTCTATATTTTAAATTTGCCTTACTAGCAGTTCTCTGCTTTCTTTGACCTGTGGGTTTTTTTTTGTCATTTTTTTACTTTGTAAAATTCCCAGCTAACATCTCTTTAAATGTGTTTTCTTCCCCATTCTTGCTTTCTTCACATTCTTAAACTCCAATTACACCTGCATTAGATCATTGGATATTATACTACAGCTTTAAAATTCCTATTCTTCTTTTAAATTTCAGTCTGTTTCTTCTCTTTGGGTTTCATTTTGAATATCTATTTACCATTTTTCAAGCTCACTGGTTTGTTTTCAGCTTTGTCTCATCTTACAATTCTGTTGAAGATCTTCTGGTATTTTTATGTCTGTTTAGCATTTCTTCTTTACCGAATCCCTCATCTCTTTTTGTATTTTGTTCATATTTACCATGAGATCCTTTAGTACATCAATTATAATTATTCTAAGTTTTCTGTCTGATAGTTCAAGTATCTGATCCATTTATGAGTCTGGTTCTGGTGTTTGCTTTGCCTTTTGACTATGATTTTTTTTTTAATATATCTCATAATTTTTTGTTGCATGCCAGACATTTTAGGTGAAGAGCAACAAAGACTGAGGTTGAACAGTATTTATGCCCAGAAATGGATACCCTTCTTTTTTGATATTTTTATATATGACTCAGCAGTGGTTGAGTTGGATTTGTTTTTTTTTTTTTTTTTGGTCATTGTAATAGTTAAATTCACTGAATCAGAAACTTGAAATTTCTGCAGTAGTGGACCGCTTGCTGGTTCTTCATTCTTGGTTTGGAGCCTGGGATGCTGGAGTGTTTCCTCAGTGTTCCAGCTCTATCCTTAGCTTTTAGCGCATCTTTGGATGCCTGCATCACAATATGATCATAGGACTTACTTTTATCATTAACTTTCTCTCAGACATTATAGTCTTGTTTGACCTTTGCCCAATATCTGAAAGGTTTTTCTAAATATGTTTTTTAAAGTTTTCTACTTTATATATAAGGCTAATCTAGTAGTAGTTATTCTTTTATGGCTGGAGACGGAACTCTGTTTAGTGGCTGTTAATAAATATGCTCTTGACTTCTGGTATTAATATAAAACCAATAATTGTAATTTTATCTGTTAAAAATCTTGCTATAAATTGAGTTTTGTTTTATGGTATGTATAAGAGGTATTAGCAGAATATATAAGGAAATGTGATTAAGATTCAGTTCTGTCCTGCATCTTGAATGGTTTATTCTGTGCCCAGGGCTTTCTACAACTTGCTAGAGACAGAAAATAACACATGAAGATCAGGCTTTTAACCTACTATGGAAGGTAGACATATGTATTAATTATTTATTGCTACATAACAAATTACCTTTAGACTAAGTGGTTTAAAGCAACAACATTTATTATCTGTTGGTCAGAATTTAGGGATGTTTTAGCTGGATCCTCTGGCTAAGCTCCATCTCCTGGGTCAGGGTGTTTAAAAAGAATGCGTTCAAGATGTGGACCAAAGCTACAGCCAGCTTGAGGCTTGACTGGTGATGGTGCATTTCCAAGCTTGCTCACATGGTTATTGGCAGGATTCAACAACCTTGTGAGGAGCTTGTGGCCTTAGGACTGAGCACCTTAAATCTTGTTGTCTGAAGGCTGCCCTCAGCTCCTTTCCACATGGGTCTCTGTGTATGATGATGGCCCATTAGATGGTAGCTTGTATCATTAGAATGAGCAAGCAGGGACAATGTGAACAAGACACAGGAGGTCCAGTCTTTTTGTAACCTTACCTTGGAAGTGAAATTCTGTCACTTTTGCTGCATTTTATTTAAGAAACAAGTCACTAGGTCCAGCCAGCACTCAAGAGGAGGAGATGATACAAGGGCATGAATAGTGGACACAGAGATCCTTGGCAACCATTTTAGAAGCTGCCTACGACAGCATGTGGCATATTAATTATATAAATAATTATAAATCGGTCTATAAAATAATGCAATCAATATATACTACATAATAATTTGCTGCATGGTGTGCTGAGGTGCTTCCCCATAGATGATTATTTTATTTAAGCCTTTTCTAGTATTCTCTGGGAGAGGTGATATTTATCATCTCCAGTTTACAGATTGATGTTCAGTGAGGTTACTTAGCTATAATGTAACAGAACTGTGACTCCTTTCTAGACACTGCTGATTCTAGCACCCATACTTTTAATTTCTGTGTCTTGTCAGCATTAAAATAAAATTACTTTTTTTGGAGCACTTCTTATGTGCCAAGAATTCTGACAAGTGGTTTATATATATTAACCTTATTTAAGCCTCATAGCAACTCTATGAAGTCTTCCTTATCTTACTGATATTAAACTCTAGCTTCCAGATTCAGAAAAAGTACTTCGAAACATCAAATATATTTGTTGTTTCGGAGAAATTAAACAAATATTCCCCAAAGAATCTCTGTAAATACCAAAAGAATTGAATCATTTAAACACTTCAGTACCTTAAAAAAGTGATACCAATCTAGCCTAGGCAACATGGCGAGATTTTGCCTCTCTCTCTCTTTTTTTTTTTTTTTTTTTCTGATACAGTGTCTTGCTCTGTTGCCCAGACTGGAGTGCCATGGCATGATCTCGGCTCACTGCAATCTCCGTCTCCCGGGTTCAAGCAAATCTCTGCTTCAGCCTCCCAAGTCACTGGGATTACAGCCACCCGCCACCATGCCTGGTTATTTTTGTATTTTTAATAGAGACAGGGTTTCACCATGTTGGCCAGGCTGGTCCGGAACTCGCAACCTTGTGATTTATCCACCCACCGCACCCGGCCAATTTTGTCTCAAAAAAAAGTGATATCACTAATTAAATAAATCTGAAGGAAGAATCCTGGCACATTTCAGTCCACTTAGTGTTTTGCATAAAAAGGGTACTATGTGAGTCTTAAGCAGTAATAAATTTGTAAATTCTTGAAAAGAATTTTCTCTGGAAGAAATCTCAACAAACTCTGCTATGTAAATTTTAGTTAGAAATTAGCTCATGATATATGTAATTAATTTTGAAATATTTTTACTAATTTGAACTATTTTACTAATTCTTCCATAAATAAGTTGAGTGGCTTACACATCAAAGGCTGTATACACTTTCTTCAGTCATATTGTTGTCTTTGCAAATTGAATCTTCTAAATTAAGAAAATAAGATAAATTATTTTTTCACCATTAGAAGGTAAACCATAAAACTCTTCTTGGCCGGGTGCAGTGGATCACGCTTGTAATCCCTGCACTTCGGGAGGCCAAGGCAGCCAGATCACTTGAGGTCAGCCTGGTCAACATAGTGAAACCCTATCTATACTAAAAATACAAAAAATTAGCCAGGCGTGGTGGCAGGCACCTGTAATCCCAGCTACTCAGGAGGCTGAGGCAGGAGAATCTCTTGAGCCCTGGAGGCAGAGGTTGCAGTGAGCCGAGATTGTGCCACTGCACTCCAGCTTGGATAACAGAGCAAGACTGTCTCAAAAAAAAAGAGAGACTCTCTTGGTCTTTTAGGCCAATTAAATTTAATCAACCAAGGAATGTCTTTATAAGATACATGTTGACAATAATATGAAAGTTTATTAATGACTTTATTTTTGAACCATTTCCTTATAATAGCATTCTCACACTTTCTGCTTTACCATTTGCTGTCTTAAGTAGGGCATAAATGCAGTTTAAGCTGTATTTGTTAATGCCTACTAAGTGCCAAATACCATTCTGAGTGCCTGGGATACATCAGTGAACACAATGAACAAAATTATGGAGTTTATATTTTAGCAAGCATGGTTCAGACAATAAACAGTAACCGTAAGTAAGCAAGCATTCACTGTAGTTAGTAGATAGGGAGAAAATTCTGTACTTGTTCTTTTAAACCATGCAGAGGAAACTTGCACAGAAAACTACTTGTTTTTTAGTTTAACTTGGTTTTTTGACCCCAAAACTGGGGATTTAAAAAATACTGGTAAAGACAAAAAAACATGTGAAACATTCTCTCCAAAAGCATAGTTCAAATTATGCTATTATTTAAGAAAATGACAATGTTTTGCTCCTATAAAAATGTATTGCGTTTTACAACTCAAGTATTATCAATATTAATGTATAATTTAGTAATTTAATGTTTTAGATATTTTTGGTGATGGTTTAGAAAAAATTGAAAGTATTTTTTGTTATACAAATTTTGTTATTCAAAATTTATGTTTGTGTGAAGTTTTGTTACTGTTCAAGTTATACTGGCTTTAAATATTATATTTTTATTGTAATTCCAAGGAAAATGTTTCAGCATGTCTTTTTATTATTTAAATTATTCTTTTTAAGAAAGCTACCTTTGCTTTATTTGTTTATCACAGTTTTCTGTTTTCTGCATTACTTTTGCTGTGAAGGGAAAGAAAAAAATTTTAATACCTGATACACAGTTGACCCTCTGTAGCTGCAGTGTTAGTGTTCATGGATTCATCCAACTACAGATCAAAATATTTGCCAAAGAAACCAAAAAATCGTCTATCTACATAGCATTTCCATTGTATTAGGTTTTATAAGTAATCTAGAGATGATTTAAAGTATTTCGGAGGATGTGTGTAGGTTATATGTAAATACTACACCATTTTATGTAAGTAACTCAAGATCTGTGGATTTTAGTGTCCATGGAGGGTCCTGAAGGACAACTGTATATCTTAATAGCTTGGAATTATTAAGGGTATATTATAGTTTCAGCATATAATAACATTTTACAGTGTTGCATATGTTGTCACAAAATTATTAATTCAAATATTAATACTTACATTTTTTGGCTGACTTACTGAATTGAATATGCCATCAGAATGCATTTATTTTTTATTTTGGTTTTTAAGCCGCAGAGCCCTAAATATCTCTATTGTTTTTACATTAGATGAAAAGTAGGGGGTACCTGAGTTTAGAGGAGTGAGAATTTGAGAGTTTTAAGAAAGGGATAGGATGAACAATGGAGTCAATAAAAAGGGTATTCTTCATAGATTTATGAATAGTTATTAAAACAGACAACTTTTTACTTGGATTATTTCTTTTTAATTTGGTTTGGTTTTCAAACACTTCTCAGCAAGTACAATTCTTTTCATTCTATGTTTTAGCCAGTGTAAATCAGTAACATTAAGGTAAATGGTGTAGGAGTAAATGGTAAATGGGAAAGATATAGAGGACAGCCATTTGAAGAGATTTTCTTCTCTTTGAATACTTGGTGTTTTAAAAACAATTGAGATTTAAGGTGCAAAAGCAGAAAAATAGTGTCCCTGTGCTCTGATTTTTGAAGTCTCTGTATCTTTTCTGCTAATCTTTCTACTGCTGTTTGATTGGTGGTCAAGTGCCCCCACATTCAGTCTTGTATACAGAAACAATTTCTTGTTTTTTTCTCTCTCTCTTTAATATGGAACTCTGTCTGGACATACGATTTCTCTTCTGTAGCTTTTGAAATTATCAAAAGGTTTTTAAAATTAAAAAAAAAAATTGTAGAGATAGGGTTTCATGTTACCAGGTTGGTCTCAAATTCTGGGCCCAAGCAGTCTCCCGCCTTGTCTCCTTCCAAACTGCTGGGATTTACAGATGTGAGCCACTGTGGCTGGCCTGTCAAAAGGTTTTAAATTATATCTTTGCCTACAAATTCTCTCTTTGGGGGAGAAAATAGTTTTGTTTCTAAGGGAATTCTAAGCCTAATAGTTGTAAAATGACAAATGAAGCCTGTAACCAAGCCTGGAAAAGCCTGATCCATTTGAACCTTTGCTTCTGCTATTTGGAATGACTGCCAGCTGGTTAATGGCTGTGATAACCTTTACTTGGCTAATATGCATTTCAGTTTTAGAATTTATCCTAAAAGTGACAGTTTGCCTGTCACCTGCAGAGTTAAGTGGTATAATGGTAGCTCAGCAATAAGGGAAGAGAATGGAGTTGAGAACTGGTAGGAATGAACTCACTTATACAGGGAACATGTTTTTTCTTGAGAGAATGAACATACTAGCCCAAGTTATGTGGCTGAGTACATTTTGTTTTTGATTGATTGTTCAAAGATGCAATTTTTAAGTCTTTGTATATGAGCTATTGTATAATTACGTAAGAGGAAAGGAAAGTGATGATGGCACTTCAAGGACTTTCAGGCTTAGAACTAATTAGTCTGTTATCTGGTAGAGCACTAATGTACATGGTTGATTTTAATATACAGATTAACGGATTTAAAGCTTTTACCTTTTACTAATTATTAGGCAGTTAGGTTATCTTCTAATTTGTTGGCCAGTCAACACCAATGTGTTTCCTTTAACTCCATGAATCTCAGCATATGCCATTTTATATATCTTAAATAATTTAAATACATTTCTTACTCTTTCCACAGCATGTAGAGTCCATGAAGTACAGGACAATAAAGCTTCCTACACGTATCACCAGAAGGATCTCTGTGAAAGATTCACCACAGGACTACCAGAGAGAATAATTTGTCTGAAGCATCATGTGTTGAAACAACAGAAGTCTATTCACCTGTGCACTAACTAAAAACAGAGTTATAATGTTTTCAATTCTTTGAGCTCCAGGACTCCAGGGGAGTGAGTTGAAAATCTGAAAATGCGGCCATGGACTGGTTCCTGGCGTTGGATTATGCTTATTCTTTTTGCCTGGGGGACCTTGCTGTTTTACATAGGTGGTCACTTGGTACGAGATAGTGACCACCCTGATCACTCTAGCCGAGAACTGTCCAAGATTCTGGCAAAGCTTGAACGCTTAAACAGCAGAATGAAGACTTGAGGCGAATGGCCGAATCTCTCCGGTAGGTTCTAAAATACTGAAGGAAGAATGATGAAATATTGTACTTTGTTTTTAGGTATAGGGCTTCATTCAGCTAGGAAAAATAGTAAATTATTTTTATAACCTGTTGTCTTTGCCAAAAGTTAAATATCTTAGCATGGCAGTTTTCTATCTCCATACATTTAATACAGGGTAAGCTTGTCCAACCCACAGCCTGCAGGCCACAGGTGGCCAGGAGACCTTTGAATGAGGCCCAACACCAAATTTGTAAACTTTCTTAAAACATTCTGAGATGTTTTTATTTTTTCTTAAGCTCATCAGCTATCATTAAGTGTACTTTATATGTGGCCCAAGACAATTTTTCTTCCAGTGTGGCCCAGGGACACCCCAATATTATTTCTCCATAGTGGCACGATTATTTTGCATATAAATTTTAATGTAGAAAAATGATGCCATTTCATTTATGTACTTAGATTTCATTTCCAGTATGTATTTTTAAAACTTGATATATTAAATGTAAACTATGATTTAAACTAGTATATATTAAAATTTTTATATGAATAGTAATGGACATAACTGGGAGGCTGAGTTAGTCTAACTATAACTTATTAAAATACAGAAACTAAAGTTTATCATTAAATAACTGGATCTGGAATGTGGTGAATGATTATCATTGCTGTTTCTAGTCTGTAAAAAATGTGACTTATCTGTTAGAAGGCATTAACTATTTGGAAAATCAAAGTCTCCTGTATATTTTAGGGAGCAAGTAAACATAATATTAATAGGTGATCTCTGTATTTTTTCCCAAAGTTATTGAGGTAAAACAGTACCTAGTATCTTTTAATTCCTGTCCTTCATATGTGAAGATGATCATGTAGTACTTGCTCTCTCAAACTGGAAAAGCTAGAAATGATGATTTGAGCGTCATTACTCCAGAGGTGGTAATTGATCCTAAGGGAACTGGTATAGCGAAAAAGAGCTGAAAGTTCATTTCTCTTTGAGAAACACGTAAGTTAAGGAGTAGAAATTGGAAACATCCAGTTGTGCAGAGAGCCTTAAGAATAGTTGGGGAAGAATAGCGGGAGAGAGCTGTTATAGAAACTGAGGAACATTCTGTGATGGAGAACGCAGTTGGCAATGTTAAATTACTCTTGATGCTGTAGAGAAGATACCCATGGTCCTCTCATTTTCTATTCTCACTGCCCTTCACTGTTTGTTTAGACTCAGATTTTTCTCTTTCTCTAGTTGCATAACTTTTTTCTTCACCATAATATTATTTGGGTCCTTTTATGTCCTATGAAAGACAATGCTAGATATTAAGATAAAAATGAATGAAACATTATTCTTGTCATTTGTAGTAGCAGTACCATTCAAGAAGATAGCAAGCGGTCAGGGATTAGAAAGTGGACAGAACTCCTTGAATTTTCTTTTACGTTCTTTCCTACTTGGGGTACTCAGGGAACATCATGGAGAAAGGTGATCTTTCAGAAGAGTCTTATTCATTCTAAAGATTGATAATTTAAGCGTTAGTAATAATAGCTGTCATTTATCACATGCCAGGTACTGTGCCAAGGACTTTGCATGGATCATCTTACTGAATTTCACACTGTCTTTATGAGATGTTAGTACCATGTTTGTAACCATTTTACAGATTAAGAATTATACAGATGTTAAGTAATTTAATTTGCCAAAGGTCACACTTTTCACAAGTGGTAGAGCCTACTTTGAATCCCAGGAGTTTGACTCTAAAACCTGAACTCTGAATAACTGTATTGCCTCCCTGAGCAGAAAACAGAAATCAGTGACCTAAAAGTCTTAGGTAGTAGATCACCAAGAATAGCTACTATTCTAGTTGATTTGGGAGTTTGCTTTGGTTGTAATAAAATCTCCTTCTAGATCATGGAAATTTTGCTCCTAAAAGATTTCTCCCCCTTAACAATTTAGACTTATAAATAATTGCTCATTTTTCTTATGGTTCCATCTTCAATACTGATATTTCAATTTGTTTATTTCTGACTGCCAGATGTCTTGTTTTTGTTGCATGAAGGGAAAGCTTGCCTTAAATATGGGTTTTTCTTTCTGCAAAATAATCTTTAAGTCTATGAAGTCACTTTCTTTATATTCTTATATGTTGAAATTAATTTCTCTACTACATTTAAATGTAGAGACTACTTCTAAGAGCTGAATCACCTAAGTCATAATACCATGTAAGTACAGTCTGAAAACACAGACTAAGCAAATGAGCCCATGTTTATATAACGGAATAGAATTTCAGGTAAATAGTTTGTAGTTACTTTCCATCATTAGGGATGAAAACTTCCTTGGGCCCTTCTGTTGACTTTACTGCTGGGGCCGTTTGTGTTTCATCCAAAGGGATGTCGTTTTAGAGCCTCTGGCATGAAAGGAAGAGCAATGCGAGTGAAGAGCAATGGAGGTGCTACTAGCATTGGAATTTCTTTTCCATAATAGTAATTAAGTTAATATCTTATACTCAGTTTGATACGTGTTCTTCTTAAAATGTGTTCACAAGTCAGACTATAAAGGATTAATTTAGATGTTTATAACTAGGTCGTTTCTTTGAGGTAAGAGGCATATGGATTGGAGTTGGAAAGCAACACAGAAGCCTGAAACTACAATTTTTTTTAGATTCAAGACAATAATTTGAAAAGGAATTAACAAATCTTTAGCTAGAATTTTCTGATTTTGTTGATAGTGTTAGAAATTTAGGAAAATAATTTAAATATCATATCTCGGAGGGATGCAAATGTACAAGCACAATATATAGGAGGTTGCAGTGTCTTTGTGTAGATCTGATTTATTGATGAGTAATGTCCATACAGTAAAATTCATTCCTTTTGTCATAGAAGGCTGAGAGTTTTGGCAAATACTTAGTCCCATAACCATCACAAAAATTATAGATGAATTCTACCTCCCCCTAGAATTCTGTTGTTCCCCTCTTATAGTCACATTCTGTCCCCACCTCCTGTCTCTGGCACCTACTGATCTGCTTTCTGTCTCACTTTTTTCCTATTTGAGAATGTCATATAAATTGAATTACATAGCATTGTAACTGGGTTTTTTCTTGGGTGCTGGTGAGGCACAGCACCTCCGAGAGAATGCTGTGGGTTCTTGACCTCCAGTCCCGTAAAGAATAAGCGATGGGACCACTGCAGGTGCACTATATGCTCGTAAAAGTAAATATTGGACCCAAGAAGTGTTGCAGAAAGGTGATTTTATTTAGGTAGAGAGAAGAGAAGAAGAGAAAGACTTACACAAAGAGTATGGAAGGGGATTCCAGAGGGGAAATCCTGAAGGGAGCTCCCACCATGTGGAGGGGATTCCAGAGAACTGGAAATCGGGCATGGGTGAAGGAGCAGGGGAATTTATCCTGGGAGAAATTCCCACCTTCCCAAGTGCCTCTGCCCAGTGAAAGGAGTTCCTTAGAACTTCTGTTGGAGTGACTGACTTTTAGTTTCTTCCCGCGCCCACGAAATTGAAACATAAACTGTTAAAACTCCTGGATGGAGAGAGATGGGAGGGGGGCAAGGTGCTGGGAAATTCTTGCCCTTAAAACCATGCCCCCTCATGGACCCAGAAAGGAAACACATTCCCTCAGTATGTAGCCTTTTGAATCTGGCTTTTTTCACTTACCATAATGTTCTTGAGATTCATCAATATTATTGCCCATATTAGTAGTTCATTCTTTTTTATTGCTGAGTAATATTTTTATTCTTTTTAAATGTTGAGTTGTATTCCATTATAGTGATGTCCCATTTAGCATTGCTATCACAGAAGACTTGACACTGGATAGTTTATAGAGAAGGAAGGTATTTGGCTCATGATTCTAGTGGCTGAAAGGTACAAGATTGAATAGCTGCATCTGGTGAGGGCCTCAGGCTGCTTCAGTTCATGGTGGGAAGTGGAAGGAGAGGAAGCATGTATAGAGAGATCACATGATAAGAGAGGAAGCCAGGCTCTTTTAAACAATCTGCTCTTTTGGTAACTATTCCATTCCCATGACAAGGAGAACTCAGTCATCTCCAAAGGAGGAGCGTTAATTTTTTTCATGAGAGATCTAGCTTTGTAACCCAAATACCTCCCACTAGGTCCCACCTCCCAACACTGCCATATTGGGGATCAAATTTTAATGTCCAACGTGAATTTTGGTTGGGACAAACCACATCCAAATCATTGCAAGATATATCACTGTTTTTTCCCCCCCCCCAAATCCATTAAGCAATTGAAGAATGTGGGTTTATTTCCCTTTTTGGGCAATTATGAACAAAGTCACTATTAACCTTTGTTCCATAAACTTTTGTATGACCATAGTTTTTGTTTCTCTTGGGCAAATACCTAGGAGTGGGATTGCTGTGTCATATGTTAACTATGTATTTAACTTTATAAGAAGCAACCCAGTTGTTTTTCTAGAGCAACTATACCATTTTGAAATTCCTACCAGAAATTCTTGAGAATTTTACTTGCTCTTCTCCTACCTACCATTTGGAATTGTCAGTTATTTTTATTTTAGTCATTGTAATAGATATGCACTATTATCTCATTGAGGTTTCAATTTACATTTCTGTAATGAATGATGTCGATCTTTTTTATGTGTTTATTTGCCATTCATATGTCATCTTCGGTGAAGTGTTTATTCACCATATGATATGATAAAAAACAAAAGCATAGTACTTTAAATCAACAAATTATTTATTTGCTCTTGATTTTTCCAATTTGGGTTAACTTCAGCTAGGCTTTTTTTTTCTAATTATAAATATGGTCACTCGTGGCTGAAGTCATCTGGTGGCTCGATTGTGACTGGGCAGTCCAAGATGACCTCACTTGCATATTTGGCAATTAGGTTGACAATTAACTGGCTCACTTGAATATTTCTTTTCTGGAAGGATAGCCCCGGATTTCTTACATAGTAGTGTTTCAAGAGGGAAATAGCAGGAATTGGATGGCCTCTTGGGTCTCAGCATCAGAAGTAACATAGTGTCAATTCTGCCACATTCTGTTCATCATTGCAAGTCAAGAGGCCTATGCATATTCAAAAATGGAAGAAATAGATACCACATCTTGGTCAGTGGAACTACAGAGAATTTGTAGCCACATTTAATGTACCATTCTCACCACAGAAATAAAGTTGAATAGATTGGATTAGGTCAAATCATGGTGATCTTATGAAGCCAGAGTTATGTATAGACCTGATTAATAGATAATGGAGAACCATAGTTGGTTTTCAGCAGAGGAATGGCATAGTGAAAATTGTTGAAGATTTAGATTTTCAGGTGGATGTAGGCCATAATACCAGACTGGAGTTATTTCTTGGGAAACTCTTAAAGTATTACTCTAGATATGAGTTAATGCAGACTTATACTGAAATTAATGATTGATTCTTACGTTTTCAGCATGCTTGTATTTCAATTTTCCCAGACATCTTTCTTTTTTATTAATTGCTAGCATGTTGGGACACATGTAGTGGGCTTTTAAAAAATTTAGAAATTGTCCGGTCGCGATGGCTCATGCCTGTAATCCCAGTATTTTGGGAGGCTGAGGTGGGCAGATCTAGAGGTCAAGAGATTGAGACCAGTCTGGCCAACATGGTGAAACCCCCTAAAATACAAAAAGTTAGCCGGACATGGTGGTGGGCACCTGCAGTTGCAGCTACTCGGGAGGCTGAGGCAGGAGAGTCGCTTGAACCTGGGAGGTGGAGGCTGCAGTGAGCCAAGATCGTGCCACTGCACTCCAGCCTGGCAACAGAGTGAGACTCTGTTTAAAAAAAAAATTTAGAAATTATCACTTTCTCAGTCCTTTTATGCTTCATGTTAGTTTTGTTTCAGCCTTTAGTAATGTGAAATTGCTATTTGCTCACAGAAGTTTTGCTCCTTGGGTTTTGAACCAGCCACATTGCTTCCCAGTTAGAGTTGAAATTTACCAGACGACACCTAGAAAATCGTTGGTTTGTGCAGAAACCCCCTTGAGCAGTGAACCTCAAACTGGTTGGATGTCAATCTCATGGAGTTGTATCTAAAAGGTGCTTAATTAACAACTTTCCTTTTAACCTTGTTATTCTAGGGACATTTATTTTTGAGAACACAACTTAAAAAATTTTAAATGTGGCTTTTGGCTGATTAATAAAGTTTTTTGTTTGTTTGTTTGATCTAGGAAAGGAGAAGAGATTTCTGGAACTTAGATGCTAGCTGTAAAATTTTAAAACCACAAAGAACATATAATTAATTTCTGATTACCTGTTTTTCTGAGCTGTGTATCATATGCCTATATGAATTACAGACAAAGCATAAATCTTCTGATGGAGAAGCATAAATTTGTCCCAAACAACAGAAGTATACTGAGATGAGTAGAAAGGAAACTGAAGTGGTTCTTCACAGGTCATGTTTTACTGTTGTTTGAGAAGATTGTATTAAAAAGTGGGCTGCCTTTGTTCTAGTTGATTGGTTGGAAGATTTGCTCTAGGCTATCTTCTCTGTAACTGCTAATCTCTCATACAAGAAGTATACATACATTCTTAAAGCAAGTGAGATGGATTGTAATGTGTACAGCACCTGCCATCTAATTTCAACCTTTCATTATATATGGCTTCTGCCTTTTCAACCTTGTATCCATTATTCCTCATATTATCAATAGTATCTTATTTTTAAGATATAAAGAAAGATACTCCTTCCCTGGGAACATTTCAGTGAAAACAAGATTCCTATCCTGACTGGCCTGATGAAGCAGATAGTCTCTCTTTGGAATTTTTTGTAACTTTCTAATATTTTACTGGATTAAATTTGCTACCATTTTGTTTTGGATTTTTTTCTATATTAATGAGGTATTTACTTATAATTTTTCCTTCTTGTGATGTCTTTCAGGTTGGTATCAAGGTCATGCAGGCTGATTCTCTTCCTTGGAAAAGTTTGTGTAAAATTGATATTCATTCTCTTTTAAATATTGGAATTCTACCAGTAAAATTATCTGGGCCTGGAGTCTTTTTGTGGGGAAGGGTGGTGGTGAGGAAGGAGAATATATGGGAAGATTTTAGATTCAGAATTTCATCTCTTTAATAAAAATTGGACTATTCAGCTTTTCTGTTTTTTTTCTTATGTCAGTTTTGGTGAGATGTGTTTTTCAAAGCATGTGTTCATTTTATCAACACATTCAAATGTTCTAGCATAAAATTCTTCTTGTTGCCATTTTATTTTCTTCTCCGTATTTGTATATATTTATCTTTCTGAGTTTGATTTCTAGTTTGTTCTTCAACCAGATAGAACTATATTCTGTATTTCAGTTCTTTGGAACTTATTTCATGGTTGAGCAAATGACTTATGTTGTTGAATGCTTAAGAAATGTGTATTCTCCTGTTGCTGATCTACTATATATGTCATTTAAGTTAGGTAGGTTAATTAAGTTATTCAGATTTATTAATTTTTATAAACACTAATTCTTTTATAATTGGTCACATATATATCCTTTCTAGTGTTCTTTATTCCTTCCTGTTGTTCAGTTCTTCCACGTTAAATCATTTTCTTCAGCCTTAATAATATCTTATACTATTTGTAGTGCAGGTTTGATAGTAATCTATTCTGTCAGATTTTCTTCTTTTAAAAGCTTTAACTTTCATTTTTAGATATTTCTATCGAGTATAGAATTTAGCAGTAATTTTTTAAAGCATTTTAAATAGGTTATTTTATTGATTCCTGCCTCTCATAGTCGCTGAGAAGTCTGCAGTTTTAAGAAGAGTATCTTTCTCTTTGGCTGCATTTACTTTTCTTTTTTTTGCCTTTGGTGTTAAGCAGTTGACTGTGAGTTCCTAGATGTGGCTTTATTTGTTTTTATTCAGCTATTGTGTTTAGTGCTCTATGTGTTTAGTTCACTGAGCTTCTTAAATCTGGGAGTTGATGTATTTTATCAGTTTTGGAAAACCTTCAGCTATTATTTCTTCAAATACTGCTGAGCCATTTTTTCTCTTTTTTCCTTATGAATTCCAATTATATGTATTGTTAAACTTATTTTTGTGGTGTCTCACATGCCTTTATGTCTTTCATAATCAAATTTCTCTTTGCACTTTATTGTATATTTTCTATTGAACTGGCTTCCAACTTATTTAACCCATCTTCTGTTTTGTTCATTGTGCCATTAAACACACACAAGTAATTTTTTATGTGTTTTGATTCTAGAATATTCACTTGATTCTTTTTGATAATTTCAAATTTCTTTGGAAATTCTTCATTTTTATCTGTTTTGTCCATGTTTCTTTTAATTTCTTTAAATAGTTATTCTAATATAACTTATGTTTTCTGCTAATTTTGATTTCACTTTTGGTTGCTTTCTTTTCTTATTTCTTTTGATTATTAGTCAAATTTTTCTGCCTCTTAGCATGTCTAGTCGTTTTAAATTTTATATAGTGTGTGTAAAGGCACTGTGGAGGCTATGGAGGCTTTTCTCTGTTGGAGATTGGGCTTAATACTTCAATCCATTACAGTCAGTGATTGAATATGACTATGTTGTGGTTTTAGTAAATCCTAGCCCACTTTGTTTCTTCCCTGTTCCTCAGGTATAATTCTTCTAGGCTTTTTATTGACAATTTGGTAGATTTCTCTTCAGACTTGAACTATAGGACATTTCATCTGCCCTTCAGAGGTTTTGAGCTTTGCTCTTTGGTCTCTTGCTCCATGAAGCATCTAAATTTGACGTACATTAAAGAGAAAACTAGCTGTAAATTTAAGGCCTCAAGAAGGACTTTGTCTTGTAAATATCATAAGACCATTAGAAATTTCATTCTGTCTTAAAATTACTGTCTAGCCCTGGAGCCATAGAATCCAGCAAATCATTCATGGAGAAAACTTGCTATGTGTTCAGTGCTCTTGCAGTTTCCAACTTTTCACACCACTCTTCTGTGTGATCCCTACCCAGAATCAGCAAATGCTTCTCAAGTAAGAGCATAACTAGTTCCAGCCTGCTCTGGAATTTTAGTTAATTTAATCCCTCACTTCCACAGCTCTCTAATGCCTTTAAAAGGTTTATATTTGCCAGGATTTTTGATGGGGGAGGGCAGGGCACAGAGTGGTTATTGTCTTTCTTACAATGAGAATAGGATTTGCTATGTTCTATTCTATTCTATTTGTAACCTCATGTACACTACCTGTATTAAAAGTGGAATTCATTTATCCCAGTGTTCCTGACATATAAGATTTCCATGAGTTCCTGTGTCTAGATTCCTAGAACCTTCTTGGTTCTTGCCCTTTTAAAGACTTGTTTCTGTAGGTTTTCCTTTGATTCCCTTTAACCTTCTATTGTATACGTTAGTTGCCTTAATTGTGTGGTAAAGGAAAGGAAGAGTTTAAGTGGATTGGAAGTTTGAAATGTTAAAGCGAATTAAGTATGGCCTGATAATGACTTCGTTGGTCTATATTTGAGTCCTTGTGAATGAACTGTAACCTAACTTAATAGGTAGACAAGATTGAAAACCTAGTTTAGGAGTATGCGCCTATCATAGTAGCTGAGTCTTGGCCAATCCCAGCAGCCATATTTCAACCATTCACATACCGTCGAGCGTTCAAACTGTGTTCACGTAAGGCAAACGCTGAGCTGTAATCAATCTAGTTGTTTCTGTATGTCATTCTGATTTCTGTATGTCTTTTTTTTGTCTATAAATTTTCTTCTACCATGTGGCTGTGCTGGAGTCTCTCTGCTGTGATTCTGGGTGCTGCTGGATTTGCAAATTGTTCTTTGCTCAATTAAATTTAATTCAGATAAAGTTTTTCTTTTAACAGTAACTATCAGAGTAATCTTTTTCAATGACTGATATAATTAACCTGTTGGGAGAAAGACCAGGATGAGATATAGATAGGTTGAACTTGATGTGCTTGTTGAACCTATCCAAAAGAAAATTGAAAATTGAGCCTAGAACTCAGGAAAAAGCTAGGGTGAGAGAGAAATACACGTTGGGAATCATGCACATAGAATTGATTGCCAAAAAATGTGTAGCACAAAGTAAAAATTTCTCCATTCACTTCAGGTGATCCATAATTTCCCTAAACACTGTAGACTTGGAGAGAAGGAAGTATGAGAACGGCATCAACATACTCTTAGGTAACAGGGCCAGCAAGAATCTCACATGGAAGAAAAATTCATTTTTCAACCACCACATCTGTTCCATGGATACAGCAGTTGATTGTATGTATTTTTACATACTGTTGCCATTACTAGGTTTTATTAGGGACAGAACCTTGGTAGAATAAAAGCACATTTAGAATATAATGCTATCTTCATCATCATTTGTTATGTTGTCTTAATTTTCTTCTTCACACCCAAAACTTGAATTTATATACATAAATTTACTTGGAAGTAAAGTTTATGTGAAAAAATGCCAAAGTAGGGGTTTTCAGGCAACAAAAAAGTATTATATCAGTTGTTCTATTTAGAGCACTGTGATATAGCATCATTATCAGCCTTTTCATGTGCACTAAAAAGCATAACCCCACTTAAACTCAATATATGAAAATACAGGTTTACACAGAAGATAAAAGGTATAATAGTCTTTAAAAAAATAGCAGATTTTTTAGTGAATTTGGACTCAAGGTTTAACCATCCACTTTGCCCATAGTCTTATAAGTTTTTTGTGAAGCTAGGCCTGCCAGTGTATAGGCACAGTGAATGACTTACAATCCTATTCATAGGAGAGTTACTGTGCTATAGCTGGCCTAAAGTTAGAACCTGAACAAAGCTATGTTTTAAAATAAGTTGTAACGGCTGCCCCACTCTCCTCACAATAACTGCTGGCCTTTGGCTTCTGTACATAAAACTGCTAGTTTGCTCTGCAAACTATCTACCTTTCTTATCAGTAACAGCCAGAATTGTCAGCCTTTGTAACTAGAATAGCAGCCCAAGCTAATTCCATCCTGGTCCCTGTGCCTTGTAATAAGTAACCAAAATCTGTTATTTCCACTACAGCCCAGAAGATGTGCAAACTAACGCTTATCTTAACTTCTGTAAGCCACTTAGGTAACAATCGAGGGGGCAAGATGTCCTCAAACCCTTGGAATGTCCGGAGCCCCGCTCCCTCCTCTCTGTCCGGGAGATAATTTACAAAAACCCCTAAATGTCTGTGTCCCTTCACCCCCACCCCCGCCTCTCACCCTGACTCCCAAAGTAATTCTTACGGGTATAAAAGGTCTTAACACCCTCCATTCGGGGCCACGGGTTGGAGAGACGCGAGTCCTCCGTGGTCGCCGGCTTAATAAACCCTGCTATTTGGCATACTTTTGTCTTGGTGCTGGTCCCTTAATCTCGCCTCAAATATAACATTACAACTCATAATTGTAATTTTATGACATTTTTCTCAAGGTCTAATGTGGCACTCTATCAACTAGGTGTTGGATTGCAGTGTGAAACAATGCAAGAAAAGCTGTTAGCTTCTGCTTTTACTCTTATCATTTCAATTGTCCTAACAGTAACATTAGCAGGAGGCAGGAACAGCAAGACAACAACAACAACTATTAATATGTGTTACTATGTATCCGGTCACATTCTAAGCTTTGTACATATATGAACTCATTTAATCCCTATAGCAGGCCTATGAGTAAGTACTCACATTATCTCCATTTTATAGATGTAGACGGAGAAGTACAGTTAAATAGCTTGCTGAAATTTCTACAACTGTGAGTGATAAATCTGGAGTTCAAATTTAGGCTCTCTTGCTTCATAGTTCACATTCTTAATCATATTGGTATGGTGGCTCTAAAAGTCACTGCTTTTTCACAGAAAATGTGCAATAATAATCCTTTTTTTTCTAACACCCTTTGTGTGTTTTTTATATGGGTCCAGTAGACTAGACCATAGACTATAATGTACATTCTCTTTCTACTAGATTCCTTTCTTCCCCATTTATCATTAAGCAGACTTAGCAAGGAAAATTAACATAAAGAAGGGTCATTTCGTAGTAATAAAGGAGTAATGGGACATAACAATCCTTAACATGTATGCACATAACAACAAAGTGTCAAATACCTGCAGCAGAATACGTAAGGCAAGGAGAAATAGATAAATTCACTATTATAGCTAGAGACTTCAGCACTCCTCTAACAGTAATTGAAAGATTAAGCAGGCAGAAAATCAGTAAAGATATAGCTGATGTGAATAGCTTTTCTTCAACTTGACCTAATTGATTTTTATAGAATACTCTTCAGCAACAGCAGAATACACATTTATCATTGAAAAACCCGTCTGTCCTGAAGTATTCTATGTTATTTGGATTGGGGGAGTTTCTTGTAAAAGTTGTCTTGTCATAATGATTAGGGAAGTCTGTGTATTGGAGTTGGCCCAGTGGGGAGGAATAGGGCTGTAGAAATTTATTCTTATTTATAGTGTCAGGTAGAAGCCTATCATGTAGTGAAAAATTTCTTTTCCTCGTCATTTCAAGCTTTGCCTACTCTCTATCCCCAACAAAGATGGTTCAGTAGAAACTGGCTATGTGGAATACAGGGTAAGATCATGCTTTCTCATTAGGAGTCATAATCACTTTCCTCATTCATATTAATATATTCATGTATCAAAATCAAGAAAAGAAAATTAGAGTAAGGTAACTTTCAGTATTTGGAAAATAATACATGTATAAGACTCGTGGGAGATAGCTATATGATTTTGAAGAGTCAGTAAAGTAAAATTTTTTATAAATCAAAAAGTATAAACCATTAATATTACCACTAGGAGGGAAATTGCAAAGCTTAGCGAAAGGCACTGGACAAATTGTGGTGTAAAAAAAGGAGTCCAAGCTGGATGTAGTGGCACAAGCCTGTAGTCCTACCTGCTCGGGAAGCTGAGGCAGAAGGATCACTTGAGTCCAGGAGTTCTAGGCTGTCGCCCCAGTGATCGTGCCTGTAATAGCCACTGTACTCAGCCTGGGCAACATAGTAAGACCCCATGTTTAAAAAAAAAAATAGAGAGTCAGGTTTAGTAATTCATTCATTTATTCTTTTAATTATTTATTTTAGATTCTTTAGAACTGTTGGAGAATTAAATGCATTTGATTATGTCTAGCCTGTTAAATGATATATTAGTTATCTTTTTCTACGCAAATTATCAACCTAGTGGTATAAAACAACACAAACTTAGTATCACACAGTTTCTTTGGATTAGGAGTTCTTGCACAGTTTAGGTGGTGCCTCTGCTTTCAGGTCCCTCAGAAAGGTACAAAAGATGTTGGTTGGCTGGGTCTGCAGTTTCATTTCAAGGCTCAACTGAAGAAGGATACAGTTCTAAAATCATGATTGTTGGCAGAATTCACTTTCTTGGTTGGACTAAGGGTTTCTTGTTGTCTACCAGAGGCTGCCTTCAGTTCCTTTCTAAGTGGATCTCTGCAGAGGGCAGCTCACACCGTAGCAGTTTAGAAGGATACAGTTCTAAAATCATGGCTATTGGCAGAATTGACTTCCTTGTTTGGACTAAAGTCCTCAGTTTCTTGCTGTCTGCCAGAGGCTTCCCTCAGTTCGTTTCCAAGTGGACCTCTCCCAAGGGCAGCTCACACCGTGCTTGCTTCATCAAAACCAGCAAGGAAGAGAATCTGCTGGCAAGATAAAGTTTCAGTCTTTTAAAACACAATCATGGAAAATACATCCATCCCATCACCTTTCAATATTCTATAAATTAGAACAAATCACAGGTCCTGTTTACACTTGGGGAGGGGATTTTCCAAGGTCTTGACCACCAGAAGATAGAAATCAGTGGGAGCTTCCTACAGTCAACCACCATAGCAGGGATTGTGTTTTATTTAACATGTTTTATTGTGCTTAATAATAACACCAAAGTTTTCATTGCATACCAACACTTTACATATATTACCTTATTTAGAAGTTAAGTGATTTGCCTCACACCACATGCTTAGTAAGTGCTAAAACCATAAGAGCTAAAAAAGTCTGACTCTAGGTATTGTAGAATAATATAATATTTTTAATTACACCTGAAAAGCATTAAATGGTGCTTGTCTGTTTTAAAATGTTCTAGAATTGAGGTAGGTAGCATTTTTACAGCAATAAGAATGCTAATCTGGTTATTTATTGTTACCACACGATATTCAGACTAAACATTTCAATCACAGTGAACTTCATTGTTTGTGGCTCAGTCTCTTGCTTCTCTTGGTTCCTAGTACAAAGATTGAGGGGGCAAATAATGAGCAGATTCTCTGAAACATGTCATCTGAGGAGGAATCATAAGCCTGGCTTGAAGGCAGGGTAGCTGAAGAGATACTTCATTTATTTAATAGATGTTGCAAGATCGCTATTTTGTATTCTTTGTGTGGATGATGGCTTTGGTTACTGGATTCCAAAGGCCAGTATTTTTTTCTATGAAATGTTTTCTAATTCATATAAAGTGAATTCTTTTTCCTCTTCATTCCTGTATTTTATTGTATTTTATTTTACTGTTGATAATAGTCTAGGAGTGCCTCTGGATGGCTACGATCAAGGGTATAAATTTGCAAGTAGTAAAGAAACTTACCATTACTTAAAAATCATTTACCTTTGTTGTGAAGTTCCTTTCCTCTCTCTTCCTCCTTTCTTCCTTCCTTTTCTCCCTCTCTTTTTCCAATTTAGAGTGATTGCATATGGCAAGACTTTAAATTGTTGTACTTGTTTAACAAACTTGTTTGTTTAAATTGTTGTGATTGCATATGGCAAGACTTTAAATTATTTTGAACTTGCCTTTAATTTTATTTATTTTATGTGTGACTTTTTCCTATAATTATATGTATACAGTACATACGTAACTTTCATACATGGGCATTGATTTCATAGGTATGAGTATAGAAAATCCAATTTGGATAGGATATCGAAAAAGGATACTTTTTGGATAGTCTGACCCTTTGTTCATTTAATGACAAGTTGATTATCTCTATTCACTTAGAAGCAGTTTGTTTGTTTGTTTGTTTGTTTGAGACAGAGTCTTGCTCTGTTGCTTAGGCTGGAGTGCGGAGTGGCACAATCTCGGCTCACTGCAACCTCCACCTCCTGGGTTCAAATGATTCTCCAGCCTGGGCCTCCCGAGTAGCTGAGATTACAGGTGTGCACTGCTGTGCCTGGCTAATTGTTGTGTTTTTAGTAGAAATGGGCTTTCGCCATATTGGCCAGGCTGTTCTTGAACTCTTGGCTTAAGCTGATTTGCCCGGCTCGGCCTCTCAAAGTGTTAGGATTACAGGCATGAGCCAGAAGCAGATAATTTTGATGAATATAGTTCAGTTTTCAAAATACAGATAAAAATACAACTGGAATTAGTCAATAGGTGACCACAAATAAGTATAGCTTTTATGTAAATAATCATAACTATTCAAGTGTAAATTGAATTTGACTTTCTCCTCACTACAGATCCTTATAATAGCTCACTTGCTAGAGATGGTTGCCTGCTTTTTTTTTTTTGGTTTGCTTAGCTTTAACAGGGGTTAAAACTATGGCCAGTGGGACAAATCTACCCTTTTTTGTTTGTTTGTTTCTTTTTTAGTGGCTTCCAGGCTAAGAATGGTTTTACATTTTTAAATGGTAGGATCAAAAACAAATTCAAAACAGAAAATGCAAGAGACTATTTGTGGCCACAAAACCTACAGTTTGCTCTCTAACCCTTTATATAAAAAGTTTACTAACAAAAGTTTGTGTGAACCCAGGACATTTTCATTGTTAAGTTTTGTCTTTTGTAGTCTCTGAATTGTTAGGCATGTTGCATGTCAGTGTGCACATTCTCTGAAATAAAGGTCCAACTATTGATATTAGTTTCTTGCTTTACTATCCATCTTTTAGGTTGTTTTTGTTTTTACCGAGACAGGGTCTTGCTCTGTCTCCAAGGCTGGAGTGTAGTGGTGCAATCATGGCTCACTGCAGCTTTGATCTGCTGGGCTCAAGCGATCCTCCTACTTTAGCACCCTGAGTAGCTGGGACCACAGGTGTGTGCCATGATGCCCAGCTAATTAAAAAAAAATTTTTTTTTATAGAGATGTGGTCTCCCTGTGTTGCCCAGGCTGGTCTCAAACTCCTGGGCTCAAGCAGTCCTCCTGCCTCAGCCTCCCAAAGTGCTGGGATTACAGATGTGAGCCATCATGCCTGGTCTTACTATAAATCTTTATAAGCTTACTTTTTACCTCTTATTTCTACTTGCTTTTATTATATGTTCAATTATTCTAATGTTTTTGTGTCTCTGCTTCCTAGAGGCACCTTGTATTTAGTGCTGAATTGGCCCTTAGGTGGAGAGATCTGATCTGGTATGCTTAGAAAGGAGCAGTCTAGTGAAATGGAAGGCCTGGGCTTCTCAGATTTGGATTTGGATCCCAAGTTGACCACTTATTAACTTAGCGATCTTAAAAAGTCATGTAATCTTTTTGATCTTCAGTTTCTTCACTTTAAAAATGGCAATAATATCTATTTTACAATAAGTATAAAATGAGCTTAAAAATATATATAGAATAATTTTTGTGTATTAGTAGGTCCTCAATAAATAGATTTTTAGCTGATAATGGTAGCTGATAATACAAAACACATGATTTTACATGCTTTCATAGAACTCAGAATATGTTTTCATTTTTTCTAATGTAAAATAGTTAACACAATGGATGAGAGAATTTAGAAAACCTTACACATTCTTCACAGTGATTGTTCACCTTGAGGTAAATCACTTAATCTCTTTGGGTCTAGGATCTACGATTGTAGAAAAAGTAGATTGGGATAGGTGATCACATTCAATAAATGTGTTTATCAAAACAGAATAGTTAAATGATATACTAGGTTAAATAGAAGCATAGAACTGGCTTTATTCCTTATAATTCTGCTCTTGTAACTGAACAATATGATTTTAAAAACTGTTTGATGCTTCTAAATATGGGAATTATAATTGCCCATCCTAAGCTTTATTTAGAATTATGGTAATTTTAATTATTCATTATCACTACCCAGACTTCCAGGGAAGAACACACCATTCTTGCAGAAAGGTGTCACATGAATAAAAATATTAAAATCTTAAATAACTAAATTGTAAAAACTTAAACTTTGGATTTGAATTTTTTCTTTTGTATACAAATGCTACATAGGCAAAGTAAGTTTGCATGAAATATTTAATATGATATATGAATAGTTGAGCTCAGGGGCTTGATTAAACATTCTTTATATTTTATTCTTTTATCCTACTGTATTGAGCTGATGATGACTTCAATAACTTCTTGATAATTGAAGACAAATAATAGCAGGAAATACAGCCATTGGGGCATATTGATTTCAGTATCACTTGATTTATAGATGGCACACATCTGCTACAAATTCCTTAGAAAAAAATTACCCTGGGCTATTTCTCACATTTCTTTTAGGCAAATTTATATTTCACTATGAAGATTTCTTTTGTTTGTTTTTGAAATTGTTACATTGACATCTTGTAATTCATTTAGATCAAGCTTGTCCAACTTGCAAGCAGCCTAGGACAGCTTTGAATGCAGCCCAACACAAATTCATAAACCTTAAAACATTATGAGGTTTTTTTTTGTGATTTTTTTTGTTGTTGTTGTTAAGCTCATATTGTTAGTGTATTTTATATGTGGTCCAAGACAATTCTTCCAATGTGGCCCAGGGAAGCCAAAAGATTGGGCACCCCCTGATTTAGACAAAATAATGGAACAAAATAGTTGTTTACTTTGGAGATCAGTATTCTAGGCAAAGCTGTCTGAAGGAGAACAAATATAAATAGATTTCAATGTATGTATGAGAGCTAGCCTGTGAATTACAATGGCTACAAGGAAATATAGTGTAAAATAGCACACTATACTTTTCTTGTTATTGTTGCTTGTTCAAATAGAATGAATTTGATTTGAACCTAATCTTTTTGTTCTTTTTTAAAAAATGAATGCAGAAGCTATTGCTTAGCAGAGGTATTTCACATCAGAAATGCCTAAGGTTGGCGAAAAACTGAGGTGCACTTAATGAATATGGAATGCTATATTTGCAAATAAAGACAAAAGAGACTTTCAAAAGTGTAACAATGTTAATTCTCATTTTTACTTAATAGCACTTCAGAAATATTACCTGTTTTACCACTTGTTAGGTGCAGAAACTAAGTGACTTATTTTTCTGCAAGTCAGTGGCAGAAGAAGAAATAAAAATCTTCCAAAGAATTACAAAATTGTATCTAACTTTAAGTGTACTGCCAACATTGTCCTCTTTCATACTTTGTTTCCCTTCCTTTTAGAATTAACTTAGGACAGTATGGTTTATTAGCCTATAGATAATGACAGAATATCTTATTTTATATTACAGTTACTTTTGGTATTTGTTGTGTGTGATCAGAGATCCCTATGTAACAGTATTAAAAATGACTACTTGAATCGTCACATCTTTATTGTAGATATACCTGCATAAGCATATAGGGACTTTGTTTAATATTTATTGAGATTAACTATAATGATAGGTTAATGTCTGCATAAATAAATAGAAATGGCACATTAAACACAGAAGTTTGCTAGATTAGGTAATTCTTGTATTTCATGTGGGTCATGGGTTTGTGGGAAGAAACCACATACTGTAAGTTAAAATTAAGTCCCCAGTTTATTTGATCAGTAATACAAAAGCTTATTGGACATGATGATGCCACATGGAGTAGAAATAGATGTAGTATATCTAAATATAGCTTCCTGTGGTCCTTTAGAGTCGCCAATAGAGTCATAAACTGCCTATGCAATTTTCCATACAAGATAACATCTTGCCAGATCTAAGCTCATTTCTTGCTATGCCGTAATCCTTTTATACCTGGAGCCAGTGTCACCTTTCTACAAGAATATGCACAATGTATGCACTTCCATTTAAGGGAGTGTATACAAACTTTGAGGGTCTATTAGTTCTTAAACAAAACCTGTGCCAGTAATACCCTATATCCTTGAGAAGAAAGCAAAAGTCATTTCAAGGTGTCTCAATAATAAATACACCTTTGGCTTCTCTGCACTATGGGAAGTACATCTCTTCAAAATACTGATAGTGCTGTATGATACATATAGTCATGTGTTGCATAAAGGTGGGGTTAAATTCTGATAAATACATCATTAGGTGATTTTGTGGTTATGTGAACATCATAGAGTATACTTACATTATAGAGTGTCGCGGACTAGTGTGTACTACATACCTAGTGTATATGACATAGGCTGTTGCTTCTAGGCTACAAATTTGTGCAGCATGTTACTGTACTGAATACTGTAGGCAGTTGTGACACAATGATTAAGTATTTGTGTATCTAAACATCTAAACACAGAAAAGGTACAGTAAAAATATGACATTTTGTGAGCCTACTATTATATATGTGGTCCATTGTTATCTGGGACATGACTGTATTTTTCTACATTATAGAAAATATATGTTGTGTGTGTATATATGCACACTGTGTATACACAGACACATGCACATATAAACACACATGGAAGTTTGTTGAAAATCAGCTTAAGTCTGTTGATCATTCATTATTATTTGATTGTTTTCGATAGCTATTGGTAGCTTCCAATAACTAGAGGTCAGTGAAAAATAACAGGCTTCCTCCACCATAATTCTGTTAACATTTAATATGTTACAGTGAAAACAAGACTCAAATTGGGGAAGTACTCTGTCTTTTTAGGTGTTCCTGCAATATATTATATGAAAGATTCTCTTGAGAAAGTTGTGGCATTATTCCAACAACAGGATTTGATCATTCTTCTGTTGAGGCATCAGAGAATAATCTGAATCAGTCCCTAGACACAGTGTGGATTGGAACCTAAGCCTAGGGCATCATTCCAAATAGTATTGGCTACTCGATTTACTAAATTCTTACATATTGTTCTCAGAATTGGTTGTACTCCTGTAATATTTCTAGGTATTTCACGTAAGTTAGTATTACCCAGTGAAATAATATTTCTAGAGTCTATTTAGCCTATAATAAACTTCCTGATTTTGGTAAGAAATAAAGCTTACTGAAGAGCTTAATATTGCTACTGCCTTTGGGATGTAGGTGTTGGATGATGTGATAGTTAATTAATCCTGAAAGTGTTTATTCCCAGACCTATTGAGTCATAAACTCTGGTGATGAGGCTCAGTAATCTGTATTTTAACAAACCCTCAATGTGGATCTTTTGTACACTAAAATTTGAGAACCACTGTCCTAAAGTTTAATAACACTTTTGTATTTAAATTTCTGACAGAGAAAATTCATAAGAGAAAAAGAAAACTGTTACTAACAATGAGTCATCTTTGGGATTTTATTATAACCAGTTAGTCTCAGGCACCTGGTGTTCCCAATGAAGTAAACATTTATATCTTGTGTCCTGTTAAGTATAGAACATCATGCATTGTGATGGGAGTGAGGTTCAGTTCAAAAACTATTTAGCACCTTTTATTTATTCATTTTAGAATACTGCTGCCTTTGTAAGACTTATTTTAACTCATTTATACAACCAGAGCTTTTAGTCACAGCAAAAGCCTTGAAAGAAGAATGTAAACAGAATATTGCTATGCATTTTTGTGTCAAAAAATATAAACTGGCACATGTAAATTTAATTTACTTTATCCATTCCAGTCTTGTCCAGTTAAAACCTACTGGGATCTTTTTCATAGTTTATCCATGTGTGATATGTGAGTTAGTATATTTTTTTATTAATAGATATCAACCATTTTTACCTTTTTCGTTGTACCCATAATTTTCTTCCTGGAATGATGCTACTGTTGCCAAATTAGCAAGAAGATATTTGTGACTTTTCTGTTTTCTAAGAGGACTTTTGCATATTTGCATGTAAGTTGTGGTTTAAGAAAGATATGCATTGACATTTTGACAGATTTTAATTTTCTTAGTCTTGGCAGGATACAAGTTATTTTATCTACTACATCTGGATGAGACCATTAGAATCTTGTTGCTATAACTGTAAGTCATGGTGTTGAATTTGCCTTTGAGGTATAGAAGATAGAACAGTGTATTTGAATATACTCTGCAGCATAGAGACGTAGCTTGAAAGAAGCATAAGTGTCAGTATGATGAGTTGAGCCAGCATTTTTTTTCTTCCATCCAATTAAAATAACATCTAAGGTCATGAATATCAATTATGGTTGTATATACATATTCTGGTTGTGATGAACACATGATTTCTTTCATTTTAAATTTATATATATATTTTTTTCCTGGAAATGTTTTGCTGTTCTGAAATATTTTGACATAAAAATGTATTTACTTCATTATTTTTAGGCAAATTTATGATGTTGGCATTTTGTGATCTCTGTTTACCTCATTAATGTTTACTCTCCATACTTCCTAATTTGCATCCTAAACTTAAGCCTTTATGCTGAACAACCCGCGATGCTTCATGCCTATGCCTTTGCACATTTTATTATTTTACTGATTCAGCCCCATCCCCGGTTTTCCTAAGCATTTTTAGTAAGTGTCGCTGGTTCTTTAAAACTCAACCCAAGCGTGTCTTCCTCTGAGAATACTTTCTCGACCTCATTCATCTGAATTAGGTGCTCTTTTTGCGTGTTCACCCAGCAGCTATGCCTTGCTCCTGTCATTGTACTCTCCATAGTGTGATAACTTTTAACTTATTTGTCTTTTAACTGAATCTTAAGTGAGTACCTTGATGGTATGGATCATAGCTTATTGATCATAGTGTTCAGAATCTGATATCTTTAATAAAATGCTCATCGAATGAGTGAATGAATGAATGAGCCCAGTTGATTTGGGGGAGCACTTGTATCTGATTAAAAATCATTCCTTGTATTCTCAGCAGATAACGGTCATCTTAAACATGCTGGTCTATGCCTGTTATATCTTTGATCCCACATATTAGCCCAGTACCTTAGGCATAGTGAATCCTGCATGAGTGGATTGGAATTAAAGACTATGTTTTGTATAAATCATAAACAAACATAGTCATCTGTAGATTTAATTATTTTATAATTAAAACAGCATCTTTAGATGCCATCTTATTTTTAAAAAGATTTTATTGATCTGCCTTTTACCACTTTGGTCAAAATATACCTTTTCGGTTTCATGGTTTTATTTTTCTTTTCCTGTCCTGTCCTGTCCTGTCCTGTCCTGTCCTTTCTGACAGGATCTTACTCTGTCACCCAGACTGAGTATAGTGTCCTAATTACTAGAATGCTCACTGCAGCCTTGACCACCTGGGCTCAAGTGATCCTCCTGGCTCAGCCTCCCAAGCCAGCTAAGACCACAGGCACATGCCATCAGGCCTGGAAAATTTTGGGGCTTCATTTCCTTATATTTGATTTTTTTTGTTGTTGTCCAGCCATAGAATTCTTGTCAATAATTATACAGTAGTTTCCTCTGAAATTTTTTATTTTCATGTCATTGTGAAAGGTATTAGAGAATATTTTTTGTAGGTCAGGCCACAGTCATAGTTATCACTGTGATAAAATATAAAAATGTACACTGCCATTCTTAACTAACAGAAAAACCTAGTAAAACTCTGATAAGTACCTTATGGACTCTAGGCAGCAAAAGTGACATTGAATTTATTTTATTTAGATTGCTGAAAATAATAAGCAAAAAAAAAAAAAAAAAAAAGAATGCTGAGTGAAGTGCAATTAATTTAGCATCTACAATAACTTGGTTTTAGTGATTTTGATGATTAATTAGAAGATGCATAGAAACTGTTTGCTCTTTCCAACCCCATATTTTGATATTAAGGATCTCATCTTTGTTGTGTAGAGTAGGCAAATGTTTAGGAAGACAGCATTTATTTTCATTAAAAGATCTGAAGTAGCCAGCTAAGAGTCTTTGTTTACTTCCTTTTTATTTTTTTGAGATGGATTTTCACTCTTGTCACCCAAGCTGGAGTGCAGTGGCGTGATCTCAGCTCACTGCAGCCTCCGCCTCCTGGGTTCAAGCAATTCTCCTGCCTTAGCTTCCCAAGTAGCTGGGATTACAGATGCCTGCCACCACGCCTAGCTAATTTTTTGTATTTTTAGTAGAGACAGGGTTTTGCCATGTTGGCCATGCTGGTCTCGAACTCCTGACCTCAGATGATCTGCCTGCCTTGGCCCCCCAAAGTGCTGGGATTATAGGCATGAGCCACTGCACCTGGCCTGTTTACTTCTTAACATCAAAGTTTGAAACTCCTTATTTAAAAGATTAAAGAAAGTGAATTACTATCTATCACCGTTGCTATTTGCTTATTAGGGGCATAAACAATGGAATAAAGATAGAAATATGATAGATCACATGGTAACAGAGAGGAAGTAGATGGATTCAAGATATTGAAGACACGTAGATTCAGAGTCAAGTTCTAATATATTAATGCATCCTCTGTGTCAGGATCTAAGTACTTTCACATGTATTACTTGTAATTTATTTAATATCAAGTTGAAATTAGTTTATTTTGCCCTATGTTCTTCTTTGACATCTTTCAGTATTTAACTCCTTCGTTTGTATATGTTTGTATTTGGCACACTGGTTTATAAGACTTCATTCATTCATACAGTCCTTCATTCAGGTTTTGTAGTCAGACGTATCTAATTTATATTCTATGTTGGCTGTGGCAGTTTCTTAAAATAAGACAATAGTACATATTGGATGTTGGAAATATATGTAACCTTAATAATTATTTTAATAGATATTCCTAATTGTTTATACATTTCTTGATTAAACTAATTTATTTACAAACAGGTGTGTTTCATTTGGCTCCCAAATCAACTGTTAGGATGTTTGCTTGTGTATGCTTTCATGCTTTCACATTTGCCCCTTCCCCCATTTTATAATTTTCTAGCCTGCAGAATGATTGATTTCTATATTATTTATTTATTTTTAATTTTTAAAAAGAAATTTTTTTTAAAGGCAGGATCTCACTCTGTTGACCAGGATGGAGTGCAGTGGCATGAACACAGCTCACTGCAGTCTCCTGGGCTCAAGTGATCCTCCTGCCTCAGCCTCCCAAGCAGCTGAATAACAAGCATTGAGCCACCATGCCCAACTAATTTTTAAATTTTTTATACAGGCAGGTCTTGCCATATTGCTCAGGCTGGTCTCACCTGGTCTCAAGTAGTCCTCCCAACTTGGCCTCCCAAAGTGCTGGGATCACAGGCGTGAGCCACTGTACCCAGCTGGAATGATTGATTTGAAATGATAGCCAGGGTGAAGTTCTATCTATATGTAATATGAAATACCAGGAAGTAACATAAACATGTAAAGTATGGATATTTTAAGCTGTTTGTTCTTTTGGTGCAACTATGATTACTTGTGTTTTTAAATACACTTTTAGAAAAGGAATTTAAAAAGTATAAATAATATGATTTTTCATAAATTGTTACACAACAATGAAGATTGGGGGATGAGTGGACATGTCTAATTAGTAGTTTTCTTTGGAAACACTGGCGTCTGATTTCCTCAAAGCTGTCACAGTTCAGCATATGAAAGTCAGGCTGCCTTGCCCCAGATGGAAACTTGCTGCATGGTACTTTGTAATGTAATTATGGAAACAATAAGCAAAGTAGTAGAAGTAGCAAGGGATAGAAACAGTTGCTAAAAATTGAATATGGAGACTGAAGAAAGACTTGACATAATCAGAGAGAATATAGACAAAAAAGCAGGAGATTAAAATATAGAGAATAAAGTAGATATAGATAACCAGCAAAGATCCAGCATTAAGATAATTGCAGAGAGAATAGAAGATATCGAAGAGAAAAATTGCTCAAAAATATAATAAAGACAGTTTCCCTGAAAAGAAGAAACACATCCTCAGATCAAAATAATATTTTGGGTTCTGTGAATTTTGATTACTTGACATATCTAAATTAAATGATAAAACTTTTATATTTCTCCAGGTATCCATAAAGAAGAACATATCATTTCAAAGGGATGGAAATCAGGCTCTTGCTAAACTTCTTCCTAGGAGCAGTCAGTGCTGGAGATGAATTCTAGCAATCTTTTTACTCTTTTGAAATAAAGTGTGATCTAGGAATGCTGTTTTCAGCTAAGATACCAGCCAGGTATAGATGCAACAGGCAGACATTCCCAAATACCCATAATCCCTCTTGAAAAATATATTATTTAATTAGGATATTGAGCCATTTAAAAGATAAATTGATAAAATTGGCAGTGACATCATTGAATATGAAATGCTAGACATTTATGTAAGTTATGATTATGGAATCTAATGTATTTGGTATAAAGTTTAGCTGTGAAGAATAACATGCCAACAAAATTTGGAATTGGAAGTATTTTAATGTTTCAGTAAATTACATCTAAAATTAAAAATATACTTACAAAGATATGACTAATTCTGTCTGTTAATGTTTTTGACAGTTTTTTAACCTTAGATCTTTTAAAAATCCATTTGAAATTGAGGAATTCATGCATTTTCACTGATTTTGTGCTTTTATTAAAGGTAGAATTAAATGTATTATATTTTAAAAAAACAATATCTTCTAATTTTGTAAAAACTTTTTAACCTATTTTGACATATTTGAGGGTTTTTCTCCTTTACATGTTTTCATCTCATTAATTCTTTGAAAGCGTATGTACTAATTTTTACAAAAATAGGAAATTTTTATATATATATAACTTTTTAGGAAAAAGTTATTCACTGTAAAAGACAATTTTTATATATTCAGGATGGTCTTCACAGATGAGAAAAAGTGAAGTTCAGAAATGATATGACTTAAGTCAGATATTTATTTAATTTTGTAAGCAGGCAGTAGTCCAAGTCTTTTGAATCTTTGGTTACTAATCTGTTACTGCGTTACAAGAATCTTTGGTTACTAATCTGTTACTGCATTACACAAGTGATAATAGGTAGGAATTAATATGTTTCTAGAGAAATGCCATATATAGCCACAGTGTGTCACAAAGAAAACAAATAGTGTGTGTGTGTATAGGTTGAAAAATTTTACTGTGACAAACATCTATATAGTACCTATGCTATTAATATTTTATGTTGGCCAGGTGTGGTGGCTCACGCCTGTAATTCCAGCACTTGGGGAGGCCAAGGCAGATGGATCACGAGGTCAGGAGATCGAGACCATCCTGGCCAACATGGCGAAACCCCGTCTCTACTAAAATACAAAAAAAAAAAAATTAGCCAGGCATTGTGACGCGTTCCTGTAGTCCCAGCTACTTGGGAGGCTGAGGCAGGGGAATCGCTTGAACCAGGGAGGCGGAGGTTGCAGTGAGCCGAGATTGCGCCACTGCACTCCAGCCTGGTGATAGAGTGAGACACTGTCTCAAAAAAAAAAAAAATTATGAATAAAATTATATCATCTAGATAACTTTTAGGCATAAAAGATGGCAACACAATCACAAGGACACTTGGACTATTAAAATATTGCTAAGTATGAATATTTTGGGGGCTTAGATTTGTACAATTACTTTGAATGTATGCATTCCTGATTTTATAAAGGCAAATGCATTCATATATTAGTTGTGTGGTTGGCAGTCAGTCTGAATTTAATGACATATGTGAATTCTGTAACATTTGATGATAAATACAGCTTTATTGCTTTCAAGTTCATATAAACCAAAATAAGTCTTCACTATTTCCAAGTGGACAGCCCACTGAACCTAATACAATTTATAGATGAGGGTAATTGGTAAATAGTGCCATCCATTTTTACTGATAGTTAATGTATTTATTTGTGTTCTGAAGAAATTTGTTTTTAAGTTAAAACACTGCCACCAACCTTCACCCCAGCAAATATTTACACAATTTACTTTTAAAACAAACATTATTTTAAAGTTTAAGAAAACTAATGCTACCCACTGTTCTAGCTTAATTTTCCACTACTCCTCCTTCCACCTTAACCTCCCTTTTCACCTTCACTTCCTGTTCTCCCCTGTACCCTATGTTGTAGCCATAAAAAATAAGTTCATCTTTACTGAATGTGGCATGCTCTTTCACACTGCTCTGCCTTTCCACATGCTCTTCCTTTTGTTTGAAATGTCTTTTCCTTCACCACCCAACAGACTCTTCCTTAACTTTTAGGATGGTTCATGTGTGGGTATTCTTTTTAAGCTCTTTAGTTATACCAGACATTATTTAACTCTTTTTGCTATGGTCTAAACTCTCATACCAAATTATAGCTGTTATTACATTTACTGCAGTTCATAATTTGTGTCTGGCTTTTCCACAAATTATGAATCTGACATTTCCAGATTGTAAAATATTTGAGGATAGCGGCTGTGTTTGTTTCATGTTTGTGTCCTTAAGTATTTGGTGTGTAACAAATACTTGTCAATTTTTTTTACCATGAGTTGTGACTCTTAGTCCTGCAGAGATCATATTACAGTGGTGCCCATTATCCATGGTTTTGCTTTCTGCAGTTTCAGTATCCACAGTCAGCTGTGATCTGAAAATAAGATATTTTGAGAGAGAGAAGAAAGACCACATTCACATAACTTTTATTATATTATCTTGTTTTAGTTCTTCCATTTTAGTATTATTCTTTTTAATCTCTTAACTGTGCCTAACTTATAAAGTAAACTTTACAGTAAGTATGTATGTACAGGAGAAAACAATTTATAATAGGATTCAGTACTATCTGCAATTTAGGCATCCACTAGGGGTCTTAAAACAGTATCCCTACAAATAAGAGGGAACTACTATGTCACATTTTCCTTTTCTTTCTCAGCTCCTTTATTTCTCTTCTTTTTCTTGTCCCTCTCAATCTCTTTTACTTTCCTCCTTTTCAGCTTTCTTCTTTTCTTCAGTGTTATACAAGAGACAGGCATTTTTAGAAGTGTTTACCAGGAAAAGAGGTATTATAAAATCCACCAATGAGTACTGCTTCTTTTGTTTTTACATATAATCTAGGTCGATTTATTTATGATGGAATGTCATTTAGAAAAAGGAATCCTGATTTCAGTAGAAACTGAATATCAAAATCTACAATAGCATTATTTAACTAAATTCACATAAAAGAAATAAAGGATTATGGGCCTTTGTAAACTTGAAAATAAGAACTTGGCATAGAGACAGTTCTGCAGAGAATACCGTGGCACTTCCCAGACCTTTGCTTTGATATTCATCCTTTGCTTGTCAAGGGCTTTGCTTTTAATGTTTGACTCAAACTGGTTCAACTTCCCTCACTCAGTTTAAAGACCTCTCTTCTCATTTCTTTCTCTTCACAGTAATAAACTTACTTTAATTAAATTTTTGACACAAGAGATTTTTTTTTTTGTAAGGTGATGCATAGGCATGGTAAAGCATCCAAAGAATGCAAAACGGGTATACATTGCCATATTTCTGCCACGAACCCAACTCTTCAGTTCCTCTTTCTAGAGCCAACATCTTCTACCACTTTCTTGTGCATCCTTTCAAAGGTATCTTCCCTATCTTAGAGGAAAGAAGCAGAAAGATATGACATACCAGTACATAACCCAATCTGTTGGAGATGTGACATACCAATGGATAACCCCACCTTCAGTTGTTAACTTACCTCCCTGGGGTTTTATATAGCTTAAATAGCATTGGCAAAGCACTTTGATACTGTTGGATGAAAGGCAGTTAGGTTATTAGAGGTAAGGTAGAGTTATGATTGTGATTTTGCAAACAAAATCATTTTTTTCATTGGTGACATGACTTTCCTAGCAGTTTTTGTTGAGAGCTCTGATTACTTGATTTTGTCCTTATAAGTTAACACTTTTTTCTTCGTAACATTGCAGAAAATAAGAATCATTTGATGACCATGAGTTCATGCCATAAAATTGAGTATTTTAATAACCATTTAAAACAGGAAAAACATTAGTTCTCAGTCTTTAGTATTAGAAACTTTGCAGTGAGTATGTTTTCACCCAGCAGATCCAGTTCATTTGTCACATGATATAAAAAGAAACTCACATGGAAGGGGATGAGTTCATGCTGAAATCCAAACATCTTGACTTAACCTGCAGGATTGTTTTCATGTCTTTGCATCATGGAGCCAAAGAATAGGTACCATTGGGAAAATCCCTTAACATATCCTCTGTTTCTCCTCTTGACCAAACTACAGAAAATACTAATAATGAAAGGTTTAATAGCCTAGATAGGAGCATGGTAAAACCCAATGCTTCATTCATCCATTAACTAAATGAGGATTAATATCTAGAATACATTAGTATCTAGAAAACAAAAACATTTTTATTTTGACTTGGCAAAATGTTACAGCCTTTAGTTTGGGTTGTTTTACCTATATTTTATTTGAAAAATACATCCCCGCCACTATGTTGTGATTCTTACCTCCAGAGAAAATAAAGGATTCTAAAACACTACCAGGTAACTTAAGAGTTCAATAACCCAGAGAAATCCTGCATAAACAATTGTTTTTCTAGTCTCCTATTTGTTGTATTTGTTGGAAATAGGCTTCATACTTCGAGGTGATATATGTCTAAAAGCAAAGGATAGTAGTTTTCTTTTACCTTCTGGCACTCCCATCTCCCTGGATAAAATTCTCCATGGGGAAAAGAGGTGGTGGCATTGCTGTATTTTGGGAATTATAGACATTCGTCATTTCATTGTTGGGGAAAATCAAAAACATTTCTGTTTTGACTTGGCAAAATGTTACAGCCTTTAGTTTTGGGTCTTTTACCTATATTTTATTTGAAAAATACACACACACACACACACCGGCATCACATTGTTCTACAGTAATGGAAGAAAACAGAAACCACTTTGTTATATCACTTTGGAAACAAAGCCTAAAAATTTTTGTGCAAAAGGTTAATTCTTCCCTCACACAAAGAATAGTGTGAATACATTTAAGTTACTTTTAAATGAATGTGAATTAGTTAAAAATTTTTCCATTTTAGTATGAAGCAACTCAGATTTACTCTTGGAGTTGATATTAATGGTCTGTATGGGTTTCTCTTGGCCTATCACTTGTCATTGTTTTCAATAAAAGGCAAAAACTGTTGTTCAGGTTTAGATCAAAGTATTTAAGAACATGAAATGGGTGTGAGATTCTACTTCTGAGAGCTTACAATACACTATATCTTTGAAATTCAGCTCCCTTGTTCTGACAGGTATGTTACACATCAGCCAGGCAGCAAGATAACATACAAGAAAAATGCAAGTCTTTCTTTGAAAGGATTAACCTTCAGTTGTTAACTTACCTCCCTGGGGTTTTGTGTAGCTAAATTATCATTGGCAAAGCAGCTTGATACTGTTGGATGAAAGGCAGTTAAGTTATGAGAGGTAAGGTAGTATTATGATTGTGATTTTGCAAACAGATAATCTTTTTTTTTCATTGGTGAGATGAGGGGGAAGCAGAAGAGAATCTTTATCTTGGGTCCTAATCTCAGGTAGTATAGTTTGAAGCTAGAATGCTTTATGAAGGAGCTCCATGTTTAATATCTCAGCTGAAAATTAGTTGTTGCCTTCTCTAAACTATTGTGTCCCATAAATCAAGAGAAATGTGTACTTTTGATGAAGCATTGAAGCAGACTTTTTTTTTTTTTTTTGGTGTATGTCATGTGTAATCTAGTAACAGCACACTTTATTGATGTCATTAAAACCACAGGCAAGTCACAGATTGTAATAATTCTTTGCATGAGTTGGTTTTAACTTAAAAAATGAGTTGGTTTTAACTAAACTCTATCGCAAGATTAGAAAAAACTGGGAATAAACAAAAGATCATTATTTCTAGATCTCACCTCATAGTTCTTCAGGAAGTTTCTTATTAACTGAGGGATTAATTACAAATATTTTTCTGCAACTTTGTGCATATTTCATGTATTAAAGAAGCTATTCAAACTTCAGCCTTTGGTGGAAGGCAAAGGAGGACTCTACCAGAGGACATGATACTAAGCTTACATTTAAGGAATTTTATTCTTTTATATAAATAGCCTAGTTTTGTCTAATGACACTAAAAGACATTTCATTCTAGGTAGGACAGTTAATCTTCTAGAATATCCTTAGAAGTTTTCAGGCATATTCAATCTCCTTCTCCTCTTAAAATAATCCCTATTGATCTACAGTCTGTTGAGTTATTGAAACTTTATTTGAACCTGAATGTTTGGTCAGCATTCGGAACAATGCATCCCATGTATTTCTGTCTTTTGTGGAAGATATTCCTCTTTTCTACTTGTTGGGAAACTACTGTCTTGAGTCATTCTTTAATGCATCATTCATTTGGTAGACATTTGTTGGACACTCACTACATGTCAGCATCTGGGCTGGACCAAGGCATGTTGTATACATGATATTGGTGTGGTTTTGGTAATTTGGTAATTTCTTTTGCATTTTCTTCACATCCTCTGAAATCATGTAATATATCCAGTTTAGTTTCTATAATACTAGTCTTCAGGCAATTGATCAGTCCTTCTAGGCTCCGTTAATGTTTATAGTCCCCAACATAATTCTATAGGATTTCCAGTGTAATCCTAGATTGTTGACTTTACCATATTTTCTGAATTATTTCCGTGAATCACTGTAAAACATAATCACTTCCACTGTACTCCTTTTGTGAGTCTTTATGTGTCAATACTTGTATGCCTTTTACTTACTTTAAGTGATAGAGTAGTTTAATAGTTGTAATAAAGAATAATATAACTTAAATGATTATTGAAGTTAAGAGGGGGAATCTACTACATTTATTTTGAAATAGGAAAAATTTTAATAGCAGTCAAACCAGATTTTCTTTTGTTCTTGAAATGTTCAAAATTTTTCAGGAACATTACAGATTCTGGGTTTCACAGTGTAAAGATATAGATTAATATTGTCTGTAGAATACTCATGTAAGGGAATGTTATCAGAGAGACCAGCTCCCAGTATATCAACATGGGTTTAAGATCTCTCAAAGTGATTGAGTGGTCAGTGAAAAAGATAGAGAGACAAGGAAAAAGTTTTCCTTAAAGCTCGGCCCAGGGGGAGACACCACATAATGCTGCTCTGTGGATGTCTGACATTCCCCTGAAAACCCCAGTTTTTTACTGGACTCTTTCAATAGGGGAGGGGGAGCGAGGCTACACAACAGTGTGGAAATGATCATACAACAAGAATACATTTGCAAAAACTGGTGCACAGAAATCACAACATGGTATTATAAAAGCAGAGCAATGTAAAGATAACTTTTCTGTGTGTCAGCACGGAAATCATATACCTTAGCAAGAATAGAGGTTAAACATAAACTTATAATTATCAGCAAAAATACATTGGGCTCACAGCTGCAGGGGGAACAGGATCTGACACAGGACAACCAAGCCTGACCACAAAGCTGCAAGAGGATGGGGCCTCCTTGCAGGCCTGGAGGAGCAGTGGGAGAATAAAGACTTTTACATCCTTATCTCAACCACAGAGGATTTTCCTCACGACAGACACCCCTCATGCTTCCGTTCATAGGCTCTCCATAAGGGTCGCGTTCCCTTTCCAGGGCAATCATCAATATGCCTTTCCTGGGAAAGGAATCTAGGTAATAAGCCTCTCCATTACATGTCCATTTATAGGCTGTCTGCAACGAGAAGCCTATTACGTGCTGTCATCTCTCTCAGGCAGTCAAGCTATGTGGTTAGTCCATTTCACAGAGTTCCTATTTTTACCAGAACAGCTCGGCAGAGCCAAAGTTACAAGTTGCAGCTCAGCAGAGGGAAAGTTACAAGTTACATCTCAGCTTTTCACATTATTCTTCGTTTTCTCAAATATAATCTATACAGTAAGTAACAGGCATCACAAAGCAAATAGCTCATTTCAAATTCTAAGAGAATTTACAGGTTAAAAATCCACAACAATTTTTTCTTCTTATTTCAGATAGCTCAGGCTTTGCCAATTCTTCCAGAAGCCTGGTGTTGCTCAGTCACCACTGAGGGATCCACAGTGTTCCCAGCAGAATATGATACTAATACAGAAATTAAAATAGTTCTGAAATGATAAGCTTCTCTAAGATGCGCTTTTCTAACAAATTTCATGGTGCCAAATTTGACTTTTAATAAACTTCCATTAAAACTAGTCAAAAAATAATTAGTAAAAAGCTGATGCAGGATATTTTCTCAACCCCTTTGCCGGACTTACGACAGGGGGTGCCTCCTTTACTCAGCCCACCCTGCTTAACCCCTTGTGGAAGGGATGGAGTGTGTGAACGAGTACAGGAACTGGAGTGAGCAAGTGCAGGAACTGGCCAGCAGCCTGGCAGGAGCTTACTCTGTTTACTTGGGTCTTCTGGGCTCCACCCCTCACCGGAGGGAGCGTGCAAGTGAATGAGTGCAGGGACCACCAGCTGCTTCAGCGGTGGCAGGAACAAACTCCATGCAGGCCCTGTGGCAGCATCCAGGTAGGGGTGTCTGTGACGCCAAGGCTCCAGAGGGTGTGTTGCAATGCTCTTTTAGCTCCATTGTTTGCAGACAGCAGTGTGTTGTCAGCTCAGTGGGTCCCTTGCCTCATTGTGTCAGGTGGCTGCCTTCTGCCAGTGAGGGCAGAGGGCCAGTGTGATAGACTTTTTGGGTATCCTCATGTAGTACCTCCTGAATTCTTGTCTGGTGCCCAAGAAGAAGGAGGTCATGCAGACAAATTGAAGGATGGTGAATATAGAGAATTTTACTGAGTGATGAAAACAGCTCTCAGTGGAGAGGGGAGTGAGAAAGGGGACAGAAGGGCAGGTCACTCTCCCTTGAAGACAAGCAGCCTCTCTTCCTCTCTTTTCTGAAGTCAAGTGGCCTCATCCAGCCACCATCTCTGAAGTTAAGTCACCTCTCTTCAATATCCAACCACTTCTCCCGTCTGCCGACTGAGCCTGGGGTCTTTATAGGCACAGGATGCAGGTTGGGATGGGCCATAGGTAGTTTTGGAAAAGATAGCATTTGACTGGTAAAAAGACATAATTGAGAAACGACCAATTGGTAGAGAGTGGGCACACAGGGATGGAAGTTTTCACTTTGGGCTGCTGGTTTCAGGCTTTTCGGCTTGAAGGTGGGGATTTTGCCAGGGACTTGCTCCTGTCTGCCTAGAGTTTCTCCGCCTCCTGTCACTATCAAAACCACTTTCAAATGTGTGTTCTTAAAGTTTCATCTTATGCATTAGAATATTTAATATTTGTTAATGGCACTTATCTAGCACATTATATTTACTGTATTTATTAATTAATGATTCTTAAATCTCCTGAAAGTGTCTGAATATGGTTAATATGAGAGGATATAATAATCAGAATGCCATCAGCTAGCATAATTTCAAATATATTTTCTTGAACCCTGTTGTGTCTATTTGGCTGTTTTAATATGAACTAAAAATATTAGAATTTCTTATTTGAGGTGACATGATAAAGAAAATTTGTTTCCAGGGTTCACTTCATCCTCCTTAAAAGTAAAGTATTTTGTTTCCTCACTTTCCTGATATATACCTCAGTCTGGATTAGAACTAAAACCACTTACTTGATTTTGAGAAGAAAGTTCACTTTGAATTAAGTAGAATTAACATATTCTTTGTAAAATAATGATGATTTATCTTCCACACATTCTCTCACATTATTTCTAGCCTAAAACATTCCTGCTGTGGCTGATAAACAATTACTATGACTGTCTTTGTTTCTGAAAAGTATTAGCATAATTAATATCACCTGGGCTAGGAAATGTAAATTTATCCAATAACAATGGAAATGAAGTTTGTAAAATGACATGACAAACTGGTGATCTGGAATCTAAAACCTTTGTCAGTAGAACTGAAGATTAATTTTTGTCCTCTTTAGGCTCTGTGGGTTTTTTTCACCCTTTTGGAATGATTATTTTTTTAACTGGGTTAGAGAAAGTATACATGGAGATGAACACATGCACATACATATGCAAAATGGAAAGTTGTAATTTTGATGTGTTTTGATTTTAAATATAGATTTGCTATAATAAAAACTACATCTTTTTACCTGGGTGTGAGTGTGCACAGTTTGAAGATAAAGCATAGTTATTAATCATTGCTTTGACAGCAGCAGTATTCACTTAGAACACTTGATATTGTCATATAATTTTTATAGTATTCTTTCCAAAATTGTTAATGCATTTATAGCAGTTATCCAAACCACTGTTCTGTAGGACTGTCTTCCTTTCTTACATGATCAGCTATTTTATTGTTACTGAAGTTTTTAAGAGCCATCTTTCTTTCATTCTTCAAGATTTTGAAGGAGATGATGGTATGGATTCACAGAATAGTTATGGGAGTTATTGATTGATTGATTGATTGACTGATTGAGATGGAGTCTCGCACTGTTGCCTGGGTTGGAGTGCAATGGCGAGATCTCGGCTCAGTGCAACCTCCGCCTTCCAGGTTCACATGATTCTCCTGCCTCAGCCTCCCGAGTAGTTGGGATTACAGGCGCACACCACCACACCCAGCTAATTTTTTGTGTTTTTAGTAGAGACAGGGTTTCACTATGTTGGCCAGACTGTTCTCAAATTCCTGGCCTTGAGATCCGCCTGCCTCAGCCTCCCAAAGACCTCCCAAATTGGCCTGGGATTACAGGTGTGAGTCACCATGCCCAGCCAGGAGTTATTTATTTTTTAAGATGATTTTCAACTAATACTTCCAAGGTAGCATAATAAGAAAGCAAATATACAAATACCCAACCTCAAGAATATCAACTACAGAATTCTTTGATGGTATAACAGATTTTAAAAAGAAAATCATAGTTTAAAATTCGTGGTTGTTTTCTCTCATAGGACTTGCTATATTCTAGTCTATTGAGTTTTCCAAGCATCATCTGTTTAAACACTTACTGTGATATGTAGAATTTTATTTTCTCTAGACCAGAGACATTGTAGTTAGCTCAGCAGCATAATTGTTAAGAGGAAGCTGTCATCATATTCCTTATAATCCTTTTAAAAATTTGAGGGCTATACCATAAAATTGTCTACCAGTAATCTGTGCCATTCCACAATAGAACACAATAAATAATGTTGACAGGTAACATTTATTGAGCCCCAACTATTTTGGAACATTTAGTCCTCAAAATAAGTCTTTGTGGTAGTATCGTTACTTTCATAGAACAGATAAGGATACAGGAGCTTAGAAAGGTTAAGTAACTTGTCCAGAGTCACAAAGCTAATAAATGATAAAACTCTTAATAAAATCTGTCTTCCTGTAAAAACTGTAGTTTAAATCCCTATACTGTTATTCTAGATAATGCACCTAACCAACAGTTTAAAAGGTGCTGATTTGCATGATCTTTTCAGTGATGGTGGTGGATTAATCTAATTGATCCACACTTAAGAAGAATGGTGCATATCACAGAATGGCTTGACTTGGAATAAAGTCCATGATGGTGGAACAGAATTTGTCTTTGGAGGCTTGGAAACTCTAAACATCTGTCATATAACACTGAGGACAGTTGGCTCTAGTAGCACTGACTAATATGGACAACTAAATCAGTTTAACATTGAGCCAGGTATTTGTGACTCATGCCATCTCACAGTCAATTTGTTCTTAATGTGTTCTAATATAATCTGTTGGCCAGGTGTGGTGCCTCATGCCTGTAATCTCAGTATTTTGGGAGACAGAGGTGAGAGGATTGCTTGAGCTCAGAAGTTGGAGACTAATCTAGGGCTACATAATGAGACCTTGTTTCTACAAAAAAATGAAAAATACAATTATCTGGGCATGGTGGCTTACACATGTAGTTCCCACCTACTCTGGAAGCTGAGGTGGGAGGACGGCTTGAGCCCAGGAGGTCAAGGCTACATAGTAAGCTGTATTTACATCAGCTTACTATCAGACCCTGTCTAAAAAAATTTTTTTTTAGTTCTGTTATGTCATAGTCATATGGTTTGGCTCAATTTACTAAAAAAAAGTTTTGTTCTGTTAAGTAATTGTGTTATGGTTTGTCTCTACTCTGTATGCATCTATTTACTAATTTAGCTTTGCGTGTTTTTTGATAGAGATCTTTTCTTCAGTTCTTCAACTTAATTACTGAATTGTGTAGGAAAATAATGTGTTTTCATAGTAGTATAATTACTATTCCAATACTATAATTACTGAAATATTATTGGAAGATGTATTTTATTTAGAAGTAAAAAATTTGCAAATGTTTTGATGATTCTTGTAACTTTTTTTTTTTTTTTTTTTTGAGACGGAGTCTCACTCTGTCGCCAGGCTGGAGTGCAGTGGTACAATCTTGGCTCACTGCAACCTCCACCTCTCAGGTTCAAGTGATTCCCCCTCCCTCAGCCCCCCAAGTAGCTAGGACTACAGGCATGCACCACCACGCCTGGCTAATTTTTTTGTATTTTAGTAGAGAACGGGGTTTCACCATGTTGGCCAGGATGGTCTGCATCTCCTGACCTTGTCATCTGCCTGTGTTGGCCTCCCAAAGTGCTGGGATTACAGGTGTGAGCCACCGCACCCGGCCGGTAATATTTTTTAATAAGTCTCTGAACATAACATTTAATTTCTGCCTGAGCCTTGTTTTCTACCTTATAAATGAGAAATAAGCAAACACAGCTGAGTCATCAGCTTTAAAGAAAAAAAAATTTCAGAATATGGTATCAGTATCAGGCATATAAATAAGATAATCATTTTTCTGAAAAAGAAGAGGAGAAAACTCAAACTCATTGAGTATTACTATGTTTCCCCCATCTCCCACACTTTTAATGCTGGTTCACCTCTTCTTCATCTTTATCTTAAAGCATTTCTTAAAAATTGAAGATGTGCTTGAAAGGAGGCAAAAGTTCCTTTTTGGAAATTGATTTATTTCTTGGTTTGGTTATGAGTATTTTTAGAAATATTTTAAATTCTTACTCATGCTAGGGAGTGGCTGCTACAGGATGATAAGCAAGCTGCTTGAGTTTGGACCTATGTCATATAAAGGCCTTACAGTTCTGTTTCAGGAAGCCCATACTTACAATTCCAGAATACATTCCTGGGCCAGACATCTAGAGATACTTTTTGGTATGCAAGGTTTAGAAGTGTGTTTTCAACATTTTGTCCTAAGTATTCTTCACTTCATAAACTAGTAATTGCAATGTTACTATCATTTACCCTACTATTGAACCTTATATTGAAAAGATTTGTGGTAGTGTGAATTGGCACATAACCAAGGTCTTTCTATTTCTTAATAAAGCCATTAACTGCTTTCTTTATTGGGGAAAAGAGATTTTCAATAATAGTTAATTTTATTAGGTCCACTTAATACATATGCTCTAACAAAAATTCAGTAATCTGCTGTAAATCAAGTACCCATAAGATATTCTCACCAAAGAGTCTTTCTCTTTTGAGTACATGAAGAAAATTAGATGTTACTGGTGAGAGAAATACTCGTTGTGGTCTAGAAAATTTTTTCCGAAAACCAGTAGATTTTAATAGAGTAACTTTATAAATAGGATTAGTATCGTATACTTTAACCAAGTAAACTTAGAATAATGTGTCTAAAATTCCCCACAGTAATCCATGTTTTGGACATTTTCTTTCTTTAAAGATACTCATCTCTTAATGCAAAACCTGTTTGTAAAAGGTGTGTCAATTGGATTTTCCATTTACTTATATTTCAGTTTTACACATGTTCTATTTTCACTTCACTGATCTTTAGCTGGTTATATGACACAGCTTTGTTATTTTTTTCCTGCCTTTACCATTTCATTCTTCTTTTTCCTCCTAGCTCTAAGTAGTCAGTGATTTGCTTGTGTTACTTCATTTATGGCAAAAATATTAATGAAGCAACTACTATGTGTCAGAGAATGTCATGTGCTAGGTATAGAATAGTGCCCTCATAGATTTGAATGTAGCAGGGAAGAGTGACAAATAAGCACTTACATTAAATAAGTGGTTATAGAAACAACTTAAATTTAAATAACAGTAGGGGTGGTTAAGAGATTATGATGTCTCCATGGGATGAATATTCTGCAACTGTTAAAATATATAAAACATTTGTGAAAAATAAGACACTATCGGTAGTAACATGAGGTTGGTGAGGACTAGGCTTGTTATTATGTATAATATTGTACCTTAAAAAATTTATTCATATATTTTCCACTAAACTCACATATCTGTATATATACATATATATGTATATATATGTATGTATATACATATGTATGTATATACATATACATATATGCATCTATGTGTATATATATACATAGATGTATATATATAATGGAACACTGTGTGTGTGTATACATATATATACACATATACATACATATATGTATATACACAAACACACATACATACACAGTTTCTTTATCCACTCATTGATTGATGGGCATTTTTGCAGTTGCAAAATGTGCTGCTATGAACATGTATGTACGAGTATCTGTTTTGTATAATGACTTTTTTTCTTCTGGGTAGATACCCAGTGGTTGGATTGTTGGATCAAATGGTAGTTCTACTTTTAGTTCTTTAAAGAATCTCCACATGCTTTCCCTATTGGCTGTACTAGTTTACTTTTCCACCAGCAGTATAGAAGTGTTCTCCGATCACCACATCCATGCCAACATCTATTATTTTTTTATTTTTTGATAATGGCCATTCTTGTGGGAGTAAAGAGGTATCACATTGTGGTTTTGATTTGCATTTTCCTGATTATTGGTGATGTTGAGCATTTCTTCATATGTTTTTTGGCCATTTGTATATCTTCTTTTGAGAATTGTCTATTCATGTCCTTAGCTCACTTTTTGATGGGATTGTTTTTTTCTTGCTGATTTGTTTGAGTTACATGTGGATTCTGTGTATTAGTTAGTCCTTTGTCAGATATATAGTTTGAAAAGATTTTCTCCTACTCTGCGGGTTGTCTGTTTGCTGATTGTTCCTTTTGCTGTGCAAAAGCTCTTTAGTTTAATTAAGTCCCACCTATTCATCTTTGTTTTTGTTCCATTTGCTTTTGAAGTCTTTGCCTAAGCCAATGTCTAGAAGGGTTTTATCCAATGTTATTTTCTAGATTTTTTTTAAATAGTTTCAGGTCTTAGATTTAAGTCCTTGATCCATCTTGAGGTGATTTTTGTGTAAGGTGAGAGATGAGGTTTTATTCTCCTACATGTGGCTTATCAGTTATCCCAGCACCATTTGTTGAATAGGGTGTATCCTTTCCCTGCTTTAAGTTTTTGTTTGCTTTGTCAAAGATCAGTTGGCTGTAAGTATTAGAGTCTATTTCTCGGTTGTCTATTCTGTTGCATTGGTCTATGTGTCTCACATAGACCATCTCTCGTCTTACACAAAAATCAACTCAAGATGGATTTTGTACTACGCTGTTTTGGTGACTATGGCCTTATAGTAGTTTGAAATCAGGTAGTGTGATGCCTCCAAATTTGTTCTTTTTGCCCAGTCTTGCTTTAGCTCTGCGTGCTCTTTTTTGGTTCCATGTAAATTTTAGAATTGTTTTTTTCTAATTCTTTGGAGAATGATGGCAGTATTTTGATGGGATTGTGTTGAATTTGTAGATTGGTTTTGACAGTATGGTCATTTTCACAATGACCATAAGCTCATTTTCTAATTGAGCTTCTTTGGATCTTCTCTCTTTTTTCTTGGTTAGTCTTGCTAATGTTCTATCAATTTTATTTATCTTTTCAGAAAAACAAAAATACAGTAAAAAAAAATATCCAAGGTATACAGGCAACAGATAGCATGATGAATGGAATAGTACCTCACATTTCAATACTAATGTTGAATGAAATGGCCTAAATGCTCCACCTAAAACATACAGAATTGCAGAATGGATTCAAATTCATAAACCACACATCTGCTGCCTTCAAGAGACTCACCTAAAACATAAGGACTGACATAAACTTAAGGTGGCGGGGGAGACATTCCATGCAAATGGACACCCAAAGTGAGCAGAAGTAGCAATTCTTAGACAAAACAAAAAGCAACAACAATTAAAAAAGACAAAGAGGGACATTATATAATCATAAAAGGCCTTGTCCAACAGGAAAATATCACAATTCTAAACATACACACCTAACACTGGAGCTCCGAAATTTATAAAACAATTACTACTAGACCTAAGTAATGAGATAGGCAGCAACAAAATAATAATGGAGGACTTCAGTACTCCACTGACAGCACTAAACAGGTCATCAAGACAGAAAGTCAACAAAGAAACAATGGATTTAAACTCCACCCTGGAACAAATGAACTTAACAGATATTTACAGAACATTCTACCCAACAACCACAGAGTACATTCTGTTCATCAGTGCATGGAACTTTCTTCAAGACAGACCATTTGATAGGCCACAAAACAAGTCTCAATAAATTAAAAACATTTAAATTTTATCAGCTACTCTCTTAGACCATAGTGGGATAAAACTGGAAATCAACTCCAAAAGGAACCTTTAAAACCATACAAATATATGGAAATTAAATAACCTGCTCCTGAATGATCATTCGTCAACAGTGAAATCAAGATGGAAATTAAAAAGAGGAAAGTTCTTAGCCTTAAATTTCTATGTCAAAAAGTCTGAAAGAGTACAAGTAGACAATCTGGGGTCATACCTCAAGGAACTAGAGAAATGACAACAAACCAGACCTAAACCCAGCAGAAGAAAGGAAATAACCAAGATCAGAGCAGAACTAAATGAAATTGAAACAAAAACAATACAAAAGATAAATGAAGCATATATAACTTTTTTCCTTTATTATTATACTTAAGTTTTGGGGTACATGTGCAGAACATGCATGTCTGTTACATAGGTATACACATGCCAAGGTGGTTTGCTGCACCCCTCAACCCGTCATCTACATTAGGTATTTCTCCTAATGCTATCCCCTCCCTTTTCCCCCACCCTCCTACAGGCCCCAGTGTGTGATGTTCCCCTCCCTGTGTCCATGTGTTCTTATTGCTCAACTCCCACTTATGAGTGAGAACATGCGGTGTTTGGCTTTCTGTTCTTGTGTTAGTTTGCTGAGAAGGATGGTTTTCAGCTTCATCTATGTCTCTGCAAAGGACATGAACTCATCCTTTTTTACAGCTGCATAGTATTCTATGGTGTATATGTGCCACATTTTCTTTATCCTTGATGGGTATTTCGGTTGGTTCCAAGTCTTTGCTGTTGCAAACGGTGCTGCAATAAACTTACGTGTGCATGTGTCTTTATAGTAGAATGATTTTTAATCCTTTGGGTATATACCCAGTAATGGGATTGCTGGATCAAATGGCTACATTTGACCCACCATTTCTAGATCATTGAGGAATTGCCACACTGTCTTCCACAATGGTTGAACTAATTTATACTCACACCAGCAGTGTAAAAGCATTCCTATTTCTCCACATCCTCTCCAGCATCTGTTGTTTTCTGACTTTTTAATGATCGCCATTGTAACTGGTATCTCATTGTGATTTTGATTTGCGTGTCTCTAATGACCAGTGATGAGCATTTTTTTCATATGTTGGTTGGCTGCAACATATATAACTTCCTAATCCTGCTTTCCTTCCTTACTTTCCAGAGGAATTTTTATTCTGAGTGTTGTATATACCTCCTGTCCACATTTTATTCTTTTATTATGTAAATAAGTATGCATGAAAGCATGTTGTTTTATATCTTTTTGAAATTTGTAAGAATATATCATACTACATCTATGTATGTTTTGCAACTTTTTCACTCAGCATTGAAATTCGTGTAAGATTATGCATGATTGATACTCGTAGGTATAGTGTGTTCTTTTTAACTGTAGAATAAATTACTGAATATGAATAACCACAATTTACTATTTATTCATTCTCTATTGATGGACATTTAGTGTCTCCTTGTGGACATGTGCTAAAATTTCTTTAGGATAATTGTAGAAGGATACATTCTGGGTCTTAATATATGTGCATTTTCAACTTTGGAGCAATTCAGCAATATTTTCTAAACAAATTGTTCTAATTTTACTTTCCTACCTTTAGTCTATGTTATGGGCTTAACTGCTTCCCCTGCCCATCCAAATTCATAAATCGAAGCCCTAAACCAGTCCCTCAGATGTGATTATATTTGGAGACAGGGATTTTAAAGAGGTGATTAAGTTAAAATGAGGTCATTAAGGTGGACCCTAATCCAATCTGATGGTGTCCTTTTAAGAAGGGAGAGTTTTAGCAAACAAAAGAAGGGAGGCTTGCAAACAGAGGAAAGACATGTTGAGGATACAGTGAGAAGTGACAGACTTCTGCAGCTCAGTGAGTCCTCAGAAGAAACCAAACCTTCTGATAACCTTAATCATGGACTTCTAGCCTCTAAAACTGTGATAAATTTCTGTTGTTTAAGCCACCCATTTTATGCTATTCTGTTATGGCAGCCCTTAAAAACTAACATTTGAGAGTTCCAGTTTCTCTGCATTCTCACCTCAGTATCACACTTTTTAATTGTCACCATTCTAATAGAGGAGAGAGTATCTCCGTTTCAATTTGGATATCCTGGTTACCAAAAAAATGCTGATTATTTTTCAGGATTATTGATGAATAAAGCTTTCCTCTGTGAACTGCTAGTTCATATACTTTGTACATTTTTCTATTACATTGCCTTGCCTTTTTATTTTAGATTTGAAGGAGTTCTTTATATAATTTACATAATAATCCTATATTAATTATGTATTTTCCATTCTCTTCTCTTTATCTGTGACTTGTCTATTAATTTTATTGCACAGAAATTTTTAATTTTTAGGGCAGTCAGATTTATTAGTCTTTATGGTTTCGGCTTTAAAAAAATCTTACTTGAGAGATTCTTTTCTCTCCCAAGGTCATGAAGAATGCGGAATTTCTTCTGAAATTTTTAAGTTTTCTTTGTCAGATTAAGTTTGAATTTTCTGTGAAACCATCTGTCACCACCATTTATTGAATGATTTATCCTTTCCCTTGTAATTTAGAATGATACTGGTGTCATATATGCTAGGATCTCTTCTAGGTGCATCATTCTGTTCCATTAGTCTTATTTATCTGACTTTGTGCCAATATTACACTGTTTCCATTACTAAAACTTTGTTTTGTGTTCTGATGGGAGGAAATCCTATTTTTTTTCTTATTTTGCAAAATTAACCAGCTTATTTTGGAGATTTTGCTTTTTCATAAGTATTTTAGGATCACTTTGCTAAATTCAACTAAAAAATCCTTTTGGAATTTTTATTAGAATTGCATTCAATTTATAGATCAATTTGGGAAACAACTACTTCTTCAGAAAATTTGTAATTTTTTTTTTTTTTTTTTTTTTTTGAGGTGTAGTCTCACTCTGTCACCCAGGCTGGAGTGCAGTGGTGCGATCTCGGCTCACTGCAACTTCCACCTCCTGGGTTCAGGCGATTCTTCTGCCTCAGCCTCCTGAGTAGCTGGGACTACAGATGTGTGTGCCACCATGCCTGGCTACTTTTTTTGTATTTTTAGTAGAGACAGGGTTTCACCATCTTGGCCAAGCTGGTCTTGAATTCCTGACCTCGTGATCCACCCACCTCAGCCTCCCAAAGTGCTGGGATTACAGGCATGAGCCACCGTGCCTGGCCAAAATTTGTAATTTTTTAATGTACAGGTTATATTGCTATTTGTTAGATTTATTACTTGAAAGTTTATGATTGTCTTGTTACTATTGTAAATGTGGTATTTTTAAAAACACATTTAGTAATTTGTGGTTCTCATTGTATAGGGACTTTAATTTTTATATATTGATATTGTATATAGCAATGTTCCTGAACTTTCTTATTAGTACAGTGTGTATATTATTATGGATTTTCTATATTAAAGTTTATATTATCTGAATAACATTTGTTTCTTCATTTTCTACACTTGTCTTCTTCTTTATCTTATTACATTGGCTAAGGCCTTCAGTACAGTGATGAATAGAAGTGTAGATGGCAGGCTTGTCTTCTGTTGTTCTTAGCTTTAAAAGGAATGCTACTGATGAGTTGATTCATAGAATGTGATATTTAGTATGAATTTCTGATATTCCCTACTGAATTCAAGAGTTTACCTTCCGTTCATTCTGTCTTGCTAAGATGTTTGTAATGAATAAATGTTAAATTTTATCAAATGATTTTTTTTGTTCCTATTGGGATTGCAATTTTGTTTTAATTTGTTAATACAATCAGTTTAAATTAATAGCTTTTCTAATAATAAACCAATGTAGTATTCTTAGGATAAAGTTGAGATAGTCATGTATTTTTTTAATACATTGCTATATTTACTAATATATCATTTGGGAGTTTGAAAATAAGCTTGTAATTGAATTAGTCTTTAATTTTTTTTTGTTGTCCTTGTCGACTTTTGTATCAATCTTATACTAATCTCAGGAATGGAATTTTAGGATTTCCTCTCTTTTTATATTTCCTAGATTTTGATTCAGATGTTTTATGAATGTTTGTAAAACTTGTATAAAAATGCTCGAACTTAAAGTTTTAGAAATTTCAATAGATTTTTGACCACTGATAAAATTGCTATAAATTATTGAGTTCATTTTGTAGTTTAATTTCTCTAGAAATTACTTTTTTCATGTTTTTAAAGCAAGTACCTGAAAATATTCATAGTATTTTTTGATAAGTTTTAAAATTCTTTATCTGTGTTTATGATTCTCTTTCTTTCCTAATATTGTTTACTTGTGCCTAGGTTCTTTTTCTTAATTAAGAACTTTATTTTTTCTAATATTCATGGCATAATTGTTGAAAGTGTTTAAGAAAGGCAACCTGTTTTACATGAATTATTAAATGCATTTTTGATGAGAAAAGTTTAATTTCTCAGAGAGCTGTGTAGTCATTCCATTTAGGCTGCAACTCACTATTTTTACATATTCTGACTGCAAAACAGTAATATACTGGTATTCATATTATGTTTTATATGCATTGAATTCCTTTAGAATGGGGCTAATGTTTGGGTATTAGAAGGATACCTTCTTGTCTGAGTAAAGATTTTCATCAAATTTTTATTGAGGAGAATAATTTTTGAAATATACATCAAATCTCAGAAAAATCTAACATGTAAGCATCCTTAAAGTCTTTTAAAATAGGAATGAGGATCATCTACAGGAAATTCTAATGATTACCTGTTTCATGTTTTGTGATGTAAGCAGTGAAACAGGCCAGCCTATATATCTAGTGCTGCAGCTACACAGTCTACCTTTCTTGGATTTACCTAATGACTAATGTTTAGCATCTTTTAATCTGCTTAATTCTTCTTTGTCTGTTTTGTTCAAACATTTGTTTAAATCTTTTTGCTTATGAGCTTTTTTTCCCCCCTAATGATTTGGTTCTTTATGTAGTCTGGATACAAGTCCTTTAACAGATGGAGGATTTAAAAATATTTTCTTGGCTGGGCATGGTGGCTCATGCCTGTAGTCCCAGCACTTTGGGAGGCCGAGGCGCCGAGGCGTATGGATCACCTAAGGCCAGGAGTTCAAGACCAGCCTAGCCAACATGGCGAAACCCTGTCTCTACTAAAACTACAAAAATTCGCTGGGCATGGTGGCATGCGCCTGTAGTCCAGCTACTTAGGAGGCTGAGATGGAAGAATCACTTGAACTGGGGAAGTGGAGGTTGAGAGCTCAGGTCGCACCAAACCGAGGTTGCACCAGAGCCAACGTCACACCATTGCACTCCAGCCTAGGTGATAGAATGAGACTCTATCTCAAAAAAAAAAAAAAAAAAAAGAAATTTCTTGTGTTCTGTGTCTTTTTAAAAGAAGAGCTTTTAATGTTAGTGAAATCCAGTTTATCATTTTTTCTTTTATGGATCACACCTTTCTGTCATATCTAAGAAAATTTTGCTGAACTGAGGGTCAGAAAGGTATATTTCTTGTTTTCCTCTGTTGTAAAAACTGTCCTTTGTCTGCTAAATTATCTTTGTGACTTCATTAAAAAAATAAATTGAGTGTCCATTTATGTGTGGGCCTGTTCCTGGACTTGTCTGTTTCATTATGCTCTTTGTCCTCTGTCTTTATAGCAGTACCTCACTGTCTTGATTATTGTATGTAGTTTTATAATAGGTGTTTTAAAATTTTTTTATTTAAAAAATTTTTCTTCATTCGTTCATTCATCCATTCATTTATTCATTCAATCATTCAAACACCAACTCAAGCCAGATATAATAGGCCTTGATATCATATGGTGTTTGCCCTTTAGTTTTACCTTTTTCTGATTTGTATTGAGTATTTTAGATGTTTGTATTTCCATATGAATTTTAAAACTGGCCTGTCAATTTCTAAACAAATTCAGTGTTGTTCTATAATTTTATAAGTCATGCCCATCTTTTGCCAGATTGATACTTAATTTTTTTCATTTTTTGATGCTATTGTAACTAATATATGTTTTTAAATATTAATTTCCAATTTTTTTGCTAGAATATAGAAATACAATTGAATTTTGTATGTTGATGTTATAGTCTGCAACCTTGTTAAACACCATCAGATTTTCAACATAGATTATCATATAATGTGAACAAGGATAGCTTTGCTTCTTTCAATCCAACTTGAATGCCTTTGTTTCTTTTTTCTTGCCTTGCTCTACTGGCTAGAATTTCCAATACAGTGGTGAATAGAAGTGGTGAGAGAGGACATCCTTGTTTTGTGTCTCATCTGAGGGGGAGATGTATTACGTTTTCACCATTAACCTGTGGTGTTAACAGTAAGTTTTTAATAGATGCTCGATATCAGGTTGAGGAAATTTTTTTAATTTCCTAAGTTTCTGACACTTTTTTTTTTTTTTTCTTTTTTGAGACAGAGTTCCGCTCTTATTGCCCAGGCTGGAGTGCAATAGCACAATCTCTGCTCACCACAACCTCTGCCTCCTGGGTTCAAGTGATTCTTCTGCCTCAGTCTCCCGAGTAGCTGGGATTACAGGCATGCACCACCATGCCTGGCTAATTTTGTATTTTTAGTAGAGATGAGGTTTCTCTGTGTTGGTCAGACTGGTCTTGAACTCCTGACCTCAGGTGATCTGCCTGTCTCGGCCTCCCTAAGTGCGGGGATTATAGGCATGAGCCACTGCACCTGGCTGTTTCTGACACTTTTTATCAAGAATTTACATTAGACTTTTATTAAGTCCTTTTTCTGAATCTGTTCAGATAATGTGGTTTGTAAAATTTTGTTTATAGGAAGAATTACATTGATTTATTTTTTAATGCTAAGCCAGTCTTGCATTTCTAGGATAAACCTTAATCATGATTTACTATCTACATTACATATGATTGGGTTTAGTTTGCTAAAATTTTTTAGAATTTTGATATCTGTGTTCACGAGAGATACTGTTCTGCAATTTGTTTTTTTTTTTAACAATGTCTTTCTCTGATTTTGATATCTGGATAATACTAGCTTTATTGAATGAGTTGGGAAGTATTCCCTCTGTGTTTCCTGCTCAGTGTGGCTAGAATAGGGTTTGAAAAACTATGATTCATGGGTCAAATCCTACCAACCACCTCTTTTTTTCATGGCTAGCAAGCTAAGAATGATTTTATATTTTTAAATTGTTACATTTTAAATGCTTTATATATATACTTAAGTAATAGCCTTGATTTTGCTTGCTGGCCCGTAAAACCGAAAATATTTATTAGGAAAAAGTTTGTCAGTTTAATTGATTTTTTTTAAAGAACCATTTTCATTGATTTTTGTCTGTTTTTCTTTTCCTCCATTTCATTGATAGCCTCTCTGATCTTTATTACTTTGTTTCTTCCACTTAATTGGAATTTCATTTGCTCTTTTTTCTTAGTTTCTTAGGGTAGAAGCCACAGTTATAATCTGCAGTAAATCTCATTCTTTATATTTTTCATTTCAGACATTAGTTTTCATCTCTAGTAGTTCTATTTGAGTATCTATTTTAAAAAAAATTTTTTTTTTTTGAGACAGTCTTGCTCTGTCACCCAGGCAGGAGTGCAGAGGCGTGATCTTGGCTCACTGCAACCTCTGCCTCGTGGGTTCAAGTGAGTCTCTTGCCTTAGCCTCCCAAGTAGCTGGGATTACAGATGTGCGCCACCACGCCCAGCTAATTTTTGTATTTTTCATAGAGACAAGGTTTTATGATGTTGGCCAGGCTGGTCTCGAACTCCTGACCTCAGGTGATCTGCCCACCTCAGCCTCCCAGAGTGCTGGGATTACAGGCATGAGCCACTGCGCCTGCCCTATTTATTAAAATTTTAACATCTTTTTAATATCTTCCCTGTCTCTAACTTTTGAACATATGAAATACAGTCGTAATAACTGTTATGTCTATGCTGATTCTAACATCTGTGTCAGTTTTAAGTTGGTTTTGATAGATTGATTTTACTCCTCTTTATGGGTTGACTTTTCTTGTTTTTTTGCAAGCCTGGTAACTTTTGTGGATTCCAGACATCATGAATTTTACCTTGTTTGTTACTAGAAGCTTTTGTATAATTTACTAATATTCTGGGATGTAGTTATTTAAAAATAACTTGGTCCTATTTTGTTTTTTAAGAATTGTTAAGCAGGACCTAAGCAATGTTTGGTCTGGGGCACATTTCCCTACTATTGAGGCGAAATCCTTCTGAGCATTTTACCCAGTGCCCCAGAAATTACCGTTTTCTAGTTTGGCTGGTGTGATCAGGAACTGTTTCTAGCTAATCTGTATGAATCCCAGGTACTACTTCCTCTAATCCTTTTAGAGAGTTCTTTCCCAGCCTGAGTAGTTCCTTACATGTGTGCTGAGTACTCTGCTGATTCTCAAGTGGTACCTTTGCAGATTTCTGGAGTTCTCTCTCCTCTACAGTTCTCTGTTATTCAGACTCTTTCTTGGTCTTTTTAGACTCTTAGCTCCATTTCTTCAACTCAGTGAATATACTGGCTCCATCTGCATTTCCCTTCCATATACTGTGGTCTGCAAACTCTCTGAATGCAATAAGATGGGACAGTCATAGGGCTGTCATCATTTGTTTTCCTTCTCTCATGATGACTGCCCTTTGTTGCCTGATTACAGCTTCATTTGATCATTGTTTAATACATCTCATTTGGATTTTGAGTTGTTTCAGGCAGGATAGTAAATGTCTTGGCCAGAAGTGGAAATCTTAGATATCTATATCTTTAGCATGTTGAATATAATAAGGAAGCATTCTGTTCCCTAAGTATTCAAAAAAGAGACTGTTCATGCATATTGACTCTTTTCTGGATGCAGTTTGGAAAGAATAGTTCTCCTGTATTTTTTTTTAGAGTGATTTTTTTCCTAGTACTTTTATCTACAGTTTTTTTTCCCCACAGTTGGATTAGATTATTAGGTGATATAGATTACTAATTCCATTATGTTTTATTATAATTAAATTGGAAATCTTCGTGGAAATCTACTGAAAAGATCATATGCTATTTTTTTATGGCTGTTTTGCCTCTTGTGTTTATTCCACCAATATTTGAAGAAATGAGATAAAAAGGAGAACCAAGACATAATCTTTCTATTGTTAATTTTTCTATCATTAAAATATATTCTGAAAAAGGACACACCTATCCTATGGCATATTGCTGCCAAAATAAATCCCAAGAGATTGAGGTTTTATTCAGTTTTCAAATTGTTTCCTAGAAACCAGCCACCTAATTCAGAAAGAGATTAAGAGCCAAGTCTTAGAAACATAACTTTTAAAAACTATATACCAGGACATGCCTCATTTGTGAATGTATGTGTGCTCATAAATTGGGTAATTGTGTACCTAACTACTGTATTCATTTTATTATTATTCACTTTGTGCTTATACAAATGAAGCCTTTTTCATTGATATTCTGTAGCCTCGGAAACTCATGATTGGAGGATGGTTATTTTTATGTTCCTGTTCAATGTTAATGAATACCATTTTATAGAAAATTATAAAATGTCTCCAATTACTTTGGTATAGCTGTAACAATAGCTAGTTTATTAAGCATGTATTCTGAAGTAGTATAGGTAATTGACAGTTAATTTGGCTTCATCAGGTTATATAAAAAATCTTAGAAAAGCTATAAAAAAACTTTTGTATCAGAGTATTTGTATCAAAAGGCTATGTTGGCTGGGTGCAGTGACTCATGCCTGTAATCCCAGCACTTTGGGAGGCTGAGGTGGGTGCATCACTTGAGGCCAGGAGTTTGAGACCAGCCTGGCCAACCCAATGAAACCCCGTCTCTACTAAAATTATAAAAAAACTAGCCGAATGTGGTAGTACCTGCTACCATGCCCATCTGCTCAGGTGGGTGAGGCACAAAAATCATATGAACACGGGAGGCAGAGGTTGTGGTGAGCCAAGATCACATCACTATACTCCAGCTGGGCGACAAAGCAAGACTGTCTCAAAAAAAAAAAAAAAAAAAAAAGACTATGTTGACATATGAATTTAAATGCTGCCAATTATCACTTAAAAATTAAATTCTCTTAAACTGTGATGGTAAGAATAGATAGCCCAGACTTTTTGAGATTACAGCTCATCTCTAAAATGACAAAGCTCAGATATAATAGTAGCCTTCATAAAATTTATTGCCCAACACTGTGCTAAGTACTTTTACAGATATTTCCTCATTTAAATAGACTTTGAAAGAAAAATCAGCTATTTGATCTTAGGACAATTTTGTAAAGGGATCTATGTATGTGTGTATTAATTTCCTATTGCTGCTTTGACAAATACAACAAATTTTATGGCTTAAAACAGCATAAACTTATTATCTTACAGTTTTGGAAGCCAGAGATCTCAAATGAGTTTCACTGGACTGAAACCAAGGTGTCAGGAGGGCTGGATTCCCTAGAGAAGCTCTAGAAGAGGATCTAGGGTTTTTTGCTTGTTCATTTGTTCATTTGTTTGCCTTTTCCAGTTTCTAAAAATGTGTTCCTTGCTCATGGCCGCTGCTTCTGTCTTCAGAGCTAACAGCCACATAACACATAACCTTTTCCTCTTCTGTAGTAAAATCTTCCTCTACCTTCCTCTTATGAAGACACTTGTTATTACAAAATTGCCCACCTAGATAATCCAATTTCAAAATCCTTAATTACATACATATTCAGAGTTTCTTTTACCATAAAATAATATTCACAGGTTTCAGGGATTAGGTTATGGATATCTTTGGGAGACCTTTGTTTAGTCTACCACGGAACTAAATTATGTACATCAAAGTGGAGTACAGTATATTGCCAAAAGTCATATAAAAACAAAACATGAACAAGCACAGTTTGGAATTAAGTTGAACAGAGAGGCTGATAATATAAGTAAAAGATCTTGGATTGCTGTTCTGTATTCCAAAATTTTATATTATTGACTGATTTTTTTCGTTGCTGATAGAAATGAGTAAGACAATAATCTTCAATTTTTTATTTTTAATTTTTTGAGACGGTTTTTTACTCTGCTGCCTACACTGGAATCCAGTGAGATGACCATAGTTCACTATAACCTTGAACTCCTGGGTTCAAGCCGCCCTCCTGCCTCAGCCTCTTGAGTAGCTGGGACTACAGGCACACACCACCATGTGCCCAGGTAGTATTTTTATTTTTTGTAACGATGGGGGATTGCTGTGTTGCCCAGGCTGGCCATGAACTCCTGTGCTCAAATGATCCTCCTACCTGGGCCTTCCAAAGTGCTGGGATTACAGGCACATGCTGCTACAGTTGGCCCTTTTTTTTTTTCCAGTATGTTTCATCTTCTACTCTTGTCTTTCTTTTTTCTATATAAAACCAATGCTTATACTCTAAGGTCATGAATTGAAAGATTTATATAGTCTGCTACTGTAATTAATTTAGAAACATTATATTTGATGTTTGAGCATATCCTTAGACACATGTTCAGATATGCTTCCTTATTTCTTCTAAGCCTTTTCTTTACTTTTTCCTTCACTTTTGTTACTCCTAACCACTAATGAAGAATTGACCACTTTGCCACTGATGGTGGTACTCTAAGTAATGGGATGAAAGATTTTAGGAAAAAGTTCTAGAGGTTTGTTAACTCCTAGAAGATCACAGATTTCTGAGGTAGATTATTATTTTCTATTTTTGTTTATTGTCATTTCACTGTCCATTTCATTGGTTAATCATATACCTTTGAAGAGAAAATTCTATTTAGTACTTTTTTTGTACTATATAGTTCAACAGCTTATAGAGTTTATAGTCTAAATGTTTTAGTAAAGTGAGTTTCTATTTTGTTGTACAGTTTAAAAGCTAAATGTTTACATTTTCTTCCCTGAACTGTAGGATACCAGAAGGCCCCATTGATCAGGGGCCAGCTACAGGAAGAGTACGTGTTTTAGAAGAACAGCTTGTTAAGGCCAAAGAACAGATTGAAAATTACAAGAAACAGACCAGAAATGGTAGGTGTTTATACATTGTTTTTCCCTCCTCAGTATGTGGGCTTTAGCACAAATAATTGAAAGTTTCCTTTTATCAAAATGTTGGAATGCTATGACTCTATTCTTTGACTGCAGGTCTGGGGAAGGATCATGAAATCCTGAGGAGGAGGATTGAAAATGGAGCTAAAGAGCTCTGGTTTTTCCTACAGAGTGAATTGAAAAAATTAAAGAACTTAGAAGGAAATGAACTCCAAAGACATGCAGATGAATTTCTTTTGGATTTAGGACATCATGAAAGGTACTATTCTCCTTTCACATTTTATGTGGGCTTTAGAAAAGATTATAATCCAAGAATGAGGAACAGACTTGTTAATCCATCTGTTGAGTGGTAAATATTAATAGTACCTACAGTGTTTAAGAGAAGAGTACCTGAGGTCCCAAAGGATGGTAATTGCCAAGTGCAGTTTATCAACCAAAATATACCACCAGAAAGTGTTAATTACAATGTATTTCTAGAAATCTTTACATTCTAAATAAATTCTGAAGGTAGTAATGCCAGCCAACAATACATGAAAATATCTTTCTATAAATGTTCTTTATATATAATTAGTATTTGAAGTGGAGTGTGCAGTTTTGCTTTGCGGTACATTGGAACTCATACTAAGTGAGTCTGATGGTAACATTTCTAATGTAAACATTAAAAACTTTAAAATAGAAAAATTTTTTAAAGGATTTCTAATGAAAGGTTAACAGGTTTTTTTTTTTTCTTTAAATAAAAAGGAGCATTCTATTCATTATTCTTTCATTTAGTTGCTGGAAAGAGGAACCTGAGATCTGCCTGGTTAAAGCTGTTTCTTCTGTGTACACATTGCTAAATAATATGAAGTTTATCTTGCTCAGAAAGGAAAACGTTTTGTTGCTGTTGTGTTCATACAGAACAAAATATATCTGAAAATCATTATAAATACAGTGAAACCTGTCTTTAGTCCTGTTATATTTAAAAGTCTAGGTTCCCAGCAGGATTCTGATGGCAATTACTGTCTCATTAGTGAACAATAAAAGAAAAATTGTTGTATTAGCACAACTGACTACTGTGAAGAGGAAAAGAATTACCCCATACAAGTAAGAGATTTCATATTTATTAACATCAGCAGCAATATTATAATGATTTTGAAAAATTGCTTGGTTGTTTTAGGTGAAATTGTAAATAAAAATCTATCTTTTTATTAGAATCATTTTAGCATTAATATGAATCTATAGAAGTACGAAAGCATGGATTTGGATTTCAAGGGGCAGTGAATTATTAGGCCACACATTAGGCAGAATCTTTGATATATTTTGCCCAGCTTGCAATCAGGCCATACTTAGACCACTAAACCAAACGCTGACTAATTCTGTCCTTAATATTTCTCTACCCTAAAGCTGATTCTAGGCACCAAGCTTCTCTTAAATGGAATTTTGCGCTTATGTTCTTTGCTTATCGCAGTTTTGTAGGAAAATTCATATCTGAAGAGGATTTGACTTGGGTAGACTATGCTGTATGTAAAGGAGAATTTTGGCCATTGACTTCTGATGGAATGTTTAATTTTAAGATTTGAGTAATTGGGCAAGGCACAGTGGCTCACACCTGTAAGCCCAACACTTTGGGAGGCTGAGATAGGCAGATCTCTTGAGGTCAGGAGTTTGAGACCAGCCTGGCCAACATGGCGAAACCCCTTCTCTACTAAAAATACAAAAATTAGCCAGGGATGGTGGCGCATGCCTGTGATCCCAGCTATTCAGGAGGCTGAGGCATGAGAATCACTTGAACCTGGGAGCCAGAGGTTGCAGTAAGTGGAGATCATGCCACTGTACTTCAGCCTGGGTGACTAAGCAAGACTCTATCTCAAAAAAAAAAAGGATTTGAGTTATTAAATAACTTGAGACTTTAATTTTGTTTTATTTTTAAATTAAAATAATTCTTTTACACTTAAAAAAATTTTTTTTATTACTTTTTAGAGGTGGAGGTCTTTCTCTTTTTTTGTTTTTGTTTTTGTTTTTTTAGACAGAGTCTCACTCCGTCTCCCAGGCTGGAGTGCAGTGGCGCGATCTCGGCTCAATGCAGCCTCTGGAGGTGGAGGTCTTTCTGTGTTACCGAGGCCTACCAGGAAACAGCATCAAGGGGGCAACAAAGGAGAAGAGTCTTCCCCCACAGCTCACTGATGGGTCACTAACCTACAGAGAAATGTGATTTTTACCAGGAAACAGGCATCAGTGGTGAACTCACAAAGAGAAAGAGGGAGTCTATAGTTGTAGTACTCAAAGACCAGCAACTTTAGCATCACTGAGTATTACGACTACTATTATGATCTGGTAGGACAGATCATAATAGTATTCCTGGTCTCCGGCAATCTTCCTTCCTCAGCCTCCTGAGTAGCTGGAATTACAGGCATGGGCTACCGTGTCCAGCTGAATTGAAATAATTATTTAAGGAATTATTTTGTAAATATTAATATAATTTTGCATATAACTTGCATATGTTTTGTGACCATGTGTACAAATGAAAAGCGAATATAATAAATGGGCCCCTAAGAAACTGATATAAATCAATTTTCCATTTTTTATTTGTTGAATTCCGTATTAAATGTATTATGATTCCTTACAGTACCTTTTAGTATGTGTTAAATAACGGTATTTCACTGAAAACAGAAGGTACCCAAGTCAGTTTCTTTTTTCTGTCTTAAACAGAAATGACAATGAACCTGGGATGAAACATCACAGGGTAGTAATTTAACTCCAGGAAGACAGATTATAATATGGTAATACAAATAATGAGCAAAACACAACCAAACATTAGAGAAATAGCCCTTAAACTGATGAATGTACAAATAGAAAGGATTTTTATTATATAGAATATACCCTTTTATTGACCATTTTCAGGATCCTTAAGTATAAGAATTAAAATCAAAACAAACTTTTATGTTTGCCTCTGGTAATTTTTATATGACACAAAAGTCCATTTTATTTTTACATTGGCTCAAATTATAGTGTATAGGTTTCTAAGTCTGTAGCTGGGACCATAGTGAGGCTGCCACCTGGGTTTGGGCCTGCCTTCTTAAAACAGCCCTCCTGAGTCTTGGGCTCTATAAGGGTTTTGCAGCCTTCTACCTGGGTTAGAAGATTATTAACATATTATTACACTTGTGTAGTTCGTTGTGGGAACCCCTGATTTGTAACCAAATTTGACAGAGTGTGGGTACCCTGGGCACTTAGTACTTGGGACGGCATCTGAAGTAGGGTGTAGTATTATGAAACTGAGAGGTCCGCACTAATTATGGGTAGTTGATGTCAATACCTAGTTGGTGTCCACAGAGATATGGAGAATTACGTGATGTGGAAAATGCCACATTTGGTGTCAAAAGTGTTCTGTGATGAAAAACAGATCATAATAGTAGTCGTAATACTCAGTGATGCTAAAGTTGCTGGTCTTTGAGAACTACAACTATAGACTCCCTCTTTCTCTTTGTGAGTTCATCACTGATGCCTGTTTCCTGGTAAAAATCACATTTCTCTGTAGGTTGGTGACCCATCAGTGAGCTGTGAGGGAAGACTCTTCTCCTTTGTTGCCCCCTTGATGCTGTTTCCTGGTAGTCAGGGCACCATTTTCCTCTGGCGGAATGTGGCTCCTGTTGTTCATTACTTGCATTACCAGGCATTAAAATGCAGCCTGGGGGCCAAATATCGTAAGTTTGAATCTGAGATTCAACTCACCTGAGATTTTTAGCAAAACACTGTTTATTTACCTGATTGGCCTTGATAGCTAATAACTAATAGAGCCTAATCTCTGCCTGCAACCACAGTTGGGTAATCAACTGGTAGTAATTAGTAATATTACTGGGCTTTTATAAGCTTTTACAGGCTTCTTAAGAATTTAGAGATGTTAATGGTATAAGAAATTTAGGGTAGGATATTAATTATTACCTGCTATATTGATCTCAAGTATTAGCATCACTAGATTTTTAAATGATGATTTCCTTCTAGTGATTGCATATGACCATTCTTCCCAGTAATACAGTTAAATATACTTGTAGCTTTTGAGATTATTGATCATAAACTGACCCTAGCCTACGTCTTTGCAATAGACAGAAATAAGCTGTTTAGGGAAAGTATATTTGCCATTGTGGTTTTATTATTTATATAGTATTGTAGGTTCAGTGCTTAGATTTATGACAGTTTAGATGTGTACCTCAACCTCCAGGCATATCATGGAGTCTTGTTTAACAAGACTCCATTTAACTTAATCACTGTTGCACTGGTTCTTTTTGTCATCTTCATATTGCCAGATACCAGTTTATGAAAACGATACCAAAGCTGCTTCTTATTGCTTTTTAAATTACCACAATTATTATTTTTTAATTTATTAACTTTATTGTTTTTACCAAGTCCTGTTTATGGTAATTTCTAACAATTATTAAACTTCTAACTAAAGTACAGGAGATGAGCCATTTTTCCACTGTATTTACTGAAACTATTGAAAAACAATCCAACAAAGTAGCAATCTCATCTCCCCTACCTAGTTTGCATCATCTCATTATCAGTAATATATAAAGCAGCTTTGCTAAGACTAAATGGTGTTCTCCAAATGGTGAATGATACTTACGAAATTATGCTGATTTGCTAATGTACAAAAAGACATTGTGGGGGATTCTGTAACAAAGGAAATGAGTTTGACTCATATAAGGGGTATAGTGGGAAAGATTGGTAGGTTAATAACTTACAGATTTTTTAAACTTTCTGATCATAGTTGTTGTTGCCCAATAGCTTGTATTTTCATTCTCCTTGGAAGGTCCAAGAATTGATATTCCCACTCTTGAAAAGTTAAGTTTGGTGAACCTTCAAACGTTCTATTCTTTTTGTTTTATTTCATACACACACAAACACACAGGAGAAGATAGAGAGGGAGGGATGAAGGAAGATCTTACTAAGTTCTTGGAGATGTGATTTGATTGAGACTTATATTAAGCTGGAATGTGGATATTATTTCTTGAGTTTTGAATTTATTTGAACAAAATGTTTGTGTATGATTGTCTTTCTTCTAAGGAATCCAAACTTATTTTAAAATGGTGCTAGAACATTCATTCTAATATTCATGTGCAAAGGGATACATTTTCTTATGATGTCATCCTTATTCTGCTCATCACTTAATCTCTATCAGCCAGATAGTGATTCTTCATCTCCTGTAATGGAACTGTGACTTCTAAAATAAAGTTTGCATTAGAAGAAGAATCTCCAGGTGGAAAAGAGTGTTTTTCATTTAGTGGCCCTAATTCTGTTTTGCTTCCTCCTACCACACATGTGATTTCCAAAGTTAAGAATGATTTTGACATTAAAAATTATCACTTACTAAGGATTTCTTACATGCCAGTCACTATAATAAAGGTTCTGCATTCATTAGCACAGTAGTCCTACAACATATGCATTATTTGTTCTTTCTTTCTTTCTTTTTTTTTTTTTTGAGACAGAGTCTCACTCTGTCATCCAGGCTGAAGTGCAGTGGCATGATCATGGCTCACTGCAACCTCCACCTTCCAGGTTCAAGTGATTATTGTGCCTCAGCCTCCGAAGTAGCTGGGACTACAGGCACATGCCACCACACCTGGCTGATTTTCATATTTTTAATAGAGACAGGGTTTCACTATGTTGGCCAGGCTGGTCTCAAACTCCTGACCTCAAGTGGTCTGCCCACTGTGACCTCCCAAAGTATTGGGATTACAGGTCTGAGCCACTGCACCTGGCTTAGTTTCTCTTTTTTTTATAACTTAAGTTATTTTTAGGTCTAGAGAAATTAGGTGGCTTAACACAGGCTAAGTAGCAGAACTTTTTTACTCCAAAATCATTTCTCTTAATTGCTAAATACTTAGCTTTTCCTAACTTTATTTTCTCTTCTACACATGGGGATATAATTTCTATAGCACAGCATTGTGATGATTACATGAGGAAAAATATATAAAATATTTACATAGTGCTTCACACATTGTAGATTCTAGTAGGCTCTGGTCAGACATATTAATACATTAGGAAAACTTTTTTTTTCAGATGGAGTTTTTGCTCATGTTGCAATGGTGCAATCTCGGCTCACTGCAACCTCCGCCTCCAGGGTTCAAACAATTCTTCTGCCTCAGCCTCCTGAGTAGCTGGGATTACAGGTGCCCGCCACTATGCCCAGCACATTTACCCTTAAGTGTTAATTCCTTCACCTTCTTGCTTGAATTACATCTCTGTGCTGGCCTTTAGGGGAAACTTCTCTCTCTCTTTTTTTTTTTAAAGCATGGTCTCGCTCTGTCACCCAGGCTGGAGCACAGTGGTGTGAAAACAACTTAGGCTAAAGTGATCCTTCTGCCTCAGCCTCCAGAGTAGCTGGGACTGTAGGCATGTGTCACTGCACCCAGCTAAACTTTTTATTTTTTGTAGAGAGGGGGTCTTGCCAGGTGCCCAACCTGGTCTTGAACTCTTGTGCTCAAGTGATCCTTCTGCCTCAACCTCCCCAAATGCTAAGATTATAGGCATGTGCCACCCACCCGTACGAACTTCTCTCTTTAACATTTTGAATCAAGCGTAAACAAAAAACACTCTTTGTATTTGTTTCTTCGGTGGCATAGAGGCAGACTAGAACTCTTTTATTTAAAAAAAAAAAGAGTTTTATGACTTATTAAAATAGAGAAATTAGCAGAAAATACAAAGAACATAAAACATAATCAATTTTTGAAATAGAAGTTTTAATACCTGTCATAGGTGGCTTGCTTTCAGAGTCATAAATTCTGTTCTACTCAACTGGACATGGTGGCTCATGCCTGTAATCCTAGCACTTTGGGAGGCCGAGGAGGGTGGATCACATGAGGCTGGGAGTTTGAGACCAGCCTGGTCAACATGGTGAAACCCTGTCTCTATGAAAAACAGAAAAAACCCCGCTGGGCATGTGGCACACCTCTGTAATCCCAGGTACTCAGGAGGCTGAGGCAGGAGAATCACTTCAACTCGGGAGGTTGGAGGTTGCGATGAGCTGAGATTGCACCACTGCACTCCAGCCTGGGTGACAGAGCCAGACTGTCTCAAAAAAAAAAAAAAAAACTGATTCTACTCAGTTCTTCAGACATCTTTATTGTATCCTCACATGGCCAGCACTATTTTGCTGGTACCTTGCCTAGGTTTATTATTTCCCAAACCTTGACATGGTCTCATACTAGGTCTTTAGATTCACTGCCCACTTACTAGATTTCTTGGTATGTTCATAGTCAAAACCACAACAACAGCTAGATTCCCTGCTTTCTAGGACTCTTCTAGGATATTTGGTTTCAGAGTAGAGTTAATGAAAACCCAGGGCTTCTGCAGAACAGTTTTGAGTCACCATGGTTCCCTTGATGATTTGATTATCCTCTTGTCTTTGGCCAAAATATAAATATTGCAGGATGATGACTTTCAAACATTATTGAATCAGTAAGAAACAGTTTGAATTTAAGGTTATATCCTGGACTTAATTGTCTTCCATGCATGGTCTCCAACAGAGAGGCCAAGAAACAAAAAGATTTAAAAAAAAAAAAGCTTAATTTTAGTGGACTATGAAGTTACAGTAACTTATATTGAGACCCTGACTGCATTATCACAAAAAAGTAGTATACTTTGTTTTTTTTCTTTGATGTTAAGTCTTCTAGTTGCTTGTTTATTCTGCTTTCTGGGTGGAGACTGGGATGAATGTGAATAATTAATTGCCAAGACTTAGTACTGATGTAAACTTGGTAAAAACATTGACATAAACTAATTTATTTTAAAAAGTAGAGATTAGTTTTCATTCCCAATGGTAAAGGAGTGTCTTGATTCCTATGACAAGAAAGTATAAACCATGCTAATGCTTATATTTCAAGAGAGTCTTCTCTCTAAATTAGATCTAATGCAGTTTTTGCCTACTTGAGGCTATATGATTGTCAGTGAAATGTAATACTTTTTGTTTCTGTATGTGTACATGTGCATGCATGCACCCGTGTACATGTGTGTAATGACACGTTTAACGTAAAACTAAGAGCATACTGAATTTCCTTTTAACCTTCAACAGACATTTGCTGATAAACTGGTTATTCCACTGTATGATATCTCCAGAAACAATACTGTTATTTAAAATTGAGACTTGTGCCGGGCACAGTGGCTCACACCTGTAAGCCCAGTACTTTGAGAGGCCAAAGCAGGAGGATCACCTGAGGTCAAGAGTTCAAGAACAGCCTGACCAATGTGGTGAAACCTTGTCAATACTGTAAATACAAAATTAGCCAGGTGTGGTAGTGCATGCCTATAATCCCAGCTACTTGGGAGTCCGAGGCAGGAGAATCGCTTGAACCTGGGAGGCGGAGGTTGCAGTAAGCCAAGATTGTGCCACTGCACTCCAGCCTGGCCAGAAAGAGCAAAACGTTGTCTCAATCAATCATTCAATAAAGTTGATACTTGGAACAAGTTTTGTGATTACTTCTATTTGATAGGTAGGAAAAAACAAATGACCACATTCGATTATGGTGAAACCTACGAAATATTTAGTCATTGCTATATAACCATTTGCAAAATGAATAAATGAGATATAAGATAGTTCAATCTGAAAGAATATACAGTTAACCACAGATAAGAGGAAGAATAGTTTATATTGTTGTCTATAAGTATAGCTTCTTTTTTCTCTCTGTCTTTGAAAGAAGATATGCATTCATCAGGTGAGAATCCCACCTGCTGCTCTTACTATAACATCTGCCTGTTCTCCTCCCTGCCTGTGCCCAAGTCACACAGGGCTTCAGTTAGTGACCCAGGTAGGTGAGGTCTTTTTCCCCCACTCTCCACCTGAGTGGCTCCTTTTTATCCTTCAGGTCTCACCTTAGATATCCCCATGACAGAGAAACCTTGCCTGAACCCATTGTTTATATCTCTGTGCTCAACAGATATTCTCTATCATACCATTTTATTTCTTGTATTTATAAAATTTACCATAAATTTCATAGTTGTTTTCTTCATTTTTTGGCTATCTGTAAGCTTCATGAGAAAAAGGAATATAACTGCTTTCCTCAATATTGTATCTTAGGGCACAGCACAGATAATTAATAAATATTTGTTAAAGAAAAAAAATAGATGGGAAAGAGGCTTATAAAACTGAGAAGATGTTTTAAATGAACTTCTAGCTGAGCTCTATAGCCCTATTATAGTTAAAGACTTCTGTGTTTCCATGAGTAACTCACAATTTCATACAGATAGTGACTTTCTCACCACCCCTAGTAACTATAAAAGAATACTGTAGTCTACAGAATAGTCCATAGGGACTCAGTTTTATAATCTGAAAAAACTTAAAAGTTGAAACTTTGCCCAGTCAATAAGACTTTAGGTTAATTTCTTACATTGTAGGTTTGGTTTTGTAACCCAAGTCTCCTTCATGAAAAGAAAATGTTTTGAATTCTAGCTGAGAACAACAAATATGAAAATGGACAAGGCATCACATATTGGCCTCTTGCCCTGTTTAAAAAGGGTGAAAATGAAAGTAGCTAAGCTGCAAAGTATCCTCTGTGTGTGAATAATGTTGACACATGAAACAGATGTCTAAAGTGCTTCACAAATGGCCCTGTTGTTCTGAAGCATTGTTCACAGTTGTTCCACTTTTAATTTAGGATGAATAGTCTAAATGGTGGCTAAGATTTTTAATTTTTATTTGTATTAATAGTTTCACTTTATTCAAAGGGGCTATTATCAAGTATTCTCTGTTAATCATGTGTATTTCTAATGGCTTTCTGTGACAGTAAATAAGACTTTCCTATGGGCTGCCATTGCATTTTTACTAAATAGTTTAGCATCTAGTTAAGAACCAGGAATAAAAGTACTAAGACTGTGTCACGTACTCTTAGGCAAATCACAGTTGTTGAGAGCGTGTTTCACTATGTCTTAAGTGATTCCTTCTCATTGATCAGTCTCCTTCTTCTGGGTGTTATAGGGAACTCAGTATCGGGTCATTTTTATGATTGACCATCAGTACCACATGGTACTGTTACCCACATCTAATGGATCCTTCCTCTTGGTGGTAGAATTATTTGTGGGTGCTCTTCAGACACAATGTAAAAGTTTTGAAACAACTCCTGAGGGTCTCTAGCATTTAAAAAAAATAGCTGCTACCACATATATTACTATTTTGTGTGTCTTATCACTATGCATTTTTTAAAGAGCTATATGGAAGGTATTTTGAATACTTTGTCCCAGACATGTCAAAATAACTTTCCTAGGACACAAAGTTAGTAGGAGGTAGAACCAAAATGAGAAATTGGTATGTCTGGCTCCCAAAGTTCTCTCCTCTGATTCAGACTTTCTGATTTTGGATATTTACATTGAGCAGAGTGCACATTATTGTGCTCTGGACCTCCTACTTGTTAGTGTAGTAGTTAGAAACCTGTTCCTTGGGTTTTAATTCCTACTCTGACATTTCTGAGGTTTGTGACTTTGAGCAAATTATTTTAACTCTCAATGCCTGACATTTCTTATCTAGCTTATCAGATAATTGTGAGAATTAAATGAAATAATGTAAAACACTTAGAATAGGTGTACTTATTTATTGTTGTTGTTCTTTTTATGTATTGTAATATATCAGTTTTCTCTAAGTACTCTTGGAATCTCCAGCTAATGCTTTATGTTTTTAGTTAATACAATCATTGTAAGTGATTTCTAGATGTGTAATTTTGTTGACAATATAAATAAGTTTCTAACTTTATAATTTTCATAATAATCTGTACTCTTAAGCATGCCTTAAACAGAGGAGTTAATACAAAGTGTTGAGAAAGGGATGAAGCTGGAGCTACACCTAGGTAAGGATTATTCCCCAAACCTCTCTACCATCAAACTGGATTTGTAAAAGATAAAAATGATCATCATTATCTCATTATATAAACTCTTAAAGATTTTTCTTTTGCTACTTTTTCATTCATCTATTTAAAGATATTTATTGAATATTTTGCTGTGACATGCACTGTTCCACATGCTGATTTAAACAACAATAAAAAGAAAACAAAAAAAAAAATTTAAAAAAGCAACCAAAAAAAGCTCACTCTTTTGGAGCTTAAATTCTAGTAGGGTAGATAGATAAGAAGTAAGTGATATTGTATATTGGAAAATGATAATTACTTTAAAAAAACAAGCAGAGAGGGAGTGTTAGCAGCAGTGAATCCATATCAGCCTGCAGCAACTCGATTCTTGCCTATTTGGAGGAAAGGATTTGGCCAGAGGATCCTAAGGCAGATTGAGAGATCTAAGCAAGTTTTAGAGCAGGAATGAGAGTTTATTAAAATGTTTTAGAGCAGGAATGAAAGGAAGTAAAGTACACTTGTAAGAAGGCCATGCGGGCAACTTGACAGGGTCAAGTGTGCTGTCTGGCCTTTGACTTGGGCCTGTATACATTGCTGTGGTTCCGGGGTTTGCATTTCTTCTTACCTGATTTTTCCTTGGGGCAGGCTATCTGCATGTGCAGTGGCCTGCCAGCACTTGAGAGAGATTGCATATGCAGTGTGTTTACTGAAGTTGTGCATGTGCTCATTTGAGTCATTTTTTTTTCTTACCGGTTGAGTGTTCCTAGAAGAAGGTCATATAACAGTTAAACTCTGCCATTTTGCCTCCTAGTACGCATACTTGAGCCAGCTTGAAATCTTATGAGGAAGCCACTGATCACCAACTTCAGGTGTTTTCTATTTAGGAGACTGCCTTTCCCTGGCATCAGCTGCGACCAGTTAAATTATTTTAGACAGTTTAACAACTACGTGACCATCACCTGATGGTCACCTACATTGCTGGGAGTCAAGGGGGTACCTTCTCTGGCCCTCTCTTGTCTGCCTAGCTACCTACTCAAACAGGAGGAGAGGGAAAACCAAGGGTGATAGGAGGGGGTGTTGGATTTTTAAGTGGAATAATCTGGGAAAATCTTATGAAGATGGTGACATCTGAGCAAAGATTTCAAGGTCATTTAGGTGAGCCATGTGAATAGATATCTGAGAAAAGAGCATGCCAGGACAGGACGGATCAAAAAGAAAAGCTCTGGAGTTGGAATATACCTGGCACTGTCAGGGGTTAGCAACAAGACCTGTGTGACTGAAATAGAGAAATCAAGGAGGATGGTAGTGGGAGATGAGATCAAAGACAAAGATGAGATTAAAGTGAGCCATATTGGGTGGGGTCTTTTAGGTCAAAGTAGTAATTTTGGCTTTGAGCGAGATGAAGAGCCAATTAATGTTAAGAGCAAAGTAGTAACATTATTTGCCTGATGTTGTAACAGGATCTGGCTGCTATATTGAGAATAAACTTTAGACATAGGCAATGGTGGAAGCAGGGAGACCTTGTTAGGAGGTGGTTGTAATCCAGGTGAGAGAAAATGGTGTCTCGGTAAAAAGTGCTGGTGGTGATACGTGAAAAATTAGAAATTAGCTATAAATTTGCTGACAGATTTGTAGGGGATGTTAGACAAAGAGAGACTCTTTTTACTTTTCTTTCTTACTTAATGCAAGTCATAATTTTTATTTCATGCAATATAAATAAAACCATTTTTACCAGTCCTGACATTTCTCTTCTTAGTTTACTGGGGATTTTACTTTACCCTGCAGGAAATCCAGCACATTGTAATTGAGATTACTGATGCTACACAGAGTGGGAATTACTGGTGCTAAACAATCATTTTATTAGTTTAAACCAGGACTCAGCAAATTATGGCCCAAAAACCAAATCTGGCTCATTGCCTATTTTTATAAATAAAGTTTTATTCAGATACATCCATACCTATTCATTTGCATATTATCTAGGGCAGCTTTCTGCTACAAAGGCAAAGGATCTTAGAGATCCATAGAGACTAAAATATTTACTATCTGGCCCTTTAATGAAAAAGTTTGCTGGCTCTTGGTTTATACTGCTATGAGTTATATAAAAATTTTCCTCTTTTCCAGTCATTCAGAATGTGTAAATATGAAAACAAAAATTAAAAGGGGACATGAAATGATATTAGAGAGAACCAAGAGGTACTGTTCAAATACTAACATCAATTTCTTCCTCTGTGTTAATCTATTCATTCGTTTGCTTTGCATATTCACTTTCCTCCAGATCTCTGTAGTGCTCTGTGTTGGGAAACAAGTGCAGCTGACTGGCTTGAACAAAAAAAGTATATTTTCTCAACAGTGAAAATTTACTATAGGAGTGAATATTGGATGTTAAGAGACTAATTTTTGAATTTCGTAACCTTGATAGAAAATAAAAGATGAGTACTAGCATCAATGTGAGCATCAATTTTTATGAAGAATTTGGCATTTTTCTTAAGACTTTGTGGAATCCAGTGAAGCAGTACAAATAAGTTAGACCTCCAGTGTTGTTTGTTTTAACAGGTCAATAATGACGGATCTATACTACCTCAGTCAGACAGATGGAGCAGGTGATTGGCGGGAAAAGAGGCCAAAGATCTGACAGAACTGGTCCAGCGGAGAATAACATACCTTCAGGTAAGAAGGTTGAGTTAAGAATAAATTGGAGTGAAACAAAGAAGGATCGTCATATAACTAAGAGTAATAATTTCAGTTAGTTTTTAGTCTTCCTGACCCTTGCCTTTTCAAAATAATTACTTATACATTTTATATATTTATTCAGAAAGACACCATGTTATGCCTTGAGTGGAATACAAAGATGGCTAAAACAAAGACCCTGTCCTAAAGGGAGCTGCTTCTTACACACACACACACACACACACACACACACACACAAATACAGAACAAATATAGCATGCTACCTTTTATAGGAGAGAAACAGATGAAATGCTTATTGGAGTGTTGAGTAAGGAGACATCAGGGATAGTTTTGTGGATAATGTATGGTTTGAACAGAACTATCAAAGATAGTTAAGTAGGATTTGAACACACAGAAATGAAGGAAAAGAATCTACCAGCTAGAGGTTATCATGTAAGCAGTGGCTCGTAACTGGGAAAGAACAGTATAGGAACTCATGTGATAAGTGTGGCAATTCACTTTGTCTGGAATTTTAGCTTGTGTGAAAGGAGGGATGGAAAATAAGTTGGAAAGGTAGGCTTGGAAACAGATTACAGAGGTTAAATTTATGGTACATAAACAGTAAGTGGTCACTGAAAGATTTTATTTGCTTTATAAATGTTACTATAACAAATAGTAAGTTTTGGTAAACATCAAGTCTCAGTCCCTTTTAAATTAATTTCTCCTAATTTTTTGTGTTCTTTTCTAGTTCTTATTAATATGCACACACCATATTACATATTTGTAAGGAAATAATTTCTAAGCATTTTTCTATTTTGGAGTCACAACTTGCTTTTGAAAGGTTTTACGTGTAAAAGTAGTATGATGAGAGTGGTACTTAAGTGATATTAATTTGAAAGTAGTATTTTAGTTGAACTTGATTATTTGAAGAGACTAGAAGCAGGGAGACCATTTAAGATAAGAGGACCATAGTGTAGGTAAGAAGTATTAAGGTATGTGGCAGTTTGCATTGGAAGTGAAGAGACAAATTTGAGAGAGATTGGGAAGATAAAATTGATAGGCCTTTCCAAATAGATGAAAGAACTGAAATGGTTGGGATAATGGGAACATCATTATCTGATGAGGCACTGAGAGACAGAATAGTTTTCAGGGGAAAACAATGAATCAGTAAATCTTCAAATCTCAAAAACGTTTGAAGTTGAAATGACCATGGAGCATGCCCCACCCTCATCCTTTTCTAATGCTGTGGATGGCATACTATCTGTGTATGTTCTACTTTCCCTGTAAGATTAAAGTGTTGTATAAAAGCAAAAGGACAGCCAGTGATGTGGTTCTGTGTATTTTAAGGTGTACATTTTTCTACATTTAAATAGGAAAAAATAGAAAATCGAGTGTTTAAAGATATCGTTAAAAACCAAACTGATCTTGGCATGCTGTCTTGGTCTCATACCCACATGGCCATTCATCAGAGGTGTCTGCAGAATGAGAAACATTTCACCTCCTGTAGGGAAGAGGTAATTATCTCCTATCAACTAGAACCTCATTCAGTGAACTATAAACAGCTGGTGGTGCAGAACCATCATCCTTATTTAAAATGGAAATAACTGTGGTTTCTAAACTTCCTTCGTTTCCTCATATTCACTAAATTTTCACCAACTATATTTAAATGATGATCTGGTGATAGTTCAGTTACCTAAACTGTAAAAAGTACCTGCCATCTGTTTTAGTTTCTTTTCTCTTTCTCTTGGTGTTTAGGTGGCCAAGTACTTTCACCTGTAGTGCTGATTTGATCCTCTATATGCTGATTTTTTTGGTTCTATATTAGAGAATTGCACTTGCAAATCTTGCTAATGATTTAAAGCTACATTGGCTTTTTAAATCTTTTAAGCTATAGCAAAACCTAGCACTTTACTTGGACCTTAACTTCAGTTTCAGATGTTGCTATTTAACAAGTTATTACTTTCATGCTTTTTCTTTGCCCTGCATTCCCCATTGGGAAGAAAAGGTGATTCTTTAATATTCAAGGAGATGGGGAAAATCTCAGTAGGAAAAATGTGCATTGGAAAAGTATTTTTCTTTTTTCCCATAGGTTATTGGGATACAGGTGGTATTTGATCACATGAGTAAGTTCTTTAGTGGTGCTTTGTGAGATTTTTGGGCACCCATCACCGAAGCAGTATACACTGCACCATATTTGTGGTCTTTTATCCCTCACTCCCCTCCCACCCACACCTCCAAGTTCCTAAAGTTCATTTTATCATTCTTATGCCTTTGTCTCCTCATAGTTTAGCTCCCACATATCAGTGAGAACATATGGTGTTTGGCTTTCTATTCCTGAGTTACTTTACCTGTCCCTCTGAGTCCCCAAAATTCATTGTATATTCTTATGCCTTTTTGTCCTCATAGCTTAGCTCCCACATATCAGTGAGAACATACAGTATTTGGTTTTCTATTCCTAGTTACTTCATTTTGAATAATAGTCTCCAGTCTCATCCAGGTCACTGCAAATGTCATTAATTCATTCCTTTTTATGGCCAAGTAGTATCCGTCGTCTGTGTGTGTGTGTGTACATACGTGTACATATATATACACGACAGTTTCTTTATTCATTTGTTGATTGATGGGCATTTGAGTTGGTTCCACAATTTTGCAGTTGTGAATTGGGCTGCTATAAACGTGTGTGTGCAAGTATCTTTTTCATATAACAACTTCTTTTACTGAGTAGATACCCAGTAGTGGGATTGCTGGATCAAATGGTATTTCTACTTTTAGTTCTTAAAGGAATCTCCTGTTTTCCTTAGTGGCTGTGCTAGTTACATTCCCACCAGCAATGTAGAAGTGTTCCCTAATCACTGTATCCACGCCAACATGTACCGTATTTTGCTTTTTTGATAATGGCCATTCTTACAGGAATAAGGTGGTATCACATTGTGGTTTTGATTTGCATTTCCCTGATTCTTAGCGATGTTGACTTGCATTTCCCTGATTCTTAGCAATGTTGAGCATTTTTTCATGTTTGTTGGTCATTTGTAGATCTTCTTTTGAGAATTATCTATTCATATCCTTAGCCCACTTTTTGATGGGATTGTTTTTTCCTTACTGATTTCTTTGAGTTCTTTGTAGAGTCTGTATATTAGTCCTTTGTCAGATGCATAGTTTGCAAAAAATTTTTTTCCTGCTCTGTGGGTTGTGTGTTTACTCTGCTAACTGTTCCTTTTGCTGTACAAAAGCTCTTTAGTTTAATTACATCACAGCTATTTATCTTTGTTTTTATTGCATTTGCTTTTGGGTTCTTGGTGATAAAATCCTTGGCTATGCCAGTGTGTAGAAGGGTTCTTTCAATGTTATATTCTAGAATTTTTATAGTTTCAGCTGTTAGATTTAAGTCCTTAATCCATCTTTAGTTGATTTTTGTGTAAGGTGAGAGATGAGGATCCAGTTTCATTCTTTTGCATGTGGCTAGCCAGTTATCCCAGCACTATTTGTTGAAAAGGGTGTCCTTTCTCCATTATAAGTTTTTGTTCTCTTTGTTGAAGATCAGTTGGCTGTAAGTATTTGGCTGTAAATAAATTTCTGGGTTCTCTATTCTGTTGCATTGGTCTATGTGCCTATTTTATACAGTACCATGCTGTTTTGGGGACTATGGCCTTATAGTATAGTTGGAAATCAGGTAGTGTGATGCCTCCAGATTTGTTCTTTTTGCTTAGTCTTGCTTTGGCTATGCGGACTCTTTTTTGGTTCCATAAGAATTTTAGAATTGTTTTTTCTAATTCTGTGAAGAATGATGGTGGCATTTTGATGGGGATTGTGTTAAATTTGTCAATTGCATTTGGCAGTATGGTCAGTTTAACAATATTGATTTTACCCATCCATGAGCATAGGATGAGTTTCCATTTGTTTGTGTCATCTGTGTTTTCTTTTAGCACTATTTTGTAGTTTTCCTTGTAGAGGTCTTTTGCCTTCTTGGTTAGGTATATTCCTAAGTATTTTATTTTATTTTTTGCAGCTATTGTAAAAGGGGTTGAGTTACTGAACTCACTCTCTGCTTGGTCACTGTTGGTGTATAGAAGAGCTACTGATTTGTGTATGTTAATGTTCCAGAAACTTCGCTGAATTGTTTTATCACTTCTAGGAGCTTTCTGGAGGAGAATTTAGGGTTTTCAAAGTAAACAATCACATTGTCAGCAAACAGTGACAATTTGACTTCCTCTTTACTGATTTGGATACCCTTTATTTCTTTCTCTTGTCTGATTGCTCTGGCTAGGACTTCTAGTATCATGACAAAGAGGAGTGATGAGAGTGGGCATCCTTGTCTTGTTCTAGTTCTCAGAGGGAATGCTTTCAACTTTTCTCCATTTAGTATTAAGTTGGCTGTGGGTTTGTCATAGATGGTTTTTATTACATTAAGGTATGTCCCTCGTATGCCAATTTTGCTGAGAGTTATAATCATAAAGGGATGCTGGATTTTGTGAATGCTTTTTCTGCATCTATTGAGATGCTCATGTGATTTTTGTTTTTAATTCTGTTTATTTGGTGTATCACATTTATTGACTTGTGTATGTTAAACCATCCCTGCATCCCTAGTGTGAAACCCACTTGAACATGGTGGATTATCTTTTTGATATGTTGTTGGATTCGGTTAGCTAGTATTTTGTTAAAGATTTTAGTGTGTATTTTCATCAGAGATATTGGTCTGTGGTTTTCTTTTTTGGTTTTGTCCTTTCCTCGTTTTGGTATTAGGGTGATGCTGGCTTCAGAGAATGAATTAGGGAAGGTACCCTCTTTCTCTGTCTTATGGAATAATATCAAAAGGATTGGTACCAATTCTTTGAATGTTTGGTAGAATTCAGTTGTGAATCTGTCTGGTCCTCAACTTTTTTTTATTGTTGGTAACTTTTTAATTACCATTTCAGTCTCGCTGCTTGTTATTGGTCTGTTCAGGGTATCTAATTCTTCCTGATTTAAGCTAGGAGGGTTGTATTTTTCCAGGAATTCATCCATCTCCTCTAGGTTTTCTAGTTTATGTGCATAAAGGTGTTCATAGTAACCTTGAATAACCTTTTGTATATCAGTGGAATCAGTTGTAATATCTCCTATTTAGTTTCTTAATGAGGTTATTTAGATTTTCTCTCTTCTTAATCTTGCCAGTGATCTATCAATTTTATTTATCTTTTCAAAGAGCCTGCTTTTTGTTTCATTTATCTTTTGTATTTTTTTTTGGTTGTTTTAATTTCATTTAGTTCTGCTGCTCTGATGTTGGTTATTTCCTTTCTTCTGCTGGGTTCGGGTTTGGTTTGTTCTTGTTTCTCTAGTCTCTTGAGGTGTGACCTTAGAATGTCAGTTTGTGCTCTTTCAGTCTTTTTGATGTAGGCATTTAGGGCTATGAACTTTTATCTTAGCACCGCCTTTGCTGTATCCCAGAGGTTTTGATAGATTTTGTTGTTACTGTGATTCAGTTAGAAGAATTTTTTAATTTCCAACTTGATTTTGTTTTTGACCCAGTGATCATTCAGGAGCAGGTAATTTAATTTCCATGTTTTATGCATGGTTTTGAAGTTTCCATTTGGAGTTGATTTCTAGTTTATAGTCATACATAGCTTAGTTATGACAAGAAGTTTGGTCTCAATTTTAGTCTCCTATATATTGGTTTTACTTAAGAGGAGAAATTTCACAGGACATAATGGAAAATTAAAAAGGCACTTGGGGCAACTAGAGTTTAGTGGGACAAAGTCCATGGTTGTCAAATCATTTTCTCTGTAGAGTTAAAAGCTGTATGGCATGGTTTACAAAGATTAAACTGATTAAAAGATTATAATAATCCAATTGAAGACAACTCCAAGTATGCCATTAGGCTCAAATAGAATAGATCAAGCAAATCTCCTAAGGGCGTTAGTCTTTTACTGTATATGTTTATCTAAAAAGTTTTTTACCCAGAATGTGAACATATAATATTGGGTTGTATTAAATGCCATTTTGTGCTGGTCTTACTCATGTGTTATATAAATCATAACAGATTGAGAAAATGCTATTGTTTCTACTTCTGTAATTTCTAATGAAGTCCATTTTTAAAACTGCACATGGCTGATATATATTCACTTTGAGTCCACATTTTATCATAATGTAAGTCATTTTCCTAGACTTGTGGTTGATTTTATGTGGAAGAGATTATCTTTAGAAAATTTATGTTCTGATTTCTAATCAGCTCATACTAAACAGGCATGATGAGTGAGATCCGTATACTTCAATGCCTTAGTTTTCTAACTTGTTCGGAGCAGTTGGAAGTTGGCAGTTCTCATGAAAAGAGCTGCTAGTTAGGGCACATAGCTTCTGGGGAAGGCTATTTCCCAGTTTAACTTGAAATCATCTGTCTTCTGGTATAGAAAAATGGATTTTGTTTTCTGCATAGCTCCAAAGTTGACATTTTAGGCAAAATTAAGCCCATTTCAGGTGAATAAAGTATGTAACAAAAAACAACAGTAAAGATTCATTTATTTTGTAGAGATAGGATCTCCCTATTGTTGCAGTCTGCTTAGTTCCTAGTTCAGCTAGGTCTGAGTTCTTGTTCCACAACCAAGAAGAATAAGGTGCGTGGACACCAGAGAGTGAGTCAAGTAGGATTTATTAAATAAAAGGAAAACTCTCAGCAAAGAGGGGCCCTGAAAGCAGGTTTCCAGAAATGGAGGTGATTCTGGCTCTTTTGTGTGGCAGAAGCCAGGAAGTCTTCTATGGATTTTGCCCAAATGGGAGAGGTAAAACTCCCATCTAGGGGTGTTGCATCTGCACATGCTTGGAGTTGGCCAGAGTGACTCCATCTTGGTTATTACTCATGAGTGCCTAAGCCACACCCACAGTGCTAAAACCACAATGTTAATGTCATGTTAATGACATAATGAGCTGGGTCAAGTTGAGGACATTTAGGTTGATTTATTGTAACTGCACCTAAGTTGGGACAGCTGTTTCTGAGCAACACCCTGGCACAAGGGGAAATCTGTAGCCACATTTCTTCCTGTTAGCTGCAGAGGCAGTGAAGGTGCTATCCTGTAGTTGTTCCTCTGAACATTGGCCTTCTCTGTCCTTCTCCCAACACCCTCCCACTCTGTCTGCCTAACCAGCCCCTAACTGCCTCATCTCTCACTGTGTTGCCCAGGCTGGTCTCAAACTCCTAAGCTCAGGCACTCCTCCCACCTCAGCTTCCCAAAGTATCAGAATGTGGGCATGAGCCACTGTATCCAGCCAAAAAGATTTTTGGTTTGCCTCCCATGTTTTGTTTGCTTTGGTTTATGTTATGAGTAGAACTTTTACTGGAAATTGGTAGATTATTTTTCCTTTTTTGAGAGAGAAAAAGATCTGCAAATGGAAAACAACCATTTCCCTTTTGAAATGAGGATAGAAACTTTTTTTTCCATTCAAAAATAAGTTTTACTGGAGAAATAGAAAGCTTCTCCAGTGACTGTGTATGATCTTTTGGAAAAACGGGAATGTTAATGCTGGGGATACATTATTGAGGCAATTAAACATATATTTCAGCTTATGGGATTCCCCCACTCCAACACAGGATTTGCCTGATCCCATTTTTCTTTGACAGGACTAATTATTTAAGATATATGTAAAGCCAGAATATAGCTATAGACGTTATTTATCTGCTTGTGTACTGACTATGAGATCAAATTAATTGTCACATATTATTAGAGTTGTGAATTGTGTTCTACCAAGTAATTTAGGTAGCATTTGTATTTCTGCCTAACCTAAATAATGCCAGAAGTGGTAATATCTGTAACTCAATTAGGAAAAGTTACCGCCTTCACTACATTAAAATATTTACTAAATGCTTAATACAACTGGGATGGGAAGAGACTTTCAGAGCTTTTCCCTATTTGAAAGAAATTTTTAGTTTGAGATGAGACCAACTAGGAAAAAGCAGTTTCTCACAACTAAAACCTAAGAGTATAGTGAGAAAGAAGGTACCTTTTCCAAATTAAAAAAAAAAAGGTGAACAACGTGACTAAGGACAGAACAAGAAATGGTAGTGGATATGGTGTCATGGGTGGATTTCATGATGTAACAGAGGGGGATTGCTGCACTGGAAGTTGACTAAAGATATAGGCTGGTGATTGGAAGTAAGAAGAAAATTTATTGAAGGAAGTTTTCTAAGCATTATTAAAAACAACTTTATCTTGAATTCTTACAGATATTACAGAGCCCTTGCTTGTGGGAACTTAGGTCCAATTGACTAGTTCATTGGTGAATTCATTCCTTAAGTATTTGGATGTGCCAAACATTAGGTACATTGCTGGGGATATAGTCATAAATTGAATAGACATGGTGTCTACTCTTAGGAAGTTTAAAGTCTAGTAATTTAAACTTCCTGAGGGTATTACTGGATTGTCTTCAAATCCAGACACACACATACACACTTTTTAAACTCCCTACAAAATTTGTTTTGATAGTTATATTTCTGATCCCTTTTTTTTAGCTCTTTCTACTATTTCCCATCTCTCTGGTACACTAAGTTTTCTCTTGGGCTCCTTCATCATTCCCTTTTAGAAAGCTTTTATTATGAAACACTTTAACATACATAAAAATAAGAGTTGGTGGACCCTTTGTCCTCATCACCAAGCTTTATGATCAGTTTTGTTTCATCTGTACTGCCACTGCTCCTTACCATCTCCAGGTTCGCTTTGAAGGAAATCCCAGACATTTTATAATTTCAGCATCAATTTCTAAGATAGTTTTTCAAAACATAACCGCATTCTGTAAATTAAGAATCACTGTTTAAAATCATCAGATAACCAGTTGTTGATCAAGTTCCCCAATTGCCAAATACATTTTATTGTGCCATTTAAAAAATAATTATCAATCATCACAGGAGCAATTTGATTGTACGTTCTGCATATACTTTTTCTTCCTGGAATAGAAAAATGAGAGAAATAAGTGGTCAGAATAAAAATTAATGTGGCGTGACTTAAAATAAAGAAATAAAGCAATAAATAAATTAATTAATTAAATGATTATAGAGTAACTTAGGAGAATGCAAAAACTAAAAGCAAAATTAAGATGAAGAAAAATAAAAGGACCAAACCAATGGATCTAAGAAGAAAAGAAAAAAAAATGCTACATGTCATCTCAAGTGAAAAAGCAGGTGGTAAATACTAGAGCCAGTTTTACTCTAATAAAATTATGATATTGATTTTTTAAGTTATTAGTTAGTTGAATTTCTCCAGCTAACAGCTTCTATTTCCCTTAAGTGTTTAACATTCTTGGTCAAAACACACAATGTTTTTGGAACATATTTTTAATGTAATTGTTGCTTAATGTCTTCATAAATAATGATAATGTGAACTTAAACTTTATTTACCTTCATACAAAAGTAGAACCTGTCAACAGTATTTACTTGTATTATTTTATTTAATTTGAAGATAAGAACTTGGAAGAATAACATACCATATCTGTGTTTTTAACACAATGCTACATTTAGCTTTAAAGAATTTTCTCCAAAACAAAGTGCTACATTAGAGTATTAATATGGAATGGATCTAAATAAATCAGTTAATTGAGTAAATGAATTATCACTTTAAAACAAGAGTAGCATGTAGAGTGTAACACTAAGAGAACTGATTTGTTATGATACCTTTAGTTCTGTGCTGTACTGCAGAGCCTGGAACACTGCCTAGCATAATTATAAATATTCCATAAATATTGTATGAATAAATTTAAAACCTAGCCTTAATTGACTATAGAAAGGAATTTAAAACAAAAGAAAAATAGAACCAGATGTTTGCCACAAATACAAAGGCTTACTGATGACTTAAACTCAAGGGTAGTCTCTTCATTGTTTGGCAGTAGTTTCTTTTTTTTTTCTTTCGCAGTCTTATTGATATATAATTGACATATAATAAGCTGCACATATTTAGAGTATACAATTCGATAAGTTTTGACATAGACATACACCCATGAAACCACCACAACAATCAAGACTCTGAAGTGTGCTCATGTCCCGTTGTGTTCCCCTCACAACTCCCCACCTTCATCCCCATGTTTAACACAGATCTGCTTTCCGTCATTATAGATTAGTTTGTGTTTTGTAGAACTGTATATAAATGGAGTTATACAGTACATAGTATTTTGTCTGGCTTCTTTTGCTCAGCGTAATTATTTTGACATTCATCTATGTTGTATGTATTGATAATTTGTTACTCTTAATTACTGACTGGTATTCTATCATATGGTTATGCCAAAATTTATTTGTTTGCCTCTTGACAAACACTTGGTTGTTGAGGAACACTTGGTTGTTTCCACTTTGGGGCTGTTATGAATAAACTGTTGTGAATATTTATGTACAAGTCTTTCTATGGACATATACTTCTATTTTTCTTGGGTAAACACCTAGGAGTGGAATGGCTGGGTCATCATATAACAGTGTAGGTTTAACTTTTTTAGAAACCATTAAACTGTTTTCAAAAGTGATTGTACCTTTTTATATTTTCAACCAGCAGTGTTTGAGAGTTTTAGTTGTTATATACCCTCACTAACACTTGGTATGGTTATCTTTTAAATTTTAGCTATTTTAGTGTGTGTATACGGGTATGTCATGGTTTTTGTGTCTGTGTGTTTTTGTTTTTGTTTTTTGTTTTTTTCCATTTCCTTATAAGTATTGTTGAGTATTTTTTCATATGCATATTTTCATCTGCATATCGTCTTAGGTGAAATGTCTGCTTAAATCTTCTACCTAGTTTTTAACTGGGATATTTGCTTTCTTATTATTGACTTAAGGTTCTTTATATGTTCTAGATGATATGTACTTTGGAAATTTTTGTTTGGAAATTCTAGTTTGTAGCTTGCCTTTTAGTTTTCTTAACAGTGTCTTTTGAAGGACAAAAGTTTTTAATTTTGACAAAGTCCACTTTATTAAATTTTTTAATTTATGCTTTTGTGTTTTATATTTATGAAATTTTTACAAAGTCTAAGGTGACTAGACTTTTTTCTGGTTTCTTCTAGGAATTTTATAATTTTAGCTCTTGCATTTAGCTCTGTGATCCATTTTGAGGAATGATGTAAACTAAGAGTTAAGGTTCATTTTCTTGCAGATAGCTATTCAATTGTTCTAGAATCATTTTTTCAAAGATTATCTGTTTCCTGTTAATTGCTTTAGAGCTTTTATCAAAAATCAATTGACCACTTGGTGCAGTGGCTCACGCCTATAATCTCAGCATTTTGGAAGGTCGAGGTGGGCGGATCACTTGAGGCCAGGAGCTCGAGACCAGCCTGGCCAACATGGTGAAACCCGGTCTCTACTGAAAATACAAAAATTAGCCTGATGTGGTAGTACGCACCTATAATCCCAGCTACTTGGGAGGCTAAGGCAAGACAATCCTTTGAACCCAGGAGGCAGAGGCTGCAGTGAGCCAAAATGGTGCCACTGCACTCTAGCCTGGGTGACAGAGTGAGACTCCATCTCAAAAAAAAAAAAAAAATCAATTGACCATACATGTGTCTGTCTTTCTGTTAGTACCACACCGTCTTGGTTACTGGTTTTGTAGTAAGTGTTACAGTTGGTTAATGTGATTTATCCTTCTTTTTTTGAAATTTTGTTTATTATTTGTTATTTGCATTTTCGTTTAAATTTTAGAATCAACTTGTCTTGAGTTGTTGCTAGCACATAGAAATACAAATTTTTTTGCGTGTATTGATCTTGCATCTTGCGACTTTGCGAAACTCAGGTGGTGCTTTTTGTATATTCCATCAGAGTTTCTACATGGAGTGTCATGTTATCTACAGATAGACACGTTTACTTCTTCATGCAGTATGGATTCCAATTGGCAGTAGTCTCTTTGAGTAATAAATCTTAATTAAATGGTACAGTTGACTATTAGGATAACTTACAGTAAGCCACAAATTAATTCCTCCTTCATTTAAAACTGAAATTCTTACCAAAGTCCAAATTTTAGCTTTTAGGTTTTGTTAGCAAGAGTTTTAAAATATTTTGAGATTCCTACTGGTAATGAAGGAGGTTTTAAAATTCCTGAGAGTACACTCGCTAAACTGCCAACATTTTAACATTTTTTAGTTCACATATTTTTATATATTCAAATTCTCTTAATTATCAATAATAAAATGCTTTCACAACATCATTTCTTATTAAGGGTATATAAGGGGATACATATTCAGGTCATTAACATCTCTGACCTGGAAATAAAATTAACAACAGATTGGATTCTAGATGCTGCTCCCAACTCGTGTCATCTTTGAGAGTAGCAACACCTGGTAGAAGTTTTATCCTTTTAACTTTCTTGAGTATACGTTGAACTTAAATTTGAATTTCTTTAATTTAGATATATCAGCCCAGTATGTACTTGTTTTAAAAGTCATTTCTAAAGTAATTTTCTCTTTCTAGAAATATGCCTCATTTTTTTTTCAAGAAATGGTAGGTTTCACTATAGTTTGCCTCTGACCTAAGTCACAACACAGTTCTAGAAACTTTTCCAAATCTTAAAGCAGGTCTGATTTCCACATAGAAATAAAGTAATAATGGGAGTTTTAATTCTAACTACTAAATGTCAAGATTGAGGTTCTTCTTCCACAATCCTGGTATGAGTTCCAGCGAAGCAAGAATTGTGTAGTAGCAAGACTCCTATGAAGAGAATATGTAGGCTCTTGAGCAGAAGCAGATTCAGGTTTGGGGGGATACACCTGAAACCTATTCAATTTCTAGTGCTGTCTTTATGAAAAGGAATACAAAATATAAATACAAAATTAAATATTAAATGTTTACTATTAACTCTCATTATTCAAGTCAGTTATATTCTTTGAGGTCATCACAATCACTGAATTGGCAATAGTGAACCATTGTTCTAGGGGAAATACAGAGTTAGGATCGTTTGAGATCAACAATTTCATCAACTGATGAACATATATAACCTCGTTTTATGTGTGTTTCCATTTAAAGAAATCTTATTTAATATATATTGTTGATTCATTAACACTGATAACTCATAAGTGAACAAAGCTTATTCAACACACATACTTTCTCAGTAAAGCACACACAACTTTCTTGCCCTTAGGAACACTGGACAGCACTTCAGTACTATGTTTGGGGGCGATTTTCAACAGTGAAATTACTGGAAAAGACACAAAAATGGGAAAAACAGCACTAAATATACTGCAGAAAGGACACTTGTTTATAGTAAGAGATTTGAAATGAGAAGGCAAAAAGCCACCTTGTTTAACCTTGACTGAAATTATGTGCTTTGGAAAACTCAAAATTTTCATTGCACATGTCCGCGAATGACCTTGAAAACACCACAAGTATTGATTTGGGGGTTACAAATACATTTTAGTAGGTAAATTCACAGATATGGAATCTGTGAATAGTGAGGATTGACTCTCCAATGAAAAAGAACTCCTAACAAGTTACAGTTGTATAAAACTGAGAAATACCACAAATACTACTCCCAGAAAAATAATTTTTTTAATTAAGTGCTTGATACCTTTTATAATACTGTTTTCCCTTACATTTCTTAGCTACATACTCTTAGATTTTATGACCGTCATTTGTAATGTTTTCTATAAAGAAAATTCAGAATGATTTTTTTCTTTTTTGTTTGTTTTTCATTTTTTTATTTTTATTTTTTTGTTTTTACTTTTTTATTTTATTTGTTTTTATTTATTTAGAGAATGATTTTTTTTTTATTGCATTTTAGGTTTTGGGGCACATGTGAAGAACGTGTAAAATTGATGCATAGGTACACACACGGCAGTGTGATTTGCTGCCTTCCTCCCCATCACCTATATCTGGCATTTCTCTCCATGCTATCTCTACCCAACTCCCCACCCCCCCGCTGTCCCTCCCCTATTTCTCCCTGACAGACCCCAGTGTGTGATGCTCCCCTCCCCTGTGTCCATGTGTTCTCATTGTTCAACACCCGCCTATGAGTGAGAACATACAGTGTTTGATTTTCTGTTCTTGTGTCAGTTTGCTGAGAATGATGGTTTCCAGGTTCATCCATGTCCCTACAAAGGACACAAACTCATCGTTTTCGATGGCTACATAATATTCCATGGTGTATATGTGCCACATTTTACCTGTCTAATCTATCATTGATGGGCATTTGGGTTGATTCCAGGTTTTTGCTATTGTAAACTGTGCTGCAGTGAACATTGGTGTGCATGTGTCCTTATAGTAGAACAATTTATAATCCTTTGGATATATACCCAGTAATGGGATTGCTGGTTCAAATGGAATTTCTATTTCTAGGTCCTTTAGGAATCACCACACTGTCTTCCACAATGGTTGAACTAATTTACACTCCCACCAACAGTGTAAAAGTGTTCCTATTTCTCCACAGCCTCTCCAGCATCTGTTGTCTCCAGATTTTTTAATGATCACCATTCTAACTGGCGTGAGATGGTATCTCAATGTAGTTTTGATTTGCATTTCTCTAATGACCAGTGATGATGAGCATTTTTTCATATGTTTGTTGGCCTCATGTATGTTTTCTTTTGTAAAGTGTCTGTTCATGTCCTTTGCCAACTTTTGAATGGGCTTGCTTGTTTTTTTCTCGTAAATCTGTTTTAGTTCTTTGTAGATTCTGGATATCAGCCCTTTGTCAGATGGGTACATTGCAAAAATTTTTTCCCATTCTGTTGGTTGCCGATTCACTCTAATGACTGTTTCTTTGCCCTGCAGAAGCTGTGGAGTTTGATTAGGTCCCATTTGTCTATTTCGGCTTTTGTTGCCAATGCTTTTGATGTTTTAGTCATGAAGTCCTTGCCTACGCCTATGTCCTGAATGGTTTTGCCTAGATTTTCTTCTAGGGTTTTTATGGTGTTAGGTCTTATGTTTAAGTCTTTAATCCATCAGGAGTTAATTTTAGTGTAAGGTGTCAGGAAGGGGTCTAGTTTCTGCTTTCTGCACATGGCTAGCCAGTTTTCCCAACACCATTTATTAAACAGGGAATCTTTTCCCCATTGCTTGTTTTTGTCAAGTTTGTCAAAGATCGGATGGTTGTAGATGTGTGGTGTTGCCTCCGAGGCCTCTGTTCTGTTCCATTGGTCTATATTTCTGTTTTGGTACCAGTACCATGCTGTTTTGATTACTGTAGCCTTGTAGTATAGTTTGAAGTCCGGTAATGTGATGCCTCCCACTTTGTTCTTTTTGCTTAGAATTGGCTTGGCTATGCGGGCTCTCTTTTGGTTCCATATGAAGTTTAAGGTGTTTTTTTCCAGTTCTGTGAAGAAGGTCATTAGTAGCTTGATGGGGATAGCGTTGAATCTGTAAATTACTTTGGGCAATATGGCCATTTTCAGGATATTGATTCTTCCTAACCATGAACATGGAATGTTTCTCCGTCTGTTTGTGTCCTCTCTTATTGCGTTGAACAGTGGTTTGTAGTTCTCCTTGAAGAGGTCCTTTATGTTCCTTGTTAGTTGTATTCCTAGGTATTTTATTCTCTTTGTAGCAATTGTGAATGGCAGTTCGTTCTTGATTTGGCTCTCTTTAAGTCTGCTATTGGTGTATAGGAATGCTTGTGATTTTTGCACATTGATTTTGTATCCTGAGACTTTGCTGAAGTTGCTTATCAGTTTCAGGAGATTTTGGGCTGAGACGATGGGGTCTTCTAGATATACAATCATGTCGTCTGCAAATAGAGACAATTTGACTTCCTCCTTTCCTATTTGAATACCCTTTATTTCTTCTTCTTGCCTGATTGCTCTGGCTAGAACTTCCAGTGGTATATTGAATAGGAGTGGTGAGAGAGGGCATCCTTGCCTAGTGCCAGATTTCAAAGGGAATGCTTCTAGTTTTTGCCCATTCCGTATGATATTGTCTGTTGGTTTGTCATAAATAGCTTTTATTATTTTGAGATACGTTCCGTCAATACCTAGTTTATTGAGGGTTTTTATCATAAAGGGCTGTTGAATTTTGTCAAAGGCCTTCTCTGCATCAATTGAGATAATCATGTGGTTTTTGTCTTTGGTTCTGTTTATATGCTGAATTATGTTTATAGACTTGCGTATGTTGAACCAGCCTTGCATCCCCGGGATGAATCCTACTTGATCATGGTGGATAAGCTTTTTGATGTGCTGTTGCAATCGGTTTGCCAGTATTTTATTGAAGATTTTTGCATCTATGTCCATCATGGATATTGGCCTGAAGTTTTCTTTTCTTGCTGAGTCACTGCCAGGGTTTGGTATCAGGATGATGTTGGTCTCATAAAATGATTTGGGAAGGATTCTCTCTCTTCGGATTGTTTGGAATAATTTCAGAAGGAATGGTACCAGCTCCTCTTTGTATGTCTGGTAGAATTCGGCTGTGAACTCATCTGGACCTGAGCTTTTTTGGGTGGTAGGCTCTTAGTTGCTGCCTCAACTTCAGACCTTGTTATTGGTCTATTCAGGGTTTCAGCTTCTTCCTGGTTTAGGCTTGGGAGGATGCAAGTGTCCATGAATTTATCCATTTCTTCCAGGTTTACTAGTTTTTGTGCATAGACTAGTTTGTAATAATCTCTGATGATGGTTTGTATTTCTGTGGAATCTGTGGTGATATCCCCTTGATCGTTTTTTTATTTCATCTATTTGATTCTTCTCTCTTTCTTTTTATTAATCTGGCTAGTGGTCTGTCTGTTTTGTTGATCTTTCAAAAAACCAGCTCCTGGATTTATTGATTTTTTTGAAGGGTTTTTTGTGTCTCTATCTCCTTCAGTTGTGCTCTGATCTTAGTTATTTCTTGTCTTCTGCTAGGTTTTGAGTTTTTTTGATCTTGCTCCTCTAGCTCTTTCAATTTTGATGATAGAGTGTCGATTTTAGATCTCTCCTTGCTTCTACTGTGGGCATTTATTGCTATATGTTTTCCTCTAGAGACTGCTTTAAATGTGTCCCAGAGATCCTGGTATGTTGTGTCTTCGTTCTCATTGGTTTCGAAGAACATCTTTATTCCTGCCTTCATTTCATTGTTTATCCAGTGAACATTCAAGAGCCAGTGGTTCAGTTTCCATGAAGCTGTGTGGTTCTGAGTTAGTTTCTCAATTCTGAGTTCTAAGTTGATTGCACTGTCGTCTGAGAGACTGTTTGTTATGATTTCTATTCTTTTGCATTTGCTGAGGAGTGATTTACTTCCTATTATGTGGTCAATTTTAGAGTAGGTGCGATGTGGTCCTGAGAAGAATGTATATTCTGTGGATTTGGGGTGGAGAGTCCTGTAAATGTCTATTAGGTTTGCTTGGTCCAGGTCTGAGTTCAAGACCTGGATATCCTTGTTAATTTTCAGTCTCGTTGATCTGTCTAATATTGACAATGGGGTGTTAAAGTCTCCAACTATATTGTGTGGGAGTCTAAGTCTCTTTGTAAGTCATTAAGAACTTGCCTTATGTATCTGGGTGCTCCTGTAGTGGGTGCGTATATATTTAGGATCATTAGCTCTTCTTGTTGCATTGATCCTTTTACCATTATGTAATGTCCTTCTTTGTCTCTTTTGATCTTTGTTGGTTTAAAGTCTATTTTATCAGAGATGAGAATTGCAACTCCTGCTTTTTTTTTGCTCTCCATTTGCTTGGTAAATCTTCCTCCATCCCTTTATTTTGAGCTTTTGTGTATCCTTGCATGTGAGATAGGTTTCCTGGATACAGCACAGCGATGGGTTCTGGCTTTTTATCCAATATGCCTGTCTGTGTCTTTTAATTGGGGCATTTATCCCATTGACATTTAGGGTTAATATTGTTATGTGTGAATTTGATCCTGCCATTTTGATGCTAGCTGGCTGTTTTGCCCGTTAGTTGATGCAGTTTCTTCATTGTGTTGATGCTCTTTCCCATTTGGTATGTTTTTGGAGTGGCTGGTACTGGTTGTTCCTTTCTATGTTTAGTGCTTCTTTCAGGAGCTCTTGTAAAGCAGGCCTGGTGGTGATGAAATCTCTGAGTACTTGCTTCTTCATAAAGGATTTTATTTTTTCTTCACTTATGAAGCTTAGTTTGGCTGGATATGTAATTCTGGGTTGAAAGTTCTTTTCTTTAAGGATGTTGAACATTGGCCCCCACTCTCTTCTGGCTTGTAGGGTTTCTGCTGAGAGATCTGCTGTGAGTCTGATGGGCTTCCCTTTGTGGGTAACCCGACCTTTCTCTCTGGCTGCACTTAGCATTTTCTCATTCATTTCAACCCTGGTGAATCTGATGATTATGTGCCTTGGGGTTGCTCTTCTTGAGGAGTATCTTTGTGGTGTTCTCTGTATTTCCTGGACTTGAATATTGGTCTGCCTTGCTAGGTTGGGGAAGTTTTCCTGGATAATATCCTGAAGAGTATTTTCCAGCTTGGATTCATTGTCTTTGTCACATTCAGGTGTACCTGTCAAATGTAGATTAGGTCTTTTCACATAGTCCCATATTTCTTGGAGACTTTGTTCATTCCTTTTTACTCTTTTTTCTCTAATCTTGCCTTCTCGTTTTATTTCATTGAGTTGATCTTTAACCTCTGATATCCTTTCTTCTGCTTGGTCAATCTGGCTGTTGAAACTTGTGTATGCTTCACTAAGTTCTAGTGTTGTGTTTTTCAGCTCCATCAGTTCACTTATATTCCTCTCTAAGTTGTTTATTCTCATTAGCATTTCGTCAAGTCTTTTTTCAACATTCTTAGTTTCTTTGCATTGGGTTAGAACATGTTCTTTTAGCTCACAGAAGTTACTTATTACCCACCTTCTGAAGCCCGATTCTGCTTGTTTAATAACTGCCAAGAACCTTTGTGTAAGTCAGCCATGCCGTAGGTGTGAATCTTGGTGATGGCAGACCATAACTCAGCAGCCTTTCCAATGCTTTTTTTTTTTTTTTCCCTTTTCCCCTGTTTTTTCTTTGGCCTTCACTGTCTCCTGCCTTCAGTACCTTCACTGCCTCCTCTTCCTCTACCCCTCCCCTCTAATTGCTTAGCTAAGGATAGATTACCAAATGAGAATCTAAGATCAAGTAAGTTGTAGATATGGCTCATTGATAAGTCATAAATGCATACGGTTACATATCTGTGCAATCAGTTAAAACATGGATATGCTCTGACCCTGAAAAATGAGCATGATAGTTCTCACACATTAAATATTGTTCGTGGTAGGTTGTCCAAAAAGTATCTGGATGTTTGCATACTTGGATTATGCAAATTCATGTATCATAGCTTTGACCTATCTAAACCTAAAATACCAATTGTGATAAGTAGTTTAACAGGAGTGATGTATGTGATTTGTATAGCTTATGTCACTTGAAAAACCTTTCTGTGAAAGGTTTGCATTGATTTTTCTACAGAAAACTGTGGCATTCGAGTCATTACATTGATGTTATACTAGGCTCAAGGCTTAGGTCAGTTGTATTTAATAGATGATAAAATACCCAGATATCTCAAGATCTCATTCAAGTCCTTTGGTTGTGATGGGGAGCAGGTATTTTTTTCTTGTTCCTCTAGTGCATTAAAGTACATTAAAGGAAACTACAAGGATGAAGAACATTTGTAAGCTGCCATTTTTGAGCACTTGCTTTATGCTTATTATTATGCAAAGTCACTTATGGATGCAGGTGTTGTAATGTTCAGTATGCAGGAGAGTAAATTGAGACTTCGGTTTGTACTTATCTTTGTCTTTAATGATAGTATGAGAGGTCATTTTTCTTTCTCTGGATTATGAAAACTTGAACTTAATAGTGATAGAATGTGGAATTAATTATGTGCTAAGTAGATTAAAACTCTGTTAATCAGAGGTATGGGTAGAAAGCCTGACATTTCACAGAAATATTAAACACATCCTAACCTGTCCGTTACATCTATGAGAAATCTTCTTTCCAGCTTGTGGAAATGAGTAATAGTTGCTCTTATCCAGTTTTAAATTTTGTTCCATATATAGTAGAGGTATCCTGGAAGATTCAAAATATATTTATGGACTAAATAAATGTTGTCAGGAAAATGTCGGTTTTAGCAGATTAGACATTAGGAAAATATTGCTGCTATTATGAATAGAAAGTAATGTAGACATTGGAGAATTACCTTAGGTTTACTGAGGACCTAAATTTATGTGTCTCATTAAAGGTTAAAAAAAAAAGTCTCAGAAATTGTATTAAAGCAGAATACAAAATGGGACAAGACCTTGCAGCTTTGCTTAGGGCTCATATATTTCTGCCCACCTGTTAGAGTTTGCTTTTCGTTTCTGCCACCTTGTTTTTACAGATTTCATTGACCTTACCAGAGGTCAGCAAACTACCACCCTTAGGCCAAATCCAACCCAACTATTTTTGTAAATAAAGTTTTGTTGGAACATAGCTATCCTCATTTATTTATATATCACCTACTTTCTGGCTACAGTTGCAAAATTGAATAATTTTGACAGAAAATGTACAGCCTGCAGAGCCAAAGATGTTTACTGTCTCCTCTTTACAGAAGAACTTTACCGACCCTGGCCTAGACAGTGATAAAAATAGTTCTTAAATGTTTTTGACTCCTATTTTCCTTTTCTTCCTCTTCCTATTCTTTCTATTCTTTTAGCTGTATATGAACTCTTGTCAGTATTCGAGATATCAGCTTTCTGAGCATATGCCCTTGTCTGCCTCCTGTTAAGGTTCCCACCTCCAAACAATTAGTTATTTTTTTCCATTTATGAGGCTAAGGATTTTTACGCATTAGATCAACAGGACTAGACATCAGGAGTTATGTAAGTACTCAGGAATATACTCCTTGCTATGTTACAGACTGATCATTATTTGTTTGCCTTTGGCCATTATGAAGAGTACAGTAATCTTCTTAAAATGTAGTAATGTTACTGATGATAAAGCTTTCAAATGTACAGTGATGTCTTTTTAAATCTTGGGACCAAATCCCAATTTATTCTGAATAATATCAGGTTCCAGAAGAGGGAGTTTGAAGCATCTCAGCTAATGAAATCAGTTTTCATTTTAATTTATCTTTGATTTTTTACTTGTTGGGATGTGAGGAGGGTATGAGGGTTAGTAACACTTTTCATTTAGTTCTTAATTTTCTTCTGTTCTATTCTACAATAAAGTTCTAATGGTATATTGGAGCTGTCATTGTAATGCTATCACAAGAGGCTCTAGGATATAATAGCCAGAAAGATTAAGATGCAAATGCAAAAGGAACCATACAGAAATTTCAGTTTGGAGAAGTAAGGAGCCTCTGATTATATTTGAATGGAAAGAGACATGTCATTATTTTTACTGTTGCTTATTTTTACCGTTGCTTATTTTTACTGTTGCTTATTATTGTTTTCTCTCAACTATAACATGTATTTTCCATAACCCTTACACCTTTCATTCCTTTCTTTTCATTGGTTGATATGAACATTGTTTATTTTTCAATAAAATATATCACCTTTAAAAATCTTGACACTTTTGTATGCGCATAGACTACCATGTCTTTAGTAAAGTTGAAGCATATCAGAGACTGTCTAGGATTATTAGAATTCTAGTTAACATTCTGCCAATAAAATAGCCCTAACCTTAGGCATTTTTCTTGCTCAGATCTACCTGAGGTTGGTGATTTTTTGTTTATTTGGGTTGGGGATTTTTTGGTGGGAAGGAATTGTTTTTTTTTTTAAATCTGAACCTTATTCCCTTGGAGTGGTAGCCGAACTTGCTGGGTTCGTGAGTATCAGGGATAGAAGTTATCTTGAAACCACAAGTCACAACCGAAATAGAAAAGTTGCTGTTGTGTCCCATGTGAGATGGTTGATTACGTTTAAAGGGCTGAAGACAAGATACATACTGTGTGTTTGGCTTTGTAACCAAAGGGCCTAGTGCCTACCTTTTGTACTTAAATAATGGAGGAAAATGAAAATAAAGCTGAACTCTAAGAAAAAGCTTTTAAATATAAAAGAGTCTGTCCTGTATTCAAAGCCTACATACTACAGAGGCTTTGAATAATCTCCTTAAGTTTTCACTACTAGAGTTCATTTCAGGTAACTGTTATATTTTCCTTTTAAATAAGAAGATATAATGACATTGTTCTCAAGATTGAGATTGCTGAAAAAAGTTGGTTTACCATTTTTAAAAGGAACTTACATTAGCAAATGCCTCTGAAAATACAGTTATTAGTTTGCCAATAAATGAGTAGTGTTATAGTTGTGAGTTAAATATGCATTAAATGTTTTAGAATATGTTGAACTTAAAATACAGTTTTAGGATTCTATTTCTGGATAAGATGTAGTAAACACATCATACGCTATAGATATATATGTCCTCGCACCACTATAAAGAAATACCTGAGACTGGGTAATTTATAAATAAAAGAGGCTTAATTGGTTCACTGTTCCACAGGCTGTGCAGGAAACATAGAGGCTTCTGGGGAGGCCTCAGGAAACTTAAAGTCATGGCAGAAGGGGATTGAGATGTCTTACATGGTGGAGCAGGAGCAAGAGAGAGAGCAGGGAGGTGCTATATACTTTTAAACACCCAGATCTCCTGAGGACTCTATCATGAGAAAAACACTAGTGGGGTACTAAGCCATTCATGAGAAACCACCCCTGTGATCCAGTCACCTCCCACCAGGCCTTACTTACCTCCAGGACTAGGGATTACATTTCAACATGAGATTTGGGTGGGGACACAGATCCAAACCATATCACTGTACTTCCTGCTAAATACAAAAAACAATCTTTTAACTTCTTGTTTTTTTGTGTGTTTACTTGTTTTATTTCCTATGTATCCAGCCATGGGTACTAGAGGCCTGCAGCTGGGAGCCCCAGTGGACAGAGAGAGAGGAAGAAAGCCCCATTTTAATGACATCTATCCAGTTGCAGGCAAATCATTTTGAAAGTGCCTCCATCCCTTCCCCCAGGTGCTGTAGCTATGGAGATTGTGCATGTAGCCCTGCCCCTCATACCTGTCCTGCAATAATGAGGGTGCCCCTACCCCCTCCCACTGAACACTGTTCCTACCACTCCCACTGGGCACTGCAGACATGGAAATTGTGGGTGGAACCGCAATAACAAGTTGGCAGCCCTCCTCAATGGATGTTACAGCCACAGAGACTGTGGGCAAAGCCCTCACCACCGTTTCCATCTCCTAAGCCTCCCAACTAGAGTGTGGAGGAGGAGGATTAAAAAGAGGGGGAGTGAGTTAGAGAAAGGGACTTTCTGTGTTTGAAATCCTGGGCAGACTTCTTAGCATCCCGTGCATGAAACTGATCAGAATCAAGACAGAAAAAGGTTTTAGAATTGGGCTCCACTGTGTTATACTACCCAGGTTTCAGACTGGCCTGAGTATCCCAATGGGGCAGAACAGAACAACACTAAAAAGATCCTAACAATTAAATTGATATTTGAATCACAGTCCATAAAAGTTGGCTGAGGCATGCATTGTGAACCTAAACAATTTGATTGCCTATCAAAATAGAAAATTTAAACAGCAGAGTCTCCTAACATAATATTCATCATATCAAGAGCCAAGAAAATCTCAGTTCAAATGACAAAAGATAATCAACTGATGCTACACTAAGATGACACAGATGTTGGAATTGTCTGACAAGGATTTTAAAGAAGCTGTAATAATAAATATACTCCAGTTGCAATTGCAGTCTTGAAACAAATGAAAAAATAGAAAGTCTCAGCAAAGAAATAGATGATATAAGGGAGAACCAAATGGAAATTTTAGAACTGAAAAATAAAACTAAATTAAAAATTAGCTTAATAGTAAAATAGAGATGACAGAGGAAAGAAATTGTGCACTCAAATTTAGATCAATATAAATTATCCAATCTGAACAGCAGAGAGAATGAAGATTTTAAAAAGGTAAACAGAATCTTGTGGGCCTCTGAGACAATAACAGAAACATCTTCATATTTGTATCATTGCAATCCCAGAAGAAAAAAAAGTTAGTAGCAGTGAGAGATTGAAGAACATATTTGAAGAACTGAGAGACACAGGAAGAAAGCCAGTGAAGTCAGGTAGTGATTGGAGTGAAATGTCTACAAGCCAAGGAATGACAAGGAAGGCTGGCAACCACCAGAAGCTGGGAGAGAGGCATGGAACAACTTCTTCCTTAGAGCCTTCAGAAGGAGCCAACCCTGCCAACACCTTGCTTTTGGACTTCTGGCTTCCAGAACTGCCAGGAAACCAGAAGGCAGGATGAGAATCACCACTTTTGAGAGCCTTCAGGGGACCAGAAGCTGGAAAGGCCAGATACTCACTTTCCTAGCACCCTCCCTGTCTTGTATGCCCTCTGCTAAGATGGCTGTGTGATTTGCCTGGTTGATTCAGTATAAGAGGAATTTGGCTGGTGGGAACATGAGAGAAATGTTTCTCTTTCTAATAAAAATGGAGAGCGCACAAGAAAAAACACTCAATGTTCTTCTTCCAGCCTTTGAATATGGTGTGAGAAGCTTGAGAGGACATGATGCGTGGAGCTGTTACAACAATCTTCTGACCATGAGGCATTCAGATAAAAAGTTAACATTCTGAGGCTGGTGAAGAAGAGACTGGCTGGAAACAGCAAAACTCCTGGGACTGTCCTCTGATTTTCTCATTAAGTAAACAACGTGTTCTTAGGGTTTAAGCACTTTTTTTTGGAAACACAGCCAAAAGTAATCTTAACTGATGCACAAGCCAGGTGTCTGACACAGTGGGATTTAATATATATTTACTGGATAAAGGAATAAGAGAAAGAATGAATGAAACTCCTACTTCTACCATATCTGCTTGTACTCCAGCTGTCCCTGACTGTTAACAAGACCTCATCTGGAAGACTTGAAGGCTGGGCTGGAGTCATCTGAGAGCCCATTCCCTCACTTGACTGATGCTGGAAGGAGCCAAACATCTGGAGCGTGGAATAGCAGGGGATCCTTGGACATCTCTCTCTGTATTTCCGTTGTTTCATGACATGGTCTTTTCAGCATTGCAGCTTGAAGGTAGTAAGATTTTTTACAAGGTGACAGAGGGCTCTGAAGGTGGTCACTTAAAAAAGCAGAGAGAGGGAGAACAGGCCAGGAAGAATGTGTGTCCGGATGTAACCTAGCCTCAGACGTCACGTAGTATCACTTCTGCCCTATGTATTGGTTAGAGCAGTCATGAGCCCCACTAGGTGGAAGAGGAGAGGTAGAGATCAGCTCTCTTGATGGTGAGGGGATGGTTCTATAAAAGCGTGTGGAACAGGAAATATTGCCAGGGCCAATTTTTGGGAAAATCCAGTCTGCTACAGTGCCTTATACACATCTTTAGTGTCATATTCACCATCTGGATATCATTCATACCTTTCATTTCTACCCTTCTGACTGAAGAATGCAAGCACCTGCAAGTTTTAGTCTGTGGTTATTAACTTCAGTACCTCTGATACGTTCATAAAGATATGTTTAATAAATGCCTTATTCTGTGTTTAATAAATGCCTTATTCTGAAAAAAAAAAGAAAAAATTGGAGAAATGACAGAAAACTTCCTAAATTTGGCAAACCTACATATACAAAAAGCTGGGCAAACTCAAGTATCAACCCGAAATTTTTCACCTGGGGAAAATACAATGAAGTGAGAAAAAAACATTTTTGGATGAAAGAAAATTCAGAGAATTCATTGCCAGCAGATTTGCTGTAAAAAAGAAAGTTCTTCAGACAGAAAATGATGGCAGAAGGGAATTCTGCTGGAACAGCAGGATGAAGAAAGTACAAATTAATAGATATAGGGAATTTCCTAATCTTCTCTTGAATTTTTAAAATATTTGATTAGAAGCAAAATTTCTAACAATATCTGATATGATCCTCAATGTATATGAAGGTGATTTTTAAAACAACTATATCATCAAAGTGGAGAGAGTAAAGAAACCTAAAAAGTTGGAAGGTTTTCAAATTGGAAGGCATTCCATTTCAAATGGTAAAATTTTTGAGATGAGTAGACTGTAATAACTGTTATAATTATCCCTAGAGAAACTACTAAAAATGCTCTATAGGCCAAGCATGGTGACTTGCACCTGTAATCCCAGCACTTTGGGAGGCCAAGGCAGGCAGATCACCTGATACCAGGAATTCAAACTACTAAAAATACAAAAATTAGCCAGGCATGGTGGCGTATAACTGTTATCCTAAAAGCTACTTTGGAGGCTGAGACGGGAGAATTGCTTTGAACCTGGGAGGTGGAGGTTGCAGTGAGCCAAGTTCATGCCACTGCACTCCAGCCTGGGCAACAGAGCAAGACTCCATCTCCAAAAAAAAAAAGCTCTATGAAGAGATATTTTAAAACACTATAGAAGACTATACTTACCTGGATCATTTCGATAGTTCCTTAAAACACTATAGATAAATCAAAATTGAATATTAAAAAAAGTTTCAATTATGCACAAGCAAGGAGAAATGGGAACAAAAAACAAAGGGAGCAAATAGAACACAATAAAGTGGTTTACTAAATCCCCACATGTCAATAATTGCATGAAATGTAAATGCAAATGATCTAAACATACCAGTTAAGAAAGAGAAAAAGATTAAAATGATGGGAAGATATACCATGCAAACAGTAATCAGAAAGATAGAGCGACTGTATTAATCTCAGAGTAGAGTTCACAACGAGGAAAACTAGGAGACAAAGGAAGATATAACAATAATAAAATGATCTGTTTACCAAAAAGATATAATTGTAAACATGTGCACTTAACAGGTCTTCAAAATACATGAAGCAAAAACTGACAGAACTGAAAGGAGAACAGACAAATACAGTTGGAGACTTTAACACCGTCTTTCAATAATTGGTAGAAGTATTAGACTCAAAACAAATAAGGTCATTCATCATGACCAAGGGAGATTTTTTGCTGGGACACAGAATGGTTCAACAGACACAAATCAATCAGTGTGATACATCATGTCAACAGAATGAAGACAAAAACCATTTGATCATTTCAATTGATGCTGAAAAAAATTTAATAAAATTAACATCCCTTCATGATAAAATCCTCAAAACACTGGGCACAAAGGGAATATACTTCAACATAATAAAAGCCATATACAACAGACTGACAACTAGTATCATACTGATTGGGGGGGAAAACTGAAAGACTTTTCTCTAAAATATGGAGCATGGCAAGGAGGCCCACTTTTACCACTGTTAATCAACATAGTGCTAGAATTTCTAGCTAGAGTAATCAGACAAGAGAAGGAAATAGCCGACATCCAAATTAGAAAGGAAGAAATCAACTTATTCCTGTTTGCAGACTATGTAGTTCAATATTTGGAAAAATCTAAAAACTCTACCAAAAAAAGTACTAGAACTGATAAATCAGTAAAGTTGCAGGTACAAAATCAACACACAAATATCAGTGTTGTTTCTATATGCCAACAGTGAGCAATCTGAAAAGCAAATTTTAAGAAGTAATCCTATGTACAATAGCTACAAATACAATTAAGTAACAAGAAATTAACCAAAGAAGTAAAGGATTTCTACAATGCAAACTATAAAACATTGATTAAAGAAATTGAAGAGAACATAAAAAATGGAAAGATATTCCATGTTCATGGATTGGAAGAGTAAACATTGTTAAAATGTTCATACTGTCCAGAGTAATCTATAGATTCAATCTAATCCCTATCAAAATAACCAGTGACACTCTTCACAGAAATAGAAAAAAACAATCTAAAACTTATATGGAATCACAAAAGACCCAGAATAGTCAAAGCTAATCTGAGCACAAAGAACAAAACTGGAGGAATCACACTGCCTGAGTTCAGATTATACTACAGAGCTATAGTAACCAAAACAGTGTGGTACTGGCAGCAAAACAGACACATAGACCAATGGAACAGGATAGAAAACCCAGAAACAAGTCTATAGTAAACTCATTTTCAATAAAGGGAAATGAGTTTAAAGGGAAAGGAAAAGGAAAGGGAAAGGAAAGTCTCTCCAATAAATGGTGCTGGGAAAACTGGATATCCATATGCTCAGGAATGAAATTAGATGCCAGTCTAATTTCTTACCATATACACAAATCAAATCAAAATTAATTAAAGACTTAAATCTGAGACCTCAAACTATGAAACTACTAAAAGGAAACATTGGGGGAAACTCTCCAAGACATTGGTTTGAGTGGGTAAAGACTTCTTGATTAATACCCGATAAGCACAGGCAACCAAAGCAAAAATGGACAAATGGGATCATATCAAGCTAAAACCCTCTGCCTGCATGGTAAAGGAAACAGTCAACAAAGTGAAGAGACAACCCATAGAATGGGAGAAAATATTTGCAAACTGCCCAACTGACAAGGAATTAATAACCAGAATATAAAAGGAGCTGAAACAACTCTTTAGGAAAATTTGATCAAAAAATGGGCAAAAGATCTGAATAGATATTTCTCAGACAGAAGAAGACATACAGATGGCAAACAGACATATGAAAAGGTATTCAGCATCACTGATTGTCAGATAAATGCAAATTTAAAAAACTGACAATGACATTTCATCTCACCCCAGTTAAAATGGCTTTTACCCAAAAGGCAGGCAATAACAAATGTGGAGAAATAACAAATGTGGAGAAAAGAGAACTTTCATACACTGTTAGTAGGAATATAAGTTAGTACAACTACTATGAACAGTTTGGACATTCCTCATAAAATAAAAATAAAAATTGAGCTACCATATGATCCAGTAACCCTGCTGCTGGGTACATAACAAAAAGAAAGGAAATCAGTATATTGAAGAAATATTTTGCACTCCCACATTTACTACAGGACTTTCCACAATAGCCAGGATTTGAAAACAACCTAAGCATTCATCAGCAGAAGAATGAACAAAGAAAATATGTGGTATCTATACACAATGGAGTACTATTCAGTTATAACAAAGAATGAGATCCTGTTATTTGCAACAACATGGATGGAACTGGAGAGCATTATGTTAAGTGAAATAAACCAGGCACAGAAAGACAAACTTGGCATGTTCTCACTTATTTGTGGGAGCTAAAAATTAAAACAAATTGAACTCATGTAGATAGCAGAATGATGGTTACCAGAGGCTGGGAAGATTAGTTCTCGGGGACATCTGAGGGGACATGTTAATGGGTACAGAAAATAGAAAGAATAAGACCTACTACTTCACAGCACAGCAGGGTGACTAAAGCCAACAATAATTTAATTCTGCATTTAAAAATAACTAAAAGAGTATAATTGCATTGTTTGTAACACAAAGGATGGATACCCCATTTACCCTAATGTGATTTTTCATGCATTGTATGCCTGTGTAAAAATACCTCACGTATTCCATAAATATATACACCTCCTATATACTCGCAAAAATTAAAAATTAAAAAACCCAATGCAAAAAAACAAAAACTTTTGATTTACCAGTGACCCTGTTAAAGAGGATGAAAGAGAAGCCATAGACTGGGAGAAATCTTTGCAAATCATATGTCCAACAAAGGCATGTATAGAGAAGGTATTAAGAACTCTATAATCTCAATAGTAAGTTACAGTCTAGTTAGGAAATAGGCAAAAGTCTTGTACAGACAGCTATGCAAAAGACATATACTGGTGATAAATAAGGACATGAAAAAAATATTCAAAAATTATCAGCTGTTAGAGAAATGCAAAAGACATGATGAGATACAATTATTCACCTATCAGAATGGCTAAAATAAAAAATGCCAAGAATGTGGAACAACCAGCTCTTTCATACATTGCTTATGAGAATGTAAAATGGTACAGTCATTCTAGGGAACAGTTTGGTGGTTCCCTATAAACATACCATTACCTATATGATCCAGTAATCACATTCCTGTATATCCTAGAGAAAACCCATATCCACACAGAAACTTTTACACTCATGTGTATAGCATCATAGTGTGCAATAACCAAACAGTGGAAACAACCCAAATATCCTTAAATGAGTAAATAAACTGTGGTATAATTCACATGATAGAATGCTTCCTAGTAATAAGATATTAGCTATTATAAACAAGTTGGATGGATCTCCAGAGCATTATGCTGAGTGATAAAAAGCCAATCTAAAAAGGTTAACTACTATCTAATTCCATTTATAATGCTCTTAAAGTGACTAAATTATAGTGATGGAGAGCAGGTCAGTGGATTACAGAGATTAAGGTTTGGGGATGAGTCGGCCTCTAAATTGGAAGTGTAAGGGAGTTTCTTTGTTTTGATGGTACAGATTGTATCCTAATTGTGGTGGTTACATGAGTGTATACATTAGAAAATCTGAGTGCTTGTGAAAACTGGTAAAATCCTAAAATGTCTGTAGTTTAGTTAATAGTATTGTGTAATGTCAGTTTCCTGATTTTGATAATGTACTATGCTTAAGGGTTAAGTAATATGTTCTCCTTGGGGAAAACTTTTTGGAAGGTACACCATGAAGTTCAGTAACTCTCTGTAGTATTTTTGCAGTTTATTGTGGATCTTAAATTATTTCAAAATGAAAAGTAAAAAAAAAAAAAAATGTTAAAAAATTGTTTTTAAATTAATTTATTATACTTTAAGGTCTGGGGTACATATGCAGATGTCATACATACAGGTCATAGGTATACTTGTGGTGGTTTGCTTCATCCATTGCCCCATGATCTGTATTAGGTATTTCTCCTAATGCTGTCCCCCTCCACAATCCCCCCACCCACTGCTGTTCCTCCCCTAGCCCCTCACCCCCCAGGCCCTGGTGTGTGATGTTCCCCTCCCTGTGTCCATGTGTTCTCATTGTTCAACACCTACATATGAGTGAGAACATGCAGTGTTTGGTTTTCTGTTCTTGTGTCCATTTGCTGAGAATGATGGTTTCCAGCTTCATCCATGTCCCTACAAAGGACACGAACTCATCCTTTTTTATGGCTGCATCGTATTCCATGGTGTATATATGCTGTATTTTCTTTATCCGGTCTATCATTGATGGACATTTGGGTTGGTTCTAAGTCTTTGCTATTGTGAACAGTGCCGCAATGAACATACGTGTGCATGTGTCTTTATAATAGGACAATTTATAATCCTTTGGGTATATACCCAGTAATGGGATTGCTGGGTCAAATGGTATTTCCATTTCTAGATCCTTGAGGAATCGCCACACTGTCTTCCACATGGTTGAACTAATTTCCACTCCCACCAACAGTGTAAAAGTGTTCCTATTTCTCCACGTCCTCTCCAGCATCTGTTGTCTCCAGGTTTTTTAATGATCGCCATTTTAACTGGTGTGAGATGGTATCTCAATGTAATTTTAATTTGCATTTCTCAAAAGACCAGCGATAATGAGCATTTTTTCATATGTTTGTTGGCTGCATATATGTCTTCTTTTAAAAGTGTCTGTTGATATCCTTCACCCCGTTTTTGATGGGGTTGTTTTTTCTTGTAAATTTGTTTAAGTTCTCTGTAGATTCTGGATATTAGCCCTTTGTCAGATGGGTAGATTGCAAAAATTTTTCCCCCAATCAATATTGTGAAAATGGCCTTACTACCCAAAGTAATTTATAGATTCAATGCTATTCCCATCAAGCTACCAATGACTTTCTTCACAGAATTGGAAAAAACCACCTTAAACTTCATATGGAACCAAAAAAGAGCCCGCATAGCCAAGACAATCCTAAGCAAAAAAAAAATAATAATAATAACAACAACAAAGCTGGAGGCATCATGCTATCTGACTTCAAACTGTATTACAAGACTACTGTAATCAAAACAGCGTGGTACTGGTACCAAAACAGAGATATAGACCAATGGAACAGAACAGAGGCCTCAGACAGAATGCCACACAACTATAACCATCTGATCTTTGACAAACCTGACCAAAACAAGCAATGGGGAAAGGATTCCCTCTTTAATAAATGGTGTTGGGAAAACTGGCTAGCCATATGCAGAAAGCTGAAACTGGATCCCTTCCTTACACCTTATACAAAAATTAACTCTAGATAGTTTAAAGATTTAAACATGAGGCCTAACACCATAAAAACTCTAAAAGAAAACCTAGGCAATACCATTCAAGACATAGGCTTGGGCAAGGACTTCATGACTAAAACACCAAAAGCAATGGCAACAAAAGCCAAAATAGACAAATGGGATCTAATTAAACTTAAGAGCTTCTGCACAGCAAAAGAAACTATCATTAGAGTGAACTGGCAACAATGTTAAAAATTCTTGATGAGTAAAGAGAATAAAATGAACTGGTTACAGTAGTGTTCGTTGAGGTAGTTTGAGAAAAGTGGTCTTGAGGTATTTTTTTTTCCATTAAAAAAATACAATAGCTGGGGATTCCAAAAAATTCATGCTCAGCTAACAGTGTATTTTTCATATATGGCTAGCTGCATGGAGAAATGAAATAAAGACTGTCTTGGAGAAGAGGTATCCAGATTTGACATCTGGTCTAATTGTTCTTGATGGTTTGGTTTTAAAGTCAGTGAATAGACAAGTGCTGTAAGTACCAGTACTACCCAGAATAATGGTACTTTGCAGAATGGAAGAACCAGCAAAATGGTGTCACTTAAACTCTGACTTTTATTTAAAACAAAACATTTGCAGCAGCTTTTGCACGGGAACAGTTTCAACCATTGTTTCCCTTTGCAACTACTTCATCTTTTACACTTGGTCTTAGCCAAAAGGCCAAGAAGCGATAACTTCATCTTTTTAATCCTGTATCATAAGATAGGGCTAACCATTCATAGGCATGCTTTTTATTCCTTTTTCCCTTCTACCCTCTTCTTCTACCTGTTTCGCTTTCTGTCCTCTTCTCTTGTCCTCCTTTCTTCCCCTCTATTTTTCCCCCAGCTCTCCCTTTTTCTATCTTATTTCCTCCTTTCCTCTTTTCCCTTCTTCCCTTTTTAAAAAGAGTACCTGCCATATCATACTTGATGATATTTTTTTAGTAAAGAGAGCCTAATGAATCCTGTCAACTAAAATGATGATGGAGAACTTTTCTGAAATTCAGTCTTAATTTTGTAAGCATGCCCTTATAACCTCAACAGTTAAATTGGTTCTGAGACCTGGGAATCAGGGTATAAACTTACAGAGAAAAGTTGAGGTGCTTGAGAAGATACATTTTCTGTGCATTTATATAGGATTGGCAGAAGCTGGCTCCTCATGTAACTTAACTTTTCTCCTGTATCCTTGGAGGTAGCTTTATTTGCATTATATTCTTCAATGAGAATATGTGTCATTAATTATCTGCCTTTCCTTTGTGGCCCTTCTGGTAGCAGAAAAATATTACCAAGGTTATTCAGGTGTGCGAGTCTCTTGAATCTAAGTTGAGGGTTTTCTAGAGACCACCTGGAACTCCCAGAGATAAAAATACTGTCTTAAAGACTCTCAGTGGAAGAAATGCCTCATATTTGTTTGTTGCTTTCTGTTGGATTTATGGAATTTCCATCTTTTAAAAACAGCTTTAAAGCATTCAATAGAGACTTACAGGTAAAGAGCAAAAGTTTTTAAAATGTATTATTTTAAGTAAGCTAAATATGGCTTTACTTACCAAGATAAGCTTTCCTCTTCTATGACTGTATAGTAACTATCTGCCTTTGCTATAGTCTTTCATTCTATAAACTCTGTATCTTGGTATCTTTCTTCCCTTAAGTTTCCACTCTTAGATTTTACAGAATACCCATAGGGAAATTGATTTCCTGAAGCACTTGGTAAACTACTTGGGCCTGAGTTACTGTGTTGTCCTTACTGCTTGGAACAGATTGCTCTTTGCTAGAGGGGTGGAAAGGACACCTTAGTACAGTCTTAACTTTGCTATGGGAATATTCTTGTTTAATATGTTAAGAGACAATAATTTCTGGTCTTGGCTTTCAAAAGTGAGAATGCTTTTTAATTGTCTCTTTCATGGTTATTAACTGTGCCCAGAGTCTTCATTTTAATTACCACAATGCAGTACTTCAGTTTTCTTATTTGCTTCATGACCTTTTCTCCTTGGTTTTGAAAATAATTTTAGAGAAATAAAATTAGATTGTTTCTAATATAATGAAATGTTTTTGCCACACTATTAATGAATACTTTCTTCATTACCAACACAAAGCTAGATACTGGAAATCTTTTTAAACAAACAAATGAAAAACTGTTTAGTCTTCTGATTAGAGCAGACAGAGAGCACAGTAAAATTTAACTCACCTGGCTTGACCCATTTTTTTGGTTTTTACTGAGCTGTCTTCATTGGAAATGGGAGCTATCTTTGACTTTTCCAACAGAAGGTATTTCTTAGAGAGGAGCTGGAGGGATCTGCTGGGGTTCTCATTCTTAATTTTCAGTTTACAGAAATAGCCACGAAATGTTTTGAGCCTGGACTTCTTGCTGCATCTTGCATTGAAAACATCATGGTGAAGTAGATAAGGGCAGTAGACAGTGGATAAAGAGACTTGAATTATAAATTCTGATTTGCCACTTGTTAATTTATTTTTGTGACTATGGACTTGACATCCCCTTTGTCCCTGTAGATGTAATTCAGTTGAACTAATGGTTATTGAGCATTTACTGTTTCCACGAGGCGGCTGGAGATATTATGTCCAGTTTATATTGACTAAATGTTTTCTTTGTTGTTAATTTAGCCTTTTTCTGCAATGTTTTTGGTCAGTAGTAACTCTGGGCAGGTGAGGGAAATTACATTGTGGCTAGAAAATTTGTATTCTGAAGTTGGTTTTATTGGTGTGTGGGAAAAATATTTGTAAATAATCCTAGAAAAAATATTTGTCAATAGTCCTAGTACAAAATCAGTACTATTTTGTAATATTGTGTAATCCACATTGCTACTAATTTACTAAGTGGAGACAGTGGAAACCCCTAAATCCTAGTAGTAGTGCCTAAGTAATAGAATAATGTCTTTGGTTTACTAGTTGATTGAAAATTTTTCTTTTTTAACATAGTGGAAATTAACCTGGTGTCCTAATTTGAAATATGTCTAACAGTGACTATTTTTGTATTTTAACCTAAGTAAGAGACTAAAATATTTCAGCATTATGATGGTACCTTTACTGAATTAGTAATCATTTATTTCTAAGGACTGCTGCTTTTCTTCAAATACCATTTTGGTTAGAGGCTTAATAATTCAATTATCATTCCCAATTGTTGATTTATAGGGTCATTCTTGGAAACTAATAGTGTCAGATGAAATGCCTCAGATAGTGTAAAAGAAACTAATTGGGCCAGGAGTGGTGTCTCACGCCTGTAATCCCAGCACTTTGGGAGCCCGAGGTGGGAGTATGGCTTAAGCTCACAAGATTGAGATCAGCCTGGGCAACATGGCAAAACCCCGTCTGTACAAAAAAAAATACAAAAATTAGTTGGGCATGGTGGTGTGTACGTGCCTGTAGTCCCAGCTGCTCAGGGGGCTGAGATAGGATGGCTTGAGCCCAGGAGATAGAGGTTGTCGTGAACCATGATTGTGCCACTGCACTCCAGCCTGGGCAATAGAACTAGACCTTGTCTCAAAACTAATAATAATAACTGAAGAAAATAAAAAGGGAACTAAATTCAGAAGACTCTTGTTATATCTTAAATCCTTATTTTTGGATTAATATGTACTATGGTGACAGCTTTGCTGATGAAATACCATTACAAAAATGTTACATAACATTCTTAGCATATAAAGACCCATGATTGGGCTGCCTTGCAACACTAATACACAAAAAGAACACACACACACAAAAAAAACTGGATTTATTCAGTGTGAAATAATGTCCCTTGAGATTATGAGGATAAATAAGAAGTACGTTCAAATTAATTTTGGACATACACCATCTCATTTATTTAGCCTTATGAGAAGCTCTGAGAAAGAAGGGTGAGTGAACAGGGAAGAGGTTCTGTAGGGAGGTAATTTTTGTGTCTATTTTAAACTAACCAATTGAAGGCAAATCACACAGTTGAGTTCATAACAGAACCTTCATTAAAACAAAATCATATCTTTAACCTCTCTATCGAAGTTCTTTCATTAGAGAATGTTCTCAAGTAATTTTCACAAATTTACCTTGTATTTCTTTTTTTTTTTAATTGCATTTTAGGTTTTGAGGTACATGTGAAGAACATGCAAGATTGTCGCATAGGTACACGCATGGCAATGTGATTTGCTGCCTTCCTCCCCCATCACCTATATCTGGCATTTCTCACCATGCTGTCTCTCCCCAACTCCCCACCCCCCCACTGTCCCTCCTCTATTTCCCCCCGACAAACCCCAGTGTGTGATGCTCCCCTCCCTGTGTCCATGTGTTCTCATTGTTCAACACCCGCCTATGAGTGAGAACAGGCGGTGTTTGATTTTCTGTTCTTGTGTCAGTTTCCTGAGAATGATGGTTTCCAGGTTCATCCATGTCCCTACAAAGGACACGAACTCATCGTTTTTGATGGCTGCATAGTATTCCATGGTGTGTATGTGCCACATTTTCCTGTCCAGTCTATCATCGATGGGCATTTGGGTTGGTTCCAGGTCTTTGCTATTGTAAACTGTGCTGCAGTGAACATTGGTGTGCATGTGTCCTTATAGTAGAACGATTTATAATCCTTTGGATATATACCCAGTAATGGGATTGCTGGGTCAAATGGAATTTCTATTTCTAGGTCCTTGAGGAATCACCACACTGTCTTCCACAATGGTTGAACTAATTTACACTCCCACCAACAGTGTAAAAGTGTTCCTATTTCTCCACATCCTCTCCAGCATCTGTTGTCTCCAGATTTTTTAATGATCCCCCATTCTAAATGGCATGAGATGGTATCTCAATGTAGTTTTGATTTGCATTTCTGTAATGACCAGTGATGATGAGCATTTTTTCATATGTTTGTTGGCCTCATGTATGTCTTCTTTTGTAAAGTGTCTGTTCATATCCTTAGCCCACTTTTGAATGGGCTTGTTTGTTTTTTTCTTGTAAATCTGTTTTCATTCTTTGTAGATTCTAGATATCAGCCCTTTGTCTGATGAGTACATTGCAAAAATTTTTTCCCATTCTGTTGGTTGCCGATTCACTCTAATGACTGTTTCTTTTGCCCTGCAGAAGCTGTGGAGTTTGATTAGGTCCCATTTGTCTATTTTGGCTTTTGTTGCCAATGCTTTTCGTTTTTGGTCATGAAGTCCTTGCCTACGCCTGTGTCCTGAATGGTTTTGCCTAGGTTTTCTTCTAGGGTTTTTATGGTGTTAGGTCTTATGTTTAAGTCTTTAATCCATCTGGAGTTAATTTTAGTGTAAGGTGTCAGGAAGGGGTCCAGTTTCTGCTTTCTGCACATGGCTAGCCAGTTTTCCCAGCACCATTTATTAAACAGGGAATCCTTTCCCCATTGCTTGTTTTTGTCAGGTTTGTCAAAGATCGGATGGTTGTAGATGTGTGGTGTTGCCTCCAAGGCCTCTGTTCTGTTCCATTGGTCTATATTTCTGTTTTGGTACCAGTACCATACTGTTTTGATTACTGTAGCCTTGTAGTATAGTTTGAAGTCCGGTAATGTGATGCCTCCCACTTTGTTCTTTTTGCTAAGAATTGACTTGGCTATGCAGACTCTCTTTTGGTTCCATATGAATTTTAAGGTGTTTTTTTCCAGTTCTGTGAAGAAGGTCATTGGTAGCTTGATAGGGATAGCGTTGAATCTGTAAATTACTTTGGGCAGTATGGCCATTTTCAGGATATTGATTCTTCCTAACCATGAAAATGAAATGTTTCTCCATCTCTTTGTGTCCTCTTATTTCGTTGAGCAGTGGTTTGTAGTTCTTCTTGAAGAGGTCCTTTACGTTCCTTGTTAGTTGTATTCCTAGGTATTTTATTCTCTTTGTAGCAATTGTGAATGGCAGTTTGTTCTTGATTTGGCTCTCTTTAAGTCTGCTATTGGTGTATAGGAATGCTTGTGATTTTTGCACATTGATTTTGTATCCTGAGACTTTGCTGAAGTTGCTTATCAGTTTCAGGAGATTTTGGGCTGAGACTATGGGGCCTTCTAGATATACAATCATCTCGTCTGCAAATAGAGACAATTTGACTTCCTCCTTTCCTATTTGAATACCCTTTATTTCTTCTTCTTGCCTGATTGCTCTGGCTAGAACTTCCAGTGGTATATTGAATAGGAGTGGTGAGAGAGGGCATCCTTGCCTAGTGCCAGATTTCAAAGGGAATGCTTCTAGTTTTTGCCCATTCCGTATGATATTGTCTGTTGGTTTGTCATAAATAGCTTTTATTATTTTGAGATACGTTCCGTCAATACCTAGTTTATTGAGGGTTTTTATCATAAAGGGCTGTTGAATTTTGTCAAAGGCCTTCTCTGCATCAATTGAGATAATCATGTGGTTTTGTCTTTGGTTCTGTTTATATGCTGAATTATGTTTATAGACTTGCGTATGTTGAACCAGCCTTGCATCCCCGGGATGAATCCTACTTGATCATGGTGGATAAGCTTTTTGATGTGCTGTTGCAATCGGTTTGCCAGTATTTTATTGAAGATTTTTGCATCTGTGTTCATCATGGATATTGGCCTGAAGTTTTCTTTTCTTGCTGAGTCTCTGCCGGGGTTTGGTATCAGGATGATGTTGGTCTCATAAAATGATTTGGGAAGGGTTCTCTCTTTTGGATTGTTTGGAATAATTTCAGAAGGAATGGTACCAGCTCCTCTTTGTATGTCTGGTAGAATTCGGCTGTGAACCCATGTGGACCTGGGCTTTTTTTGGGTGGTAGGCTCTTAATTGCTGCCTCAACTTCAGACCTTGTTATTGGTCTATTCAGGGTTTCAGCTTCTTCCTGGTTTAGGTTTGGGAGGATGGAAGTGTCCAGGAATGTATCCATTTCTTCTAGGTTTACTAGTTTATGTGCATAGAATTATTTGTAATAATCTCTGATGATGGTTTGAATTTCTGTGGAATCTGTGGTGATATCCCCTTTATCGTTTTTTATTGCATCTATTTGATTCTTCTCTCTTTTCTTTTTATTAATCTGGCTAGTGGTCTATTTTGTTGATCTTTTCGAAAAACCAGCTCCTGGATTTATTGATTTTTTGAACGGTTTTTTGTGTCTCTATCTCCTTCAGTTCTGCTCTGATCTTAGTTATTTCTTGTCTTCTGCTAGTTTTTGAGTTTTTTTGATCTTGCTCCTCTAGCTCTTTCAATTTTGATGATAGGGGGTCTATCTTAGATCTCTCCTTGCTTCTGCTGTGGGCATTTATTGCTATATATTTTCCTCTAGAGACTGCTTTAAATGTGTCCCAGAGATCCTGGTATGTTGTGTCTTCGTTCTCGTTGGTTTCAAAGAACATCTTTATTTCTGCCTTCATTTCATTGTTTATCCAGTCAACATTCAAGAGCCAGATGTTCAGTTTCCATCAAGTTGTGCGGTTCTGAGTTAGTTTCTGAATTCTGAGTTCTAACTTGATTGCACTGTGGTCTGAGAGACTGTTTGTTATGATTTCCATTCTTTTGCATTTGCTGAGGAGTGATTTACTTCCTATTATGTGGTCAGTTTTAGAGTAGGTGCGATGTGGTCCTGAGAAGAATGTATATTCTGTGGATTTGGGGTGGAGAGTTCTGTAAATGTCTATTAGGTTTGCTTGGTCCAGGTCTGAGTTCAAGACCTGGATATCCTTGTTAATTTTCTGTCTCGTTGATCTGTCTAATATTGACAATGGGGTGTTAAAGTCTCCAACTATATTGTGTGGGAGTCTAAGTCTCTTTGTAAGTCATTAAGAACTTGCCTTATGTATCTGGGTGCTCCTGTATTGGGCGCATGTATATTTAGGATCGCTAGCTCTTCTTGTTGCATTGATCCTTTTACCATTATGTTAATGTCCTTCTTTGTCTCTTTTGATCTTTGTTGGTTTAAGGTCTATTTTATCAGAGACGAGAATTGCAACTCCTGCTTTTTTTTGCTCTCCGTTTGCTTGGTAAATCTTCCTCCATCCCTTTATTTTGAGCCTTTGTGTATCCTTGCGTGTGAGATGGGTTTCCTGGATACAGCACACCAATGGGTTTTGGCTTTTTATCCAATATGCCAGTCTGTGTCTTTTGATTGGGACATTTAGCCCATTGACATTTAGGGTTAATATTGTTATGTGTGAATCTGATCCTGCCATTTTGATGCCAGCTGGCTGCTTTGCCCATTAGTTGATGCAGTTTCTTCATTGTGTTGATACTCTTTCCCATTTGGTATGTTTTTAGAGTGGCTGGTACTGGTTGTTCCTTTCTATGTTTAGTGCTTCTTTCAGGAGCTCTTGTAAAGCAGGCCTGGTGGTGATGAAATCTCTGAGTACTTGCTTCTTCATAAAGGATTTTATTTTTCCTTCACTTATGAAGCTTAGTATGGCTGGATATGTAATTCTGGGTTGAAAGTTCTTTTCTTTAAGGATGTTGAACATTGGCCCCCACTCTCTTCTGGCTTGTAGGGTTTCTGCTGAGAGATCTGCTGTGAGTCTGATGGGCTTCCCTTTGTGGGTAACCCAACCTTTCTCTCTGGCTGCCTTTAGCAGTTTCTCCTTCAGTTCATCACTGATGAATCTGACAATTTTGTGCCTTGGGGTTGCTCTTCTTGAGGAGTATCTTTGTGGTGTTCTCTGTATTTCCTGGACTTGAATATTGGCCTGCCTTGCTAGGTTGGGGAAATTTTCCTGGATAATATCCTGAAGAGTATTTTCCACCTTGGATTCATTCTCACCATCACATTCAGGTACACCTATCAAATGTAGATTAGGTCTTTTCACATAGTCCCATATTTCTTGGAGACTTTGTTCTTTCCTTTTTACCCTTTTTCTCTAATCTTGCCTTCTCGTTTTATTTCATTAAGTTCATCTTCGACCTCTGATATCCTTTCTCCTGCTTGGTCAATTTGGCTGCTGAAACTTGTGTATGCTTCGTGAAGTTCTCGTGTTGTGTTTTTCAGCTCCATCAATTCACTTATATTCCTCTCTAAGTTGTTTATTCTCGTTAGCATTTCATCAAATCTTTTTTCAAGGTTCTTAGTTTCTTTGCATTGGATTAGAACATGTTCCCTTAGGTCACTGAAGTTTCTTATTACCCACCTTCTGAAGCCTGATTCTGTCAATTCATCACACTAATTCTCCATCCAGCCTTGTTCCCTTGCTGTTGAGGAGTTGTGATCCCTTGGAGGAGGAGAGGTGTTCTGGTGTCAGGTGTTTTCATCCTTTTTACGCTGGTTTCTTCCCATCTTTGTGTATTTATCCACCTGTCGTCTTTGTAGTTGTTGACTTTCAGATTGGGTCTCTGAGTGGATGTCCAGTTTGTGGATGATGAAGTTATTTCTTTCTGTTTCTTAGTTTTCCTTTTACCAGTCAGACCCCTCTGCTGTAGGACTGCTGAGGTCCATTCCAGGCCCTGTTTGCCTGGGCATCACCTGCAGTGGCTGCAGAACAGTAAGGATTGCTGCCAGTTTCTTCTTCTGCTCTCTTTGTCCCAGAAGGATACCAGCCTGATGTCAGTCTGAGCTCTCCTTTATTAGGTGACTCTTTGGATATATGGGGGTCAGGGAGCTGCTTGAGGAGACAGTGTGTCCTTTATAGGAGCTCAAGTGCTGAGCTGTGAGCTCTGTTGTTCATTCAGAGCTGCTGGTCAGGTACATTTAAGTCTGCTGCAGCAGAACTCATAAACCCCCCTTTTCTTCCCCAGGTGCTCTGTCCTGGGGAGTTAGGGCTTTATTTATGAGTTTCTGTTGTGCTGCTGCCTTTTTTCAGGGTTGCCCTGCCCAGCGAGGAGGCAGCCTAGTCACTGTCTGCCTGCAGAGGCTTTGCTGAGGTGCTGTGGGCTCCGCCCAGCTGCCGTGTGAACTTCCCTGCAGTCCTGTTTATACAATATAGGTAGAACTGCCTCGACAGTGGCGGCCCTCCTCTGTAGTGGCAGACTCTCTCTGTAATGGCGGGCTGCCTCGGCAACGGGGGGCTGCCTGAGCAATGGCGGACTACCTCCGTAGTGGTGGACTGCGTTGGTAATGGCGGATGCCCCTCCCCCACAGAGCTGGACCATCCGGAGTTCAGCTGTGCTTGCTATGAAAGTCTTAATCCAGAGCGTTTCACATTGCTGTTTTTTTGTCGGGGTGGGACCTGCCGAGCCTGATCACCTGGTTCCCTGCCTCAGAGCCTTTTTTTTTCTTTTTTTTTTTAGTTGAAGGGTCTACTGTCTCCAGGTGTTCCAGTTGACTGTTGAAAAGGTGCCGGGATCTGTGTGATTTCCCGTGCGGCGACCCTCTGCACCTGTGCCGGCTGAAACAGCAGCACTGAGATTCATGGCACTTTTTTCCCCGGAAATCTTCTGGCCTGGCTCCCTGTTTCAGTCCCCTTTTCTATCAGTTGAATGGGCGATTCTGTCTTCCCAAAGCTCCAATCGCCAGCTAAAACGGTGCCCGGACCCGTGTATTTTGAACCACCGCGCCAGGGCGCTGGCCAAAATAGCTGTGCTGGCGACCCATTGGGCTCCTCCACCTCAGAATCTTCTGGTCTGTGGGCAATAAAAATCCGTGTGGAAATGCGGCGTCCACTCATCCTCCGCGCTTTCGCTGGGAGCTGCAATCCTGAGCTGCTCCTAATTGGCCGTCTTGGATCCATCCCATTTACCTTGTGTTTCTAAAACTCAAATTATCGTTATTGCAGGGAGCTAGAATATATCTGCCTATTGGTGAGTCTGACTTTTAAGTAGACCACATATACAAAAATCTCATAAAACATAATTTATTATGTTTATAGTTTAAAGTAAAGCTTTTAGAAATGAGACTCTTCTATATATCTTGCTCATGGATGTGACACATTTTCAAGTCTTCTGCAGACATCAACTGGATAGTATATAAAACTAGGATCAGTGGTAACTGAGAAGTGCTATTTGGTAAGAAGTTTGAAATTATGAAACTATGGCTGTATATCCCTTTTATAGAGTCCCATAAATCTCTTTATATTTGTTGCTATTCTGTATTAATGCTGGATAACAAAGGCTTAGCTCAGAATAGGGATTTTCTATAAAGTTTCTTTTCATCAGAATAAATCTCTGTTCATTTCAGAGTTGTTGCTTTTTTATTTTTTTTAATTATCACCGTTTGCCTTAGAAATATCTACTTGTTTTTTTCTAGATATGTACTCTGATAAACCTAATCTTGTGTTACGAACATAAATGCCTTTTTTATTCCTTAGTGTCTTCTGCCTTTTTCTGGAGCTGTCATGAGCAAGTTATTTTGCATTTTCTAGAGTTTTAAGTATTATTTGGGCAAAATAATTGGACTGTGGCTCTGAGCCATTTCAGTGTTTCATTTACTGTTTTCAGTACAGTCATTGATTTTTTCTTATTACCCTTCAAGTGTTCGATTGATTACCTTATATGTATATAACTTTCTCATTTCAGAATCAAGCATAATGGATTTTCCCCTTTCTTTGTGTCCCCTCTGACCTAAACAGAAAAGGATTAATATAGTCTGTCTTTAGCTTGATTTGAGGTACACTAAGCATCATGATTTAAGCCATTTTTTCATATTGCCCTTTTAGGTCTCAGCTCTTGTGCTCAAAGCATTAGGTTCTAATCAAACTCTTAACACAGTGAGTAAACTTTCTTACATGCAGATGAGAGTCTTCTTTTAAATAGCAAGTCTGTAGTTTCCAAACTAAAGGTCAGATGTTTAAATTATTATGTTCCTTCACTCTTTTTTCCTTAAAAAAAAAAAAAAGACTAAGGTAAGATGTAATAGTAGGGGAAACTGGGTGTGAGATATATGGGAATTCTCTGTAATGTCTTTGCAGTAACTCAGTACATCTAAAAACTGTTCTAAAAGAAATGGTTTATTGAAGAAGATATGTAGGACATTTTCTTTTTCATTCGTATGAATTTTAGTGATATTCAAGTGCTCTATTTCTCATGAAAATCTGAAAAATGTCTATGTTATTTGTCCATTCTTTTGATAAACTGAGTCAATAATAAAACTTGGGATCAGTTTGAGAATATTATTTATTCCCAAGATTCTTTTTTAATATTGTACAGAAATTAAATGATGCAGATCTCCCATTCCCACATGATACTACACTCCTCGGTTCCTCTCAGATCTTTTGTGGCTATAGCAACAAGTGTGAGAATGTTTATTGCTTTAGGAGTCTGCCATGAGTTCATAGTCTCAAAGAATCAGTAACTCTACTACTTGATTGTGGAAGTAATATTGACCAAATCTTGCTGAATTTTATCAGGATTCTCTGATTCATAAAGGCTCTTAACTCTTAAGGTTCTTGATGGTATGCATTCTGCTTTGTTCTAAAAAAAATGACCAGCTTGCTGCAACATATTTGAATATGAAAGGTACCTATTGTGGAGGTAACTTGTATTTACCCTTCCCAGTTTTTCCTTTGGAATCATTTTATAGACTGCAGCTTTTGTTTCTAGGGCTCTCTGCTTGACAGGACAGGCGATATCCCTGGAAAATAGTTTTAGATTTAGTGTTTGGTGACTGCATTATTTAAGGCTCTTATAAATTGAGAACTGGTTTACATTGCCTCTTTTTATGTAAGATGAAAGATTCTGTTCTTACAAGTTACCCATCCTCTTTTTGTAGACAAAACAGCTAGGAAAACTTCTCAGACTAATTTTGTTATATGAAGAACTAAGATGCCTTAGGAATAATTTAGCAATAGCTTGTCCAAATTAAAGCACAGTTGAACTTTAGAATGGAAAAAAAAGAAATTCTCATGTTAGCTAAACATTTGCTGTCTGGATCTCCCAGTTAAAAAGTGGCATAATACTTCTGAAGTGAGCCAGTGTAGAGCATGTTCTACATTCAGTTGTGAAAATGGCTGATAGCTATCATCAAGTATGATTTTTTAAAAATGCTCCATGCCTGATATTTTGTAATTGTTGAATTCAGATATCTGTTTACTTGGTGGCTTTAACTTCATAATGAAAAAGTAGATTTTGTTGTAATATATAAAATTGTGGAGATAGATGGAATTAATATTTTAAGATAATTTGAGTTTCATCATAGAAGATAAGCTCAGAATGCTGAAATGCTCCTAGAATAAATGAACTGTTTTACTTTTTTCCTAAAGATATCGATGTATGTAACTTTGAATTCAGAAATGATTGCATTTGCATATTCTGAGTGATAAAGTGAAAGAAGTAAAAGACTGAGTAATAAAGAAGTGAAAGAAAGAACTTATACACTGCTGGTGGGAGTGTAAATTATTAGTTCAGCCATTGTAGAAAGCAGTGTGGAAATTACCTGAAGAATTAAAAACAGAACTACGATTTGACCCAGCAATCCCATTATTGGATATATATGCAAAGAAATATAAATCATTCTATCATAAAGATATATGCACGCATATGTTCACTGCAGCACTATTCACAGGAGCAAAGACATGGAATCAACCTAAATGCCCATCAGTGGTAGACTGGATAAAGAAAATGTGGTACATATGTACCATGAAATACTATGCAACCATAAAAAAGAATGAGATTGTGTCCTTTGCAGGGACATAGATGGAGCTGGAGGCCATTAGCAAACTAACACAGAAACAGAAAACCAAATACCACATTTTGTCACTTATAAGTGGGAGCTAAATGATGAGAACACATGGACACATAGAGGGGAACAACAGACACTGGGGGCCTATCAGAGGGTGCAGAGTGGGAGGAGGGAGAGGATCAGCAAAAATAACTAATGAGTACTAGACTTAACACCTGAGTGACAAAATAATCTGTACAACAAACCCATAGATTTACCTGTATACAAACCTACACATGTACCCTTGAACTTAAAATTTTTAAAAAAGGAAAATGCTATGTTAAAAAGTAAAAGATTTTTTTAAATGTAACTGCCCAATTTCACATTTGTTTAGAGATTTTTCTAAGTAACTTTCTTTTCACTGTAGTCTCTTTAAATATGTACATACAGTTTTCATTGGATTCATTGAAATCCAATCCAGCAGGATTCTTTCCTAAATAAGAAATATGCTAGATCAGTCCTGGCCTATTTTATGATTTTTGGTACTTGTCACCTATAAAGAGAAGTTAAGGGGACATCACCACCAACCCCACAGAAATACAAAAATACCGTCAGGACTAGTATGAACACCTCTCTGAACACAAATTAGAAAACCTACAAGAAATAGATAAATTTCTGAAAACATGCAACCTCCCAAGACTGAACCAGCAAGAAATTCAAACCCTTAACAGACCAATAACAAGTTCTGAAATTGAGTCAGTAATAAAAAGCCTGCCATCCAGAAAAGGCCCAGGACCAGACAGCCAAATTCTACCACACATAAAAGAAGACCGTTCCTACTGAAACTTCCAAAAAATTGTGGAGAGACTCCTCCCTAACTCATTCTGTGAGGGCAACATCATTCTGATACCAAAACCTGCCAAAACAAGAAAAAAAAGAAAACATCAGGCCAATATCCTTGATGAACACACATGGAAAAATCCTCAACAAAATAATAGCAAGCCAAATCCATCAGCATATCAAAAAGCTAAGAGGCATCCAAGTAAGAAGGAAGTCAGACTACCTCTCTTTTTGGTCAAAATGATCCTACACCTAGAAAATCCCATAGTCCCTACCCAAAAGCTCCTAGATCTGGCAAACAACTTCAGCAAAGTATCATGCTACAAAATCAATGTACAAAAATCAGTAACATTTCTATACATCAATAATGTCCAAGGTGAGAGCTCAATCAGGAATGCAATCCTAGTCACCATTGCAAAAAGAATAAAATACCTAAGAATACTGCTATCTAGGGAGATGCAAAATCTCTACAAGGAGAATTATAAAACACTGCTGAAAGAAATCAGAAATGACACAAACAAATGGAAAAACACTCCAGGCTCATGGGTAGGAAGAATCAATATTGTTAAAATGGCCATACTGCCCAAAGCAATTTACAGATTCAGTGCTATTCCCTGTTATCAAACTACCAATGACATTTTTCACAAAACTAGAAAAAACATTTAAAATTCGTATGGAATCAGAAAATAGCCTGAATAGCCAAAGCAATCCTAAGCAAAAAGAACAAAGGTGGAGGCATTGCATTACCCAAATTCAAACTGTACTACAAGGCTACACTAACCATGGTATGGGTACCAAACACCATGGAACCAGTACCATGTACCACCATACCAAACAGCATGGTACTGGTACAAAAACAGACACATGGAGAGTCCAGAAATAAAGTCATACACCTACAACTTTCTAATCTTTGACAAAGCTGACAAAAACAAGCTGGGGGGAAGGAGTCCCTAGTCAATAAATTGTGCTAGGATAACTGGCTAGCTATATGCAGAAGATTGAAACTGGACCCCTTCCTTTCCCTGTATATAAAAATTAAGTCAAGATGGACAAAAGACTTAAATGTAAAACCTAAAACCATAAAAACCCTAGAAGAAAACCTAGGAAATACCACAGGACATAGGCCCTGAAAAAGACTGCATGATGAAGACGCCAAAAGTAGTTGCAACACAAACAGAAATTGGCAACTAGAATCTCATTAAAAAGCTACTGCACAGCAAAAGAAACTATCAACAGAGTAAATAGACAACCAACAGAATGGGAGAAAATATTTGCAAGCCATGAAAGGTCTAATATCCAGAAACTATAAGGAACTTAAACAAATTAACAAGCAAAAAGCAACCTTATTAAAAAGGCAAAGGACATGAGAGACTCTTTCAAAAGACACATACACAGTCAACAAGTATGAAATATCACTAATCATTAAAGAAATGCAAATCAAAACCACAGTAGATGCCATCAGAATAAGATAACAGTGAGAATGCTGTTATTAAAAAGTCAAAAAATAGCATGATGGTGAGGCTGCAGAGAAAAGGGAGCATTTATACATTGCCAGTGGAAATGTAAATTAGTTCAACCACTGGAAAGTAGTTCAGCAGTTTTTCAAAGAACTTAAAAGAGAGCTACTATTTGACCCAGCAATCCCATTATTGAGTATATCACCAAAGGAATATATATCATTCTGCTATAAAGACACATGCACTCATATGTTCACAACAGCACTATTTACAATAGCAAAGACATAGAATCAACCTAGTTGCCCATCAGTGGTAGACTGGAAAAAGAAAATGTGGTACATATATATCATGGAATAGCATGTAGCCATAAAAAGAATGAGACCATGTCCTTTGCAGCAGCATATAAGTGGGAGCTAAACATTGAGTACATATGGACGCAAATAAGAGAGTAATAGACACCAGGACCTACTTGAGGGTGAAAGGTGGGAGGAGGGTGAAGATCAAAAAACTACACATCAGTTACTATGCTTATTACTTGGGGTGTATACTAAACCCCACGGCACACAGTTTATAAAACAGACCTGCACATGTACCACTGAAACTAACAGCTGAAAGAGAGAGGTTGATCTCTCTATATAGCTTATCTTTACTTTCTCTTTCTTCCTGACAGAATCCCAAGGACTGCAGCAAAGCCAAGAAGCTGGTATGTAATATCAACAAAGGCTGTGGCTATGGCTGTCAACTCCATCATGTGGTCTACTGCTTCATGATCGCATATGGCACCCAGCGAACACTCATCTTGGAATCTCAGAATTGGCGTTACGCTACTGGTGGATGGGAGACTGTGTTTAGGCCTGTAAGTGAGACATGCACAGACAGATCTGGCATCTCCACTGGACACTGGTCAGGTAAGGAACCTGTGCAGCATGTGAGATCTCTGGGATGATTCACTTCATTACCAAATTATTAGATTTCTAGGTAGACCTTCATGGAACATACTCGTCTTTTCCTCTGGATCTGTGAATACTATACATTTTCCAGATAAAATGTAGAAGAACAGTATTTTATTTTTAAAGTATTTTATTATGTAATTCATTTCTGATGCTTGGTTTTATGTGAATTTAGCAAAATCACTGAGTTTTTTTCAGGGAGCGTAATTTAATCTTTTAATAATAATGCTATGCCTTTCACTCTCTAGGATGCTTTCACATTATTGAACTCATTTTAATATGAAATAATCATCATATAAAGTAATTCAGTGACTCTCAAACCGGATAATCATTAGGATGCATGAGAATCACCTGGAAGACTTCATAAAACACCATTTTCTGATAAGGAAGGTCTGGGATGCAGCCTGAGAGTTTTAATTTATGACAAAAGTTTTAGGTGTAGGGACCATGATGCTTTGAGAACCACTGAGGTGGACCTTGCTGGTAACTTCATCTTCATTTTACAGTTGAGGACAATGAAACCTAATGTGTTTTTAATTGTATTCAGGGAACATTTAATGAATAGTAATGTGACTAAGGTACTATATTAGGTATTATAAGCAGATAGAAAGATCAGTAAGAAATTTCCTTCCTCTCCAAGGAAGTGGTGATGAAGTAAAATACAGAAAAGAGTTTGTTACTGCTAGCCTAGTGCTTTTCTTTCTACAATCATGATCTTTAAATAAGAACTAAAGTTGGGCTACCTTATTAAAATTGTGGCTTGTTTTGTAATCTTGGACAAGTTACTTAACCTAGGTCTTAGTTTCCTTATCACTAAAATGAAGAGTAATAACTTACTTTATTGAATTGTTGGTAGATTAAATGAAGTAATATATGTAATGCACTTAGTATCTGATATATGAACTCATAAATAGTAATTTTTAGCTACTATGAATAGCCTTTATTCATTAAACAAGTGTATAGTAAGTGCCTACAGTGTGACAGATACTGAATTAAGTGATCAGGATAAATGCTAAGCAAGACAGTACACATTCTGTGCATTCACATCTTGTGGGAAGTCCAACACTTTTACCTGAGGCATTTCAGTTAGTGTCATTTATCATGGGGCTAAGCATCGTTTTTCCACAAGCAACAACACTAGATATGAAATAGGGAGCTATGACATCAGCAAAGTAACTTTGGTTCCTTCATTTCTTTTGCCTCCTTTGAAAAAAAAATATAGGTAGTATCTGACTCTTTGCAGAAGTGTCATGAAATTTAATTCAGTACTTTCAATAAAATACTTTGAGTTGCTCTGCAAAAGGTCCTATATGGATTAAAAGTATTATCTTGTGATTTTTGTCTTCTATAGGGTGATTCAGAAGCTATGTTTTATATATCAACATATTTTTTTATTTTTAACTCACTTCAAATTTTAAGGTGAACCTCTTCATCTAGAACCTAGTTAAGCTTTAGTTTTAATTAAGGTTATATCTTCCGCTGATCTGGTCTGTACTTTTCATAACTAGTGCCAACAGATTAGTTATAAAGGTTAGGAAGATACTAAATTTGTCACTTAGAAAAAGTAACTATACCAGCCCTACTACGACTAACTTTTTTTTATTTCATGGACTTAGTTCAATTTAAACTTCTTTAATTGTGGAAATATATAGCCAGGGCCAAACTATGTTTCTCTGGTTCTGAGGGGGAGACAACTTTTTGGGTGGTAGTCAGAAAAGTGAAAGGTTACCAGATTTATCAGGTTTAATATGTAGTTTTGTCCTGCATGTACGCTGCAAGTGGTTATTTGGTTTGTTTGATTTTTAATCCTTACTTGTATATTTTGAGGTCTGTAGTGGCAACCACAGGGTATGAAAATATAAAATGGCTTGAATTTCGAACATTCAGAATTTCTTAATGTTACAACTTAAGAGGATGTAGAAATCATCCTTTCTTTATTCATCTGAAATCAAAGGGCTAGTAAAAGCTAAATGATTTACCCAGGGTCATACAACTTATAAATGCCAGAACTCTGGTTAGCACATTCACTTCTACATACCCCCCAGTCTAAGCCCTTATCAATAAACTCATGCCGACCACCTTACCTAGCAGAATAATGATTATAGGCATAGAAACTGCCTGGAATATCTAGGAATTAAATAATTTTAATAATTTAGATACCAATCTTATATCTGAAAAGAGATTTCTTTTAAGCTTAGAATTTTTTTGTTTTTATGAAGAGGATGGCTGCCATCAATTTCTGTTAGCTTATTTACATTCTATATGTACCCTTTAAAGAAACTATTGAACATATTTCCAAGAATTAGAGGAACTAGTGAATTCTAATAAGCTTCTTGACATTAGTCCTTTAGTTAGTCATAAATCAACTATGTCTGTTGTCATTGAGTTGTGTAAAGAATTTTGGGATATTTTCTTTGTCACCATTACTGTGAAATTATTATTGTTCATACACACTTGACATGATGTCCCTGCAGATGGAATTTAGTAATTATTGTTCAAGTCTGTCCACCAGTGCAGGAATTAGTATGTACATAGATCATTTCATAGCTACATCATACCTTATTATAGGTTGATGTCTATTTTTCTTCTGCATTATTTTATGTTTGTATATGAAGAAACTATATCCTTTGTAGCAAGTAAAATGGTTAAGTGAAGAAAAATACTAAAGATGATGCTTCCAGTAAAAAGTAATCAAAATGTTTCCCCACCACCTGTACATGCCATGTCTATTCCTAATAGTTTACATGTCCTAAGGTTGATGATGAAATGATCAATTTACTTTTTTACACCACAAGATGTTTCCTAAACCTGAACTAACTACACAATGTAGACCCGATTCTTCCACATGGATTCCTTGTGATAATTCAATGAATAGATGATCTAGTGATAGAGAACCCCATTTAAATTCAGTTCCCCACTTCAATCTTTTTCCTTGTAAAAACTAAAAATTATTCACCTTTACAGTTAAACTACATAGGCTGTTTTGTCATTCTTTCTCTTGTCTTTTTCCCAGTCTTAATAAATGCGTAAGTTAAACTGAATTCTTGATAAATGTAATTGGAAAATTTTATTTGTAAATGAAAATAATGACTAGTAAAAAAATAATTTATAGATATGATGAAGTTTGATGCCCCCCCCTGGAGGCGAGGTGCCTAGTTTAAATACATGTTTAGGTAGATAACCATTTGGTATATTCACTTATCTACAGAGTGGCTCATTTCCAAAAGGTTCTAGTCAAAGAGTTTTATTTGACGTCCTTATGGTTTACGTGGAGGCAGCCTTAAACCAAAAGTTACTCAATTAAAGTATTTGCTATTTGCTAAATACCTATGCTGGACTACATGGAGAGACACAGTCTCTTCCCTGTAAAGGGCAGTAAAGGGGGAAAGGTAGACAACTGAATAAGCAATAAAAATACGTTGTGCTAATGTGATGGTATGGGTAAGTTAAGACTACCCTGAAGCAAATAGCTAATTTTTATTTGGGGTTCTTTTGGAAGAAATTATTTTTAGGCTGAGACTTAAATTATGAATAGGAGTCAACGAAGGAGGGACGTGGTGGAAGAATTTTCTGTCAGTGGGTGCAGCATATGAAAAGAAAGGCAAGAGAGCATGGAGCCATTGGGGGAACTAGTAGTAGTTCATTGTAAAGCTTGAATATTGAGAAACCAGCTAATGTTTCATTTTAAAAACAAGCGTCACTTAAAGGATTTCCATTTTGATGGTTGTGTATTTTAGTTCTTCATTAAAACTGACAGGTTTTAATTCAATATTGAAAGCTCTTTGTTTTGATTTTGGTTTAGAGATTAGACAGTTATAAGACGTCAGATTGATTTCAGGTGCCTTTTTGTGTTATCTCGTAGTTATTAAACTGTTTATTCAAATATCTCACTTAGGTCAGAAGGAAAATCTTTAGCAAGCAGAGCACAAATGAAATTATACTTTCAATCTTTCCTTTAAAACTAATATTTTAACCTTTACAAAACTACTAAGATGTCTATTGAAATCATCTAATTATTCTAACAAACTTGTATCCTTAATAATGACTGACATCAGGTTGACTGATTTATAAACTGATATTAAGCAATAATGTGATTAAAAATATATAGGTGTAATTTACCTATTAGGCTATAGATGTGCTTCTGTTAAGTCTTTTTACAGTAGTATTTTCAGTCTTTGATAATTATATTAATATGAACTTGAAACAAGTACATATTAATATTTTTTATCTCTTATGCTGCAAAAAATCTTGATTTCTCTGTTTTGGTGATCTGAGAGAGAAGGAAGGATATTGGACTCTGAGTCTGATCCAGTTATGTTGTTTTTAGCTCTCTGAACTTTGTGAATTAACTTTAGCTTCTGAACCTCAGTTTAGCTCTTTAAAAAAAACTCGTGATACTCATTACCTACCTCTCTGTCCACCTTTATAGGGTTATCATCACAAGGGAGAACAATTAAGAGCCATAAAGATATTCAGACGGTTTTCTACATATAGTTCATTTTCATTGTATATGTTTGGTTCTCAAAATTTAAAACACAAACATGATACTGGAATATATTATTAGATTATAACCTGCAACAACAGGGAAGTTATCCTTTTATTCTAAGACAAAAATTATGCCTTTGTAAGAGCTTCATATGTAGTTTTTTTTTAATTAAATGGAAAAGTTGAAAGAGATACAGAGAAGCAAGATAACGTCTAAGAATAACTGCTAGACACCCAGGATATCGCTATGCTTAATAAACCCACCATTTAATCAAAATAAAATTCTGGGCCATTCAAAATACTAGAACTGCTGGAGGCTAAAGGTAGACACAGAAAGACTCAGTAGCTACCTTTAGCCTCCAGCAGTTCTAAGTATTTTTTCTATTTCAGCATTCCTGAGACAGAAGGTATATTCTTGCTTGTAATGGTTATTCTGTGTAATTAGTGAAACTGGCTTTGTTACAGGGAAGATGTATTATGCAGGGAGGCGATTTGGAAAGTGAGTTGGTACCACATACAGTTGAAAAGCTAGTGTCTCCAAGATTCCAGTAGGTTTCTCTGCTCTTTACGTGACTCCTTGTAGAAGCATTAACCTAAACATGTATCATTGCAGGTACATAAGGACTTTCTATTCAACTGCTATAAAACTTTTTTGTTTTACTACTCTATGGGCCATAAAAGAAAGAAAGATCTTTGTTTCAGGAATTTAAAATGCCTGTTAGAATATACTTAAGTCTCAGAAGAAATCAAAGTGCTTTTCACTATGACATCTTCTTTCAATTACCACTTAAGAAGATAGAAGTCTATGGTATCTCATTATGAGCTTATTGGGGTCATCAGGAAATATGGAAATAGGGAACTGAAGCTTTGTCCACAGTATAGCCTTGACCCTTGTGAGCTTACACTCTTATACACAACTATAGATACTCATTTTCATGTTTATCCTGTAAATGCTTCTCAAATTGAGTTGTGAGTAAACCTGGGAAAAGTGAGTTAGAGATCTGCAAACTACCAGGATTAAACATGGTACATTTTCTTGGACTATTAATTTTATTTACTGGTAGGTAAGCTAAATCATTTTCAAATAATAAGATACATAATGGTATAAAATGAAAATTTGATCGCACTCCAGCCCGTTGATTGAGGCCAGTCTTCATATTCTTAGTAGTATGAGTTTACCCTCCTCTGCTGTTAGGAGCATTTTGGTGGAAAATTTTAAGAAACAGCATTCTATGAGTTGTTCAGCTGTTTATCTTGACAGAGACTTCATATGGCATCAAGGCCTACGTCTTCTAAGTTATTTACACAGTGCCAAGCATTTGACCAGAGCACATTAAATGTAATACAAAAGATAAAAACCTATCTCTCCCACATCCCCATCCCAATTTCAAAACATTACCCTTCAGAAAGGGTGAGGGATTTTTACTGAGTTATTAAGATTTTGTTTTTGAAAAAATAGTCTATTGCTAAGAATGAATCTTTTTAGCAATTTGTTCTTCCCTTTTTAGAAAAGGCTCTGGAAGGGCCGGGTGTGGTGGCTCATGCCTGTAATCCAAGCACTTTGGGAGGCCAAGGCGGGCAGATCACCTGAGGTTGGGAGTTCAAGACCAGCCTGACCAACATGGTGAAACCCCGTCTTAAAAAAATAAATAAATAAATAAATAAATAAATAAATAAATAAATAAATAAAATAAAATAAAAGGCTCTGGAAGAATGAGTTCAGAGATAAAAAGAGGTGTGATTTAGGAAAAAGCAATACATAATTAGCATTAACGTCACTGTGGAGGGCAAACCATTTCACTGGAAAGTTTCTGGAAAATCCCCTAGAGTCTATTTGGAGCCCATCTAAGGTTGTTACAGCTAGAGATAGAATCCAGGTGTTCTTAATTTCCTGTGGGCTGTCTGGGCCACATAGCCTTGATAACCATTCAGAAATTATCAGTGTTTTTATAAATACTGATATACCTATTAGGATATGTGTATTTCACAAAGATTTGTTATAAATTAAATTATTACAAATTGAGTCGTGTCTTAAACATTCTAGTGGAGCTAGATTACAAAGTAAATAACTTTTTTTCTAACATGAGCTAGTAGTCTCCTGATTCACTCCCCCACCCTTTCTTTTTTCTTCCTTCCCCTCTTTCCCTTCCTTTCTTCCTTTTTTAAGTGTTTGAGCTTTTCTGTTTTCCTTAGACATACTTACGTGAGTCTTTGAGTCTCAGTCACCTTCAACTCAAACATCAAAGTATAGAAAAAGAAGATTGCAATATTTTAGTTGCATTTTGATAACAGAGTCTTATTTGCTTAAAACATGTTAAGCAAATCACATTAGAGTGATTCTACAAACAAGATAATTGTTGAAATTTTGAAGAAAGTCAGGAATGCATCCTATCCCTTTTGTTTAGTTTTATATGCAAGAGCTCTGGGTATAATGTGAATCTATAATTTCTTTATCTCCCTTCCTCAGGGTTATATAAATTGTAGGCTAATTTCATAGAATAGGAAATAATAAAATCCATGATCTTTAGTGGAATTATACATATTTCTTTCCCTCCAAAAGGATGTTGTTCAGTAAGAAAGTTCTATAGTGGTTTATACATTAGGTTCCAGTGGAAAGAAAGACTCGTGTGTGTGTGTGTGTGTGTATGTGTGTGTATGTGTGTGAAGTAATAGACTTTCTTCATCATGCATTTTTGTTGCCTTTAGCAGAAGTTCAAAAGCAGATTACAGAATCATAAACATTCTTAGATGGTACTTTGGTATCAGGCTTCTTTCCTTTCTTTTGCTTCCCAAAATACAGGGATCAAAAATATTCTTAGCAATTATTGGAAAGGATTAGAGTTGAGTCCTCCATTTTTTCCTGAAGAGGTCCTCCCTTTGATTCAATTTAAGTTTAGTCTGTTATTATAAGTAGCCATTAAACTTAATGCAGGTTATATTCCCTGGAAGCAAGAAATTGCTACTAGTGATACTGATTTTCCCAAAAGATACATTACAATTAGAGTTATCGTTCTTGTTCAGATTTTGATGTCTAACTTTACTTTTGAAAAAATACAACTTTCAACAAATACTGCATTAGCTATATATAATGGACACATTTATATTTATAATGTTTCTAATAATAAAGTTTCTTTTAAAAAATGGATCTCGATCGTAAACAGGAAATGCACTAATCATTCAGTAAAAATTTGAATGTTTCTAAATGCCATGGGGAATGTAAAGGTGACCCTTCAGGATCTTGTTATTTAGTATCATGAGACCCATACATCTGTAAATGTAAAAAAGGTAGTGTCATAAGAGAGATACAAAGTCCTGTGGGCCACCAGAGTATAGAAAAATTGTTTCTGGCTACAAGAATTAGAGACTTCACTAGGTGCATGAGCTGGGCTCTTAAAGAATGAAGAAGAACATCATCTACCAGGATAGATCAGTGTCATTGATTTGGAGTCAGAAGTTATTAGCTATGTGACTTTGGGTAGTGTCCCTTAACCTCCCTGTTCTGTGTACCTTACAGAGTTGTTATGAGCATTCAGTGTGATAATGTATTTGACAGTGCTTTATATATTCCAAATCACCGTATGTTATTATTATCACTTTAGGTTTATGGGAAGAAAGCAAAATAGCAATGATAGCATAATTGAGTTATAGACTTTCAGCAGGACTTCTTTTAACTTTAACAGTCAACATTAATGAAACTACTTGATAGCTTTTTGTCTAGCAGTCCTCCCAAGGAGAGCCAGCTTTGGGTCCCCAGCTCCCCCAGCCCACATGAGGATCATTCTCCACTTCTGTTGCGTTTTATTTAGGTTGCCCAGTAAAATCTCAGTATCCAAACTGATTAGGCATCAAAAATATCCTCCTATCAAGGAGCTGACCAGTTTCTCTTAGTTTCTGGCACAGGGTTTCCTTCTTAGGTAGAGCAATCACTGACCCCAATCAGAGAACCTTCCTGACAAAACAGTCTTCAGTTAGTCTTAAGCTCTCCAAGTTGATAAGATGATGGCTGGGAGTAGAGGGTGTACTAGGAATAAACCATTTTGTCTTGGAGCTCTAATATGTATATAATACTAAGAGAAGCAAAAATAGGCCCCTTTGAAGGCACTACTCTGTGGGAGCTAATGCTTAGGAATCTGAACATACCCTAGGTGATAATTTCCAAGTAACTTTTACCTAAAAGTAGAGAGGGGTTTTTCCAGTTTTTTCTAAACGCTAAACAGACCAGTCTTTTTTTCCTAAACACTAGCAATGGAATTGTGCAAATTCTAAGGATCTGAATATTAGAAATATATAAAAGTGAGGGCCTTTGACTGAGAAAACATCCCTCTGGTACCTCTCCGTTGAATAGAAGGAGCTACATAATGCCTGACCAGCAGAGATTATGTAAGCAACCAAAAACATAGTATTGAAGAGTGCTGGTCTGTCCTCTCTAGGTATTGGGTATTGTATATTATATTTGAAGCTATTATTCTGGGAGAATATAGTATATCTAGGTCTGGCTAGGAATAAACGAGAACACTTCAGTGGGATTTTAGGCACGGTGAAAAAAGCAGTTGATAAAAGAGTAAATCACCCATATTTTTCTTTCTTTGCTGCCACTGCCCATCTTGCTGTGTTCACTAAAATCAAGTGTAGGAGTTGGAGAGTAGGTTAAATAGCTGCTTCTGCTGCTACATCTGGCAAATCTTGCTCCATATAATTTAGAATTAATAACACGACATTGGCAAAAAATAGGCATTATACCATATGTTCCTCCTTTCTCGATTAGATCCAGTACCAACTATGGGGCCACTCAAATTGAGATATTAGAATCTGTACAGCAGTCTGTCTGCATTCTTTGGAAATATAATACGTTGATTGAATTCAGAATATGATATTTACATTTTAAAAGTTATGTGATGTCTCTATTTCAGAGGGAGGATTGATATTTTATGGCCTGTCATAAATGACCATCTTAGAAGCACCCATTTGTGTTATGTATGCATTAATAATGGAAATTGAGTTCATTCAACCATTGTAATTTTTGTCTGTATCATGATTTATATATTGCCTCATTGGTGAACATGTAAATTATTTTAAGTTTTTGCCATTATAAAGAGTGACATACTGAGTATTTTTATGCATATCTCTTCGCACATATATATTAGTTTCCGTAGGGCAGTGCCTACAAACTTTTTCACGTTATACTATATGTAAAAATTATTTTTACTGCCCATGTTATCACCTGGGTGATGGTGGCAAAGCTACAGAGGTCTCTGACAGGGTATTACATATAAAATCTAATGCTCTAAAAAAGAGCTTGGCAAACTATGCTCCTCAGACCAAATTTAGCCCCTACCTACTTTTGTAAATAAGGTTTTATTAGAATACATTCATGCCCATTTGTTAATGTGTTGTCTGTGTCTGCTTTTACACTACAGTGGCAGAACTGAATGGTTGCAACAGAAACTATATGGCCCACTGTATTAGTCAGGGTTCTCCAGACAAACTGCACCATTAGGATATATAGTGAGACAGAGCCTGAAAGATTTATTATAAGGTCAGTACCTTATAATTAGTTCACACAATTATCAAGTCTCATGGTCTGCCATCTGCAAGCTGGAGACCCAGGAAAGCCAGTAGTATATTATTGTTGAAAGGCCAGAGAGCTAGAGGGCTGATGGTGTGGATTTCAGTTTGAGTCTGAAGGCCTGAGAATCAGGGTTGCCAGTGGCAGAAGATAGATGACCTAAAGATATTCTCTTACGTTTTCTTCCAGAATCTTTATATTTTAGCTTTTGCATTTAGGTCTATAATCCCTCTAGTACTCATTTTTATGTGTCACTTAAGGTTTGAGGTCATTGTTTTCCATGTTTTTATTCAGTTGTTCCAGTCTTATCTGTTGAAAACTTCTCCTATTTGAATTGCCTTGGTGCCTTTGTCTAAAATCAGTCAGTAATATATGGATCTATTTCTGATTTCTCTATCCCGTTCAGCTGCTCTATTTATGTCTATCTTTATACTTTAAATTTTTATCAGCCATCAAATATTTCACAGCATGTTGATTAGAAAGCTGTACATATGTCTAGAAGTGGTATTGCTAGGTCATAGGAAAGTATACGTTTCTTTAACTTGCCTACATATGCCTAATCCCTCTATGGACAAATTATTTCAGAATCTTCTCTGCTTTCAGAATCCATCTCCTTTTAATCTGTCTTCTACACTGCCATCAGAATGATATTTTTAAAACTAAATATGACTTTCTCTCCTTTCCTAAAGCCTTCCATGGCTGCTTAGTGTATAGAAGCTTCTTGCTTAGAATATAGGAAATGCCATTTCACATAAACAGCTTACTTTTCAAAATGTGCCCTGTACTCCATAATTCACTAGTCCACCTACAGATTTATTCCTTGAAAGTTTTGTCTGCTTTTACTGCTATACTGGGAACATGTAATTCCTTCTCTCTAGAGAATATCTTCCTCCACTTCATCTCATGAAATCAGATCTTTTAGTATCATTCCCTTTGTGATATTTCCCTCCAATTGACCCCATGTTTTCACTATATTTAAAGTTTATTTACGTGTTTCTTTGACTATATTGTGAGTTGTTTAAGAAGCTTGTCCTATTTATTTTTGTCTCCTCATTGCTTAATAATACTGGCCAATGCTCATTACTCAGTTTTTTTTTTTAAATTAAATTGCCCATGATAAGCACAATGGTCCTTGAAAATTTTTAATTTTCCTCTGAATCTATCAAATAAAATATAGCCTTGTCTATGTGATTCAAAGTTTTCTGGTGAAGAGCAAATGAAGTAATAGGCATGGAAGTGTTTGAAGAATGTTTTTAAAATGTGATGGCCTTGTTTATAACAAAATGTCACTAGAATTAATCCTCTTGGTTTCTTATAAGCTTTATTATGGTAGACCTTTACCTTCATATATTTGCATTGTTTAAAATTATTCTAATATTAAGACTTTAAAGATTTTTATTTCTAATGTTTTCATTAAAACTGAAAATAACTAAGTTAAAAACTGCTTTTGCATTTAAAACTGTAGATTAAGGCATTTTCTTACATAAAATCTGAGTTGTATGTGTGTACGTGAGTGTCTTTTCGGATATCTTTGATTCAATAAACATTGAGTACTGCTCAGTTCAGGCACTATGATCATGATAATATTACAGTGATAGCTAATATTTAGTGAACCATACTGTGTTACTGTGCTAAGAACATTATATATATTATCTCATTTAATATTCACAATACCTTATCATCCACATTTTATATAGGTAAGTAACTTGCCAGAGGTAGTACAGCCACTAAGATACAGAAAACCCAGTCTGACTTCAAAACCTGACCTTTAAATACTGTGCTCAGGGGTCAGCAAACTATAACACCCACAGCCTTGTAAGGCCTGCTATATTTTTCTTTTCTTTTCTTTTTTTTTTTTTTTTTGAGACAGAGTCTCACTCCGTCACCAGGCACCAGGCTGGAGTGCGGTGGCGCGACCTCAGCTCACTGCAACCTCCGCCGCCCGGGTTCAAGCAATTCTCCTGCCTCAGCCTCCTGAGAAGCTGGGACTACAGGCGCGCGCCACCACGCCCAGCTAGTTTTTTTGTATTTTTAGTAGAGACGGGGTTTCACCATGTTGACCAGGATGGCCTGTTATATTTTTAACAGGTTGTTTTAAAAAGAAGATGTAACAGAGACATAATGTGGCCTGCAAAGCATAAAATATTTACTATCTGGCCCTTTAAGAAAGTGTTTGTCAACCTCAAGATGGTTAAAGAGAGTCCCTGTAACTCCAGAAGCTCTCAGTCTAAATAGGAAATAAACATAGACATTTTAAAATTCTGCCTCATAAGGCAAAAGGTGATTAGTGATGTTATTATAAAGATTTAAACGAATCCAAAGATGGTCAGGCGCGGTGGCTCACACTTGTAATCCCAACACTTTGGAAGGTTGAGGCAGGATTATTGCTTTAGACTAGGAGTTTGAGAGCAGCCCATCAACATAGTGAGGCCTGGTTTCTTTAAAAAAAAAATTGTTTTTAATTAGCTGAGCATGGTGACACATGCCTGTAGTCCCAGCTGCTTGGGAAGCTGAGGTAGAAGGATTGCTTGAGCCCAGTAATTCAAAGCTACAGTGAACTAGGATCATGTCATTGTACTCTAGCCTGGGCAACAGAGTAAGACCGTGTCTCAGGAAAAAAAAAAAAAAAAAAAGGAACCCTAAGGAATTGGAGGTTGTAGTCATTCCAGCCAGAAAACTTAAAAGAAATGGCATTTGAACTGGTTTTGAAATAGTTGTAAAGTGACCAGAAATCTTAGATATAGAATTCTTCACACCTGCACTACGTGACAGGGGATGATAAAAATACTTGCTCATGACATGCCAAGATATCAGAACTCCTGGACATTATTTTTCCTTCTACCTCTTATTTGCTGAATTATGTAGAAGAGTGCATCAAACCATCTGCTTCTCAGTTTAGCCGTTAGTCAATTGTGAATAAAAAATTGGTTCTGATAATTATCTTGTATTTTTCAAGTGAATCAAAAAAAATCTGATAGAGGGTGCTTCAGTGCAGGTATTTTTTAAGCTGTAAAAATATGAAAATGGTAGTGCTTTAGTTAAATAAACCTTGCATTTTGTATTCAATCTTAACTGTCATTGGATTGACAAAACTGAAAACCAATGTTTACATTTACAGTAATTGCAATTTTTGCAATAGGTTTCTTATTTATAGGAATTTAGCATTTAATTTTATAATACATTTGCATTAATTTGGGAGAAAAAAATGAAACCATGCTTTTGAAGAATATTTGCAAAAGTAGTCAAGTTAATATAGAATTGCTTGTTAGGAAACTTTTTAATTGAATTGAGAAAATGACACAAGATTGGTATTGTTATTACTCAACCCTTGGTGTAAACAGTGCCAAAGATATAATGAATACTACCATGAAAGATTTGTATTTTGTAATTAAACACACAGAAAAATACTAAACTACATTGGGAGATGCATTTTCTGCCAACATAATTTAGAATATGACAGTTAAATAATCAAATATTTGGATATTGAGGAATATTATTCTCATAGAGAAAAAGGGGCCAGGCGCAGTGGCTCATCCCTATAATCCCAGCACTTTGGGAGGCCGGGGTGGGCAGATCACGAGGTTAGGAGATCGAGACCATCCTGGCCAACATGGTGAAACCCCATCTCTACAAAAAACACAAAAATTATCTGGGTGTGGTGGCACGTGCCTGTAATCCCAGCTACTCGGGATGCTGAGGCATGAGAATCACTTGAACCTGGGAGGCGGAGATTGCAGTGAGCCAAGATCGCGCCACTGCACTCCAACCTGGTGACAGAGCAAGACTGTGTCTTAAACAAAAGAGACAGAGAAAAAAGGATAAATTATGTGGATTGAAAAATATTTCAAACACCAAAAATAAATGCAGAGGAGACATGAAGATTCCCTGATTTTATAGTTTGTGCAGAATAGCATCCATTGTGTAAGTAATGAATGTTATGTCTATATTCATGACAGTTTTTAAAAATCTGATAATAGCTTCAAACTGTTTCTTTTTCTGAATATAATTAATATATAATTGACCTATATTAATGTGTATGTGGGCAAATCACTGTTCCTGTTCTATTGTGGATATATAATTTAAATTAAATATTTCTCATTTGAATAAATGAAATCTCTTCTTTGAACATTTTTCTGAGCCTGAAAAGAATATATGTTAATGATAAGTATCAATTTTGGTTTCTGTGTAATACGTTGGTACATATATTTTGGTTGGCATTGATTTTATATTAAAATATATATTTGGTGGCATTTTCAGTTGTTTGATAAAAAGACTTTTACTATAATGTACTCCTAAATATTTATCAGTACATATTCCTCTCTATTTTAGTAGTGGAATAATCTATCTAATTGAGTGAAAACAGGAGTAACCACAGATGCATAAAATAATATATATGTAAATTAATGCATTTGCCATCTTAAAGACTGCCTTGCAATTCTGTTTCATGGAAATGAATTACCAGTAGGTCTTTAGAATATGCTAAGATGATTAAAGAAAAAGTGAAGAAAAGAATCCTTCTGAAAAGGTTTGAATGTAGTCTTTGAGTTGTGGCTCAAAAATAGTCTGAACCCTCTGTCTATTCATGTCATTCTTTAAAAATAATGGAAAGAAATGGTTCCAAAAGCTACATTTTGAAGATATTATCTGTTGTCAAGAGCAAACTAGCATTTTAAAGCTATTGCTTTGATATGGTTTAGCTTTGTGTCCCCACCCAAACCTCATCTTAAATTATAACCCACAGGTGTTAAGGGAAGAACCTGAGGGTAGGTGATTGAATCACAGGGACGATTTCCCCCATGCTGTTCTTGTGATTGTGAGTTCTCACAAGCTTTGTAAGCATCTGGCATTACCTCTGCTCTCACTTCTCTCACCTGCCACCATGTAAGACATGCCTATTTTACCTTCCGCCATGATTGTAAGTTTCCTGAGGCTTCCCCAGCCATGTGAAACTGTGAGTCAATTAAGTGTCTTTTCTTTATAAATTACCTAGTTTCAGGTATGTCTTCATAGCAGTGTGAAAATGGGCTAATACATGCCTTTTTGGTAAAACAGTATGTTATTATACAGTTTCACATTTAATTAGTTTAATTTAAATTAATCAAATGCCTTTTTGTATTAGGGGCCACAGGTAACAAAAACTCACAGAAGAAGACTGTTGAATTTGTGAATTTTTAAAGGCCATTCACTCTGTCTCCTTTCCTGCCTCCTCTTTATATTTGGGCTAGTGACTACCAGAAAGAAATGAAAAGGTAAAAGCTCAGACTTTAAAATAAAAAAAAAACTTATTTTACAGTCTTTTATCAATGTAGTATGAGACACATTTTTGCAAAGTATCACCCCATTTCCTAATTCAAAAAGGAGATTGGGACACAGTTATCCCTGGCAGCACTGAAAGAAGAATTTGCTTTCTCTCAGTGGCTATATAGAACAGTGAGAATAATGCAGTCAACTCTCTTCTAAATTAATATAAAGAAATGTAATTGTAGATAGTGTGAAATGGTAAATATTCAAAAAATTACTTTTCCTTCACTTTGGACAGTTCTATGCCATGCTATTGTAGGTTAACCCTGTTATCGTAAAGGGGGTCTCAATCCAGACCCCAAGAGAGGGTTCTTAGATCTCACGCAAGAATTTGGGACAAGTTCCTAGAGTAAAGTGAAAGCAACTTTATCAGGAAGGTAAAGTAATAAAGAATAGCTACTCCATAGGCAGAGCAGCCCCGAGGGCTGCTGGTTGCCCATTTTCATGGTTATTTCTTGATTATATGCTAAACAATAATTCTTTGACAAAAATCAATCATTGTACAAACTGTTCTTAACAAAATAAAAACAACTCTTAAAACTAACAACTTTAATCCTCACTGAGAATGGCTTTAATGTAATAATATGGCATATCCATTAATAGGCCTCAACTATTAACCTAAGTAGCTTTCAAGTAGTACCGTAGCTCCATGATAATATGTGCTTTCTTTCATTTCATTTCAAGTATGATTCATGAATTTTCTGGGAAAGGGGTGGGCAACTCACAGAACTGAAGAGTTCCTCCCCCATTTTAGACCACATAGGGTAACTTCCCAGTGTTGCCATGATATTTGTAAACTGTCAGTGGTACTGCTGTGAGTATCTTTTAGCATACTAATATATTATAATTAGCATAAAATGAGCAGTGAGGATGACCAGAGGTCACTTTCCTCACCATCTTGGTTTTGGTGGGATTTAGCAGGCTTCTTTATGCAAGCTGTTTTATCAGCAAGGTCTTTATGACCTGTATCTTGTGCTGACCTTCTGTTTTATACTGTGATTTAGAATGCCTAACCTCCTAGGAATGCAGCCCAGTAGGTCTTCGCCTCATTTTACCCAGCCCCTACTCAAGTTGGAGTTGCTCTAGTTCAGATGCCTCTGACAACCCCAGAGTTAGAGAAGTGATGAACAGACGCCACAGTCTACTGTGTGGATAAGACACCTCAGAAATGGAGAGCTTTTATATTTTTGTTGCATGATGGTAAACAACTGTAATGACCAGCTTGCCCTTTTGGCACCTAGCTTTATTTAGCATTTTAAGCTTTTCAGTTTGCCTCTGGTGCCTGGCATTGTTCAATTAAAATTTTAAATTTATTCTTATCAACCTCTAACACAAAGCTTACTTATGAAATACCAAATCTAGCCTGAGACACCTGTTCTTGAATCAATTCTTTTTTAAATAATTTCAGTATGAAATAAATCTCTCCTGAAATGAAAGAAAGCACACATTATCATGGAACTATGGTACTACTGAAAGCTACTTAGGTAGGTTAATAGTTGAGGCCTATTAATGGATATGCCATATTATTACATTAAAGCCATTCTCAGTGAAAGATTAAAGTTGTTAGTTTATTTTGTTAAGAACAGTCTGTACAATGATTGATTTTTGTCAAAGATTTGAAAATGACATAAAATACAGGTAGGGAGAGGAGCTTGATTGTCAGTTTGATTTATTTTAAGTCTTAAAAGTTCATCAGTTAGTAAATAACAAGAAACTGTTTTTTTAAGAGAGCAAATTTTATATATCTATTTACCATCAAAGAGAACTTTAGAAAAGCTTATTTCTACTTTTATCAAATTAGAACCTTTATATCAAGATTAACCGGAAAATTCTTAGTTACAAATTTGAAAACATCTATATTGAAGGACAGTTGTTCTGTTCATTCAAACAGAACAGTTTTTTCCCAGGTTGAGAAGTCTTAGGTAACCTGTGACTCATACTTAAAACTATTTCTTCATACGGCCTTTCAGTTGGACTAATTTAGTCAAATGCTCTCTTTGTGTTTCTAATTTGTGATAAGTTTGGCCTTTGTTAGTTGGTTAGAGGTTTCCTTGAATCCTTCCAGGACTGGCCCTCTAACCAAAGAGAAAACCTTTTCCCATCCTTAATAATATTTAGCAGTTACCTAGGATGTCATCCTTTTTTAATTTTAATCTTTAAAGAGTTTTTCTCAGTTATTCTCTCCAGAAAATCACATGGTGAGGTAGCATTATTTTTAATTAATATAGGACAGAAAAAAAAGAGAGATTGTGTTAACTGGAAAACAGTGTTAGGGATCAGAATTTTCTGGATTTAATTACATGTGTATCATACTGTCATTTTGGTGATGCCAAATCTGTTTTTTATTTGGCATAATTATTTTTAAATAAAACTTGTAAATATAAAGCAGTCAACACATATTGCTGAAAAACCTAGAAAGTACAGAAAATCTAAAAATAAAAATACCTCTTAAATATAAATGTGCATATCTATATGTATTCTTTTTGGTTGTTTTGAATGAATATATTTTTAAATGTTAGACTTTATTTCTTAGAGCAGTTTTAAGCTTATAGGAAAACTGAACAGAAAGTAGAGAGAGTTCCCCTATATACCTTCCCATTACACCCCTGCACCAAGTGCCAGCCGTGGCATATTTCCCCCCCACATTTTCAAGAGAGTCCCACTCTATTGCCCAAACTGGAATGCAGTAGCGCAATCATAGTTCATTGCAGCCTTGAATTCCAGGGCTCAAGCAATCTTCCCACCTCAGCCTCCTGAGTAGCTGGGACTACAGGCATGACACCATTCCCTGCTAAATTTTAAATTTTTTGTAGAGACAGGATCTTGCCATGTTGCCCGGGCTGGTCTTAAATTCCTGGCTTCAAGCAGTTCTTTTGCCTGGGCTTCCCAGTGCACTAGGATTACGGGCATAAGCCACCATGCCCAATCCTCTATTATTAGTATTTGTATTGGCATGGTATGTTTGTCACAATCAGTGAACTGATATTGATACATTATTAACTAAAATCCATAGTTTACATTAGGGTTCACTTTGTGCTGTACAGTTCTCTTGGTTTTGCAAAATGCATAATATCATTTATTCACTATAGCATAATTATACAGAAGTTTCACTGCCCTAAAAATCTCATCCTCTACTTATTTATCCCTGCCCACCTGCCTTTCCCCTGAACTCCTGGCAAACTAATCTTTTGTATCTTCACAGTTTTGCCTTTTCCAGATGTCTTATAGTTGGAATCATACATTATGTTTTTTTCTGACTGGCGTTTTTTGTTGTTTTTTTACAGTCCCTACATGTCTTTTTGTAACTTTACAGCTCATTCCTTTTTATTGCTGAATTGTATTGTGTTATATGGATGCATGACAGTTTCTTTATCCATTTAACAACAGTCAGTTGGTACTGGAATTGGACATCTACATGCAAAAAAAGGAGAGAGATTGGGATTAGACACTGACCTTATAAGTTTCACAAAAATGAACCCAAGATGGATCATAAATGACATCTTGATTGCCCTCATTTTGAGGGCAATTATGAATAAATCTAATGTAAATATTTGTGCACAGGTGTATGAATGTGCATACATTTTCAACTCATTTGAGTAAGTCGTAGCAGTGAGATTGCTGGATCATATGGCAAGACTGTGTTTAGCTTTGTAAGAAACTGCGAAATTATCTTCCAAAATGACTGTCTGTCTAGGCTGCTATAGCAAAATATAAACTGGGTGATTTAAACAACAGACAGTTTTGGAGGCTTGAAAGTCCAACATCAAGGTGCCACCAGATTCAGTTCTTGATGAGGACCTTCCTCCTGGCTTTTACCCTCACATGATGGAGAGAGAAAATCCGCGTCTCTTCTTCTTCTTCTAAGACCACCAATTCCATCATGGGAGCTTTATCCCTCACTACCTCATGTAAACTTAATTACCTCCCAAAAGCCTCATCTCCTAATACCATCACACTGGAAGTTGGGACTTCAGCATATCAGATTGAGGGGGAGAGGAAGGACATTCAGTCCACAACAGTGGTTATACCGTTTGGCATTCCCACAAGCAAAGAATGAGAGTTCCTGTTTCTTCACCTCCTCCCCAGCATTTGGTGGTGTCACTTTTTCAGATTTTAGCCATTCTGATAGGTACGTGGTAGTATTCTGTTTTAATTTGCAATTCACTAGTGGCATATAGTGTTGAGCATCATTTCATATGCTTATTTGTCATCTGTACATCTTCTTTGGTGAGATGTCTGCTCAGATCTTTTGCCCATTTTATAATTGGGTTGTTAGCTTTCTTACTATTGAGTTTTAAGGGTTTTTTTTTTTTTTTTTTTTACTTTGGAGAGAAAGAGTTCTTATGTATTTTGGTTATAAGAGTTTTATTTATATATAAAGTTGAGTTGGATACAAGTTCTTTCATCTATGGGTTTTCATTTCATTTTCTTACGTCTCATAGAGCAGAATAGAGCAGAGGTTTGTGGGGTGTGTGTGTGTGTGTGTGTGTGTGTGTGGTAGTGTGTGTGTGGTTTTTTTTGAGACAGAATCTCACTCTGTTCGCCTAAGCTGGAATGCAGTAGCACAATCTCGGCTCACTGCAACCTCCACCTCCCAGGCTCAAGCGATTCTTCTGCCTCAGCCTCCCAAGTAGCTGGGGCTACAGGTGTGTGCCACCATGCCTGGCTAATTTTTGTATTTTTAGTAGAGATGGGGTTTCACTATATTGGCCAGGCTGGTCTCAAACTCCTGACCTCATGATCTGCCCACCTTAGCCTCCCAAAGTGCTGAGATTACAGGCAGGAGCCATGGCACCCAGCCAAGCAGAGGTTTTTAACTTCACTGAAGTTCAACTTCTCAATTTTTTTCTTTTATGGATTGTGCATTTGGTGTTTTATCTAAAAACTCATTGCCAAACCCATAGTCACCTAAATAATATCCTGTGTTATCATGTAGAAGTGTTATAGTTTTGGATTTTACATTTAGGTCTGTGATCCATTTTGAGTTCATTTTTGTGAAAGGTATAAGGTCAGTGTCTAGATTTTATACCCTGTTTTTGTTTGTTGTTTTCGCATGTAGAGGTCTAATTTTTCCAGCATCATTTGTTGAAAGACTATCCTTTCTCTGTTGGATTGCCTTTGTTCCATTCTTAATGATCAGTTGACTATCTCCGTTTGGGTCTTTTTCTGGGATCTTCTGTTCCATTCGTCTATTTGTCTGTTTGCCAATACCACACTATCTTCATTACTTTATGTATAAAGTAATCTTCAAAGAAGTCTTGAAAGTCAGGTATGTCAGTCCTCCTACTTTGTTGTTCTTCAATGTTATGTTAACTGTTTTTGGTGTTTTGCCTTTCCATATAAACTTTAGAATCAATTTGTTGATAGTCACAAAGTAATTTGTCAGCATTTCAATTGTGATTGTGATGAATTTATATATAGAGTTGAGGAAAATTGACATATTGACAATACTGAGTCTTCTATCCATGAACCTGTAATAGCTCTTTATTTATTTAGATTTTCTTTGGTTTCTCTCTTTAGTTGTATAGTTTTCCTCATATAGAGCTCATAATCTATTTTATTAGACAAACTAACTTCTGTCATCCCTTCCTCCCTCTCCACTCTCATTAATGTAAATGTTGGTGTGTTTTAAATTTCAAATTCTCATTGCCCATTGGTGGTATATATGAAAGCATTTGACTTTTTTGAGACAAGAGTCTTGCTCTGTTGCCCAGGCTGGAGTACAGTGGTGCAATATGGCCTCACTGCAACCTCCCTCCCAGGTTCAAGCCGATTCTCCTGCATCAGCCTCCTGAGTAGCTGGGATTACAGGTGTGTGCCACCACACCTGGCTGATTTTTGTATTTTTAGTAGAGACGGGGTTTCACCATGTTGACCAGGCTGGTCTTGAACTCCTGGCCTCAGGTGATCCACCCATTTCAGCTTCCCAAAGTGCTGGGATTACAGGCGTGAGCCACCACACCCAGCCACATTTGACTTTTGTATATCAACCTTGTATCCTACAATCTTGATATAATTACTTGTTAGTTCCAGCAGGGTTTTTCTGCTGGTTTTTTTTTTTTTTTTTGGCGGGGGAGCGGGCGTGAGGGTGCCAATTCTTGGGATTTCCTACATAAATGACCATGTCATCTGTGAAAAAGATAGTTTTATGTCTTCCTTCCCAATCTGTATACCTTGTATTTCTTTCTTTTGTCTTACTGCATTGACTTCCACTACTGACTGGCCTCTTTTGTTTTTAGTGTTGCGTAGGAATGGTGAGAGGGGCCATCCTTGTGTTGTTTCCAACTTAGGAGGAGGGTATCAAGTTTCTCACCATTAGGTAGTTAGCTGTAGGTTGTTTGTAGATGTTTTTTATCAAATCAAGGAAGTTGTTCTTGCTGAATTTTTAATCAGGAATAGGTGTTGGATTTTGTGAAACACTCTTCTTGCATCTGTTGATATTATTAAATTGTTTCTCTTCTTTAGCCTGTTGATTCGATGGACTATCTTAATTGACTTTTCAGTGATGAACCAGCACTAGATTCTGAAATAAATTCCAATGGGTCATGGTGTATAATTATTTTTATACATTGTTAGGTTTTATTTGCTAATATTTTGTCGAAGATTTTGCATCTGCATTGAGAGCTATTAGTCTGTTTCCTTTCTTGTGATGTCATTACGTGGTTTTGGTATTAGTGTAATGTTAGCCTCATAGAATGGTTTAGGAAGTATTCCCCTCTGTTTCTGTTTTCTGAAAGAGATTACACAGAAATGGCATCATTTTTTCCTTAAATGTTTGGTAGAATTCACCAGTGAAACTTTATGAGTGTGGTGCTTTCTGTTTTAGAAAATTATTGTTTATTCAGTTTCTTTCATCAATATAGAGACCTGTTCAGATTACCAGATTCTCCTTGTGTGAGTTTTGGTAGATTGGGTCTTTCAAGAAATTGGTTCAATTCATGTTAGCTATCAAATTTGTGAGTACAGTGTTTTCCATAATATTCCTTTATTATTATTTTAATGTCCATGTGATTAGTTGTTGTGGCCCGTCTTTTATTTCTAATATTAGTAATTTGAGTCTTCTCTCCTTCTTTTTTGGTTAGCCTCACTAAGTGTTTATTAATTTTTACTGATATTTTCAAAGAACTAGCTTTTCAGTTTGTTAATTTTCTCTGTTGTTTTTCTGTTTTCAATTTCATTGATTTCTTCTGCTTACTTTGGATTTAATTTGTACTTTTTTTAGTTTACTAATGTGAAAGCTTAGATAATTGGGGTTAGCGTTCTCTTCCTTTTTATTATATGTATTCAGTGCTATGAAATTCCATTTAAGTACCACTTTTGCAGCATTCCACAAATTTTAATGTTTTGTTTTCATTTAGTTTAAAATATTTTTTATTTCTTTACACATCTTTGATTCTCATGTTATAAATGTTAAAATGTGCGCTTTGAATGAAGAGACTCCCCCTCCCTCCCCCCCCACTCCCAGCAAAGGGCAGTGGGATAGGAGTTGGTTTTATAGGTTGGGGCAAATCTTTTGGGAAGGGGGCAGGAGTGTTATGGAGTAAGATCAGTTACAGTGGTGGGGGGTAGGGGTAAGGAATATATACATTACCATAAGTTCAGTTACAATGGCGGGTGGGGTAAGGCATAAGAATAGTTAAGATGGTAGCATGGGGTGGAGGGATATTCACAGAGCAAGAACAGTGAAGATAGCAGAGTGGGGGTGAAAAGCTTAATGTCCAGGAAGCTCCACTGGGCGATTATGGATAATGGCCGGACAGCGGGGCTGATTAGTTGAGGCAGGCAGGACTTCAGACTTTCTGGGTCCAGGCTTGTACTTGGAGGCCTAACAATAAATAACACAAAATGCTTCAGCTATCTTTTTGTTAATGATTTCTAGTTTAATTCCATTGTGGTTTGAGAGCATATTTTGTATGCTATCTATTCTTTTAAATTTGTTAAGGCATGTTTTGTAGGCCAGAATATTGCTTATCTTGGTAAAATGTTCCCTGTGAACTTGAGAACATGTGTTCTACTGTGGATGGATGAAGTATTCTATAAATCAATTAGATTGATGGTGCTGCTCAGTTCAGTTATGTCTTTACCAGTATTCTCCCTGCTGGTTATGTTAATTACTGATAGACAGGTATTGAAGTCTCCAAGTATAATAGTGAATTTGAATATTCTCATTGCAATTCTGTAAGTTTTTACCTCATACATTTTGACACTCAGTTGTTAGGTGCATCATACATATTAGGAATAGTTGTGTCTTCTTGATAGTTAACCCTCTATCATTATATAATGCCCTCTATTGCTGATGATTTTTTTGTTTTTTATTCTTTTTTAAAAAACTTTGTTGTTCAATATCAGAGCTCAGGTAAGATATTGTTGATAATTTTCCTTGCTCTGAAGTCTACTTATCTGAAATTTATAGAACTACTCTAGCTTTCTTTTGATTTGTGTTAGTGTGGTATGTTTTTCTCCAACCTTTTACTTTTAACCTATGTGTATATCTTCATATTTAAAGTGGGTTTTGTACCTAACATGTAGTTAGGTCTTGCTTTTTTTTTTTTTTTTTAATCCACTTAGACACTCTCTGTCTCTAGTATATTTTGGGCTATTTACATTTAAAGTGATTATTAATATAGTTGGGTTGTTTCTATAATTGTGGCTGTTTTCTATAATTGTTGCCCTATTTTTGTTTTCTTTTTTATATTCCTCTAGTTTTCTGCCTTCTCTGGTTTTAATTGATCATTTTTTAATGATTCCATTTTTTATTCTCTCTTAGCATATCAGTTATAACTTATTTTAGTGGTTGCCCCAGAGCTTGCAATATATATTTACAACTAATCCATGTCCACTTTCAAATGACTTTATATGTGCCTTCATGGGATATATAATGCCAGGACCTTATAACAGAGTATTCCTAATTTCTTTCTCCCATCCCTTAAAGCATTGCTGTCATTCACTTCACTTATCCATAAGCTGTAATCACCAAATACATTGTTGCTAGTATTATTTTGAATACACTGTAGATAAATTAAGAACTTAAAAAAAGATTTCATGTGTACCTTCTCTAACATTCTTCTTAATACATATTTTAGTTTGTGACCTATATCATTTTTTGTCTCTCTGAAGCTAGCAACAAATTTCCTGTTTTATTTGTCTGAGAAATTCTTAATTATCCTTTAAAAGTGAAGGAGAAATTTTGCTGAATACAGAATTCTAAATGGGTGGTTTTATTCTTTCAAAAGAATTAAAACATCTTTAAATATTTTCTTCCACTCTCTTCTTGCTTGCATGATTTCTGAAGAGAAGGCACATATAATTCTTGTTCCTCTCTAGATAAGGTTCCTCCAGCCCAGTGTTTTTCAAATTTTTTCTCCTTCTGCAGTTTGAATATGTTATTCTTAGGTATAATTTTGTTTCTTTGGATTATTTTTGTTGTTGTTGTTTTTGTTTCTTGTATTTATCCTACATCAGTTCTCTAGGCTTCATAGATTTGTGGTTTAGTGTCTCTCATTAGTTCTGGAAAATTCTCAGACATTATTATTTCCGAAACTTTTTTCTTTTTCTTTCTTCTCAAAAAATATTTACTGGTTTCTGAAATATATGTTAGAGGAAATAATGATGCACAAGTTATGTTCTGTGTAGTACTAGCTTCTGAACTTCAATATTCTTTAGGAATTATATATTCTAGTCTAACCCAGTAGGTAGCATTAGCAGGCATAAGTAATATTCTGTTCTTCCCCTTCTTATTCTTTTCCCATTTCTGTGGCATATCTAACTCTTATCTCCAATACTGCAAGGAAAATAAGTAATTTGTTGGCACACAAAATGCATCCTTTAGAGTTAAAATGTAACATAATCTGATACGTTGTTTCCTGTGCATTGAAGCCTACAAAGAGCATTTTGGGTCATATCACTAATTCATTCCATTCGCTACTGTGATTTATAGAGACTCTAAGTGACTTTGTAGACTTTATGGTTGCCATCCATGATACCAAGGCCTGAATATTCATATTTTTCCCTAAACATATAATCTCTGACTTTCATATTCTGTTGTGATAGATAATTAGTTCTGTAAGAGTTGTACATATTGTATAAAGCTATGCTTTATTTTACATACCCTTAAACTACTTTCAATGAAGGTCCCTAATTCTAAGATTTAATGAACACATTCTTGAACCCCCTATCCAAATATTTCGATTTCTGTAAGTTTTGAATATACTGCCTCTCGGCATTCATTTTTTTAGATAGAAGAGAATCATCCTATTGTCATTTGGGAGATCTACACCCTCTTAAGTAATATGATTTGTCTTCTTTATTAGACCATCTTTTGAGCTGCAGTGATTGAAACAAGCAAATTTATATATAACACATCATGACTGTCCCTATTCATATATGTGTGTCTAACTTAGTGATCTATTGAATTAACTTAAAAATCATTTCACGTCTCCTCTAAAAGTCCTTTCTCTAATCCTTTTAATCTTTTATAAATTTCACTGACAAGAGTAATGCTAATTTTAATAATAATCAGGGCTGAAATTTATTTCTGAAAATATAAAATATTTGTATTCATCTTGTGATTCATTTTGGATACCATCAGTTATTATATCCCAAATTTTAGATCATATCATCAAGGGTAGATACTTTAATTTATAAGGTCTTCATGAATAAACTGAAATTTATTTATCCCAATTATGTCATTTAAGAAATTGAAGGAGAAAATATATTTCAGGACAGAAGCAAAATGTGTGTGCTTCAATGTTTAATAGTTAGAAGTGTTTAAATAGATAATAGGAAGAGGGGTTTACAAGTTTAATAAACCTCTTTATCATAAATTTGCTCCTGGGTTTTCTGTTTCAAAGTAGGCTGTTTTTCCTTCATGGAAAGCTTATTATGTAATTTTACATAATTATTAGAGAATACAACTGTCACAGGACAGCTGATTCTCATTCTCTGAGGGTGTTATTAACTTAACCATGAGCTTTAAAATAACTAGAAAGCACCCTAAATGTGTCACGCAAATAAACTAAATTTGAGATAAACTGTCTTTAGCTATTATTTTTCTTTATTTGGGGATCCCAGTATGAACCCAAAATGACAATTTGTGAAGTTGTTAAGCCACAGTTCACATCCCCTAATTGCTTTATATGGATATACATGATGATGCATTTTTGACGTTTATGTCATTTGTGTAAATTCCCAGATCTAGTAAACATTATGGACAGAAATTTGTACCTTACCCATAGGAATTTCTCTAGAGCCCCTCCTTTTGTCATGCTGTTTAAACTCAACCGGGAGTAACCACCCTGCCTCTCCCTCTGTTATTCCATGAGGAATCATTTTGGCTCTCACTGAAACTATGATAATGAAGTGAGAATGGAATAGGACTAATGACTCTGGAATAAGAATGTCTGGGTTCAACTCCTGTCTCTGACTCCTAGCTGAGTGACCTTAAATAAGGTGCTTAACCACAGCAATAAAATGGGAACAAGAAAGTACCTCATCAAAACTTTGTGAATTAATTGAGATAATGTGTTGGAAACATTTAGTATAGTACCTCGCATATCGCTAGTGCTCAATAACTGTTAACTCTTAATGCCAGTTGCTAATAGAGAGCTGGGACAGGGAGGTATAGATGCAGGGGCTATGTTAGAAGCATTTTATAGCATGGCTCATTGAGAAAAGATGAAGTAGTATAAGGAAAGAAAAGAGTCTGGGCCTTTATCTCTGCCAGAATCTTTATGACCTCAGATGAATATAGGAGTATGGTAAAATGATTTGGTGATCTACTAGGTAAGATGTTGTAGCTTATTGATAAATAACAGTCTACAAGTTGAAACCCATGTTACATAGGGTAGAATTTCTTTTTTTTTCTTTGAGACGGAGTCTCGCTCTGTCGCCAGGCTGGAGTGCAGTGGTGCGATTGGCTCACTGGAGCCTCTGCCTCCCGGGCTTGAGCGATTGTCCTGCCTCAGCCTCCTGAGTAGCTGTGACTACAGGTGCATGCCACCACACCCAGCTAATTTTTGTATTTTTAGTAAAGATCAGGTTTAACCATGATGGCCTGGATGGTCTCGATCTCTTGACCTTGTGATCCTCCCACCTTGGCCTCCCAAAGTGCTGGGATTATAGACATGAGCCACCGTGCCTGGCCTAGGGTAGGAAATTTTAAGTAACCTTCTACACAAGGGAGTGGCAGAAGTCTTCCTTTGTAAATTCTAGTCCAAGTTCTAAAGAAAGTTGTGGTGATACTGTCCTTGTTTTAAGCTCACATGAGAAATTGTGTGAGAAACATAATGTCAAGTATCAGATCTGTGCAATGCAGTCTTTTAAAGCAGTAACAAGCCAAAGATTACTTCCCACCATATCAGACATCTCCTCCTTGCCCTGTTTGCTACATATATCTTCTTTCCTCCTCCCACTTGAATGCTCTGTTAGTTAAGGTTTTGTGCCTTTTGCCTCATAGTTCTTTTTCTTCATTTATGAATATCCCCTTTTCTTCCCAGTTAAACCCAAAGGTGTAAAATATAGCCCTTTTTTTGAGTAATGCCTTTACACTATTTGTTTCAGCTATGCCACTAGAAGCTATAGATTGTAAAGTATTAATTAGCTCTATATCTAGAGATTTTATATAGCCCAGGAGGAGGGGGAGAGTGGAGTGACCTAGGTCAGATAATCAGCAGCAGTGACAGTAGCAGCTGTAGTTTGGCACATAAGACCATACCCCACACCCCATCTTCTTTCTTCCACAGTGGAAGCAGAGGCAGCTGAGGAAGAAGATACATTCTGCAGTCTGAGATGGCAGCAAGAGTTAAAGATGAGAGTGTGATGGTAGGGTGACCGTTGGAGCTGCTGGTACTTTTTACAGTGGTGGAATTTACGATACTAGGGAGATTTGGTGCTCCAGTTCCTATTTTAGTAGGCTAAGATGTATGTCTGTTTTATCAGCAATTTGTACAGCACTTTAGATATACAATACTAAATTAAGCTATACAAATCTTTCCTCATATTGCATAAATGTCTTCAGTGTTTTGGTTTTGCTTCCTTCAACATGACTCTGCGTTTTCATTTTCTTTTCTTATGGTGTGGCCAGAATTTCTAGTTAATAATTCTTGTATCTTAGGGTATTAGGATTGACCTTTACCCTGTAGTCAAGAAGCCTAATAGGTCTCCTTGATTTAACATAATTGGATGATAATTTAGCAGAAAAAGTACAAATATCCTTAAATCCATTGTGAAACATGTCATTCCTAACTCCTCAAGTATGCTAATCACAGAGACAGCTGTAAAATTCACACAAGCAAAAAGGCATCCAGTGTACTGACAGCTTCATCCTATGAGATCCTGATGGCATACCTGCTTATTCAGTCCTCTCTTTCAGGGATTCTCAAGGAATAAAAGGCCTTGAGATCCTCCCCCCGGCTATTTCTTTCAAGGAGACATGACATGTAGTAAAGGAATAAGAGGAACATAAGAGTGGAATTGTGATTTTTTTTTTTAATAGGGCAATGGGGGAAAGTGAGACTGGAGTTTAGCTCTTGGGTAAATTTGGTGAAATTAAACCTTGCCTTCCTACTGCTTTTGGTACCTATATTCTTGTTTCTTGCCAACGAAGAGAAGCTCTTCTAGGATCTTTGGGATCCTTTGAGCTGGAAGGAGGTTCTAAGTTAGGAAAAAGTACTAACATTTTAAAAAAATAGAACAAACAAAAAAATCTCCCTCAAACATCTAGCCATGGACTTATAGAGCCTTATGAATCATCAAAGAGACCGTTGGCAGTATCCCCTTTATCAGCAATCTCTTGGCAATGTAACTTTTGTATATATATAAATTAAATAGCTGAATTCATTTTAGAAATAATAAGAGCGACTTTAGGGAGCCTTCTGTTTAGTGGCATGAAGCAAACAAACCTCTTTTGTCTTTTTTCTTTTGATACTGTTCTGCCTGCCTTATCCTGAACTGCGTAACTCACTAATATATTACCTGTTTGCCATTAGCCATTCTTTTAGTCCTCAACCCAGAGTTAAGTCTGTCAGAATATCATTAAGATCAGTTAACCATGAGTTCAGTTGCCTTTGCAAGGCATGTCTGTTGCTGGTAAAAGCAGCAGGCCCCTCGTAAGAATGCTGCCCTGTCATTCCCAGAGTGTGATATGCTAATTCTTAAGAATGTTGCTAACACTGCACTATGTTTCATATGATCCAGTTTAGAACTTTTCATTCAATTGGTTGAAGGCTTCAAATTGACAGTAATAATTGCCTTTAAAGTTGTTGTCTCAGTAGAGCAGTGATAGAATTCATATGACAGGCCACAGTTGCTCATTCAAGTTCAAGAAGAGATCTCTACAGGCTACAGTAGCTGAAAAATAAGAGGAAAATAGCCTAGATATTCATTTTTTAATAGTATATCTTTCCTCTGTATTTTAGGTGAAAACAGATCTCTGTCATTAAATGAGGATATAAATATTTATGTCATCATTGTTGAAATCCCAAAGAATAGGCCTTACACTTACACATTTCTGTGTCATTTTAAATGGTCGTCTTTTGTGTCCAAGTTAAATTTAAAAAGCTCCCCCATGCCTCTAAAGGTCTCACCATAGCTAGTTAGCTTTCCTTCTTGATCTCCTTTTACTCTTGCCTCTTCTGGAAAGTCTTAGATAGTTCGCTGAGAACATAATCAGAGTCATACTTGGCCATACACTGTTAAAGAAAATGTGTATCCTAGAAGTCTAGATAGTCTTTGTAGATATAAATTAAACATATAAATCTCTTGCTATAATATGAGCAGAAAGTGTTACTGTTTTAGACAAGTAGCTGTTGTTCTATGTTTCAGTACAGAACAGAATGTTGATCAAATCAAAGTAGTGATAAGGGAATGTCAGAACTTTACAGTAGCTAGGAGTCCCTACTCTTCATTGTAGTCATTTATTGAATATTTTGAAAAGGTGAAAACTGCTCATTGTTTTATTCTCTGTGGTAAACAGCATGAATTAGATATACTTTGAGTATAAAGTGCTCATTGAAATGGGGTGCTTTCATAAATTTTTCAGATAATATGATATTTTGGCAAATAATCTCTTCCTAGATCAAACTGTAGCTGGCTTCTTGAGAACTGTTCATCAGAATTGACCCCAAAATAAAGAACTAACATTTTTTGAGAATTTATGTGTCAGCACTGTGCTAAAGCTTTCTACATGTAATATTTTATTTCATCCTTAAAATAACTTGATGAGTAAGATACTATTATCAGTCCCATTTTATAGATGAGTATGGTGCTCTTATTAATGCCATTTCCAGATGAAGAAACTGGGATTAAGTTAAATATAACTTCTTCAAGGTCACACAACTGATAAGTGATAGAGATCTGGACACCACTTTTTGTGATTCCAGAGCCCATACTTTCAGCCACTGCATGCCACAGTCAAAGCACTGCATGGATAGGTATTTGCCTTTGTATATTTTGCTTGATGTGCCTCTTTGCTCCAGCCTCCAACAAGGCTATGGGTCTCAGCGATCCCCCTTTTGCAGGAGGCAGATAAGAGTGTTACCTATCCTTAGCAATGAGAATGAATGACCTTAAAAACAGGATTTTTGACAAGAGTGTCATAGTTCGTTTGGGCTGCTATAACAAAATACTATAAACTAAGTAGCCTATAAACAACAGCAGTGTATTTCTTTCAGTTCTAAAGACCATTGGCACCAACAGATTCAGTGTCTGATGAGGGCCTCCTTCCCCATGGATGATAACCTTTTTGCTGTTTCCTCACATGGTAGAAGGGGCAAACAAGTTCTCTGGGGTCTCCTTTAAAACGGTATTAATCCCATTCATGAAGGTTCTGCCTGCTCTTACGACTTAATCACCTCCCAGAGACCTCCTAATAACATCACCTTAGGAAATAGGGATTTCAACATATGAATTTGGAGGAACATAAACATTCAGACCACAGCTTGGAGATAGCCTTGAAAATGGGTTTCTGAAGTAATCAGTAACAACCATATTAATTCATGTTGAACTTCACTAGTTTATATTGATTATTTACAAATGTATAGTGCTAACTTATGTATGATTTTTACATATAAAACAATTTCTTGCTGGAAAGTTGGTGCAGTGTACTTTTTTAGAGCCCTAAAGTCTTCATGGAATGGCAGGGCTCTCTTGATTGATTAAACTGGCCATACTTAAATGATTTTTTTTAAATGTAGATTCCAAAATGGCAGAACTAATTTACATTCCCCACCAATAGTATACAAAGGTTCCCTTTCCTCCACATCCTCACCAATGCTTGTTACTGTCTTTTTGGTAATGGCCATTCTAACAGGTATGAGGTGATAACTCATTGCAGTTTTAATTTGCATTTCTGTCATGATTAAAGAACATTTTTTTCATATATGTGTTTGACCATTAGTATCTCTTCTTTTGAGAAATATCTGTTCAGATGTTTTGCCCATTTTTTAATTGTGTTATTTGAGTTCCTTATTATAAATATTAGGCCTTTGTCGGGTGTATGGCTTGCAAATATTTTTTTCTAATTCATGGATTATCTCTTCACTCTTTTGTTTTCTTTGCCATACAGAACCTTTTATTTTGATGCAATTCCATTTGTCTATTTTTGCTTTTGCTGCCTGTGCTTTTAGAGTTCTAAGAAATTGCTGACCAGACCACTATCATGAAGCTTTTCCCCTATTTTCTTCCTATACTTGTATAGTTTCAGATCTTAAAGTCTTATAACCATTTTGAGTTGATTTTTGTATATAGTATAAGCGTTCAATTTCATTCCTCTGCAAATGAGTGTCCAGTTTTCCCAACACTATTGAAGAAATGAGCCTTTTTGCATTGTGTTTCAGCACCTTTGTCAAAAGTAAATTGAGCATAAATATTTGGGTTTATTTCTGGGCTTTCAGTTCTGTTCAATTGTTTGTTTTTATGTCAGTACCATCCTGTTTTGATCACAGTAGCTTTATAATATATTTTTGTAATATATTTTCAAATCAAGTGAGTCTGGTGCCTCCAGCTTTGTTCTTTTTGCTCAAGATTGCTTTGGGTGTTTGGGTTTTTTTGTGAATTCATACGTATGTTAGGATTGTTTTTTCTATTTCTGTGAAAAATGGCACTGAAATTTTGATAGGGATTGTATTGGAACTGTAGATTGCTTTGGATAGTGATGTGGTTAGGCTTTGTGACCCAAATCTCATCTTGAATTGTAATCCCCATAATCCCCACATGTCAAGGGAGAGCCAGGTGAATGTAATTGAATCATAGGGGTGGTTTCCCCCATGCTGTTCTAATGATAGTGAGTTCTCACAAGATCTGATGGTTTTATCAGAGGCTCTTCACTTGGCACTTCTCCTTCCTGCTACCTTGTGAAAAAGGTGGCTTGCTTCCCCTTCTCCTTCTGTCAGGATTATAGGTTTCCTGAGGCCTCCCCAGCCATGCTGAACTGTGAGTCAGTTAACCTCTTTCCTTTGTAAATTACTCAGTCTCAGGTAGTTCTTTATAGCAGTGTGAAAATGGACTAATACAGGTAGTGTGGACATTTTAATAATACTAGTTCTCCGATCCATAAACATGGTACATCTTTTTTATTTATTTGTCTTTTTAATATCTTTTATCAATATTTTATAAGTTTTCAGTGTATGGATTTTCACCTCCTTGGTTAAATTTCCTGCTGTTTTATTTTTTGATGCTATTGTAAATGGGATTGTTTCCTTAATTTCCTTTTTGGATCGTTTGTTGTTAGTGTAGGGAAACACTATTGATTTTTGTACATTGATATTGTAACCTGCAACTTTACTGAATTTATTTATTAGTTCTGACAGTTACATAAGCCAGTCACAGAAAGACAAATACTGTATGATCTCACTTACATGGGATATCTAAAAACGTTGATCTCGTAGAAACAGAGTAGAAAGGTGATAACTAGTGTCTGCCGGGGTGGGGGATGGTGTGGGAGGGGATGGGGAAAAGAGAGATGTTGATGAAAGGTACAAAGTTTCAGTTAAACTGTAGGAGTAAGTTTTAATGGTCTGTGGTACTGCATGGTGACCACAGTTAATAATAATATATATTTCAACATTGCTAAAAGGATTGATTTTTAATGTTCTGAATACAAAAGAAGGATAAATTGGTGAGGTAATGGATACGTTAATTAGCTTGATATAATCTTTCTGCAATGTATACAGATACAAAACACCACATTGAACCTCATGTTTGTGTAAAGATACAGACACAATTACTAATTTTCCATTAAAACAAAACAAACATGTAGGTTTCATAAAGTAGGATGTCGTATAGGTAATGAGTAAACACTAGGATTTGATCTTGGCCATTATATTAACAGTATTACCTTTGAGAATTTCTTTTAATCTCTCTTAGTCTATTTCCTCTGTAAAATGAAAGTTTGAGTATTTTCCAAACTCTGAAAGATTACTAGAGATGATTTTAGGTAGCATATGAGATTACTTTAGGCAGTACCTTGATAAAACATTAAAATAAACATTGAATCACATAGTGAGAAATTACTCCTTTTTCAATCTTTCTGATTACATCAAAAAGAAAGTCTCAGTTTGGTATTGATATCTTTAATAATTCTCTAACACTGGAGAATTGTTTGATTGTGGGGGAGGATGAGGGTGAGAGCGAACAGGTACTATGAATTTTATACTACTCAAGAGTTTCCACATAAGAGTTACACAGACCAATGAAAGTAAGAAGAAAAAAGTCTCTGTAGAAGGGAAATTAATTCCATGCCTTAGAAGGAGAAAGTGCAGAAGTGCTTTTTTGCTCTTTCTGTTGACCTCATTTCCCTTGTAGTTGGAACAAAATCAACGTGTTACCAAACTGGCAAGTTGGGGGAGGAGGAACCAAACGTGAGGCACAGCCCTTTCTGACTTCTCTCATGGTGTGGCCCATACTCATAAAGTACTTCTCTTCTACCATTTAGTAGGCTTTGGTTGACAAATTGCTTAGAACAGGCTTAGAAAGTCCATGAAGCCATAAATCCAAAGCACAAAGTCACATTTGCAATTCATCGTTATTATCAAGCCGATATTTTGATTGTCATTTTATTCCTCTGTTTTTCATTTGGTTTCAAATTCTTAGGAAATGTAAGAGAAAAAGCAATTATTACTCTTTAAAACCTCATTAATAATCTCCCTTTTTAACAGAAGTCCAGCTTGGGCTTAGAGTTTTCCATAAGCAATATTATTCATACAGAATTTAATAACATGGTTTTGTTTTCAGTGAATTTATATTTATGGTTAACATCTATAAAAGAAATTCATTTAAGTTTTAAAAAAATGAATTGGCTTTTAAAATATTAAATAATACATATACTACGTGTATATGATAAAAATCGTAAGGTAGTACACAGTTGACTAAAATTTAGAAAATACTGAGTGAGATTATTTTTGAGGTTTTTTTAGATTAAAATTTTTTTGCATGTATATCGAATAGAATATAAAAAGTTACATGGTAAACCAGTAAAGAAAAAAGGACTTTCTAACATAGCATGTACTGTATTATTTTCTTGTATTTTGAACTATCTTGTTAATGAAGAAGTTAAGCTTTTATTCTATGCCAGTTTTCTTATTTATAAGTGTAAATATATTTTTCTTAATAGTTTACTAGACAGAGTATATCTTTCTGATAGGATATTTGTTGGTGATGATTTTTTTATTCATATATTTTTCTGCTGTATACCCTTTCTAGCACAGTGTTCAGCACATAGTATTTGTTTCAGCTCGTTTTGCATTGCTGTAAAGTAATACTCAAGGCTGAGTAATTTATAAAGAAAAGATTTATTTGGCTTATGGCTCTGCAGGCTGTATTAGAAGCATGGTGCCAGCATCTGCCTCTGGTGAGGGCTTCAGAAAGCTTCCAGTCATGGCAGATGGTGAAGTGGGTGGGGACAGGCATCACATGGCAAGAGAGGAAGGAAGAGAGAGGGAGGTGAGGAAGTTGCTGGGCTCTTTTTAACAATCAGTTCTGCTGAGAGCTCACTTGTTACCATTAGAAGAGCACTGAGTTTTACGTATCAGAGGGAGAGAATATTGACTAGAGGTTATTAACCAAACTGACTTTCTAATAACCATGTAGTTGGCTTGATTTACTATATTCCCAGATCATTTAATTTATTTTAAAACATTTTGCATATATACAGGAGAACAGAATTTGAAGACTATGTTTCATTCTGGTGAATACATTTTAAACATAGCCTAGGTTTATTCTTTACAAGTCCATTATTTCCTTAATGATACAGTGATTTTTATTCTAATGCATTACACTCAGAGACACTTAACTGGAGTTATTTTGTATGTTCAGGTTAATATTTTTGTTATCAAAAATTTAACTCAGTACATTTTATGATAACGAAATATCTCTGGTATCTTTGGGTCTTGTAGTTACTACTCTGTGGTCTTTAATATGTAAAATAAACTAGGGGTGCTGGCTGTTACATTTTGGGTTATACTTATCATTGCATAATAAAGGTAATAGAACACCATAACTGTATTCATATACAGAAATTTAATTCTGAAAATAATCATAATCTGTAAAATTTAGCATCTAGTCTCTGAACTTTAGAGTTCAAAGTAAACAAGCAGCATACATTCTATTATCATGTTTGAAAATAGAGGAGTTTTTTTTAGTTTTTGAAAAAATTTTGTGGGTACATAGTAGGTACATAGTAGGGGTACATGAGATATTTTGATACAGGCATACAATGTCTAATAATCACAAAAATTTTGTGGGTACATAGTAGGGGTACATGAGATATTTTTGATACAGGCATACAATGTCTAATAATCACATCAGGGTAAATGGGTTATCACCTCAAGCATTTATCCTTTATGTTTCAAACAATTCAATTGTATGCTTTAACTTGTTTTAAAATGTACAATTAAATTATTGACTAGTCACCCTGCTGTGTTGTGCAATGCTAGGTCTTATTTTTTCTATTTTTGTACCCATTAACCATCCCCTCCTTACCCCCCCACCTCCCACTGCCTTTTCCAGCCTCTGGTCACTGTCATTCTATGCTCTCTCTCCATGATTTCAATTGTATTAATTTTTAGCTCCCACAAATAAGTAAGAACATGCCAAGTGTGTCTTTCTGTGCTTGGCTTATTTCATTTAACACAGTGACCTCCAGTTCCATCCATGTTGTTGCAAATGACAAGATCTCATTCTTTTTTATGACTGAATAGTACTCCATTGTGTATATGTACCATATTTTCTTTGTTTGTTCATCTGGACATGTAGGTTGCTTTCAAATCTTGGCTATTGTGAACAGTGCTACAGTAAATATCGGAGTGCAGGTATCTCTTCAATATAGGGTTTTCCTTTCTTTGGGGTATATACCCAGCAGTGGGATTGCTGGATCATATGGTAGCTCAATTTTTAGTTTTTTTTTTGAGGAATGTCCAACTACTGTTCTCCCTAGTGGTTGTACTAATTTACATTCCCACCAACAGTGTATGAGGGTTCCCTTTTCTGCACATTCTCACCAGCATTTGTTATTGCCTGTCTTTTGGATAATAACCGTTTTATCTGGGGTTAAATGATATTTTGTTGCAGTTTTTAAAATTTGCATTTCTCTGATGATCATTGATGCTGAGTACCTCTTCATATACGTGTTTGCCATTTGTATGTCTTTCTTTTGAGAAACCTCTATTCAGATCTTTTGCCATTTTTTATTGGATTATTAATTTTTCCTGTAGAGTTGTTTGAGCTTATTTTATATTCTGGTTATTCGTCCCTTGTCAGATGGGTAGTTTGCAAATATTTTCTCCCATTCTGTGGGTTGTCTTTTCATTTTGTTGATTGTTTTCTTTGCTGTGCAAACTTGAATCAGTCCCATTTGTCCTTTTTCGCTTTGGTTGCCTGTGTTTATGGGATATTACTCAAGAAATCTTTACACACTCCAATGTCCTGGAGAATTTTCCCAGTATTTGCTTTTAGTAGTTTCATAGTTTGAGGTCTTAAATTTAAGTCTTTAATTCATTTTGATTTGATTTGCGTATATGGTAAGAGATAGTGGTCTAGTTTCATTCCTGAGCATCTGGATATCCAGTTTGCCCAGCACCATTTATTGAAGAGACTTTCCTTTCTCCAGCGTACGTTCTTTGCATCTGTGTTAAAAATGAGTTCACTGTCAATGTATAAATTTGTTTCTGGGCTCTCTGTTTCATTCCATTGGTCTGTGTGTCTGTTTTCATGCTAGTACCATTCTGTTTTGGTTACTATAGCTGCATAGTATAATTTGACGTCAGGTAATGTGATTCCTGTGGTTTTGTGCTTTTTGCTTAGGACAGCTTTGGTTATGCTGTGTCTTTTGTGGTTCCACATAGATTTTATTTATTTATTTATTTAGTAGACATGGAGTCTTATTATCTTTGCACGGTTTGTCTCAAACCCCTGGCCTCAAGCCATCCTCCTGCTTTGGCCTTCCAAAGTGTTGGGATTATAGATGTGACCTGCGCCATCCCTATATGTTAGTTATAAGATTTTTTTTTTCTATTTCTGTGAAAAAGTCATTGGTATTTTCATAGGGATTGCTTTAAATCTATAGATCGCTTTGCATAGTATGGACATTTTAACAATATTGATTCTTCCAATCTGTGAACATGAAATACCTTTCCATTTTTTGGTGTTCTCTTCAATTTCTTTCATCAAGTGTTTTATAGTTTTAATTGTAGAGATCTTTCACAACTTTGGTTAAGGTAATTCCTAGGTATTTAACTTTATTTGTAAATACTGTAAATTGGATTACTTTTTGGATTTCTTTTCAGATTGTTCACTGTTGACATATAGCAATGCTACTGATTTTTGCATGTTGATTTTGTATCCTGCAAGTTTACTGAATTTATCAGTTCTAATAGTTTTTTTGGTAGAATCTTTAGGTTTTTCCAAATATAGTGTCATATTATGTGCAAACAAGAATGATTTGATTTCTTTCTTTCCAGTTTGGACACACTTCATTTCTTTCTCTTGTCTGATTGCTCTAGCTAGAATTTCCAGTACTATGTTGAATAACAGTGGTGACAGTGTGCATCTTCATTGTGTTCCAGATCTGAGAGAAATAGTTTTCAGTTTTTCCCCCCACTCAATATGATATTAGCTGTGGGTCTGTGGTATATGGCTTTTATTATGTTGAGATATGTTCCTTTTATACTCAGGTTTTTTTAAGGGTTTTTTATCATGAAGCGATGTTGAATTTTATCAAATGCTTTTTCTGCATCAATTGATCACGTGAATTTTGTTCTTCATTCTGTTAATAGGATATGTCTCACTGATTGATTTGCATATGATTAACCATCCTTGCATCTCTGGGATAAATACCACTTGGTCATGAATCATTGTTTCAGTTTCATTTATTTCTGCTCTGATCTTTATTAATTTTTCTGTTTTACTAATTTTGGGTTTGGTTTGCTCTTAGTTCTTTAAGATGCATCATTAGGTCATTTATTTAAAGTTTTTCTACTTTTTTGATGTAGGCATTTACTGCTATAAATTTCTCTCTCAGTACTGCTTTCACTGTGTCTCATAGGTTTTGGTATGTTGTGTTTCCATTATCATTTGTTTCAAGAAATTTTTTAATTTCCTTCTTAATTTCTTTGTTGATCCACTGGTCTTTAAGGAGCATATTGTTTAATTTCCATGTGTTTGTATAGCTTTTAAAATACCTCTTGTAATTGATTTCTTGTTTTATTTCACTGTGGTCTGAGAAGATACCTGAGGCTGGGTTCAGGGGCACATACCTGTGGTCCTAACTACTCTGGAGACTGAGATGGGAGGATTGCTTGAGCCTGGAAGGCAGAGGCTGCAGTGAGCTGAGGTCATACCACTGCACTCCAGCCTGGGCAAGAGTGAGACCCTGTCTCAAAGAAAAAAAAAAAAAAAGAAAGAAAAAAACCTTGATATTATTTCAATTTTGTGAATGTGATTATTAATTTTTAAGACTTGTTTTGTGACCTAATATATTGTCAGTCCTTGTCATACTATCCATGTGCTGAGGAAAAGAATGTGTATTCTGAAGCCATTGGATGAAATGTTCTATAAGTATTTATTAGGTCCATTTGGTCTACAATGCAGAGTAAGTCTGATGTTCCTTTGTTGATTTTCTGTCTGTCCAATCCTGAAAGTGGAGTATTGAAATCGCCAGCTATTATTGTATTGGGGTCTACCTCTCTCGTTAACTGTAACAATATTTGCTTTATGTATCTGGGTGCTCCGATGTTGAGTGCATATATATTTACAATTATCTCCTCTTGATGAATTGATCCCTTTATCCTTATATAATGACCTTCTTTGACCCTTTTTATAGTTTTTGTCTTGAATCTGTTTTGTCTATTACAGGTATAGCCACTCCAGCTCTTTTTTGTTTTTCATTGGCATGAAATATCCTTTTCCATCCCTTTATTTTTAGTCTGTGTATGATCTTTATAGGTGAAGTATGTTTCCTGTATGTAACAGATCATTACATCTTGTGTTTCTTATCCATTCAGCCACTCTGTGTCTTTGTATTGGAGAATTTAGTTTGTTTACATTCAATGTTATTATTGATAAGTAAGGTATTACTCCTGCCATTTTGTTATTTGTTTTCTGGTTGTTTTGTGGTCTTCTCTTCCCTCTTTTCTTCCTTTCTATCTTCCTTTTAGTGAAGGTAATTTTCTCTGGTAGTGTTTTAATTTCTTGCTTTTTATTTTTTTTTGTGTATTCATTATATTTTTTTGATTTGAGGTTATCATGAGGCTTGCAAATAACTTATATAGCCTGTTATTTTAAACTGATGACAACTTGACAGTAATTGCACCAACAAACAAGCAATCAAAAGAAATCTACTCTGTACTTTCGCTTTGTCCCCCCCCACACACACACTTTTTAACTTTTTGTGATTTCTATTCATATCATATGGTACTAAGTATGTCTTGAAAAGTTGTACTTATTTTTGATTGGTTCATCTTTTAGTCTTTTACTTAAGATATAAATAGTTTACATACCACAATTACAGTTTTATAATATTATGTGGTTTTTTGTGTACTTAGTATTACCAGTGAGTTTTGTACCTTCAGATCATCTTTTTATTGCTCATTAACATCTTTTTCTTTCAAATTGAAGAATTCCATTTAGCATTTCTTGTAGAACAGGTCTGATGTTGATGAAATCTCTCAGCTTTTGTATGTCTGGGAAAGTCTTTATTTTTTATTTAGGTTTGAAGGCTATTTTCACTGGAGATACTATTCTAGGGTAAAAGTTTTTTTCCCTCAGTACTTTTTGTCATACCACTCTCTTCTGGCCTGTAATGTTTCCACTGAAAAGTCTGCTGTCAGACATATTGGAGCTACTTGGTATGTTATTTATTTTTCTTTTTTTTTTTTTTGAGATGGAGTTTTGCTCCTGTTGCTCAGGCTGGAGTGCAATGGCGCAATCTCGACTCACTACAACCTCTGCCTCCTGGGTTCAAGCAATTCTCCTGCCTCAGCCTTTTAAGTAGCTGGGATTACAGGCACCCACCACCACACCTGGCTAATTTTTGTATTTTTAGTAAAGATCGGGTTTCACCACGTTGGCCAAGCTGATCTTGAACTGCTGACCTTAGGTGATCCACCTGCCTTGGCCTCCCAACATGCTGGGATTACAGGCGTGAGCCACTGCACCCATCCTGTTTTTTTCTTTTGCTTTTAGGATCCTTTCTTTATCCTTGACCTTTGGAAGTTTGATTATTGCATGCCTCGAATGGTAGTCTTCTTTGGGTTAAATCAGGTTGATGTGTAACTTTCTTATACTTGTATATTGATATCTTTGTCTAGAATTGGGACATTCTCTTTTGTTATCCCTTTGAATAAACATTCTGTTGCTATGTCTCTCTGTCTCCTCCTTAAGACCAACAACTGTTAGATTTGCCCTTTTGAAACTATTATCTAGATCTTATAGGCATGCTTCATTATTTTTTATTCTCTTTTCTTTTGTCTCTGTTGACAGTATATTTTCAAATAGCCTGTCTTTAAGCTTACCAATTCTTTAAACTACTTGATGACTTCTTCTGTTAAGACTCAGTATGTCAGTTACATTTTTCAACTCCAGAATTTTGGTTGATTCCTTTTAATTATTTCAACCTCTTTGTTAAATTTATTTCATAGGATTCCGAATTCCTTCTTTGCGTTATCTTGAACTTCTTTGCATTTCCTCAAAATAGATCTTTTGAATTCTCTGCCTGAAAGGTCATATATATGTGTGTCTTCAGAATTTGGTTCCTAGTGCCTTATTCAGTTTGTTTTTCAAGGTCATGTTTTCCTCGATGGTCTTGATGCTTGTGGATGTTCATTGTGTCTGGGCATTGAAGAGTTAGGTATTTATTGTAGTGTTGACAATCTGGCCTTTTTTTGTACCTGTCTTGGGAAGGCTTTCCAGGTATTAGAAGGGAATTGGGTGTTGTGATCCGGTTTTGGTCATTGCTGCAATATCTACATTAGGGGACACCCCAAGCCCAGTAATGCTGTTGTTCTTGCAGACTTGCAGAGGTACTGCCTTGGTGGTCTTGAATAAGGTCTAGAAGAATTCTCTGGATTACCAGGCAGAGACGGTTGTTCTCTTCCCTTAATTTGTCCCAAACAATTGGAGTCTCTGATTCCATGCTCCAAGCTGCTTGTAGCTAGAGGAGCGGTGACACAAGCTCTTCTGGGGCTACCACCAGTGGCACTGCACTAGGTCAGACCTGAAACCAGCACAGCACTGGATCTCACCCAGGGCCCACTGTAACCACTACCTGGCTACCTCCTGTGTTGGCTCAGAGTCCTAGGGCTCTACAATGAGCAGGTGGCAAAGACAGTCAGGTTTCTGTCCATCCCTTCAGGACAGAGATGCTATCTGGGAGCCAGCATCTGGAGTTGGAAGCCTTAGAACCCTGCCTGGTGCTCTGTTCTCCTATAGCTGAGCTGGCACCCAAACCACAAGACAAAGTGCTTCCCACATTTCACTTTTCTTTCCATCGGCAAAAATGTTTCTCCCTATGGCCACTACCACTACAGGCCCACAGGGATTATTGCCAGGCTACTGCTCATGTTCACTTAAGGCCCAAGGACTCTTCACTCAGCTTGTGGTGAATGCTGCCATGCCTTGGACTCCCCCTTCAGGGCATTGAGCTCCCCTCTGGGCCAGGCAGGTCCAGGAATGCCATATAAGAACCAAGGCCTGGAATCAGGGACCCCAAGAGCCCACTTGGTGCTCTGTTCTACTGTGGCTGAGCTGGTATCCAAGTTGCAAGACAAAGTCCTCTTTTCTTTTCCCTTTCTTCTGCTCAAGTAGAAGGAAGAGGTCTCTTTTGGAGCTGTGAACTGCTTTAGATTAGGGAAAGGGTGGCATAAGCACTGCCTTAGACACCTTAGCTGGTGTCTCATTAGGTTACATGCCCCCCTGAAAGTCCAGTAGCTCTTGAGCCCAGCAAAGCACTAAGACTTGCCTAGAAATTGCAGTTCTTGTGGCCTCGACTACCTTTCAGGATTTTTTAGGGCACTTTAGCCTGTAGTAATGAGGCTTGCTGAAGCTCAGGCTCTGACCACTGGGATGAACATTTCCCCCTCTTGCTAAGGCACATCTAAATTCTCCCTCCATGGGCATTGGCTCAGTTCTTTGCCAATAGCCTGCGTGTTGCTTGCCAGTTGGCCTGGTGTTGCTTTCTGCTATGACATGGCAACACTGAGTTCCAGTGGACAGTCCCACAGTCACTGTGCTCTCCTCCCCTAACACGCGATTCTTTACACCACACAGCCACTGCATCGGGGGTGGGGAAGGGGTGGCATAGACAATTCAAGACTGTCTTTCTTACTCTCTTCAGTGCCTCTTTCAGCAATATGAAGTTAAAATCAGGTACTGTGATCACTCACCTGATTTTTGGTTCTTGTGAAGGTGCTTTTTTGTGTAGATAGTTGTTAAATTTGGTTTTCCTTTGGTGGGGCAGCAATTGATTGAGCCTTCTAATCAGCCATCTTGCTTCATCTCCCCTCCAATAGTTTTATTTGGGGCCAAAAATAAAAAGACTTTAGAATTATCTAATTTTTTTCTTTAAAAGATATAGATGATTGTCTTATAATTATAACTTTCAGGTTTGTGCTCTGTAATGCAAGAGCAATTTGCTATAATGAAAAGCTAGAAGTTTTGAGAACACTTTGTTGTGTAATTCTAAAACAACAACAACAACAGAAAAACAGAACTTTGCTAGCTGGCAGTGTCTACTTTCATTCTTTGATTAGATACTTTGAGTTCCGGATACCATGAGGTGTTGCTATGACAGCATGTTATGATAGAAATTTTTAGAAAAGACCAGAGACTTGAGAGGTAGACCAACCTGCATGTAAAATTCAACTCTGTCACTTTTGCTCTGGTATTTTGAGCAAGTTATTTAACTTCCTTTGTAAAGTGAAGATTATACTTCTTCATAGTTGCTATGAGGATGAAAGCACTCAGAGTGAGTTCTTGTTAAATGGTAGATGTATAAGGAATACCGTGTAGTAATGATTATATGTTTTGATATTGTCAGGTGAAGTGAAGGACAAAAATGTTCAAGTGGTCGAGCTTCCCATTGTAGACAGTCTTCATCCCCGTCCTCCATATTTACCTTTGGCTGTACCAGAAGACCTCGCAGATCGACTTGTACGAGTGCATGGTGACCCTGCAGTGTGGTGGGTGTCTCAGTTTGTCAAATACTTGATCCGCCCACAGCCTTGGCTAGAAAAGGAAATAGAAGAAGCCACCAAGAAGCTTGGCTTCAAACATCCAGTTATTGGGTAAGAACCTGATTTTTTTCCTCCAACTGTGATATGTAGTAGTAGGGTTATGTATCTTTACAATATATTGTTAATTTTACAATATATAGTTTAACTTTTATAGCTCCACCAAAGAACGGAGGTTCTAGAGTTATCCTAAGGGCAGAGGGAGACTATTCTTTTTTTTTTGTTTACTTAGAACAGCTGGGGAAATTGCTTAGTAGTACTCTATTACTGTCTCCAGTGCTTCTCTTCCTTTGGTTCTTTCTTCTCTTACCACAACTCTCTTTTGACTTTTGTTGTTGTTGTTTTTGAGATAGGGTCTCACTCTGTCACCCAGGCTGAAGTGTAGTGGCTCACTGCAGCCTCGACCTTCCTGGGCTCAAGTGATCCTCCTACCTCAGCCTCCCAAGTATAATAGCTGGGTCTATAGGCATGTACCACCATGTCTAGCTTCTTTTTATTTTTATTTTCATATTTCCCACCCCCCCCATCTTTCCTTATGTGTTAGTCTTCACATGTAGAGAAGTTATTGACCCCATTCTAAGTGTTAGAGCTAAAGGAAGGTACGTGTGAAATCAGAATATCAAATCACATTTCTTCTCATGTAACTTTTGATTGAAATTCAGTGGAATCATTCGTTCTGCCCCACTTCATCTCTATAGAGCACACTGAACAATTCCCATTTCCCCAGAGAAAGGGTGATTATGAAGGATATGGGAAGGAAAAGATGATCGAATTAGATGTTCATATGATTGTATCCACATCTGGATTATAGTCTGAAATGCAAAGCAAAGAATAGCCATGAAGATGGCAGAGTAACTCTAGGGAAATCAAACCCTCACTCCAGATTCATAATAAAAAACTGGCCTTAGACTTGGCCTAAGGCATACCCATATGCTGTGACCTAAAGGCACACAAATCTACCTTTTTCTGTTTCTACATATGAATAGTGATTTAGTAATTTGGGGGGAGGGGAAGGCAAGATTTCAGGAGGGTCTTTTAATTTATGAAAATAAACTGTTTTTATTTCCATTAATACTACTTTGGGGCCAGGCACAGTGGCTCATGCTTATAATTGCAACACTTTGGGAGGCTGAGGCAGATGAATCACTTGAACCCAGGAGTTTGAGAAAACTCAACCTAGGGAAACCCCATCAATACAAAAAAAAAAAAAAAAAAAAAAATGCAAAAATTAGCCAGGCATGGTGGCACATGCCTGAGTCCCAGCTCTTCAGGAGGCTGAGGTAGGAGGATCACTTGAGCCTGGGAGGCAGAGATTGGAGTGAGCCATAATTGTGCCACTGCACTCCAGCCTGTGCAACAGAGCAAGACCTTGTCTTAAAAAAATTACTTTGGAAGCACTAAGATAGGAGGAGAATAGTCAGTGCCTTATTCCGCGCAGTACAATGTGAATTGATGTCCGCAATTTTACAATTTTGGGCTTTTCTTAAATATGACAGATGAAATCAATATCTGCTCACATTTGATATGGTGAAAAACAGAGAAAGGAAATTCATTATGCCCACAACAGAAGGGCTGGAATTGGCTCCATTTACCTAAAACAGTAAAAACCCTTAAAAGGTTTGCCTGTCTTAAGTGCTGTAAAAGTTTATCCAGGTCTATGTTTCCTTGGACAACTTTAAGTTGGGCTAGCTGGCAGTTAAAGTGACTCTACAGGGTAAAATAAAGAGAAAAACCCTTGGCATCAGAACTTTACAAATAATATCTTTAATGTTCTTTAGTAACAACTGTGAATCCTGGCATCACCCTGGTAACAAAAATCTTATGTTATATTCAGTTTTTTTCCAGACAGCTGGTTGCTGCCTAGCATGAAATGCCACTCTGAAATCTCCCATTTATTCCTAAGATGTGAATTATTTTCTCTATAAGAAAGCATTCTTCAAAGGCGTTGCTTATTTTCTAATTCCCCTTATATTGTTTAGCCTGCAAATATATTTAGAGTATGTATTATTGAGTTTTTAAAATGCTGTGTGTTTTACTTTTTCTAATGGTGAAAATGAAAGAAAATTAAGTTTAAAATGCCTATAATGCCACCATAAGTAGGGGTTTAAATTGAGTACCCCCAAAGCACTCACTGGATCAGTACATTATCAGCAGAATCTGAATTTCTCCCCCAGAGTCCATGTCAGACGCACAGACAAAGTGGGAACAGAAGCCGCCTTCCATCCCATTGAAGAGTACATGGTGCATGTTGAAGAACATTTTCAGCTTCTTGCACGTAGAATGCAAGTGGACAAAAAAAGAGTGTATTTGGCTACAGATGACCCTTCTTTATTAAAGGAGGCAAAAACGAAGTAAGTTAGACCAACTAGTGATTCTGGAGTGGGTTGTCTCTTTCAGTTTAAAGAATTCTTACTTCCCATGACTTGCGATTTTTTTATATTATTATTACTAATTATTAGGGTTTTAAAAATTCAAGTGACTTTGTACTTGTATAACTGTCAATCTAGTCAATGCATTTTTATTAGCCGTATCCAAGAATACCTTATAAGAAGTCTAAAGTGAACTGGACCACTGACATGCATTGTCACCAGCAGTAATCATGATTGTCATTAAAAATATCACCCTACTTCTTGGTACCAAAATTTTCATTAGTCTGTTGGAGCTGCCATAAAAAAATAACAGACTGAGTGGCTTAAATTACAGAAATTTATTTCTCCCAGTTCTGAGGCTGGGAAGTTCAAGATCAAGGTGCTGGCAAGGTAGATTTCATTCTCTCTTGGCTTGTAAGCAGCCACTATTTCACTGTGTGCTCTTGTGACCTCTTTGTGTACGCAGGGAACAGGAGAGTAAGTGTTCTGATGGCTCTACATATAAGGACACTAATCTTATGAGGGCCCCACTCTCATGACCTCACCTAGGCCAAATTATTTCTCAGTGGTCCCATTTCCAAACATATCACACTGGGGTTAGGGATTCAACATAGGAATTTGTGGGGGAAATAAACAGTCAATTGATAATACTAGCCAGCTATACAGATTGTTAGCAATAAAACCAGGTGCTTACCATTTTGATTTCACTATCTTCACTAAGAGTTATAGACAGCTGAACACATATGTAAAGTTTTGTCTTATAATAATTTCTGGAATTTGAAAGTTACACTAAAGAAAGGTAAGGAATCAAAAAGTAAGTTTTGTAAGTGGAGGACTAAAGACTACTAGTGTGTATTGAACAGTAACAATCATTTTGTGAGCTTACCTATATTTCAGGCATTGCGCTGGGTGCTGGGGATTTCATGGTAAGCAAGATACTCCCTGCTGTCAAGGAATTCCCAAACGTAGTAGGGGAATAAACAGTTACACTACAGTGTGAGTATCACTATTCTAGGGTTAACATAGGATATCATGAAAACACATAGATAAAGCACAAATCCTAACTGGATACTTCTTACAGGATCTGGGTAAACCTGGAGTTGTTCTTTATTTACTGTCAATAAAGTAAGGACGTATTAAATGTATGTGAAAATAGGAAATTAAGGAGAAGAAAATTCTAGTCTTAGTTCTGCATAGATAACTATGTCCTCCAAAAGTCATCCCTGAACCCTTGACTGGCTTGTGTTCCCTACTCTATGCAGTCCTCTGTTGTAGTCTTCAGCACTTGCTTACTTCTGTCTCCTTCATTCAATTATAAGCACTTGGACATAATACATAGCTGTAGATAAATGCCCAGTAAATATTAAATGGTGTTGATTTCAATCCCATCAGTTTGAAAACATTGACAGTTAATCATTTAAGCTTTTTGGCTATTTAATTAATGTATTTATTGTTCCCCATATTTCAAATGGGGGTGAGGAAAAGAAATTTCAAAATGAGGACTATAGTGCAGATATTAATCTAACTCATTAGATAACAATTTAAATCCTCTTTCTACCTCTGAATACTCCAAACTAACCTGAAGCAAATTGCCTTTTTTATTCAAGCCTTCCTCTCTTGAGCAGGTATACACACTAGCATACATATGCGCACTCACACACACACAGATATGTATATATGTAAACAAAGGGCAAATAATCAGCCAAGTGTAATAATGAGTTAATGTAAGAGGGGTTAAATGAACATTTGGATACAGAACACAATAAAAAATTCATAGCTTACCATGTTTCTTCAATTTAAAACACCAGACTTAATTCGTAGCTTGGTTGAAGTAAAAGGTACTACTTTTGTCTACTCTTTCACTTGTTCTTGAATGCATCACAAACTTTTTCCCTTATTTTCTTGATGAGCAAATTAATTCATGCTTGTTTAAAAATACAGAAGTTGGTAAATACTGTATTAGTTCATTTTCATGCTGTTGATAAAGTCATACCCCAGATTGGGCAATTTACAAAAGAAAGAGGTTTGATGAACTTATAGTTAAATATCTCTGGAGAGGCCTCACAATCATGGTGGAAGGTGAAAGGAATGTCTCACATGGTGGCAAACAAGAAAAGAGAGCTTGTGCATGGAAACTCCCATTTTTAAAACCATTAGATCTTGTGAGACTTATTCACTATCACAAGAACAGCATGGGAAAGACTTGCCCACATGATTCAGTTATCTCCCACTGGGTCCCTCCCACAGCTCATGGGAATTCAAGATGAGATTTGGGTGGAGACACAGTCAAACCATATCATTCCACCCCTCCCAAATCTCATGTCCTCACATTTCAAAACCAGTCATACTTTCCCAACAGTCCCCCTAAGTCTTAAGTCATTTAAATATTAACTCAAAAGCCCACAGTCCAAAGTCTCATCCAAGACAAGGCAAGTCCCTTCTGCCTATGAGCCTATAAAATCAAAAGCAAGTTAGTTACTTCCTAGATACAGTGGGGATACAGGCGTGGATAAGTACTGCCATTCCAAATGGGATAAATTGGCCAAAACAAAGGGGCTACAGGCCCCATGAAAATCCAAAATCCAGTGGGGCAGTCAAATCTTAAAGCTTCAAAATGATCTCCTTTGACTCCATGTCTCACATTCAGGTCACACTGATGCAAGAAGTGGGCTCCCACAGCCTTGGGTAGCTCCACCCTTATTGTTTTGCAGGGTATAGCTGCCCCCCCTCCCCCCTGCCAGCTGCTTTCACTGGCTGGCATTGAGTGTCTGTGGCTTTTCTAGGTACCTGGTGCAAGCCGTTGGTGGATCTACCATTCGGGGGTCTGTAGGACAGTGGCCCTCTTCTAACAGCTCCACTTGGTGCTGCCCCAGTAGGGATTCTGTGTGGGGGCTCCAATCCCACATTTCTCTTCTGCACTGCCCTAGCAGAGGTTTCCATGAGAGCCTCATTCCTGCAGCAAACATCTGCCTGGGCATCCAGGTGTTTTTATATATGCTCTAAAATCCAGGCAGAGGTTCCTAAACCTCAGTTCCTGACTTATGTGCATCCTCAGGCCCAACACCATGCAGAAGCTGCCAAGGCTTAGGGCTTCCACCCTCTGAAGCAACAGCCTGAGCTGTACTTAGCCCCTTTTTATCATGGCTGGAGTTCCTGGGACAGAGGGCACAGCAGAGGGACCCTGGCCCCTGCCCACAAAACCATTTTTTCCTCCTAAACCTCCAGGCCTGTGATGGGAGGGGGCTGCCACAAAGGTCTTTGACATGCTCTGGAGACATTTTCCCCATTGTGTTGGTGATTAACATTCAATTCCTGATAACTTACGCAAATTTCTGCAGCTGTCTTGAATTTCTTCTCAGAAATTGGGATTTTCTTTTCCATCACATTGTCAGGCTGCAAATTTTCCAAATGTTTATGCTCTGCTCCCCTTATAAAACTGAATACCTTTAGCAGCACCCAAGTCATCTCTTGAAAGTTTTGCTGCTTAGAAAGTTCCTTCTGCCAGATATCATTAGTCATCTCTCTCAAGTTCAAAGTTCCACAAATCTCTAGGGCAGGGACAAAATGCTGCCACTCTCTTTGCTAAAACATAGTAAGAGTCACCTTTGCTCTAGTTCCCAGCAAGCTCTGAGACCACCGCAACCTGGATTTCATTGTCCATATTGCTATCAGCATTTTGGGCAAAGCCATTCAACAAGTCTCTAGGAAGTTCCAAACTTTCCCACATTTTCCTTCTTCTTCTGAGCCCTCCAAACTGTTCCATCCTCTGCCTGTTACCCAATTCCAAAGTCACTTCTACATTTTCAGATATCTTTTCAGCAGCACTCCACTTCTGGTACCAATTTACTGTATTAGTCCATTTTCACACTGCTAATAAAGACTTAACTCGAGACTGGGCAATTTACAAAAGAAAGAGGTTTAATGGACTTACAGTTCCACATAGCTGGGGAGGCCTCACAATCATGGTGGAAGGTGGGAGGCATGACTCACATGGTGGCAGACAAGAGAAGAGCTCTTGTGCAGGGAAACTCCTGTTTTTAAAACCATTGAATCTTGTGAGACCTATTCACTATCACAAGAACAGCACAGGAGAGGTTTGGGAGCACAGCCAAACCATATCATTTCCCTAGCAAGGAAAAAGTATTATCCTCAATCCCATGTATGTAGTGTCATTTTGTAATACAGTCATGTACCACATAACATTTCAGTCAGTGATGAAACACCTGTATAATGGTGGTTCCATAGATTATAATACTGTACTTCTACTGTACTTTTTCTATGTTTAGATGCACAAATACTTACCACTGTGTAACAACTACCTTCAGTATTCAATACAATAACATGCTGTACAGGTTTGTAGCCTGGGAGCAGTTAAGTTATTCCATATAGCCTGGGTGGGTATATATGTGTAGCCTAGGTATGGTATAGTTGGCTGTGCCATCCAGGTTTTTGTAAATACACTCTATGATGTTTGCCTGGTGATAACATTGCCTAATGATGCACTTCTCAGAACATATCCTCTTTGTTAAGCAGAGCATGACTGTAGTTGATTGAATTCTATATAATTTAAACCCTTTTCATTTAATGCAGTAATAGATCCATTCCCTCGGGTTGCTAAAACAGTCATTGTAAACATCTTTTTTTTTTCTGCTTTGTCACCCAGGCTGGAATGCGGTGGTGCAAGCATGGCTCACTGCAGCCTCAACCTCCTGGGCTCAAGAGATCCTCCTTCCTCAGCTTCCCAAGTAGCTGGGACCATTGGCATGCATCATAATGCCTGGCTACCTTTTGGGGGTAGAGATGGGATCGCATGCTGTTCAGGCTGGTCTCGAACTCCTTGGCTCAAGCAGTCCTCCCGCCTGTCCTCCAAAGTGGGTTGGGATTACTGACTTGAGCCACCATGCCCAGTCTAAACATCTTTTTAAATGACTACATACATATATACTGTATGGATATGCCATTGCTTATTTGACCAACTGTTCTCCTAATATTAGACAGATTATTTCCAATGTCTCATTCTTATAAGTAATGCTATGATGTATGCCTAATTATCCACATTATTTCCTTAAGCTAGATTTCTAGAGTTGGAAGTATTTAGATGCAAGAATATAAACTATTTTTTTTTTTAGTGTCTAGGCTGGAGTACACTGGCGGGATCTCAGCTCACTGCAGCCTTGACCTCCTGGGCTCAATTATCCTCCCACCTCAGCAACCTGAGTAGCTGGGACTACAGGCTCATGCCACCACACCCGGCTAGATATAAACATTTTATAGCTTTGATCCATAGCACAGCATGACAGTTTTATACCAAACAACCCTTATAGTACAGTTGGCAGAATCTGCTTGGACTGCAAGAATAGTAAAACTAGAATTTCCTCCATGTAGCCAACAGCTATAACTCCCCTACCAGTGGTAGTCCAAGCAGCAATTTTCTCTATATTCTGTTACAAATATAGTAGTAGCCTTTTATGCATACTTTTTTCTCTTTGTAAATTGTTTTATTTTTATTTTCGACTTGAGTCATTTCTCAGGGATTTAAATGCTGGGGTTTTTTTTCTTTTTTCTTCTTTTTTTATTTATTTATTTATTTATTTTAAAGATGGGGTTTCACCATGTTGGTCAGGCTGGTCTTGAACTCCCAATCTCTGGTGATCCGCCCACCTTGACCTCCAAAGTGCTTGGATTACGGGTGTGGGCCACCACACCCTGCCGTTTTTCTTTTGATTAAAAATGTTTTTCCACTCTGATTTAACTCTGCTTTAAACCGCTCAGGACTGCTGTTGATACCTAAGCAAATCATAAAACCTCTGCCATTGTTTTAGGAGACCAGGAGCATGAATTAATCTCTTAACAAAGTATATAGTGTCCAAGGTAGTCATTATAAGACTTTTCTGCTTCAAGAGAGTGAAAAGATGAAGAATTAAACTTAAATGATGTATAGTGTTCACACAGTCAGAGAAGAATCCATTTTCTGGGTTGCTCATTCTTTGAAAAGAGGTTAAAATTTGCTTTATACACATAGCTTCTATGTGAAGATGATCAGTTAATGCTTTGTGGCTTGGTATTACACTTCAGACTTCTCCATGTTAAGATTTAGTTCATCCACAAGATTTTACCACCAGCATCCCAGTGACTGTGGCATCCATTGCTATTGTGGCAGTCTTTCAAGTGGTTCAGTATTACAGTGTTTGAGTCACAGAATCATTGACAGTCAAAGAAATAGGAACCATTAAAGTTGGCTATCGAATATTGTATTCTAAGATTGTGGAGATTAGGGATGGGGTTAAAATAGGAAGAAAAACAAGTCTTTAAAAGTCTCCCAGGTAAAATATTTACATATTGAGTTTATTTTTTATTTTTAAAATGCTGTACTTTTACTGTACTTTCTTAATGTTTAGATACAGAAATACTTACCATTGTATTACAACTTGTTAAAAGTTTTAATTTGTTAAAAGTTTTTGTGAAGTATTTGGTTGCCCTGTGAAACGAAGAATCAGCAATGAGTGGTATATTTGTTCACTGTTTTACTGAACTCCTGTAATATGCTGGACACAGCGCAGAGCACTAGGAATACAAAGTCAAAAGACAATATGTGGCTCCTTTCTCAGGGAGTAACCAACGGGTAGACAATATACATGTAACACATAATTACAGTATAGTTAGATAAGTCTCCTGAAGGAGTCTACGTACCAGGTACAGTGAAATCACAAAGAGGAGTATCTCCTTCAGCCAAGAGAAGGACTTCAGAAAAGAACACCAGATAATAGTTTATAACTGCAAGCTAGTCCTTTGTTGATGATATAAAAATAAATTTTTATAAAGTGGAAAAAGAAGAAAAAATTATTATTCCCAGTATCTGAAACCTCAAGGTAGAAGAATTCCTCCGCTGACATACTTGAGGGCAAAAGACAAGAAGCATGTTTGTGCAAAAAGTTTCATGCTCATTATGAAAGGTATAAAATTTCCTTCTTCCATTATTCACTTTATTTTGTTTGTGTATGTTTTGTTTTGTTTTACATTTAGATATCCTTTATGGAGCCATAGAGATAGGCCCGAGGGAACTCTTTTGCACATAGAGATGGGCCTGAGGAACTTAGGTACCTTTAAAAAAAAAAAAGTAGTGGTGGGGTTTTGCTATGTTGTCCAGGCTGGTCCTTGAACTCCTGAGCTCAAGCAATCTGCCTGCCTCAGCATCCCAAAGTGCTGGAATTATAGGTGTGAGCCACCGCACCCAGCCTTAGGTACCCTTCTGATTTGGTTCCAGAGGGGGCTGTTGTAGTTAAGAAGGCCATTAATGTTAGTGTTACTTCTTGGTAAATTTATCACTCCTTTCTTTGTTTCACTGAGCATCCAAATCATGCTGACAAAGTTAGTCTTTATTCAAGGATAAAACCTATACTGGTTTTATCAGTTCCCCCTTTCTGTCACCTTCCAGCATTTCATATTTCTTTGTTGCTGTTTCTGCTCCATGCGTGCGTATGCAGCTTCACAAGAATCACATTTAAACTATTTCTGGTTGTTTTCTTTTCAGAACAAATGTGACATTTTCTTCATCTCCTTGACTTTGAGCTGAAGAGGGCAAACTGTCAAAAATAATGAGGCCAAATGGATTTGAACACTGAAAAGCAGTCTGAAACAGTGCTCAGAGACTTTGCCTTTGCAGTCATTATTACAGAGGCAATGAGGGAAAGCTCCTTGGTGGCCATGAAATGAAGAGAAACTGAATCAGCTCTTAGGGGATTAGGAAAAGTCCCAGGCATAGGTAGCACTCACTTGTTCAAGTATTTATTCACATAGCATTGTGTGGAGTGCTAGATGCTGTGATCCAAAGAAAAATAAGTCATGATCCTAACCTCTTTTGGAATACTGTTTGGAAGACAGACATGTAAACTGACTCCTAATGGTTCAAGGTTTCTATATAGGCACTATTATTCTTTTAGCAAATATTTATTCCTCCTCTATTATGTTCCAGATTCTCTTCTGGGTGTACAATGCAGAATAAATGCCTCCTTTTCAAGGGCTTATATTCCCGTTAGGGATAATGCAAGTGGAGAATGGAAGCAGGCAGTACACAAACAGTAAATATATATCATATCAAGTAATAAAAGCTATGGAGAAAAATGTGGCTGCTAAAAGGGATATGGATTGCTGCACTCCTCACCAATAAGGTGATATTTGAGCAGAGATCTAAAGAAGTAAGGAACAAAACCATGTGGACATCTAAGGGGAAAGAATGCTTTATAATGATAGCTAATACTTATTGAGCATTTACTATACGAGGCACTCTTCTAAGCACTTTACATCATTTAATGTATTAATTCTTATTAACTTCTATAAGGTAGGTAAAATTATTGTTCTTCTTTCATATAACTTCCCAAGGTTTACAGCTTATCTCTGAAGATCTAGCTCATGCACTGAGAAATGATTTCATCTATACTAGAGTACAATTAAACCTTGAATTCAGAGTAGAATCATTTGAATATATGATAGACTTTTTAAAAGACATCCTGGATGAATACTTTTAAACACACACCCTATCTCTAGCAAGACTACCAAAATATTATTTGGACATCTATAAGGAATGTGCTTCCATAAATTTATTAGAATGGGCTTTCTATTACTGTTATTAGGTAAGAGTAGATGGTTCTTTAAGAAGGATATAGGTTAAGGGAGACTGTTCTCACAAATTTTTAAAATATTCATCTCTTCTTTGTATTATTAACTTGTAATGTCAATGAAGAAGACATTTACAAAGTCTAACCCAAATCTGAATTATCAAAAATTCTAAATTAAAAATTTTAATGAGGTTTTATCATGATATTTATATTCTAAAGGAAAAGCTCAGTGACCAAATATGAAAGCAGTTTGAATAAACTCTTAGAAGTCACTCATTACAAAAAGAAAAAAGAGACTTCAATTTTCGACTATTTCATGAATTGATAAAGGACATTTTGATGTGGATATGTGTGTCTTATATGATATGCCAAAAAAGTTTAATATACAGGGCATTTCAGAGTGGTTTCTGCCCCACTGATGGACGTCTAAGATGCCTCATCAACTACACTATTAAATGCCTCAATTAAAGGTCTCAAACACCACATAACAATTCTTTGAAGAAAGGAAGGGATTAAATAATTTTTTCCCCTAATACTTTCTTGAAGGTCAGGGGCTTTATCTATGAAAAAGTAGTAAATAGTTATTTGTAACCTGTGTGAAGCAGCAGCCAGCCTTACAGTCGTTCATTCTTGCTAATGGTTAGAATAGTGAGTACTAGTGTAATTGGGCTGCTTTTAGTTTCTCTTAATCAAAATTACTAGATGTTAGAATTCAAGAACTTGTTACATGTTATTACTTGGTGTATCAATAATCATTTAAAAGTAAAGACTCTGTCATACATTTTTAAAAAAAAAAAAAGGTCTCTTTTCTGGTACAAAGCTCTTTGTCAAAGTAGCAAGTCTACCTTCTGATAGGATACTGTGTTTTCTATGACTATCTATAAATTAATTTCTTTTTTCAGGTACCCCAATTATGAATTTATTAGTGATAACTCTATTTCTTGGTCAGCTGGACTGCACAATCGATACACAGAAAATTCACTTCGTGGAGTGATCCTGGATATACATTTTCTCTCTCAGGCAGATTTCCTTGTGTGTACTTTTTCATCCCAGGTAAGGCAGACTTCCTTGTGTGTGCTTTTTCATCCCAGATAATACCATCTCAGTAGGGTATTTTAAAATAACCAGTACTTTTTGGTTGTATAGGAGTCAGAAAAAATATTTGTATGTCTGTGTGTTTTTAATGTTCATTATTGTGACTCAGGTGCAATTTTTCTGATACTCAGTAGTGATCCCTTTTGTGAAAGAATGAAAAGATCCCATAAAATAGCCATTCAAGTGCACTGAATATTTAGTTGTTTGCAAGCAGTGGTTGACTACATCTCCACTGAAGCCAGTTACTGGAGTTGTTTAAAGTACCTGGCTTGTTCACAGCATTTAACAGAAACAAGTAATTAAGCTTACTTAATACTTTCTAATTTTGCATATAGTCAATATGTAACCAGAATCCATCCATTTCTACACATCAGTGCACTGATACTGAGAGGCTTAAATGCCCTAAATTTTGCCTCAGTTAATTGCTTTACAGAAAGGAGTGTAAATGTAATGCCCTTTCAAGTTCTATTACATTTCTACCAAGTGAGAAACTGTATGTTAAATTCAAGCAATACAATATCACAATTATTCTTTGAATTTAATTGTTGCAGATGATTATATGTTATGGGTTTGGTGTATGTGTTTTTATGAGTGGTCCAATCAGCTTTATATGCTGTGTGGAATATCAGTATAACAATATTTATTGTGGATTTTATTCTGTTCTCTTATTTATGCACATATTATTGGTTTTCATTCAACCAGCTGCTAAATGCGCTTAGAATTATACTAGATGCAGAGGACATTTCAAAGGAGATTGAAGATACAGTTCTTGCCCTGGTCCAGAATCTAATAAGCAAAATACACACATGAAATAACCAGAGAATAATTACCAGAACATAAAATTGGTATAAGATAAATATATGCTTAAATGCTGAGAAGCAGCAGAGAAAAGAAAATGTTAAAAAAAAAAAAAAAAAAAGCCACATCATTTTCATGAGCGTATACTTCAGAGAGTAAAAGGAATGGATACTTTCTTATTATATGACAATATATGTTGTAATGATACGATTTTTGGAAAGATACCTATCCAGACAAAGGTTACAAATTCCTTCAATATGGAATAAGAATACAGCTTACTACCCAAGGATAGCTGCACAGAACACATAGCAGCAATCTTAATCAGAAGAGAAAATTTCTTCAGGTTCCCATAAATGTATCCACTATTGATGTTTCTCCCTAATTGGAGTGCAGATGCTATCTTTAAGAAACTCTCATTTCCATTCTTTTTGGAAGAAAGGGGCAAGGTTTATAACTACTTGGTTCCTTCCAACTGTTTTTGAGAATCTGACTGTGTACGTGCCTGATCAACAGATATATGTAACTGATAACAACATCCAAACATTCTTGATGCTTATTGTTAGAAAGAGTGAATCAAGAGTCACTTTCCCAAGTATGCCGCCTTATCTGTAGACCTGGATTTTAGACCTGCCTGAAGTCAACTCCTCTAGTCCAGGTTTCTCAACCAACGCATTATTTTGGGCCAGATAATTCTTTGTTGTGAGGAGCCTTATTGTGCACTATAGAATATTTAGCAGCATCCCTGGCCAGTAAGACCCTCACTTCAAGTTATGACGACCAAAAATGTCTTCAGATATTGCCAGATGTCCCCTGTGGGGCAAAATTGCCCTGGTTGAGAACCACTGTTCTAGTCATAAGATTCTAAAGTTAAATAAATCTATACATGTCTGAATGTTGACCAACCTCACATGTAGGTCGGCACTGAGACTTACAGGATTGTACTCATGTTTTGCTTTTCTTCTCCCAACCCACCTTAGTAATAAGGCTCATTCTGAAATAGAAAGAATTTTTTTTTCTTTACTTTTTTTTTTTTCCTTTTTGAAGTTATACTTTAGAATTTTGGATCCTCATAATTCCTTTTGACCTAGAAATCAGGATCTCTGTCACTTCATGATGGTAGAATTCTGTCCAGGAGGAGAATATTGTTCTACTGCTTTGTTTGGTTTTATGCATAATGTTGACCTCAGTGTATTCAGACCTTGGGTCCAGAGAAGCAATTCATATGAAGAAAGAATGGTGCTGAGAAGACTTTTCTGCCCAAAGGAATAAGGCTTATACTTATATTTCATATTGTTCCTAAAAGCTCTTGGCAGTCAAAGTTCACCCAAAATAATTTCACTCATTTGAACCTAAGCAAAACTCAAGCAATATTTCATAACCCAAAATAGACTTGAATATCTCAAAATATTTTATGTTAGGGTTCACAGTAAAAGTTTAACAATAAAAATACCTCACATTTATATAGTGAGTAGCAGTTTGCCTAATGTGATTACCTCCATTATCACGTACCTTATTGGATGACTAACAGCTGTAGCATTTGAAATTGTAGAATAATTTCACATTCAGTGATAACTCTTTGGGCTTACTTGTACCTCAGTATTTTTATCAAATGTTTTAATAAAGAAATATTTAGTAAAGTTCAATGTTTTTGCAGTGTGAGTGAAATTGATTGCAGGATTATTAGATAGCTTCTCTTACCATAAACCAAAATTGGAATTGTTTAAAAATGCCTAGAAATATGTTGTCATCCTTGCCAATAGAGCATGAGAAAAAGTCACTGATGGGATAAAATGCCAAGCCATTGACCACGGATCACAGAACAAGAAAGAGGCAACCTGTGCTGTGGAGTCAGGCTCTCTGTATTTGAGTTCAACTTTGACCAGTTAGTGGCTGTGTGGCCTTGAAAAAATTACTTAGCCTATCTCTTAACAGGTTTATTTTTCTACATGTGAAAAAATAATAGTACCTATAATACAGAGTTTTTGTGAGGATTAAGGAGTTATAAAAAGTAAAGCACTATGAATAGTACCTAGCAATATAGCATTAAACACATTCGCTGCTACTATTATATATATGGATAGGTAAAGGAATGTCTCTGCCTGTTAGAGAGACTCTATAGTATTTATTTTGCAGCTGTTTTTCACGTGACTTCATTTCAGACTGTATGCTTTCACATTTATGAAACAAGCTATTCAAGGACTTCATTAGCTCTGCTTAGGTTTATAAATAAGAGGAACAGTTAACATTCAGCATGTACATTTCTCTGGGCCAGTGTACCACCTCAACTTCATTTTGTTTAGCTTATTGAAAGAGAATATTGCCATATGATGCGATTTTTCAGAAACAAAGTTCTTCATTCCCAAAAGGTGAGTGAAGTCCCAGTATTTCTATGGCAAATGCAAGTAAATGTGTGTGTGTTGACTTTAGGGAAATTAATCTTCAGACTTTCTTATATATGTCATAGGCATTCTAGAAAATAGAGGAAGACTAAAGCCATACATCCAGAAGAATGACAAAAGATAAACATTGAGAATAAGTTCAGCCCAGAATAAAAACATGGATAACCAACTCTCAGCTTTCTTTGATGATAGTCTCATATGCCAAGAGATGTTAGGAAGTGATACAAGTTTAATATCTCCTTCATAATTCTTTGAACAGTCTTTAAGTTTTACTCATGTAGGCTTTCAGTCTCCTATACACTATCCTTTGAGTAATGTTATACCATATAACAATAGTGAGAAAGAGTTGACCTGTTGACCATGATCTATTGTAGACAGTACTGCAGGAGTGAAATGCCATGCTAGAAGGAGAAATGCAAGGCTGGACGTTTGAAAAACTGCAGGCAAAAATGTCACGGCACCTTAATCAGGATTTCTCATAAGTTTTTAGACCCATCTTCCTCAGTCTCAGGGCTTCTAATCTTTCTTGGTTTTACATCCGTAAGTGAGGTCTGGGAATTCTCTCTTCTTAAAAGATAAGTTTTTAAAAGCCAACACTGTGGCTCTACTCTCTCATTTTTTTACTATTACTGCTCTTAGCTTTCTGAATTCCTTCATCAGATCTGTTTCTCAAAGCGAAGTTTGTCCTAAAAGCCTCATAAATTGAATAGCACAGTCCTCAGGATTTAATATGAAAACTGGAGGCAATATTAGCATTTTTTCAGTTGCATCAAGTGAATTTTGAAAGCTATGCAATCACATTCTAAAACATTCTACCAAATACATTAATCCTATTCTGTGTTACTGGAAATGGCCTCTGCACAAAGCATCTCCTTTGTCACTTATTTTCTTATTTGAATCTTAAATCTGAAGCAAAGAATTTATAGTTGGAGAATAACAGCAGTTGACAGCCCAGTTGTAGATGGGCACAATATCAGCAAGGTTTTCTGAAAATACTGCTTATCGAGTTCTGGGATCAATTTTTATTTTTCTGAAATCTGACTTACAAAAATGGTTGTAGATGCTCACTTTAAAGACTTTAACATTGTTAAAGACATTGTTTAAAGAGCAGTCAATGTTACTCAGTAGTTTCAGCCACTGGTTTATGTTTTCTACATGTGAAAAATTAATAGTACCTATGGTGTAGAGTTTTTGTGAGGATTAAGGGATTATAAAAGTCACCGTAGTACAAAATCACCTTTTTCCCCTATGGCACCTCCCTTTATGGCAGTTATTACAATACTCTCATGAGCCTCTCTGTGGTCTAATTCCAAATCCGCACACAACTCTACTGCCCTCATGACACTTTGAATCAGATTTTGGAAGCCCAGAGGGCAAAACCGAAAGCCGTGCTAACTATTCCAGACAGATGGCCCTGGATAGGAATTTCCATTGAGATTTGGCTCATGAAACAACAGTGGATACCTGTTGAGGGTACTATGGAGAAAGCACAGGGTGAAAGCCCAAGGTGTGAACTGTGTGACTACTTCCCAGTGGAGAAGACAAGAAAAGTATTTACATCCACAGGGGCTCTATCTAGCTTACAATGCTGAGTGCTGTACAGTGCAGCTGTTTATCACATTAATCCTTCTGGCATTTCTCACAACAAAGAAAAGACCTTGGTCTTATTCTCCTTATTGCATAGTAAAACAAAGCAGTTTATAGGAAAAGTGCACAGATCTCTCAGCCACTTCCAACTTCTCATACTAGGAGATCTCCTGCCCCTTCTATCTATTTTGACAAAAATAAGATCCTATCTACCTTGAGAAAGCTTGGGAGGCTTATGTAAACTCAGGCTACTTCTCAGGGATGAAATTCAGACCAATGGATTCCTCCCCCTTTTTAATTTCTTTTTTTTAATACAGTCATACCTGGTTTCTCCTTTGGCAGGATTTTTGCTGTTACCCATTACTGTGCACTTTATCATGTACTAAAAATGATACAGTGCCATGTCAATACAGAATAAAGTGAAACATACTACATCTAGCCAGCCACTGCTTTGCAGACCATGGGCTTCTCTCAGTCATGCCACCTATCAGGCATCAAACCTGAGTATGGACATCAGCTGCAAGACTTCATTTACCTGCCATGTGATTTGAACTTGTAAACCACATGGTAGGTCAGGGAAAGGAGAGTAGAAACATAGAGTGACTAAATGCAAACATTAACATTTACACTGTAGTCATCTTTTTAGCCTTTTGCAGCAAATTGCCCCATGGTTGATACAGACAGTTTTTAAATTACTTCCTCAGAATGTTATATATGGATCTTAAGGGTTAAATATCACCCACTGACTTGCATCTCCATTACTGGGCTGGAGCAATATTCTTTCTTTTCTTTTCTTTTTTTGAGACAAAGTCTCACTCTGTCGCCCAGGCTGGAGTGCAGTGGCATGATCTTGGCTCACTGCAACCTCTGCCTCCCAGGTTCAGGCAATTCTCCTGCCTCAGCCTCCTGAGTAGCTGGGATTACAGGCATGTGCCACCACACCCAGCTAATTTTTGTATTTTTAGTAGAGACGAGGTTTCACCATGTTGGTCAGGCTGGTCTCAAACTCCTGACCTTGTGGTCCACCCACCTTGGCCTCCCAAAGTGCTGGGATTACAGGCGTGAGCCACCGAGCCCAGCCATATTTATTCAACAGATACTTATTGAGCACCAACTATATGGCAGGCACTATTCTAGGTGTTTATCCTAAGGGAATATATACTCAAGAGTCTGAACGAGTTCTATTTGTGACTGTGCTATTAACTAGTCCTTTTTGGTTTTTTTCATTTTATTATTATTTTTTTAATTTATTTTTTCTGTGGCTTAGCTTCTTCATCTGTAAAAAAATAATAGTACTTCACAGATTTGTCCTAAGAGTTAAATGAGTTGAGATGAGGTGAGGGAGGAGTACACTATTATAACAGTGCCTAGGATATAATCAGTGCTCATTAAGCTCAGCTGCTATCCTTAACAGTTATTCTTATGAGAAAAATAAAGGGCCACACCTGTGTGGCACTGATATGCTTACAGAGGCCTAGAGTCACATTTGTCATTTTTATATTGGCCTATCTCAGTGTCTGAAATCTCTACTATTAATAGTTATTTCTTTGGTTTAAGAAAACAGTTGTGTTATCCACCAAGGCTAACTAACACATGAATAACTCGATACCAAAATATACACTAATTATTAGGATTATCCCCAGAAGAAACAGATCCCTAAGGGTGTGGGACAAGTGCGATACTGTTTTTACAAGAGTAAGACATTTAAGCATGAAAAGGAGGAAACACATAAGGGTTCATTGTCACTGTAGAGATTGTGGTCATCCTAAGAGTAATAGAAGGTGTTGGATTCCTGGCTAGGGAAGGATGAAGAGTGTGTGAAGACACCTAGAAAAGAACTCTCAGGTTTACCCAAGGCTGTCTTTGGCCTTATGCTATATCTTTCTGGTGTTACAATATAAACATGGAAAGTAAGATTTACAAGAGAAAATATGTATAGTAGTTATAAGCATATACAGACTGCCTGGGTTCCAACCTGAATCTACCACTTATTAGTATAACCGTGAGCAATGCCTTAACTTCCCTTTGACATCTGTAAAATGAACATAATGATAGATTTTATGGGGATGCTAAAAGTAATCTAATTACTTAGATAATACCTAAAAACAATGTCTGACAGTTAGCAAAAGCCCAATTAATATTATTAGCCTCTATCATTGTTATTGTAGTTTGCTATTATTGCAGCTGCTTTAATTATTTAGTTTCTTATTTTCCTGAGTCCCACTTAATTTTGCTTGCCTTGTATGAGCCTTTGGCTGAATTTGAAGTTCAAAAGTTCTAGATCTTTTTGATCCCTATTTTATTATAGTCTCAGTATTCTACCAGTGATCTCAATTGTAAAATGCCATTGCCAATATAACCTTTGTTGGTGAATTAATAAATTTGAAAGCAAAGTTTTATTATTTTAGTTCTATGTCTAGTTGAAATTCTGTCACTAAAATTTGCACAAATCACTTAATCGCCTTGTGTTTTAGTGCCTAACTGCAAAATTAAAAATACTGTCTAAATGTAGTTTCATTTGCAAATTATAGCACTTGAGAATTGCCCCTCAAGTTTCTGAAATTCAGATTCTCTAAGTTGAGAAGATGATTAACCTAATCAGATTTCATTTGATAAAAAGTTAAGAATAGGCATCTCCATTTGTATTAGTCTGTTCCTGCATTGCTATAAAGAAGTACCTGAGACTGGGCAATTTATAAAGAAAAATGGTTTAACTGGTTTAACTGGCTCATGATTCTTCAGGCTATACAGGAAGCATGATGCTGGGGAGGTCTCAGGCAACTTACAATCATGGCGGCCAACGGGGAGCCAGCACTTCACATGGCTGGAGCAGGAGGAAGAGAACAGAGAGTTGCCACATACTTTTAAACAACTGGATCTCATAAGAGCTCACTATTGTGACCACAGCATCAAGGGGTGATGGTTTTAAACCATGAGAAACTGTCTCCATGATCCAATCATCTCCACCAGACCCCATCTCCAACATAAAAATTACAATTCAACGTGAGATTCAGGCGGGTTACACAGATCCAAAGTGTGTCACCATTCAAGCTTTTTAATCTTCATAAATGCCAAGATTTTAAAAGACTGCTGGGTAATCCCAAATTGCTCCACTGAGCAGATTAACAATTACTATGAGTAGCATTATTTTAAACAAATGCAAAAGTATTGGTATAGTGACAATAAAATGTTATTAACGAGATGACCACAACTGGAGATTTAGAAAAATTTCGTCTAAGTTGAGTTCTCTATTCACAATGCATAAATTGCTTAAATTTTATCCCTTTATGGTGATAGTTTAGTTTAACTTTACTTCCAAGCATTAACTTCAAGCATTGAAGCTCAGAGTGTGGAATTTCACCTGCTATTCAGTGGACAGAGAAGGTATTCTTTGGACATCGGGATCTTTTAAGTAGCCTTAAAACTGTAGTAATCTGGGTGATGCATTTCCTCAAAGGCTAGCCCAGCTTATGTCATCCAAGCATGCCACTCTCTACACAGCACACTTAAAACTTTTTAGAACAGAAATGGCAGATGTGTTTTAGCTCACTTGCCAGTGCTTGTTGATTGTCAGTAATTACATGAGTCTCTCTTGAAAACAGTTCTGACACCAAGTTATATATTAGCAGACAAGAATGTGTGATTGATTAACAGTGTATGAAAGAAAGGGACCATCAGCACTTGTGTTAAGTTTTATTTTATCCTAATCCTAAACCTCAAATTCTTTAAGGGCACAAACTATGTCTTACTCATTTTGGTATCACAGCTACCTAGCTTGGACCACTGTGTGTGTAGCTCTTAATAAATGTTTATTAAACTTAACTAATTCATATTCTTAAATTATTTTGTACTATATATAGATTTTAATTATAATACTCTTTCATTTTTTTATTTAAAAAAGGTTTTTATTTATTTAAAAAAAGGATCCAAACACAGAGATGAAAAATGATTTGTACCATATTCTGAGAGCAAATGGACTGAAAGCTTGTGACTAGAATCCACTACTTTTCAACCTCTTACTCCTGGAGCCCGTCCTGTTGGCCAAGGGCTTTTAGATTGCTGTGAAGGAGAGCTTTTATATACTAACAATTTTTTTTTTTATTCTTTCCCAAGGTCTGTCGAGTTGCTTATGAAATAATGCAAACACTGCATCCTGATGCCTCTGCAAACTTCCATTCTTTAGATGACATCTACTATTTTGGGGGCCAGAATGCCCACAACCAAATTGCCATTTATGCTCACCAACCTCGAACTGCAGATGAAATTCCTATGGAACCTGGTGATATCATTGGTGTGGCTGGAAATCACTGGGATGGCTATTCTAAAGGTGTCAACAGAAAACTGGGAAGGACGGGCCTATATCCCTCCTACAAAGTTCGAGAGAAGATAGAAACAGTCAAGTACCCCACATATCCTGAGGCTGAGAAATAAAGCTCAGATGGAAGAGATAGACAACCAAATTCAGTTCAAACCATTTGAGCCAAACCGTAGATGAAGAGGGCTCTGATCTAACAAAATAAGGTTAAATGAGTAGATATCCTCAGCACGAAGAGCAGCTGGGAACTGACAGGCTTCAGTTGGTGGAATTCCTCTTTAACAAGGGCTGCAATGCCCTCAAACCCATGCACAGTACAGTAATGTACTCACATATAACATGCAAACAGGTTGTTTTCTACTTTGTCCCTTTCTTTCAATATGTCCCCATAAGACAAACACTGCCATATTGTGTATTTAAGTGACACAGACATTTTGTGTGAGACTTAAAACATGGTGCCTATATCTGAGAGACCTATGTGACCTATTGAGAAGACCTGAACAGCTTCCTACTCTGAGGAAGTTGATTCTTAGTCGGTGGTGGTATTGTGACCACCGAATTCACTCCAGTCAACAGATTCAGAATGAGAATGGACGTTTGTTTTTGTTTTTGTTTTTCCTTTATAAGGTTGTCTGGTTTTGTTTTTGGGCTGTTTTTTTTTTAATAATTGCATCAGTTCATTGACCTCATCATTAATAAGTGAAGAATACATCAGAAAATAAAGTATTCACTCTCCATTAGAAAATTTTGTAAAACAATGCCATGAACAAATTCTTTAGTACTCAATGTTTCTGGACATTCTCTTTGATAAAAAAAATAAATTTAAAAAAGGAATTTTGTAAAGTTGCTAGAATTTTGTATCATTGAATGATATGGTGATTAGCTTTATAGTAGAAGAACTGTGATAAAGGAGCTTTTTAGTTTTTCAGCTTTTTTACTTTGTTTTTTTCCTGTTTCTGATGTAGTAACTAATTCTTAACTCAGAGGCATTAGTCCATTTTAATACTGAAAGCCAATTTTCATTGGTACACATTACAAAATTGCTAAGAACACTCTTTGGGAGCTTTCATTTTCTTATTTTGGACACAGTTTTAATTGAGTGAAATAATCATACTCCTTGCTCCCAGAGAAGCTGTAACCTCCATTTCTAAAACTATTTCAGGTTTGTTTGGTCATCTGTCTTACTGTGTTTATTATTGCTTTTTGTGAGTAGGGTCCTGTTTTATCCAGGAACCAATTTCTGCCCTAGCCTATCATGTCCTGCTTTTGAGAGCACCAGGAATCTTTGGTATTGGGAAGCTGGCTGTTTCTGAACTATATGTCTCACAGTATGTAGAACTTGGTGACCAAGGGAGAGGAGGGACCAATGGGAGACTCCCAATGGATTGAGTCTTGGGATTATCATTTCCAAATACTTCTATGTTAGATTCATTTCAGAAAATAAGACTTTGATGCTTTGTCTCTGAATATCACTTTTCTCCTCATAAAAACACTCCCTTATTGTATGTAGGCTGCCTCCTATCTCCTACAGATGCCTGGTGGGAGTTACTACATTCTAAAAGAAAAATTTGATCTATGTAGGAACCAGTATCAGGCCTGGTGTTAAATATCAGGGATCCTAGGCAGAAAAGCTGTTATTCCTGGCCTTTACATCTTCACCAAATGAAAACACTGTATATAAAATCTCACCACCAAACTTAACTGAATTCCTTTTCTCAAGTCAAGCCTCCCAAAGAAAAAAGAAATTAACTGCCTACAGTGTCAGCAAGCAATTTCCCATTTAGTTTTGGTTACAAGTAGAAGTCATTTGAAACAGTATCCAACTGAGCGGAGGTAATTTTGAATATGAGTTATTTTGTAACTCGCATCTCATATGTCATTGGAACATCAGTAACTGTGGATCTGATTGTGTCCTTATAGAAGATCCAAAGATAAATTTAATCTCTGCATTCTAAGTTGACCTAGTTGTAGGCGTGAAAGGACCAAAGAACAGAAATATGAAGGAAATAAGGAGCATTTCCCAAAGGGAGTTGAAGACTTAAGTTTTGAAATTTTATCTTTCAGTTCTAGAATTTCTACTTATTTATTTACATTTCTACTAAGGTTTCTTATTCACCACAAGCATTTTTTCACTGAACATAGTTATAACTGCTTTAAAATTCTTTTCTGGTAAATTTGACATCTGGATAATCTTAGAATTGATCTCCATTGTTTATCTTCACAGAATGGTCAGATTTTGGGGGGGAGGTCCCTCATATATTGAGTGATTGAGATTGTGTCCTGAACATTGTAAATGTTTATGTGTGGATTCTGTTATATTGCTCGAAAAGTGCTATGAGATACATATATATATATAGCTTGTGTTAGCAGGCATTTAACTTTCTTGGACCCAAATTTTAAACCATGTCTTGGGCAGCAGCTGAAAATCTCAATTCAGTTCTTTTATCTCTAGCTGAAGTCTATGCTGCACATAGTTCGGGGCCCAGCCAGAGAGATGGATAGAATTTATGCACAGAATTTGTGGTGCTTTTTCGTTGGCTCCCTTTCTTCTGAGATTCCCCCACCTCACTTTCCAGCAACTGTGTTTGCTCTGATTCTTAGACCAGAAAGACTGCAGTTTTCTTTCAGCCCAAAAGCTATACAATGGGAAACTAACCTTGTGCCATTCCCTTCTTTAAAATTTCAACCTCTTTTCAGAATTTGCCTCTGTTTTTATTCAGTCTCCTACCCTCATGTGTTTTTTTGTATTTTGTGGAGAGTTTATAGTTGTTATCTGTTAGAATATTGGTTCAGTGGGTGTTTACTCTTCCATTAACTTAAAATGAAAAAACAGCAGGGGAGAGGAGAGGCTTAGTCTTGTGAAGGCCCTGTGTAGACTCTGACCTCAGTAGCTAAGTAGCCAGTAGCCTCAAGTAGGAAGATGAAGAAATAAGCAAACTGTTAAACCTGCACTTGTGAAGGACTAATGAATACTGTTGACCACATCTTTCTGAATAGCCTTTCAGAGCCACTTTTTTGTAAATCATCATGTACATGATGGTGATTCGTCCTATACATGTTACCATGTTGAGAAGGCTGACATTTTTCTTACCACTATTGTAATTTCAGTATTGTAAGGCCCGGGTACTTAAAAACTCCTGCATGATTTTGAATTGAGTGGCCAATGCTAGATTAGGATTTGGGTCTTTTCCTTGTTGAAAGACCTATTTCTGGAAGACTTGCCTGGAATCAAATTATTAGCATGGGCTCATTGAATGTGGGTAACAGAATCCTGCTTATTAATGACAAAGCAGTTACGAAAGATCTTACCAAGGCTTTCCTAGTTCTTCCACTCAAGTCTGATTTAGTCCTCAGCTGGGCACTCAACGAATTCATGCCTGTTGTGAAAGCCCTAATCCAGGGTTTCATTGTACCTAAATGCATAAGAGACTAGTTGCTTTTCTTTCCTAGCTTTAGTTTGTTGTTGTTGTTATTATATAGAGCCAATTCTGTTTACTGGATTCCCTCTTAATAAAGTTGTGAAGATGAACAGCCCCAACTCCTGAGGGAGTAGAGGGTTAAAGAGAAAAAACACACATTTAAAAAGCTACCTCATACAGTGATTATTGTCATTATTATTCAGTTCTGAGAGAATACAGTCACTGTACATTGAGCAGGAAAAGTGTTGGGATCTAAATGCTGCATGTGGAAGAGTCTCTTCTGCCTCATTGAGAGCAAATCTCTCAAGGGAAAAAGATAATACTTCATTTGTGCTCCCAGGAGACTGCAGGTTCCATACACATGTACATCATGGACATGTGGCTTGAGGATTGGTGAAATTAGGAACTTGGCTATAATACCCTAGTTTATGTCAGATAGAGACTGCATGGAATTTTTAAAGTGCACTGCTCAGAAAGGAGCACAAAGAATTTTTGTCTATACTTACTGGTTCCTAGCACCAATCTCTCTCATGGACACGTGGAAGAGCTATTCCAGCATCATAGGCCTTAGAAAGTTTGGGCTTTGAGTTCCTGGCTAGTCTTACCTCCCTACTGATTTGCAGCCCCTACGAATTTCCAGCCGAGTAAAGAAATAACAGAACATAATGAGTGCGGAGGCAGAAGGCCCAGTGTTCCGTTTTGTTTTTCCTCATCATAGTGCCTACAAGCAGGTAATATCCCTGTATTTCAGGTTCTTCAAGGAAAAAGCAACAGTTCTCATTGAAGATCACTGAATGAAATTTAGACTATCTGGCTTCTGATTTTGATATTGCCATTAAATGGGGGACAGGCCACACAGTTTTTTCAGAACTTCATTTTCTTCGTAAGTGAAATAAATTGGTTGGATTTATTCAGCGTTTGCAAATTTGGTTGACTGGTTCAGTTTCACATGTCTCAAGGAGGTAGCTTCTACTCAGCCTCAGCTGATTGTTGTTCTGAGGACATAATATGGACAGATATGTCTGGTTTTCCAGACAAGCAAAATCTGGTGGATCTTCTGTGATCTTCAGATTTTGAAGTGTCAGCAACTAATTTAAAAATATATAAAATAAACACACTTGCACATGTATGTTTATAGCAGTTCAGAATTCCGAAGATGTGGAACCAACCTAAGTGCCCATCAACTAATGAGTGGATAAAAAAATTGTGGCATATATATACCATGGAATACCATTTAGCCATTAAAAGGAACAAAATAATGTCTTTTGCAGCAACTTGGATGGAGCTAGAGGCCATTATTCTAAATGAAGAAACATAGGAATGGAAAACCAAGAATGATACGTTCTTACTTAAAAGTGAGAGCTAAGTTATTCCCTTGCATTGGAAGAAGAAATAGCTTTCATCTCCTGATTCTTCAAGTTGTCGATTAGTACAGAAAGGCATATGGAGTGATTCAATGGACTTTAGAGACTCAGAAAGAAGAGGGTGGGAGGGGGCTAGGGATACAAAAACTGCATGTTAGGTACAATGTACACTACTTGGGTGACAATTCCACTAAAATCTCAAGAGTTCACCACTATATAATTCATACATGTAACAAACCACTGTACCCTAAAAGCTATTGAGATAAAATGCAAAGCAAATTGGTATGTACTGTAAATATAAATTATTCATCAGATTGGTTAGTATAAAAGAGCATAAAGAATGTAAAATGTATTTTTGGTACATTGGGTTAAATAACATTATTAAAATGACCCATTAAAATTTTTTTTAAATAAAAATTAAGATTTTATCTCTGGAAAGGATTGGTAAGATGGGTAACAGCTGCATAATGCTTTCAAGTTCAGTTGCTGCACATGTCCCAATTCCTTAGACATACCTGCTTAGCTGGCTGTCATCCTGGGCTCAGAAGTAATAATATGCCAAAAAATAGTTAACAATATGTTATGAAGCTCATAGGCTACGCCCCACTCAGATTTGGCCTTAAGGACCTCAAGTGTGTAACGAGGGTTAGATAACTTCTAAGTTCGCTCCCAGCCCTAAATTTCTAAGAAGGTCAGGGTAGAGCTGAGATTGTAACAAGGTCATATGTGGTGCCAGTGTGCAGCTGCCTGGATTAGGAACCTGGGTGGCTGGATCTGGTTGCAAGAGGAACAAGGGCCTATTTTTGTTAGAGCAGCTGACTAGGTCTTTTTCTAGACCTCAGTTACAATAAGAGTAACTTAATTCCTTACCTAATTAACAGGCTGTTTAAACTCATCTGTTTAGAAACTCCTTTTGTTGTTTGTTTTCTTTCCCACCTTTGTTTCCTGGTAAAGTTTCATTTGTAGAATCACAGCTTTGTTTCAGCTAAACTAAGAGAAGAGGGATTTGTGAGCACAAAAGCCAAGAGAACTGAGGTGTCATTATCTTCTTGGGGGCCAAGAGTGGAGACAATATCCCCCTCTGGACCAGACTGGATTTTCCCATACCATTCAGGAAATCAAAAGAAGTGTGAATGAGTACCCACCATGATGAGTCCCATCTGGTCTATTTCATTATTTTTTAAGTGATATTCAAAAACACTGGAAATTGTTTGCAAACATACTGCACCACTGATTGCCACACAATGGTGGATCACCACCAAGAATGAGAATATCTTATATGTGTTAAGTTTAAACAACAAGGGGTTTGAAATCAGCTCTAACTTCAAGTTTTGGCTTCACACCTTTTGAGCATCAACAGGTTCCAACAAGTTATGCTCTTTCAAGAAACTCCTGTTGATAATTCCAATAACCAGAATTCTGTAAGTCAGTCATTGGCAAGCTGTGCCCACTGCTTGTTTTTGTAAGTAAAGTTTTATTGAAATATAACTATACCCATTCACTTACTTATTGACTGTGGCTACTCTGGAGGCAAAGCCTAAAATATTTGCTATCTGTCCTTTTACAAAAGATGTTTGCTGACCCCTGCTATAAGGATTCAAATTGATAATCCAAAAGGGTTCAACATCCCAAAATACTGACAGTCATCACAGAAAAATTTGATAGTGGTGGTAATATATTAGGGCCTCCGCTAATCCGTATAGTGCCTTTGTGAAAATTGGATAAAGATGCTCCTAAGATCATTATTGTAATCTATTGATTTTTTTAAAAATCAGTAAAACTCTTACTGCCATCCACCAGAAAATTGCTCAATAAATACACAAATCATCAGTATCTACAATGTGAATTGCAATCCCCTGTATAACCACATTCAGGAGTTTCACTATTGTAGTGTGATCTGGTAAAAAAAAGAAAGAATACTGTACTTCTTTAGACTTAAATTCTGCTTCCAGCTCTGAAACTGACCTGTTGTTATCTTAGGCAAACTATGTAATGTGCCTAGGCCTCAGTTTTTTCTTACCTTTAAAATGGAGGTAACTTCTAGTTGTTTTGAGATATAACAGACATAAAATTGCTTTGTAAAGGCTATCAGCTCTGCAAAAGCAATCGCCAATCATGTTTTGGACAATTTCTGTGGTTCTAGGACTATAATAGGTCTTGAAGAAAATGAAGTCAGTCTAAGGAGCTTACAGTGTAACTAGAAACTTGCGCACATATGATCTGCACTAGAAAGCTACAATCTAACATAAAAAGTTACATACATTTTAACTAATTGGAGCACTAGTCACACTGCTTCTCACTTACTGACCTACTTTGTGCCATACCTACGAAGCACTTAACAGGTGGTATCTCACATGTATAATCTTCACACCAACCCCATCAGGTAGATATTATCTTCATCTTACAAATATGGAAAAAAATAATAGCTGCCATTAATTATTCATCTACTATGTTCTAGACACTATTCTATTTACATATTTTAATTCATCCTCACAATACCCTATGAGATATGTACTATTATTCTCATTTTTCAGATGAGAAAATTTGTTCACAGAATTTAAGTAAGTGCTTTCCCAACCTTTTTACATGATGGCACACATAGAAAATTATATTTATTTGGCATTCTGGGATAAATGAGGAGATTTGGGGGTGTCTGTGGGGCTCCGAAAATTCAATACACCTCTATTGATAATTTGAGACGATTCAGTAGAGGATCAGGAAAGGTGTACGTGATATGGTCACCTCAGGGTGCTCTCTGACAATGGGTACTAAGTATACAAAATAACAGTATATTCAAGTCTCAGGGAGTCACACAAATAGTGTTCCAATGTAATCTCAGTTGGTATAATGTTGAAGAGTTATAACAATTGCTTTAAATATTTTATTATTAAAAAATGTACAACCAACTGCATTTTATGGTACACCTTCAACCTATTTGTGGTTGGGAAGCTATGGGTTAAATTACAAGGCAAATGGCTAGCAAGGAGCTGGGTAGAAGCAAGGCTTGCATTTAGGACTGTATGTCTCTGAAGTCTGTTCCTGTAAACAGTCTTGCCCTTCTGCAGTGAAGGGCCAAACTGCATGACCCAGATTCCATCCATCCTTAGAGTACTGATTCTTTAAAGTTTGATCACCCAGACTCACTAAGGGTAACTTTTTTGTTAACCATGGTCTTTAATCTTGTCCCCCTTCCCCATTCTCAATCAGTTTTGAATCTAGCATTCCCTACTTCTTTCTACTCACTCTCTACCCATATCTGTAACAGGAAATAGGTGGGCAGGTGAGCCAAGTGAAAATTCTTTGAGTTGATAGCAGACTGCCCCTGCGCTCTGGAGTCATCTGCTTGGTCACACTCTCCCTGTGGACTTCTGCTTGCCTGCATCCACCAGAAGGTGAGACCTGGAAGAGTGTCCATTCCCAGCTCAGCCAGTTGTGTTTACATAGAGACACTAAATTATAGTAAGTGGCTACTACTTAAGCTATCATTTTCCCAGCCCTTAAATGCAGGAGGTGTGATTCTGTGCAAAATAAGATACATCTCAGAGCAGAAACAGTTTCCCTGTGTGTGCTTCAGAGAACCCAGTGTTTCATGCAGGTCAGTATTCTGTGGCTGAATTTGATGTTGGAGTTATTTATGTACATGAGAGCACATTGTTTTAATATGAAGGCTGGTATTGCTTGGTGTTTTACCCAATTATGCTTGTCTAATTTCCAAGCCTACTTGCACCTGAATTTTACTCCAGGCTTCTATGGAGTAGAGAATGCTGAAGGAAGTGGAAGGAATATACAGGTGGTATTTTCTTCATTGCTTTGTCTGGCTAGCTGAATGACTGGTGCACTGGTGGTGATATGTGGCAGGACATCTGGATCAAGGGTAGTGACCCATTAAGGTGTCCGGAGCTCTGATTAAAGAGAACTTGGAGCCAGCAGAGCTGTCAACAGTCAGTTTCTTTTTGATTAAGATTCTGTCTCTTAACCCCTGGAGGCCATTTTTACCCCTCCCACCTTCAAGAAAAGATAGAATTAAAGCCTTAGGTCATCGCTTAGTAGAAGCCCCAGGAGCTGACTAGACCTGAAAGGGACTCTCCTAGCCTCTCTCAGCAGCTGTTCCATTATCAGTTTCTCTACTGACAGGTGAGCTCATGCTCTGTGAATAGAGCTCCTAAGGTAAAATGGCTCTCCCAGGAGCAGCTACTCAAAGAAGAGTGAAGATGCTTAAGAAAGCTCATTAGTGAATTAGGGAGGTCAGGCAAAATAAGGTTATGAATTAGTATGATCATTTTGGCTGTTGCGAGAGAGAGAGAGAGAGAGAGAGAGAGAGAATGTGTGTGTGTATGTGTTTAAGAAGAGAGTTGTGTTTTCTGTTGTTATTTCGATTTAATCTGACTCAATAAGCTTTAGCCTGTAAGCTCCTCAGCTGCAGCTCCTTAAAGACAGAAAAGCATATCTTATTATTTCCTAGTGCATGCAGAGTAACTGGCACATAGTAAGTGGTTGAGAGTGTACCGTTCTGAAATAATTACAGATTTAAAGATGCAGTGTCTCGGATTTGCTTCAAAGTAATATGAGTGGGAGGAGGAATTAAGTGGAAGTATAGATGAAACAAGATTGACCATGAGATGAAAAGTGTTTAATCTGAGTAATATGTTGTAGGGATTTGTAACTATTTTTTCTGGTTTTGTATGTGTTCAATGTTTTCCACAATAAAAAAGTTTTTTATTAATATCTGTATTAAGTATAACAAAATGTTGAAAGATACAGCAAAGACTAGCTTAGTGATCTCCAAACAGTCCCATCTTTTTGCTAAGCACATAGCTGGGTTGCATTTTGTAGTCAAACCACGTGGTTACAGTCCTGGCCAATAGAATATGGACAGAACTGATGTAAGCCTCTTCCAGGTGTGACCCTTATTCTGAGTGATCCTCTAAGCGTTCTCTCTTCTGCTTCCAGTCTGGATGTGGGAAATCAGTAAAGAGCTCCAAGCTCCTAGGCAATGGAAGAGTCTAGACATCTGAATGATTTCATGGAGCAGAACCATCTCCTCTCTTCTACTGACGAATCTGTAATAGACTATGACGTGACTGAGAAATAAGCCTTCATTGTTGTTGTTTTTAAGTACAGTATTGAATTGCCCATAATCTTGCAAGCCAGGTTTTCAGCCTATCTATTTTAGATATGGGAGGAGACTCTCAGTAGTTGACGTTTTAAAGAATCCCGAGCTATAATTAAACACCTCTGAAGATGATGGTAATAACAAAACTAGCATCTTTTGAATAAACACTATATGTCAGGCACTGTTTTAAATGCTTTCTATGTAGTAACTAATTTCACTCTCACAACCACCCTATGAGGGAGAAACTAGTGTTGTTCTAATTTTATAGAGGAAGAAACTGGGAGAATAAATAACTTGCCTAAGTCAAACAAATTGTAAGTGGCAGAGCCCAGATTCAGATCCAGGAAGTTTGCCTCCCAAGCTCTGCCGTCCACTAGCCCACAATACTTCCTCAATATTTTGGACTTTGCCATGGGAGTTGAGTCTGGCATAAAGCAATATCTGAACACGTAATGTATCAGCTACAGAAGCAGTTCTGGACTCCCATTTTAGGGAGGAGTACACAGAACAGGAAAAGGTCCAAAGTTTGCTGTTCCACTGCCCCTGTAAAGGGTATTCTAGTGAGCAGAGTTTAACAATGGTATGATCTGGGATAAAACCAAGTGTGAGTGCTTCATCTGCTCTGATTGATTCTTCTTTGATTTAGTTCTCTTCCACTCAACCTTGGCTTCTCCTGCATTTGCCACAGGGGAAAATATTTGTCATCTGTTCTACCTGTATCTCCCACTCTTCTACACCTCCTTCCTCACCCACCCTTCATGACCCTGTCTCCCCTGATCCCAACCCAGAGCCAATTTCTCTCCTTTTCAAGCAACTCAGAGCACATATCAGGGCAGCAAGTCATGCTAGTGCTCATAAAACCTCTAAATGATAACAGTGATTAATTATTCCGTTGCTTTTCGACCTCACTTGCCTGCTGCAGACATTACCTATCTTCAACAGCCAGTAGAGCTGAGGAGGGGCCACCATCAAGCTTTTTGCCAGCACACTACCTTGGACCGAATTTTTCAAACTGTATTCCATGGAGAGGCTACAAGAACCATCTGAGAAGATGGGAGAAGATAGTTGAGCATTGAATGAATGGGGCGCCAAATCCCCCAGCTCCACTTGTGTCACGGCAGTTCCACTTTATCTGCTTCATGTTAGATTGCATTTGGAGAATTGTTCCACCCTTGAAAGACAGAAATAAACCCCTTATTTTGGAAGATCCTTTGGATCACCAAACCTTTCAGCCTCTTTATTTCCTGTATCTCTTCGGTTCCACCATTCCTGCCCAGCAGGAGCAGAGGTAGAAAAGATCAGCCCAGCAGACACTCCCAACTCCTAACAGCCCACTTTCTAGACTCCAGAGCCAAGAGGAATTACAACAAAGCAGAACTCATGAATGGAGTAAGGGGCTGTGGCTCACTGCTTCGCCCGCAAGTCCTACGGTTCTGAATCTTACATAGCCTTGCACAGAGTAGATGCTAAATGAACATGGTATGACTGGATGGATGATCCAATCTCTATTACTCTAGATCATTGTGGAGGGGAGGGGGGGGATGGGATTGGCCTTAGATCTCAGAAGGGCCACAGTATTCATTCTTCAACATGCAGAGAGGCAATTTGGCATAGACATTAAGAACGTGAGATCTAGAATCCGACTCTGGTTTCAAATCCTGGCTCTGCCACTTCAAACTATGTGACCTTATTCTTGTAAGTATGAATATCCTTGCAAGGAGAATAATAATGTTTCTCTCATGAGGATTAAATAAGTAATACATGAAAAGTACTTGGTTACTTGGTGCCTGGCATGTTAGTTTCAGTAAACATTAGCAAATGTTATCCCTCATTTTTGTTGTTACCCTGTTCAAACACCTTCCTCTGACTCTTCCAAGCAGTATTCATTATTCTCCTCTGCACTTTTTAGCGGTTTGCTCAATAAAGCAGATTCTTTGAAGTCAGGATACATAGATATCTTAAATTAAGTCCTTACTCCCACCATAGCAGTTGTGGTTACATATCTGTCTCTCCCTCTTAACCTCTGGCTCCTTGGAGAAAGGTTCCATAATTTATTCATCTTTGTATCCCAAGGACTTGGTATATTTTAAGTGCTCACTTCAGTTTGATTGAATGAATTAGCAGCATTGGTATCCGTCTGGAGTTGGGAGAATCTTGACCGTTTCCTTCTGGCCTTCCTATCTGCTTTGCATCCCAAAGGCTTAGCTCCTTTCTCTGCCCTAACATGAAGATGAGGTGAAGAGTCTGGGCTGGGTTCAGGACATCTATCTTAGGCTTGGCTGTGAGGCTATGAGAATTAAGGCCATACAGAAGAAAATAACATTTGCTGGGCTCTTATCACACTTAATTCTCACAGCAGTTTAGTGGAGGTATATTCTTGTTAGTCCCATTTTTACACATGAAGAAACTGAGTTTAACAAGTTTCACAAGGTCACATCTGCCTGAGGCAGAATTCAAACCTGAGTCTGCCTCCTCAGCTTGTGCTCTATTTGCTGGCTCCCACTGAAGCAAGCCAAGATCTGTGCCCCATCCCACCTCCCTGTTCCACCGCACCTCTCTTCTCTCCTTGGTCTTATCTTTGTTCTTCCATATTAGCCTCCTAATATTCTTTTCCTTCCTGAGTTGGCTTATTTATCACTTGGCCATGTCTTCTTAATAACGTAACCAGAGCTTAAAGATTAGGCATCCCTACTGCCTCGTTTGCCAGCACGGTGCTGAGCACTTAGGAGCTTTGCAATTAGACTGAGCTCAAAGGAGCCATAACATCTGCAGCTTCATGGAAAAAGCTGCTTTCACAGGGAAATGGGGTGGAGAGGAAAGGATGTGAGATGGGCAGTACAGGGCAGCGTGCAGCGTATGCATGGTAAAGGAGGGACCGAGGCGGGGGAGCAGACTGAAAACACCACCAGGAGCTACTCCCTTGCTACTGAGCCTTGACTCAACATTACCCTGCTTGTGATTTGGACCTATGAGCCTCCAGGAAAATCCTCAGGTTATTTCTGACAGAACCCCCTTCCTTCTTATTCCTGTGGCTAATATCAACAACAGCATCAATAGTAACCATTCACTTACTGAGCACCTACTATGTGCTTTACACAATTTAATATCATTTAATCCATGCAACAATCCCATGAGCTAGATACTAATATACTCCATTTTATAGATGAGGAAGCTCTACCCTAAAGAATGTAAGTAACTGTTCAAGCTCACACAACTAGCAAGTGACAGAACAAAGAGAAATGGCAGAAAGACCTGAAAATGAAGGAGAGGAATTGGAGTGAGGGGCAATTGACATCACAGTAGGCCTCTTAAAGCTGCCCCTGTTTGAGCAGCTGCCCAAATGAGCTGGCAGAGTATGGGAGCAACTGAAGGCCCCTAGCAGCTCACCTCATGGCCTGCCTGGGAAAGAAGAATCCCTGGGCCCCAAAGGTTGATGCTCTCATTTCTTCCAAGGAGGCTTCCAAACTAGCAGAATAAATAACTTGTTGTTCAGGGACCAGAGGTACTTTATCCTCAGGAAGAGGATAAAGACTATCATGCTTTATACTTCCTGGACCGAGACACTTTACCTTACTAGTGGGCCCCATGAGTTCCTCTAAAACGATGTCTGCCCAGCTGACTGATTGTTCTCTCCCAAGACTATTCTTTTTTATTGGCTTTCCCCCACCTCTTTTCCTTCTTTAGCCTCTCATTTCAATCTCGGGGCTTCCTGGGCCCAAGCCTTTCAAATCAATTTGGAGCCTCTCTAACAAGTATTCCAAGATAGTTCCCTCTGAGTTGTGACACAAACCGAATTCTTAAGAAAACCAGGCAGGCCGGGCGCGGAGGCTCACGTCTATAATCCTAGCACTTTGGGAGGCCGAGGCGGGTGGATCACCTGAGGTCAGGAGTTCAAGACCAGCCTGGCCAACTTGGTAAAACCCCGTCTCTACTAAAAATACAAAAATTAGCTGGGTGTGGTGGTGCATGTCTGTAGTCCCAGCTACTCAGGAGGCTGAGGCAGAAGAATCACTTGAACTCGGGAGGCGGGGGTTGCAGTGAGCCAAGATGGTGCCATTGTATTCCAGCCTGGGCGACGAGTGAAACTCCATCTCAAAAAAAAAACAAACAAAAAACAAGACTATCGGATTTTATTTGTTTATATATTTTTTCTTTTTAAATTTTAAGCTATTTGAAATTTTATGTTACCCTGGAGGTGGTCTTTCCTTCTAAGGGTCTCCTAGAACCCAGCACTGGTCCAATTCAGAGATTTGGGCTAAGCCATCTAGCTTAGGAAAACCTGTCCCAAGCATCTTGTGGAAGCAGCCCTCAACAAAAAAGTAAAAAACTTTGATAGAATAATTGTCTTTTTTTTCATGCTTAAAACTTAATAGATTGATGTGGTTAAATAATGCAGAGCCAAGTCTTAATAAGACTGTAGGTGAGACAGGCTATGCTCAGTGGCTCAGAGCTTCTCACACTGTTTCCCTCCTTTTCTTCTCTGTCCCTTGTTCCTCTTTCTTCCATTACAAACAAGTTGGTAATTGGCAATTCCCACTGCCAGTGTATATGCCCAGTGAGCAGCAAAGTAATACTTACTGGATTCTTTCTGTGATGTTACCAAGGAACCCAGTGGTAGCTGGAAAAACCTTAGAGACTATTTATTCAACAAATACTTAATGTGCACATACTATTTTCCAGACATTGTTCTGAGTCTTAAAGCAGAAGACAGAAAAAGTTTCTACCTTCATGGAGCTTATGATCAAGTAGGGAGGCAGACAATGAATAAATCTATGAAATTTATAATATGTGAAACAATAAGAATTGCTAAGGAGACAGAAGGGTATAAAGCGTGCTACCAAGGGATAACATTTTAAATAGGGTGGTCAGAGAAGGCCTCACTAGAAGGTGGCATGTCAGCAAAGAGCTGAAGGAGACAAGAGGGTGAGGAATATGGCTAACTAGGGGAAGAGGATTCCACACACACGGAACGGCAAAGGACCTGAGGCAGGAGCATGGCTGTTCAGAGAATAGCAAGGAGGCTGGTGTGACCAGAAAGGAGAGAAGCAAGAGACAAGGCAAGACATCATGAAGGTCTGGATAGTGTAGAGCCTCGCAGACCATCATTAGGTCTTAACCCAAATGAAAAGAGAAGTTTTTTGAATGGTTTGGAGCAGTGGAGTGACATGATCTGACTTATGTAATAAAAGTGATTATGCTGGTGACTGCCTATGCCCTTACTACCAGCATTACCTTGGGCAAACATCATAACCAGTCTCACTGTGTCTGTTTCGGAGAAAATAATTGTACTTACCTTATAGGGTTTTTGTAATGATGTAATGAGTTAATACATGTGAAACACTTAGAACACAGGGTTTTTGTGAGGAGTTGAAACACTTAAACTAGTACGTAGCAAATGCCATTTGTGTGTTTGATGTGTTTATGATAATTATTATTATCTGAGTAAGAGATGATAGTGAGTCAGGCCACAGCAGTGATAGTGGAAGAAAAGCGGTCATATTTGAGTAATGTTTTGAAGGTAGAGCTAACAGGATTTGCTGACAAATTGGATTTGTAGAATGAAAGGAGAGAGGTCTAATATACCATGTTCATATTACAGTTGAGGAAACTGAGCGCAGCTAAGGCCACCATTGTAACAAATAATTTTTGAAGGGCATTTGTTGCTAAACAAGAGCAGAAATCAAAATTAAAGAACAAGGTCATTCATGGTCTAATGTAAAAATCCCTATGTAATCCACTATTTTCATTTTAATCTATTCCCTTCAGTTCTTATCTTTATGCATGCACAATTTTAAAATAGACTGATTTAAAAATAGGCACAGGACATTTTCCAAAGAAGACATACAAATGGCCAACAGACATTTGAAAAGGTGCTCAGCATAACTAATCATCAGGGAAATGCAAATCAAAACCACAATGAGTTATCATCTCACACCTTTTAGGAGGATTATGATCAAAATAGTAAACCATAAGTGTTGGCGAGGATGTGGAGAAAAGGAAACCCTTGTACACTGGGAATGTAGATTGGTATAGCAATTATGGAAAACAGTATGGAGGTTCCTCAAAAAACTAAAAATAGAACTACCATATAATCCAGCAATCCCATGTCTAGGTATATATCCAAAGGAAATGAAATCAGTGTCTTGAGATATGAGCATTCTCATGATCATTGCAGCATTATTCATAGCATGCATCATTTGTAAGTGATATAATTGCATCAACATAATGGTATAATCTACAAAAGATAAGTATGTGGCACTTCATGGCTCTAGCAGGGGTTCATTGGTTAAATGTTAAGGAAATTCATGTGCTCAATACCATTTATACCCCAGGATATAAGCAGGGCACATAATTCCCCATTTTGAGATGAAAAAGCATATAATCCTTTTATCAAGTGAGCCCAGATTGGTAAGTACATCAGCCTTATTTCAAGGAGAGCACAGTCTTATGGGGACAGATCAAATCATTATCATTGTTTTTTTTTCTTTATCTGAGGGTTTTATATATATATAAAACCTTGGAAGCACCATGGAACATCCACTTAACTCTGCTTATAGAGGTAGGAAGGCTTCCAAAGAAAAGAGACATCTGGACAGATGAAGCTTATTTTCCACACCTTTTATTTTAAGTTCTAGGGTATATGTGCAGGATGTGCAGGTTTGCTGCATAGGTAAACGTGTGCCATAGTGTTTTGCTGTACCTATCAACCCATCACTTAAATATTAAGCCTAGCATACATTAGCTATTCTTCCTGATACTCTCCCTTTCCCCACACCAACACCCCCACCAACAGGCCCCAGTGTGTGTTATTTCCCTCCCTGTGTTCATGTGTTCTCATTGTTCAGCTCTCACTTATGAGTAAGAAAATGCAGTGTTTGGTTTTCTGTTCCTGTGTTAGTTTGCTGAGGATAATGGCTTCCAGCTCTATCTATGTCTCTGCAAAGGACATGATCTCATTCCATATTATGGCTGCTTAGTATTCAATGGTGTACATGTACCACATTTTCCTTATTCATTCTACTTATTTCTGAGTTCTCTATTCTGTTCCATTGGTCCATGTGTCTATTTTTGTACCAGCACCAGCTGTTTTGTACCAGTACCATGATGTTTTGGTTACTGTAGCCAAATGGGCATTTGGGTTGATCCCATGTCTTTGCTATTGTGAATATAAATAGTCCTGCAATGAACATACATGTGCATGTATCTTTATAGCAGAATGACTTATATTCCTTTGGGTGTATACCCAGTAATGGGATTGCTGGGTCAAATGATATTTCTGGTTCTAGGTCTTTGAAGAATCTCCACACTGTCTTCCACAGTAGTTGAACTAATTTATATTCTCACCAACAGTGTGAAAGTGTTCCTATCTCTCCACAGCCTCCCCAACATCGATTGTTTCTTGACTTTTTAATAATTGCCATTCTGATTGGCTTGAGATGGTATCTCACTGTGGTTTTGATTTGCCTTTCTGTAATGATCAGTGATGTTGAACTTTTCTTCATGTTTCTTGGCCACATAAGTGTCTCCTGTTGAGAAGTGCCTGTTCATGTTGTTTGCCCACTTTTTAATGGGGTTGTTTTTTTCTTGTAAATTTGCTTAAGTTCCTTGTAGACTCTGGATATTGGAACTTTGTCAGATGGATACGTTGCAAAATTTTTCTCCCATTCTGTAAGTTGTCTGTTCACTCTGATGATAGTTTCTTTTGCTGTGAGAAGCTCTTTAGTGTAATTAGATCCTATTTGTCAATTTTTGCTTTTCTTGAAATTGCTTTTGATGTTTTCATCATGAAATCTTTGCCTGTGCCTAGGTTCTCAATGGTATTTTCTAGATTTTTCTAGATTTTCTTCCAGGGTTTTTATAATTTTGGGTTTTACATTTAAGTCTTTAATCCATCTTGAGTTAATTTTTGTATAAAGTGTAAGGAAGGGGTCCAGTTTCAATTTTCTGCCTATCGTTAGCCAGTTCTCCTACCAACATGTATTAAATGGGGAATCCTTTCCCCATTGCTTGTTTTTGTCTGGTTTGTTGAAGATCAGACGGTTGTAGATGTGTGGTCTTATTTCTGAGTTCTCTATCCTGTTCCTTTGGTCCATGTGTCTGTTTTTGTACCAGCACCAGCTGTTTTGTACCAGTACTATAATGTTTTTGTTACTGTAGTCAAAACCAGCCAAATACTAGTGTAGTTATTGTATAGTTTGAAGTCAGGTAGCATGATGCCTCCAGCTTTGTTCTTTTTGCTTAGGATTGTCTTGGCTATACAGGCTCTTTTTTGGTTCCATATGAAATTTAAAATAGCTTTTTCTAATTCTGTGAAGGATGTCAATAGTAGTTTGATGGGAATAGCACTGAATCTATAAATTACTTTGGGCAGTGTGGCCATTTTTATGATATTGATTCTTCCTATCCATGAGCAATTTTCCTACCCTTTAGATAGGGCACAGATGAGACTTGGCTCAATTGGCTTTAATCACACTGGCCAATGACTTATTATTGATTGTTCTGGCTGCCTTTCCTATTAGACTATGTGTGTATCTCTGATCCCAGCACTATCCAGATGCCTGACACAAGGTATCTTCTCCTTTAATGTTTATTGAGTAAGTGCAGCATATCTGAAAAAAAAAAAGTGAGCTGAACAGTAGCAGATGAAAAAATCACACAGCATAGTGGCCTTGTAAATCTTTTTGGGGGGGGTGTCAACAAATATTTTTCCTGATTTTCAGAAAGACCATGTTTCTCATCTAATATCTTAGTAATGGGTGGTCAGAAGATGGAAGCCATTTTTGGTATTTCAAGTAGAAATAATTTAATATGGAGTCTGACTTAGACAAATGTTGGATGAGCTAGGGGAGTGAAGGTCAGGGAAGCCACTGCTATAGGTTAAAAAATTGAAAAATGGTCTCAAAGAAGCCATTTCAGTCTCAGCTGCTTGCACTACCAAAGCAGGTGATTTGCAGAATCTTACCCAGAAACCAATGCAAACCTCAGTTCTGCCATCTGCCTAAATATTTGTCCCCAGTTGCCACCAGAGAAATATGACATCTCTTCTGCCTTCAATCTCAAGTGTGTGCTCCTCATTGGGAGAATATAACTCAGTACCATATAGAAAGAGAGATCCTCAGAATGTAGTTTCAGGCTTCTCTCCTACAATGCAGAGATTTTAGGAGAAGGGGAGTGATTATGTTAAATTAACAACAGACAGCCCAGCGCAGATGACCTCCCCCAAGTCTCATCTGTGAGAAGAGACGCTTGCACAGCTCTAGTAATACCGAGCTTTACTTTCCCCACCTCCAGGAAGCTGTCATATTCACTTGAAACATCTTCCTGCTGGAGCAGTGCAACAACACTTACAACATTTCCATTCAGCCACATCTTAAAACCACCATGTAGTAAGCAGGCCCAGGTAGTGTGGGGTAGTGGAAAGAACTGCAGTTTTGGGGGGCAGACATACTGAGTGCTAATCTCCACTGTACTCCTTATTAGCCAGATATTTAATCCTTCTGGAAAAAAGTGATTATAAAATAATCAGAGCTATACAAAATATGTATAAAAGAATGTTCATAACAGTATTTTAAAATACAGAGTTCATTTAAAAATTGTGATACATTCATTTGAAACAATATCATGCACCCTCTTAGAATTACCTTGTAGAAGAATAGCATTGACAACACAGCCATTCAGTTTTTATAAAAACAACTATAAAACTATTAAAAGACTAAGTCAAAATTTTGGCAGTAGTTATTTCTGAGGGTAATTGGAATTAAAAGTGTTTTTTTGCACATGTGTGTGATTTTCTGCATTATGTGTTACTTTTGTGAATTTAAAAAATTATATACAAATAAAGCACTGAATAAGATTATTAAGAGAAGTAAACTAGACAACATATGCTAAGAACCTAATACACTTTCAATAAATGATAGTTTCTTTCCCCATTCACTTAAAAATAATTTTACTTCATTTTGTGTTTTGAATAAATAATAGTCACAGTCAAAAATGTTTAAATATGAAAGTGAAAATTCTCTCTCCTGCCTCAGACCTCCAGCCACTCACTTCGTTTTCCCGCAGGCAACCAATGTTATTAGTTTCTTATATATCTTTTAGAGAGAACGTGTGCCTATATAAGCAAACATATAGTTATGTATTCTTTTACTCCTTTATTTACATAGATGGTAGTACAACATTTTCTTTTATACTCCTTTTTTGGGTGATCTTTCTGTATCAGTATATACAGAAGCAGAATAAATCGTTGAACCATCATTTACTTAACCAGCCCCCTATGAGTGGACATTTAAGCCCAGTGATAGTGAAGGCAGCCTCAGATACAAGGATGACCTGCACTTTAAGAATGACTTCTCTGTCCCTGGTCTCTTCCAGGCCTGCAATCATCACCCTCTCCATAGGCTCCAGTCACATCTAGGCCTCAGCTTCTGAGGCTGAGGGGTTCTAAGAGACCAAGGCTGAGCTCAAACCTGTACCTATTTCTTTTTACCTATGTTGTTGGCAGTGACTGGGTCTGGCACGGTTCCAAAGACATCCTTGTGAAGGCTTTAAGAGCGGAGAAGCCGTGTGCCACGTGTTTAACGATGCTCCCTGTGAGGCTCCTTTCTCTGTCACTGTTAGTCCTGCACTGTTTTCCACCTCCAGTCTTTTCTCTGGAGAAGTCAGTGACCCGTGAATCCCAGAGTTTCCTCTCCTGTCTGAATACTTTCCTCATCCTCTTTCTCATCTTGGAAGACCTGGAATCATAAGGACCACGATGTTGTCCTCTGACCTCACCTGGGTGACAAGTGAGTGTGGTGACAATGAGAAACCAGACCTGAAGGTGCAATGGTGACGCAGATGGGGCGGTAGATGGGTCTTCTGGGTGCTGAGAGATGATTAGGAATGCAGATGTGGGGGATTAGGTGAGGAGAACTTACCCTACTGTAAGTCTTCTAGATGGAGAATCTCTTTAGTTGTAGTTAAGGGAAAGTAGTTAGGACCTAAGCCAAAAAGAATGACTTAATTTCTATTCTTATATGAAGGCTGTAAAGAGACTCCTTTGAGTAATTGGTTAATTTCTTAAACTAATATGGATTGAATACCTATTACATGCAAAGCATTCTGTCGGATGGTTCTGCAGTCTCTGTTTTGTCGTTTTACACATTGTGGTTTTGTCTCTCTTGCAGGGGTCGCTATTTCATGCAGACCCTTTCATTGCTATTGCCACAAACTTTTGCGGTCTTTCAAGGTCTATGGCTTTTTTCCCCAGAGTTCAGCCTGTAAGCCAGAGGGCAAGTTCTTAAAAGTCACAGTTTAAGTCAGGTAGTCACAGAAATAGATATCTGATTAGGATGGCACTTAGTACGTACTTAATCAATGCTGTCTAACTTGAACTGATCAGGGTCAATGAAAGCCCTTTTGTAAAACCACAAAAGGTGCCGTGTGCCCTTACTCACTGGAGATCATGGCCTTGGGAACAATTATTGGCCTAATTTCTTTTTACATCAATGTAGATTTGATGTCTGGTAATATATGTGTTGTACCTTTAATGGCCTTTTAATGGTGAAGAAGATCAAAAGCATTTTAGATGTGAACCTGCACCATTCGTCTCCATTTCAGAAATTCACAGTAATTACTGCAGCTGCTTCTCCAAGCCCTGCAAGAGCACGGAGTTCCTGTGAGTGTATCTGCACAGTTAAACACAATCAACACAGAACCAAGTTGATGTAGGTTCCAGGGGGTGGTTACTGAAGGTGAAGGACAGAGGGAGTGACATTGGAAAGGAGTGGAGAGCTGTAATTCAGGACCTAGTGTGTCAAGATCTCTCAGAACAGGGGTCCTCTCAGCCCTGGACTTCTCCTCATAGAGAGTTCCAGACTTAGGGTGAAATATGAGTTGCTGTAATTCCCTGTTGGATTCTACAGGTCATATTGGAAAAGACTAAAGATTCATGATAATTCTGCATACTACCGCATCACATTTATGAAAGTTTGGTAGGGGCAGGGAAGAGTTTGGAGCATGTGACACAGGGTACACAGCTAGGGTAAGTAAGGGAATCTGGATAAGGGGAGTTTTGGGAAGGGAGCACACAGAGAAAGACCCAAGGGACAATGATGCTTCCCAGGGAGGGGAGGTTAGATGGAATGGTTCAGTGTGCTTTTATTATTTGACTGTCCATCCCCAAGATTGATTGTCTGCCATTCTCTGTGCCACAGAGACTGACCATTGTGGACTGCATCACCCAGGCTCTCTTACTCTGTGGCTTCCTGTTGGCTTTAGCCATAGGGAGGCACTGGCAGGAGAGGGAGGTAGAAGGGGAAAGAGGTCATGGTATTTCTTCCTCTACTCCTTTTCTGCTTAAGTGTGGCAGTGCTGACAGTGGTTGTGTCCCTCTACAACCATTGCTCCTGTTGGAAGGCCCTTCTTCCATGCCTCCAGCTCTTACTGGGCTCTGATAACATGGTTCCCTCTACTTGTCCAAAGACTAGGAGTGCTATAAACTTCCTATTTTTCTAGTCCTTAGATGCCTCAACATCTTTAATAGGTTCCAACCTTAACCCTATTCATACAGCTGTAAATAGTACCTTCACTAAATTCAAAATCCCTGCTAGACATGCCTTCTGTTTCTGGGGGAACCCTGATTGATACAATGGATATATCAGGGACTGATGAATGTTTACCAACTCTATATCCTTTTTCTGGACACACAGGAAATTTACATTTTCCATTCTCCCTTGCAGTAGGTTGAGTCTGCATTACTCAGTCATGGCCAATGAGATGATGATAACACCTCCAAGCCTGGTCATAGAACCCCCTGTGCACTTGTGCCCATCCTCTTCCTCTTCCATGGTAACAGTGGAAGCCGTATGTTTAAGGTTGCAATATCTCAAGCTGGAAGAAGCTTGGATGCCTAAGTTGCTGTTTAGAGGAGAATTGCTCAACTGTGTCCAACTATGATGAGTGAAAAATGAGCCTTTATTGTGTTATGCCACTGAGATTCTGAGGGTGATTTGTTACAGCAATTAGGGTTAATTACCTTGACTAATACAGTGCAGGTGTTAAAGAAGAGGCCACCAAGAACAATAGAGTATCCAAAGCATAAACATATGGAAGCACATAATCTAACTTGGATGACACTGCAATGAGAATTAACAAAGAGTATAACATTATCGCTTTGTGCAAAGAGTAGGGATTTGGATGTCAGAGTCAAGTTTAAATCCAGGCTTCACCACTTCTAGCTATGTGATCTTGAGCAATTACTTTATCTCTTTTAGTTTTTTCATGTAAAATGGGGAAAGCAATGCCTGTCTCACAAAATTCTTTAGTGGATATGTGATTTATTTATATAAGATCATAACTGGTACTTGATGATAGTCCCCTCCTTTTCCTCTCAGCTGTGAATTCTAAACTCAGTGCCTCCAATGACTGGTAAGTAATTTCAATTTTGGGGGGCATTTCACCTCTTGAGTGGTATTTTCTAATTTCTATTGGCAAAGGGCAATTCATATTGTCATAAGTATCCTGGTAAGTGAATTTGAATATGACCAGGAGAGAAGGATTTCCTTTAGGGCTTGGACCTGCGCTTTCCCTCTTTCACTCCTCTGCCTTCTAGGGCACCATTTTGAAATGTGGACACCATCTAACACACATGTCAAGTCAAGCAAAATTAGGGCTTCAGAGTCCTAATTCAGTCCCTTACTTCGTGAGTGAATGTAGATCCTAGGACTAAAATGTCTTCTAATAAAGTAAGAAGAAAGATTCCCCATGGAATCTTTGTTCAGTATCAAGTGGGCTTGTCTGTCCACTCATCCATCTATCCAGAAAATAGTTGTTGAGTGCCTAGCATACGTGAGGAACACTTCTAGATCTTGTAGTAGATACAAAGATGAATTACACACAACTTGTCCCGAAGCGCTTACATTCTTGCAGAAGAGAAGATAATTTATCTTCCTAAATAATTATAGGACAAACCAGAATATGATGATAAGCAGAGTAGGTACAAAGTGCTGTGGAATTCAGAGGAAGGGAAATCCCTTCTAGCTGGAGGAATCAAGGAGCATTTGAGTAAATCTTGAAGGTGGGGCATAATTTGAACATATGGAGATGAGGGACAGATCAAACATGGAGAAGTAGATGTCTGTAGCGGGAAAGTGGTGGTTAGAGCACAGCTACTGAAAGTGGAGGGAATCGGAAGTGTCCCCTGAGAACAGATTATGCAGAGCCTGAATTCTAGGCCAAGACCCTTCTGATGAAGGCAGGGACAAGTCATCAAAGGTTTCTGAGCACTGGAGTGGCATGTGCCCTGGGAAAGCTATTTGGGAAGCCGTGTGCAGCATACGTTGGATGCCACAGGGGATGGAGTTGAGGAAATCAGTTAGAAGACCTGCCACCATCTAGGTAAACCTTAATAAGGGATTAAACAGGCCGGAGGCTGACGAGTGTAAGGAATGTGTGGGAGAGTCATTTAACAGGTATTTATCATGTATCTGTTCTATTCCTCAGCTGTGTCACTATGGGGGTGAAAACTCAAAAGCAACAGAATTCTTGCCTACTAGGTGCTTGGAATATGACTTGAGGGGTGAATCAGGCAAGGGAAAGCTTGTCCTTCCTGAGCACTTGCCCTTTATGGCCTTACGGCATGAGCACAAGCTAGTTTACCCCCACTGCTCCCCTACTCAGCACCTGTGAACAGTCCCCACTTCCACTCAATACCACCAAGGATAGAGGCTTAAAGTTTTAAGGTAAGATGTAGTCTGCTGTCCATCCTTTGTTTTTTTTTTCTTTCCAACTTTTATTTTAGGTTCAAGGGGTACATGTACAAGTTTGTTACATGGATAAATTGTGTGTCCTGTAGGTTTGTACAGATAAATTTGTCACCCAGGTAATCAGTATAATATCTCATAGGTAGTTTTTTGTTTTGTTTTGTTTTGTTTTTTGAGATGCAGTCTCACACTGTTGCCTGGGCTGGCGTGCAGTGGCGCGATCTTGGCTCACTGCAACCTCCACCTCCTGGGTTCACACGATTCTCCTCCCTCAGCCTCCCAAGTAGCTGGTATTACAGGCACCCACCACCATACCCAGCTAATTTTTTGTATTGTTAGTAGAGACGGGGTTTCACTATGTAGGCCAGACTGGCCTCAAACTCCTGACCTCAAACTCCTGATCCACCTGCCTCGGCCTCCCAAAGTGCTGGGATTACAAGCGTGAGCCACCGCACCAAGCCTGATAGGTAGTTTTTCAATCCTCATTCTCCTCCCACCCCTCACCCTCAAGTAGGACCCAGTGTCTATTGTTCCTTTCTTTGTGTCCATGTGCACTCAGTGTTTACCTCCCACTTGTAAGTGAGAACATACGGTTTTTGGTTTTCTGTTCCTGTGTTAGTTTGCTTAGGATAATGGCCTCTAGCTCCATCCATGTTGCCACAAACAACATGATCTTGTTCTTTTTCTATGGCTATGTAGTATTCTGTGGTGTACATGTACCACATCTTCTTTATCCAGTCCACCACTGATGGGCATCTAGGTTAATTCCATGTCTTTGCTATTCTGAATAGTGCTGCAGTGAAAATACACACATATGTGTCTTTATGGTAGAACAATTTATATTCCTTTTGATACATACCCGGTAATATGATTGTTGGGTAAAATGGTAGTTCCATTTTAAATTCTTTGAGAAATCTTCAGACTACTTTCCACAGTGAATGAACTTTAATTTACATTTCCACCAGTAGTGTGGAATTCCCTTTCCTTTATAGCCTCACCAGCATCTGTTATTTTTTGACGTTTGAATAATGGCCATTCTGACTGGTGTGAGATGGTATCTCCTGATGCTTTTGATTTTCATTTCCCTAATGATTAGTGATATTGAGGATTTTGTTCATATGCTTGTGGGTTGCATGTGTCTTCTTCTGAGAAGTGTCTGTTCATGTCCTTTGCCTATTTTTAAATGGGGTTGTTTGTTATTTTGCTTATTGATTTAAATTGCTTATAAATTCTGGATATTAGACCTTTTCAGATGCATACATTTTCTCCCATTCTGTAGGTTGTCTGTTTACTCTGTTAATAGTTTCTTTTGCTGTCCTTCTGTTAATCCTTATTTAACAAACATTGTATAGCACTTAATGTATCCCATATATGATTTTAAAAGATTTATAAATACAACATCATTTTATCCTTGTAAAACTCTTATGAAGTACATATTTTTATCACTCCCATATTATAAATGAGAAAACAGAAGCATAAAAAGATCATGTAATTTTCCCAAGGTCATATAGCTAGTCAGTAGAGAATCCTGGATTTAGAATCCAAGGCATCTGGCTTCAGAATGCTTGCACTTTACCACTACATTATACCACCTCCCTGCCTCGCTGCTTTCCCTTCCACCCACTTGCAATGAATCACAGCCAAAAGGGAATTACTCTTGGACTCTGCCCATCCCTGCTGAATGGGCATCCCTCTGTCTTCATGGCTCAGGATGCTGTCCAAGGTCACAGTCATGGCTGGAATGAGACTCACTGATATAGTTGATGCTGATCTTCACTGCCCCTCCTCTTGTGTAACCGATGAGAAAGTGGATGGAACAAATCAATGAATTGAAGAATGGCAGTGGTCTTATGAAAGATAGTTCTGGGCCGGGCACAGTGGCTTACACCTGTAAACCCAGCACTTTGGGAGGCCAAGGTGGGTGGATCACCTGAAATCAGGAGTTTGAGACAAGCCTGGCCAACATGGTGAAACCCTGTCTCTACCAAAAATACAAAAAATTACCTGGGCATGGTGATGGGCACCTGTAATCCTAGCTACTTGGGAGGCTGAGGCTGGATAATTGCTTGAACCCAGGAGGCGGAGGTTGCAGTGAGCCGAGATTACATGGCACTCCAGCCTGGGCCATAAGAACAAAACTCTGTCTCAAAACACAAAAAAAGAAAGATGGTTCTGAAACTGTAATACTTTTTACCCTGCCTGCCAAGCTGCCAGACTTATGCCCCCACTCAGCGTGCTGTTCAAGAAGAAGCAGATACGATGGCCGTGCTTAGAGCATAGGCTGTGACTCTCACTGCTTGTGAACTCTGGAACAAGTTATTTAACTTCCCTAAGAGTCAGTTAGGGAAAGTTTCCAACCCATAAAATGGGGGTATTACATAGTATTTCCCTCATAATATTGTGATACCAATTTCCTCATCTGTGAAATACCTTCATCTCAACCCTCAATGCAATGGATGCTCTCTAGGGAACATCCTCCCAGCTCTACCATCCCATTAAGTGTTGGAACAATAATTCCATTAGGAGTTCAAAGGGGGGACAAATCAATGGAGACTGAAGTAATCAGAGAGTTTCATAGAAGAGGTGAATCTGGGAGTATCTGTGTGGGCTGAAGGGAAGAAGTCATCTTCTTAGCTCCCGTGTCTATAAACTCCAACCTGACAGCTGGTGACCATTCTGGGCCCACTCAGGACAGACAAACATCTCTCCAGGGAGTCCCAGCCTTCCTTTTCACTCCAAGATGCCATCAGCCACACCAAGGGGACCAGCGACGCCTCAAGCTGTGGTGTGTACTGACTGAAATGTCACCTGCCTCAAGACCCAGCTACCTGATACAGTCTTTCTGGTCAGAGGATTGCTTTCCATTTGTCATTATCAACTAAGCACTGTCCAGGTCAGTGGAACTGATGTCTCCCAGACTGGAAGGATTGTCTTAAAAACAGGACCGAGGTTTCTAACAGGGTTGGGTCCCACAGTGCTCTCTGAAGGATGATGGCCATACGTGGGTAGGGCTGTGGTGAAGGATACTCAAAGCACTTGAATTCCCTCCTGCTTATTCTCATCCCCACAAAGTCCCACCAATGTCACCTGCTTGGAGAGAAACCTACCCCTTTGCATCCCCACCCCTTAAAATGGTATCAACTGGTAAGTGCTGCCGGCCTCCTTGCCAAGTCCAGTTTAATGACACACAAGGCCCTGGCTGTTTTTCTAAGCCAGTAAGATTTCCAAAAATGGTTGGAAGGAAAGGAGAGAAATCAGACCCAGAGAAAATGGGACTTACGGGACCGTCATGGGGAGCCTAGGGGAGGAGTTAAACTTTATTCTTTGTGGCTTGCTGTGACCTCAATTTTTCACTTCCAGCTCTTTTTTAGTGCCTTTCTCTACCTCCTTGAAAAGCTGTACAGTGATGTTATTCTTCATAGCAGAGGCCATCTTCCTATCACCTGTGATAGGAAGGTGACATTTTTCCCTTTTCTCCTAAAGGTCAAGCTAAATTTATTCGCACATGAGGGAGCCCTGCATGCTGGTCACGAACGGCAGCTGGGCTCTGAGGGATGCCAAGTGGCTGCGCAGCTCCAAGGCAGGAACCTGCCTCTTCTAGGTGAGCAGCCAAGGGGGCTGTGGCAGCTTCAGCCGAGAAATCGAGTCAGGGTGGAAGTTCAGAGACCCCTCCAGAAACCCCCGATTATCAGTTTACTGCAACTCCATCCTTTCTGCCCTCAGTTCTTCCCTTAGCCTCCAGAGTCACTTGGGAGCAGCCCATGGTTCATTAGTGGCCGTTTGCTGGAGTCGTGCTCAGATTTCCTGCCTAGTGGCATGAAGGGTCATCATTTCAGGTGTGACAAGCAAAGGGTGTCCTGGCATTTTTGCTTCCATTGCTACCAGAACAGACTGCAGTGGAGAATGGAGGTCTCCTTCTGTGACTTATTTTTATATTTATTTATTTAAAAACAAAGTCTTGCTCTTTCACCCAGGCTGGAGTGCAGTAGCTTAATCAAAGCTCACTATAGCCTTGACCTCCTGGGCTCAAGTGATCCTCCCACCTCTGCCTCCTGAGTAGCTGGGACCATAGGTGCACACTGCCACATTCCCTGCTAATTAATTTTTTTTTTTGAGAGACAGGGTTTTGTTTTGTTGCCCAGGGTGGTCTTGAGCACCTGGTCCTCAAGTGATCCTCGTGCCTCGGCCTCCCAAAATGCTGAGATTACAGGTATGAGCCCCCACGCCCAGCCTATTTTATTTTTTTAATTATACCTCACAGTTAAGATCTAGGTCCCTCCTATCGCACATTCTTTTCTAAAAATGAGAGGTGGTTAATACAGACGACAGTCTACCACAGCAAAAAGTAGCAAGGCCCTCTTTCTAGGATAAGACTTGCTTCTCACTTGCTTATTTTTACAACGCCTCCTTGAAGGAAAAAGGCTACGATCACAGAATGACACAGCTGGAAGGGACTTTGGAAATGGTTTAATTCAGCCCCTTTCCATCTTTCCCTCATTTTCTAGATGAGGGAATGAGGTTCAGAGAGGTGAGGGGACTTGGGCTCTCAGGACGCCCAGAAAACGTGGTCTGAGAAACACAGTTCCCGGTGGGCTGCTCCTCCTCTGTAACCTGGGAAGAGCTGCATGCTCTCTACATTTCGGATGTTGACATCTGACTTCATCATCTTGGAAAAACATACACAAAACAAAAAGATGATGTAAAACACTGAGTAATATGTCCACTTCAGAGTCTCATAATCAGGAAACGTCCCTCGTATGCCCTCTCTGACTCCACAGACCCTCTACCCTTAGTTTCTTAGGCTGTCTGGGTATCCATTTCAGTATGTACTTGGCTGTTTGACAAAGTATATCTGATATCCCCCTCTCTGCCCACACTAATTGAGACCCCAAATAGAGCTGATTGCAGCAGAGAACAACATCTGACCCTGGGGAGCCCCATTCAGAGGCTGATTATCTGCCAACAATGTGGCCTAGTTCCTGGTTAACTCAGGGACACAGAAATTGTGGTTTGTCGGTTGTTAAGTGCTGGATGGAAGGAGGTGTCATATAGATCCAGGTACTAGGATGGTCACATTGGGCCCTGTGCAGGAATAGTAAGCAGAAAAGGCTGTTTTGTTTTGTTTTGTTTCTTTTTAAAGAAGCAGGAAGGCATGGTGGCTCACGCCTGTAATCCAAGCACTTTGGAGGCCAAGGCAGGCGGATCACCTGAGGTCTGGAGTTCAAGACCAGCCTGACCAACATGGTGAAACCCCGTCTTTAAAAAAAATAAAAATAATAAAAATAAATAAATTTTAAAAAAAAGAAGCAAGAGGGTGGAACCAATACAGAGAAATATGGGCCTAAACAACCATGTTTCCCTGAGGTGGAAAGAAGGGCCTGAGTGCCTGGCGATTTCTGGTGTCGTGAAGCTCTGCTAAACTTCCTTTCTTACCCTTGGCCGGCTTGGCTTTTACAATCTCCTGTCTCCTACCATTTATTTATGTTGACTTTAGTCCCTACAACCACAGCTTCCCTAATCAGAACATTGTCTCGTATGGCCTGCATGTGTAAGTCTTGTTCCTCAAACCAGCAACAAGCTCTCAAAGGCCAGAGATTAATGTCTTAGTCTTTTGAAAAATCTTTCCAGGTAGCTTATAGATATGACAGCTGTTGAAAGGTTAGGCTGAAAGGCTTTCTGGAAATCCAGTTCTATAAACCTGTTTAAACATTCACACCAGTTGGCCTTGAGGAAGCCTTTTTGGGGTTTCCAACATAAAGCAGCTCAGTATTAGCTGTCATTGGAAATTTAAGGGAAATGAATTCCAACATGTGTTACATAGCCCTAAATTTCCCAGGCCTCTCCAGCTGCCAGGCTGAGAAGGAATTGCAGGTGCTGTAGTAACACGGAAGTCACTGGCTCACGTAGCACCATGGCTCCTGAAAGTGTCCCTCTACTACTTTTGTGAGTTTTAAGGAGTGTCTCACTTGGGTGCATGGAGAACTTTGGTCATCCGAGGCCACTAATGCTCCACCATCTCCCCCTGACCTATTTTTTTTTTTTTTTTGAGACGGAGTCTCGCTCTGTCACCCAGGCTGGAGTGCAATGGCATGATCTCGGCTCACTGCAACCTCCGCCTCTGGGTTCAAGCAATTCTCCTGCCTCAGCCTCCTGAGTAGTTAGGATTACAGGTGTGTGTCACCACACCTAGCAAATTTTTGTATTTTTAGTAGAGATGGGGTTTTACCATGTTGGTCAGGCTGGTCTTGAACTCCTGACCTCGTGATCTGGCCGCCTCAGCCTCCCAAAGTGCTGGGCTTACAGGCATGACCCCAACCTACTTTTAACCTGCCTTTCCATCTACCCTCTGTCACCTCTTCAGTCCCTCTTTCATGTTGCCGGCAGAGATGTCTTCCAAGTGCAAATCTTACCACATGATTCTCCCTGCTCAAAGCCCATCGGTGGCATATACTGTTAGCTGCTCGTTCCTCAGCAATCCCCCAGTGCTCTCTATCCAGCTCTGTTGGTAGAGCTGGCCTCCCATGAAAAATGCCAAAGCGCCAATATGTGCCCTCCTAGATTCCTTTACAGCTGGGGCATGGGAACATGACCTGGTTCTAACCAACTGGACCTGAGGGGAAGACTTCTGAGGGGTTCAGAGAAATATATTTCTTCTTCATATAAAGGACACATTGAGAGAAACTTCCCTTTTCCTTGCTTTGGGGTTTTGTGTGTTAAGCCGTGGTGCTTGGACTTGGACTCCCATATTGTGGTCATGGGAGAAGGTGACACAGAGCCCTATATTGATGAGTCCCTGAAGCTTATATAAGAATATTCAATGTTCTTACCATGTGAGCCACTTTTACTTGGGCCTTCTGGTGTTACTTGCAGGCAAAAGCAACTCAAGATGTTTTCCACAGATCCCTGTTGGAAAACGTTCAACTCTTTATCATGGGTACGTGATACCTTTGCTGTCAGAGCCTCTTGGAGGGAAAGGGCAGAGATGCTATGTAACAACTGAAATTACAGAAAAGACTGGATGAGATCAAACAGAGAATCTAAATAATGATTGTAAACATGGATGCAAACCATGTAGACGCCATGATAATAAAGCTTTGATTTACAGTATGTGAGCTGTAATGTAAAAAAAGGCTGAGAACCGAAATCATCTACTTGCACACTGCCAACTGTGTATATTAGCATGACTTTCCTATTCCATTGCCTTTATTAGCATAACTTCACTGCTCCAGAAGGCTCATGTTTAGGAGGATAAAAACTGCAAAAAGCTTTGTTGTCTATGTGATCATAAACTTTAAGTTTCAGTGTGGCTATGTTATGCTACCTTGTTGTTGGGTCAAACACCAGCCTAGATATTGCTGTGAAGGTACTCTTTAGTTGGGATTAACTTTTAAATCAATAGATTTTCAGAAAAGCAGATTACTCTCCAGTGTGGTTGTGCCTTATCTCCTTCATCGAAGGCCTTAAGAAAAAAAGACTGAGGTTTCGAAGACAAAGAAATGCCTCAAGACTGCATGCAGGCACAGACTTTAACATGAATGTCTGCCGAAATTTCCAGCCTCCCCAGCCTGCTCTGTAGATTAGCGACTTTCAAGCCTCCACAACTGCATGAGGCAGTTCCTTAAATAAAAATCCCTCTCTGGTTCTGTTTCCCTGGAGAAGCATGACCAATAAAATTTATTATGGGAACTTTTCAGAAGACCTTTCAACTCTTCAACAGAAAACACCAACAGATATTCCAAGATATTCCTTCCCTTCGACATTCTCATCTTGCTGTGTCCGCCTGTCATTATCCTCATCTAATCTTTAACCTTTACTCCCCTGTTGAAAGACAGGCTTCACACCAAATTTCAAGGTCTCAACAAATCAGACTGGACTTTCCCCTTTAAGATGCTATCAGACTCTGTAAGTTGTAGGTAACTCATAGCATGTAAGATAACTCTTGTCTATAGATCCACAAATAAATTCCATCCGGTGGAAATTCACTTAACTTCCCAAATGTGAAGGAAGCCAGTTTTGCCTCCCTTTGAAAATTTCAATATTCCTCATGTCGCTATGTCTGTTTTTTTTTCATTTTCCTTTGAACTAGTTGTACCTTCTACCCGGTTCCTGCATTAGTAATAAGTTAAATAAATTCTTTAATGTGTGTTTTTTTAATCTTTATGAGTCATGATTTTACCTTTTTAAAATATCATTCTTCAACATTAATTTAACTTTTCATTTTGGAGGGATAACCTATTATCCAAGGACAGGAAGCTGAACTTGGCAAGACGAGAGGGAAATTAGGGCATTCTCTTAGGCAGTAAGACTATTTCCTTCCCTGTTTCTCTGCTGAATAAGGACATGAAGAGATTGGGGACTAATGAGGGAAATCTAACCACCTAACTCTGGGAGTCTATGTAGCTGTGGACTCCTGAATCCACACCCAGGAGTCAGGCAGCATAGAAGTGCAGCTGCTTTGGAAAAACATGTGTTACATGCTCTTAGAATTCTTTTTTATGCTTGGAGTGATGACATTGAGCTCCTCTGCCCCACTTATGTCTGGAGTTCTTCCATTGGTTAATTCACTTTACTCTGCACCCTTGCAGGTTACACGCTCTTCTTTAGTGCTTATCATTCCATATTACAGTGTTTCTATTACTCTGTCTTGCATCATATTGTAAACTACCTGAGAGCAGGGTAAGTCTTGTTCATTGGTATGCTACTGCCTGCACACAGCAGTCATTCAATATGTTTTGCTAAATGAAGGAATAGATTTATATCTTATTAAATAATTTGAAAAGTTATCTTTTCCTTTTGTGAACAGTTCATATGACAATTTCCCAAGTGTATTTGGGGCTAGGTTTTTCCTTTATCTAGAGGCAACACAAAAAAGTGAAGTCCTTCAATAGCAGTTCCCGGGGGAACCCCTATGAAGAATGATCCCAGATGGTTCTCAGGCTGTCTGGCTCCCCAAGGTAGCAAGTCTTCGTCTAAAGCACAAGGATGTGTATGATACCATGTATTAAAAGATTTTCCTCTAGGTCTGAGGATGAAGAAGATTCTAGCAGGTGCTCTGTGTCTTCTCAGAATTCTCAGACCCTTGGATTAAATAGAGGACAACAATAGCCACAAAAAAATTGGAGTCTCCTGAGGAACCCATATGACTTCTGAGAGAGAAAGGCCCTTGAAGAAAGCTGAAGAAGAACTTTTGGAGAAACAGGAAAGTGATGACAAACCTGGAGAATGGGAGTTTTATTCACCTTATTTTTGCATGATCTGAGGACCTGGTAGAGGCGTGATGTGAGGGAAGAGTGGGCGCTGGGTCCCCCTGCTTTCTTCCCACTTTGGAAGAAATGGTTCCTTTTTTTTTTTTTTGAGACAGAGTCTCACTCTGTTGCGCAGGCTGGAGTGCAGTGGTGTGATCTCGGCTCACTACAACCTCCACCTCCCAGGTTCAAGCAATTCTCATGCCTCAGGAGTAGCTGAGATTACAGGCGCCTGCCACCTCGCCTGGCTAATTTTTGTATTTTTAGTAGAGATGGGGTTTTACCATGTTGGCCAATCTGGTCTTGAACTTCTGACCTCGTAATCCACCTGCCTCGGCCTCCCAAAGTGCTGGGATCACAGGCGTGAGCCACCGTGCCCAGCTGGGCTCTACTTTTGAATGAACTATGGATACAGAGTCCAGGAGGTGGAACAGACAGATCGGAATGTTTGCCAATATCACCAGTGCGCACAAGCTGAATGAAAATGATTTGGAAAAATTCATATTGTAAATCATTCATTGCCACATTTAGGAGCTGGATGTATCCTTGTGCCATCTCCAGTTTTCCTTTTTGGGGGAATTTCTTGAAGAGACAGCAGATTTGAGTTGTTGGGATTGAGGCTTGTCATATGAAAAAGGAAAAAGGAAATCAGGGTCCCATTTCTCTCTTTATTATTATGCTCCCATTTGAGGCATTTAAAAATTTTGCTTATTGAAGAGGGCTTTCATCTATGCCTGTGGAAAATTACAGGGCTAAGTTACTTTATCATTCTACTGTGCTATCTTTTCCCTTCCTCCCTTTCAAAATGGTTTGTTCAGAAGAAATAGGAATATTTCTGCATTTGTCATGGCATCCAGAAGAATTTCTGAAGCTCTAAGAAAACCCTGACCTGGGCCACTTTTATTTTATTTTTATTTTATTTTAAATTGACAGATAATAATTGCATATATTTTATGGGGTTCAATATGATTTTTGATACATGCATACATTGTGGAATGATCAAATCAGGGTAATTAACATAGCCATCTGTTAAAATATTTATCACTTCCTTGTGGTGAAAACATTTTAAATACTCCCTTTTAGTTGTTATTTATTATTATTATTTGAAAAAGGGTCTCACTGTGTCACCCAGGGTAGAGTGCAGTGGTGCAATCACGGTTCACTGCAGCCTTGAAGTCCTGGGCTCCAGTGTCCCTCCCACCTCAGCTACCAAGTAGCTAGGACTGTCTGTGCATGCTACCACACCCCTCTAATTTAAAAAACTTTTTGTAGAGAGAGCGTCTCACTACGTTGCCCAGGCTGTTCTCAAACTCCTGGGCTCAAGCAATACTCTCCACCTTGGCCTCCCAAAGTACTGGATTACAGGCATTAGCCATCATGCCTGGCTGTTCTGTAGCTATTTTCAGATATAAATTATTATTAACTGTAGTTATCGTGTTGTGCAAGAGATCACCGGAACTTATTCTTCCTAATGGAAACTTTATCCCCGTTCACTAATGTCTCCCTTTGCCCCATCCTCCCCTGCCCCCAGGCTCTACTAACCATCATTCTTTTTTTTTTTTTTCATTTTTTAAAATTATACTTCAAGTTTTGAGGTACATGTGCAGATCCTACAGGTTTGTTACATAGGTAGACACGTGCCATGGTGGTTTGCGGCATACATCATCCCGTCATCTACATTAGGTATTTCTCCTATGTTATCCCTCCCCAATCCCCCCCACCCCCTGCTATCCCTCGCCTAGCCCTTCCACCCCCCGACCACCATTCTTTTCTCTACTTCTACAGGTTCAACTCTTTTAGGTTCTACATTTAAGTGAGAACATGTGGTATTTGTCTTTCTGTGCCTGGCTTATTTACCTTAGCATAATGTCCTCCTCTAAGTTCATTTGTGTTGTTGCAAATGAGAGAATTTCCTGCTTTTTAAAAATGAAATAATATTTCATCACGTATAAATACCACTTTAAAAAAATCCATTTATCCATTGATGGGCACCTTGGCTGTTCCATTGCTTGGCTGTTGTGGATAATGCTGCAGTGAATATGAGGACAAACATCTCTTTGATGTATTAATTTTAATTTCTTTGAATATATACCCCAAAGTGGGATTGCTGGATCATATGGTAATTCTATTTTTAGTTTTTTGAGGAACCTCCAATCCATTTTCTATAAGAGCTGTATTCATTTACAATCCCACCAACGGTACAGAGGAGTTTCTTTTCCTTCACATCCTCACCAATACTTGTTATCTTTTATCTTTTTGATAGTAGCCAATCTAACAGGTGTGAGGTGAAATCGTATCGTGGTTTTACTTTGCATTTCTCTGATGACTAGAAATGTTGGACACTTTTTCATATATCTGTTTGGCCAACTTTTAGAAATAGCAGAAATGGTGCATGGAAGACCACTGGGAACTGCCAGATGATTTAGATCAGAAAATTTGACAGAGTAAAATCTCCAAGAAGTGGTCCTTCCTTGGTTTTGGGGTGTCTGCTTCTTCCTACACCTCTACATTTTGAGATATAGTCAGAATATGGAAACAAGAGGACTTATATCAATGAGGAAAACACTGAGCTGCTAGTAAAAGGAAAGCTAAAAAAAATGGTCTAAATAAGTCGGAATCGTTTTTCTCTCAAACAAAATGTCTCGAGATGGGCCGTTGCCAATCTTTGTCGAGAGGTTAAATGATACCAGGGCTGAGCCCCTAGGGACCTTGGCATTTCTCTCAGGGTTGCCACATGACTGCTAGAGCTCCAGCTATCACGTCTTTATTCAGGATAAAAAGAAGGGAGAAGGAATAAAAGAGTAGTACCTTTGTATTGGAAAAAACAAAAAGCTGCCTGGGAGCCCCAGCAGGCATCATTGGCAAGAATGGTGTCATAGGGTCATTCCTAGAAACGGGAGACTGGGAAAACAAGAACTTTGCCTTCCCCGCTTTGTAGGAGAGCTTGCCAAAAATGGGGCTGGAAATGCGTCCTGGCTCCACCCACCTTCGGTCTCCACCAGGGCCACAGCCTTGGGTCTGAGACATCCTCTGCTGACCGCCGGTTGTGGTGCATTGTTCTTTTTGCCAGTTCACCTTAGTCAGCACAAATCACTTGGTTTTTAGACCCTGTGAATTTTCTCCAATGGACTTAACCTTTTGCAAAATGAGAGATGCCCAGTTGCGTAGGGGACAGGAGTGTGCAAAGAAGGCTGAACAAGAAAAAGCTTTGGAGGAGGATGCCATCAGAGTGCAGTCTAGGGATAACATCAGACTAAAATACATGCTTGGCTCTCACAAGCTGCTGGAAGCCAGTCCTGGCGTGAACCAAGCTCAGAAACTTACAGGTTTAGGGGCACAGAGGGAAAGGTCATCCCCCAAGTATTTATCAGGGGAGAAATTGGGCTCCACTTAGCATCAGCTGGACTTGGAACCCTCACAGCAAATTGCTCACTCCTTTAGCCCATTGTTGTAGAGCCCATTAGAGCGTAATGGAAAAAGCACTCCGCAAGAGCACACCAGGGGTGTGAGGAGGGCCAGATAGTGTTTAATCTGTGTGTGAAGTGGTTGCCTTTCCATCAGAAAGGCTTTGCTGGAGTATGAAACGCAAGCTGGCTTCAGTCATTTTCTCAAACTGGGAAGCACTCTGGGGCTCTCTCTGCACCCACCCATCTGTAACACGTAACCCAGCGATTTCCTCAGCACTAGTGGCTCCTGCAGCCTGATGGTTAGAATTGTCCATCACCGTAGCAACTTCAAGAGTGGCTTCAAATGGGATCTGTGATCCTTGAGGATGTAGGTGTGCTTTTCTTTCTTCCTTTTTCTCTCTGTGGTGCAGGGCAGGGCAGTGGTGGAGGGATGGTAAAAGAGAGGGCTTGAATTAGCAGCTGAAGCTGTCCACTCCAGCGAAAAATGGCACATGCCTTGAGGCAGAGGATGAACAGACGGTGTAACTTGGACTATCAGCCTCTTGAGGCAGCTGCCCTCACACAGGTCCTCAGATCCTCACACAAGGAAAAGGGGATTTGCATTATGGCTCTAGGAAGTAAGAGAAATGGGATTGCTCTCCTAGGTAGAATTTTGATACATAAACAAGAAAATCAGGAGAATGTTTTTCTGTTATTGCTCTCTTTTGTGCTTACTCGTTTTTCAGAAGCAGTCTGGTTTATGTGGAAAGATTCGACAATTCAATAAATTCAGCAAACTTTTATGGAGTGTCTTCCCTTTATTTTTATTTTATTGTTTATATCTCACCTTTTCCAAAAGAAATTTCAGGCAGCTTACAATCAAGGACATAAAAGACAAGAGCAATAAAATAGAAGATCAGGACCAAGGAGAGAAAAAAGAAAATACTCTAAACACAAGAGTTAACATAGTGGCAACTGAAGATTAAAATTTAACTCTGAGAATCTTGCACACAGGGACAAAAAATAAATATTCTCACCAGTTTCTCTTGGAGAAAACATCTTCTTCTCTTACTAAATTCTAAAAGACTGTCATCTTGAGAGATTTGGCTTTGTTGACATTGAATGACATCCTTCCTCCTCCCATTCTTCATTGTCCTCATCACTGACATTTATTGAGTATTATTTATTGAGTGAGATTTACTTATTAACATTAATTGATTTTGCTAGACACTGTTCTAAGCACTGCAGATATACTTATTTCATTGAATCCTTGAACTACTCCAGAGGTATGTGCTGTTATCCTCATTGTGTAGATGGAAAAATTAAAACATAGGTGGAGTCTTCCACGGTTTTACATAGCAGACTTGGTTCCTGGGCTTTGCCTCTTCCAAGAAGACATGTTCTTCTGCTGAGCCTAACCCTGTGGGTGTCCTTAAGGACCAGGACTGACTTGCCTCAGGGATCCTCTAGGCCATTCCCATGCCCCAGGAGAGCCCATGGGCTTTCTTAGGCAGAAGAACAGGGGGCTTTACCTCAGTCAAGATGACCTTGACTTCAGCTTGATTGACATCTAGACCATCAACCTCTTCAGCTGTTTCCTTATCTCTTGGACAGGTTTTTTGGTCTTCATAAAGCTAGATCTTGTAAATACCTAATATTCTACCCTCCTAAAGGGATTCAGAAAGCAGATCAATGAACATCGGTCTTTCACATGTGCCCTGTGGAACTGCTGGGCCTGAGAAATCCCCTGGCCATTTTCATGACCTGATGGGCAGAACATGCATGACCTTCTGGACACCGTATTCCTCAGTTGCCTGAAAAACAGTGATCCATGCTCTGATCTGACATTTTCTGATTTAATTTCAAATAGTGCCACCCCTGGGCCATCATGAAAATTTGCATTTTTGAAGCCAAATTGTGAGACTCTGGTCTGAGAACTATCTAGCCAAGATCTCACAATTCCAAAGCATTCAGAGGCTCTGGGGTAAGCAATTCCCAGAATCCACTGATGCTTAGCAAGGCTTCAACTCCACCTTTGGGAGTTGAAGCCTTGCTAAGCATCAGTGGATCTGGGAATTGCTTTCATATACCCAGTATCAAAGCTTCTCCTCAAAAGTGTTCCTTTGGCCCTCATTCTGGCAGAGCCCACTTGACGGTCAGTGGGTCAGATCAGGCGTGATTCTGGAGTCATTCAGGAAGGATGCATAACCTGGGCTGCTATTGCTTAGTGAGTAGGAGGAGGGTTGAAGTCTGGGTTCCTCTTAGCAGAGGAGATTTAAAACATCTTGGATCTGTCATAAAATCAATTCTCTTTTTCCCTTTTGGCTTTATATTCGATTTCAGGTTTCCTTTAGTATTTTCCCCCCCATTTCAACTAATTCTGCATGTTTCTTTCTGCTTTTTACTTGAGGCCTTTACCTCTGATTATAGTCCTCCACTGGAATGTTTGCTTAAGCTAAGATGCCAGCTCAGTTGTGGCTTATTCAAAATGCCAACCATGGTTCCAAGAGCTGTTTAGTGTTCCCCAGTAAATGCAGTACACTCTAGAACACAAATATTGGGGCACCAGTGAAAAGCTGGAGTGGTCTGAGCAATGACTTCCGCGGTCTTTCTCTCTCTCACTTTTCTGTGATTACAGTCTTCTCCACAGGTCTGTGGCTGCGTCTTCCAAGGATTTCAGCAGCATGTCTCTCTAACTCTACTGAATGGCTCCTTCTTCTAATTTAATAGTCACCTTTACCTTTCATCACCTACTTTTCCTAGGTGAAATATTCCCTCTTCCATTTGTGGAAGCCAAGCATAGCTGGTGATCCTTCACTCTTTCCCTCTAACGTCTCCCCACCCCCCACTCTCCAGCCCTGTCATGATTCACATGGGCATGTTTGAAATGTACAACATTCCTCTTCATAATAATCATTACTCTTTCTCAATCGCTTATTATGTAGCAGGTATGGAACTAAGAGATTCACATAAATTAACTTACTTAAGCCTTCACTTTACAGAGTAGAGGGTGATCATTGCCATTTTACATATGAAAAACCAAGGTTCAGAAAGACCACATTCCCACCCAGCATCTCATAACTAACAAGTGGCAGAATTGGGATTTGATCCCCAGGAAGCTGGACTGACTCCCAGGCCTGGATTCACACCACTACACTAAGCCACCTTCACCTCACACCATTCATTATACAACTGAGAGGCAAGGTTTCAACAAAAGGCACACAGAAGCTGTTTTCCACACACCACCACACACTGCTTACACACCATAAAAAGGAAATTTTTTAAATCAACATTTAACTCAATTTAATGATAAATATTAGGTTGTATTTATGTATGTTGCCTTTTAACTGTTTATGAATGGATAGCTGCTTCAGAACATAAATCTCTTAAGACTCAACATGAGAAAATCCTTGTTAACTATTTTGTTAAAAAATCACTTTGTTTTGCTGCCAAAGCAACAGAAAATAATTAAATTCCTTTCCATTTTATGATGTACATAAGCAGTCATGCTCTTCCTATCTGTAAATGTCAAGTGTCCTAGTTTGGGCCCCCTGTGGTAGCCTGTGTCAGTGTAATTATGATTTCAGTGTTGTAAGCCAAGGCTAGGTGGTGACTTGGCAGTTCAGTCTACACACAGGAGTCTGTGACTAATTCTTAGAAACTAACTGTGTAGACCTGGACTGGGGAAAGGTCCTGTCAGCCCCAAGAATCCTGAGAAAATGAAAAGCCATGAAGATTCGCAGGCCAGCAGCTTGCATTGACTGCTCCAACTACTGCCTGCCCTGCAGCAGCTGCTCTGAGAACATTACTGCCCACAGTGCTTGCTGCATACAACAGAGTTCTAGAAAAGACCAAGGGCCACACTCATTCTACTCCTGACTCTTGAACATGACCTTGGGCTACCTTCTATCTGTGTCTAGGTTTTTCCTGTTTTTGTTTTTTTTTTTTTGGGAGGGGACGGAGTTTCACTCTTGTTGCCCAGGCTGGAGTGCAATGGCGTGATCTCAGCTCACCACAACCTCCGCCTCCAGGGTTCAAGCGATTCTCCTGCCACAGCCTCCTGAGTAGCTGGGATTATAGGCATGCACCACCATGCCCAGCTAATTTCATATTTTCAGTAGGGATGGGGTTTCTCCATGTTGGTCAAGCTGGTCTCAAACTCCTGACCTCAGGTTATCTGCCTGCCTCAGCCTCCCAAAGTTCTGGGATTACAGGCATGAGCCACCATGCCTGGCTGGTTTTTCCATTTGTGTAAGCAATTCTCCTGTATCAGGAAATGGCCATTTTGTAAAAGACTTTGCATTCCTTAGGGGAGGGCAGTCTTCAAATAAAAACCACTGCATGCATGTCTGTGTTCCTCTTTGGTTAGACACAATTGCTAATGTATACCAATGGGGTGTGTGGGGCAGGTGGGGTAGTGGGTGGGCTGGGGGGGGAATGGAGCAAGGGGAGTCTTCCCCATGAGGCACAAGGACAGAGAGCATAAAGCTTCTCCTGTTTCCTCCTCCTGCAGTGCTTTCAGTACAGGCAAATGGTCTGTCTTTGAGCTTTCCAGGGGGGCTCTGGGTCAGCCCCACAGATCTGTAAGTGGCTTTTATGGCCTTCATCGACTACGTTAAAGTTAGTCATATTAATCAACACCTCATTGGTGTGTAGTGGGGAGCTGGGCATTTTTAAATGTTCTGAAAATTTCACCCACCAGCTGATGATGGCTTGGCTGCTGTGGTCACACAGGTCACCATAAACGCAGAATCTAGTAGCAGGCCACTCGTAGGGGTTTAACAACTGTCGACTGCTGGGGGACCCACGGAGCATCCTAGCGGTTCTTAAATCACAAGGGAGAAAATTTTATGACTTGGAAAGAATACAAGGCAACCACTCTAAACCTGCTGCTTCCTATTAGGAAGGAAATGATTGGGGAGTTCAGGAGCCACAGGGAAGCTCCAGTAGCAATGACCATAAACCGTGAAGGTTCAGCAGGAAAAGAAACACTTTTATGAGCTCCAGCCCCAGGAGGGATTGGGGGAACAATGAAGGAAATGAAAGAAAACCTTACAACCAGAAGGAAAATTGGAAAAGAGAAGTTCCCTGGGTAATTCACTAAAGAGAAGAATTAATTTCAGGTCTTCTCTGATGAAATGAGGCAATTACTCTGGGCCCCATCCATTTCTACATGTAAATCAGGGACGTGACTCCATTCTGATGAGTTTCTGGACCAAGAGCCCCACAACCCTTCAGCTGTAGAGAGGTGCAGGGACTGAAGAGGAACTCACAGGGACAGGACAGCTTCTGTGAGCCAAAAAGGGATCTGGACAGAGGACACCTGAGACCTCCAACCCTTTGGTGGGGCTGCCTGCAATCCAACCTCAGCCCAATTCTCTAACTTTGCAGATGGATCACCCAGTAACTTGTGGGTCACAGAGAGGAAACATTAGCTAATCAAACACGGAATTCAGACTCCAAGAAGCAGCGAAGGAAAGCAAGCTGGAGTCCAGTGGGACAGGTGCCGTTACTTAGACTGCTTCTCTTTGCATGCTATGAGGAGCAGAGACTGATTTGTCTTCGTTGTCAAAAAGATTTTATAAAACGCTTCCTGAGGTATTTTTTGGTACCTGGACACTTCAGGCCACCATGCTACTGCCAACCTCTTTTGATAGTTGAGGGGCTTTCTTCTTTCTCTTCTCTTTCTCTTGAAGGTGCTAGGATGTGCCCAGGATGTGGAAGAGAGCAGGGCAAGACTGTTCCAAAGCCTGGGTGTGTTCATGTTAGAATGCAGGAAAAAAAAAAATCACTTGGCTTAGGGTTCCTTCCCAAGAGAGCAATCCATGATGCTTACTTAGCTCGAAGACAAGTTACAATGAGTTTAAGTGACTTACAATATATTAAGGCATGTGTGAGAATGTTTAAGCACATCAGTATATCCTAAGGCCACATGGCATAAAACAAAACCAAGATGTCTAATAAGATATAATTAAGGCAATAGAAAAAGAATGGTTATTACAGAGTAGATAAAAGAATATTTGAATAATCTGAATCTATGTAAACAAATAAATCATCTTGCATCCTTGGGTGATAATAAAATCAGACAAACCATAGGATTTGAGAACTTTTGTGGTTGCAGAGGACTAAAGAGGGAAAAATAGCTGCCTTGGCTTTGATCTTCAATAATGCTATTAGTGACGTCTAAAATCATAACTGAAGAACTCTACTACTGGCAGTTGGCTAAATCAAGTAAATCCAGGGCAGTGGGAGAGAAGACTAGCATGAATTTTTAAAGGACAGTTCGCATACCTTGCATAACATGATGGGCAGGGGTCTGAGAAACCAGCAGTGCAGACCCTGAAGACTGATGTTGGCATGCTGGGGTGGGTGGGGCAAAGTGGAATGGCTCCCTCATGGCAACACAAGGAGAAATTTCTGACCCTATCCCTCACGTGACTAGGTTCAGAATATATTTATTCATGAATGTGTTCATTCCATGAATAAGTAAAAAATGTATTAGCATCTATGATCTATCAGGCCTTGCACTGGACATAGGGGATATCAGGGTAAACGAGAGCAGCAAGGTGTTTACTATAAGAGGCTGATGTTCTGTGGAGGTGAGGTGGACGGAAAGTAAACAAGTAAGCCCAGAGGTGGACAAGATAAAATCAGAGGGTGATCACTGCTTGGAAGAAGGAAAACAGTGATGGGAATGACTGGAGGTGGGATCAGGGCAGCTGTTGAATAAGGATGTCAGGGAAGGTCTCTCTTGGGGGGTGAGTGGCACTTCAGCAGAGTTTTAAATAGATCTAAAGATATGGTCATGTGGAAATCTTGGGGGGCAGACTTTTCTGGGCAGCCTCCAGAAGCCAGGAGAGAGCCTGGGGCAGCTTTTCTCAGAGCCCTCAGAAGGAGACAACACTGATGCCACCCCCATGTCGGGCTTCTGGCCTCCAGAACTGGGAGAGATGACTTTTGTGTTGTTTTCAGCCACCCAGTCTCTGGTATTCTGGGACGGCAGCCTTAGGGAACGGATGTAGAGCGGTTAAGGTGGGTGCCCATGGTCACACAGCCAGTTGGGTGACAGCGAGGACGCAGGCCCGGGGAGTCTGGGGTGATGGATGGATGGCCAGGGTTAGTGTTTTGAGCTCCCTCGCTGTAGCAGTGCTCGGGGAGTGTGGGAAGGGCCCTGATCAAACTGCCAGTGAGGAGCAGTGAGGCATGGCTGAGCCCCCTCTTCCCCTCTTCCCCTTCGCACCTCTCCTCTCTTCCTCACTCTGGGCGAAGGCAGGGAGATAAATAGTTAACACTGTGCAGGAAAATCTGGATTGGGAACTCTGCTGGAGCCCATCCTCCCTCCCAGAAAGGAAGAGCCTGCCTCTGTCACAGACAGATGGTCACCTAGCGTCTGCCTAAATGCCTGCTGGGAAACAGGGCTGTGCGCGGGTGTGCGGAGGGGCTGAGCCCTGGACGTGGAATCCTGATTTTGCCTCCCATCGGCTGGGTGACCTTGGCCGAGGAGCCTAATGTCATCTTGCCTCAGTTTCCTCGTCTATAAAGTGAGGACAATGAATCCTACCTCCCAGTGTCATTGTGGTAAATGGGGCAGTGAACGTGACTCCACATGGCCTAAAGCAGGCCTTTAAGGACAAGAATCAGCAGAGACCCTTCACTCTGTCGGTGACCTCAGCGGGGGCCAGGGCCACAGGGATCATTCTCCACTCTTTCCCTCTCCTTGGTTTTGTCTAAGCCAGGCCAACTGTGGCATCTCAAGTTTGGCTGTTAGTATGCACAGCCCTTCCTACGCTTCCAAGTGGGATGATCTACATGAAAAATTAATTGTGTATTTTTTTTCCTTTTTTTAAGTGGAGAAATTATTTAGGGCTTTGGGGAAGAGGGGCAGCTGCTTGCTATGCAGCAGCTCATCCCCTTAGCCCTCACCCCTGCATGTTCAGCAAATGACTCTTCTATTCTCTTCCTGGCAGGTGGTCTCTCAGCTACATGTGTTCCATGCTTGCAGCAGGGTGCTCCGGGGAATGCGACATGGTGATGACTGCTGTTTCTAATTACTTCCCTATCAGGAGGCAGAGGAAGGAGATGCTGCCAGCCTGGTAGGCCACTGAAGGAACACTGATGTTCCTGGTTGTCGGGTATTGGGAGCCAGCAGGGTCTGGCTGCCGGCCTGGTCACTTGGGAATGAGGACTTGCCTTTCCTCAAACAAACTCAACATCCGAATAATTGATGGGGACACAGCGATCAATAAGTTCTTATTTACTGAGCACCTAGTGTGCTCCTGGTTTTGTGCTAAGCACAGGGGCTGGGGCCAGGGGCCAGGGACACAGATGCAAGCAGTAGCAACACACAGTGCCATCCTTTGGGAAACTTACATTATGGGGGGGCGGGGGGGGGGGCAATGGCAAAGAAACAGAGGGGAAAAAAATAGCTCTATTCATTCATGCAATGGCATTTATTGGGAATGCCCCGATAGTATTTGTACCTATATATTTAAAATACTGTTGTAAATGACCATAATGTAAACTCCCACAAGGGAGTTTATACTCCAATGGGATAGAGAGACATTCATTAAATACTATCAAAAATATGTTGTTACAAGCCATGGCCAATTCTGTAAAAGTACAGGGGCTATTTGAGTGCAAATGGGGACCTGATTTCTTCTGGGTTTAGAGAGGACTCCCAGGTGAAGTTGCTGTAATCTCTCATTGTGGAAATGGAAAAAGAAATATTGACTCCAGGAAGTGTTTGGAAAGAACTGACAAGCTGTGTGGACAGATATGGGGGAAGGAGATGGATGTTGAATATGACTTTCCAGGTTCTGACCAGAAGAACAGAATAGAGGCGCTGCTGTGGGACAGGGCGGCTGGGGTGGGGAGCCAGTGTTGCACTGGAAGCAGCCTGGAACACGCCGAGCTCCGTGGGCCCACAGATAGACCCAAAACGCTGTGCGAGGGTGGGGTGGGCTGGGGCGAGGGCCTGGCTGAGCGATGTTTGCTGCTGTGACTCTACAGGAAACAAGGCTCTAGGGAAGTGGAGGCTGGAGTAAGTTCTCAAGCGTGGGAACTGCTCCTAGCGAAGGCATTAGATAGGAGAGGGGGAGCTCTCCCCGAAGGATGCCTGCTGTGCTCTGGGTGTGTTGGGCGCACCCCCACTGTGTGGGCTGGTAGCAGCAGGACTCGGAACCTGCTCGAGGCTTTCCAGAAAGCGTGTGTGTGGGGGGGGGGGGGTGTAAGGTGTGTGATGTGTATGTATGTGTGTGGTATGGGGTGTGTGTTCTGTGTGGTGTGCATGTATGCATGGTGTAAGGTGTGGGACGTGTGCTGTGTGTGTGGCAGGTGATGTGTGCATGTTAGGCATAGACTGTGTGTGGTATGTGAATGGGCTGTCTGTGTGCTCTGTGGTGTGGTCTGTGGGTGTATAGTTTGTGTGGTCTGTGTGATGGGGTGTGTATAGTCTATGTGTGTGTGATGTGTGTGCATGGTCTGTGTGAAGTGTGAGGTTTGTGTGTCTGTGTGTGTGTGTGAGGTGTGTGTGGTCTGTGTGTGCATGATGTGTGTATATCTGTGGTGCTGTCATATCGCAGGCAGGAAACAGCTGGACCCCCGGGACTTGGCCTTGGCCGGCAGGAGCAGCACTTTTCCCTCTCTCTGGGGAAGTGCTCTGGCATCTCTGCTCCCCTGGGAGGCAGTGTGCCTGCTTCCTCTCCCTGCTTCTCTCTGCTGACACCTTCCTTGCTTCCCCATTGCCCAGCTGTGGCTTTTTAGTTCAAGAGTTCAACATTATTCATCCCATCACTCATCATTTAATACAAATGTATGTCAGGAGGTATTTTTTGGCACTGGGGAGGCAGTGAATATCAAAGCAGAGTCCCTGATCTCAGGAAGTGACATTCTTGTGGAAGAGACAGATATTCAACAGATAAAGAGATATTTCAGGTTGCAATCCTGCTGTGAGGAGAAGCAAAGCTGAGGGAGGGCTGAGAGGTGTGGGGTGGGGCTGTCTTGGTAACTGCTGACCTGGGAGGCCTCTCTGCCCCAGTAACATCAGAGCAGATACCCGAAGGATGTGGGTGCAGCAGCTTGAAGCGGGAGAACCTGGGCAAAGCCCCTGAGGCGGGGCACTGTCTGAGGTGTCCACAGAGCAGCCAGGAGACCCGTGTGGTTTGGGTGAGTGGCGAGGGGAGTCGTGGGACCTGAGTTCCAAGAGATAACACAGGAGCCAGTAGTGCAAAGCCACAAGAGCTGTGAGTGGTGGGGGACACAGGCTACTTCCACATAGCTTTGGGCACTGTGTGGACAGACAATGGGAGGGAGGGTGCAGGCAGGGAGAGCAGGTGGGAGACTATCGCAGCCATCTGTGTGACACACGACAATCTGGACTAGGGCAGGAGCTGACAAGGTGACAGAAAAGCTCAGATTCTGGACAGATTTGAAGGTTGTGCAGCTACAGCTGCTGATGGACCTAACCGATTTGCTTCTGGATCTTACGGTTTGACTCATGAAGAGAATCTGACGGGTCCAGCACAGCCTATGAATCAACTGACCAGATCGAAAAATGTAGGGTAAGGAGGTACAAAGCAGCTCCTCAGGCAAGAGAGTGAGGAGAGTCCCACATACGGGTCCTGGGTAGTCCCTTGGTTGGCACATTCCCATTCTCATGCCAGCTCATTCAGTGATGCTCGCCACCACCTGCAAGGGAGGTGTTTTTTGTTTTTGTTTTTTGAGGTGGTGTCTCACTCTTGTTGCCCAGGCTGGAGTGCAGTGGCGCGATCTCTGCTCACAGCAACCTCCACCTCTAGGGTTCAAGCAATTCTTCTTCCTCAGCCTTCCAAGTAACTGGGACTACAGGTGCCCACCACCATGCCCGACTAATTTTTCTTATTTTTAGTAGAGATGGGGTTTTGCCATGTTGGCCAGGCTGGTCTTGAACTCCTGAACTCAGGTGGCCCTCCTGCCTCTGCCTGCTAAAGTGCTAGGATTACAGGCAAGAGCCACTACGCCTGGCCAAGGGACGTGTTTTATTCCAGTTTTCTATTTATGAACCAGGGGCTGAGAGAGGATAAGTGACTTGCCCAAGGTCACACAGCTGGTGAAAGACTGTAGATTTGACCTTTTGGAGTCCATCCGATTCTAAAGCCCCTGCCATAACTACAAGGTCAAGACTGCCTGACGGGGGATAAAGAAATGCCAAAAGAGGTCAGGAAAGAGGCAAGGTCATGGAGGTTCCCACAGGAGCATATGAGGAAGGAAGAAATGGTTAGCAATGCCTGTGCTAAAGAAAAGCCAGCCAAGGTAGGGAGTGAGGACTGCCTTTGTCGTTCGCTCTCATGGAGAGCCAAAGCCGGGTAAGATGCTCATGAGGGCAGGTGGCTGGAGAGGGACCCGAGGGAGAGGGTGTCGGCACCATGCTCACTCAGAAGGACGCTGCCACCTGCTGGCAGTGTGACCTTGGGCCGTTGCCTTCTCTGAGCCTCCAACAGCCTCGTGAAATATCAGCTTAAATACACTGTGCAGCGTTAAACAAGCACGAAGGTTTATTTCCTGCTCATGCTCATGTTCATGGGGAAGCAGTTGCAGCTCTGCCGCTCCCTATCATCTTCTCTCTGGCACTGGCTGACTCAGGAGCACCTGTCTAGGTCCCTTGCCATTTCGGTGGCAGAAGGTGGGTGGGGGAATCATTGATGACATGCAAATCAATGGGGGATAAGAGTATAACCCTCTTCCTTGGAAGGGCAGTAAATAATCAAACAACAATACAATCCACCCCGGTACCTACCTCCAAGAGTTTAAGAAGCATTTAGTGCAGCACCTTGACAGTTGGGGAGAGCTCAGTGGTGATCGCTGTTTCTATTATTAGCAGGCTACAGCGCCCTGCAAAGCAACTTGCTGGTAGTGCCTAGGAAAAGCTCCCGTGGCTCTCATTAAGCAGTTTGTCACTGTGGAGCAGGAGAAGAAGTGGAGCCCATGGCTTGCTCTGAACATAAGCCCTGCCGTGACCAAAGAATGCTGCCCCCAACTCCCCACACTCCTCCGCCTCAGCCTCTCCGCTCTTGAGTTTCTGCCTCCACTTCTCTCTCTAACAGGCACTTCTCTCTTCTTCTTAGAATGTGATTTGTTTTCAACAGAAATTTGAGTAGAAACAAATTTAAAAAATAATTGCAGGTTTTGATTAAGATCTCTAGCTAACCAAGTTGCAACAGAGTAACGATTTCTTACTTTCAAGAGTGCAGAGTGAGGAACATTTTTCTTGCAGCTTGATTTCTAATAGAAAAAAAAGAAAAAAAGAAAAGCTCAGATGGGCTCTCAGTTCTCGGAAGCCCAGGGGACTCCACTTTGAGTGGCTGTCATTGTCCCTCTGGGCTGTGTTGAGTGTGTGCCTCCATGCTATGGTCTGAGGTTAGAAACTGTGGACAAATTTATTTTTCAAAAAACTGAGATGGACACAGTTTAATTAGGAATTCACATTGTAAAAGAATGATACTACTGATCCTGACACCCCTGTACTTCATCTGGCGTATTTCATCCAGACCTGTGATGGTAGCTGAGAAAGGGCAATTTGACTCACAGGGACTATAACGGCAGGAAGGGAGGAGGAAGCAGTGAGGAGAACAGCTAAGCCAGGAGGAAGAAGAACCAGTTAGAAGACCGTGCCCATGGTTGGCCTTAATTTTCGCCTGGGCCACACGCCCAAAGTTAATGATTCCCAAGGTATTTTTTCATTTGATTTTCTAATTTGGACCTCACAACCACCTTGAGAAGGAGAAAGAGCTGATGTTATTATCTGCATTTTTATACACAAGATAAATGAAGGTCAGGGAGATTAAATGATTGAGCTGCAGACACATGGCTGGTAAATGAGAGAGGCCAAATATGTTGACACCTTGCCACGTGTGATCTTTATTACTCTGAGCAGTCTCTAGGGGTAAATGTAGGCTTTACAAAATGAGTTGCCTTGATTCCTTTCTTCACCAGGAATTTTGAACATGTCCAAATGATTTTATTGGGGGATACACAAAAGTAGTAAAAAGCAGGTTTAATAAAGCCTCACCTTTGCCTGGAGCTATAATAAACGGCGTCAGTTAAGATTAGGTTCATTGGTCCAGGCTGCACCGTATCATTACAGACTGAAGTGGAGAAAAGATTTATTAGTACGTGGGTTTTAGGCCTGGGGCAGTGTCTTATGCCCATAATGCCAGCACATTGGGAGGCTAAGGTGGAAGGATCGCTGGAGCCCAGGAGTTTGAGACCAGCCTGGGGAACATGGCAAAACTGCATCTCTACAAAAAATAAAAAATTAGTTGGGTGAGGTGGTGTACGCCTGTAGTTCCAGCTACTTGGGAGACTGAAGTGGGAAGAGCACCTGAACCTGAGGAGGTCAAGGCTGCAGTGAGCTAAGATTGCGCCACTCGTTCCATCCTAGGTGACAGAATGAGACCTTATCTCAAAAAAAAAAAAAAAAAAAAAAAGTGAGTTTTAGGTATCAGCTTGTATTCTTTGGTTGCAAACCACAAGAATCAACTTGGATAAGTTAAGCAGACAAATTTGTTGGAATTATTTCAGACAGCTCACAGAGTCTAAGGGAAGACTGAAGAATGAGGCTGGGAAAATGATGGCAGTGGTCTGGGCAGCTAGAGCTGGTGAGAGGCAAGAGCCAGCCAGGGCAGCACCAGGGACTGCCATGACAGTGAATGGGGAGGGTTGGCCTCACCTTGCCTGAGTCACGTGCTCTCCCCTTGGCCAGGGCCTCATTGGCAGTTCCACTAAAATGACCCACAGTCAGCAAAGGAAAACAACATTTGCAGCTACTTAAAAGAGGAGGCGATGGATGCTGGGAAGACAATGACTGCCTTCTGCCCCGGACTACCTTGCCTCCATTCAATCCTCCAGGAAAGGAGAGATTTTGCTGGCCCTGGTCCAGGATCTTTTGTGATGTGGAGAGAGGGGGGATAAGTAAAAAGGGTTGAGGGTGGAGTGACTGAGGAACAAATCAGTCAATACAGAGAGTGACTGGGGAGGAGACAGGAGAAAGATCTGCCTCCCTTCTTAGGGGCTGGGGCTGAAGGAAGAATTTGGGGTTTGGAGGAGTCTCCCAGACAGCATCACACAGACAGAGAGGAGGTGCGCTGAGATGTGCTGTGCTGAGTTATAAATTGGATCTCTTGTAATGTACTTGTGAGCTGCAAGTTAAGATGAGCAGCTCCCTTTAATTACATGTCACCCCCTGCATTGTGCAATTTTGAATGTGCACAGACTGATCGTGTAGGGCCCTCAATTTTATTAGGATCGCAATGATGTTTAGTGTTTGTCATCAAAATTCTTGGGAAGTGAGTGGCTACAGCTAGGAGGGCTTACAGAATGCGCTTGAGTTAATCCATTTTTTTCTTTTCTCTGTCCTGGTTCTAGAATTACCCATTTTAGTTTTTCCCTGAGGAGCGTTAAAATTTGGTTAAACTTTCCTTAAGGAAGCAGAACCTGTGACAGCTTTATTTTCTAGAAAGTATTTCTGGTGAGGGGTTAGCATGTACTTAGATGGGCCCTAAATTTCTATTATTATTGTTCCCTTGTAAATAGCTCATCATTTTTATCATAAAATAAGAACTTTAGTGTGGTATTTTATAGATAAGAAAATTGAAGCACATGATCTACCTCACAAAAGTGTAATCAGGCTAGTCTGTAATGTTATTTGGAAGCCAATATTATTATCCTCATAGTAACCAACTTTTGAGTAAGCATTTTACATGCACAGTAACCCTATGAAGTAGATCTCCTATTACCTCCACTTCACAGATGAACAAAGTTTACAGTCACACAGGTGACAAGAGGGTATTCTTCACTAGCCCAGTTGACGGCAGAGCCCACACTCTGAATGCCTGCTTAGCACTGGACTGCAGGCAACAATCCAACTGTTAATGCTCACCACCCTGGGCCCTGACACGACCCCTGACTAAGTCTAGCTGCTAGGAGCAGTCATTGACCACAACTGCTATACTACTCAGAACCGTCTATTATATTAGAATAATAAAAGAATTTAAAAAGAAGTTCACTGGTAAATGAATGAATCAATTTTTGATTAACTAGAGTTTGCTAATTAATTCATTGAAAACCTTTTTTGCAGAAGCTATTTACCATATGCACTAGGTCTGTGGACACAATAGTAAGATTAAAAAAAAAAAAAGATCCCTGCCAGGCGTGGTGGCTCATAGCTGTAATCCCAGCACTTTGGGAGACTGAGGCAGGTGGATCACGAGAGGTCAGGAGTTTAAGACCAGCCTGGGTAACATGGTGAAACCACATCTTTACTAAAAATACAAAAATTAGCCGGGCATGGTGGTGCACACCTGTAGTCCTAGCTACTTGGAAGGCTGAAGCGGGAGAATTGCTTGAACCCAGCAGATGGAGATTGTAGTGAGCTGAGACTACGCCATTGCACTCCAGCCTGGGCAACAAGAGTGAAACTCCCTCTCAAACAAAAACAAAAAGCAAAAAAACAAAAAAACAACCCTGCCTTCAGGGAACTTACAGTCTGGTGGAGATGTCAGATGATAATCAAATAATTGCAATAAATAAATAATTTAAAACTCTGATGATGACAAGTTGTTTGAGGTTGAATTACAGTAGCAGTGGTGGTGGAAATGTCAGATGATAATCAAATAATTGCAAAAAATAAGTAATTAAAAATTCTGATGGTGACAAGTGGTTCGAGGTTGAGTTACAGATGCAGAGGCAGGCGGAGAGCAGAGGAATCGAGGGGAAGGAATGAGATGGCTCTGCTTGCTGTGCGTTCAGCGAGTGTTTAGTGAAGGAGCTGTAGGTGGCCCACACTGTGTCAGTTGCCGTGTGGGATATGAAGACGATACCGGCGTAGTCCTCGCTCTCAGTGGGGACCGAGGGAGGGGAACACGTGCACACAAGTCATCATAAAAACACAAACAGGGACGACAGGATGGTAATGATAAGTATGATGGCTTACATTTATTGGCACAATTTCAAGCGCTCCACATGAAATAAGTCATTAATTCCTAAAACAATCCTGTTAAGCACTACTATCATCCTGTATGGATGGGGAGAGAGGGTGGAGAGCAGCCAGGCAAGGATACCTCTCAGGTTAGCCTGGGGAAGATGAGGAAATGAGAGGGGGAATGCAAGGAAGGGCTAGGAAATGAGGACGTGGTACAGGCGTCAGAGCACGGAGAGCATCCTTCTGGCAGGAGGAGCCGGGAGGAACTTCCTGGAGGAGTGGGTGTTTGACATGGGCCTGGGAGGATGAGGAGGCTCTAGCAGGCAGAGACTGGAGCTGTTGGCAGAAGGAGCACCACTGAGGCGAGCATATGTGGCAAATGTGGGGGGGCTGGCCAAGTTCTCTTTGGCAGGCATGCAGGACACATGGCTGTGCTTCGGTCACCTGGAGAACTTTTTACAAATATGGAGTTCTGGTGTCCATCCCAAGAGAGGATCAGCAAGTCAGGCTGGGTTGGGCCTGGGAATCCCCACATTTATATAACACCTGGGTGAGTCCGGCCCTTGGATGGGTGTTTGGAAAGCATTCGTATGATGCCATGTGGGACAGTAAGGTGACACAGGGTATGGCCAGATGGCGCGTGGCCTGGGACCTGGGGCTGAACCATTTGCTTTGTGAAGCCAGGGGTAGCTGAGAAGGGGTACCACTGGGAGGTGCCTGCTGTCTGCTGAGTTCCTCAGAGAGGAAAGCCTGAAGGCAAGGAGACTCATTAGTGGCTAGTTAACTGTCCATGTGAGAGGTGGTGGCAGTGGGTGTGGCAAGAGAGCCTGTGTATGTCACTGGGGCAGAGTCAGCAGGACACAATGCCCAAATGGATGGGGGAGGAGAGCAGAGAGTGGCTGGGGCCACAGCTGGACCAGGTAGCCAGGCTGATACCATGGTCTCTAGTGAGGTTTCTGCTCCACGAGGGAGGATAAGGGAGGGGTTGTCCGGCCAGAGGCCTGACTTCCTCACAGGACAGGTGTCTGGCCTGAATCTTTCTCTCCTCACTGTGCCTCTAAGAATCCTCCCTGGAGTAACCTGTCTAAGTATCTTAGAAGCTCAAGCAACATTCCACAAACCTTCTGGCTAAAGAGATGGATTTTTTAGTTTATAGAATAAGAAAGGGAGGTGGATGCAGGAACGATGATGCCAAGACCAAGACTGAGTTAAGACCTACTAGCTGAGCGGTTTGCTTTGGCTCCGAAACTGGACAGTTTCAGCCAATAACAATAATATCAATAATTAAGACGAGAACAGCTATTGGGCGCTTGCTGTGGGGTAACACCTGTGCCAGGAGCTCCATCTACCGTGTCTCATTTATCTCTTGAAATAACCCAGAGGAGTATTAACTGGGTTCTTCTTAGCTGCAGTTAACAGATGAAGAAATGGAGGCTTAGGATGAGAGAGTAATTTTCTCAAAGTGTCACTGCTTCTGAGTGGTAGAGCCGAAATTCTGCTTAACCAATGCAGGGATTGCACTGCCTGCAGTGGAATGGTGCTTGACAGGGAAAGAGCCCTGGGTCTGGAGCCAGAGCCGTGGCTTAATCCCACCCCTGCCATCTCCAGAGTCACTGGATGCAAAGCCCAGTTCTCGCCCTTGTAAAATGTAGCACCTGCTCTCCTATCCGCACTGGGAGGTTGTGAAGCTCAGCCACAAAGCAGAGGTGTTCATAATGCAGGATGTCCTGCTGTGCCGCTGCCTGTGCAGAGAGGACCCAGGGGTGGCCACTTATTAATTTAAGGGCACGGCCTCAACAGCGGGCAGGAGGGACACTTACGCTCAGCCTTGTTCACCTCAGCAAACCCTGGGGCCAACTTGGTGTCTGAAGTTGAGCCTGGAGGGCATCACAAGATTCTTGGCGCTTGGTCCTCATCTGAAGGGGTAGGGGAGGGGACAGGAAATGAGCGTGGCAACCCTTCTACACAGCTGCACCAGGACAGCGCACAGGAACAGTGGGAATGGACAAGACAAGGGAGATGCCCTTTTCCATGAGCCCCAAAACCTGGGAGATGGCTGGATCAGTAGACTCATTCTGAAAACAACTGAAGGACAGGAATATAAGGACAATCAGTAGAATGCATGAGTTTATGAAATACAAATCTTGTAAAAAGGAAACATTTTCTTTCCATCAGATAACCGTTTTTTGCTTGAGGCCAACAAAAACTGGATTTAGAGGCATATTGTGGCTCAGTGAAGAAATAACTTTTACTTTACCTTGCCCTGAATACTAACTTGGGGAATAAGCAGATATACCAGTTCTTTTAAGTTGGGGGTGGAGAGAAAACAGAAGGAAAATAGCATCTCAGTTGGAATTTATCTTGAGAACATAGTCAAGTTCACCTCCTTTCCTTCAAAGGTAAAATTCTTCCACTGAGGCAAGATTGTCCTGGGGCACCTGAGCTGTGAAGGAAGGATGTTTATCAATTAAGTTCATGCATTTTACAAGGGGATAAATGCCCTGGATTGCTCTGAACCTGACTTGTGGCGTAACTGTTTTTTATAGCAAAGTATTTTGTTTTGAAGCATCGCTCCACATGGCCTGGTGGTTCTCAGCTGCTTTAAGCAAGTATCAAGTATTTTGTTTTTCTAAAGCAGACACCAGGAGAATTTACGGCAAATGTACAACCTTCTCCTCTGCAGGCTCCCTTCCTCCAGCCCTTCTCTGATCCAGGGCCTGGCTTTGAGAAACTCTGGTTCTGGGTGGAATCTTTCTTGCCCAGCCTCTTAGCACCAGATACAGCATTACCTCCAGGTCGTTGTGGGTGCCTTCCAGGGCTGATTGTTTAATCTTGCACTGTCTGCCTGATATATGACTAGGAGGCTCTGTCAGATGGGGGGTTATCTTGCCTCACTAATAAATGCAATAAAGCCTCTGTGTGTCACAGTTTGTAGCACTCAGAGTTGACAAAACATCAACAAGTCTGTATAACTGGGTCTACCCATATGGTATTTTGGATTATTTATAGTCGATGTGTGTTTTGGCATTCACGCATCTATCCAACATCAACTGAGCACCCACCATGTGCCAGGCCCTGTGCTGGAAGCTGTTGATATGGTGTGGCTGTGTCCCCCACCCAAACCTCATCTTGAATTGTAGCTCTCATAATCCCCATGTGTTGTGGGAAGGGCCTGGTGGGAGGTAATTGAATCTGGAGGCAGGTTTTTCCTGTGTTGTTCTTGTGATAGTGAATAAGTCTCATGAGATCGGATGATTTTATAAAGGCCAGTTCCCTTGCTCAAGGTCTCTTGCCTGCCATCATGTAAGCCATGACTTTGCTATTCCTTCACCTTCCACCATGATTGTGGGGCCTCCCCAGCCATGTGGGGGACAGACTAATACACTGCTGATATGAAATTAATTAAAAGTCACCCCAGCTCTTAAAAGCCCAGGGTCTGGGGGGAGAAGACCAGCATGTGAACCCACAGTTGTAGTTCAGCGTGATAAATGCAAAGATGGAGGTGAGGGGTGTCACGGGAGAAAGTGAAGAACTGCTCTCAAGGGTCGAGAGAGGCATTCTAGAAGAGGAAGGAGATAGTTTATCTGGGTCTTAAGGGACTTGGTAAGTGCTCCTGGGGCAGTTGGGGTTGTAAAGCCCTTGGAGATGGGCCATGCCAACACACATCGGGGGGAGGGAAGGGATGCTCGTGGGGAAATCTGATGCTGTTGCCAGAAGGAAGGGAACAGCTTGCCAGGCAGGCACACGCAATGGCAGAGTTTTACCTCCTGAATTCCCAGGAAGATCTAAGTTGCTTAAAATTGAAACCTAGGTCATCAATTTGTCTTGCCTTCCCCATAGCAAGGGGTAGCTTGCCCTCAAACACCTGCTGCAGGAACAGCCTGTCTGTCCAGCTGCCGTGCATGGCCAGCTGGGAAGTGGCTGTCAATGCGGACTGACCTGAGAAGAGACTGAGGAATTGTTCTGGAAGTCCAGCTACCTTCACTCCCTCATGCACTTTCTCTTTGTGTCCCACGGATTGCAGGCACCTTGTACCTTTTTCTTAGGGGCTGTCCTCACTATGTTTCTGATTGAGGACTGTCACTGCAGTCCTAGCTGGTCTCATTTCCTGAGTGGTCCCCAATCCTCCTCAGCTGTTCCAGCCAAACAGGGTTGTATAATGATTCACATCATTTAGAGCTAAAACATCTTTCAACAAATGGGAACTGCTGCTATAGGGAGCTTCAGAAGCGCCCTTTACATTAATTATAATGGCAGTGAGCTATTTGGCACTCAGCTGAAATTTGTATCTAACAGATGATTTGGTATTCGGAGTTTCCACACTTCATGACTCAAGGCAGACTGAGAAGGAAGGGGGGTTGGAATGGGAGCAGCACAGATGCTTGGAGCACGGACAAAAGACCCCCTAGGAGCAGGGAGGCCTTTGGAAGCAGTGCTCCAAGCTGCGATGGGCCAAGGTCAGGTCCAGTGTCACAAATGATCCAATTTACTTAGTACTTCTTCCAGTAGTTTTCTGGCCAAAGGAGAGACCCTGCAGCTGAGGGGAAAGAGGGCCAGACCTGGAATCAGGAAACAGAAAGTCTGGTCCCACTCTGCTGGGAGCTGGCTGAGTCCATTGGGATAAATTACTGTCTATGTCTCAGTTTCCTTATTGGTGAGATGGGGGGCTGGCCTACCCATGAGCGGTATTATGAGGTTTGTCCAGGATATTAGATGCTCTGAGCTTCATCTGTTTCCTGACCTGTAAATGAGAGATAGGCCCAATCTCTCAGCCCTTCCAGCTCTAAAATCAAATCAGAAATTATGATAAAAATACTTGTTGTTATTACCATTATTCCAAATGGTAAAGTAAAGATTGCGCTAAGGTACTTAACAGCCTGCTATTCTCCACTGGCCGCTGCTTAGCAAAGGGAGCGAGGCATCCCAGGACTTACGACTCACCAGGACGTCTTCCCTGGGGAACGATGTCATGACAGCCTGCTTGGAAAGGAGGACCCCATGGCAAACTCAATTGTAAAGGAAATTGCCACTGTCTCCCTCTTACAAGTTATTGAAACTCATTTGACAGCAAAAAAGATATTTTTGCTAAGAAATAGGTTATTGTCATAAAAAAATTAATCTGGCTTTTGGCTACAATAATAAAAAACGTCTTCTAAGTGTGAACTGAGGAGAGGTGCAAAGAGGAGCAAGACAAGGTCCCTTGCATTTGTGTTGGGGAGGCGGCCATCTGCACCTGAAGCATTTAAGAAGGGCAAATGAAATGAGAACACAATGCAAACATTCGAGATTCGGAGGCTGTTTCAAGGGGAGTTGGTGAATGCGTGGCACGGAGTAGACTATGGAGGCTGGAACAGAGGCATTAGTGGGAGCCAAGTTCGTGGACTCTGAGGTTTAAGAACACACAATGAGTGGTCAAGACTGCAGCCTTGCTGGTTTCTACAGAAGCAGAGGCTGAGGGTGGCAGATGAAGAAGGGAGGCAGGGGGCCAGGCGCCGGTGGCTCACGCCTATAATCCCAGCACTTTGGGAGGCTGAGGCGGGTGGATCACGAGGTCAAGAGATCGAGACCATCCTGGTCAACATGGTGAAACCCTGTCTCTACTAAAAATACAAAAATTAGCTGGGCATGGTGGTGCACACCTGTAGTCGCAGCTACGTGGGAGGCTGAGGCAGGAGAATCGCTTGAACCCAGGAGGCGGAGGTTGCGGTGAGCTGAGATCGTGCCATTTGCATTCCAGCCTGGGTAACAAGAGCGAAACTCCGTCTCAAAAAGAAAAAAAAGAAGGGAGTCAGGGAAGGCCACTCTTCCTAGGCTCCAGAATGTGACCGTCGGGGGCTTTGTTAAACACAGAGAGGCCATCTTCCCCTACACTGATGCCCTCTTGTAATTCTGCTTTGTGGGATTTACTCAGGAACTTGGCAGGTTTTGAGATCTCCTAATAAGTCAAGAAAGAGGCCTCTGGTTTAGGAAAGTCTTTGCCAACTATGGGACAAAGTCACCTGTTTGTACCATCCAGACTTTCTCCTGGAATGGGCCGGAAGCAGCAGGTATCGTGGAAAGCACACTGAACTCAAAGTCCAGATAGCCAAGCTTTGGATCTTGGACAAGCGACTTAAACTTTCAGGTTCTCTGTTTTCTTGTTTGTAAAATGGGGTGAATTCTCACAGTCAGTGTGAGTCTCTGAATCAAAAGAAATGTTCTATGTGGAAGAATCTTGAAACTTTGAAGTTGTTATTGACAACTGAAAATGTCTGATGCAGCTTCCCCCACTTACAAATTCTTTGAGCCTTGTTTCCTTGTCTGTAAGATGGAGATACTTTATAACAACACCTACCACTCAGGGGCATTTTGAAGTTTGAATGAGGCCATGTATGTGGAGTGTTCAATATGGCGCCAGGCTCACAGTGCCTAGAGAATCCACGTTTGTTCCTCCTCTTTCTCCAGTGGTTCTGCTAAGTTACAAAGCTCAGTTGTAGGGAACATTTGAAGTTGCCAGCAAAAGTCTCCCTTGTAAACACTCTGGTAACTGTCACTTCTGGAGAGGGTCTAAGAATTAAAACAGCTTTGGGTCACCTGTTCAGTCCAGAAATTCACAAGTGGATAGACATCTTTACAGAGACAGCTCAAGCCTCTTACCAAACTCTGAGTTTGCAGGCAGCAGCCCACCCTGACCTTCCCCCACTCCTTTCGGGGCCTCTGAAGGCAAATGAGAAGCAGGTGACAAAGGGTGTGAGGCCAGCAGAGAGGAACCTCAGGAATCTACCCTCCATAGGTGGCTCTGTCCCCCGTCCAGGCTAAGGGGCCCCTCTGTGGCCCGGCAGCTGCATTGCTGAGGACTGAAGGTGATGCCAAGTAGTTCTGCCAGCCCATAACTCCATGATGAATGGGGTAATTTAGTGCTGCAGGTTCTGTGCCGAGCAGGCAGTAAATCCTTATTTGTTAGATTGCCCTAAGTACTGGGTAGTGCTTTGCACTGGCTCAGAAAACCTCAAATTATCCAGCATCAAAGCAGGATTTGCCTCTCTTTTGGGTGCTTGCTTGAAGTCTTTGAGACTTCCTCTGCCTTTGACAGAGTATCCTGATTCCACCTTCCCGATCCCATTTCCTTCGCCACCGCCCAGCTGAGTTGGCTGCACTCAGAGTTCCACCGCAGTCCTTTCTCTCCAGAGGCAATGCCACCCACTGCCTTGGCTTCCACCCTCATGTCAGGCTGATGTTACATGAGTTTCTATCTCCAATCCCCACCTCTCTCCTGAGCTCCATGTCCATTTTTCTGGTTGCCTGCCAAGATGGGTTCATTTTAATGTCCCCTATGACTTCACGCCCAGAGCATCTCAGACAAAACTCATTGTTTATTCTACATTTGGTAAGACAATTTCTCCTCCTCTATTTTCTAACTTGTTTTAGGACATCATTACTCAACTGGAGATCATTTTTTGAGACAACTTCCTTCTCATCGCACCAGTCATCAGGTTGGAAAAAAAAGCCCCCGAATTCATTTCCTTACTACTCATCTTCGACATCACCACCAGGATTATATTGCTAAAAATTGGCTCTGTTTCTTTATTAGTCAAAGTTCTCTAAAGGGACAGAACTAATAGGATAGATGAATATATGAAGTTAAGTTTTTCAGGAAAATTGACTCACATGATCACAAGGTGAAGTCCCACAATAGGCCGTCTGCAAGCTGAGGAACAAGGAAGCCAGTCCAAGTCCCCAAACCCCAAAAGTAGGGAACCAGCAGTGCAGCCTTGAGTCTGTGGCTGAAGGCCCAAGAGCCCCTGGCAAGTCGCTGGGGTAAGTCCAAGTGTCCAAAAGAGAAGAGCTTGGAGTCTGATGTTCGAGGGCAGGAAGGATCTAGCACGGGAGAGAGATGGAGGCCGGGAGACACAGCCAGTCTAGTCCTTCCACGTTCCTCTGCCTGCTTATATTCTGGCTGCTGATTAGATGGTGGCCACTAGATTGAGGGTGGGTCTGCTTCTCCCAGTCCACTGACTCAAATGTTAATTTCCCTGGGCAACACCCTCGCAGACACACCCAAGATCAGTACTTTGCTTTCTTCAATCCAATCAAGTTGACACTCAGAATTAACCATCATAGTTTCTATCTTTCCATTGCTCAGAAACCTCTTAAGGCCCTCAGTGATTTACAGGAGAAAGACTAAGCCCATCAGTGTGCCTGTCACACTTTCACCTTCATCTCCCACCTGTGCCAGTGTCTCTCAGCCTTTTTCTTGCCCAGTGACACCCGAGGGATCAGTAACAGTGACTCATTACTTTAGTAATACTTATTGAGGATGGCGGGAGGGAGCCTCCTAGGTCAGCATTAAGAATCTGGGATGGAGGCAGGGCCCGGCCAGAAGCCCCTCCTGAGTCTGGGACACCTTTCTTGCTACTTCCCCTCATCATCCTGCTCCATCGTGGACTCTGGCAGCTTTGTGCCTCTGGCCATGCTATTCTCTAGGCTTGGGATTTCCTTCCTTTCTACCCTGCTTGTTGCCAGACCTCGGGGGGGACTATATTGAGATGTCTCAGAAAGTTGGAAATAAGATGCTCTTTTGAGAGTTATGCAAGTACGGAGCATGTCTTAGCCTGGGCTCCCCTAGAAAGCAGAGCCTGAAGCCAAGATTAATATGTTGCTGCTTTATGGGAGAGGTAGAAGCCAGGGGATGAAGGTGAGGGAAAAAATGGTGACGAGAAACGGGAAGACGGGAAGCGATGTGAGTCACTACCCAGCAGCATTGGCCCTGTTCCATTCAAGCCATGGAGACACAACAGGTCACCTGGCAGGCGAGAGCAGCAAGGGGAAACCACGCTGCAGCATAGCCCCTGGGAAGGAGAACCGAGGAAACTCACCTGCCCAACTCCTTCCCTTCTCTCTGTCCCCCATTATTTGCCCCACACCAAGTTGACTCCTCTGTGCTTCCAGGTTCATCACCTAGCCCCTTAGTGGCCACTTGGGGAGCCAGATTCCATGCCTTATGGGATTGCATTCCATCTAAGTCTTTATGTGGACTGATGACTTGGATGAATCAGGACTCAGTGTGTGGAGCATGACATATAGTCCTGGGCATTCCATTTGTCCTGGCAGGTAGGGAAAAGACTACATTTTTAATATAGTCCTTTTTAATATAATTTTATTGTATATAATTATAATTTTAATATAATAAAAATACTATATTTTAATATAGAATGAAAAAATCTATATTAAATATTAAGGTGGCATTTAAGGCTTTAAAGTAAATGTGTCTGTAGGAGTTTCATTAGACTATACCCCCAGCTGTCTATGGGGCACAGATTTGTTTTTTCCACAAAGGATCTAAGTTGCCTTGGATAAGAGCACAGGCATGTGAAGGCATCTGTAGGAGAGAGAAGAAAGAGCTCCCAACCAGGAGGCCTCGGCTGTGAGGGACTGAATAAGTTAGCTGCAGTTGGTCAGTAGTGGAGCCCCAGGAAAAGAAATGCACGTCCATGCACTAACCAGGAAATGAAGAGTCTTGACCACTAAACTGCCAGGCTTACTGATGAGGGCGTGTATAATGTGGAGACTGGGTGCAGGAGTGTGCACAGCCAACTAACTTTTCCCACTGTATTCACAAGAGATATCATCATAAATTATAGGCCACAAAAGATATTTTTAATTTTCCTTCATATTAACTGTTCATCCTATTTTTATTAGTATCCTTCAATTAATGTTGTGATTCATTCTCCTTCATTCTAAGGCCGCATAATTAGGCATAGTCCAACCCTCAGTTCAGGGGCTGGAGCCTGGGATAAGCCTGGGCTAGTAAGCACTTTTCATTCCCCTGACTATAGCGTGTGAATCTTAGGACTTTTGCAGATCTACTAAAAAAGAAACTATGTCCTCACTTAGTTTTGGATTTTAGAGTGTGATGCTGGAGCTGCTGTAGCCATATTGCTGTCATGGTGGAGAGAACTTGTCTGGGATAGAACTAACCAAGAAGAACCAGGACAAGAAATACAGAGAGAGGGACTAGATTCCTTTGGGTTCTCATATTAAGTCAAGCCTGAGATCAGCTCTACTTCTTTTTTTCCCAACTGTGTGAACCTTTTTTTGCCTAAGCCAGTTGGGTTGAGTTTTTTGTCATTTGCAACCATAAGAATTCTAATGAGCCAGATGCAGTAGCTCACACCTGTAATCCCAGCACTTTGGGAGGCCAAGGCTGGTGGATCAGGAGGCCAGAAGTTCGAGACCATCCTGACCGACATGGTCAAACCCCGTCTCTACTAAAAATACAAAAATTAGGCATGGTGGTGCACACCTGTAATTTCAGCTACTCAGGAGGCTGAGGCAGGAGAATCTCTTGAACCTGGGAGGCAGAGGTTGCAGTGAGCCAAGATCACACTACTGCACTCCAACCTGGGTGACAAAGCAAGACTCCATTTCAAAAAAAAAAAAAAAGAATTCTAATGACCACCTGTACATCAGACCATCTAAGCCTAATGGCAATTACGTATTTGCTTCCTCTCACTTTCCTTGATTTCATTTCATTATTACCAAACTGCCTTCTGATTATTGTTGACTTTCCAAGTGGGTCTTTCCAGAGGGAGTGAATGTACTGATCACTTATGTTCATAGGCTTTTCTCATCTGAATAACAGGTGTTTTTGGTTATTGTTTGTGTGTGTGTGTATGAGGAAGCAAGTGGGTTTTCTGAGTTTATTTGGTTACTTTGAACCTGATTCTTCAGAGAATGTGCAAACTGGGTTTCTGGTTTTGAAGACTGAGGGTCAGATTCTGGGAATTGACCTAGTATTGTGGGAAAATTGACCAGAGTGGTAAATACAGCCTCTGGGCCTTTTCCCTTGAAGAACCACCTGATATCAATGTGTAGCTATGTGAGCATTAAATGTTTCACTCCTTTGTCCTTCCAGAACTGTCTGAAATGTCTCCTCCTCCTCTTTTTGATGCAGGATTTTTCTTGATCACTTTGCCAGCTGGGACCTCTAGCCAACAACACCCCACCCTCGGCCTTGCTTAGGCACACCACCAGACACAGGATGCACCCTGCCCGTGCTGAGTCTAGTTTGTGCACTGGCTTAGCCTGTGGCTGGGCCAGGCATGCTCCAGCCCCCCTGTGTTATAGCTTATACCTGCATGTGGTGGTTCCTGACTCTTGTCCTATGTCTAAGAAGAATGAAAATATGCTGACAATTTAAGGGTGAGGAGGTTGGGGAAGAATTTTATTGAGGAATGGAACAGCTCTCAGCGGAGAGAGTATGCTGAGAACTGTTCCAGGGCATGCTGAGAACTGACAGAAATCACCCATAGTAGGGTGGTTTCTGTCTCAGTGTGGCTGAGTCTGGGGCTTTTATGGGCTCAGAATAAGGGAGTGAATGCTTATTGGTTTGTGAGTTTACAGAGAAAGGCTAAAGCAAACACACCACTCAAAGGTGAGTATGGCAGTGTAGGAAAGGATAGGTATATGTAAAATAGGTGAAGAGTGGGGATCAATCAGAGGAAAGCATGCCAAGTGGAAAGACAGGTTCTTAATCTGATCCATGGATTTGACTTGTAGCTTGGCTTTCAGGCTTTAAACTGTCTTTGGCTTGGAGGTGGGATTTTTTACCAGGTACCTGCCCCTATCTGCCTAGGCATTTGTCTGCCTTTTGCTGCTATCCCTTTCACATTCATTGACTCATTTGGTCAGTAATTACTTACCAAGCACTGGGAAGAAAAACCAGGCAAGCAGTGCAGCTGTGGAGGGAAAGCAGATGACCAGTGTTGGTCGGTACAGACCCTGAGCAGTTTGGAGGTCACAGAAGATCATGGCTGTGTGGTGGGTGGACTGGGCATGGTGTCAGGAGCATCCATGGTCTTGAATTGTGGCAGTTCAAATCAAATCTGTGGTAGCACGTAGCACAGCAGAGACTAGCTGCCTGGAGACAACTGGCAGAAGCAACAGCCAAGAAAAGCATCCAGATCAGTAGACTTGGAGAATGAGGTGCACCAGGCGTGGGCCACCAACTAGGGCCGGCAGAGTAACAGCAGGCAGTGGAGTAGAGGAGTTGTAGACAGAGACTGGCGTGGGGACAGAGACTCTGATTGTAAAGGGAAGTCACCCTCCCTTCCTTCAGAGATTTTTTTTCTTTGAGAGACAGGCTCTCTCACTATCACTCAAGCTGGAGTGCAGTGGTGTGATCTTGGCTCACTGCAGCCTCGACCTCCTGAGTTCAAGCGATCCTCTCACCTCAGCTTCCCAAGTAGCTGGGACCACAGGTATGTGCCACCACACCCAGCTAACTTTTAAATTTTTGGAGAGACAAAGTCTTGCCATGTTACCCAAGCTGGTTTCAAACTCCTGACTTCAAGTGATCTTCCTGCCTCAATCTTCCAAAGTGGTGGGATTACAGACATGAGCTACCACACCCAGCCTTTGGAGCCTCTTAAGGAAACACAAGGAGGCTGAGGACTGAAATCTTGCACCTTAATAGGTGGGGGACATTATCTAGAGCAACTATTAAAACAACTTTGCCTATGGTAGGACCTAAGGGGCATTTTGCTTTAAAATTATTACAGTAAGTCAATTCTGTTGATAACTACCAATCTCCTCTGTTCTCTACAGGCATGAGCAGTGCTAAGGTGGTTTCATTCTGGGTCCAAACCGCTCTTTTCTTTGTCTTCTCTTTGGCTGTTGTTTGCTGACATCCCCTATTGACCCACATCCCTTGCTGGCCCCTGCTGCTCAACACTGTATTGGTTGCTTCCTCACCTCAAAGTTTGTAGACAGATTGTTGTGTATTCTCAATCTCTCTGCAACTGTTTACAAAGATTAGGCTTTAATGTACACAGACTTTTTGCCTCAATTGTATAGGCTTAATCAATTTGGCTTCCTTTATTTCTTTTTTATGAGATCTATTGTCTTCTGATTACAAAAGAAATACATGCCCATTGTAGAACGCAATTGATTTCCTAGAGCTTTTATTTTAAATTTGCATTTCCTATGAATGCCCATCTGGGCAATTTGGGAGATGCTGGAGGGGCAACTCTCCTTGAATGCAAATGCATCCTAAGCAGGCTTTGCTGGGGAAAGGGCTTCCGGAGGAAAAGGACTGTCACAGCTGAGTGCTGCCTGGACAACTCCTTCTCATTGTGCAAACATTCTGCCCCTCTCATTTTTACCCCCTCTCTTTTCAACCTGCTTTAAACAACAGCTGGAATTAAAAGGCATTCACTTACCGGAAAAGATGGTCTCGCCAGGGCTTTGCTATGTACTTGTTTCATGCTTTCCTATTGGATAGTTCACATGTGATTTGAAGGGCTAACTCATTTGTATAAAGTTCTGTTCATTCACGTGCTGGTTTTACTGGGTACACGCTTAGGCTTCTGAGATGCAAGGGTATTACTTTTATATTCACTTGATCAAAATAGTAACTAAAATCTATTACATGCTACACATTTTCTTGTAACCTCTTCCTCTTCCTCAACTGTTATGACTATAGGGTCCTATACATGAAAATCACCTGTTCTGATACATGCCGGTGGGGGGAGGTCACATTTATGGAATATCCAGTCTGTGTCACTCATGTATCTTCCTCCACAACTCTGTGAGGAAAATGTTGTCCCTATTTTACAAATGTCCCTGTCATGTGGATGAAGAAGCTGGGACTCAGAGAGGTTAAGCACTTGCTCAAGAATTTCAAGTTTGGCCAGCGAAGTTGCTGTGACTTTGGATAAGTCCTTAAATACTATTTCAGGGATAAGACCAGAAAAACTGCAACTTGAGGAGAACAAATTAAATTGTTAAACTGCAAAGACCAAAGGTGTTGCTTCTCTGTCCAGATTATTTTTTTCAGCTCTTTCTCCATTCCACTTTCTCCTTTTAAATAACCCGATCGGCCAGTTGCCAGGGATTGATGTGCTGCTGGGTGCACAGCTGTGTATGCATAGACAGGAGAGCTGAAGGAAAACCTACTGGCTTGGCTGATGGAGGTGACAGCTTGGTAATGGACCTCGGAGAGTATATATATGAATTAAGCACCTTTCATTTCCTTTGCTGCAAAAGCATCAATTAAGCTTGAATAATCTATGGGTTTTCCCCATTTTCAGACAAGAAAATCAGCACAAATTGGCTAGAGTGTCTTTTCCTCTAGGCTTTGGTCATTAATCGTCTTCAGCTCTTTCCTTCCCTTGCCATCCCCTCCTTCCCCAAAAACCGAACAGCCACATGCTGCCGTTTCTGGCATTCAGTGCGAACATTTACCAGGCAATTTGTTCCATCTTGAGTGTAATGAAGATATGCATTCAATGTTTTGAAGGCTGATTCTAGGGAGAAGGTGCCATTCTGTTCACCTTAGGATTTGTGGAGAGCTTATTCAGAGCCCTTTTCCAGGTTGGCCATATTGATTGGCTTTGACTTCACAGTCTGGTCTCTGGCTGGTGCTGTCTTGCACTGGAGCCAAACAGATGTGTCTCTGCAGGCCTCTCTATCAGACACAAGCTGGAGAAAGCCCATTTGTCTTTGAAAGGCCTCCCCTAACCCATACTCTTTTTTTGAAATAACACTGGAAATGCTGTGCTGTAAGAATTGATACAGGTTAACCGGGTGCAGTGGCTCACGCCTGTAATCCCACCACTTTGGGAGGCTGAGGCAGGTGGATCATGAGGTCAGAAGATCAAGACCATCCTGGTCAACATGGTGAAACCCCGTTCTACTAAAATACAAAAAAATTAGCCGGGCGTGATGGCACATGCCTGTAGTCCCAGCTACTCAGGAGGCTGAGGCAGGGGAATCGCTTGAACCCGGGAGGCAGAGGTTGCAATAAGCTGAGATTGCGCCACTGTACCCAGCCTGGCGACAGAGCAAGACTCTGTCTCAAAAAAAAAAAAAAAAGGAATTGATATTGGCAAGTATGTTTCCCTTATCCTAGAGCCCCCTCTTCCAATGGTTTGGGTGACTCTGGGCTCACCTGGTAAGACATGGCTGCCTAGAAGGAGAAGCCCCCAGGAGGTCGTCCTGTTCCTCCTTTGCTTCTCAGGTAGGGATATGCCCAACCTTCCAACAAAACATATCTCCTTTTCTTTTTCTTTCTTTCTTTTCTTTTTTTTTTTAGATGGAATCTCACTGTGTCATCCAGGCTGGAGTACAGTGGCACGATCTTGGCTCACTGCAACTTCAGCCTCCTGGGTTCAAACAATTCTGTCTCAGCCTCCCAAGTAGCTGAGATTACAGGCGCCTGCCATTGTGCCCAGATAATTTTTGTATTTTTAGTAGAGACAGCTTTCACCATACTGGTCAGTCTGGTCTTGAACTCCTGACCTCAGGTTATCCACCCACCTTGGCCTCCCAAAGTGCTGGGATTACAGGTGTGAGCCACTGTGCCCAGCTCCCCCCTCCTTTTTTATTTGAGTCAGGGTCTCATTATGTTGCCCAAGCTGAACTGCGGTGATGGGATCATGGCTCACTGCAGCCTCAATTTCCCAGGCTGAAGGAATCCTACCGCCTCAGCCTCCCGTTTATTGGACTACAGTCATGTGCCACCATGCCTGGCTAATTTTTTTTGTATTTCTTGTAGAGACGGGGTTTTGCCATGTTGCCCAGGCTTGTCTTGAACTCCTGGGCTCAAGCATTCCACTGCTTCAGCCTCCCAAAGTGCTGGGATTACAGGTGTGAGCCACCGCACCTGGCCGTGGAGGTGAAACTTTTTTTGTAGTAAGTAGAAGAGTCAGAGTTTCTGCCCAGGGTTGAGTGTTTCTAAGTCCCACTCTTTTCTTTAGTTTTAAAAAAGTCGTAAAACATTTTAATCACCCAAAGAAGCGCAGTATATATAGACATCATATTCATGTATAATTGAAGTCTTCCTTCCGTTTATTTCCTCTCTCTCTGAGAGGTGCACCATGCCTTTTAGGGTCTACATCAGCCCCATGCATGACTTACACTACCAGTCCACGTAAATGTACCTGTGGACATGCGATTGTAGTGTTTGTCATTTTTAACTTCTGTTTGTGTAAATAAAAAGTATCTGAGACAGGTCTCAATCAATTTAGAAGTTTGTTTTGCTAAGGTTAAGGACATGCCTGGGACGCAACCTCAGGAAGTCCTAAAAACATGTACCTAAGGTGTTCAGGCTACAGCTTGGTTTTATTCATTTTAGGGAGACATAACACATCAATTAATACACGTGTTGTACACTGGTTCGGTCTGGAAAGGCAGGACAACTTGAAGAGGTGGGGAGGGAGGAGGGCCTCCAGGTTATAGGTGGATTCAAAGATTTTCTTGATTGGCAGTTGGTTGAAAGAGTTTATCTAAGGACCTAGAATCAATAGAAAGGAGTATCTGGGTTAAGATAAGGGGTTGTGGAGACCAAGTTTTTTATTATGCAAATGAAGCCTCCAGGTGGCAGGCTTCAGAGAGAATAGATAGTAAATGTCTCTTATCAGACTTAAAAAGATGCCAGACTCTTAGTTAATTCTCTTCTGGGTCAGGAAAAAGACCTGGAAAGGAAAGGGAAAATCTACATTTTCCTTATAAGAGACGGCTTTGCAGGGCCATTTCCTTTTAGGGTCTGCTATCTGTCATGCTGGTACCTTATTGCTACAGTCTGCTTTGTCAGTCTTAAGGCCTCTGTTTTAATGTTAAATGCTGGTCAGCTGTGCCTGAATTTTAGAGGGAGGAGGGTGTAATGAGGCTCTCTGACCCCCCACTTCCTATCATGGCCTGAACTTGCTTTTCAGATCAACTTAGGAATGCCCTTGGCAGACAGGAGGGGATCATTCAATTGGTTGGATGGCATAGAACTTTATTTTTGGTTTACAATTGGGTATCAGACTGTGACTTACTCTTTGTTCCTTCTGTAACTTGTTTTTTAATCAACTTTTATGTCTTAGATATTTACCCATGCTTCTGTGTCTAGTTCTAGTTCATTTATTAACTGCTGAATCATGTTTTATTATTTGATAAGCCACATTTTATTGATCCATTTTCTGGTTGATGTGCATTCTGGTTATTTCCAATTTTCCAGTATTACAAATGGTGCTGCAATGAACATGCTTATATGTGACTCTGTATACACATTTGAGAATATCTCTAGAGTGGGATTTCCGGGTCACAGAGCACAAACATCTTCAATTTCATTGATTATTTCTGAACTGCATGCCAAAATGGCCGCATCAATCCACACTTCTCTTATCCACATGAGAGTTTTCATTTCTCTGCATGCTCATCACTGCATGGCATTGTTAGAATTTTACATTTTGCTGATTTGATGGTGTAAAATGGCATATCAATGTTGTTTTCCCCATTTCTTTTCGCCACTTTCTTTAATGAATTCAGAAGAAGAGCTGCCACAACCTGCAAAGATGATGTCTCTGTATGCTGATTTGTTTTCTAGGAAGGGAGAAGGATGAGCACTGGGTGTAGGTTTCACTGAACAGCAGTGTGGTTTTTAGCTCTGTACCATGGATGCTTGAGGTGCATAGCACCCAGTACTGCTGACCTCCCCCTCCTATGCTGGAAGAATTTCCTGTATGATGTGTCCTGCCTCCCTAGATAGAAACCAGAAACCCACTTCACTAGCCACCCAAGGAACAGGATTTTAGGCAGAGCTTATGACCTGCAAGCAGACATATCCACATAAAACACATTTGGAACACGAAGAATGAGGTGCTGTATTGTATGGCTGTAGTTTGGAAAAGGGGTAGAGAGACATCTACTTTCAAAGGCCATAGTGGTGGAGCTCCTGAAGGTCATCCTGGAGCCATGCTTAGCTGTGACAGCTGCTGTGACGGTGTGCTCCCTGGAGCAGTCTAGAGTGCAACTGTGCACTGTTCCAGAAGGCAAGCCTTCTTCCCTGACCCTCTTAGACGTTCACTGAGCTGTCCTTTATTCAATGCCTTTCTGCTTAAACTGGAGTAGATTTTGTTTGTGACCAGAACCCCATCCAAACTCTCCTTTATTGAGGTCCTTATATTTGCCAGTGTTTCCCACACTAATCTCTAAGTATGTCTTATAGATAAGAGCAGATACAACGGACGTCTCTCTATCCCTCCTCCAGACTAGAACCCACATGGCACCTCATTCTTCATGTTCCAAATTTCTTTTATGTCATATGTCTGCTTTACAGATCTTGTGGAGTACTTGTTAGAGATTAGTGTGGGAAACACCAGCAAATATAAAGACCTCAAAGAGTGAGAGTTTGGTTGGGGTTCTTGGTCACAAACAACAGAATCCGCTCCAGTTTAAGCAGAAGGACATTGAATAGTACTCCACAAAGCAGATATTATTAGCCATCTTAGAGATGAGGAGACCAAGACACCAAAGAGTAACTTGCCCAAGGCCATGTGGCTAGTGAGTGGTGGAGCTGGGTTTGAACCCAACCCCAACTGACTGCAGAGCCCAGCAGACGGAGCGTGCCTCCTCCCACCTCTGGTTGCTCACCTGCACCTCACTGCTTTTCTACTCCATAGCTCTTATCACAGCCTAGGATTATCTTATTTATTTGCTTACTTGTTTTCTGTCTCTTGGTATTAACATTTCAGTTACATAGAGAGCAAAGACCAGTCCTTGTTCACAATTGTACCTCCATCCTTGATATCGTACTTAGCACAGTAGGCATTCAGTAAATATTTATTGGATGAGTAAATGAATTGAACCAGTCTACCATGGATTTCTTTGGGGGGAGATAATCCTACTTTAGCATTTCTGTTAAACTCAAAAATATGTTTAGTACTTTTTAGCATGTGTTTTTTTAATTCAATAATAACAGAGTATGATGTCTTATGCCTCTTAGAATCTGAAGCTGTATCTAATGCCTGTTTTTCCTGTATTTCCTAGATATTTAAAGTCCTTCCAATGTCTGTTCAGAAGTGCTGCAATGCTTGTCCCTGGGGTCTGCATTTCCACAGCCCAGATAGTTCGAGGGTCTCTGGGGCCAGTGACAGCCCCATGGCAGAGCTGGACAGGAGTAAAGCCACTCAGTCGATAGTTGCTTTATCCTTCACTAACTGCATGTCTTCCAAAGTCCTGTTCTGGACTAAATCTCGGACCTTGAATTTGGATAAGTTATGGAGCCAGAAGAGTCTCAGCTTTTTTACCTGTGGGAGATTCAGGGCCAAATGGCCTCCTGAATCCATCGAACACTTGGCAGGCATCTCTCACCTTGCACCCGTTTGTTTCTAATCCCTTCATTTCAGTTCAAACCCCCAAACCTCTTACCCTTATATCCTTTCCCATAAATTCTCCATTCTGTATTCTTTTGGACCGGTGTTTCATGATCACTGTTTTACAAATAGATAAAGACCAAACATAATGGCTTTGTGCCCAATTCCTCCTCCAACAAATACCTTGAAGACAACCAGTTTGAGTTGTTTCTTCTCTTTCTCTTATGTTCTTTCTTGCTCATTCTTAAGGTCCAGAGTAGAGAATTGTTGATTAGTTTCCAGAATAACCAGGATTGTAAGACCCAGCTTAATACCCCTCCTCTTCAGTCCACCCAGACAGGCAAATCCTGACACTGGAATACATTTAATGGGTAGAGAGAACTTTGTGAGAAAGGTACCATGAAAAAAGTAAAGAAATCCTGACGGGGATGTTTGTTTTCCCTAAACTGTTACATGGCAGACTACCTGCTGCAATGGAAAGAATGCACGCTTGTGGAATGTTTCCAGGCCCATTTGAATCCCATTTCCTCCACTTACTGGCTATGTGACCTCAGACAAGCTGGCTAACCTTAACCTGTTTAAGATTCAATTTCCTCATTTGGGAACAATCCTTGTGGGGTTCTGGTGCAGTTTAGAGATAATGTGTATAAATTACACAAAGAGCAGGCACTACTCTTACCAAAGCCACGTCAGGGCCTGACTTGGGGCACCCTCCATTCCTCGCTCACTGCCCTGGCCAACACATACATATACACACACATACACCTCACACACAAACACACCCCTCACACACAAATGCAACCCTATACCATACAAACACATACACATACACATGGCACACACACCACACATATTCCATACACACACCATACACACCACATACCTCACAAACACAACACTATACCACACACATACACACGGCATACACACCACACACACACCTCACACACAAACGCAACACTGTGCCATACAAACACATACCCATAAACACTGCACACACACCACACACATTCCATACATATACCATGCACACTGCACACACAGCACACACAAACACATCCCTCATACACAAATACACTATACCATACTAACACATACACACTGCACACACACCACACATATTCCATACACACACCATACATGACACACACACCCCACACACGCCTCACACACAAACACAACACTATACCACACACATACACACTGCACACACATCATACACGCCATACATCCACCACACACACACACTATACACACATACCCCGCCACACCACACACATACACACCCCACACACAAACACAACACCATACCCGTGTGTATAGTGAACCAGTATACTATGGAAGACATACACATAAACATACAACACTGCACACACACCACATACATTCCATACACATACCATACACACTGCACATATACCACACACACACACTTCACACACAAACACATTATACCACACAAACAGATACGCATCACACACACACCAGACACAGCACACACACTGTACACACTTACCAGACACATATACCCCCACCCCTCACACATACACCCCACACACAAACACAACTCTATACCCTACAAACACATACGCATACACACTGTACACATACCACACACACACCACACACACTGTACACACACCATACACACCACACACATGATACACACATACCACACACACACCCCCCACACCCCATACACACAACTTACAAACACAACACTATACCACACACATACACCCTGTACACATCACACACAGACCACACACATGCCATACACATGCAACACACATGCATGATATACACATACCATACACAACATACACCACACACAAGCACATACACATACCACACAGGTACACACATGCACACACACCACACAATCCACACACCCACATACAAACGCACATACACACACATGCCACAACATATGCAATGCCACAGTAAACACAAACATAAACACACCACACACATACATACTGCACTCATACCACACCCACATATACTACATATAAACACACACACTACATATAAACACAGATCACACATACAACACACCATGCACACACACTATACCACATAAACACATACACCACACACACTGCACACATGTACAAACACCACACACATACACACATACCACATATACACACTGCAAAAATATACACACATTAACATATACACACATACATTATACATATATCACAGACCTCACACACATGTGACACCAAACACATATAGCATGCCACACACACACACACACACACATACACGCACACACTTTAGGCCCCTTTCTCATCCTTCCCGTTGACCTAGTGAGAATGGAGAATCTCTGCTATGCTTTGAACATCTTAAAGGCCATGTTGATTTCACTTAGAGAAAAAAGGATGAAATTTCGTCATGCCACCGGATAGGCTCGAGGAAGTAAATGGTGGGAAAGAATTAAGTTACAATTTGGGGAGAGGTTAAAAAAAAGGCTAATAAACTTTGGGAGGCTGAGGTGGGCAGATCATGAGATTAGGAGATCGAGACCATCCCAGCCAACAAAGTGAAACCCCATCTCTACTAAAAATACAAAAATTTGCCAGGTGTGGTGGCTTGTGCCTGTAATCCCGTCTACTTGGGAGTCTGATGCAGGAGAATTGCTTGAACCCGGGAGTCGGAAGTTGCAGTGAGCTGAGATCATGCCATTGCACTCCAGCCTGGCGACAGAGTAAGACTTGTCTCAAAAATAAAAAGGCTAATAACCCATCAACTTTTTGGTTGTAGTTCTGGCAAAGGATCTTGGGGGAACAGCAGGTCAAAACTATTGCCTAAAAGCACGTAAGGATTTAGGGTGATGATTTGTCTCTTTTCACAGCTAGGTTACAGTCAGCTCCTGTTTTCCTTGCATGGGCTTGCTGGGAGAGATAAATACACACTAGCAGCTTCACCTTCAAATTGCATGAGCATTATTTTCTTCAGAATGCCTTGAGTGTATATTGTGTGATGACGGAGCAACTCTTGGGATGTGTCAAAGCTGACAGCCATCTGCCCTGGTTAAGCCCCATGAGCTTTGGGAAAATAGCAACTTGTTTAGATTTATATTGAATTATGCTTTTGGACCAGTCACTAACCAGGCAACTTAAAAGATACACAGTCTTTTTATTTTATTACAAGTAATAATTTTGTTACATGTAATGATCCTTGGGGTGGAGGCAGGATGAACCGGATGTGGGAAGTAGGAAGTTTCCTTTTTAAAGTTTCTTTTCTTATTAAAGAATAAATGTACTAATAACTTTGTTAAGCCCTATCCTATGTAGCTGTTAAACATGCCATGCTTACAGGCATGTAGTACATTCTATGTCCTTGTACTTTAACCAAGGTATCTGTTCTGGATGTCCTCACAGGCATGTCCCAGCTCTCCATTGCTTTTACCTGTTTAGAAAAATTTTAAGTTATTAGCCAATCCGGTTTTAGTTTAAATTGTGAGATCTGGCTCCAGCCAATGGAGATCAGATATAGCAATAAGGACGACTCCAAATGCGTAAGGGATAAATTTGTGTGTTTTCCTTTGTTCATTGTATTCTCTGGCATGATGGCTAGTGCGAGTACCCTTCCTGCACTCCAGGAAGTAAAGATAGCATTGCTGAAAGATCCTTCGTCTCAGTGCTAACTTTTCTTTGTGGCACCGAGCATCTATTTCCAACACTGGAGCACTCTTTTTCAAGGAGAGAATTTAATTTCTTTTTTTTTTTGATAGTCATCTTTATATTTTTATTTGATGTTAATGCTCCATAAACATATATTTCACAATTATTTGAGCATATTTATATTCTTTCCATTTATCCTAGCAAAGGCTGATTATAATAGAAAACATTTCTTTTTTTTTTTTAATTTTTTAATTGCATTTTAGGTTTTGGGGTACATGTGAAGAACATGCAAGATTGTTGCATAGGTACACACATGGCAGTGTGATTTGCTGCCTTCCTCCCCATCACCTATATCTGGCATTTCTCCCCATGTTATCTCTCCACAACTCACCACCCCCCCGCTGTCCCTCCCCTATTTCCCCCCCAACAGACCCCAGTGTGTGATGATCCCCTCCCTGTGTCCATGTATTCTCATTGTTCAACACCCGCCTATGACTAACATTCGGTGTTTGATTTTCTGTTCTTGTGTCAGTTTCCTGAGAATGATGGTTTCCAGTTTCATCCATGTCCCTGCAAAGGACACGAACTCATCATTTTTGATAGCTGCATAGTATTCCATGGTGTATATGTGCCACATTTTCCCTGTCCAGTCTATCATCGATGGGCATTTGGGTTGGTTCCAGGTCTTTGCTATTGTAAACTGTGCTGCAATGAACTTTTGTGTGCATGTGTCCTTATAGTAGAACGATTTATAATCCTTTGGATGTATACCCAGTAATGGGATTGCTGGGTCAAATGGAATTTCTATTTCTAGGTCCTTGAGGAATCGCCACACTGTCTTCCACAATGGTTGAACTAATTTACACTCCCACCAACAGTGTAAAAGTGTTCCTATTTCTCCACATCCTCTCCAGCATCTGTTGTCTCCAGATTTTTTAAAGATCGCCATTCTAACTGGCGTGAGATGGTATCTCAATGTGGTTTTGATTTGCATTTCTCTAATGACCAGTGATGATGAGCATTTTTTCATATGTTTATTGGCCTCATGTATGTCTTCTTTTGAAAAGTGTCTGTTCATATCCTTCACCCACTTTTGAATGGGCTTGTTTGTTTTTTTCTTGTAAATCTGTTTCGTTCTTTGTAGATTCTGGATATCAGCCCTTTGTCAGATGCGTAGACTGCAAAAATTTTTTCCCATTTTGTTGGTTGCTGATTCACTCTAATGACTGTTTCTTTTGCTGTGCAGAAGCTGTGGAGTTTAATTAGGTTCGATTTGTCTATTTTGGCTTTTGTTGCCAATGCTTTTTGTATTTTGGTCATGAAGTCCTTACCTACGCCTATGTCCTGAATGGTTTTGCCTATATTTTCTTCTAGGGTTTTTATGGTGTTAGGTCTTATGTTTAAGTCTTTAATCCATCTGGAGTTAATTTTAGTGTAAGGTGTCAGGAAGGGGTCCAGTTTCTGCTTTCTGCACATGGCTAGCCAGTTTTCCCAACACCATTTATTAAACAGGGAATCCTTTCCCCCATTGCTTGTTTTTGTCAGGTTTGTCAAAGATCGGATGGTTGTAGATGTGTTGTGTTGCCTCGGAGGCCTCTGTTCTGTTCCATTGGTCTGTATCTCTGTTTTGGTACCAGTACCATGCTGTTTTGATTACTGTAGCCTTGTAGTATAGTTTGAAGTCCGGTAATGTGATGCCTCCCGCTTTGTTCTTTTTGCTTAGAATTGACTTGGCTATGCGGGCTCTCTTTTGGTTCCATATGAAGTTTAAGGTGTTTTTTTCCAGTTCTGTGAAGAAGGTCATTGGTAGCTTGATGGGGATAGCGTTGAATCTGTAAATTACTTTGGGCAGTATGGCCATTTTCAGGATACTGATTCTTCCTAACCATGAACATGGAATGTTTCTCCATCTGTTTGTGTCCTCTCTTATTTCGTTGAGCAGTGGTTTATAGTTCGCCTTGAAGAGGTCCTTTACGTTCCTTGTTAGTTGTATTCCTAGGTATTTTATTCTCTTTGTAGCAATTGTGAATGGCAGTTCGTTCTTGATTTGGCTCTCTTTAAGTCTGCTATTGGTGTATAGGAATGCTTGTGATTTTTGCACATTGATTTTGTATCCTGAGACTTTGCTGAAGTTGCTTATCAGTTTCAGGAGATTTTGGGCTGAGACGATGGGGTCTTCTAGATATACAATCATGTCGTTTGCAAATAGAGACAATTTGACTTCCTCCTTTCCTATTTGAATACCCTTTATTTCTTCTTCTTGCCTGATTGCTCTGGCTAGAACTTCCAGTAGTATATTGAATAGGAGTGTTGAGAGAGGGCATCCTTGTCTAGTGCCAGATTTGAAAGGGAATGCTTCCAGGTTTTGCCCATTCAGTATGATATTGTCTGTTGGTTTGTCATAAATAGCTTTTATTATTTTGAGATATGTTCTGTCAATACCTAGTTTATTGAGGGTTTTTATCATAAAGGGCTGTTGAATTTTGTCAAAGGCCTTCTCTGCATCAATTGAGATAATCATATGGTTTTTGTCTTTGGTTCTGTTTATGTGGTGAATTACGTTTATAGACTTGCATATGTTGAATCAGTCTTGCATCCTTGGGATGAATCCTACCTGTTCATGGTGGATAAGCTTTTTGATGTGCTGTTGCAATCGGTTTGCCAGTATTTTATTGAAGATTTTTGCATCTATGTTCATCATGGATATTGGCCTGAAGTTTTCTTTTCTTGCTGCGTCTCTGCCAGGGTTTGGTATCAGGATGATGTTGGTCTCATAAAATGATTTGGGAAGGATTCCCTCTTTTGGATTGTTTGAAATAGTTTCAGAAGGAATAGTACCAGCTCCTCTTTGTATGTCTGGTAGAATTTGGCTGTGAACCCATGTGGACTTGGGCTTTTTTTGGGTGGTAGGCTCTTAATTGCTGCCTCAACTTCAGACCTTGTTATTGATCTATTCAGGGTTTTGGCTTCTTACTGGTTTAGTCTTGGGAGAATGCAAGTGTCCAGGAATTTATCCATTTCCTGGTTTACTGGTTTATGTGCATAGAGTTGTTTGTAATAATCTCTGATGATGGTTTGTGTTTCTGTGGAATCTGTGGTGATATCCCCTTTATCGTTTTTTATTGCACCTATTTGATTCTTCTCTCTTTTCTTTTTTATTAATCTGGCTAGTGGTCTATTTTGTTGATCTTTTGAAAAACCAGCTCCTGGAATTATTGATTTTTTGAAGGGTTCTTTGTGTCTCTATCTCCTTCACTTCTCCTCTGATCTTAGTTATTTCTTGTCTTCTGCTAGCTTTTGAGTTTTTTTGATCTTGCTCCTCTAGCTCTTTCAATTTTAATGATAGGGTGTTGACTTCAGATCTCTCCTTGCTTCTCATGTGGGCATTTATTGCTATATATTTTCCTCTAGGGACTGCTTTATATGTGTCCTAGAGATTCTGGTATGTTGTGTCTTCGTTCTCGTTGGTTTCGAAGAACATCTTTATTTCTGCCTTCATTTCATTGTTTATCCAGTGAACATTCAAGAGCCAGTTGTTCAGTTTCCATGAAGCTGTGTGGTTCTGAGTTAGTTTCTGAGTTCTAGTTCTAACTTGATTGCACTGTGGTCTGAGAGACTGTTTGGTATGATTTCCATTCTTTTGCATTTGCTAAGGAGTGATTTACTTCCAATTATGTGGTCAATTTTAGAGTAGGTGTGATGTGGTGCTGAGAAGAATGTATATTCTGTGGATTTGGGGTGGAGAGTTCTGTAAATGTCTATCAGGTTTGCTTGGTCCAGGTCTGAGTTCAAGTACTGGATATCCTTGTTAATTTTCTGTCTCGTTGATCTGTCTAATATTGACAATGGGGTGTTAAAGTCTCCCACTATTATTGTGTGGGAGTCTAAGTCTCTTTGTAAGTTATTAAGAAGTTGCCTTATGTATCTGGGTGCTCCTGTATTGGGTGTGGATATATTTAGGATCGTTAGCTCTTCTTGTTGCATTGATCCTTTTACCATTATGTAATGTCCTTCTTTGTCTCTTTCGATCTTTGTTGGTTTAAGGTCTATTTTATCAGAGACGAGAATTGCAACTCCTGCTTTTTTTTGCTCTCCATTTGCTTGGTAAATCTTCCTCCATCCCTTTATTTTGAGCCTTTGTGTATCTTTGCATGTGAGATGGGTTTCCTGGATACAGCACACCAATGGATTTTGGCTTTTTATCCAATTTGCCTGTCTGTGTCTTTTGATTGGGGCATTTAGCCCATTGACATTTAGGGTTAATATTGTTATGTGTGAATTTGATTCTGCCATTTTGATGCTGGCTGGCTGTTTTGCCCATTAGTTGATGCAGTTTCTACCTTGTGTTGATACTCTTTCCCATTTGGTATGTTTTTGGAGTGGCTGGTACTGGTTGTTCCTTTCTATGTTTAGTGCCTCTTTCAGGAGCTCTTGTAAAGCAGGCCTGGTGGTGATGAAATCTCTGAATACTTGCTTGTTTGCAAAGGATTTTATTTTTCCTTCACTTATGAAGCTTAGTATGGCTGGATATGAAATTCTGAGTTGAAAGTTCTTTTCTTTAAGGATGTTGAATATTGGCCCCCACTCTCTTCTGGCTTGTAGGGTTTCTGCTGAGAGATCTGCTGTGAGTCTGATGGGCTTCCCTTTGTGGGTAACCTGACGTTTCTCTCTGGCTGCCCTTAGCATTTTCTCCTTCATTTCAACCCTGGTGAATCAGAGGATTATGTGCCTTGGGGTTGCTCTTCTTGAGGAATATCTTTGTGGTGTTCTCTGTATTTCCTGGACTTGAATATTGGCCTGCCTTGCTAGGTTGGGGAAGTTTTCCTGGATGATATCCCTAAGAGTATTTTCCAGCTTGGATTCATTCTCTCCGTCACATTCAGGTACACCTATCAAACGTAGATTAGGTCTTTCACACAGTCCCATATTTCTTGGAGACTTTGTTCATTCCTTTTACCCTTTTCTCTCTACTCTTGCCTTCTCGTTTTATTTCATTGAGTTGATCTTCGACCTCTGATATCCTTTCTTCTGCTTGGTCGATTCGGCTGTTGAAACTTGTGTATGCTTCACAAAGTTCTTGTGTTGTGTTTTTCAGCTCCATCAATTCACTTACATTCCTCTCTGAGTTGATTATTCTCATTAGCATTTCGTCAAATCTTTTTTCAAGGTTCTTAGTTTCTTTGCATTGGGTTAGAACATGTTCTTTTAGCTCACAGAAGTTTGTCATTACCCACCTTCTGAAGCCTGATTCTGTCAATTCATCACACTCATTGTCCATCCAGCCTTGTTCCCTTGCTGGTGAGGAGTTGTGATCCCTTGGAGGAGGAGAGGCATTCTGGTTTTGAGTGTTTTCATCCTTTTTGTGCTGGTTTCTTCCCATCTTTGTGGATTTATCCACCTGTTGTCTTTGTAGTTGTTGACTTTCAGATTGGGTCTCTGAGTGGACGTCCAGTGTGTTGATGATGAAGTTATTTCTTTCTGTTTCTTAGTTTTCCTTCTAACAGTCTGGCCCCTCTGCTGTAGGACTGCTGAGGTCCACTCCATGCCCTACTTGCCTGAGGATCACCTGCAGCAGCTGCAGAACAGTAAGGGTTGCTGCCAGTTTCTTCTTCTGCTATCTTTGTCCCAGAAGGATACCCGCCAGATATCAGTCTGAGCTCCTTTATGAGGTGACTCTTTGGATATATGGGGGTCAGGGAGCTGCTTGAGGAGACAGAGTGTCCTTTATAGGAGCTCAAGTGCTGAGCTGTGAGCTCCGTTGTTCATTCAGAGCTGCTGGGCAGGTATGTTTAAGTCTGCTGCAGCAGAACTGATAACTCCCCCGCCTTTTTTTTCCCAGGTGCTCTGTCCCGAGGAGTTAGGGCTTTATTTATGAGTTTCTATTTGTGCTGCTGCCTTTTTTCAGGGCTGCCCTGCCCAGAGAGGAGGCAGCCTAGTCACTGTCTGCCTGCAGAGGCTTTGCTGAGCTGCTGTGGGCTCTGCCTGGCTGCTGTGTGAACTTCCCTGCAGTCCTGTTCATATGGGTGTAGTTAGAACTGCCTCGGCAATGGCAGCCCACCTCTATAATGGCAGACTCTCTCTGTAATGGCAGGCTGCCTTGGCAATGGCGGGCTGCCTTGGCAATGGTGGGCTGCCTCAGCAATGGCAAACTACCTCCCTAGTGGTGGACTGCCTTGGTAATGGCAGATGCCCCTCCCCCCACAGAGCTGGACCGTCCAGGGTTCAGTTGTGCTTGCTGTGAAACTCTCAATCCAGAGCGTTTCCAATTGCTGTTTTTTGTGGGGGATGGGACCAGCCGAGCCTGATCACCTGGCTCCCTGCCTCAGAGCCTTTTTTTTTTTTAGTTGAATGGTTGACTATCTCCCAGTTGTTCCAGTCGCCTGTTGAAGAGACGCTGGGATCTGTGTGATTTCCCGTGCGGCGACCCACTGCCCCGGCTGAAACAGCCGTGCTGAGATTCATGGTGCTTTTTTGCCCGGGGGAATCCCTGGCCTGGCTCCCTGTTTCAGTCCCCGTTTTAATCAGATGAATGGGTGACTCTGCCTTCCCGGAGCTCCAATCGCCAGCTAAAACGGCACCCGGACCCGTGTATTTTGTATGGAGAACCGCCGTGCTGGGGTGCTGGCAAAACGCCACCCAAACAGCCACGCCGGCGAGAAACAGCGGCGCTGGCAAAACATGACCCGTGGGGCTCTTCCACCTGGGAATCTCCTGGTCTGTGGGCAATAAAAATCCATCTGGAAATGCGGCGTCCACTCACCCTCCGTGCTTTCACTGGGAGCTGCAATCCTGAGCTGCTCCTAATCAGCCATCTTGGATCCCCCGAGAATTTAATTTCTTGAGTACTACTTGGTCTTAGCACCTTACCACATTCTCTTACGACAGCTACACGAATTAGATGCTGTTAATCTCTCCGTTTTGCAGATGAAAAAACTGAGTCAAGTAGCCTCCTCGGGTACTTAGGGCAATGCTGCTAAAAACGGTAGAGTCAGGACTCAAACCCAGGCAGTTAAACACCAGAACCTGTGCTCCCACCTACCGAGGTATGAAGATGCCATCCAGCACAGTGAGACTGGGGCTTACTGTCATCAAGGCGCAAGATCAAAGGCACACCATCAGAAGAAATAAGCTTCCTCATAGGACACTGAGCATTTTCTATAAGGAAAATTAATGCTCAGGTTGGAGAAACATGTACATTAATTCCTAGACAAAGCAGTGAGAAAATCAGCTGTGAGGCATGCTGGTGGGAATAAGCTGGGGTCTGGGCTACATCTCTGGTCTCCCTCCCAGTGCCTCAGTGATTCCTGTTGGGCTTATTTGGTGCTTTAGCTGGAAAAGACCGTCCCAACCCTTGTTGGATGTTTGGCATCCCTGGCCCTGTGACACTAAATGCCAATAGTGTGCCCCAGTCACTGTGGCTGTCCCCCAATGCCCCTCCATTTCCAAATCTTCCCATTCTACTTGGGAACCAACCAGAGGGCATGAGATGCTGGGGTCAGAAGCAGGTGGGAAGGGAGGGGACAGCACCCCTCCTCTGTGTTTGTGGAAAAGGGTGGAGTTTCCACTGTAAAGAGGAGGGCTGGGTGGGGCACCCAAAGGACGGGGGCTTCATGGAAGGGGTAGAGACTGAGAGAGGGAGAGAGACTGAGGTCTGGGGAAAGGAAGCTCTGTTGGAAGTCTCAAGCTTGGGAAGCCTCTCCTTTATAAGTTGAAATAATAGTCATCCTGCTTTCTCATGGCCTGCTGCTCTCGGAGATTATAGTCTGCTCTGGGCTTGACCTGGGAAAGGTCCAGTAGGCAGAAAGTACACTGGGAAGGGACCACCGTGGTTCTGAAACACCTTGCGGTAGCTCTAGCCAAGGGACCGGAGGCAGCCCTTTTCACCCAGAAGGGCTCTGTGGGCCTACTGTGGCGCAGAGGACGCCTCCAAGAGCAGGATGCGGTTGAGCTGCAATAGTGGCACGAGGGATTTAGGAAAGTCCTCCATTTGGGAGGGCATTTTGGAGAGAAAGCCACACTTAACATTGAGTTATATGCAATGCAGTGTGAGCTTATCAGGCTGATTCGAACCCCTAACCTTGTCTAGGATATACCAGGGGAAGTTGACCATGGAGGTGCTATGCAAACCTGTGTCTTTTCTCATGTAAATTTTAAAGAAAATCAGTCATTCCTCAAGAGAAAAGGCAGGTATGGGGCCCACATGGTATGGTGGAGTGGTGGATGGACCTAGTAAGCCTGCTGCTCCCAAGCCACAGTGAGAAACCGGCTGTGGTGACTGGACAGGTCAGGCACCTTCGCACAGCCTGCTGCTCGGGTGGCACAGGACAGCTATGGGCTGGTAGTGTCACCCTGGATATGAAACCCGGGAGTGTGTGTGGGAACCGCAGCTGACCATCTTAAGGAGGTGCTGCAGGGAAGGACAGCACCAGGGACAGAGCCATAAAGGAGGGAACGCGGATTGGCGGAGCCAGGAGCAAGGGCGGTGTAGAGCTGAAAGCGGAGGATGCACTGGCCCCACTGAACAGCAGCTCAGAAGCCCTGCAGGTAAACAGACGTGGCTGGGCCCTAGGCAGGGAGATACTGCATTTACCTTTGCATAAATTCATGAGGGGAGTTACATGGTTTTGACTGAAAACAATAGGAGGCCCAGTGAAAACAAAGAGACTTAGAAATCCAGGCTTTTTAGGATTGGATGCTCACCTGAAATGCCTAAGCATATAGAAGACACTTGGATGCCCCTGGAGGTCAAAGTATCTACTGGATGTGGACTTTCGAGGGCCAAGGCAGTGGAGGATTGTTGGGGGGAGGGATCCCTGGGGAAAGTCAGCTGAGGGTACACCTGCCCTCCCTCTCACTACACCAGGCATCTTCTTCAAGTCTGAGTCTCTAAGTTATTTCTTAAATCAACGTAACCGAAATCCAGTCCCCAGACAATCTAAACATTTGAGCACTCAGTGCTCCAGAACTCTGTCTTTACTTCTCTCCTCCATCTCTACCCACTGCCCTGGTGACTTGGATGATCTTTTCTGGTCTCAAAGCTTTGATTACCTTCTATTTGCTGGGGACTCACAAGTTATATCTTCAGGCTGGATCTACTTGACAGCCTCACTAGATGTCCACTGGACTTCTCAAAGTTGGCACATCCAAATGGAAACCTCTGATCTTTTCCCAAAACCCCCACATGACTTGCAGCTCTCCCCATCTCAGCTGATGGCCATGCTGTGACCTGGCAGTCAGTCATCCTTGATTCCTCTTTCTCACACCTGTATTTAACACATCGGCACGCCCTACTGATGCTTCCTTCAACATCTCACTTGGGCTCCTAGCACTTCTCACCACCTCCGCTGCTCCTCTCCTGGTCCACGTCGCCATCAGCCACTACGTAAATATGGCCATGGCTTCCCAACAGTGTTCTCTGTCTCCCCCTTTGCCCCTTGCAGGCTAATCTCAACATAGGTGCTGGAGTGGTCCAATTAAACTATAAATCAGATCATGTCACTCAAACCCTCTGCTCAAAACCCTCCTATTCCCCATTTCACTCAAAGTAAAACTCAAAGTCCTCACAATGGCATCACATGCTCTGCCTCTTTTGGCTATGATGAATTCTCTGACCTCACCTCCTTATACAACTCCTGTCATTCACGTTGCTCCAGCTATGTGTCTCTCCCACATACTGGGGGGCCTCTCAGGGCCCATGCACTGGAGGCTCCTCTGCCTAGAATGCATCTTCTTACATATCTGCATGGCTCTCTCCCTCACCTTTAAAAAATCTTTGCTGAAACATCGTCTTTTTAGCCAGGCCCACCCTGACCACCCTAGAGAGCAAACAGATCTTCCTGGATCACTAATACTACTTATCCTCTTCACCTTACTGCATATTTTCCACAGCAGTTGCCACCACTATGTAACATACCAAATCGTGTATTTATTTCATACATTTAGCCTCTTCCCCTTACAGGGACATGAGCTCCATGAGAGCAGAGATTTTGTCTGACTTGTCCAGTGATGTAGATCTAGTATTTAAAACAGTGCCAGCAGGAGCTTAATACAGATTGTTGAATGAAATATTCCCCTTAAGTTGGAATTCCTTGCGGGGGAAAGGAGCTATAGGGATCTCACCGAAGTGCTTTCTGGTGCCTCTCATGCTTCTACTTGCTAGCCCTTCTTTTAGTATGGTTGCTTTCCATTTAATCTTTGGGCAGCCAGGGCATCTGAGATTTTAAGTGCCCTCCGCACAGCCTTGCCTGTTTTCTCTGCTTTCTCGATTAGGTTGTAGTAATCTAGTGAACTGCCCTTTGGAGCTCACCTTAGCCACTCTGGGAACCCTGGAATGATATCTCAGCATGGCCTTTCTGGGCCTCCTGAGTCCCCACCCAATCCCTGACCCAGCAGTTCATGAAACTGAATCCCTTCTGTCCCTGAGTGGGACTCCAGGTGCCCGTTCCTAGTTCTCCTAGAGTGTGGCTCTGCTTTTTTTCTTCCTGAGCAAGAAGCTTGGAAACAGAGACATAAAGACATGGATGAGAAATAGGGAGTGCATTTGAGGACACTTAAATACAACCAGGCAAGAAAGTTAAAGAATTTCTTCAAGGCTGGGGATGAGAATTGCTGTGTGTTCATTTAATGAAAATGACACAGAAGAGCCAGTGTTGACGAAAAATAATTTAGAGATTCTAAAAGTTAGAATTTATCAGTATGTTGAGAATTCTTTAAAATTCTAATAAGCTTTCAACATTTGTGCTGTTTGCTGGGCTTAAAGAAACACAAGAAACAAAGAACAAGAATTGCCTCTTAGGTAGGACGATGATGTCTAATGCATCTATTTCCCTTACTACATTTTATTTCCATTTCATTCTGAGATCTGACTAAACTTGAAGGTTGCCCTTGGGTTTTCAACACTGCAGGGGATGATTTAAATCTAAATAATAATAAAAAGCCACTGCTTTTTTTGGACTTTTATTTTATAAGTTGATGGAAACATTTCATATACGCATTAGGTTTTGTAACCCAATCTTGGTTCTTGCTGGGTCCCGGAGGGGCTGTGTTACTACTTGGGAGTTCCCTTGTGTTTGCATTATCCCCTCCAAGGCAGAAGGAGAAAATGCTTTCACTGAAGCTAGAATAGCGTTTTATTTGAAATAATTCTCATTTAAGGCGAGACACACACATTCCAAGTGCACACACAGTCTGTCTTACATAGGCTGCCTCATAAAATCACAGAGCTTTGGAATTGAAGGGACCTTAGAGATCATCTGTTCTAACACCAGCGTGTTACCTATGAGGAAGCTCTGCCAGACGGGTTAAGTACCTCATCCAAGGTCGCAGGCATCTAGCGAAAGAGACCAGACTACAATTCAGATTCCCTGACTCAAGTCTAATTTTCTTTCTGCTACACCATACTGACTCCAAAATAAGATAATGTGTATGAAATCACTTTGAAAACTGAGATGCATTACACAGGTATTGAGTGTGGAGAGGGAGAATTATAATGAGCTTGCTTTCTTCAGAGGTGAGCATGACTTGCTCAGGTCTCTTCCCAGATAAAGTAAGTTCATGGTGCGTGAATCATGAACCATATTTCTAATTAGGTTTCTGGCTATGGCCTCCAGAAAATGAGCATCAAAGGGGTCAAACCAAAATAGTCTTCATTCAAGTCTATCTAGTGTATAGCTCATCTTTTTTTCTTCCTTCTCACCCTCTCTGTCTACCTCCCTCTAGTGTCCACCTTTAGTTACTGCATGTGTGCCCTGCAGAAAGGCTGCATGCCTACTACACTATCCACCACCTTCACTATTATTTGTTCAAATTATCCCCCTATTTCTTGATATCAGCAGCTGTCATCAAGAGCAAATTAGGATGCTTTTTATATCAACAGGAATAAGTGACTAATATAAAGACTTGGATATTAAGAAAAGTCTTTAAAATAGTTTTGTGATTGGAATGATAACACATTCAAAGTTTGGTTATTAAATTGTCTTTAATAGACTTAACTCACATAAGAAGCCCTTATAACTAATTGAAATGTTTTAATTACAAACAGATATAATTATTCTTAAGGTAGAAGGCCTATTAAATTAACTAACACATTCATTAAAAAAATTAATTACTACTTTAACTACTTAGAGTGCTGTCAGTTTCTAAATATTATGGCAAATTACCTGAAGGATTAAAATTTTATTTTGGTACTACTAACAGATTAATTTATTAAGTCTTATAGTAACTATGAATAATGTTTAATTAGTCCTATGTTGCCTTCTCTAATATATAGACATATCTATATATCTATATTTATCCCTCAGTTATTGTAATGTGTTCCCTTGAAAGAAACACGTCTAACTTCATACTCTAACTAGGACCCTTGTTAATGTGTAAAATATTGACAAGAACACTCACAACTATTTGGTAGGAGCTTCTTTGGTAGCATTGCCTAAATGCTCTGAATCAAGTAAAACAAATAGGCTGCTAACAAAGCCTGTAAACTGTGGATCCCATTTCCTGATCTGAAAAGATCCATTCAAAAGTCTGAATGATATTTACAAGTAAGAGCCTTCCACCATGTTCCCAGCTCTTTTCAGCCTGTGGCAAATAGGTGAGTGTGCACAGTGAGAAGGGGAACGTGCACGGCTCTCCTGCCTCGTTTCTTGAGTTGGCTCTACCTCTTGCCTTGATCCTTCGCTTGTCCTTCCACACTCCTCATTGCCTGGAGATGCACACATGCCACCAAGCACACCTGTGCACATGCACGGGCACACGTGCGCTCTGAAGGTCAAAAGGCAAGACGTCGTCCAGTTGGATGGCTGCAGCTGGGTCTCAGAGCTGCACAGCTGGGAGTGCCATGCTTTGCTGGTTTACTTGCCACTCAGCAACAGGGAGTGCTTTGCTGACAGACTCCCACTGCTTCTTCCCCCGCTTGAGAAACTGTTACACAACACAGGGATAAAAATTAAGCTACAAATAAAAATGCTTACAGGTTTAAATAGAAAGTAAATCCTATTTTAACATTCCAAAAGTATGCTCCAAAAATCTCAGCGACACAAATTGCTAGAGTGCTTTATTGCCAGGTGAATGAAATGACCGGGGGCCCGAAATCTGAATGGGCCTTGTCAGGGGCACTTTGGGAGGAGTTTTGCTGTACCCCTGAGGTAGGAAGCTGGGGGGGATTATTGTTTCCACTGCCTATACTTTTTCCTTTACCTTCTTCTGGTGACAGACCTCTCCTTCCTCCCTGTAGGAGTGCATGTGTGACCCAGAAGAGACCAGTCACAGTTGCTCACATCCAGCCACAGGGGTGAGTCCAAGGACAGACACAAGGCACGGCAGAGTCCTTCCCTGAGACTGTGCTTTCTGCATGAGTCTGACATGTTATCTTCCGGCCGCCTCTGTTGCTGCTTCATAGTCTCGAATCTGCTTTGCCTGTTCCTTGGATTCTGCGTTCAATCTTCCCTTCACCACGAGTTTTATCTTCTCCCAAAGAGGCAGGGGTCTGTAAGGGCGCAAGTCCAGATCTCTGGTCACCAAGGAAGCAGCCTTTCAAGGATGTGCAGACCAAGGGAAGAGGCCGGAGTGGCTGTGTAAGAAAGAATGCCCCGGAGCCACTGTCTCCAGGGCCAGTTGCACCCATATTCTTCATTTGCAGCTTAGGATTTTCTCCCCTTTTTGGCATAAGTTAACTCGAATAGAGTTTCTGCTACTTGCAAGTGAAAGAACTTTAATACAGAAATGACTCCAGGATTTACGTTGGAAGACACATTAGTGAGGCAGCGTTTGCAAATGACAAAATTCCACTTTCAATTAGCTTAAGCATAAAAAATAAAGGATTGGCTTGTGGAACAGAAATGTATTTTAGGTTCCCCCTGGATTTGAGCACTCAAATGATATCTTTGGGGATCCCACTGAAGGCATTCAGAAAACGCCAGCCCCAAATATCCCACTGTCATGTGCTGATGACTTTGAAGCGAGGGCACTTAGGGAACAGTGATGCAGGCAGAGACTTTCTCTGAGCCCCCTTATCTGAATAAAGACAGATCCTCCAAAAGGAACTCAACTGTCATGAATCCCCTCCTGGGAATCTTCTCAACTGGGGAAGATTAACTCATCTCGCAGGAAGAAGAGGAGAGGTTGGCACCAGCCCAGGCAGATTGTTACCTCTGTTCTTGAGACAATATTTGTTACTGGAGAGGCTTGTATCTGCACAAGACAGCCTTTATTCAGCACACATTTCCTCCCCCTCACGCTCCCATAGCTTGTATCCCCCACCACCCCCAGAAGCCCTAAGCTCCTATTCCTTTCTGTAGCTCAGGGTACTGCATAAGCTTCAATCACCTGGCCCGGCCTCCAGGTTTATTCTGCAGGACTCCCGTGCATGTACACATAATTAAACATGGCTTTTCTCCTGTTCTGCTGTCTTATGTCAATTTAATTCATAGCCCAGCCAACGAGTCTAGAAGGGTGGAAGGAAGCCACTTTCGCTCCCCCTGCACCACGTTTTCTCCAACCCTCTGCTCTGTCTTCCCTAGTGTTCATAGCCTGGAAGTTACGTTATTCCAGGGTGACTCTCACTGCTCGCGGTAAATAGCCCCCACCTTGCACCCCACCCCCACTTGAGGAACTTCAAGCTTGCAAGGTTCTTAGTTCCCACAAAGCAGAAGGAAAATGCCCCTCCCTCCCCTGACAGCCACATCACCCCCAAAGTGAACTAAACACTGAGTCCAGAGGCGTGGGTGCTCCACTTGGTCAGACTTGCTCTGGGCCTGACCTGGAGGTGGAGCTACTTTCTCTCTGCACAAGCAGGATTTTTGCCATAGAAATGGGAGAAGGATGACCCCCACCGACCCCCCCAACTCTTTGAGAGAAGATAAAACTTGTGGTGAAGGGAAGATCGAACACAGAATCCAAGGAGCAGGCAAAGGAGATTAGAAACTATGAAGCAGCGACAGAGGCGGCCGGAAGATAACACGTCAGGCCTGCAATCCGGCTGACCACTGAGACACTGGACATCCACAGGGTGTCTGCTGTGCACGAATGGCAGCACCGAGGCAATGCACATTTTGGTTGCTGAGTTATCTCCTGAAAGGGAATCAGCATAGACAGCTTGCAAAGCAGTTCAAGGTGGTCGAGTGGCGGATGGCAAAGAGAAGGATGAGGTGAACAGGACCAACCAGCCATTTTACATCTGCTCAGTTGGGATGGCGGCATCTCTGGGCACCTAGGATGTGGAATCTGCAGGTAGCATTTTGTTTTTCTCTCACTTTTGTTTGTTTAATTGACAAGAGAGTTTTTCTTTTGGTTTGACTATGGTGAGAAAGGAGGGTGGGCTGAATTAGCTGTAGATGCCTTTCTTGGAGGCCTAGGAGACTTTTAAAAAGGCACAGGTGTGTGGTGGCTACACGGTATCACCTGGCATTTACTCCCATAAATAGATCAGGTGTAAAAGAACGGCCGTTAATTAATGCTGATGAGCTGAAGATGCATTGCTTACCCTGACTGCTCAGCATGGAATGTGTGAGTTAATTCCAGAAAATCTAATTACTGAAGTTCCTAGTTTGCTTCTCCCTCCCCTGCGATGCTAGCATTTGAAGCATTGAGAGCATCTTTAGGGAGCCTGTGTGTTACTTTAGACTCATCTCTCCTCCCTGCAGCACGTGGCCTTGGAGAAATGGGTTGGCAAGAAATCCCAGCCTGAGAATTGAATTACAGGGAAAGGAGATGCCTGGCTTCAGAGGGGGAGTTATGGGGCAAAGGAGATAATCTCATCTTTTTCATAGGAAGGACTTTGCCCTTGGGGGGGGACCCAAAAGCAGAAGGGGATTCAGGGGTTGGTCTAGTTAGCTGTGAACGTCACTGGCAGGGCAATAAATCCATCCCAGCTGAGAAAACTGTTTACTTACAGAACCAAACCAAGCAAGTCGGGTCTTAATAGGCTAAAGCTGGTTGGCTGCTTCCAATCCTGCATTTGGTTCTGTCCTCCAAATGCTGATTTAAGGCACTTTTGATTTCACAAACTCCTCTCAAACCTGGACCAGGAGATGGTCTAACCTTGGCTGTCAGCAGGTGGAAAGGCAGATGGAATGAGGAGGGCACGAGAAGGAGTCAGTGAGGGTTTAGCTCCAGGCTCCAGGTGCCTATTCTTGCAAGGGGGCTGCCATGTACCTAAAGTGGCCCTGGGACTTTAGACCCTGCATTTAAACTGGCGTCAGCTGGAGATGCTAGAGGACTAGAAGACAGCTTCTTGCCTTTCTGGAGCAAACAAGCAACAAATAACAAACCATGGCAAGAATCCCTAGAAATGTTCCCATTAACTGGGATAAGAGCAGCTGTCAGTCAGTGCAGCCTAGGTAGCCCAGCAAGGGACTTGGGGGGTGGACACACAGATGCAACAATGAAAAGGGGGAGTTGGGCTAGTCGTCTGGAGGGGGCAGGGCGAGGGCTTGATTTAGGTTCTAAAGATGGAAAGAGAAAATTTGGCTAATAAATCAGTCAGTACACACTGAGCGGCCTACTCTGGGCAAGACTTGGCAGGAAGGACTGGAGTTCAAGCCCGAATGTTTGTCTTGATTTTGCTGGAACAGGGCCTCTCCAGCCACCCTCACCCAGACCCAGGTGAGGACCACCCAAAAGGGGCAGGAAGGAGGGAAGGCAGCAGGGTCAGGAAGGCAGAGTCAAATTTTCACCTGCTGCATGGTTCCTGTAGTGGCCAAGAGAAAGCTTCCCCTTCAGCCTCTGAAACTTCACTGAAAAATCAACTCACGAAAGGCAGATCAATCGGAGAAATGGTATATAAATTTATTAACATGCATGGGGGGGGAATCACAGAAGGATTATCCTATGTCCACCTCACAAATGGGTACAGATGGTTGTATATCGTTTTCCTTAGGAGAAAGGGAGATGGGGGAAGTGTGGATGATTTTAAGAGGGGTGGTAAATGGTTTTTGGGGAATTCAATGGGCTTGAAGAACATACAATGACCTGGGACAAAGTCTGTTGGGCCCACAGAGCAGACCACGGTTTGTGGCAATTCTGCCCACAGAAGTCTGTTAGACTTGTGTCTTTCTTCCCGTGGTAGGAGACTCAGGGGAAGGGACCGGAAGTAACTTTTCTTCTTTGGCTCTGGACTTTAGGCAGGTGATATGGTTTGGCTCTGGGCCCCCTTCCAAATCTCATCTTGGATTGTACTTCCAGGTACAATTCCCAGGTGTTGTGGGAGGGACCCAGTGGGAGATAATTGAATGATGGGGGTAATTTCCCCCATACTGTTCTCGTGATGTGAATAAGTCTCATGAGAGCTGATGGGTTTATCAGGAGTTTCTGCTTTTGCGTCTTTCTCATTTTTTCTTGCAGCCGCCATGTAAGAAGTGCCTTTTGCCCTCACCACGATTCTGAGGCTTCCCCAGCCATGTGGAACTGTAAGTCCAATTAAACCTCTTGTACTTCCAGTCTCGGGTATGTCTTTATCAGCAGCATGAAAACAGACTCACACAGCAGATGAGGGAAATCCAGAGAGCAGCTTTCTCCTGTGCTTTGGGAGAGACAGAGGACTGAGAGACAGGAGGGAGGTGAAGGCCAGAGAGACCTAGAGGCCGCTTCTTCAGTTCAGCATGTCGAGGTGCCATATTTCGGGGTATTGGTTTCTAAGCCCAAACAGTATCAATTCTAAATAATTAGAAGTAGGACGAGGTCCTATGCCATTGTGCAATGGGATGTGTTGGCTGGGATTCAGGTCTGGGATCAGACTCCATGGGTGGGTAATGATAAATATCATATCTCCCCTAATTTCTCTACCGCATTCAGAAACAATGGCTGTCATTTCATTTGGTTTTAAAGAAAAATCAAATATGCCTCTGAGCTCCCAGGTACCAGTGATAAGAAGTCAAGATTGGTTCTGGGTTAGCCCCACCCCTCCCTGGGGATCTTGTAGAAATCCCAGGGAACCCAGGTGGAGCATGATGTTCTGGGGCAGAGCCCTTGGTTGCCACACCCTTAGGGTCCCTGCTGAGGAGAGACCAGGAGGAAGGGCGTGCCCACTGCTTCTGGGCCGAGTAGGATCTTGGCAGAGGCTCCCAAACTTCCAGGCCTGGTGTCCGTCTCCTGGCCACCCACACGTGGCACCCTTCAGAGAGAGGGTCAGCTACCTCTGGGTGGTGTGCGGGAGTGGGTGTGTACCACTTATGGATACCGTCATCCCTTCCTGCTCTCTGGTCTTGAGGAAATCACCCATCTCTCCTCCTGGAATAAGCCGTTCCCCAACTTGATTCCTGCAGCAGCCTTCCAGAATTGTCCTGGTCCTGCCATATGGGGTGTGTTTGGGTGAATCAGGGCACGTGTGCATAAGCACGGCTATCTTCTGTGCGTTTGCAACTTCTGGCTAAAGCTCTGAACTGCAAATGCCAGGAACTCCCCAAGACTGAGGAGCTCAGATGTCTACTACAAAGGCCTGTTGGGATGGGGAGAGGGATAAACGCCTCTCATTCCTTGACTCCCACTAGAGCAAAACCAACGCAAATGACTCTCATTAAGTCATTCCACACATACCCGTTTGCATTCAGGGCTTGGTGAAAGTGCCTCTCTCTGCAGCTGCCTAGTTACAAGGGGGGCAGAGAAGCCTGGGAACAATGAGATCAATGTCCTGAGAGTGCTCTGTTTGCTCTCACCTCCTTACCGTCATCATCACTATCACCATGAGCGCACACACAGGCACATGTGCACACATGCTAAAGTGCAAAGCAAGAAAAAGAAAGTGTCAGGTCTGACTGTTTGGGTCAACTTCAACCACGAAATGACAGCAGGGCCCCTGAGTTAGAAATCCTTCCAGGGATGGGGTGGTGCCTTTACTGGCCAGGCATAGCAAATGGTGGCATGTGCCATGACAGGTTTAGCAGGTGATCCAAAATGAGGATCCCTCTCCACAATGACAGACCGGAGTGGCCCTGCTCAGTGGCCCAGGCTGATGGTTGCGGATGGTGAGTAGAAGGAGCTATGTGCGATGGGGGCACATCCTGAGCCCTTCATGGAGCCTTCTGCAGCCTGGACTGCAACGGCAGAGGCTAAACCTGGGAAGGCTGGGCTAGGCAACTGGTGAGCCATACTTCTGAGTGAGCCATGGCCCTGAACACTGCTCCTGTCTCCACAGTCCCTGGCTCCTTTTCTGGCTGGGCAGGAGTGATGCCTGAGTAAGTGAATCTCTCAGGAGGGGCTGGTGGGGTCATGTACCCTCAAGAGACCCGCCTGGGGTCTTGGCTCTTTGGCAGGCTGCCATAGGGCAAGGGACCCTCAGAAACCAGGCAAAGCCTGGAGACCCTGCCAGGAAACTGGGTGGGGATTAGAGCAGCTGAGCTCTGGGGCGCTTATGTAAATATCGTTGTTTATTTGCAGTGATTGTCCTTAAATGCCAGATCTGATGCATTTCATTCTCAGTGGCATTGAGATACCAACAGTTCCTCATCACTGTGGATAAGGCATGGAATGGTAACATGTTCTAACAGATAAGGAAGATTGTGTCTCTGGAGGATTTCCTCCTAAATTATAGGCTGTCATCTGAATTATGTGGTACATTTGGCATTGGGTTTAGCAGGTGATCCAAATTATGCATTAATGTAGCCATAGAGAAAAAGAAAATAGATTCAAATAAGAAATATGATGCCAGGCATGGTGGCTCACACCTGTAATCCCAACACTTTGGGAGGCCGAGGTGGGTAGATCACAGGAGTTCGAGACCAGCCTGACCAACATGGCGAAACCCTGTCTCTACTAAAAATACAAAAAATTAGCCAGGCATGGTTGCACGTGCCCATAATCCCAGCTACTCAGGAGGCTGAGGCAGGAGAATCACTTGAACCTGGTAGGCAGAGGTTGCAGTGAGTTGAGATAACACTGCTGTGCTCCAGCCTGGGTGACAGAACGAGGCTCTGTCTCAAAAAAAAAAAAAAAAAGGAAAAGAAATATGGAAGAAAGGCTTTCAGCATGAAACTCGATTACTACCTGCTCATCAACGGTTTCCTTCTATCAGGTTGTTAAGCAGGTAGCAATGATTTATTTTAAAAATAATTAAATCTTCTCTCAGAACATGTGTGGTATTTGTTACTGCTGTTGTCACCCCCATTATTGTAGCTGTCAATTACTTCAGAAAGCAGAGGTGTAAGTAACTATTTAGGTCATTTCTAATCTCTCTCTGGAGGACAATTGCTTCTTCTAGCATGTTCTCCCAGGCTTTGGTAGGCCTGGCTTTAAAAGGATCCTGAAATGGAGTTCTGCCCCTTGCCCAGGAAAGTCTATTCCACGGTTACATCTGATCACAAGGACAAGTTTCCTCTTGTTATTCTTTCTCGACTTTCTTTTCCAAATGTCGTCCTAGCAATCATTAATCACAGTGAATAAAAGTTATAATTAATGGAGGCCCAAATTGTTCAAGTGGAAGATTACTCCTTTGAATTCTTGTATTTTTCTTGGAAGATGTCCTCGAGTTAATTATTTAGCATTTAGGGTTTTAATTTTTTTTTTTAAACCATGGTCTCGTTTCTGAGAAGAACAAATTGATCACAGTAACATGGGGGCGAGGGGGATTATGTATAATGTATGCAGGAGACCCATGTTAAAAATAAACACAAGGCTGGAGGCTTTGCTGCTCCCCCTGCTGGCTTTTTAGAAGGGAAAAAGATGAGCAGCCTAGACTCAGCTGCATCAATGCTAAGGAACCTGCTGGGGTGCCAGTGACACACGCAACCCCAGAGATGCCCACTGTCGGGTTCCATTAGATGCTGAGCTGGGCTCTGGGTGAAGGATCACAGTGGGTGAGCAGAAGAGCCTGCTTCCAAGCATACAGGAGGGCATTGTGGCTGCAGGGCCCCTGAGGTCTGCCACTCAGCGCACTAAGAAATTGTATCTTTTAGATGGAGTCATCTTGTGTCCCCAGGATTAAAAACCTTCATCCACATTGGGAACAAGGGACATTTCAAGTTCTAACCCAAAACACAGAGGCACCCGTTCAAAAGTCAGGCATGAAAGAGTGCAAACTAAAAACCATATGCTGTGAGTCTCAGGGAGAAGCAGAGTGCGCAAAAGTGTCCTGTGTCCAGAGCCCCTCCCTGTTCCTGACCTGCTGGCTTGGCAACTCAAGACAGCGTCCCTCCCGGGACTAGCGTTGGGATTATGTTCCCAGGTACAATGCTTATTTATATCCTACATTCCCTTGTTAGCTCATTGGTGCCACTTGTTTTTAAAAAAGGACATCACTGTGTATTCTCAAGCTCAGCAACTTCTGGACTACAAAGCCTCAGGGAGGAGTCCTGTTATGCTGCTGGGCTCTGTCCTGTTTGCGGCACCTTGCTGGCATTGGGTTACAACGTCTGGACCTCGTACCTGCTGACCTCAATTCACCCTGCTGGCTGTGGGAAAGCCCAGAATCAAAGGACTGTCAATTGTGATGGAAATCTGTGACAGAATCGGTGTCTCGGGCATCTCGGCTAAAGTCCTGTACTATGCAGGGGTGGGGACAGCACTTAACTCCAAGTCTGAGGGGCTAAAATTCATTCTTTCACTCATTCACCCACTCCCTAAAAGGCATTAATATAATTACAAATTCGTTCCTGTAATGCGATAGACTGCAAAGTGGGCCCCTGTGGCTTTTCATCTTTCCACATTGTCATAAATTGTTGGCCAAAAATGGCCTTGATGATTCCCTTCCCTATATCCACTTTTTAAAAATGTGGCTTTGCAGTTTTCTCCATGGAAGAGAAGGAATCTGTTTTCCTGCCCTTGAATCCAGGCTGGTCTTGTTACCTCCTTGGACCCAGCAGGCATGGCAGGAAGGATGGTTTGGAGCCAGGGCCTCAGGAGGCCTGGCTCACTTCTGCTCTCACTCTTTCAGAATCCTGCCACCTTGAGAGCAGGCCCAGCACAGTGCTGTTCTCAGTTGGAAGAATAGAGAATGGAGGAGAGTCCCACCTGTCCCAGCTTGAGGACATCATAGATCCTCTTACAGCCTGCCAGGCCCCGACATGTGTGCGACCAGCCCAGGTAAGAAATGCTGCCTTTTTAACCTTCAGCTGACTGCAGACACATGTAGACTTGTGAGCAATTATCAGTGCTTACTGTTTCAAATCACTGTTGCAGGATGGTTTGTTACGCAGCAATAGCTAAGATACTCATGCACACATCAGTGGAATGTCTACTTCGGTGGGAAAATAGAACCCAGTGCTAAATTTCCCATTAAGCATGCCAAGTGCATTCTCAGCAATGGGCACACAGAATCTGCCCACTGACCCTGGAGGGGTCTGTTGTTACTAGGGATTCCAAGATTCCTTGTCCATCTGCAGGGACATGGAAACTAAAGGAGACTGTGGCATCATGGCTGGAAAGCCAGCTCATTTCAGATGGCTGAAATGGGCGGGTTCCACTGCAGCCAGGCTTTTAGAAATGGGCGGGGGGAGAGTTGTCATGACAACCAGCATACTCTCATTGTGCACTGGGCTACAGTTAAGCGGTGGTGTGCTCCTCTTCTGGGGGTCCCAGCTGCTGTCAGGAGACCCCTCTTCTACGGCAGGCCGAGAGTGAGGGTGAGGCAAGGCAGAGGGCTGGGCATATCAGGCAAGACAGGCCTGATTTTGCCTAAGGTGATGCCCCAGACTGACTGGCTAGGTGAATATCCACCATTATTAAGGTAATACAAAGACTTTAACAAGAGGATAACTCACTTTCAGGTGTGCAAAGTAAGGAGCGACCACTTGTGGTGGTAGTGAAGAGAGTGGGCTGTGTGGGTGAGGGAGCGCTGGTCTGGCTTTGAGAAGCCAGGAGGTACTGTGCTGGTCCTTCACTCCCTCATCTTCATCACCTCCTGAGAGGCCTGCGGGCTGTGCAGCTGCTGACGAGCAGGTGAGAGAGACTGTTGGTGCTGGCCCAATTATCTGTCTTTTTAGGCAAAGGAATTCCTATACATTTCAGAACAGGGAGCTCACCGTGTGCCTGTAAATGCCAAGAAACCAAGTCACCATCCATTAGGGAGGTTGCTCTGTGTGCTGAAGCAGGAAGTGGGGCACGTGGGCCATCCTCAAAGGCTCATAGTGCTGGTATGGGACACCCCAAAGCTAGGCTTGGACTCAAGTCTATAGAGGCAGGGTTTCCCCCTCGGTGGTGTGTGGGCTTCCCATGTCAAGTTCCCATGGGGGGCTTGTTAGACATGTGGACTCCAGGGTCCGCAAACCTACCACCTCAGAATGAGGGGGACTGAGTCTGGGAATCTACTGGTTTAGCAATCAGCCCTGGATGCTTCTGGCACACTAACTTGGAGAACCACTACCCTGAAGGAAATTAACCGGCCCGGGAGGACCAGCAAGAGGCCTCAAGCGCAGGCTCCAAGGCCCCGTGGGCAAGAACAGTGCTGCCTCGGGCCTTGCAACCACCCCGTTCTGCACACATTCCCTCTTCTCTCCCAGTGGCTTCCAAACATACCTGCACACCAGAATTGCCTGGAAATATTTTTCTTAAATGTGTATTTCAAGGCCCCCTCCCAGATTAACTAAATCAAAATCTCATAGGACAGGGCCCAGAAATCAACATGTAATTTTAGAAAAAAAAAAAAAAAACCCAAAACTCTCTAGCATTCTTTGATGCCCAATCAGGATGAGGGGACCACTGGGCTCTGCTCATCAGGGTCATACGAAGAGGACACCAATAGGTGACCCATTCTTAACTGAATTCTCAAGGACCCAAATCCATCAACAGCCTTGGAGTGTATTCACCCAGGATAAGTGTTTTTACCTTTTATCTTGGGGGCGCTCTGAGTCAACTAATTCTTGAGTCTTTGAAACCCAGAGGGAGAACAATGAATGTGAACTTGTAGGAGGCAAACTAAAACAACATGACATCTGCAACAGAATCGGCATAAATTCCCCAAATGGCATCGTGCTGCCAAGACAACTCTCCAAGGCTCCGCTGTCTGCCTCAGTAGAGTACAGGCCCTGGAGAGGTTCAATTATCCTCCACACATGTGCTCCTAGGGAGCCAGGCAAGAGAAGAGGCTGGAATGTTCAACAATAAAGTTCCTAGGGTTTAGAAAAAAGGGAGGGGCAGGTAAGCCAGAACTCAATTGCAATTCTGTTATAGCTTTTATTGCTGATAATTGGTCAATGGTTTGGTTGTGATATTTGCATTATTAACCTAGTTGAAAAAATAACTGGTAGATGGTGCCTTTCTTAGGGATACATATCACAATTGAATATCCGTTCATTCATTTGACAAATATTTATCTACCGTGTGCAAAACACTGGACAAACCACATAGCGTCTGCTTTTAAGTTGCTTATGGAAAGGGAAGGGTGACATCAGTGAGGGGCCACCAGTTAAGGAGTTTAAGGGAATATTGTTTGGCTCAGGAAACATAAGGTCATTTTTAGGGAGCAGATTAGATTTGAGAAATTGGTTGTGGAGCTTAAGGTGGGAGGAAGTACATTTGGTGGAGGAGGAAAGACGGCGCAAACCGTGCACGGCCGCAGCTGGGTGTGGGATAGAGAACAGCGCTGCATTCTGTTATTTTAGCACAGAAGATTGGAGAGCTCCCAGAGTGAAAAAGGGAGAATGGAGCTTAAAGAATGGCAGGCCGAGAGGTGGGGTGGCCTGTAGGCAGCACGGGTGTCCAGTGATCCTGGCCATCCTTTCCCCTCACTCTGCAGAGAGTCTTGAGGTCCTTTTCCACGTCGCACACTCCATAGCCACCAGTAACGGTTTGGGGTTGGCTCATGAGGAAAGTTCTCCAAACCTTTCCCCCCCACATGAAAGCTAAGGAATTCGCATTTTATTCTAGAGACAATGACTGGAGAAAACAGTCTTTTTTTTTTTTTTTCCCACTTGAAGGGGTGATATAGTCAAACAAGATCTTCTGGATGGTTAATCTGCCAACAGAATCTGGAAAGAACTGGGATGGGGCAGGGCATAGATGAGCCTGGGAGGCCAGCGAGGAGAGGCTTGCAGCTGTTCAGTGGGAAGTGAGGAAGCCCTTGCTTAGGGAGGCGGCAGTGATGGAGCAGGAAGGAGAGGACAGAGGCGAGAGCCCTTTGCAAGGGAGAACCGGCAGGGCTGGGAAGCTCCTGGAATATTGGCGGGTGGGGAGGTGGGAGAGATCAGATGGCTCGAATTTCACAGCTGAGATGTGATGGTGCCCCAGCGGAGGAAGGGAGCTCAGGAGAAGCAGGCTTTAGCAGGGTACCTGACAAATTTACTTCTGGAATCCTGAGCTGGAGAAACCAGCACCACACTGGGGGGATGGTCAGGAGAAGTTGGGAAGTGTGGGACCAAGATCAGTGAAGAGGAAGAGCTAGAAATATGCCTTTGGCAGTCATGGGCCTACAGGTGGTGGTGGGAGGCATCTGAGTGGATAAATCATCCAGGGAAGGGCCATAGAGGAAGCAGAGGGAGGAGGGGGAGCACAGGAAGGAAGGCAGAAGACAAGGGCAGCCTGTGTGTTGAACCTGTCACAGGACAAATGGTGCTTGTTTTTATCCTCCTAAGTCTGGTTGTTTCTAGCCTGTTTGAAAATATCTGCTTTCATGCATTCAAAGACTGGTGAATATAGGACCCTCTCCCCGACCCAATTAATCAAGTTCAGGAAAAGACCTAAAACCCAGGTACCAGTTAACAAACATCCATGGTTTATCTCTGTGGACACTGGGTTTTTTTTTGGCACGTGGACACAGACATGTAAACATGGCCCATGCGGATGTGCTGAAGAAACCCCCTCCTGCGTTCTGGAGCCCCGTGAGTTGTTTTCCTTAAAATGCCCCATAACTGTCCCTGCATCCTAGATGACAGCAAGGGAGGGTTCTCCAGTCCCTGTCCCTGCCAGGTGACCGGGTGGTGTTACGGGATCAGAGGAAAGTTTCTGGTACAGAACCTTGGTGCAAGGGGCTTGTCTACTCGTTGCTAGAGTATCTTCCTTGGCTTGAAGACTGAAATGGGCCAAGCAGCCAGGCTTAATCCTGAAACATGAGGCCTCCCAGAGCCACAGATGCAGAGTGCTTTGGGTTCCGCGTGCATATGTCCTCAGGGACCAATCAACTCCACCCAGTGTTTAACCTGGTTAGCACCTGGATGCATCCTCAAGCAGGCTGCTGAAACAGATAGCAGGAGCAACATTCTGCAGAGATGTGTCTTGAAAACCACATCCTAATAAACACGATAATACTATATACATTCACAGACAAAGGCAGACTCCAATACTCATTGCCTGAATTTCCTTTAAAACTCATCTTGGCCATCTTTGTAGAAACTATCAGCATCCAGATTCCTCACTGGCCACATTCCCAGCAAGAATTCTGATCCCTCTGTCTCCTGGGCATCTGCCGCTTCCTCTCCACTGCGCTTCCTCCCCACGGTCCATCCTCTGCGTCTCAGTCCTCTGGTTCCTCCTCCTTGCTCTACTCTGTGCAAGATCTGCTCTGGCCTTCCTCACATTCATTGCTTGCTTGGCTGCCAGCTCCTTCTGACCAGGCGGGGCTTCTGCTCTGCCTGCAGTGGCTTTGGGGTGGCTGCTGCATGCCTGGGCCCCCCTGCTTCTTGGCAGATGACATTCCTGCTCTCCTGGGAGGCCATGGTGGCTTTCTCACCAGAGATGTCAACCATGCTTACTTTAGCTGGTGAAAGCACTGCCTTCATCCTTGAATTAGGCGCAGGTTTTGCCCTTCTGAGAGGCAACAACATCTTCACTCCTCCCCCAACATCGACCTAGGAAGGTAATAATGACAAAGATTTTCATGGCCGTAGTAATAAGAGCCAGCACAGACTGCACCTACCATGTGCCAGGCGCTATTCTAAGATCCTCACAAGGTGGACTGTTTAAATCCTTACAATAACCCTACAAGGCTGAATAGGCATTATTATTATCATCCCCATTTTATAGATGGGGAAACTGAAGCACACAGAGATTATATAACATGCTCAAGGTCCATGTAGAGTCCTGAATGCCAAGACTAAATTGCGTGAAGCTCCAGCCAGATGTGGCTATTATTAGCTTGTGTCTGCCTCTGCTTGGCTGTGATCTTGGGACTCACACCTTGTCTTTCTCAACCTCAGTTTCCTCCTCTGTAAAGTACGGATCATCTATTCCAATTGTACCCTCTGTGCTCTTAGCTCATCTTGTTCCTGCTCTTCTGCAGAGGAGTCCTGTTTTCTCAGAAATTCTCTTTCTCTGGTTTTCCCTGGGTTTTGCAAATAAATAATTGCTTGACTGTTTTGGGCTTCCAGAAAGTAACTTGAAATAATGCTCAAGGATATTTTGTCAGCTCCCTTTCTATGAGAGGCCTGCGGAGTCACAGCTGCCCTAGTTGTCTCTAGGAACCTTCATTAAACCAGTGTTTTGATGCTAAATCAATGTTTTCCAACCCAAATCCTCTCTGGGAGAGGAGAGGAGAGGAGACGGGAGAGGCTGGGTCGGTCCTCAGTCACACTTCTTCTCTCATGACATCTCGGGTCTCCTCCGCATTGGTTCCCTGCACCCTGGGGTTTGGCAGAACAGAGGTTAGCATCAAGGACTCCCCCTTGGCCATCAAAGGATTTCTTTTTACTGGAATAACCACAGTGACAGAGGGTGCATTGGTTTTCTTTCCTGATCTGTTGCCATTTATAAGCGATCGAAGTTCTAAGCTCCCAGTCCTCCAGCTAGACAGGCAAGCCCATGGGCTGGTCATGTGGATTTGATACCACTGTGCTGGCAGAATGTTCTTTGATCCTGTCCTGTAAAATCTGGGCAAATGGCCTCCCAGGGGCTCTGGAGGTCTCAGGCCAGGGTGCTGAAGGACAGAGCGTTAAAAGAGAAGGCTGTCTTTGAGTACTGCAAAGCACAATGCAGCGTCCTTGCCAAAGCAACGTGGTGGAAGCCTGCCTGGTATTAATAGCAACCGCTGACATTTATGGAGCATCTACAATGTGCCAGCTGCTGTGCTAAGCACCATTTAATCCTCACAGTGACCCTCAGAAGTAGGTATTATTATTATACCCCCACCAATGCTTTGTAGATGGGGACCTTGAGACTGAGAGAGGCTGAGCTACTTGCTGGATCACACAGCTATTGCCAGGCTCCCAGCACCAAAGCTCATGCCCTTACCCATGGCAGTCTGCTGCCCTCCTCCCCAGTCCTTGGTGCTAAGTGCCTCCCAGTGCAGATAAGGCTTGCAGAAGACAGTGGCTGAAGGGTTATCTTGGCCCCATTCTCGAGTTTGCCCCCTCAGGGCTGGGTCTTGGTGCTGGGGATTTAGAAGCTCTGTTATCAGTGTTTTATGGGGGATTGATCCCAGGGAAATAATTCCTATTGCTTTCTTTCAAGAGGATTCAGGACCTCTGCATGCAGATGTTAGTGTATACGAGGACCCGTTCCAGCTGCCTGCGTGGTAATTCCTCATGGCAGGTGGTCTTCCCAGGAGACTACCCGACATGGGAGATACGGAAGTGTTCAAAGGACATTTCCGTCAGCAAACAACTCTTGTCTTCTCTACAGATCTCTCTGCCTGGTTTATTGATACTAGTCTTTGGAATTCAGAGTAACTTTCTGTTTTGATGTTTATTGGAGACAGTCCAGAGCATTCTTACTCACCAACTTCTATTTTCCAATATTCCTCCTTAGGTGTTAAACCTTCTGTTGTTACAACACTGCTTTGTGAAAACCATGGTGGGAATTTCTGAGATTAGTTTTATTTCACACCAGTACATTACAAGTTCTGCCTTCCAAAGAAGATACAGAAAGAGAAATGGATTAGGAGGCAGGAAAACCTGATGCCAGGCTCAATTCAGCCCCAGTGAGCCTTGTGGTTTCAGGAAAGTCAGCCCAATGAATGGGTTGGACTAAGGCTGGTCCAGCCATTTCCCTTCCTGCCCAGATGCCCTGGCCTGGAAGAAGCTCAGTGTGTACTCCCACCTGGGGCTGGGATGAAGAAGAGGAGACCATTGAGACTCATGGCTGGAGATTGAGGGTGGCAGGGGTAATGGTGGGAGTGGGGGAATTGAACAGTTCCTGACAGCCAACGAGCATATGTCCAGGCTGCTTCTGAATTAAGAGCTTTTTGTGGCTGAAGGCCCACCACTGCGTCCCCTTTGGAAGAAACCCACTGGGTTGACGGCAGAGGATCCTGCTCTGAAGCGTGCGTAAATAAGGAGGAAAATCCAAGATGAACAGTGTAGATGCTCTTCTGGTCACCTTCATTTCACTTCTAAGCCTCAAAGTTGATCAAGGCAGTTTGTTTTTAACTTCCTTGTCATGGCAGGTTAGAAGGTAGATTATAAACTACCTTCTAGAAAAGTGATTGCCAACCTAGAGATCTGAGGTTTCAGGTCCCATCAGATATTTGAACTCTTTTCATTATTTCAGGAAGTCTCTTGGAAATTGTACATTTACACAGATAATTATGTATTTACTAACAAAAATGCCAAGTCTGTCTGCTCTTTGGTTAAAATGATACTATTAGTTCAGTGTGATCACTCATGCCTGTAATCCCAGCACTACGAGAGGCCAAGGTGGGAGGATCACTTGAGCCCAGGAATTTGAGACCAGCCTGGGAAACACAGTGGGACCCTGTCTCTACAAAAATAAAAATTTTAAGAAAGGATTATCCTATTATTTCAGTGCAGTGACACTAGTGATCTCATGCTAATCTGGAGAGCTGATTGGCAGCCATCTGTATTTTGAATAAGTAATAAGTAGGGAAAAGGTAATGACATACATTTATTTTTCTATCATTTACACTCTGTCCTATAAGGTAGGTTGGAGTGCCTGGATTACTGCTTGATTTTTTTATTTGTAGAAATTTTTTTCCTAATATTGGGGCCTTGGAGGAATAGCCTAATGAAAGGAGTATGAGGAAATGAAGCGTTGGAGGGCTCTTTGTGGTTCATTGGCTCTCATCTAAAAGGCAGGTGGGGTCAGCAGAGGACACCTAGAGGCCACTTTATATGGGGGGTTAGCTTCACAGATACCCTGCCAACTTGGGGGCACAAATGACTTTACCCTCTAATAAAGCCACTGTATGCTTTGTGTTTACCTGGGTTATTTAACTATCCTGTTATATAAATTTGCAAGAACTGACTCAGCTCTCTACCCTTCTCTGAAACTGTACCCTGTAGACCACAGTCATCACTTGATTTTCTGAACACCTGTGGCCTTTTCTTCTCTACCACATTTAGCCTGTAATTAGGCACTGCCTGGGTGTCCTCGCTAAATGTCCCTAGGTTGTACAATCTCTCCTGAGGCCTCATCATTGGGGTCTCTCAAATCTTTAGTAGCAGAAAATCTGAAACAGTGCCATAAATACCTTAGTGTGGTGTCACCTTTACTATTTCAGAAATGCTGTCGTGGTCATCACCATGCACGATCCCTACATCCATCAGGGGAGTTAAGCAGGAGGATGTTAATATCCTCATTCTACAAACGAAGAAATAGAGGCTCAGCAAGGTTAAGGGACCTGTAGGCAAGTGGTGGGGCTGGAATATCAATGGCTGGTGTCTCATTTTCTTTCCACTGTGCTGCCTTTCTAGGTATTCAATTCCAGGTGCAGTGACTTTTAAACTTTATCACCTTACTTTGGTAGGACTGCAACAAGTATATTTCTTAGAGGATTCTAGTGGGTTCTGGTTGTTTCCACTGAGTGGGTATGGGGCCAGCCCAGGTAGCATTGAAGGTCATGCTGTGGATTTCTCTTTAGCAGACTTTATTTTTCCACCTGATACCTGGTCCAGCCAAGGACTGAAGGGCCTCTGACCCTACATTCCTGTCCTGCCAAGAGGACTGAAAACATAAAAGCCACCCTGGATGAATAAGGCTGCCCCGTAAGCAATGAGAAGTGGGGGCTTTTGATCAGGCAGCAATTTCCTTTTTCCTCGCGTACCCCGGCTGCCTGTTGTTCGGCTGCTTTGTTTGTCTCTGTGTCACTTTCTCATCTTTTCCTAACCCCACTGCTTCCCTGAAGCTTTGATGCTGGTTTCACCAAGGCAGCAGCTTCTACCAGAGCCTCACTTCCCTTCTCGGTAAAGTCACAGGGCTGACCAGGAAGGAGGGGATTGACGCGTCCTTCAAGGGCTACAAGTTCCAGCCCTGCCACTTCTGGGGCAGAAGCCCATTTTCCCAGCCAGGAGGAGGATTTTAGCTACACCTGTGGTGCGGCTGCCATGTCTTGATCCCAGGACCCCTGACACACCAACACCCTCCTGGGAGGCTGAGCAAAGAATCGCTTCTTTCACAGGCAGCCAAGTGAATAGACGGTCAGAAGCATCTGCCTCGGAAATGCATTTCTCACAGTAAATAACATTTACATGATTGTGCCTGCAAATATCACCGTGGCATTTGCTCAGTTGAATACAGTGCCTCTGCTCGCCTGACCTTACCCTGGCTGCAGGCCGACGATGCTCCTGGGGTCCGGGAGCCCCACCTTAGGGAGGGAGGCTCCCCTCAGCTCCATCCTCTGAGGGAGAGACATTTCCTTCTTGACTTGGCAGATGTGTCTCTAGTACACACAGCATCTGGGTTTTGAGCTAATTTTGATCCAGGTGGTCCATGTGGAGGCCAAACAGTGAGGATTTTCTTGATGATCCCTTACATTTTCTATTTTCTGCCGCTCATAAGCTGCAACCCTCACACTGATAGGTCTTTTCATCAATTTTTTTCACTGTATTGCTATGGTATTGTGTTATTTGTGTAAGCCTTCCCCCTTTGTCTTATAAATGTACATTGTCTCCTTCAAAAGATGGTCAGCTCCCAGAAGAGAGACCGTATCTGTTATTGCCCTGAGTCATCCATACACATAGATATGCTATGCTTATATGTTTATAAGATCTTACGAGCATAAATAAATATACTGAAGGGTACATATTAGGGTGTTAACATAGATTATGTGGGTGAGGGGGTGGCTGATACAGATGGAAGGAGGAGAGTAGGCAAGGGTGGTTTAGCACAAAAATACTGCACTTACCCACCAACCTTGTGGAAAAAAAGTATCCGTGGCACATCAGTGTGACTTTGGGGGCAAAAAAAGTTGATGAATTTTTTTGACTTCATTTATGTGAAAATGTACATATGTATATGTGTGAGGAAAGTCAGAGTATAATGAAGAGCAAAGGAGTACTGTGCACATAATAGACGATAAATATTTGGTGAATGAATGGATGCCATGTGTGATAATTTTGCAGATTTGAATTTTCAAGCGGCTAATTATTGGCTAATATTAATATGACACCTGCAATGCTTGCAGTGTGTTCTCAGAATCAGAATCACTAGCGTTCTCTGGCTCATGGGTAGGACTACCTGCCTGAGAGAGTCCCAGTTTACTCAATGGTCACCCTGCTCACCCACCAGAATTAGCTGGGATGGTTGCTAAAGATGGAAACAACAGGGCCTCAACCCTGCTATACTGACTCAGCATCATGGTCGGGGGAGGGAGTGGGACTTGGGAATCGGCATTTTAACAAGCATCCCAGGTGATTTTTATGCTTACTGAAGCTTTGGAACCATCCCTGTAGGCATTGTTCATTGCCAAAGTGATACACTGCCTTTATAATTAACTTTATTCAGACAAGGCAAAACAAAGAAAGATTATTATTTACTATATTAACAAAATCATGCCTCATTGTCTGACCTTCCTTTGTTTTATTACTGATATTTAAAAGACATAATTCATGTGAGCTTTCTAGTGTGTAGTTAGCACTTCAAAAGAATCCATCTAACTTGGCAGGAATGAAATACCTGAACCTAAATTAACTATCTTTGCCTGTGCCAGCTTTGTGCAGTGATCTGCCCAAGTGAAAGAATTGTGGGTCTCTTGTCACCCTGAAACAAATTTCCAGAAAGAAATGCATATATAAAACATAAAAAAATATGTTGGATAACATAATCGTCATACATCCAACTTATACTTTCTTCAAATACATTTTTTCATAAAACATTATAGAAAAAATTGTGGCCGGGTGCAGTGGCTCATGCCTGTAATCCCAGCACTTTGGGAGGCTGAGGTGGGCAGATTACAAGGTCAGGAGTTCGAGACCAGCCTGGCCAACATGGTGAAACCCCCGTCTCTACTAAAAATACAAAACTTAGCCAGTTGTGGTGGCATGCACCTGTAATCCCAGCTACTCAGGAGGCTGAGGCAGGAGAATCACGTGAACCCGGGCGGGAGAGGTTGCAGTGAGTCGAGATAGCGCCACTGCACTCCAGCCTGGGTGACAGAGTGAGACTCCGTCTCAAAAAAAAAAAAAAAAAAAAAAAGAAAAAATTGTGTAGTCCCCCAATACATCATCTTTCCCCCTTTCCCCAAGGCAACTGCTTTACTGAATTTAGTGATTTTATTACCATACCATAGTATGTATAGGTATGGTAATAAAAATTTACCATATTGTAAATTTTTACTATAATATTCATGCACACAATTTGGTATAACACATCTTGAACTTTAAATGATATGATATTCATTTCTCTGTAAATAGGTTTGTTTTGCTCAATGATTTATCATGCTGACATTGTAAATCTAGCTCATTTTAACTATTATTAGTGTGGCCTAGTGTGATATAGCGTTGTGTAGCATAGAATGATATTAGTGTAATGTGCTGTTGTAGGAATGTGACACCATTTTTTTTTCCGAGACAGAGCCTCACTCTGTTGCCCAGCCTGGAGTGCAATGGTGTGATCTTGGCTCACTGCAACCTCCGCCTACCAGGTTCAAGCAATTCTCCCACCTCAGTCTCCCATGTAGCTGGGATTATAGGCACATGCCACCATTCCCGGCTAATTTTTGTATCTTTAGTAGAAATGGGGTTCACCATGTTGGCCAGGCTGGTTTTGAACTCTTGACCTCAAGTGATTCTCCTACCCTGGCCTCTCACAGTGCTGGGATTACAGACGGGAACCACTGCGCTCGCTCACCATTTTTAATTTATTCTTCTTTATTAACGTTTGCTTTCGTTTTTTAAAACTATATGAACATTGCTGAAATGAGCTCTTTTGGTGAATTTCTCCTAGTGTATGAGAATTTTATGCACCTAGCAATAGACTTACCTGCATGCATCTCCAGCTGTAACGAGTATTACCTTATTGTTCTCTTGAACTCCTGACCTCAGGTGATCCACCCACCTCAACCTCCCAAAGTGCTAGGATTACAGGCGTGAGCCACCTCGCCGAGCCCTACCTTATTGTTCTCTAAAGAAATTGCATCAATCAATATAACCACTTCTTGAATATTCCACCAAATTTTCTGTGGCCTCAAATTTAAGAGCAGAAAACAAACATACAAGCCAAAGAAAGAAAATAGCTTTGAAAACTCATTTAATTATTGGTAGAAAGTACCAGACTGTTCTTTTTCTAATCTGGAGGCATTTCTTCCACGTGACCACCTGCCTTCAAATACAGTCAGTGCATATTGGTTAAGCCCTGGTGACTAGGCATTTGCAAGTGTACATGTCAAGAGACTTACCCTCTGAAGTTTAAAAACTAACTGGAAAGCCTAGGCATAAACTATAGATAAAAGTTAATTATTAAATAACAATTTAACAATAAGAGAGAAGAGATATCCCTGGGCAGTACTGATTGATCACTGAATGAGTCGAGCCTGCATTAATTCTATAGGAGTTCACAAGATGGGGAAGTCAGAGCTTATGTGTTTCTAAATTGCCACAGAATGGTTTCCTAGCAACCATTACTAGCTGAGAATCAGCTAACTCTGCTGTTTTGAACCAGACCTTTCTCTGTTAAGAAAATTGCGTCAAATAAATGCCAGCTTAAGGTAGAATTTCACCACGTAAAACTATATTTGAAATATATAACTTTTGAACAAAGATCTAAAGCGGGTTCCTTCACCAGAATTTAACAAAGGTGGATGTGTAGAAATGGAAGTGGTACCAGATTTAGGGATTTGGACCCTAATTTTTCTCATGAGTGGGGGGGTGGACAGTGGTGAGTGAAGAGGCAAAAGATAGACTCGAGGAAAGTGCAGTGGCTTGAGGGGGGCAACAGAACCCCACGTGGGAATTATGGAATTGAACAATTCCCTAGCCACACGTGGCCCAGGAAATTTTGGAGTTCTTACAGGTACAGGGAGAGGGGAAATTTGTCATTTGGACATTATTCCTGGAGACTTGCTCCATATCACCGGCTTCTACTTTGTCCCCAGAGACATTTCTACTTCTACTTTGACTCCAAGAGACTGTGCATCTTGTGTTTCCTCACATAGAAAACACAGCATTCGCCTGATGATTTCTTTCCAGATCTCTCACCACTTCTTACCACCTCTGAGGGTGGCTGAGTTTGGAAGAGGAAAGACCTTGAGGCTATTGAAGGAAGAAGGCCAGGGCAGGGCTTGTTCATGTGTTTTGAGTGGCCATGCATTTTACCGTGTACTTGTTATTTTTGTTTTTTTGAATTATTATGAACACTGCTGAGATGAACTCTGTGGGTGAATTTCTCCCGGCGTACAAGAATTTTGTATACCTTGCCAAGGACCTGTGTATGTGCCTCTCCAACACCTGGTAGAGCTGGACAGAGGAAGCACAATTCATCACTGACGGAAAGGGTTTCCAAACCAAACTCTTTCGGCTCACACCTGACAGAAAGGGATTTCTTGGCTCTTCAGATAGAAATATAGATTCCCAGAGTTCTGGAGTGGAAAGACACTTTACAGTTCAAATACACAGAATCTAAAGTAACAAACAATGCTGCCTTGTTTAGTTATTACATATTTGTGCCCAACGTCTCCTGGAGAGGAAACTGCCTCCTACCTTTCCCCTTTGTACAAAAACAACAATTGGATACTCTCAGAGACATTGAAAAGGCATAGTTTAAAAAACACATAGTCAACAAAATTGAGAATGAGATGTAAGTTAAGAGATCCTAAAAAAAAAAATTCTTAAAGTTTAGTTGAATTAAGAGTACAGTTCTGTTAATGATTGGTCCCTTGAGCACAATTTTCCAGCACTATAATTTCTATTACATATTAAATTTCATGGAAAGTCTTTAGATATCAATATGTGCCAATACGAGAGATTTACCGACAAATGTTTTGTTTCAAATGGTAGACTAAGCCATACAAGTGCGTTTTAGGTGTTCCTTGACATTTTTTTGACATACCAATTTTCATTAAAAGTGATTAATTTATTTGAATGTAGTCATAAGAGTTCAGGCCCCACCAGAGTTGGTGGGTCTCCTGGTTTCTGTCACCTGAATTCAGCCTCTGTTCTGGTGGACACAGTGGTGTGTGGGGTCCGGCTCATACAAGCCTGCAAAAGTTTGTTCAATCTTCAGGCATTTTGTGAGTCAAAATCAGTATTCAAAATTAAATGATATAAACTCACACTTCAATAAATTACATTGAAAACAAAGCTAATAAGTACTTAAAACTCATTGCTTCCTAACTGTTTGACTATATTTTCCTATTGTCTATACTCTTGGGTTTTCTTTGTTATGCCTGGCGAATTTGTCTGGATGTGCTACTACCCGTGTGCACCTCTTCCAATACTGTGTTCATGTTGATACCACGAAGCTAGCTGTGGTGGGAGCATTTACACCACTAAAAGTGGCAAACACTACAAATCAGGGCTTTTATGGGAGAGCCAGTTGTTAGACATTTACCAACATACTCTTAGGGCTCATGTCACCTCTGATGGGACACTGAATTGTGAATCCTGGCCAACATTCCTTCTGCCATCTGGCCCTTGTGTGCCCAGTTCTAAGCAAAATACAGTCAGAAAGAAGGTACTCTATAGTCACTTCTTAAAAAAAAATGAAACACCAAAAACCTCATAAAATCCATTCCATAACTGACTGTTAGGGATACTACTTTGTTTTGTGGTATTATTCTGAGGTTTCCGCCTGAAACCTCTATTCCTGTGGCTAATGGAGACATCTCTATGAGGCTGATTTAATCCTTTCGAATACTTCTTATTTATTTTTCATAGTGGGTCCAGTCTAATGGCTGTTCTGCCTGTTAGGGAGCTGCCTTCTGCAGCAGCTTTGACGCAGCACCTTTCACCAACCTCTGGAGGACCAGAGAGCCAGAAGCACCTTTGGTTCATGCTGATTATTAGCAGCTTAGCATCTTGAGTACTAAGCATACTCCCCTTCCTGCTGGTTAAATCCCTTGTTTTTTCCTCTTGTTTGCACTAAGATAATCGCTAAGTATTCATCACACAAGGGCAGTGTGCTAGGTTCTGCTTTGTCAGGAAAACAGGAAGTGTTTTTTTTTCACTAATGTCAGAGCCAATCCAGCATGATATGGATTTAATGAGAGGCTGCAAGGAGCCCAGCAGACAGCCAGGTATATGATGAGAGACCTGTCCCCAGTCCACTGGAAGACCAGAGCAGCCAATACTAAGGCCCATATGACACCTGGTATTCTTGGTACACTTTTGAAGATGCTGATATATTCTTAAAAAAAAATAAAAAAAAGATGAAAAAATGTACTGTCACTAAGATTTTGGGGTTAAGTTTCTTCAGGCAGAATAGATATGCATCCAGCCATCCATTCCTTGATAACTAATCAAGCATTACAAAAAGCTAGGATCAAGTCTGCTCAGGCTCTTTGAGACTCTCTTGCCTATGGACAGGGCTCTGGGGATAGTGTGTGCAGGTGAAGGAGAATCTACCTGCTGTTGGCTTACTTCCTGCAGGGTGATGCTAGTTGTGGATGATACCAAACAACAAGAGGTCATTTTCTATGAGGAGTTTATGACAGTGGATGAACCTACCATTGAAAGTTTAAACAAGGCAACTGTTGGCCACCATGCCATCCGTGGTGATAGGGGTGAAGACAGAGATTTTGTACCTCCAGCACATTCCACTCCCTCGTTTCTAAACGAGGTATCTCAGAAAAGAAAAAGGTATAAAAGGAATCACTGACAGCAACTTAGCATTTCTAGGCCCTGACTTCCCTCCACAGCTTCATACTGAGTCAAACTTCCGTGTTTCTCAGAAGAGAAAAGGAACTAGAGCAAAGCCACGGTCTCCTGCACAGCTCCGGGAACGTGCTACCCTTGACACCTGCTGTCCTATCATGTTTTTGGGGGCACGGCTGCCCAGCCTCTCTGTCTGTCTGCTGCTGTTTCAGAGACTCTGTAGCATGCATACTGGCTCCCTGAGAAAAACTGAAGCAAAAGTGGTAATTTAGTAAGGGATCGTGTTCCACGGGTTGAGACTCAGGCTGTGTTGGTCTCATAGATGCAATTAGTTACCCAAATAGCAGAAAGCTTGTTCTGATGTTGGCCGGTACCTTGGCATATCACCCATGGAACAGATGGCTACTGGTTCCACAAATTAGATTTCCAGATGACTGCATCAGATTGTGTCATCCAGCCACTCCTTCCTTGCCCTTCCTGTCTCTCGGACTGATTGGAATGAGTCTAGGTAAATGCACTGACCTCTCGCCAATTGCCATTCCTCTGGGTGGGAGCACAGTGGAGACAGGGTCTGAGGGAGGTAGGGGAGTCTGCTCTGTGCAGACATTTAATTAATCTACAAAGTGCATATCGTCTTGACCTTCCCCCTCCCACCCCTATCCCAGCTTTCCCAAATGATCTATGTACTGACCTGAAGTCACCTGGTTTCCCCTTCAGTCAGCCCTGACGGCCCAATTGGAAGGGTTTTTCCTGCTCCAGGTCTACTCTTCTGATTCATATTGATGGGATGCAAGGAAGAATCCTGCCCCGTGGCTAAGGGGTGAAACAGGAGGGGACTTCTGCAGCAGAACTGCCCACCAGTCTCCTCCTGTCCTTGTACTCTCTTCTCAGAGGACTTACATGTACTTTGTACAAGGGGAGTCCTTTCATCCTGTTCCCTTTCTATCCCAATCTCACTGACCAAAAGGGACCAATTCTGACTGGTCAGAAGCCAATCAGTTTCCCTCTCTTGGAAAATGAAGAGGGAGGAATCAGGCTGTGAGTGGGATCAATGTGCAGGCGCTGGGGTGAAGGTCCATGCATGCTTGCTTCAGGGCTCTCCGAATGGGCCCAGCTCCACGGTCTATCTGGCCACCTTCTCCTTGGATCCACTTAATCCAGACCTTTAGAATAAATATCCATATAAGGACACATGCACACGAATGTTCACTGCAGCACTGTTTACCAAAGCAAAGACCTGGAACCAACCCAATTGACCATCGATGATAGACTGGACAGGGAAAATGTGGCACATATACACCAGGGAATATTATGCAGCCATAAAACAACGATGAGTTCATGTCCTTTGCAGGGACATGGATGAACCTGGAAACCATCATTCTCAGCAAACTGACACAAGAACAGAAAATCAAACACTGCATGTTCTCACTCATAGGTGGGCATTAAACAATGAGAACACATGGACACAGGGAGGGGAGCATCACACACTGGGGTCTGTCAAGGGGAAATAGAGGAGGGACAGCGGGGGATGGGGAGTTGGGGGAGAGAGCATGGGAGAAATGCCAGATATAGGTGATGGGGAGGAAGGCAGCACATCACACTGTCATGTGTGTACCTATGCAACAATCTTGCATGTTCTTCACATGTGCCCCAAAACCTAAAATGCAATTTTAAAAAGTAAAAAAAAAAAAAAAAAATATATATATATATATATATAGTCCATCAATGCCAAGTTTTAAATAGAGATAATGAAGCTTGGATAATAAATGTAAATTTATTGTTCAATAGAAAAAAAATAAATATCCCTTTATTTAAATTTGCACAAGTGGTTTCAGTAAGTAAAATGATCCTCTCTGGTGCAACCCTTACTCTATTTTCTTCATCAAAGGAAAGTCACAGAAACCATGTCACTGCCTTGACTATAACTAACCCCCAAATCCTGACATGTCAGATGACCACTACTGTGCCAGGCAAAGCATTCCTGAGCCAGCACCACAGTCAGGTTCTGTAATGAATGGAGTGGGACCGTATCTGAATGCTCCTTTCCTGTGCTCTACCCACTAGCGTAGCTCACGTTGCTTGTGTCTTAAAACCATGACATGAGTGTTCTTCTTTCAGTTGCCAAAGGGACCATACTGAAGGGGCTGACCTCTTCTGTGTGGTGGGCTTACCCCAGTCTGCGATGTTGGGGTCATCATACCAGTTGGGTTGGCTACTGATTGTATCTGCTTGATTGTCTTGACTTTACTGTAAGGTGGTTTAGAGTAGAGAGAAGCGAGGCCTCTCATGACAGGTAGCTTGGGACATGGACAGTCCTCCAGTGAGCAGGCAGCTGGGCTCGGGCACAGAGCTCCTGGAGGCGGGTGAAGGAAACGCCCTGTCAGCTAAAAGAAGAAGTCAGTCCTTTTGGTTTTGTTTCTTTGGTTTGCTTGCTTTTCTTGTTTGTTTTCTCAAAATTTTCAAACAAACCTGCCTGCCAGGGTGTGTGCCAGGAGCCCACTGGACTCAGTCTTTATAAAAGGGATGATTAGCTCTGTGGGTCTGATGACAGTGACCTTCAACATTCCCTACATAGGTGGGCAAGGGAGATCAGGAACATGACTCCCCCACCCTCATTTCGGGCTCTAGACTTCAGATCCCTGAAGCCAACCTCTTGTCAGATCAGCCAGTGACCACTGTCTGTTAGCTGCTTGGAGACAGTCCTGTATGGGTCGTTGGGGCATGGGGGAGCTGCTGGTCAGCTTTAAGAGGGACTCAGTAAAGCAGCGCGTCTATTGTCGTACGGTATTTGGCCAGAGGCACACGAGGAGAAACTGACTGTGGGTGATGATAGTTTCCTGTGGCAATCAGGGAATGGAACATGCTGGAGGTACGAAATCTCCATCTTCACCCCTATCACCATGGATGGCATGTTCCTTCTGTACTTGGTGATCTGTTCCTGACAGCAAAGTCCTTGTCATGAATGTGCTAGGCCACTTAGATCAACCTCTTTGGCCAGAAATGTATGAGTTTGTTGTTTACATAAGACCAGGCAGCGAGGTCCAGCCATAGGGAAGAGGCCAAGCAAACTGCAACATTATCATTTCCAGGTGTGTCCAGTTTAAATACAGACCCAGCTGCCTCAAGCACTCAGGCCAGTGCCTCCGGGACACCAGGTTAGCTGAGTTTCCAGCAGGCATCAGCCCTTTGTTCCCATGGTCTGTGTTCATTTATCTTCTTTAACTTCAGAGTTGACCTGTTGTTTTCTCCTTCAAAATCCCTAGGACTTTATAACCAGATGATTCTAAAATTTAAATAAGTATACACTTGGAAAGTGGACAAAATGTATTAAGACTCAGGCTTCAAGCAATGGCCAGGTTATAGGCTGCCACAAATCAAAAGCAGGCTTCTTGGCACTTCACACGGAGGGACTGTCTCTGATTGGGGGCAAGTGGCTTGCCATGCTGTGCTTCTTGGGTGAGTGACCACACTTGACCTTTCTTGTTTAGGAGTCCCTTTGGCCTCAAACCGGTGACTCTTTGGAATGCTGGCAAATCTCTTCAACTCACTACCTGAAAGAAAAACAAAAGTCAAATAGCATGATTTAAAAAAATACAGCCATGGCAAAAATACATCAAAGGACCAATAAATCATTGGCTCTGCATTAGGAGTGGGGAGAGATGGTTTTGCAGGACAGTTTCCAAGCCCCAGCCCCTCCTTCTTTACCGTTCTTGTCATGCAGTGCAATGCAATTCAAGACTGACACTGTATCGATATCTCTGAGTCCACATGACGCTGTTTGGTTAGGCAATGCCTGTTGGGTGTTTGCTTTATAAAAGGCTTGGGATTAAGACCTGAGTGAGGAGAGAGAGGGATCTGAAGACCTGGTTCTTGTGTTCACAGAGTTTGCAATCTCACTGGGAGATATCCTGAGGTCAAACAACTTAGAGGTAGTTCTTGGAAATCATAAACTACAAAATACAAATGGCATAAGGGGCACCAGGGAGGGGAGGGACTGACACAGTGAAAATCCTCCCATCTTCTCTGGGATATTTGACAACACATTTTGTGTTAATATACAGCCAGCTGAGTCCCAGATCTAGCCACACCGATGTAAATATTACACGGGTCTTTGATGTGCTTATCTACTCAAATGCCCATGGCAGTTTGGCTGATCAGCATCACTTGGGGGATTCTCACTAGTGGGACTATTAACCAGAGCCTGGTGTTGGTTAGTCACCAGCTTCTTCTCCCTTTTTAGTCTTATGAGGTGAGAATTTATTCCTTGCCTTGCTGTCATTGGATAATACAGTTACACACCAATATATTGTCATCACTTTCACCAATAATGTATGTGAAGTTAGTATTCTTGTTGGACGTAAGGGCAATCCTATATCCGGAAGTATGTGCATGGAAAGGAGTATATATTTGAAAGCTTATGTGTACTCACAGCATGTGAGAGGACAAATAATCCCTATAAAATGTGAATGTTTTAATTTCCAACACTAGTCCCCATGAGGCTGTTTATTTCTTCCTATGTTCTTGGCTGGCAGTCCAAGGTAACTGACACCACGTGGACATGGGCTAATTGATTCGGGCCTCACAAGTCAAGCTGCCATAGCTCCCAGGAGGTTCTGCTTACTTAAGTGAATAACATGCTTTGCTTCTTATTTTTTAAAGTATCCTTTCATTAAAACAGCAGATCACATGCATTTTCTAAAACTTTACTGCCAACTTTAAAAGATGGCTAGATTTTAGCACTGTATTTAAGGAAATAATCGAGAACCCATGGGCCACGTGGTGAACCTGTTTAACACATCTTGGCATATTGGTGAAGACAGCCTGGGAAACTTGAAAGACATAAATCTAGGTCAAGTAAAAGGATGTGCTATATCTACAGTGAGTATATGGAGTTTATTGTCCAGAAGAGACAGATTATACTGCAGATGGGAATAACTTAAAGATTTAGATTGGTTCTTGGGTTGAAGATCAATGAAAGGATACTGAGGAAAATGAAATTTAGATGTATATGACTGTAATTTTTTTTTTAATGAGAAAGGATAATCTCTGCACTCTCCTCCCAGATAAAATATTCCTTGGGACCAAGTTGGGAAAAGAACAATGGGCCCGTCTAATTCAACACAGGAGGCCCTTTGTATGGGGCTGAAAGCAGCTCTCTTCATTAAGGTGATGTGTGATGTTATGTATAACCTCGTCTGAGACATTTAAGAGCCTAAAGTCAATGGAGTGGCTCTTGCTCAGTTGACTGCCGGCTCAATAAGGATCTGCCACGTTTGTGTAACTTAAACTGCATTAGGAAAAGCCTGGGACTGGAAGAAGGATTAGAATAGTCCCACTGCGCCCTCTTCTAAACAGATAACTTCTGGAGTGGTCTCTTCCAGGCTTTTGGAGTGCCACTGATGTTACAACTTGGAGAAATAATACCCAAACATGTATGTATGTATATATACATGTTTTTACCATGCTCTAGGGCTCTCAGAGAAGACACATTTATTAACTCACTGAGCCTCACAATAAACCCAGGGTTTCATATTATCCCCATATTGCAGATGAAAAAAATTGAGGCTCAGAGAGGGTAATAGACTGGCCAGATGGTGGGAGTTCTAGCTGTCTGGCACCAAGGCTAGTGTTTTTCTACTACACCATGCTGTTTCTCTGCACTGCAAAAAGCCTAGAGGCAGGTGGCCAGGACTGAGGCTTCAGGAAGCCACATCCCAGAGGGAGCTTTTGAAGAAACTGGAGATGCTTGGTCAGAAAAAGAGTTGCTTTAAGAGGGCCCCTGATAGCTGTTGTCAAATATTTGAAACCTGTCCTGTGGAAGAGGGAGGGGGATGTCTTTGTAACTCCTGAGGGCAGAATTAGGACTAATCAGTTGGAATTATGCATGAAGCCAGAGGGTGAATGAGAAACCATATCTGAAAGGAGTGAGAAGTGTTGGAGCTGCAGAACTGTGTCCATACAGGTCATCAAAGCAATGGCTGAGAGCAACAGGAAGGCCTGGGAAGGAAAGAGCCTTCCAAGAATCTTGGCAGGTGGGAGGGAGGCCACCACGACAGACACAGACAGGCACACACACTGATTTTCATCTGTCTGCAGCCCACTCTGAGCAGTTTTCTTGTTCTGTGGCCCTGTGCTGGATGGGAATCCTGGCTGGTCAGTTTCAGAAGTTCATAGTTCAGAGCTGACCACAAATCCCTTGCATGCCCCCACTGGCTTGGGCAAAGCCCCTTCCAGTAGCAGCTGCTGGTCTCAGGCCTGCAGTGCTTCTCATGTTGGTGTTTGGAGTTCTCCTGTGCTGGGTCTATAGCTGCCCAGGACTTCCCCTACTCCCTCACAGATACTGAGGGTGCTCAGGGCTTGTAGTTGGTGGTTTATCCTGACCTGCTTGTATTTGGGGTTCATGGAAATACCCCATCAGCTAGTTTGTGATGCATATTGTCCATAGCCAGGTTTTTTTTAGGTGGGGATTTAGGAAGATCCAAAACCTGTGTGGCTGCTGTCCGCACCATCTTGCTAGAATTCTCTGGCCCCCGACTGTTGCTTCTTCAAGGTTCCTGTTGTATCAGCTCTCTGGCTGGGTGCTGGGAATCTACCGATTCCATTGTGTTCAATGGCTTCTTAGAAACTATCATCAGCATATAAAAACACAAAACTTCGGTGAAGGGGCTCAGAGGTACAAAGTAAGTTAAGCTCTTAGAACATAAAAAGAGAAAAATGAAAAAAGATTTACAAACAGATATAAAGAGGAGATTTTTCCCAGTGAGTTATGATCCTGGGCCTGGCAAGATAGGCTGCTTATCCACATTTTGCATTCTTCACCCCAGTAGAGAGCAATTCTCACAGTTGGGTGTCCGGCTCAGTAATCTGTCGGTTTCGCCTGACTAAAGTCACATCATTGACTGATGCCAAATCTTGCTCAATTAAAGGTTCATTTTTCTTTTGGCTGTTGGCAAATGCAACATTGATTATGGGTTATTAGCATCCACCTCCTCAGATTTCGAATGCGCTGGGAGCGTTGCCTGCACACCAACAGCAGCACCCAGGGCCCGGAGCCACCTTTCTAATCCGGGCCCAAGGACACCTCCCAGTGTGTCTGACTGCAGGCTGGGGATTTGCTCAGTCAGGCCCTTCCTAGGAAGATTAAAAGGAAAAAAAAGGATCTTTTCCTAGTCTCCTTCTCATTCCCAGCCCCCTACTCCCACCTCTAAGTCAAGAGAAATGGTGATATTTTGTGATAACATCTGGGCTCTCTTCATGCATTCATTCATTCATTCATTCAGTAAGTAAGTAATTTTGAGTGCCGGCCTGTAGGGGAAATGAGAAAAGCACAGTGTCGATGGAGAGATGAGACTGAGTCTCATAAGCCCTGTGTGACAGTAGCCTCCTTATTGCAGGAGTGCCTGAGCACATTGTGGAAACTGAGCTCTCAGCTGTGGCCACATGTTCCCATCATGCCCCCTTCCTCTGCAGGTCTCCAAGGAGAGAGCAGCCAGCAGCCCTGTCCTCCAATAGCCTTTCAGTTCTCACTTCCCTTCTTCCACCTTGGAATCTCCCTATGGAGAGCCTGTCCTCCAGCCCCTCCACTCACCCCTTGAGGCCTTGAGGCAAGCCTCATCAATGCCAAGGCTTTCCAGGAGGGACAGCAGCTTCTCTTCCCTGCAGGGCTGGGGTCTCTGCAAGGTGCCCCTTGGTGGGATGGAGTCCATGTCCCTGAGGTCATCCTTCTAGAGTTTCTTTGGCTTTCTTGCCTCTGCTCCTGATGGGACCCATAGGTCTCTACTGTTACCCAGTGCTTTGGTTTCCTTGGGCTGCTGGAACAAATTGCCATAAATGTAGTGGTTAAAATAATGCAAATTTATTATTTTATAGTTATGGAGGTCAGATGTCTTACTGGTCTACATTCAAGGTCTTGGTAGGGCTGTGTTCCTTCTGGAAGCTGTAGAGGAGATTCCGTTTCCTCACCTCTTCTGGTTCTGAGAGGCTTTCTGCATTCCTTGGCTTGTGTCACCTGCTCTGTCTTCAAAGCCATCAGTGTAGCATCATCTCTCCTCTCTGAGCTGTTTTGTCATCCCGTCTTTTGACTTTGACCCTTGCGCCCTCCTCTTGTAAAGACTCTGTGGTGAATCTAGACTCATCTGGGTAATCCAGGATGATCTCCCCATCTAAATCACATCTGCAAAGACCCTTTACCATGTAAAGTAACATTCACAGGTTCTAGGGATTGGGACATGAACATCTTTTGGGGGCTATTATTGCATCTGCCATATCAGCCCTTATTATCCTGACCAAGGCAGGGAGAAAGCCTCAACTCCTCAGCTCATCTGAGACAAGCCTGACATTTGTCAAAATGATAATAACTATGAGAGCTGACAGGTAATGAGTGCCTGCTTCAAAAATCTTGGGCCATAGAAGAACTTTAGATACATGTTCTCATTTAATTCCTCCCCCAACATCTCAGGTAGTTGAGGAGACAGAGGCATGAGTGGTTAAACATCTTGCTCAATGGAATCAAACCAGGAAGGCTCAGAAGCAAGCAGCACATGGGTTCCCTGGAAAGGAAGGTTGCCTGGGAAGCTAGCGGAGCAGAGAGATAAAGACTTATTCCCAAATATTGCCTGCAGCAGCAGAAATTTAAGTGTTTTATATGAAAGGCAGAGGATAAAACTTCTCAAACGCCTTTGTGGCCAGTGTCAATTAAGCACCATCACTCTAGGAAGTTGCTAATCAGACATTTCTGTCTAAAAAAATAACGCTGCTGAAGTAAGCACGAATTCTCTGTGAGCTACAGAATAACTGTCAAGCTCGTTAGTGGAAATTCTTGCCCCTCCTTCTCCTTGGTGGTTTGTCGAGGACTCTGCTGCAAAAATGCCTTGAGTGGTTTTTCTAGCCACAGTCCCCAGACGGTCTCTCATCTCCTTGCTTACTTTTAGCGGCCATGTGGATCTTCAGGAGTCTAATTTTCCTTTTGGAGGAGAGCTAGCAAATCTTCAGAAGAACTCTGCAATCCCATAATCCTTCTGACTGCCGAGTGAAAGATCGGCCTGGAGGCAGAGTTCACAGGAATGAAAAGGTCTCATGGCCACTTGCCCTAAAGAACACGAGCCCATGGAGAATCCAGGAAATGAAAATACAAATGCCCAGTTTTGATATAGGGCCAACGAGACAAACCTTGTACACGGTTCAGTGTTAAGTGATGTCCTTCATCTTCAGCCCTTGGGGCCTGGTGTCTCCGTTGAATGTCGATCAGCCCGGGTCAGAGTCTTTGCCTTGCCTGGACTGGCATTCAGGGCTGTTTGCAGGCACAGTAAATATTTGTCCTGTCGGACAGTGTTTGGCTGCTCACATGTTTTGTTTAAGAGATAAATGCCAGGAATCTCTTTCTCTCTCTCTTTGGTGTGAACTACAAGGAGATATACAGACATCATATCGTTCTCACTTCCCTAACAACTGTGAGACCTCGGATAAAAATGAAAATCTTCACAGGTCTCATATCCTGATTGGGTTTGTGTCAAGTCAACGTGAAGCCATCCCAGCCTCAGCAATATACATGCCATTGATAGCACAGCCTGTTCCAGGCCAGAAGCAATTTCTGTTCTGACAAGTCTATGTTATTAAAAAGTTAAAGAAAGCAGAGAAGGGAGTACAAAGATTAGATTTTTCGAAGATGAAATTACAAAGTTAATGGCACTAAGCCATCTGTTTGGAGAGGTAAGGAAATCCACAATGAGTTTAGGAGATATCAGAAGTCCACAGGAAGGATGAACCTGAGGAGGAAAAAGGAAGAAGAAAAGGAAAATAAGAACACTTCTGCCTTAGAGATATTATGTCATGATTGCAGGATAGAGGATAATTATCAATTAGAAGGAAGCACACATTAGGGTAACGTGTCATTGCTGCAAGCTAAAACCACATAATTGGAAATGACAACATCACACGTTCCTAACTACACATTCATAAATATGGAGCAAGTGGTCCATGGGGAAACTGAGGCAAGATTTTTTTTTTTTTTTTTTTGAGACAGAGTCTTGCCCTGTTGCTCAGGCTGGAGTGCAATGGCATGATCTTGGCTCACTGCAACCTCTGCCTCCCAGGTTCAAGCAATTCTCCTGCCTCAGTCTCCAGAGTAGCTGGGATTACAGGCGTGCACCACCACGCTCGACTAATTTTTTGTATCTTTAGTAGAGACGGGGTTTCACCATGTTGGCCAGGCTGGTCTCAAACTCTTGATCTCATGATCTGCCTGTCTCGGCCCCCCAAAGTGCTGGCATTACAGGCATGAACCACTGCACCTGGCCAAGGTCTCTTTCTTATGTGTGTGCTTATAGAAAACTAGGGGTGATGATTCTGATTGGCCATTGGGAGCTTCTCTCAGGCTGAGGAAGTGAGAAGCAGCAAGAGACTTTTCCAATTTTGGAAGGAGGGGTTTATGTGCTTATAATAATTATTCCCATTGCCACTAGGCAGGGTCACTCTGAGGAACTGCCCTGGTGAATGAGGTCCCACGAGGCTCGGGAGTATCTGAGGTGAATATTTTGCTTACAGAATGAGTGCCCTCCCCAAACAAAAATTAGAAAATGAGATTTATTAAAACCATCTTGTGTGCCTTTGAAACCATGGGATGAATTGTCCGGTGCTTAAGAGTTTATAAACTACGTGTCACGTAACACATGTCCTCATGTGGTCTTCCCAGCAACCATAATGGGAAGTTCAGTCATTATTCAGTCAAGAAACTGAGAGTCAGGGAGTTGCATGATTGCTCAAAGTCACACAGCAAAGTAAGTAAGTGTCAGAGCTGGGGGAGGACATGGATTGTTTAAGGACATGATATATTTCCTTTGTTTTTTATTTCCATTTATTGCCCCATCTGGCCCCTTGTCCAGTTGGAACCTCTCACTATTTCTGTCTATGGGGCAGGAGAAAAGCCAGAGCTTTGGTCCAGAGGCTTCATTAAGACTTTGGACTGAATGTGGAGTGAAGTTTCTGGGCCTCCCCTGACACTGTGATGAGGATCCTCATCTGTGCTGTCCTCCTTGCCCTGGGTCTTGCCCTTCCCATTAAGGCCAGGCCTCCCTTAGTCTTCACGAACGTGGGCCAAAGTATATAAACATCCCATAATCAGCAATTGATGAGGATGTTTATTCATTCAACAGATGTTTGCAGAGCTCCACACTGGGCACTGGGAATCCAAGTGGTGCCTATCCTCATGAGCTTATGAACGTGTCATGTCCATCATGTGATATGAAGAATTATCTATATCAATTAATAATTACTTGATAATAATTTGATGTTAATTAAATTATTAACATAGGAAACATAATTATAAATGGGGAGAATATGAAGGAAGAGAGTACTGTGTTAAAGCAGCATATATCAGAGAGCTGAATGACGGAGAGGAGAGAAGGTAGGCGCACTATGCTCCACTTGCCCTCCAGGTTAGAGCAACCTCTTCTAGTTGCTCTGATTCCTAGAGAGCCACGGTGGGTTCCCTTGCCCTCCAGTTTTTTGGTGGGTTTGGCCAATGGGAGACACCAGTGGGAGACAGAGAGCGGAAGGGCAGGAGTGGAAGCTTTATACCCTGGCCTCCTCCCCCACTGGGCTACAGTTAAGCGGTGGTGTGCTCCTCTTCTGGGGGTCCCAGCTGCTGTCAGGAGACCCCTCTTCTACAGCTGCAGTGTCCTCCTCTTGCTCTTTCAGACCCAGGGGGTGGCAATAGGGTCTAGCCCAGGGTGCTTCTCCAGCCTTGTTGGTTTCCTTGACCCTGCCTGGATGCTGTAGCATGCCCCTTCATTAAACTCCCGTCACTCGCCCTCTTGGAGTATGCTGCCTGTTTCTTGCTGAGACTCTGACCAATACTAACAGCTGCCTTGAGGAAGTGACTTTTGATTGAAAATTATCCAAGAGAAGAAACTGGGAGTGAGGAAGAGAGTGTACCAGGTAATGAAGAACATTGTTGGCTGAAGTGAGCAGAACACATTTGAGAAATGAGAATGTGGCTGAGTATAGAGTACTCAGCATGGTAGAGATGAGATTGGAGAGATAGGTCAGGGTCCAGGACCTGGGTATACAGCTGTGCAAACTGTGCACTGCACAACTTCAGGGGGAGCTCCACACAAACTATGAGACAAATGGAGGCCCTGCAGGGGCCAGACCCTGCTGGATCTTATGAGCCATGTTAAGAATTTGGACCTGGATTCTAAGAGCAATAAAAGCCACTGAAGAGTTTTAAGAAGGGTAGGTGAGAGAGAGCGAGAAAGAGAGACAGAGAGAGAGAAGAGAGAGAGAAAGAGAGTGTGTATGCGTGAGAGTGTGTGTGTGAAAGAGAGAGAGAGGAAATCAAATTTGCATTAAAAAACATATCACTGAGCTTCTGTTCATTCAGGATAGAAGGCTCTGTGAGGAAGACTGCTTAAGAAGTCGGTGTTGTTGACCAAGTGAAAGAACATGGTGGCTTGGAGAGGGACAGCAGGGAAATGGAGGGAAATAGATTAACTTAAATATTTTGAAAGTAAAACAGTGTAATTGTTGGTGAATTCGATATAGAGGGTAAGAGAGAAAGAGATGTTGTGCGTGGCTCCAGATGAATCCTGGTGCTAGCTAGATGACGGAAACCCTTTTAAGCTTGGGAAAACCAAGTCAGGATCAATTCAGGGGCAAGGCTGTGACGATGGTTGCTTTGAGGTATCCAAGGGAGTCTTCAAAGTCTGAAATGCTATTGGGAGCATCACTGAGGCGAGGACTGGAAACTGTCTGCTGCTGGATTTAGCAACTTGGAGATCACTGGTAGCCTTTGTTTATTTTCATTTTTATTTTTGGTGGAGCAAAGAGTCAGACTGGGGTGGTCTGAGGACTGAGAGGTGAGCAGATGTTGTCAGTGAGGCTGGACAACACTTTTGAGACGCTTGCCTGTGACAGGGAGGAGAGAGGCTGGGTGCTAGTTGGCCAACAAGGAGGGGCTGAGAGAGTGGTTTTTTTTTTTTTAATGGGAGCACATTCATCATGAAAATTCAATGGAAATATAGAGCTTGCATGTACAAAACAGAAAAAGGATCATTGAAAGTAAAGATTCCTGAGAAGGAGGGGATATTGGCATCCAAAAATAGGTAAGAGGACTTGCCTCAGATTGCTTTCAATTGAACTTTTTTATTACAGGAGAGGGAAAGGAAGAGAATGCACGTGGATGTGGGTGGATTGTAGCTCTGAATGTGTGGCTCTGAAGCACCTTCCAGATGGTGGTTCCTATTGTCTTCACGAAGCAGGAGATGTCATCTAGGCATCACCTGCTGGGAGTGAAGGGTGAGTGTGAGTGGATGTGAGCATGCATGTGCATGCATGAGTGTGCACGTGTGTGTCTGTCTGAGCTCCCATGCTCATCCGGAGTTTTAAAAGAAGCCTAGAATATTTGACATAATTTAGTATTAAGTAGAAAGTTCAAATTGACAGGACCAGGAGCCAGTCCCAATCCCGTGCCAGGGTTATGGGCAGGACTTCAGGATTTAAATTGAAGAGAGCAGAGGAGGCTGGGGCTCCCTGAGCATGGTTTTCATCTTTTCTCCAGCACCCCACCTGCTACTTAGGGACAGCAGATGAGGAGAGAAAACCTAAGGATGTACTTCAAATGTTACTGTGATATTTATAGTGTTGTGATGAAAATAGAAAATGTGTGGATGTGGCTTAAGTGTGGGGGGAGAGAAATTGATCACTCAGGGATCCTGTGCTTTTCTGAAAAGCTGATCTGTGAAGAATTCCCTGTTATGATGTTAACACATGGATGAGTGATGTAAATGTTTCAAGACCGCAAGTTGAAGGGTTAGGACTTGAATTGAGAAGGCAAGTTCATACCTGTATAAAGCAGTGGGATGTTTTTAATAATACCTGCTGTCTGTTCGAGGGGTAGTTAGGTACATTATTGTCAGGAAGAATCTAATTCCAGTCCTGAAAGCTTCCATGAAGAAATGTTAGCTGTACTCCTTAGGAGGAAACAGCATTGGAGAGACACTGCTGATTCCAAGATAAAATGTTAGGAAGCTTCCTTTGTCTACAGGCCAATGCCTCTGTCTCTTATCAGTCTCTACTGGCTCCGAAGCTAATCTTTAGCCTCCATTTTTTTTGTATCTCACTTGGCTCAGATCATGAAAAGGAGGAGGGGTGATTTACAGCCCTCCCTCAAACCAACCCAGCCACAATTAAGGGCCTGTTAGTGGATTTTCATATATCATCTTATTTAATCTCAAAACACCTTGTAAGGCAAGTGTTTTTAATTCCCACTTATCTCATTTAATCCTTATGACAACATTATGGGATCTATATTATTAACCTTAATTTAGAGATAAGAAACTGAGGCTTAGCGATGTTAAGTAAATGAGGTCACTCTGATGGTAAGTAGTTGGTTTCAGTCCAATGTTTTGTTAGAGCCAAACAAAGCCCAGGCTCCTTCTCTATGCCACACTGTAGCTGCCAGGGGTGCATTTTCAAGTCCAAGCCTCCACTGAAGTTGTGAGATTTGGGGGTCGGGAAGACCTCACTGGAGGTTGTGATTAAAGTTAGAGTCCTATTCTGTACCTGTAATGATGACTTCTCCCGCCTCCCCACAGCCCCTCCTGCACAATCCCAAACTCTTTTTGGAGGTGGTTATTGAACACAGTTAGACCCGTGCTATGACAGTGCAGGTCACAGTCACGCCTCACTCAGAAATGAGTTAAGACCCCTACCTACCCTGCTTTTCTTGCTTCAGCCTGGTTTATCTTCTTTAGGAAGTGGGCACTTACCTACAGCCCACTTTGTGCAGCACTCAGTGGCTAAGCCACGGGGATCTACAAAAGCAATGGAAGATACAGTGGCTGCTTTGCTGAGCTTTATTTTGGGACCTTGTGTGCCTTAGAAACTAACATATTTTTCCCACCAACACAAGCCCCTCCCCAGGTTTTCCTCCATTTGCTGACAAATAACTTCCTCAAAAACAAAGTCTGGGACCCAGACTTGAGCTTTTGACTTGGCCTAAGTTGGGTCCCAAATGCCCTGTGATCTCCTCTCCTCACTTCCCTTTTATTGCTGGGGCCTGGAGAAGGATTTAGGCTCAGTGCAATCAGGAGCTAAGGCAGATTTAGAGCCTGCTTGGCTCAGGGCCACTGGGATTTGGACCCATTAAGCCTTGCCTCCAGTTTCCTTCTGCAATCCCCCTTGTAAGTCTCCAATTGGAATTTGTTTAAATTGTCTCTAGGTTGTAGTGCCTTGCTTCAAAAGACTTGTTCCATTGTGGAGTAAAAAAGAGTTTCCATTAAATGTAAAGGCTTATGCAAATCATGTCCTCCTGCCCCCATTTCCTCCTTCCTAACCCTATCCCTGCCCCCCCTTGACAGCAGCTCAGAGGCTTTAGGGTGGCCACAGAGGAGCAGGAATCTGAAGTAACTATCACTTTCGACCACTGCTTATTGAGCACTTACTCTGTGCCAGGAACAGTGCCAAGCTTGTTACTTCGTTATCTCACTTTCCTTTTCCATGCCCTTAGGGTAAGATGTTATTAATATTATTATTTTAATAGAGATATATAAGTAACTTGCTCAAGAATATGTAGCTTCTGAGAGGACCAGGGTTTTACTCCTGCTCGGCAGAATCTTAAATCCAAGACCAATGAGTGCTGTACTTTCCAGTGAGATGTCTCTTTAGCCAAGAACAAGGATAATGGGGCTTTAGAGTGAGAAGGAAAAAAGAAGAAAGTATGAATCACCATGATGGGACTTCCTCAAAGAGGCACAAGACCCAGGACCATGGACTGGGCAGTGAAAAGGTATGAATTCTGTGGTCAGAAAATTGGGTTCAAATATTGCTGGCACTTAGAACTGTGCAATTGTAGGCAAGATATTCAACCTGTTTTAGCCCATTATTATTGCCATATTGCATAATTTCCCATAAATCTTACTACCTAGTTTATTTTTCATGTTGTATTTTTTATTTCTGGTGTATATATGAATGTATGACACTTGAGAAATGCCACCAAAATGATATATATTATTTGTAATTCAACCATTATTCAATAAGTATTTATTGACTACACAGTTATTTTATTGATTTTTGCCCCACTGTTACAGTGCTTAGAGCTTCAGAACTTTTCAAGTATCTCCAAGAATGTTAGAAACCTAAAATTATTAACTCCAAGATAGACAGCAAAATTTAATAAATGCTTAATTGTCTATTAAACTATCATTATGTCAACCAGTTAACTGTTGACAATGCTTTTCTAATTGTATATAAATAATAAATATCATAGAGTTTAAACTACAAAACAGATTTAACTTGTAATGGATACTTTTTAAAGATAAAACCATGACTATCAAATAAATAGACAAAGTGAACATATGTCAAATACTTTATTTAACTTATTAATTCATGAGGAAATAAGATGCTACAAGTAGTTCAAAGCAGAATTCAAAGAGCAGAGCTATATGCAGGTCATGAAATGAATTTACAAATAAACACAAAATTGGCTTTTTCCATAATTATTGGGGTGGAGTGGGAATCAAATTGTTCCTCCACCAGACAGAATTAATTTGCATGTTTATAGACAAAAATTGTTTGCATTGCTATCATTTTATTTTTATAACTTACAGAGTTGTAAATTAGCTCAAAGATAATGAGAGGTCTAAACCACATAGAATTAGATAAGCCAAAGTGGTATACTCTAGACAACGCATAGTTTTCCAATAAAAACATCCAGTAATCTCTTTGGTACTTTTTAGTACATTTCAAAGTCTTTCACAATTTTTTTCTAATAGTCTCCTTCCTCCCCTTGTGATTATGTAATCTCAAAGAAAGAATCCTTGATCACAAAATAAGGTTGATTTCAATTAGGTTTAGCCTGACTGTTTACATAGATGCAGCAAAGATGTTAAATAACATGGTTTTTCTAAGTTTGCCAATCTTTGCAAATCTTGAGCTACATAGTATTGAGCAACAATTAATGCCACAAAATTCACTTATGTCTGGGAGTTTTCATGAAAAAATCTCAGATGGGTTTAAAAGTCTCTACGATTTACTATCTTGAGGCCAGGAAATCAATTCCAAGAAACGCTCTATACCAAATTTTACCTGCAGTACCTACAAATTTGGGTGAAATCCTCTTTTCTTAAGGTCCCCAAATATCCTAAAGTTACTGGTGTACTAGAAAATGACCTTTCTAACCCCCTGAAAGGCGGGGACTCTGTCAGCCAGGAACCAGGCCAGCTTTCCTGGGAGGGCTTTGCAGGCACTGATTCTCTAAGTATGGCCAGCTTCTGTTTCTTAAAGCAAACTGGTGGTCATATCTGATTAAATCAGCACCATTCTTAGATATCACACTTCAGATAAGGCCTTGATTGCACAATCAATTTGTTTAATTATATTCTGGTGAAAGCAGGACCAATTCCTACCAAAATTATGCAAATGACTATATTGCCATGAAAAGTAAGAAGGTTCTTTAAGAGTTTCTGAATTCTGGGAACTCAGTGAGAATCAGATATTTAAAATCTGGTTTAAAAAATTTTTTTTTTAAATTTAACTTTTAAGTTCAGGGGTACATGTGCAGTTATATAGGTAAACTTGTATCATGGAGGTTTGTTGTACAGATTATTTCATCACCCAGGTATTAAGCCGAGTACCCATTCGTTATTTTTCCTGATTCTCTCCCTCCTCCCAATCTCCACCCTCCAACAGGCCTCAGTGGGTGTTGTTCCCCGTATGTGTCCCTGTGTTCTCATCAGTGAGTTCCCACTTATAAGTGAGAGCGTGTGGTATATGGTTTTCTCTTCCTGCATTAGTTTGCTAAGGATAATGGCCTCCGGCTCCATCCATATTCCTACAAAGGACATGATCTCATTCTTTTTTATGACTGCATGGTGTATAGGTACCACATTTTAAAAAATCCAGTCTACTATTGGTGGGTACCTAGATTTGATTCCGTGTCTTTGCTTTTGTGAATAGTACTGCAATGAACTTATGTGTGCATGTGTCTTTCAGACAGAATGATTTACATTCCTTTGGGTATATACCCAGTAATGCGATTGCTGGGCCAAATGGTAGTTCTGATTTTAGCTCTTTTAGGAATAGCCACACTGTTTTACACAATGGTTGGACTAATTTACACTCCCACCAACAGCATACAAGTGTTCCTTTTTCTCCACAACCTCTCTAGCATCTGTTATTTTTTGACTTTTTAATAATACCATTCTGGCTGGTGTGAGGTGGTATCTCATTGTGATTTTGATTTGAATTCTCTAGTGATCAGTCATGTTGAGCTTTTTTCATACGATTGTTGACCACATGTATGTCTGCTTTTGAAAAGTATATATTCATGTCCTTTGCCCACTTTTTAATGGGGCTGTTTTTTATTTTTTGTTCCTTATAGATGCTGGATATTAGACTTTTGTCAGATAGCTGTAGGTGTGTGGTCTCTTTTCTGGATTCTCCATTCTGTTCCATTGGTCTATATGTCTGTTTTTGTGTCAGTACCATGCTGTTTTGGTTACTATGGTCCTGTAGTACAGTTTGAAGTTGGGTAGCATGATGCCTCCAGCTTTGTTCTTTTTGCTAAGGATTGCCTTGGCTATTCGGGCACTTTCTTCGTTCTATATGAATTTCAAAATAGTTTTTTTCTAGTTCTGTGAATAATGTCAATGGTAGTTTAATAGGAATAGCATTGAATCTATAAATTTGAGCAGTATGGCCATTTTAATGACATTGATTCTTCCTATTCATGAGCATGAAATATTTTCCCATTTGTTTATGTCATCTCTGATTTCTTTGACAGTGTTTTATAGTTCTGCTTGTAGAGATCTTTCACTTCTCTGGTGACCTGTGTTCATAGGTGGTATGTGTATGTGTGTGTGTGTGTGTGTGTGTGTGTGTGTGTGTGTGTTATGTGGCAATTCTGAATGGGGTTGCTTTCCTAATTGGGCTCTCCGATTGACTGTTGTTGGTGTATAGGAATGCTAGTGATTTTTGTACATTAATTTGGTATTCTGAGACTTCACTAAAGTTGTTCATCAGCTTAAGGAGCTTTTGGGCCAAGACATGGGGTTTTCTAGATATAGGATCATATCATCTGCAAACAGACTTCCTCTCTTCCTATTTGGGTGCATTCATGTCTTTCTCTCGCCTGATTGCCCTGGCTGGGACTTCCAATACTATGTTGAATAGGAGTGGTGAGAGAGGGCATCCTTGTCTTGTCCTGGTTTTCAAGGAAAATGCTTCTAGCTTTTGCCCATTCAATATGATGTTGGCTGTGGGTTTGTCGTAATTGGTGCTTATTATTTTGAGGTATATGTTTCTTCAATACCTATTTATTGAGGGTTTTTAACATGAAGCAGTATTGAATTTTATTGAAAGTTTTTTCTGCATCTATTGAGATAATCATGTGATTTTTGTTTTTGGTTCTGTTTATGTGATGAATCACATTTATTTGTATATGTTGAACCAACCTTGCATCCCAGGAATAAAGCTTACTTAATTGTGGTGGATAAGCTTTTTGATGTGCTGCTAGATTTGGTTTGCCAGTAGTTTGTTGAGGACTTTTGCATAAATGTTCATCAAGTTTTCTCTTTTGTTGTGTCTCTGCCAGATTTTGGAATCAAGATGATGCTGGACTCATAGAATAAGATAGAGAGGAGTCCTTCCTCCACAATTGTTTGAAATCATTTTAGTAGGAATGGTACCAGCTCTTCTTTGTACATCTGGTAGTATTCAGTTGTGAATTCATCTGGTCCTGGGTTTTTTTTGGTTGGTGGGCTATTTATTACTGACTCAATTTCAGAGCTCATTGTGGGTCTGTTCAGGGATTTAATATCTTTCTGGCTCAGTCTTGGGAGGGTGTATGTGTCCAGGAATGTATCTATTTCTTCTAGATTTTCTAGTTTATGTGCATAGAAATGTTCATAATATTCTCTGATGGTTATTGTATTTCTGTGGAGTCAGTGGTAATATCCCTCTTCTTATTTCTGATTGTGTTTATTTGGATTTTCTCTCTTTTCTTCTTTATTAGTCTAGATAGTGGTCTATCCTATTAATTTTTTCAAAAAAAAACAGCTCCTGAATTTGTTGATCTTTGAATGATTTTCTGTGTCTCAGTCTTCTTGAATTTAGCTCTGATTTTGGTTATTGCTTGTCTTCTGCTAGCTTTGGGATTGGTTTACTCTTTGTTCTCTAGTTCTTTTAGTTGTGATGTTAGGTTGTTAATTTGAGACCTTTCTAACTTTTTGAGGTGAGCTGTTAGTGCTATAAAGTTCCCTCTTAACACTGCCTTAGCTGTGTCCCAGAGATTCTGGTTTATTGCATCTTTGCTTTCATCCAGTGCTGAGTTCAGGTCCAGAATATCTATGTTAATTTTCTGTCTCAGTGATATGTCTAATATTGTCAGTGTTGTGTTAAAGTCTCCCACTATTGTGTGGAGTCTAAGTCTCTTTGAAGGTCCCTAAGAACTTGCTTAATGAATCTGGCTGCTCCTGTGTTGAGTGCATATATATTTAGGATAGTTAGGTATTCTTGTTGAATTGAACCCTTTACCATTATGTAATTATCTTCTTTGTCTTTTTTGATCTTTGTTGGTTTAAAGTCTTTTTTGTCTGAAACTAGGATTGCAACCTCTGTCTTTTTCTGTTTTCCATTTGCTTGGTAGATTTGTCTCCATCCCGTTATTTTTAGCCTGTGGTATCACTGCATATGAGATGGGTCTCTTGAAGACATCATACCAATGGGTCTTGGTTCTTTATCCAGCTTGCCACTTGTGCCTTTTAACTGGGACATTTAGTCCATTTACATTCAAAGTTATTGATATGTGTGGATTTGATCCTGTCATCATGATGTTAGCTGGTTACTTTGCAGACTTGTTTGTATGGTTACTTTATAATATCACTAGTCTGTGTACTTCAGTGTGTTTTTGTAGTGGCTGGTATTGGTCTTTCCATATTCAGTGCTGCTTTCAGGAGCTCTTGTAAGGTAGGTCTGGTGGTAACAAATTATCTCAGTATTTGCTTGTCTAAAAGAATCTTATTTCTCCTTTGCTTATGAAGCTAAATTTGGCTGGATGTGAAATTCTAGATTGGAATTTCTTTTCTTTAAAAATGTTGAATATTGTCCAATTTCTTCTGATTTGTAGGGTTTCTGTTGAGAGGTCCACCATTGGTCTGACAGGCTTCCTTTTGTAGGTGACCTGACTTTTCTCTAGCTGCCTTTAGCAATTTTTCTTTTATTTCAACCTTGGAGAATCTGATGATTATGTATCTTGGGGATGATCTTTTTGTGAAGTATTTTACAGGGGTTCTCTGCATTACCTGAATTTGAACACTAGGTTGGGGGAAATTCTCATGAATAATATCCTGAAATGTGTTTTTCAAGTTGCTTACACTCTCCCTATTTCTTTAAGGGACACTAATGAGTCATAGATTTAGTCTCTTTAAATAATTCCATATTTCTTGGAGGTTTTGTTTGTTCCTTTTCATTCTTTTTTCTCTATTCTTGGCTGATTGTTTAATATCAGAAAGCCAGTCTTTAAGCTCTGAGATTTTTTTCTCCATTTGATCTATTCTACTGTTAATACTTGTGATTGCATTATGAAATTATTGTAGTGTTTTTCAGCTCTGTTAAGTCAGTTACATTCTTTTCTATATGGCTGTTTTATCTGTCAGCTACTGCATTGTTTTATCATGATTCTTAGCTTCCTTGGATTAGGTTTTAATGTACTCCTATAGCTCAATGATATTCATTCCTGTCCATATTCTGAATTGTATTTCTGTTATTTCAGCCATCTCAGCCTGGTTCAGAACCCTTACTAGAGAGGAAAGAAGACACTCTGGCTTTTTTAGTTGTCACGGTTCTTGTGTTGGTTCTTTCTCATCTTTGTAGGCTTGTGTTCCTTCTGTCTTTGAGGTTGCTGACCTTTGGATTTTTTTTTTTTAATCCTATTTGATGACCTTGAGGGTTTGATTGTGGTGTAAGGTGGATTCAGCCAACTGACTTTGTTTCTGGAAGATTTGAGGTGGCTAACACTCAGATCCTAACTCTGAGACTGCACACTCCAACTCTGGGGACTTGTATTGGGCCCCAAATTTGTTTTCTGGCTCCTTGAGGTTAGGACTCTACTTTGCTGGTTGGGGGTGGGGGGCGAGGTGCTCCGATACTTGCTGGCCGCTACACTCTGATGGGTGGTGTCAGCCAAAGCATTTCATAGTGCAGTGAAAGTGGGATCCTTTCTCATTCACACATGCCAGCAGCGTCAGTCATGGCAGCTGTGGCTGGGTGCTCACAGGTGCCAGGGTGCTGCCTCCCTGTGGAGGCAATGCAGCTTCTTGGGGGCCCTGCTGGTAAATGTGTGAGCAGTCATACCGGTTATGGCTTTGGCTTGGAGTGGGATGCTGGTGGGCACAGGTCTGTATGCCTTCTCTGTGCTCTGTAAGCAGGAGTGATCTAAAATCTGTTTCATTTCCGCTTACAAAAGCAGAGTTTACTAAATTGTCATGGGTTAAAGAAGTGTGAGAAGAGAGGGAAATGGCTTTCTTATAGATTCAGAAAACAGAACATTAAAACAAAAACTATATTCCAGATAACCCCAATAAAATTTCCCTTATCAGTACATTCAGTCCTATAATTAATTCTTGTTCCTCTGGATCTTGGGTTAGCAATCTCATGAAGCTGTCTGCTTCTCAACTAACAAGAGTTGTAGAAATCTTGCCTTAGCCCACAGGTGCAGTCTGAGAATTGTCTAAGTTATGTTTCATCAGAAGGCTGTACCCAAGGGTCTATTCTTTGAAATGTCAATAGTTTGAAGTACCTAGTACAGTCCTTTTCTGGGAAGCTTTATTTAAGACATAAACTCCGGCCTTCACTTTAAAGCATCACCTCAGGGATGTATTAGAGAAGAACAAAAACCATCTGTAGGCAACAAAGACATATGGCTGTGGTTAATTTCCTTTTTTTTTCTTTTTTTTTAGAGCTGATTTGCTTTTAATGGAGGTATATACAGAATGCATCAATGCAAAAGACTGTTTTATATACTCATCAACGTAGTGATTAATGTAAATTACATTTTGATAATGTAAAATACAGTATGTTTGTTAGGCCTCAAAAAAGAAACTACAGAGTTAGCTGCAACTTAAGGTAACTAGAAAGGCTCCTTACGTTGTTTTTACTCACCACCTTTATTATAATAGTTCTAAATGATATCTGGGGAGGGGATTAAAAAATAATACAAAGCTCTTTTCAGCTGTGGTTTAAAGAACTCTAGTGAAGCTATATGGCAATGACATTATGCGACCATAAAATTTCCCCAGAAGTATTTCTAATAACGTAGGAAGTTAAGAAGCTTAATAGTTTCAAAGTCTGGAAAGAAGTGAAAGTATCTTAGAGAATTTAAAAACATTATAAACCCCTCTTCTCTCTTACAGAGACATTTTAAAGCATGGACATAGCTTTAAGAATATTGAAGAAACACCAGTAGTTTTATAAAGCTTCAATGAACACCCCAAGGCACAAGTGTTGAAAACAGTCCATTCACAAAAATGTCACTGCATTGTACTTTTGGAGGTACAGGTATACTGCGCTTGCAGTGAGAGATCAACTTTATCCCTAGTTAAAAGCACCAGATGTGTCAGGCTCATTCCATTTACACAGGATGCACCCAAAGTCCCTTCGATTGTGAGTGATTCAAGTACTAGACCACACTTCCAACGTCTTGCCTATTTGCTTAGTCGGTGCTGAGTTTCTTTTGAACCCTGTAAGTCTGTAGAATATTTTGAAATGTCAGAACTACCCTGAAAATAGTCTTCTAGATAATACAGAGCTCTTCTAGAAGAGCTCACTGAATAATAACATTTACAGAAAGAAAGAAAGACAATAGCTGAGTTTCTTTGAAGTGAAGAAGAAAAATATTGCAGAACTAGCATGTAGGCTAAAATGTTTGGTAGCTAATGTGAAAAACTGCCAAGATTATTAATATATATTTTGGTAATCACTATTGGCCAGGTTAATTTTTTGTGTAAAATATACAATATGTTAACAGAACAGAAAAATCATTATTTTAGACCACTAACAGATAAAAACCCACAGCAAGAGCAGCATGTATAGGGCAATTAAAAGGTAGAGACATTTACTAGTTTTTGAATACATCAATACACTTTGATTATAGAAATATTTCATTTTTAAAACTAGAGTGCCTTAATGTATTTTTAATAACAACCCAATCTAAGGAGCCTTGGAGGCTTGTGAAAAGACCAGTCCACCAAGATGCTGTATTTCTAGTGTAGGGTGGATTAATACTCCTGTAAGAAGGAAGGAACTGAATCACCTAAGCATTGCTAAACAGCGTTTTTCTTTTAAACAGTAACTCAATCTCATGACTCACTTCGTTTCACTAGTACAAAACAAAGCAGGAGAAGAACTAAGCTCACTGGTCAGCCCCAGAAACAATGATGTGGCAACCTGCAGTCACTCAGCTCATGTGTGATGATGGGCAGAAAGCTGCTCAACTCTTGCTGTCTACTCCTTTACATCATAGAGGAGTTTGATGTAACCATTCTCTTTATCAACTTGAAGCTGCCTACAGGCAAAGAAATCATGAACTTCGGGGGAGGCTGAAACGTTCTGGGGGAATGTTATGTTCCTCCTGTAGAGATGAATTAAGTAATACTTCCTGGGCCTTCTTTTGAAGCAGCCACTTGTCTTCTGCAGAGGATAAGTGGCTGAGGTTGCCCATCTTCTGTCCTGGCAGGACCCAGTTAGCTGTGTTAAAGGGACACCAGGAAGTGGTCATGGGGCTTTTAAGCTTTGGTTTGCCAGCTCTGTCTTCACTACTAGGCACTTCCTCAGAACTTCCTTCTTTGTATGGGGGCCAGATGGGCCACTCTGACGAAGAGCTGTTCTTTATGACTTGGAAGGAATCACATATTCTAGAGGAACCATTGCCTTTAGTGCCTTTTTCTTTTATCTCTTTTTCAGAGGGACAGAGCCATATATTCAAGGAATCTTTATGCTTCTCAGACTCAGGTTTGGGTTCCTCAAGCATCCCATTTTTATCCTTTCCTTCTTTCTTCAGAAGCCACTTGCACAGAGCTTCCTTACAATTCTCATTACACACACACTCTGCAAAGCTTGTGCAGGGCTCATTGGCTTTGCACATCTCCCTCTGTCTTACATGGGTCCTGATGGTTCTGGACAAGCCAATCCTCAGTAACCATGCCGGGGGTTGGACAATGGTTTCTTGGCTTCCAAATGGTCATCCAGGCACTTCAGATTGCCCAGGTTTTCAATCTCCACCCCCTTGGGCTGGTTGCCCTGACAGTTGATACAGGGGTTGGTTTTCACAAGCCAATCATTCACATTGTAGAACTGGAACAAGTGCTTAAACTTCTCACTGGTTTCACGACTGCCATTCTCGGGCTTCTTCAGCTTCTGGTGTTCCTAGGGTGCTACCAGCCAATCTGACAGGTCTGTCTCACCTTGATTAGGAAGCTTTTGGTCTTCAACCTTTTCAATTTCAGTGGAGAAAGAACTAGTCGAGGAATGGCTGTTACACTTTTGATAACTGGGTTTTTCAGGAACTTCCCATTGCTGACTCTTGAGGAGCCAGTCTTCTAAGCCCTTTAGGTTTTGCCAGATATTACTGAGGAAATCGAGGCTCTGACAGAAGTCTCACTATTCTCCAAGGTCTGCTTTTGGGTCAGCCAGTCCGGGGGGTTGGTGTTGGGTATGTAAGGAGACTGACAACCATGGCAGGTTTGCTTCCAAGGAGCCATTTGCTGAGAGGGACAACTGTGATGCTGGATTCTGCTCTGGCATTGGGATATAGCCTCTTTTCTCCAGGAAAGGCCCAGTATTTGATTAACTAGCATAAGCCATCAAGTGCTCAGGAATTTGAATGGTTTCTAGATACCCAAATGCGGTGATGGTCTGATGCAGAGCAGTTGTGTCTGCTTCAAAGAGTAGGGCAGTTGAATATTGAGGCGTCAGGGTCCAACTGCCCAGTCTCTGCAGGCACACAGAGACTTGATTGGCTAGATCTTTGTTTTGAGTGCACTCCAGTTGATGAATAAGACGATTGAACTGGCTTAATAACCAGTAGAGCTACTGAGCTTGCTGCTGAAGTGTCTCTTCTTCAGCTGATAAGTGAGATCTACCTGTTCGTACAGCCAACCTAATGGCTTCTAAGGCATTCCAGGTGATGGCTTATACAACTGTGAATCTCAACTTTGACCTCTTGCAAGTTATCTTTAATTTGCTGTTCAATCCAGAGAACTCCACCTATAGCAAGCTCCAAGTCCCTCCATGCATCAGGACACCTCTAAAGGGGTTCTCTATTACTGGAGGTGCCACTCTGGTCCTGTGAGGTATTCATTCTGCTCACTGCTCCAGGTCTGCCTGCCTCTCCTGGTGATCTGAGGGGACCTTGGGTGGACTAAGACATGGCTCCACACAAACCTGTGGCCCAAAGGCAGAGTTCCCTGGCTGTGATTAACTTCTTCCTGATAATTTTGAAATGTACAAAGTATGAGGACATGTAAAACAATTATAATAAAGCCATTCAACAAATTCAGGCAGGGAGTGGTGGCTTACACCTATGATCCCAGCACTTTGGGAAGCTGAGGTGGAAGGATCGCTTGAGCCTAGGAGTTTGAAACCAGCCTGGGCAATATAGGGAGACCTAATTTCTACAAAAAATTAGCCAGACATGGTGGTGCACACCTGTGGTCCCAGCTACTTGAGAGACTGAGGTTAGAGGATCACTTGAGCCCAGAAGGTTCAAGGCAGTAGTGAGCCATGATTGTGCCACTGCACTCCAGCCTGGTGACAGAGCAAGACAGTCTCAAAAAATAAAAAAAAGAGAAAAAGAAAAAAGAAAAATCCAGACAAAATATCTGTAAGGGTATCAAACATTTCCAAAGAAGTTAGTGAATGCTACATTTGGTTTCTAAAAATGTATGAATATAATTTTTATAGAGGAAAAAGCTCTTGAAGTATTACATAATCTTGAGATTATAATAAACACAGTATACCAAGAATATAAAGAGAGGCTATATTTTTATTGACACATGATAGTTGTACATATTTATGGTGTACATGTGATATTTTGATACATGCATATAATGTGTAATGATCAAATCAGGGTAATTAGGATATGAATCACCTCAAACATTTATCATTTCTTTGTGTTGAGAATGTGAAAGTTGATCATAAGAATTGGGTCATTCTTGTAACATTCAACTACTGAAACAAAGTTGAGAAGCCGGAAGAAAAAAGCACTTAGGGTACAAAACATTGCTCCAAAAATGTAATTCTCTGGAAGCCTGACTGCTGCAACTGCTTGTTGTAACTCGAAGCCAGTTTTATCTACAGATTCCAAGAAAACGTTGAAACTCTAGGACAAATTTTTTCCACCACCAATTGGAGTTTGCCAGCTCCCCAAACCCTTGCCAGTGCCAATAAACTTTCTTAAGAGAGCAATACCCAACATTTCTCCTTTTTTATAAAACCTCCAACCTTCTCTTTTTCTTTGGACATACTGAAGACGATCCAATCTGCATGTATGCCCCAAACTGCAATTCTTTCTTCCCAAATAAAACATTAAATTTAGAGATTCTTCTCAACATTTTAAATTTGACTTTGACAGGAACATCCCAGACCTTCTCATTGAGTGACTTTGAACTATACAATAAATTATTCTTAATGATAGTCACCCTGCTGTGCTGTCAAATGCTGGAACTTATTCCTTTTATCTAACTGTATTTTTGTACCCATTAACCAACCTCTCTTTATCTTCTCTCCCCACTCTTCTTGGCCTCTGGTAACCATCCTTCTACCCTCTACTGCCAAGACATCTGCTTTTTTAGCTCTTATATGTGAGTGAGAACATGCAATATTTGTCTTTCTGTGCCTGGGTTATTTTGCTTAACATAATGTCTTCCAGTTCTATCCATGTTGCTTCAAATAACAGGATTTTATTATTTCTTATGGTTGACTAACATCCCATTGTGTATATGTACCACATTTTCTTTATCCATTCATCTGTTGATGGACACTTGAGATACTTCCAAACCTTGGTTATAGTGAATAGTGCTGCAATAAACACAGTAGTGCAGATATCTCTTTGATATACTGATTTCTTTTCTTGTGAATATCTACCCAGCAGTGGAATTACTGGATCATATGGTAGTTTTATTTTTAGTTTTGAGTAATCTCCATACTGTTTTCCATAATGGCTGTACTAGTTTACATTCCCAGTAGCAGTGTGTATGTATGAGTTCCCTTTTCTTTCTTCATATTGTCTCCAGTATTTGTTGCTTTTTGTCTTTTTTATAACAGCTGTTCTAACTGGGATGAGATGATATCTTACTGTGTTTTTAATTTGCATTTCTCTGATGATTAGTAATGTTGAGCATTTTTTCATATACCTATTGGCCATTTGTGTGTATTCAGCCCATTTTAAAATCTGATTTTTTTGCTAAGTTGCCTGAATTCCTTGTATATTTTGAATATTAATCTCTTGTCAGTTGAATAGTTTGCAAATATTTTTTCCCATTCTGCAGGTTCTCTTTTTACTCTGTTGTTTTCTTTGCTATGCAGAAGCTTTTTAGTTTGATGTAATCTCATTTGTCTATTTTTACTTTTGTTGCCTGTGCTTTTGATGTATTTTCCATAAAATCTTTGAAGACATCAATGTCTTGAAACATTTCCCCCAAGTTTTCTTCTAGTAGTTTTGTAGTTTTCCATCTTACTTGTGCATCTTTAATCAGTTTTGAGTTGGGTTTTTGTAGATGGTGAGAGATAGGAGTCTAGTTTTATTTTTCTGCATATAGACATTCAGTTTTCCCAGCACCAATTATTGAAGAGGCGATCCTTTTTCCACTGAATGTTCTCGGCACCTTTGTTGAAAATCAGTTGGTTGTAAATACCTGGATTTATTTCTGCTATCTCTATTCTGTTCCCTATGTGCCTTTTTATGCCACACCATGCCCTTTCAGTTATTGTAGCTTTGTAGTATATTTTGAAGTCAAGTAATATGTTGCCTCCAGTTTTGTTCTTTTTGCTCAGGATTGCTTTGGCTATTTGGGGTCTGGTGGTTCCATATAAATTTTAGAATTGCCTTTTCTATTTCTGTAAATAATGTCATTGGGATTTTGCTGGAGATTGCATTGAATCTGTAGAACACTTTTGGTGGCATGGTCATTTTCACAATATTAATCATTCCAGTCCATGAACATGGTACATTTTTCAATTTGTTTGTATTCTCTTTAATATCTTCCATTGGTGTTTTATACTTTTCCTTACAAAGATAGTTCACCTCCTTGGTTAAGTTTATTTCTAGATATTTTAATTTTTTTAATAACTATTTAAAATGGGACTGCATTCTTAATTTTTTTCTCAGCTGGTTTGTTGTTGGTGTATAGAAATGCCACTGATTTTGTATGTTGATTTTGCATCCTGAAATTTTCCAGAATTTGTTTATCAGTTCTAAGAGGTTTTCTTGGCGAAACTTTTAGGGTGTTCTATATATAAAATTATGTTGTCTGCAAATAGGGTCATTTGACTTCTTTCTTTTCAATGAAAGTGGCTGTTATTTTTTTCTCTCCTAATTGCCCTGGACTTTCACTACTATGGTGAATATTTTTTTTCTCTTGCCTAATTGCCATAGGACTTTCATTATTAGGATGAAGTGGGCATTCTTGTCTAGTTCTAGGTCTTAGAAGAAAAGCTTTCAGCTTTTCCCCATTCAGTACAGCTGTGGGTTTGTCATATATGACCTTTATTGTTTTGAGGTATGCTCCTTCTATAACTAGTTTGCTGAGGTTTTCTTTTGGTTTGTTTGTTTATCATGAAGGGATGTTGAATGTCATAAAATATGTTTTTTACCTCTAATTTGAGATGATCAGTTTTTGTTTTTCATTCTTTTCATATGATGTATCACATTTTTTGATTTGTGTATGTTGAACTATCCATGCATTCCTAGGTTAAATCCCACTCGATCAGGGGTGAATGATCTTTTAAATGTGCTGGTAGTTTTGGTTTGCTAGGTTTTTTTTTAGATTTCTGCATCTATGTTCATCAGGGATATTGGCCTATAGTTTTCTTTTTCTATTGTATATTTGTCTGGTTTTGGTATCATGATAATGCTGGCCTCATACAATGAGTTTGAAATTATTTCCTCCTCTTCAATATTCTGAAAGAATTGGAGAAGAATTAGCATTAGTTCTTTAAATGTTTAGTAGAATTCAGCAGTAAAGCCATAGGTCCTGGGCTTTCTTACATGGGAGACTTTTTTATTAGTGATTCAATCTCATTACTTTTAATTAATCTGTTCAAGTTTTCTATTTGTTCTTGGATCAGTCTTGGTAGGTTGGTTGTGACCTAGACTTTATCTGTTTCTGCTAGGTTTTCCAATTTGTTGACATATAGTCGTTCATATAGTTTCAAGTTATGTTTTGTATTTCTGTGGTATCAGTTGTGATGTCTCCTCTTTGATTCCTGATTTTATTTATTTGGATCTTTTCTCTTTTTTTCTCAGATAGTCTAGCTAATGGATTGTTGATTTTGTTTATTTTTCAAAAAATTAACTTTTTGTTTCATTGATCATGTGTATTTTTTTGTCTCAATTTTTGTTCACTTCTCTGATTTTTATTATTTCTTTTCTACTAACTTCGGGATTGCTTTGTTCTTGCTTTTCTGCTTCCTTGAGATGTACATTAGGTTGTTTATTTGAAACCTATGGCATTTATTGCTATAAACTTCCCTTTTCTTACTGCTTTTGCTGTATCCTAGAGGCTTTAGTATGTTGTGTTTCTATTTTCATGATTTACAAAATTTTAAAATTTCCTTCTTAATTCCTTCATTGACTCATTGGTCTAGTTGGTCCTCTTGCTTACATTTTTCTACTTTTTATTTAAAAAAATATTCCATGGGTAAGACTGATGTATATCCCCAGTTGAGAACTAATGATCTAGAATTCTCTAGATTCAAATTAAACAAGTATGGTTTTGACTAAGATAGCATTTCAAATAATAACTGAGTTTACAACTAATAACATTATACTGCTATTGTCTAATATCAGGCAAAACATTGCCAGGATACTCATAAATACAGAAAAACTTGAAAGAAAACATTTCTTAAGAGTTTTGATCAGTGTTTTCCCTGAGGTGAAAACACAGGCTGAAAAAGTAAGAACATTGACAAATCCCCAGGGACTTCCCACAAATCATACAATTTCTGAAGTATTCATTTAACTTACACAGATTTCACCTGAGGCAGAGTGAATGTCTCTTCTGATATGTCTTCCCATGAAACTTACACTAGTCACACACAAACAAACCCACTTATTTCTAATACTTCTCTTTTTATAAAGTAAAAGAGAAAACCTTGTCATTTTTCTTTTCCCAGGAGCTTTCTGGGAAATATCAAGATGGTTTTAGGTGTAAAAAAATCTTGAAAGTTTTATTTTATTTTTTCCTACATTTAGGATCTTATTTGGGGAAGGCAAAATTTTTTAAAGTTGTCAGAAGAGTTTGGACACTTGCTTAAGAGAGGCTTATGGATACCTAAGAAGCAATATTTCGTTACCTATTTAATTAAAGTGACAATAAAACATTAAAAAATACATACTAACAGCAATGCAGTTAGAAAAAACCCTTACTTCTTTCATAAATGAGGAATTTTTTCTACTTAAATAACAAAAGACATTATAAAATCATCATAAAACACAGAAAATTATTCTGGTAAGACACAGAATGTTTTCTCTCTAGGCAGAAAGAATTATTCACTTTAATTATTGTAAAGTAAGCATGGTTAGTATTCTTTATGGAAAGTAAAGAATTACCATTCATATTGTAAACAAAGGCATTCATCAGTAAACCAGGGAAGCAAACCCATCAAAATAGAATGAACTTTCCTAAGATTTAAATATATTTCATCACTTCTTTTCAGACAGAGCTATCATCCACAAAGGCCAAGCCTAGTTCACATTCCAAGTATGTTCTTTCCTTATGCTCTTTCGTATTCTAAGACAAACTGACTCATGACATAAGGACAGATCTCAGGTCCAAAAGCTCAAAATAAATTTTTAAAATAATTCTAACATGTTACTTACGTAAACATGCAATTTGTTCATCACTGCTATTCTCAAATTAGATAACAAACCAATATTTAAAAAATTCTCAGCTCTAACTTCTAATATGATATTGGTAGTTATAATCTACATACACAGGTAACCTTTGAGAGCTGCAACAAGTCCCAAGGGTGCAAAATGGTTTGGAGACCAAAAACTTTGAGGACACCTGCTTTAGGATAAAACTACTCTTTTTCCTTGAAATATCAAAACACATATGCAGTTGGATCTCTGTGTCACTATTGCTCCTTAGTGGCAACCACTCATTAACTATAACTTTTAAACAAAGCAACTAACTTCTCCTTTACAGAGAAAAGTGAGTGTGGGATGGAAAATTGAGAACCTCCTGCAATACACAAGCATTACAGCAAACTAGAGAAGCTTGAAACAATTGTCTACAGACATGCACATCTCTTTAACATGTTCTTAAAGTGGCACAAGTGAACATGTCATTAACATTACTCATAGATACAGTACCTCTAGAGCTCATAATTAATTAATTGTGTGGTACAGTAGTCTATCTTACTTAGAAATTATGTAGATATTCCACATATATCTGATAATTAACTCAATTTAATACCAGTTCAAGGTTTTTCAGCTACCTAAGGATCTTGGAAATTATCTTCAAGTTGGCAGACTACAAAACATAATTATTCTTGAAATAAGGTTATGGAAATTATGATTCAATTTTGTTGGACACAAATTTACATTATGTGCGAATAATGTTAGTGTGTTTGATCAGTAACCTGATAACTATAGGACGAAGCAAACTCAAGTAGAATAAAATGTATGCTTCTGTTATACTCACACAGATAAATCAGAGAAGACATAACTGTTTTATTAAACCAAGCATATTAAACTACAAATGCTCCTTGACTTATGATGGAGTTATGTCCTAATAAACCCATTGTAAATTGAAAGTACTGTAAGCCAAAAACACTTTCAGTTTATGATATTTTCTCTCTTTCCCTCTCTCTTTTCTTTTCTTTTTCAGGGTCTTGCTCTGTTGCCAGGCTGAGTGCAGTGGTGCAGTCATCTCACTGCAGCTTTGGTCTCTTAGGCTCAATGGATCTTCCCATCTTAGCCTCCCGAGTAGCTGGGACTACAGGCGAATGCTACCATACCTGGCAAATTTTTGTATTTTTTTGTAGATATGTGGTTTGGCCATGTTGCCCAGGCTAGTCTTGAACTCCAGGGCTCAAACAATCTGCCCACTTTGGCCTCCGTAAGTGTTGGGATAACGGGTGTGAGCCACAGCACCCAGCCAATATTTCCAATTTGAGATGAGTTTATCTGGATGTAACCCCAGTGAAATTGAGGAGTGTACTGAATGAATACCACTTTTGCACCATTGTACAGTTGAAAAATCCTAAATCAAACTATGGTCAATCGAGAACAGGCTGTAGTCTTATTTGCCAAAGATTTGCTGTAATTATGTGAACTTGAGCAGGGTGCAGTGACTCATACCTATAATCTCAGTGCTTTGGGATACTGAAACGGAAGGATGGCTTGAGCTCAGGTGTTCAAGGCTGCAGTGAAATACGATTGTGTCACTGAACTCCAACCTAGATGATAGAACGGGACACTGTCTCTCAAAAAAAAAAAAAAAAAGGTGGAAAGTGGGCAGGTGGCTCCTGCCTATAATCCTAGCACTGTGGGAAGTTGAGGCAGGAGGATGGCTTGAGGCCAGGAGTTCAAGACCAGCCTAACCAACACAGAGAGACCTATTTTTACTAAAAATTAGAAAAACCAAAAAGTTATCTGTGTGTAGTGGCATGCACCTGTAGTCCCAGGACTCAGGAGGCTGTGATGGGAAGATCACTTGAACCCAGGAGGGTGAGGCTGCAGTGAGTCATGGTTGTGCCACTGCACTCCAGCCTGAGTGACACAGCGAGACCCCGTTTCAAAAAAAAAATTACTTGGATTCTTAAAGGGTTTCTGAATTTGTTTCTGTAAGCATATTTTAGCATAGTACATTTAAAGTATTAGAAGACCAATCTCCTTAGTTTATTAAAATTTTAGGAATATTTAGTTTATAAAAGCACTTAATTATGTCTTTTAGTCAATCAGAATAGAGCTTCTTTAAGAAACTTTAAAATTTAATTTATTAATACTCACACAACAAGAGGTAAAGGCTTAAATTACAGAAATAGATGTCTAGCCACAAAGGAGCTTAGAGCTTCAATTCTACAGTTTTAGCCTCAGGTTAAGAGATAGGAGGCACACAAACACAAAAACTCACTGGAACAGATATCAAAGGGCTATTCTCCTTCCCTATGGGCACAAACTTCTTTGAGCTCAAAATAGACAAATTGACAAATAAGACTAACCGACCAGATTCTCTGTCATCTTTTTATTTAACAGAAAACAGATTTCTATAACATATTAATCCATTTATAGAAACCATTAAATGATCAGACTGTAAAACCAAATTCCTGCTCATTGTTGCCACCGTTGGGGGATGGCTTCTCAGCCATATGCAAAAGAAACAAATGAACTAAAACAAAACACAAAATTGGTAGAGATGGGGGAAAAAACTAGAGAAACAGTCAACAAAGTTCTATTGCTACCTGTCGTAGTCAGGGCTCTGTAGAGGACTAGTAGGATAGGTGTATATACGAAAGTGAGTTTATTAAGGAGTATTGACTCACACGATCACAAGGTGAAGTCCCACAATAGGCTATCTGCAAGCTGAGGAGCAAGGAAGCCAGTCCAGGTCCCCGAACCCCAAAAGTAGGGAAGCTGGCCAGGCGTGGTGGCTCACACCTGTAATCCTAGCACTTTGGGAGGCCAAGGAAGGTGGATCATGAAGTCAAGAGATCGAGACCATCCTGACCAACATGGTGAAACCCTGTGGCACTTGCCTGTAATCCCAGCTACTCAGGAGGCTGAGACAGGAGAATCACTTGAACCCAGGAGGCAGAGATTGCAGTGAGCCGAGATTGTGCCACTGCACTCCAGCCTGGTGACCGAGTGAGAATCTGTCTCAGAAAAAAAAAAAAGAAAAGAAAAAGTAGGGAATCTGACAGTGTAGTCTTCAGTCACTGGCCGAACACCCGAGAGCCCCTGGCAAACCACTGGTGTAAGTCAAAGAGTTCAAAAGCTGAGGAACTTGGAGTTCGATGTTTGAGGGCAAGAAGCATCTAGCATGAAGAAAGGTAGAGCCCAGAAGACTCAGCCAGTCTAGTCCTTCCATGTTCCTCTGCCTGCTTTTATCCTAGCTGTGCTGGCTGCTGATTAGATGGTGCCCTTTGAGAACGAGGGGGTGGGTCTGCCTCTCCCAGTCCACCGACTCAAATGTTAATGCCCTTTAGCAACACCCTCATCGACACACCTAGGAACAATACTTTGCCTCCTTCAATCCAATCAAGCTGACACTCAATATTAACAATCACACTACCTCAGGTTCCAGGAATTTACATGGTGGGGCTTCAGCTTCCTGGAGACGCACTTCTCTTCCCCCGGGAGCAGTTTCTCTGGGCCGTCAGGTGAGTCCACATCGCTGGAAGATGTCTAAAGCTGCTAAAAAATACATTTTTTGAAAAAGGTAAACATAACTTATGCAAATATAAAATGAACGTGTCAATAGTTTTACTTGATAAGAGAAATAGTACGACGTTACAATGGATTCAAAAAATATTTCAAAGAGCACAGACACGTAGAGGCATGCAGGGGAAGAAAACGTCCTCTCCTTCTGCCTGTCTCAGAGTTGTTAGCTGGGACCTTTGTAACAAAAGACAGGAACAACAGAAATGAACACAAATTTATTTAATAAAAGTTTTTGTAACACTGGGGACTTTTTTTTTTTTTCTGAGACAGAGTCTCACACTGTCACCCAGGCTGGAGTGCAATGGTGTAATCTTGGCTCACTGCAACCTCTGCCTCCCAAGTTCAAGCAATTCCCCTGCCTCAGGCTCCCAAATAGCTGGATTGCAGGTGCCCGTCATCACGCCTGGCTAATTTTTTGTATTTTTAGTAGAGATGGGATTTCACTATGTTGGCCAGGCTGGTCTCAAACTCCTGACCTTGTGATCCGCCCACCTCGGCCTCCCAAAGTGCTGGGATTACAAGCGTGAGCCATTGCCCACAGCCACACTGGGCACTTCTTAAGGAAAGAAAACCCTAAAGAAACAATTAAACCTGTGTTTTGATGCCAGGTTTGATGAAGAGGGGGAAAGTTGTAAAAGAATGTGGAAGGACAAAGGGAATGAGTAAATCAGGGGAAACTTAGCAAGGCCTGTTCACTCACATTCCTCTCCGTGTCCCTCCATCTTCAGAGGTAAGGATGCTTCTTTCCTCTGGGTGTAGGGAGGGGGACCTCTCACCTGAGAGTTTACGATCTCCTTCATGGGAAAAGGACAGGGGAAAGTCAGAGACCTTTCTGCACATGCTATTTCTCAAATTCCTTAAGCTGTGAATACTCAGTATTTGCATTGGTGCCATATTTTGGGGTAATGTGTCCTGAACGCCACCAGACACATGAATTTACAAATAAAAATCTGCTTTTTCCATAGTGAGAAGGGGAAGGGAAATCAATTGTCTCTCCATCTGACAAAATGTGTTTTCATGTTTATAGACTAGAATGATTTGCATTGCCTCCAGCTATCTACAATTTACAGAGTTGAAGAATAGCTCACAGACTATGATAGACACAAACCATATAGAGCAGAAAACCTAAAGGGGTGTGCTTTAGACAACATGTAGATTTCCATTGAAGATATACTCTAGTCTTTTTCTTTGTTTGTTTTGATCCATTTCAAAGTCTTTCACAAACAAGACTCAAAAGCATAAAAATTATAAAAATCACACAAGTTTTACAACAAAACAGTTATATTAAATGTGGACCACAGGTACATTTTACTGTGTTTGATTTGATGTGGAGTGGAATATTAAAAAATAAAGTGAAAGTGCCTAGAATCTATGAAGGTCCCCTTGCTGTTTAGTAGGTGATAGCACTGCATTAAGTGATTGGGGGGATCACTGAGAAGAGGGGGAGATTTGGGCCAAGCCTTCATGGAACTTACATCTCATTTCATCCTGGTGTACAAAAACAAAAAAAGTTTTTTTAAAAATTAGGTACTGATATGTAATCAGAAAAATGAGTTCAGTAAAAGGGGATGGTGCAGAGGAAATGTAACTGACTAAATAAGGTGGTATAGAAGATACTGTTGGTTGCTGACGTACTATGCTTCATTGCTCTTTTGAGATCTGGCCCCTAATTTTTTTCTTGTATAGAGGGGCTTGAAGTGTGCAGGGAAGGTAGGCCGTTCCCCTAGTCCCAGGCTATGGTCAAAGCCCAGCACAGTAATTCTATCCTCTGTGTCCTTCTCTCCATTACCACTGAAATTACTGTTTCTGGCACTGTTATCTCTCTTTTGTGTTACCATTCTCCAAATCACTTTATTTCTGTTAACCTGTTTAATTGTGAACTTAATTACAAATTTATTTAAAATTAACTGTGAAATTGTGAAAACACATAATGAAAAGCATATAAAATGAAAAGTAAAGAACAGCTTTTAATAAAAATGATCATCCATATAACTATCACCCAGGGAATAGAATAGGAAATTGTGAGCACCCTCCAGTCCATCCACGTGTCATTGCCTGATTGTGGCCCCTTTCTTATTTCCAGAGACAATCACTATCTTGATACTGTGCTAATTCCATCTAGCTTTTTCATCAGGGTTTTAGCACCTATGTATTCATCTGAAAATTTTGCAGTTATGGCTGTTCTGAACTTTATTATAAGTTGCTTCCTTCACTCAACACTATATTTGTGAGATTCATTCATGTTGTTGGCAAAACTAATTTGCTAAGTTTTATTGCTATATAGCAGTGTTCTCAAAACGTTTTGCTCTCAGAACCCCTTTACACTGTTAAAAATTATTGGGAACCCCAAATACCTTTTGTTTATATGGGTTGTATTATCAGTGTTTAGTGCATTAGAAATTAAAATCAAAATCTAAAAATATTTTTTGATTCATTAGAAATAACATTAATGCTTCAAAAAGGTGTTGGATATACGGTAAATCTAGAATTACTGTATAATCCAGCAATTCCACTCCTAGAAAGTGAGAACACAAACAGATGCTTGTGCACCAGTGTTTACTGCAGCATTTTCCACAATAACCAAAAGGAGAGAGCAACCCAAATGTCCATCAACGCAGTACTAAATACCATCAAAATGTGGTATATATGTATAGTGGTGTATTATTCAGCCATAAATGAGAATGAAGTTCTGCTACGACATGGATGAATCTGAAAACCAGTATGCTAGCTGAAAAAGCCAGATAGAAAAGGACAATAATTGTATATTTATGTAATACGAAATGTCTAGAATAGGAAAATCATAGAGACAGAAAGTAGATTAAAGGTTTCCAGGAGTTAGGGGAGGGAAGGAATGGGAGTTACTGCTTCAAGAACATAGTGTTTCTTTTCTTCTTCTTCTTTTTAAATGTTTTCTTTTTTTTTTTTTTAATTGCATTTTAGGTTTTGGAACATAGTGTTTCTATTTGTGGTGATATAATTAGATGCCATTGAGTTGCATACTTTAAAATTTTTTAAATGGCAAATTTTATGTTATATATATTTTAGCATAATAAAACAAATAGGAACAAAAGTAATGATAATAAAACTATTACTGTTAACATTAGTGCTGTGGTCTGAATGTTTGTTCCCCTGCCCCAAAATTCACGTGTTAGAATCCTAACCCCCAAGTTGATGGTATTAGAAGATGAGGCGTTTGGAAGGTGACTAGGTCAGAGGGCAGAGCCCTCATGAATCAGATAAATGCCCTTATAAAAGGGCTTAGAGGGAGCTTCCTTGCCCCTTCCATGATGTGAGGATTCAGGGAGAAGACACCATCTTTGAAAACAACGCTTCACCAGACACCAAATCTCCCAGCGCCTTGATCTTGGACTTCTAAGCCTCCAGAATTCAGAGAAATGTTTCTGTTTTTATACACTACCTAACTTATGGTATTTTGTTATAGAGGCAATCTGAACTGTCTTAGTCTTACAATAGTAAGTTACATATTTTCATGAAAAATAACTGTAATTTCCACAATAAGAAATTATTTAGAAAACTGGCATTGTTTTCCATGTCTTTAATGTGTGGTTTAAGAGAAGACAGTTGAGTTTTCATTGGATTTTGCATTAATGTGTTGTAATACTTTGGTTTAGTTGAAGCATCTGAAGGAAATCTAGTTTCACACAATTATGCAGTTGGAAAAGGGAGGAGTAGTTTAATAGATTGTGCAGTAATTGTGGATTTTCTTCTTGATATTATGCCAGAATTTGATAAATAGTAGTTCCTTAAGAATTTTTTGAATGTGGAATCTGAAACCATAGTTTTGTCTGTCTTGCTCATTGAGTGGATCTTTTGCTTAAGTTTGATTTTATAACATTATGCATTGATGGCTCATGAGTTATTCATATCTTCTGAATGTTGACATATTTCATTATGCAATATAAAAAAATCCCAACAGTTAAAGTCGCCACCAATCTCATCTGAAGATTCTTTAAGTTTTGGAAAACTCATAGTGGTGGGTCCAGTTTTCAAAAATTCTAAGTTTCGTGTGAAAGCTCAGATTTTTATAATTGACAACAAATACTGTCATTTCTTTTCCAGGCTAACTTTGTTAATGTTTGAGAAAATATCTGCCAGATTCCTAAGTCTAAATAACTATTGCTGATATGTCAGTTTGTTTATCCAAATAAAAACTGCTGTGTTATTTTTAAAAATGGATAGTTCAGCTCACAACTCAAATATTTGCATAAGCGCTTTTCTTCAAGGCAGCCATTGTACTTTGCAATGCAGCAAAAGTGCTTTATGCATATTTCCTATTTTGTCACACAGAATATTTTAAAATATACTAACTCTTTTGGAGAAAAATTTGGCAATACCTATCAAAACAACATACTCATTTACTTTTGATTTAGCAGTCCTACTCCTAGGAACTACCTTGAAGACATGCCTCCAACAGTGCAAAAATTCATTATATACTTTGGATGTTTTGTACCTTCCAAATCTCATGTTGACATATGACCTTCAGTGTTGGAGGTGGGCCTAGTAGAAGGTGTTTGGGTCTTGGAGATGGATACCTCATGAATGGCTTCGTGCTGTCCTTATAGCAATGACTGAGTTCTCACTCTATGAGTCCATGTAAGATATGGTTGTTTAAAAGATCCTGGTACCTTCTTCCTCTCTCTCTTGCTCTCTCTTTCACCATGTGACACGGTGGCTTCCCCCTCACTTTCCAATATGAGTATAAGCTTCCTTAGGGCCTCACCAGAAGCAGATGTGGCACTAGGCTTCATGTACAGCCTGCTGAACCATGAACCAAATAAATATTTTTTCTTCATAAATTATCCAATCTCCAGTATTCCTTTTTAGCAATGAAAATGAACTAACACAAGGCATAGGTACATGTTAATTTGTTGCACCTTATTTAGAACTGCAAAGTATTGGAAACAACCTAAATGCCCATACCTAGAGAAGTTGTTGAATAAACTACGTAACATCTACAAAATGGAGCATTATATAGCTATATAGAAGAATAAAGGAGATCTATAAGAACCAATTTGGAATGATTTCCAGGATATAATGTTAACAGAAAAAAGCAAAGAACAAAAGAATGTTTATAGTATGTTACTTCTTATGTAAGAAAAAAAGGATAAAGCACACGTATCTGCTTGTTTGCACAAAAAAATCAGGAAAGATAAATGAGATTGTCTTAGGGGTGGGTGGGAAGTAATCGGAATGGGGCTGTGCTGATAGTGATGAAGAGGAGTGACTTTTTTTGGGGTGGGGCGTGTACCAAATTTCTTTATATGAAGGAATGGTACAAATCAAAGAACTTAAGTTGATGTTTTGGTACAACTTACAGAAAAAGTAAAAGAAACCCCAACATGCATGCACTGCCTTAGGGACCCAGGAAGTCACCCATGGCTATGGGAAAATTAGCCCAAGGCTTAGCTCTCATTATCGATGTCTCCCAGGGTGATCTTGTCAAAGAGATATTCTGCCAAGTCAGATTCAGGGACTCCCATCTTGTGAGAGTTGTTCACATGGTTGCCCAATTCTTTGATGGATTTCACCTGCTCATTTAGGTAATGTGAGTCAGTGAAGTCAACACAACAGGGGTCATTTTGGTCAGTGGCCAGTTTGTGCAGTTCCAGTAGTGATTGATTCACGTTTGTTGGCAAGTGTAATGCATACTCTATTGCATTCAGCCCACTCTCCCAGTCATCATAGTCTGGTTTCTTGATCTCCTGAAGGAAGATTCAACCACCTCTCTGGTTCTGCAGCTTCTTCAGTTTCTCGGCATGTTCCCTCTCCTCATGAGATTGGTGAAGAAAGTATTTGGCAAAGTTCTTCAAAGCCACATAATTGCAGTCAAAGTAGTAAGATTTAGACAGGAAGAGATAGGAGACGTAGGGCTTCAGGTTGATCTGGCAGTTGATGGCAGCCTCTGTGTCCTGGTGGTGAGGCAGGAGAATAGGGTCTGGGGGCTGGGAACCTAGGGCCGATTCGCGCTGATGTCCTAGAACTGAATCAAAAGGAAAACCCCACCACTCCATGCCCGAGTAACAAAAAGATGAGAGGCTACTCCCTTTGTGCTGCCTTGCAGATGAATAACGGAAAGTACCTCTGTAATTTCACTTCCACTGCCGGTCCCCTCCTGCAACCAATCAGACTGATCATGGGCCAAGTCTTTATTTACATAGGGTGTAACCAAGTAACCAATGGGAAACCTCTAGAGGGTATTTAAACCCCAGAAAATTCTGTAACCATTGCTCTTGAGCCGCTTGCTCTAGCCTGCTCCTACTCTCTGTGGAATGTACTTTTGTTTCAGTAAATCTGTGCTTTCCTTGCTTCATCTTTTAGTTGCTTTGCTTGTGCATTTTGTCCAATTCTTTGTTCAAAATGCCTAGAATCTGGATGACTCCCAGTCAAGACCCTCCAACAGTATGGTAGTGCTGGCTCACCTGCAAGGGGGAATGCGTCCTCATGGAGGCTAAGGAGAGGCGGCAGGGGCCTTGGGGCTGTCTGAGGGCTCGGTGAGGAGGCAGCGGAGGGATGGCTGTAAGCGGCCTGCAGGAAGGTTGCAGGGAGTGGAGGACCAGCACCAGGTTCCATCCAAACCCTGTTGAAGCAGGAAACTCTGGACTCCCATGAAGAACGTCTAGATATATTGTTGAGTACACCGTTTTGTTTAGCCTTGACTCTTAAAAACAGCATCTTACCCATACACCCAAATATCAACAAACACTTCAAAGTAAGCAGGAGGTAAGAAGAAGCAAAATGAGAAAAAAAACCAGAACAATTCTTTTTTTTTTTTTTTTTTTTTGAGACAGTTTCGCTCTTGTTGCCCAGGCTGGAGTGTAATGGCGCAATCTCGGCTTACTGCAACCTCCACCTCCTGGGTTCAAGCAATTCTCCTGCTTCAGCCTCCAGAGTAGCTGTTATTTACAGGCACGCGTTACCATGCCCAGCTAATTTTTGTGTTTTTAGTAGAGACGGGGTTTCCCCATGTTGGTCAGGCTGGTCTTGAACTCCTTACCTCAGGTGATCCGCTCGCCTCGGCCTCCCAAAGTGTTGAGATTACAGGCTTGAGCCACTGCACCCTGCTGCGAATTTTTTAAAAAATGAAAAACACTGAAGAGGATGAGTAAGGAAAGAACTGACCTAAGTCATTTTGAAAAACAGTTACTTGACTAGATCCTGTATGATTAAAGACACAGAACCTGCACACGGGGCATAGGTGAGCAGTTGTGTAACTACTTTATGTTTAGGAAAAAATAAGTATAGATAATGAAAACATTTCTCACTGTTGGTGAAAGAAGCCACAAATAAGAAAAGGAGAAATACTGGAATAAATTTTAAGTTGTTGGATTGGAATCGGAGGTATCAGTGTGAACTCGCTTTTTAATGGATACACAGGTATAGAGTTTGTGTGTGTTTTTTAAACTTGATCTCAGCCAAAAAGCAGAGAAGCGATTGTGTGTGTGGTTTAATACTAACTGTCCTTTGATTAGAACTTAATAGCAATGAACATGCCTGCTTTCCAGACCTTGGTTTCTCCAATAAAAAGAACCAGAGCTCCATAGGAAAAATGGAAGATTCCAGGGTTTGGCTGTAGAAAATACAAAATGAGCTTGGAACATCATAAAGTACCAAGAAAAGAAGGAAGTGCTTTAAAAGGATAGGGATATGTCAACACAACACAGGAACCCACCTGAAGGAGCGACCAATGGTCAAATCTAAATAATCTGAGCCAAAAAAAAAAAATAATGGTACAATTGGGTTATAACCTATAGACTGAAACAAATAGCCATGAGTCCATACTGATGTAAATAAATAATAGAATAAATCAATAGCAGAGAAGAGATAGCTTTTCCTTACAGAATATTTCCACATCTAGTAATTCAAGGCCACAATCCTTAAACTTCTAGGTGTGGTAGACAGAAAAATGTCCCCCTTCCCAAAGATGTCCATGCCGTAATCCCCAGAACCCGTAAACATGTTCTCTTACACGGCAAAGGTACAGATGTGATTAAATTAAGGCCTTTGAGACAGGGAGATTATCCTGAATTATCTGTGTGGACCTAAGGTAATCACAACCATTCTTGGAATTAATGTTGCACATTTCGAGAAGTCTTCAAAAAAAGAAAAAAAAAAACAGATTACATAACTAACAAACTAATGGGGGAGGCCAGTGGAATGGTAACAAACAAACAAAAATTTTGATTTATCCTAAAGAGGGCAAAGAGAACAGAAAAAGCCACAGAAAACAGGTAGGACAAAACAAAAAGGTGGCAAAATGGTAGATTTAAACCAAAGACATGGAATGAAGTGAATAAAGCAAAGGGCTGAACTCTATATTGTTTAAGAATTATTTTAGGCTGGGTGCAGCGGCTTATACCTGTAATCCCAGCACTTTGGGAGGCAGAGGTGGGCGGATCGCTTGAGGTCAGGAGTTTGAGACCACCGTGACCAACATGGTGAAATCCCGTCTCTACTGAAAATACAAAAATTAGCCAGGCATGGTGGTGTGTGCCTGTAATCCCAGCTACTTGGGAGGCTGAGGCTGGAGAATTGCTTGAACCCAGGAGGCGGAGGTTGCAGTGAGCCGAGATTGTGCTATTGTAGCACTCCAGCCTGGGTGACAAGAGCAAAACTCTGTCCAAAAAAAAAAAAAAAAAATTAATAGGTTTGTCAATTCTGTGAATATTTCTAGAAGAATACACAGTGTTTCCCTAGGGTCTCAGATGAGAGGAAGGCTTCTCTTTCATTATTTACCTTTATTTGAAATTTTGACCATGTGAATGTATTACATTCCCACTTAAAAAATGTTAATTAAAATACATATTTGTTGAGTGAGTATACTGGGTATGAAAATTCATAGAACAGACTTATCTTTCTGGTTTATATTTAGATTTTCTTGTCCCTTCCCCTCCACATAATTTTCCTGCTCCTATTTCTCTCTTCCTTTTTCCTTTTAACATTTTGTGCCCAATGTGGGGGTTACAATGGCTTGCTGAAAATATTGCAATTTGAGAAACATAATGCACTTTACCATTTATCTGGACTGGACCATGGCCCCCTGGCTCTGGAACAAAATCTGTCCAGGGATTTTTCCAGGACTCCAGCCTCCTGGACCTGGCTATTAAGACATAAGAATAGTGATGATGGAACCAGTTCTCTGGCCACCTTTGCCATAACCACCAACGCATGAGGAAGTGTCCCCTACTTCCCAAAGGAGCCTTCTCTACAGAACGGGAAATCCTGAGAATCTAGTTTCACTTTAAGAAATTAACAGAGAAGACGAGCTTAGGCAACATGGAAAAATCCTGTCTCTAAAAAAAAATACAAAAATTAGCCAGACATCGTAGTACATGCCTATGGTCCCAGCTACTTGGGAGGCTGAGGTAGGAGGATTGCTTGAGCCCAGGAGGTCAAGGCTGCAGTGAGCCACGATCGTGCATGGCACTCCAGCCTGAGCAGCAGAGCAAAACCCTGTCTCCAAAAGAAAAGAATTTAGCAGAGAAATGAATCCAGAAGCTGCTGCCTCAATCCAGGTCAAGTGTGTGTTTCTAGGATTTTGACTGTGTTTCCCTGGCTGTCAGCAGCAGCTGTGGTTGGGAGCCCGCTGTGCTGGGATGATGTCTCAGGGAGCATTACTCAGCAATTGCAGAAGTGTACAGTAATAAACATGTTTTTGGATAATAAGGAGAAGTGAGGGTTTCCTGAACAGGTACTGGAATACATCTTGTACAGCCTCAGAAATGCTTTTCGGTAGCTGATCCCTGGTGGCTTAGTGCAGGAGGCTGCCTCACCAAGGGGTGGGCTGTGCCTCAGAGCGGGCAGAAAACACCCAGGCAGAAAATGGCTTCGTCTTCCTCTAAGCTTGAAATGCTCTTGGTTTGCAGGGGTTGGTCTCTGGTGATCTTTAAGACCAAACCTAAATGTCTCTATATATGAAATTTTTCATGCAATAAGCTTTTAGTGGCTGTGTGCTGTAAGCCAACTACCATGGGCTTTTATTTATCAGTGTTTGGAGGAGGATAGGAAGAAAAAGCATATCAGGGAGAAGAGAGTTTTATAACCTCAGCTTCTCACCAGCAGGCAAGCAATATGGCATTAAGACAATGAGGAGTCCCAGAATTAATCACCCTCATTTCTTTTCTGTGAGACCAGTTGTTATAAACCAGGGATGGGCAAACTACCTCCTGTAGCCAAATCTGACTCACAAACAAACCCAGCTCATGGTCAATCTAGTTCACTGCATCCTTTTACAAATAGTTTTATTGAACCGCAGCCACATACATTTGCTTACATATATGTCTATGGTTGCATTCACACTAAAATGGCAGAGTTGAACAGTTGAAACCGCAACTATATGGCTCTCAAAGCCTAAGATATTTATTCCCCCAGACCCCAGTGGAAAATGTTTACTCAGTCCCATAAAGTTTATTGAGCAATATAATAAATATGCTGGTATCACATAGAGCAAGGATGTGTTCAGTATGTCATCTGGGCACATCCAGAACGAAACATTTCTTTGTAGGGATTGGTAGGCAGGAGAAACTTAGGGCCATGTAGACTGGTGGACAGTTTATGATTGAACCTTGGCATAACTTAGTGTGTCCTTTTTCTGGGAGAGCTCATGTTTATAGCTCTCCTATAAACACGAGGCAGAATGATGCAATTCAGCAGTGATTAAAGGCAGAGCAGGATCCTCCCACATCTGCTTTTCTTGGCAACTGGATAGCAGTCAGTGTGAAAGGGGATAGAAAAATGTCATGGATTCAGGCCCTTGGAGGCAGCAATGAGGAGCTCCGGATGTGATAAACACCTAGCTACTAGACGATTGGACCATAAAACAAAATGCTGAATGAAAAATGAGATCCGTAATGCCAAACTGTTTGTCAATTAAAAATATATGCATACAAATCAATAATTTGCATATTTTATACCACTTATAAGCAAAAAGATACACATTAAACACATTATAATTGCCTTGTGAGGGAAGACAGAGTGGCTTTGGGAAATAAGAGTGAATCAATTAATAAGACACTGGAGAGGCATCGCATGGACAGATGATGATACTGTACTAAAGTGCTGATAACAGCTGAGGACTTTAACTGACAGCACCTGAAGTCCAAGGACAACAAAGTAACAACCTAAAAGAATGGGAGGAGGAAGGAAAGGAGGGTAAGGGAAGGAGGGAGAGAGGGAGATGGAAGAAAAGAAGGGAGGGAGGGCAAAGGAAAAGACGGAAAGAGAAGGAAAGAAGAAAGGATAGAAAGGAGAGGCGGGGGAGAAAGTAAAGGACAGAGGGAGGGAGAAGGAAGAAAGGAAGGAAGAAGGGAGTTAGGGAGAAGGAAGGAAGGAGGAAACAAGGCTGGAAGAATCTGTAGACATACCCTGCTTCTGTTATAGCTCTGACAACTACATGGGTTTGAAACCCATGATGACCTGTAAGGACTCAGCTTGCAAACAATCCAGCGTCTTAATGGAGGCAGTGGTGGTAGCGATGGTGATGTGTGTGTATGTGTGTGACATGGGTTGGGGTCAGAGCTGGGAAACCCAAGCCAAATGAGTTCAGTCTAGGGGTAGATAGGATGTGAGAATCCCAGGAAAGTTGAGGATCAAGCCCCAGTTGGGATTCACAGCGCAGTTAAGAACCTGCTGCTCTGGCAATGAGGGGTGAGTGTGGTGTGGGTTAGGGAGGGCTTTTGCGCTCTGGACACTCATATGGGGCATGCTCAGAGTGAGCTTTAATATAACACTAGGTTCTGTGTGGCCCAAGGACTGAACAGAAGCCTCGGGCAACAGCGGGTTAAAGGACCTCAGAGATAATCACCAGATCCTGTAGGTGAATGTTCTCATCCTGTGTTTAATTTCCACTACTTGGTTTAATAATTTCTGTTCTGACGCTTATGGGGTTGTTTTGATGGTCAAATGAGATGGCTATGCATAAAAGAACTGTGGAAAAGTAAAGTATCCCTTACTTCAGTTATTAATGTATTTAAGCTGTTTTTTAGAATAAAATTTCTTCTTCCTATTCACCCATCAGCCCAGTTTGCTGGTTAGAAAGAGAAAAAGGGAGCTAGTAAAAATTCCAAGCAGCCGTTTTACTCCAAAAGATGTGCAAAAAAACATAATAGCTTTTATGTTACTTCAGTTACCTTTTTCAAAAGGAACATGTATTATTACACATAATTTTGTTCTTAAACCTCAAAAATTAGCCCCTTTCCATGGTTTTCAAACATTTCTGAGGTGCATCTCAGAACTGCCCAACCTACTGTTAACGTCAATCATGCTTTCCTAGCTGCTGACACCAGAACTTTGTCCTAGTCATAACCTGCCAGTGCCGGGAAAGAAGAAAAATGGAGACATTTCTAAAACGCACAAGCCAGTGGACTTTAGGCATCAGGAAAGAAAAGGAAACCCCACTGTGAGAATTGTTCTTGCTAACCCGACTAAGATCGTATTTTTAAAGAATATGATAAATATGCTGGTATCATTTTCTATTGTCAAATAATTTAGATATGTTTCTAAAATCTTTTCTAATTTGAAAATAACTTGGAAATTATGTAGGCTTTAACAAAAAAGTGAGACTCACCTGCAACCCACCAAACATTCAGGGAATACACATACACATATATATGTATATATATGTGCATATATTGCATATATTATATTCATTTTTTGCAACAACAGGTTGCAAACTATATACACAGCACTGGGTTCTGCTATTTTTTAAATATAGCCTTACATCACTAGCCCCTTTTCATGCTACTAATTTTTCTCAATAATGTGATTGTTAAGTACCAAATAATATTATATGAATATGCCATGGTTTATTGGACCTTTTCTATATTTAGTTTACTTATCATAGTCATAACTATTGCCAATAAGTAAAATTTTCATAAACTTTTTAAATATAAATCTTTAATAGCATTGCTAATTGTTTCCTAGTATAGATTCATGAAATTGGAATTACTGGGACACAGTATGTTATCTCTTTCAAGTCTCTTGCTGTATGGTTCTAAGTTGCTTTTTTGAACCATTGTAATAGTGTACTCCAATTGACAGTCTATGTCCTTCCACATCTCACCAGCACCGAGTTTCATCTTTAAAAAAATCCTGGCCAATTTGAAAAGTGCAGGGAACAAATTGCTTAGTTCTTCCCCCACATCCTTCTGGGGGGACATTCTTTCCCTATCCATAATCATTCGTATCAGCATAGGCAGTATTCAGTGATGGCATGTATATTGTATGCTTCCATGTGACACCACCGCATATTTTATTGCTTAAATTGTCTTTGCATTATAAAAAAGGAAAACTCCCACAATCCATGTTATTTTAGAAAATATCTTATGCCAACAGCATCTTGCATACATATTACCATTCTAGAAGAAGCCAGGCTGCATTGGGTCAGGGTTTCCCTTTCAGTGATAAAAGCTCTCTAAGGCCTATTTTCTTTTTGGATATTTGACTCCACACAGTGTCAGCCCTGTTGTAGCCAATGCAAATTAAGGAATTTATCGCCCTAAGTGTGACACCTTATGGAAGGCATACAGGAAGAACAGGGTGGGCAGCCACGGTGAGGTAGAGAGGGATGTGGTGAAAAACACTGTGTGACTCCACCCAAAATTACAGGAGACAGAAATTTACAAAGTGCATAGAACAAAGCAAAGACCAAGCAGCAGGAGACGATGTTTTCCAGGGCTTGAGATGTAATTTACTTTTAAATAAAAGCAGTCCCGTACATAAATGACACATTGGTTTTTCACTGTCCAGGTTTTATTGAGGAGAGAGGTAAGAATAAACTACAGAAAAAAACAAGCTTTTGGAGAGCAAGATGAAGGACCTATGTGCACACAACCCTGGGCTCAGGGATTTAGGTTCCAGAAACCTCTAGTTAAGACTTTTGTATCTCTTACTGAATGAGGGCAGGCTCCTTCCGGAGGCACCTGTAATTTACCTGTTTACATATGACTTTGTTCTGAGATTCAACAACAGTATAGTCAAATAGTATTTTTTGTTGTTGTTTATTATGAGTATGGGAGTTAAATACCCAACACAGTTGTTTTGGTTGTTTTTACTAAAGAGTTATGATGTTTACGGGGAAAAACATACTTCAGTTTGGAGGCAAGTGCTTAAATCTCTCTCAGCGAGCCATTCCTGAAAAAGAGTTTATTCATAACTCAAGGCTCCATGACTTCCCTTTGGCAGCACCTAGAATTGTTTGCATCACGTCCGGATGGAAACAGCCAGTCTCTGCAGGGTTTCCCTGGCAAACATTACAGAATAGTTGCTTCTGAGTCATCTCTGAGAAGGGATGCTGCAGGCGAAAGAAAAAGGCATAAACTATTATAGGCTAAGAGAAATACCTCAATTAATTTCTTGTTTTAGCAAAAGTAGAAAGTGTATACTCTCTTAACCCACTATAATGAGCTGTCCAATTACTCAGGTATTGTCTCTCACTCCAAATCCACTCTCTACATAGTATTTTGTGACACTGAAGCTGAGGCTCTGCAAAGCACACTTCTGCTTTGCCAGATGGATCTCTACTATGCAACAGGGGGCGCTACAGGGAGACTGGGATGCTGCGGCGGCAGGGAACTTGCTCTTATTTGCTTTCTGCTGGTTCTTTTTCCTATCAGGGTTATCCCAGCCAGTGAGGCACCTAGCTGGCTGCTTTCTGCAGTTGCTACCTCTGTGATACCACAGAATTCTCTTACTGTTCTTTCAGATGCCTAGATAACAACTGTATATCCAGTTAACAATTCTTTATATTAAATTTATTCTGTACAAATACTGGTATGGTTTCTGACTTCTGACTGAACCCTGTGTGATCCATGAGCTTACATAGGTTTTTGTACGCACAGTCAGACAAGTGGCTGGGAAAGGTGTGAGCTTATCTCTTTTAGATAGGGTGATTTGACTTGTCTGTTGGTTGCAATATTTTCTTGCTTTTACTGTGTGCCCATCCCAGAACTAGACTATGGGGATGTGGTAATGATGAGACATCATCACTGCCCTCATGGAATAACCTTTTCTTAGCTGATAAAAGATGATGCCTGTCTTAGTTCATTTTGTAATGCTATAACGGAATACCACAGATTGGGTAATTTATAAAGAACAGAAATTTATTCTCTCAGTTCTAGAGGTTGGAAAGTCCAAGATCCAGGTGCCAGCCTCAGCCTCTGTTTCCAAGATGGTACCTTGTTGCTGCATGGCAGGAGAGCAGGAGAGAGAGAACTCACTCCCATATACCCTTTTTTATAGTGGCATTGATTCACTCAGTAGGGCAGAGCCCTCATGACCAAAACACCTCCTATTAGGCCCCACTTGTCAATACTATTGCACTGGGCATTAAAAATGCCCATGACAGGAAGTACAGCCAGGGCAGCAGGCTCTGCATGTTTCCAGCTGAATGTTGCATGTTCCACTCTTTAATTACAGTTTAAAGTCAGTCAGTCAGTCAGTCAATCTGTCTGCCTATTATCTCAATTATCTTTCTCATTAGTGTGATATGATGAGAGGTTAAGAGCTCCAGGGTCTGGAGTCAGACCACCAGTGTTCCTGGCTGTGTTCCTCATGAATTGTATGTCTAAGGACATGCTGCTTGCCCACCCTAAGCTTTGATTTCCTCTTCTGTAAAATGGGAACAACATTCATGTCTGCTTCTAGCTCCTAGGGCTTTAAGGACTGTATGAGATAATGTATCTTAGATGCTCAGCCTGGTACTTATTACCCACTAAGTACACAACCAACTTTGGCTGTCAAACTTGAGACTCTCCCAGATTCCCAGGGTCAGCTGGTTAACTTTTCCTTTTGTGTTAAGAGGCAGCTTGGGGGAAAACATGGTTGTGAGAAAGATAGGAGGGAGAAAAGTAGAGTTCTGTCACGTGGTTCACAACAACGGTGACAACACTACCACCACCACCAACAACAATGCAATAATTACAATACTGGCATTATTTATCAGCCAAGAAGCCGGTGCAGAGAATAGAAAACTAGGCTGGGCTTTTCTTTCTTAAGGCATCTATTGGACTGGAATTAGACTGAGAAACATCACAATCAGAGATGTTAGTGTGGGAGGTCAGAGCTGAGCAAATGAAGCATTAAGAGCTAGTGGGGAATAATGGGGACTTATAAAAAAAAAAAAAAAAAGAACTGGGATATGCCCGTTGGCCATGATGTGCTCTAAAGAAGCTGAAATTAGGAGCCTTGGAGTGTGAGCCCAGCCACCATCTAGGGAAAGCAGCCAGTCCCAAAAGAGGAAAAGCAGGCTACTTTTCAGTCCATCACTGGAAAATGTAGAAAAAGTTTTTGAAGAGTGTTTTGAAATGTATATTGCTAATGTCTCAGAGCAGAAGTATGCAATTCCTGTCTCCAAATAGCTGTAAATCTCAATTTTTGTACCTTACATGTTTGTCAGAGGGATTTTATGAGTCCATTTCCTTACTCTGCGCACACTCTTCTATCAAGGTTCTTTCAAATTCAGTACTCTGCCATTCTCATCTCTATCTATTGTAGGGTGCCCTCTAGAGCATTTGGCAAACTCTTAATGATCAGTCTCACAGCATTCTGTGTTGTTGAATTACCTTGACTTCCCAAGCAGTAAGTGGAGGGTAAGTGACTCCCTCTAGGGCTATGTTAGAAGAGGTCTCAAGAGGTGCTGGAGCCCTGGGGTTCTCTGAAGATTACCTGGCTTAGTAGGACATCAAGAAGAGTTCCAAGAGTCCTCTCTGCATGACATACATGTTGATGAAGGAAGATGTGGCCAGACAGCAAGAGAAGGAGAGAAAATCTTACTCTCATGCTTTAATAGTGGGATGGATTGGAGGAAGAGTGTTTGCCTAGTGGTGTCAGGGTGTGGCCTCAGCATCAGCAGCACCTGGGGACTCAGAAATGCACATTCCTGGGCTCCACCCCAGCCCCCCTGATTCAGAGACTCTGTGTGTGGGGCCCAGCAACTTGTTTCAACAAGCTTTTCAGGGGATTCTGATCTGTGAACATGGAAGACCATATGTCAGCACATGGGTGACTTTTACAACCAATCCTGTAAAGTAGCTGAAAGGGACTCGGAGGGTGTGCTGGCCTTAAAATGAGGATGTGATGGAGAATATCAGGCCTGCTTTCCACAGGAGGATAGAAAGGAAAAGGAGGAATGCTGTTTCTCATTGTCCTTGAAATTACAGCTTTGAACTGTGGAAAGCAGAGGTGGAAGGAGCCTTCAGTTATGGAACCTAACTCCCTTTTTCACCTCCTGAAGAGGCTGAGGCCAGGTTGATGGAAGGAGCTGCCCAGGGGGAGAGCCTGGGTCAAGACTGGAACCAGGGCTCCTGACTCCTCGCCCACAGCCCTTTCCCAGCATCAGCTGTGGGGCTCCTCGGAAGGTCACCTGCAGCCTCCCCTCCCTTTCCAGTCCAGACCCATATCACCTCCACCAGGATTGTTTCCAAATCCTCCCGGGCTGCTCTTTTCTTCACACCTCTATTTGCCTTCCATATTTCTGATGTCACTCTCTTCTGGGTGTCCTATAATGGCTCATTTATTTATTTATTTTGTGTTAGTTTTTCTCAACCTCCATAATCTGATTCGTCTATTTCGTTTCTATTTTATATCCTTTTGCCAGCTTGATTGATGCTCTTCCTCCAGCAGGCCTGCACCTTTCTTTTCGTCTAAACCAATGGCCACTACATTTTTCTATAAAGGGCCGGATAGTAAATATGTAGGTTTTGTGGGTCACATAGTTTCTGTCACAACTGCTCAAGTCGGCTGCTAACAGTACAAAAGCAGCTGTAGACAATACGTAAATACATGAAATAAATGAACATGGCTGTGCTCCAATAAAACTTTATTTATAAAAACAGCATAACAAAGGATAAAATATTTAGGAATAAATTTAACAAAACAAGTCCAGGACTTCTGAAAACTGCAAAACATTCAGTTTTGAAAAAATTCAGAAGCTCTAAATAAATGGAAAGACAGTTCATGTTTATGAATTGAAAAACTTAATATTGTGGAGACGGCAATACTTCCCAAACTGATTTACAGATTCAAAGCAATCTCTGTCAAAATGTCAGGCAGCTCTTTTGTTTCCTTTCAGCAATTGACAGAGTGATCTTAAAATTCATATGGAAATGCCAGAGACCCAGAGTAGGTAAAAAGATCCTGAAGAAGAACTGAGTTGGAGGACTTACACTTTCTAATTTCAAAACTTACTACAAAGCTGCAGTAACCAAGACAGCGTGGTACTGACATAAGGAGAGATGTGTAGATCAATACAACAGAACTGGGAACCCAGAAATAAAACCACGTGTCTCTGGTCAACTAATTTTTGACAAAAGCAACAAGAACAATTAATAGAGAATTAAACATCTTCTAAACAAATGGTGCTGGAACAACTTGGATAACCACATGCAAAGGTTGAAGCTGGACCTTTAGCTGTAACCGTATATGAAAGTTAGCTCTAAATGGATCAAAGGTATAAATGTTACAGCTGAAACTATAAAATCCTTAGAAGAAAACATAGGGGTAAATCTGCGTGACCTTGGATTTAGCAATGGATTCTTAGATATGACACCAAAAGCACAGGCAACAAAGGGAAAAAAAGATAAATTGGATGTCATCAGAGCTAAAAGCTTTGTGCTTCAAAAGGTACTATCAAGGAAGTAAAAAGACAGTTCACAGAAAGAGAGAAAATATTTGCAAATCATATATCTGTTACAGGCCCTGCATCTAGAATATATAAAGAACTCTTACAAGTCGACAGTAAAAAGACAAGTAATCCAATTAAAAAAATGGACAAAGGATTTGATAGGCATTTCTCCGGAGAAGATACACATACGACAAATAACCACAAGAGAAGATGCTTAACATCATGAGTCATTAAGGGAAATGCAGATGAAAACCACAATGAGATACCATTTCACACTCACTGGGATGGCTAGACTGAAAAAGACAATGACAGGTGATGGCAAGGATGTGGAGAAATTTGAATCATACACTGCTGGTGGAAAAATAAAATGGTGCAGCCATTTTGGAAGTGTCTGACAGCTCCTCAAATAATTAACCAATAATTCCACTCCTAGGTATATACTCAAGAGAAATGAAAATACATGTCACACAAATACTTGTACGTAGAATTTCATAGTAGCATTATTCATAATAGCAAAAAGATAAGCCCAATATCCATCAAATGATAAATGAATAAACAGTGTAGTGCATTTATGAAATGGAATATTATTTGACTTTAAAAAGCAGTACCGATACATGTATAACATGGATGTATTTTTTAAAATTATGCTAAATGAAAGAACTCAGTAACAAAGGCTACATATTATGTGATTCCATTATTATTCATTTTTCAATTCAAGTTTTAAAATTTTCAGAGTAGGCAAATTTATAGAGATAAAAAGTAGACTAGTGGTTGCTTAGGACGGAGGTGGGGGGAAGAAAGGAGAAAGAGAGAAATGGGATTGACTTCTAATGAGGCTTCTTGCATAGGAAATGAAAGTACCAAAATTAGATTGTGGTGATGGTAGCACAACTGTGTGAATTTACTAAAAGACATTGAATTTTATACTTTAAATGGTAAATTGTGTGGTATCTAAATTATAATTTTGAAAGCTGTTAAAAACAAACAGGCTTTATTTTACCTGTAGGCTATAGTTTGCTGATCCCTGCTCTAAACTTACCCAAATTCTATCCATCACCAAAATTCATAAAAATCAAGCAAATACCCATCTATTGAGGCCTATGATTTCTCTGCTGTAGGTTCTGCTGTCTTAACTAGTTTGCCAATGTTTATTGGGGTCTATCATGTGTTAGAAACTGTGCTAAGTATCTGGAATACAAAGATTACTTGGACACAGTTCTCTTCCTAAAGAAGCTTATGATCTGGCAGCAGAAACCAGTGAAACCAATTAACCAATGCAAAGTGAGGTGATAGAGACTGGTCAAAATATGTCCTTGGTAGAAAGAAGGGATATCTAAACTTTTTTTTGATGGCTGATTGTTAAGGGAGTACCGATCAGAGAAAGTGGCAGAGTGGTGAGTTCTAAAGAGATGTGTAGGTATTTGCCAGGTGAACAGAGGAAAGGGGCATTATAGAGAGAGAAACAGAGCAGTGTGAGCAAAGCTTGGAGGTATGCGTCAACACTGTGCAACTGAGAACCAAGTGGCTCTGGAGGCCACAAAGCTAGGCGAGGCTGGAGACGGAAGGCTAGGCTAGAATGGGCTCCTTCCTTCTTACCTTGACAGTCCTACTTCTCTTTTCTCTCAAGCTGCTGTTTCTATTTTGCCCCCAGTTCCAGGGTAAACATTTCTGGCCTGCAGTGGTCTTCTCCAGTCAGCCACACTTTCTCCTTTTCTTCTTAGTGTCTTCCCCCTTGTTTCTCCATTGTGATGGATTCAGTAGAAAATGCTGTCTATTTACTAGTCTTCTGCAAATCTCACATTACCTTCTGTTAAGTCTTTCCCACTGTTCTCACCAATTTTGGAAAGAATGTCCTGGCTCATCTCCTTAACCCATTAGTTCTCTTCAACTTTTGATAGCTAAAAATCCCTAGGTCAGCATTATGCTAAATTCTGCTTTCGCACTTGACCAAGGACAAGCGCTTATTAGAATTCCAGAAAGATTCACTCTTGTATTTTCTTCATAATGTTTTCCTCTAATCAAGAGGACAGAGTGAGGGGGTTCTATGGCTGGGTAATCCATTAGACGTGACTGTCATCTTGTGGTTCCTGGAATCTCCCAGGTCAAGTGCCTTTTGCATGGATACCAAATTTGTCAAGTCAATGATGTAGTCCCCCTGGTCAAGCACTTTTTAGATTCTGCCCGTGATGACACTGGCGTCATTTTAGACACAGGAAACCACATGCCTTGGCTCTGGAATTGTAAAACAAACACATCTGGCCCTGATGTGCCACCGCCAAAGTATAATCTAATCCAAATCTTACTTGTGACCAACATAAGAATATTCTATGGAACTAAGGGAGAATAAGAAGAGAAGTGACAAAGTGGCAGAGAAGGGGAAGACAGTCATGGTAATCTGGAGGAGAAAAAGGGAGTTTAGGAATCTGATGCAAACCAGTGTATGCCAAGACGAAGAGGTCTGTAGTGGGGAAGAGTTGCTTTACCGTGGCTTTTAATGCTCCATGCCTTCCTAACGCCAGTCGTAAACTCTCTTGGAATAATAGTAAGAAAAGTGGGGTTGATGTTGTGCATGATGTTGGGGTGGGCTTGCTGGTGTGATAGTTCAATAGATCGCCAGACAGGAAGCCCGGCTTAGCTCACTGCAGGTGGCCTTGACACCCATTTCAAGGAGGGAGAGGGTGAGGCCTCTGATCACAGAAGCGCATCTGAGCACTGCAACATCAGGCTTTCTAAAAAGGTGCCAGGTCAGAAATTTGCATTTAATAGCTTTTTTTTTTTTTTTTTTCCCCCGCTGGTATTTCATTTTAATTTTTTTCAACATATCTTCCTATCATAATCATTATCAAAAATTAGCCATAGAAATTAAGGTTTCTTTTTAAGTTGGTCCCCCAGTGTCCTTGTCAGCAGTATGAAATGATTTTCTTTTAATGGGGTTTAAGAGGGTGGTGAGTGAGTGGTCTCCCAGCTTGGAGAAGAGGAGCTGGAGGCAGTGGTGGAGTCATTCCCAGCTATGTGAGTAAGAGCTAATGGTCTGAGACTTGCCTTCTGCCAGCAGCACTCTAGGGCCTACCCTAACTATCTCTGTTTCCTTATTATTATTACTTTTTCTGTCAAAAAAAGTAACGCTGATCATCTCAAATATCTCTTGGCCTGTCAGATTTGTATCACATTCTAAATACAAAAACTCTGAGCAGGAAAGGGCATCACACTTGTCCCTGGTCTTCCTTTTCCTTGAACGTCCTCCTCCCCCCACCCCCCCAACTCTCTCTTTTCTCAGGAACCACAGCATATCCTTCAGCCACCAAGCAAGCACTCATGAGCTCTCATGGCTACCCGAGCTGGGGTCGTCTCCAGTAGCAGGGTCTGAAATCCAAATTCAGCCAGCCAAATGTTTATCGGGTCTACCATCTCTGATTTTACCTTCTATCCTTAATCATGAAATACCACCCTGTGACAAACCCAGGCATGCCCCCCAAATGTGGCATCAACAAAGAGTTAATTTCTCCCACTGCCAAGGTGAGGGCCTTCCTAAATCTCTGAAAACTAAAGGCTCAGGGACTGAAGAGGTCATGTCTCTCTTCCCAGGGAGTTGTTGACATAATATTTTTTTCAATTATTCTGCAAGAGCTGCAGCCCAGTGTAGCCCACTGGGAGGGTGAAAGTCTTATTTTTGAATTTCTAATTAATATTTCTTCTCACTTTCTAGGGGGCCTCCTCTGGGAGGCTCCATGAGGTTCTGGTTAGAGGGCAGCTGGCCTCGCTGTGTGAACACTGCCTGGAAATGTTGTGATCCCAGAGCTGACTTTGGTGGAGTTCAGTGATGAGCTGCATCATGCAAAGTGCCGCCTTATCCAGGACACTTCCCTGATCACCGAGAGCAGTATCTGAGGAGGCCACTGGGAGCCATTAAAAGGAAACAAAGACAGGAAGCCAGGTTACTTATGCCTCCCCTGTTTCCAGAGGCTCTGGCAATGCCTCTAGTCAAATTCCCTGTCCTGCCCACCTCCCCAGTAGGAGGGATGCACTTGTGGGCAGTTATGGTCTCATGAATATTTCTTGCATGAACTTCATTAAACTTCAGATCCCTCAAGGTAAACAGTAAATGGGGAATGAGAGTCTCCTGCCTGGAAGATGCTGAGGTTAAACATGGAGCCACAAAGCCATTCACCGATTTCAAACTTTTCTTTATTGTCTTTTTGGCTTTTGCTCAAGACTTCCACATGCCTAAGGCTAGATGTGGGGATGTGGGGATTTGGAGTGGGTGGTGTGTGTGAGAAGGTCTAGGGAGGGAATACAGAGTGGGACAAGTTGTCAGGTCCTGGCTTCTCTTTTATGACAAGACTAATTTGAGGCACTTCATGGGGAGCCATTACTAGACGAAGCTGCCCCTAGGTCCTTCAGCTTCTCTCTGAAGCAGGGGCTGAAAGTTTGAATACCGGTGACTGATCAAAGGAACAGACCAACACTGCCAGGGTGTGGTAAGGATGTCAGGCTGACTCCTGCTGGCACCCTCAGATTTGCAGGATGAGGGCTGGAGTTCCTTGTCCTGGACCTGGAAGCTGCTTTCCAGTGGCTAAGGCAGTGCTTAAGGTACCTCACTGCTCCACAGCTGCCAGATGTGTGACAAGTAATTTCTTATAACATTTATAATGAAATTTGTTGATTGTTTACTTAGGAAGTAAAATATTTTCCTTATTGCCTCTAGAATATTGCCCCTGAAATTTACCTGCATTTGAGTATGCTTTCTGGCATAGGAGAGGGCAGTCGAGTTATAATTAGCATGCTAGGAGTACCATGTGTGAGAGCAGCAGCCGCTGGACAGTGAAGCCTAATGATCCAAGACAGGCATTTCACCATTCACCGTGCAGGATACCGAAAAGGCTAAAACAACAGCAAATGGAACTATTTGTTGCATGGGCAAAGACGGGAAAAGGCTGAACACGGTAAAGGGATGCTATCTCTTATAGCAATCCTGTGGAGAGGCATTTTGGGGCTGTGTCTGGGCCTAATGAGCAAGAACATCACTATCTGTTGATGAGGATGGTGGTCACCCTCACGTATTTGACATAAGCGTAAGCAAAGTGTAGGGTGGAGTTTCCGAATCAACTCCATTTCCACTTGCCCTGGTCCCTTTTCTTAAACTGCTCATCCAGGAAGAGGCAAGCAACAGGGAGAGTCACATGTGTCCATTTCTGTCTCCACCAGTCCAGAAGGAAGAATTTCCATGTGCTTTTGCCCCCATGTACTGTGGCAAGCATGACAGTGGCCTCCCAGGCAACAGGGCAAGTCCTTAGTATCCTTTCCACTCCATCCTTCGCCCACCTCTTGTGGTATTACCTTTGTTGAAATTAAAGCTTGGGAACAGGCATATCTTCTCTTGGATTTCCAAAGCTCCCCTAGATTTGTAAAATCCTGAGGAAATTTCAGTAGTGGCACAGGTGACAGTTGTGCCAGGCTTGGGAAAGACATTTGGTTTACATATACATATCACATACAAATTATATGTTCATATTTTAGCTCCAGACATTCTTTGGTAAATGCCCAGAGATAAGAAAAAGGACAGGGAGTGATAAATTGCTTCAAATACTCAAGAACCTCCAAATCCCTCACTAGATGAAAGGCAAATTAAGGATCCTTGACAGGTTAAAATCCAAGCGATTGCGGTTTCTCCACTGGAGCAAATGAATTTCCAGTTTAATAAATTTCTTAGAATTCCCCCAGCTACTCTATACTGTGATCCTTTCAACAACATGAGCTTATTCCTGGTATGTGTCATGAGTTTTAAATATGACAGTGGCTTTTAATTAAATCCTGTTTATCATGCAGTTAATGGGCTAAAACTAATGACCAAAGGAAAAACAGGCTTTCAGTGATTTTCTTGCCTATCATATGATACACGAGAAAAACAGTAAAGTTATTTACTTGTGGGTTAGTTTATATAAATGCCATTTCCCCTATTTGCTCTCCTGCATGAGTTCTAGAATGATTTGGGACAGCCAATCACTCTGCCTGGGTACATCAAGAAATTACTATAAATCTGTCCACGGGAGCTTAGAAATTCAACATCTCCCTTTAGCCAAGAGCTGCTGCTAGGTCTGGGCATGCCGCCATCTGCAATGCGATCCTTGAAATTTGAGATGACAGATCATCAGGGTCACCTTTCTTTCTTTTCTCTTTTTCAGTGATGGAAATAGAATTAAAGTGTTTACTTTAAGAACTTTGAGCACGTACCTGCTAAATGCACAGTCACTGATTTGCTTGGCCTCATTTCTGTGTGTGTCTGCCTCCTGCACCCTTCCACATCATCGACCATTCCTCACCCCCAATTTCTAAATACTGAATAGGATTTTGAATGTTGTGAGCCCTGAGTTGCCTTCTCTGCAGTAATGCTGTGACCTTGGGACAGTCGCTCAGTCACTTGGTGCTTCATTTCTGTTGCCAAGCTATACAATGGGGATAATCATACTGCTCTTGAACAAGCAAAATGAGCTGTTCTGACAATCAGTTATGGAAGTGAATGTTTAAAATGAAAGGAAGAAGCCACAAGCTCCCGATTCTCTTGGACATTCCTGGATATAATCCCCTGAGTACCAGCCAGGAAGGGGCCACGTGGACATGAGGTAGATGGTGGGGATGCTCATGGTCATTAGGATGGGTACGCAGAAAACTCACTGACTCCAGGACACTGAGATGAGAATGTACTGTAGCAGGAAAATGGCCACAAATGAACCTCTCGAACTCTGAGCTGGGAAGGAAGTGGTGATTTATTTGGCCAGAAGCTGCAGCGGGCCTGAATGCCCTAATAACCGAGCTCCTCAACAAAGAAAATCCTTGCCCTTTTAAAGGTTTACAGTTCTAGAAATTACATGTGAAAACGTCTTGATCCATGAAGTAGGCAAGTGGGGTATGTGACTAGGAGGGGGTGTGATCATGTTTAAGCAAACACAATGGCTTCCGGAAAGATTCCTCCATACCACACCTGCTATCTATAGGGGTGGGATGAAGGGTGGCGCCTGGTCTGCTAGGTTTTACCTCTCCTATTGAAATGCAATGCAGAAGGCTAGGGGGAAGTGGTCTTAGAATCTTCAGAGGATTAAGGGTGATTAACGGTCTCCTTCCTCACTCTCCCCTTTGAGAATCTAACCTATAACATTAGTGAGAGTTCTCACTCTCATTCTGATTTTCCTGTTTTAGCTATTAATTTAGTAGGGCTGTTCCATTGTCCTGGGTTACACACCTTATACTGAGTACTGTTATATAAACAGGTTTCCTTCTGTGTGCCTGCACATTCATAATAACTGTAGAACAAAAGAATGGCAGTAACTTTCCATCCTATGTCAGTGACCTGGTGCACACACTGAGAGCATTGTTCAAAATTAATGTCCCTACTGTATAAGTCCAAATTCTAAGAATAAGTCCCACGATGAGTCTCCTCGTGCTTCGGCCATGCATGGACCAGCCAGCTTCTGGGATGCGGCCGGAGCAAGGCTTGTTGTCCTTCTTAAGGTGATTCTGCAGCTGTTGTCTGGGTCTGGTCTAGCTTCCCAAGTTGCTGCAGGTGTTTTGCATGGCTGTGGTGGATCCAGGCTGGGATTCCCTCTACCTTTATGGCTGTGGGAGTGGTCAGGATCATGGTCTGGGTCATTTCCACCGTGGCTTCAGAGGGACTACATTCCAGTCCTTTATCCATACACAATCACCTGGTGAGAAAGGGTGAACTGGGGGAGAATAAGCTTATAGGGCCTCTTTCATTTACCCAGGTTGAAACGTCCTGAATGATTTTTTTCCTAGAACTTGTAGCTGTTGTCCTAGCTCAATCTCTCCCCCACTCCCGAGGAGTTCCTGGGAATGCCTGCAGTATGGGAGAGGGCCTATGGTATAAGACTTCATAGAGGGAATATCCTGTTTTCTTGGAGGGAGTACATCTAATTTTGAATAACACCAAGGGAAGTGTCTGCACCCACTTTAATCCTGTTTCCTGACACATTTTCCCTAAGCTATTCTCAATAGTCTGGTTCATCTGCTCCACCTTTCTGGAACTCTGTAGTCGGTAGGCAGCGTGTAGCTTCCAAGTAATATCCAGTGCCATTGCTGTTTTCTGGACCAAATCTGCCACAAATGCTGATCCGTTGTCTGGTCCGATGCACAGTGGCAGTCCAATCCTAGGGATGAGATCTCAAAGAAGCACACGGGTTACTTCATGGGCCTTTTCATTCCTAGTCGGGGAAGGCCTCTACCCACCCAGAGTATGTGCACACCAGGACCAACAAATACTCATGTCCCCCACATTTGGGCATTTCAGTGAAATCTACCTGGAGATCTTCACTCAGTTCTTAGGGCTCAGGTCAGAGCAATAAGTTCTTCTGAGCCAAAGTCCCTGAGGCAGTGGCATGGCCTCGATTACAGTGTTCAGTTACCTCTGCGTAGCCTGCACATCTTTCTCCTTGTGGATTGACAAACTGCTTCCATCCACACACAACTCCCAGTCTACTACCATCCATGGTTGATCCCAAAGATCGGGCCTGCTGGAATAAACTGAGTCTGATACTATATAGTTGTGTTCAACTGGGCCTTCTGACACCGGGAGCAAATTGGCGAGGTTTAAAGTATTGCAGACCTCAATGGTGATGCGGGGGATTTTTACATAGCAGGCTCTGGTGTTTGGATAACCTAGCATTTGTCAACCAGTGATATCCTTTGGTGTTCATTGGAGTCACTGCTGCGTGGGGTGCTTTGATATTTAAGTTTTGCCCCAGAGTTAGCTTATTAGCCTCTTGTGCTAGCAGAGTAGTTGCTGCCAGGGCCCTTAAACTTGGGGGCCATACTTGGAAACTCCGTCCAGCTGCTTGGAGAGATGAGTACAGGCCTGGGCCCAGGTCCCACTGTTTGTGTTAGAACTCCAATTGCCATTTTTTTCTGTTTCTGACACATACAGCATGAAGGGCTTAGTTAAATCAGGTAACTCCAAAGCCAGGGCTGACGTTAAGTTTTTCTTTCAGTTCCCGAAAGGTCTGCCACTGCTGAGATCCCCATTCAAAGGGTTCCTTGTCTCCCCCCCTTAGTAACTTCATAAAGGGGTTTGGCCAGTACTGCGAACTTTGGAATCCACAATCTACAGAAACCCACGGCTCCCAGGAACTCTCTCTTACGTGCCTTCTAGTCTCAGGTTCTGGCAGGTTGCAAATGACTTGTTTCCTCTCTGCTCCTAGGCTGCACTCTCCCTGCCAGATGGTGAACCCCAGATATTGCACTTGCTGTTGGCAAATCTGGGCTTTCTTTTTAGATGCTTTATACCCACAGTCCTCCAGGTGCCAAAGTAAGGCATCTGTTCCTTTCGCGCACCTGACTGCTGTGGGGTGTCCCAATAAAAGGTTATCAGCATATTGGAGCAGCATGCAGTCTAAGTCCTTAGCAGGAAACTTTTGGAGGTCATAGGCTAGTGCCTCCCCAAAGATGGTGGTAGAGTTCTTGAACCCCTGGGGTAGCCAGGTTCAGGTGTACTGGGTGGTTACACCTGTGTCTGGATTTTCCCATTGAAAAGCAAATAGTTTCTGACTCTCTGAGGCCAGTCTAATGCTAAAGAAAGCATCCTTTAAGTCCAAGCAGATGAACCAACTATCCTTTGCTGGCAATAATCCCAACAGCATGTACGGGTTGGGTACAGTTGGGTGCAAAGTCACTGTAGCCTGATTAACCAAACACTAGTCCTGCACTGGCCTGTAGTCTTCAGTCCCTGATTTAGGGACAGGCAAGAGGGGGGTGTTCCACAGAGACTGGCAAGGAACTATAAATCCATAGTCCTTACGTGTTTTAGGTGGACCTGAATGCCTTCTAGGGCCTCCTGGGGAACTGGATATTGCTTTTGCCTAACTGGCTGAACCCCAGGCTTGACTTCAATGAGTACAGGGGCCTGGTTGGTTGTTTGTCCGGGCGGATTGTCCTCTGCCCAGACCTTAGGCCACTGTTTTGCTAATGCAGGTTCTATCTCCTGGTCTGGTTTGGTTAAGAAGAGCCTCCACTCTTCTTCATGAGGAACCCTAAGAGCCATTATGATTCCAGTTTTAGGCAATGCCAGCCATAAAATGCCACTGTCGGTGAAGGTGATGGTTGCCCGTAACATACTGAGCAGATCCCTTCCTAGCAGGGGCAAAGGGCAATCAGGCATGCATAGGAACTGGTGAATCACCTCGTGCCCACCCCCCTCCACCTCACAGGTCTGAGGCAAACAGAAAGACTGTTTCTCTGACACGCCAGTAGCTCCAACAATATTGGTTGTTTCCTTTGATAAGGGGGTTATAGGACTATCGTCCGGACCATGGGCTCTTTGGGGGCAGTTGAGCCCAGCTCCCTTCAGTCTGGAGCTTGTGGTCCTCTCTTAATAGACCTGCCGCTCCCACATTTCACAGCTGGTGAGTCCAGTTGGACCCTTCCAATCACTCACAGAGTCATACACCTCCCTCCACCCAAATTGAAACCAAAAGCAAGACTTCCAAGGTTAGTTACAGAGATAGAGAGAGCCGAGTTCAAGAATGCCAAATACGACACACGTGGGTGATCAGGCCACGCTTCTACCTAAAGGAGGTGGGCAAGTTTCCCAGGATCGATCCTATCGTGTTTCTGTCGTCTGGACACTCCAGGCACTTGTTCCTTCTCAGTGTTCAGCCACTGGGTGGATCCATACTGTGGGGCCTACCCTGCTTTTGCTCTGGCGAGGAGTTTCACCAGGGTGATTGCCTACCCAGGAGCGCTCTCAGAACTCCAATTGCCTAACCAGGCTGGAGTCCCCCGCAGGGATGCTCTGCAGGGCAAGGCAAAACACCTGAAAGGCTGTCCCGGCCGACCGCCAATCGAAACTCGCTTCCCGGTCAGGGAACCAAATAATGTAGGAGGAAAATGGCCACAAATAAACCTCTCGAACTCTGAGCTGGGAAGGAAGTGGTGATTTATTCGGCCAGAACCTGCAGCAGGCCTGAATGCCCTAATAACCGAGCTCCTCAACAAAGAAAATCCTTGCCCTTTTAAAGGTTTACAGTTCTAGAAATTACATGTGAAAAGGTCTTGATCCATGAAGTAGGCAAGTGGGGTATGTGACTAGGTGGGGGTTTGATCATGTTTAAGCAAAAACAATGCCTTCTGGAAAGATTCCTCCATTCCATGCCTGCTTTCTATAGGGGTGTGATTAAGGGTGGTGCCTGGTCTGCTAGGTTTTACCTCTCCTATTGAAATGCAATGCAGAAGGCTAGAGGGAAGTGGTCTTAGAAGTTTCAGAGGATTAAGGGTGATTAAGGGTCTCCTTCCTCAGTACTGGAAGTAGAGTTTCCAAGTTGACCATCATGGCCATCAAAATTTTTCTAATTTTCCTTCCTTAATCCAAGCCAGCAATCTCAAATTTCCTCACTGGTCATGGAAGAGGGAGGTATGATTCAGTCTTGAGGATTTTGAAGCCTCTAGACTGAGAGGTCTAAGTGGGTGGTCCTATGGATTCCATGGATAAAATTAAATGGTTCTCAACCCAAATGCCCATCATTAATAGACTGGACAAAAAAAATGTGGCACATATACACCATGGAATACTATGTAGCCATAAAAAATGATGAGTTCATGTCCTTTGTAGGGACTTGGATGAATCTAGAAACCATCATTCTCAGCAAACTGACACAAGAACAGAAAACCAAACACTGCATGCTCTCACTCATAGGCAGGTGTTGAACGATGAGAATACATGGACTCTGGGAGAGGAGCATCACACACTGGGGGCAGTTGTGGGGGGCTAGGGAGAGACAGCAGGGGGTGGGGAGGGATAACATGGGGAGAAATGCCGGATGTAGTATGCACCTATGCACAACCCTGCATGACCTGCACATGTACCCCAGAACCTAAAATAAAAAAAAATGGTTCTGTGAACTTGGGGGAGAAAAGTCTTTATTTTTACTAGCTTTTAACTGAAATTAAGTATTTTTTCTGTTATTATAAATGTGGGCAAAAAAAAAAAAAAAGAAAGAATCCCACGATTGCGTTAGCAGTACCTATGTCTTTCTCACTATCAGAAACTGAAGATATTTTCATGATATCGTCATTGTTGCACATACTTTAAAGTATCATTTACACTTATCACTGCTTTGAATTTGCAAAAGTTATTAGACTGGGTGCTAGATCTGATTAAGTTAATAAAGACACACATGTATAACACTATATCACACATTTGATTTAAAATATTTTAAATTTCAATATAATTGGTTTCCATTGAAATCCTATATATTTGACTTCGTGTATCTAAAAACATTACTCTGGCTGTGTGCAGTGGCTCACACTTGTAATCCCAGCACTGTGGGAGGCTGAGGCAGGAGGATTGCTTGAGCTCAGGAGTTCAAGAGCAGTCCATAAAAAAAAATAAAAAATTAGCTGGGCATGGCGGCATATGCCTGTAGTCCCAGCTACTCAGGAGGCTGAGGTGGGAGGATGGCTTGGGTCCAGGAGGTTGAGGCTACAGTGAGCCGTGATTGCATTACTGTGTTTCAGCCTGAGTGACAAAGCGAGACCCTGTCTCAGAAAACCCATTATTCTATAAGTGGTGAAAGGAGTCCGAGACACAGAAAGGTTAAGATTGCCTGCCTGCATCTATCTGAGGCAAAAGCTTTGAGCAGGAGACAGAGCCCAGGCCTTCCAGTCAGAAGGCCTACGTCTGAGCCGTGGGTCCATTTCTGTCTAACTGGGGGCTCACTTAGCTTTTATGCGTTTTCATCCCCCCCCCACCTCATTAAAAAGAGATGATAATAATTTCCCATATGGTTGATGGGAGTGGGGATTACATGAAATAATAAATGTCAGGTTGTTTTGTAAACTGTAAAGTGCTATGCAAATACTAGGTATTAATATTCAGTGGTTCCAGGCACTTCTTTTACTTAGCATTTCTAACATCAAGCCAGTAATGAAAGGGAAATGGAAAAAAAAAAAAACAATCTGGAGGCCAGATGCTTTGTGTGCAAGAAACAGGAGGAGAAAAGCACATTTGTGGCTTGAATTATGGAACATTTGTGTGTGTGGTGAAGGATATGATGGAATCAGACAGAACTGGGTAAAACTCCTTTCTTCTGCTGAGTGTTTCTGGCAAGTTCTTAAAACTGTTTGAACCTTAGTTTGTTCATCTGGAAAATGGGAATACTAGCTATCTCATAGGGTTGTTGGTAAAGTTAAGTCATACTTATTCCTATGTCAGCACAAAGGGTTTAAGGGCCATGTTTGGATTCTTTTCCAAACCCACTGTTTTTTTTAAGCAATCTGAGACAGGGCAAATGATAGAAAAACAAAGAGTACAAGAACTGTAGAATTTATTCATGAGTTGCAGGTCCAGAAGCTTTCATTAACAGTGTTTTTCAGGTAAGTGTTACCAAGAATATTTGCAGTGCCCCTGGTGAGCTTGACCTTCCTTCCGGTGGGCTGGAGAAGGCATAGTCCTCTCATGATGCCACTGGTAACCTCACCACACCCTAATTCACATTGCTGTCCACTGTGGTAGCCACTAGCCGCATGTGGTTCTTTAAGCTTAAATTAACTAAAATTAAGCAAAATTTAAAATTCACTTTCTTAGTTGCACTAGTCACATTTCAGTTGCTCAGGAGCCACATGTGGCTAGTGGCTGCCACAGAATTGGAGAACATGTCCATGATTATGCAAATGTCATTGGACAGCACTGTGACTCTTTGTCTGTGAGGGTTAAATCTGCCCTAAAAGTGAAGCCCAGACTACAGTGGGTTAATTTTTTTTTTTTTTTTTTTTTTTTTTGAGACGGACTCTTGCTCTGTCACCTAGGCTGGAGTGCAGTGGCGTGATCTCAGCTCACTGCAGCCCCCACCTCTAGGGTTCAAGCAATTCTCTTGTCTCAGTCTCCTGAGTATCTGGGATTACAGGTACCCACCACCACACCTGGCTAATTTTTGTATTTTTAGTAGAGACAAGGTTCCACCATATTGGGCAGGCTGGTCTTGAACTCCCGACCTCAGGTGATCCACCTGCCTTGACCTCCCAGAGTGCTGGGATTATAAGCATGAACCACCATGCCTGGCCTACAGTGGGTTAATTTTGTAAAAAAGGCAACACACTACCTGGGATCTACCCTTCTGACACCCCCCAACCTTCCCCATTAGCCCTTCTAAATCTTAGCAGGCTCCAGGTAGGGGAAGGTGCCCATTCAAGACCTGTTGGCACAGAGCATTGATCCCTCTCCAGTGCCCCAGCACAGTCTCTGGACCTCATGATGATTCTCAAGGGATGGTTGAGGAAAAGAAAAAAGGAGCATTCTTTCTGTCAACTCCTGTTCTTCATCTTCCACTTTTCCTACCCATTTCTCCGATTATTCTCCCAGTGTGGAGCTTCGGCTCCGTCCTCTGTGATCTCCCCTATTTCTGCATTTATCTAATTAGAATTTAAATTGGGAAGGGATTGTAGGAAAATTGGTGATTTCAGTGTGCCCTTTCCCTGTGTGTGTTTCACGGTACAGTAGTCTCCCCTTATCTACAGTTTCACTTTGCCAAGTTTCAGTTACCTTTGGTCAATCATTGTCTGAAAATGTTAAAGGAAAAATTCCAGGAAAATACTATTCATGAGTTTTAAATTACATGCCATTCCAAGAGTGTGATGAACTCTCCCACTTTCCCTCTCTGTCCCTCCGGACTTGATTCCTTTCTTTGTCCAGCACATCCATGCTGTACATGTCCCTTTCTATGAGTCAGCGCTTGTGTTCAAGTCACCCTTATTTTACTTAATAATGGGCCCAAAGAGCAAGAGGAGTGATGCTGGCAATTCGGATATGCCAAAGAGAAGCTGTGAAGTCCCTGTGTTAACTGAAAAGGTGAAAGTTCTTGATTTAATAAGGAAGTTTTAAAAATCATATGCTGAGGTTGCTTACATATAAGAATGAATCTTCTATCTGAAATTGTGAAAAAGGAAAATGAAATTAGTGTATAATATATGCAGGGCTCAATACTAGCCATGGTTTCAGTCATCCAGGACTCCCCCTTCTTAATAACTCAGGTACTTCAGACCCCCAGTATATGGGAGTCTTGGAACATATATACCATGGATAAGAGGGATTAATGTAGAGGAGAGCCTGGTACCTACTTCCTTTAATAGGGTGACAGTACTGGTCTTATTTGCACAATCTAATTAAGCTGGTAGAATGGGGGGGGGGGGTCACAAAACCAGCAGCCCTGATTTGAAGGATTTCTCAGCAAAGCATTTACTGTGCCTCAGTTTCTCCTTTATAAGATGGTAATGCCACTTCTCACCACTTGTCACTTTCCAAACATACTGGAAGCATTATAAAGAAGCAGCTTGTAAAATCACTCTTACCAACTAAGAAGCTTAAAATCTCTTTCAAGATACTTTTCATCTGCTTTCCTTTTCTCAACATTTTCTTGGAAGAGATAATCTTCTCTCTTACTACCTTGTGTGTTTTTTAAAACTAATGAACTAATTTCCATTCATTCCAAAGACATCTTAGTAGATTCAAGATATGGGTCATTGGAAGGGAGGAAGAAACTATAACTTAGGGAAATCTGTCCCCTATTACCTCCTAAATATGAAGATGTATTAAATAATTCTAGCTGTTTTAACAGACAAATCCCCCAAATATCAGTGGTTTAACACATGGAAGTTTATTTCTTGCTCACACCTTGTGTGTCATGAGAGGTTTTCCATGATCAGTTTCGCATACACAAAAGCACCTTCTTTAGTGTCCCTACCTGTTAGATCTTCTAAAATAGGCCTGCACATTGGATAAGAGAGAATAGAGACTGGGGCAGAAGGTTTATGCAGGTGAGGCTGGAAGTAGGGCACAGCACCTCTTCCTTTCTGAACACGCTCTCTGCAACCTGATCCACTACGTGGGGACTTGCTATGGTAGGAGTTATTAAGAAATTATTCTAGGCAGATAGAGAGGAAAAAGTGTCCTTGGAAAGTTTCCATCTCTTTTGAAGCAGCTCCAGAAACATTTCTTGTCTAGCAGGAAAGCCCTGGATCTTAGAGCCCGGCAGGCAACCTTTGATATGCAAATGTAGGCCATTAGAAACTGGGTCCACCCAAACATGGCTATTCCTGTCGCCTTCTTCTTGCCCTTGCTGAAACAAGTTCCTGGCAGCATGGCTGCCCCCACATATCCCCAAGTGTGCAGAACATCATGAAGCCCTTAATTTGCATATTAAAAGCTAGGGTGAGAGGGTCAGTTTTTTCCGAGGGGTACGTGAACGACTTGCCTGGTCAAACCAATCCTCTGAGCCCTATGCAAATCAGACACTGCCTCCTCCAGCCTCTTTATAGACCTGGCTGGTTTCTGTAGCACTTGGGGTCTCCTCTTTTGGCTTTGCAATCCCCCCCCCCTCTCTGTCTCTGTACGGGGGAGCTTCTTTCTTTCTTTTCCCTTCTTTCTTGCCTATTAAACTCTCTGCTCCTTAAAACCACTCGACGTGTGTCCATGTCATTTTATCTAAATCGACTTGAGATGAAGAATCCTGATGTTCTTCCATTCATCGGAGCCGTATCATTGCTATGGTAAAGCCTGGCTTTCATGCACAGACTTCCTCTTTTGCCAGCACAAGGGCAGGGAGGGCTTGTAAAAACTCCACCAACCTCAATGTTTGTTGCTTATTTAGATCAGAATTCAAGTCTTAGCTGGGTGGAGTTGGTAAGATCCACAATTATTGAAGCTCCTCATGTCCACAAGAGAATTTGAGGTCTAAAGAGGATTTGAGGTCTCTGGCCAAGCACAGAGACCCCATCCCAGATTTCATTTCTCTGTTGATAAAGTGATCATTAGGATCTGTGAGTTTGGAGAGACACCTTCTTCAGTGAGTCACAATAATTCCCCAAGAAAACTGTGCCACCCAGAAGTACCTTCTGTACTGTTAAAAATGTGTGCTTTGAATGAAAAGACCCCCAAACTGGCTTTGTGTGAGCAACATGGCTGTTTATTCACCTGGGTGCAGGTGGGCTAAGGCCAAAAAGGGCGTTAGCAAAGGGCAGTGGGATAGGAGTTGGTTTTATAGATTTGGAGTGGGCAGTGGAAAGTTACAGAGTAAGATTAGTTACAGTAGTGGGGGTAGAGGCAAGGAGTATACATTACCATAAGTTCATTTACAACGGCCGGGGTGGGATAAGAGTAGTTAAGATGGTAAGGTGGGGTGATGACTATTCACATTATCATAATAACAGTTAAGATGGAAGGGTGGGGCGAGGGGAAGCTTATTTCCCGGGGAAGGTCCACTGGATGATCAGGGATAATGGCGAACGCAGGACTTTAGACTTTCTGGGTCTGGGCTTGCACACAGAGGCCTGACATGTACAACTGAAAAAGAGGAGCTTCAGCTCTTTGAGTCCTCAAAGACCATCATCCCCCTATGGTACCTTGGCCCCAGATGGTTTCATATCAGATCAGCTTTTCCTCTCCCCAGGACTCTGTCTAATCATTTCTTACCACCCAAGGCAGTGTCAGCTCAGGCAAGGCAAACTGATTTTAATCCAAGGGCAAGTAAAAATATAATTAAGAAGGTAAATCTGTTTCCCAAAAAAGCATACAGTTCTCTGTTGACTATGCATTTTTTAAAGTATCTGTAAAGACAAAAGACATTCATTCATCAATACAGATACAGCTGCTCATTTGTTTGTGGAGTTTGCAATTAAATACAATCGCTTGTTTTTAAGAACCCAGCTTCTGGTGCCCAGTGAGATCTATTTTGGAGGGCAAGAGAGGAAAGAATTCTAACTCAAACCATGGCGCAGAGGGGAAATAAAACCCTGCACAGGCACAGAATTCCTTTTGAATAGGAATGTTGGTGAGAAAGCCCTAGGATCTAAATTGTCCCCCAGGATGGCGCTGCTTTTTGCTTGATGTTATCTCAGCACCTTCACTGCACTAATGTAGCCAACAGATCAAGATGAATGAGCTTTCTCAGTTGCCTTTTTAAACCCACAAGCAGGCTCCTGCCCTTTCCCAGAAGGCTGAGGTATAACACCTTGGCTGTCTCCTGGAGTGCTGCTATATAAACACACCAGGCTCCAGACCTGTTGTTTCAGCAGGTTGATTCACAATTAAGGAGCGGGAGGCTGGGTCCCCCAGAGCACAGGGTCCTTGCCTGTCCACCCCCCTTTTCCAGAGGGCGTGAAGCTCTTTAGTATGCCCTACTTAGCTCCAAACACAAAGAACGTAGCTCTGTTCCCAAGAAGCCATTCAGTCATAATAGATGTGGTTAAAATGATAGCCCAGAGTCTGTGGGTTAGAAAAACACATTTATTAGAGATCAAGTGACACAAATAAATGCAAGTTAATGAAATCTCAATGGGATTGAGTGTGCTCAACCATGGCTCCCACTCCCTTCCCTGGGCAGCAGTAGCAGAGCCTGAAGATTCAGGAGGCACAATGGGACCCCATTCTCTGGTCCTGAAATTCTCCCCATAGCCTCCCAATGCTGTTCTGAGAGGTAGACCCCCTCAAACTCTCCTGGAAGGTGAATCCTGAAGGAGAGGCATGCAAGGACCTGGACTGCTGCATTCTGTCTCCTTGTGGTATGATTCTGGATGGTCTTACCACGCTTTAGCCTCAGGGTTCGCCAGATTCAGAATCCTCCCCAGGATATTTTGAAGAACACAAGGTGATTTTTTAAAAAGGCATTGAAACAGAAATAAAAAGCACTGAAGATGACTGCAATAATATACAATTTTATCATCCATCCATCCATTTAACAGAAACTCATTGGATGTCTCCCTCTATTAGGCACTGGGGTTATAGCAGTCAATGATGATAATGATGGTGATGGTAACAACAGTAACACTAACAGAATTAACTGTTGCTCCTGACGTTTCCCAGGCACTGTTCTAAGTGCATCACCTACATGCACCCATTTATCCTCACAACAATCCAATACTACCCAAGACAAGTAAACAAGGCACAGACCCTTTCGGGAAAAAGCATGCAACCTGCAGGTGAGGCAAGACCTCTGCAGGGAGAAAGCCAGGAGCTGAGGGCATGTGGGGGGCCTAGCCCTCTGGGAGGCTTTGAAGGCCTCTCGAGGTAGTGGCCCTGGCTGAGCTGAGGTAGGAGGAGGAATGGCCTGGAGCCCTGGAGCATGCTTTGAGGGGACTGCAGAGACCATAATTCCTCTGGCTGGAGTTTGTGGTAATGGTAAGAGATGCTGCGGGGTGGAGAAGAGGCTGGGAAAGACTTCCTAAAGGAGGTGACAAATGACCTAAAGGACATGTAGAGTTGGGCAGGTGAAGGGTTTGGGGTGGGGCAGCTGAGAGCCCTGGGGGGTCTAAAGGGAGCTGGACCACAGGGCGCTCAGCCAACAGGTCCCATCTGGTGGCAGGGGCAAGCCCACCACACAGCTTCAAAGCTGCATGCAGAAAGTTGGATGTGATTCTGGAGAGCACTCTGGCTGCAGCACGGAGCATAAATCCCAGAGAGCTGAAGGGGCAGCGATGGTGGGGACGCGACCCCTAGGAGTCTGGGTGACTGTTGAGGGCCAGGGCGGTGGGAGGAAGGCAAGAGGGAGATGATGAGTGGGATAAACAGAAAGCAGGGCGGGGAGAGGATGGGGTCCAGGGCGACTTCTAGGAACCCAACAGATCTGCAGAGCAGCGGCAGGCACATGGCTGTGAAGTCTGCAGACTTCCTCTCTGAGTTCATGTCACACTTCCCTGACTTCCCTTTACTTACAAGGGGGAGGGCTTCTTCACTAGAAGGAAATGACCGCTGCTGTGGGCTGCTCTGCCCCTTCCCTGCTGTCCCCCGACCCCAACTATACCCCACTGCCCACCTTGGGCCTTGGAGTCCGGCACGTACCATTGGTAGGTGTCCACATAACTGTATAGCCAGAGGGGGGTCACTTTTGGATACATATTCTACATGGTCAGGCTGGAGCTGGGGCCCATGGGGCTTCCTTAGGGCCCATTTGGCCTAGCTCAGCATCTGAGCTATATGCGCAGGCTTCCAGAACTTCTCTGACATCAAGCTGTGTCATCTGTACACTATTCCTTCTCCTATAAGAGATTCTTAATCTGGGGTCACAGATTCCTTCAGGATCCATGGACTCCGAGGGAGTTCAGGGTCACCCTGGGATTATATGTAGAGTTTTATGTGAATGTGAGGGGTTTTGGGGAAGAATGTTTATAACTATCAGATTCTCTGAGGGATCTGTGATCCCCAAAAGCTTAAGACCCATTGTTCTGGGCTCTGATTTTCAAGGTTAATATTTTCCTGGCTGATTTTCCTTCTTATTCTCACCATCGCCTCCCAATGCTAAAGCCCTTGGATAGCGTTCTCCTCATCTCTTCACAGTATTGCCAGGAATTCAAAATCAGCATTTGCCTTTTAAAGCCTGTCTCCATTTTGCCCTGAAAAGCCTCCACTATTCTGCATTATAATTTTTAAATGCTTGGCTGCGCACAGTGGCTCACGCCTGTAATCCCAGCATTTTGGGAGGCCCAGGGTGGGGGAATACTTGAGCTCAAGAGTTCGAGACCAGCCTGGGCAACATGGCAAGACCCTGTCTTTATCAAAACTATCGAAAGATTAGCAGGGCATGGTGGCATGCATCTGAGGTGGGAGGATTGCTTAAGTCTGGGAGGCAGAGGTTGTAGTGAGCCGAGATCGTGCTGCAGCACTCTAGTCTGGTGACAGAGTGAGATCTCGTCTCAAAAATAAATACTCATTCTGCATATTTATATTTTATTGTATTAATAGAAAAAATTCTTATTAAGGGGAACTTCCTGCAGATCTCCATGACTGCTGAAGAGGGGCAAGCTTGCCATGCTCTTGCCTGCTTTCAGGCCTTCTGACTTGGCAGACCCTTGGTAATGACAGCAGCTAACATTGGCTGGCAGCTTAGTATAATTCAGGCACTATGCTAAGCTCTTGTATTATCTCATTTAAAACCCTTAACAATGCTGTGAAATAGGCATTAGTATTATCCCAATTTTAAAATAAGAAAACGGGCATAGAGAGTACAGCAGGAAGGATGTGGCAGACCCAGAACTCAGAACCCAGAACTGGAACTCAGGTAGCAGAGTTCCAGAGCCTCATGTTAACCTCCCGCTAACCCACAGATTCACTTCATCTGTTCACTGTTGGCGGAGGTCACTGTCTAGCTTGCTCCCTAGCCTGGAATCAATAACTTGGAGTCAATGTCATCTGAAGTCAGATCCTAACCCCTCTCACTGATTCCCTTTTGGACAAGAGCTGTTGCACAGAGGAAGTGGTAGCTTTTGAATGATAGGAATACGGTAGCCAAAATCAGTATCTCTCATCAAGAGGTGATTTGAATGGCCGAGGAAGGATCTGCTACCTCTCAAATAGTTTCCTAACCTAGAATTTCCTAGTATCTGAAATTCCAGCATTAGAGATTAATTCCTTTGGATTGGTTTTGTCCTACCCCACCCCACCCCAACATACACTTAAGTCTCTTAAAAAATAGGAATCACCTGGGCATATGAATCATGGAGGTCCATGCGCTATGGCATTAGCCCTGAATGATTTGAAATTAGAGGATGTTCAAACAGGAGGCAAGTATGTAAAAGGATACTCTTGAAGGTGTTGCCAGCCCTGCTTCTGCACCATATTGGAAGGAGTTTCATGGACTAGGCTCATCACAGGATCTTCCAATACTAACTCCTTAGTGCCTTGGCTTGTGCTTCTGCAGCTGAGAGAGACTGAGGGAGGACCGTCCAGCACTGCCCAAGGCTCTTGGTGGGGAGGTTCTTTTGCA